>CM065325.1:13975747-15291353 GCA_033032175.1 Saturnia japonica
GAGGTCGACCGCTCAATGGGGGTGAGATAGTTGAAACCTGTTGTTGTCGGTAGTAGTCCATCTGTAAGAAATTAACATGTTAGAATAGAAGACAATCGTGAATAAATACCCAATAATCTATGAGAGAATTTATCAAATTTCTTTTTGATAAAGTGCCAGGAGTAACTGATAATCAAGATTCTTAGACAATCGCAATACAGGCTCGAAAATGAATGCTTAAATCGTATATGAGCAATGTCTACTCCGGCCTGATGCGTTTTTGAACTGGCTCGCGGAGTATATTATGTTAAAACCGCACGCAAAAAAGCAATGTGCATATTTGGAAGCACATTTACATGCAAAGAACAGTTATGTTCAAAAAAGCTCCTTCTGCTGTAAAAAGATCGGCCAGACAGTGAAATTGGAATGTGACGTACTCTGGTATTGTCAATTGCAAAGACTCTTTTCGTTCACCCATTTATGATAAAAATCCAATATTGATTATCTTGTTTCTCATGTTCAAACTCGAGCTTCGTACTAACGACATTATTCCGGTTCATATAACTATAGTACTGCAATTGACATTTGTATAAAACGATTAGTTTTTTCTTTCGAAATAAATTACTTTACAAAACTTGCCCTTGGGCCTGGTTGCTTGAATTTTGTATAATTATGAGCGTCTAATGGGAATGTACCTGCATTTGATCAGTATCTGAAGGAATGATATCAGGGTTTCTGTCATCGCTTTCGCTATCATCTTTCTCTCTTAGTTTATCTGGAGACGCTGGTTGAGAGGATGGTGGAGGGGCGGATCGAGGTTTCCTCTTCGCGCAGCGCTGCCTCACCGCAATCATAAACAGTACCAGAACTACCATAAGCACTCCACCGCCGCCTACAGCAGCCGACATTGCACCGGACATTTGGAAAGCTGTTCTCGGTAAATCTGTTGGACAACATAAAACATAAAAATTTTAGCGCTAACTTTTAGAACATAATTATACAATCTGCATTACAATCGTTGAATTAATACACATGTACAATAAAATCAAGACAATGAAAACAAAAAATCTTTGGACATTTTACGGTTCTTCTTACGTTCTGTCTAACTTTCAATAAACAGTTTCTTATTGAGGATGAATTATTAGTAGAGTTACATATGACAAAGATTTAGAAATCTTCTATTATGTATACTTTACTAAAGTCCAAGCTATCTACGTATTTTGCATTTGTCCCTTAGTAAATCTATAAGCTTAATTTTTATTAACTTATTTAAAATTTTTATTTGTTACAATTTTCAGTTACCTGCAAATATTTATTATACCCTTTTAAAGTAAAATTACCTAAACTTTTATCATGAACGTGATGTTTCTCTGGGGTCTCAAAGTGCTTGCTCTAAGTGGGTAAGAATCTCCTCTTCCTTTAGCGTTATATGCTAGGACGGCAGCTCCGTACGTTCGTCCCGGAAATAAACCAACTGCGGTGAAGCGAGGTACCGCACTGGATACATTGGCAACGATTTCCTGTTGAATAAAAAAGTTGTGTAAATTTATAATGTTATATTTTAGAAAAAGGGACATTTTGTATAGTTTCGTACCCGTTTGTGATTTATCTTGATGAACAATTATACTTCAGTGAATTTGCAAAATCACCGTTTAGTATTCGTTTACTTTCCCTATAGTAATTCGTAATGGCTGAAATTACCTAGGCCGTTAGTTATCTGGCTAGAATTATTTTTTCTTATATACTTAATGCACGGTAAATTATTCTTCCATGTTGCACATTAAAAAAAAAAACTTCCTGTCAGAGCCACCCAGATTTGAACCCATAGTTGCTCAACATATTTTGCCCTTGGCTAAAAGTATAATGTAAAAATGGTCAGTGAAAAACCTGTAATTGACGTACTTGAGTGATTATATCTCGCACTTCAAGTAAGAAGGATTGTGGTAATCCACCATTGAATCCTTCCGTACATCGAACTCCAAACGAAGTCAAGGAGGCGTTCACCACCGTGCAGTTGTGTACTTGATCTGGACGGCCTGGTAAAGAAAGGTTTTTATTAGGTCCTACAAAATCATTTTTTGTATATCTTAGTGGTACAATATTGTTAAGTTACATTAAAAGTAGAAAAAAGTTAAAAATATAGTGAAATTAATAATTAAGTAGGTAATTTTTTGCTAAGCAACAAAAGGGTGTGGTAGGGTGTTAGTAAAATGGTCCAGCCATAATCAAATAACATACCAGCAGCAATAATGTGGTAGACACATGGCACTCGCTGCCTCCCTATACGGTTGTGAGCCCAGCAGAGCAGAGTTCCATAATCCATCTCCGTGTGAGGAGTGTAGGTGACAGTCGAACTGGTGCCGGCTCGGGAGACATAGGTATCACTGACTTCATTGCTGTTCGCTGTGTTATTGAAAGTCCAACGAAACTGGTGGAGAATAAAGATAAATATATGATTTTATATAATACAGAACAGGTGCTAGACGGTTCGACTTCAGAAGCTAGACCATTATTTTGCTCACTGATTGCTCGTCTATTTTGCAGTCTGTAGAGTCAGGATTATTAACATGGACTGTCACATCAGGTGTTTAATTTAGTCCTCAAGGTTGTTCATAGAATTACAGTTTGAACGTCTGAAGTTGGTTCAAATTGGCCATGAACAGTAGTTACTAAAAGACCATGGCTTTGTACTGATTAGGTATATAAAACTAAGGCAATGTATAAATTGTTTGAACGATTTACTCTATATTAATATTGAAAGAATTCATTTGTTACAAAATAAACTTACGTTGATTATATAAAATATAAAATGAAAGATAGAATGCAATATTTCATAGCGCCCACGCAGACACGCTTTACTATAAATTATACTGAAACAGATATATTAAAATATCTGCACAGATGGTAAAAAACGAAATTTGTTTCAAGATAATATTTCATTTTAGAAACAATTCTGGTTTTTAAAGCTAAATAGATAAGACTTTAAGGCTTTATTTTACGTAATGAATTCAATTTTTTTATATAGTGAAAAGGTAATAATTATGAAGGAGATTATTTAACAAGACATTTTTTAACAAAAAGAAAAACATCTTCAATTATTTGGAGAGTTCCCTGGTGTATCTTCCAAGGCGAAAGTTCAATGCCAATGAAATTAAAGATAAACACACTTGAGGTATCTCCTTTCGAATGAACAAAAAGTTATCCAAATCGGTTCATAAACAATGAAGTTGAACGTCCATAAAAATCGGGTTAAAAATATATTTCTTTTATTTATCTGGTAAAACTTTTAATAACCAGCTTTTTAATTGAAATAAAATTTGCTTATTGTAATTACGTTAACAATTTAGTAGAGTTGACATATATGCTAAAAAATTGATTTAACAGGTGGGGTAAATGTGTTCTTAAGCAGAAATCACTGAGAGACAAAAACAATCCAAGATTGATTGAGAACCTTACAAATGGTTATTAATTGGATCTGGAAAGCCAAATTTCGGATCATCCATTGAACAATTGAGGTAAATTATGTAATTATTATTACAATAATACTGGCTGATGACAATTGTACCGCAGAAATAGAAGAACTTCATAATGCAATGCCTAGTAAGCTGAATTATTAACTACAGGAAACTCTGGCGAATTCGTGCAATGAAAATTTGGAGTACTACAAAGTAACTGTCGAATAGTTTTTGGTAGGAGAGGAGGATATTTTTACATCAGTTATGGTTTAGGTTACAATTTAGATTACTACATGATTTAAGATACTCACTGTAACTTCTGGTGGATTAGCATCGACGTGGCAAGTAATGTGGGCTCGTTCTTGCTTAGCAACTCCGTGTACCCTTTGCTGAGAGCTTCTGCAGGTTGGTGCATCTATCAACAAAAAAAAAAACTTTTAAAGAAAGTCAAACCAAATTAGCTAATGTAGGTTGGCGATCCAAAGATATATATATATATAGTAAGTACCAATTACGTAAAAGTGTAGAATTATATTAGTGCTTTACAATTCACTCAGATGTTGTTCAGAATATAATGATAATTTCATGAATATTTAGTAGAATTGCAAAAAAGGTCAACTTTTCTATAAAATTCGAGGTTCAAAAAGTTACTTACAAAGTACATCTAACTTACAAAGTACATCTAATGTGAAGGGCTTGCTTTCGCCGTCACCTTCCGCGTTGAATCCCACACAGGTATAGTTTCCAGCTGTCTTTCTGCCTACTCCTTGGAGAACCAATGATTGGTTGCTAATAATGATTCCTTGCCCAACGTTGTGGACAAGAGTTTTACCCTAGAGTAGGATTAATAAAACATGTATTATTAATATTCCGAATCCAAATAATGATTATTATTTAAGTAATAAAATAATTAGTGAATAATTAATTGTTAATGGAAAACTAAAGAAAAAACTAGATGACAGCATACCGTCATCTGAACAGTATTAAACAAAAGCAAATAAAAATGACGAAGGAAATTAAAAAATTGATATATAAATAATGCTCACATTATGACGCCATTCAACTTTATAAACGTACGGATGTGCTCTGATGATGCAGTCAAAGTAAACGTCAGAACCTTCCCTGATACTCGACGGGTCCAAATTAGTCCCTAACCTGACGACAGTCTCTGGTGTATCTATAAAATAATAGATATTATTGTTGCAAATGGCAATATTTATCTGTTACTGAATATTTTATTGTAATGTGTGTTACTACGTATTATATTTGTGATTTACAAGTTTTGAATTATTTTTCATTAAAAGTAATTTAAGAAGTTTACATTGTATGTCCATCGTCCAATCGTTTTCCAAAGCTGCAACAGAAGGCATTTGAGGGTTCGATGCTCTGCAGGCCAGTTTAGCTCCGGAATCGGCTTTTGTTAGTTGAAGAGATACCGTCGATGTGGTTGTGTTGCCGTCTGTCGATAGCTGTCGGGATAAAATATATATAAAAGTTCTTGTCTAATATTATTATAGTATTTGAAAAAATGTCTTTCTCTAATTAAATCAATAATAAAAAAACTAATTTGTGATAATCAGCATATTAGTAAAAATATTAATACATGTTTACATGTACGCATATGATTTATAGGTACATGGGCTACATTTGAAAATAAATTGCATCGTATAGTTTATTAGGCAGTTTATACAACTCCTCTACTTAGGATGCCCGAACGAATTTTATCAATTGAGTAAATCGTTACTGTGATATACGTATCAAATTATTTTGTAGATTTAAGTGATTAGCGACAAGCTGTTTCTCTAGCGTATTGATAGAGTTCAACTGACATTATAATGTGATGGGATAATGTACTTGATTTTTACACAACAACTCGTAAGTTAAATGAGGTTACAGAAACTATAACTCTACTATTTATTTCTAACAGTCTTTGCTTGAAATAGATATCCTCAAATAAATACTTTATACTGAATCTTCTTTCAAAGCGAATTTTTCATGGTCGAGATTTAATGCAACGTTTTTAAACGCATCGTTTATGACGCAAAAAGGATAGTTAATAGGACTAGGCTATAGAAAGTACAGGAAAGAACTACGATATAAACTGAGAGAGATAGATCAACACGATAGATAAAAGTGTGCATGGAAGTGTACGCACGCTCAAATCCAAGTACCAAAGTGTAATAGAAAAGGACAAGTGACTGCACTAGTGCCTGATAGTGAACACATTACAATCCAAAAACAACGGTGACCATCGATAAATCGGCAATCCATTGCTGGTCGTCTACTGGATATACATTTGCTGATCCCGAAATACAACTCGCACGTGGGCCTGATCGACGGCATTCTGTAATCCACGCGAGCGAAGCTGCGAGCACAGCTAGTACCTACTAAATAGTTATTTTGCTATAAGTACTTTTGATCCCCAAAGAATAAATAAATAAAGTACTTGCATGAGATGCCTTCGTTCATTTCTTTAAATTACAAAGAAATCAAAAAAAAAAATACTTGTTGGATTGTTTTCACCAGTCAGTATCAACATTGATTTATATAGGCTTTTAAGGCCAGAATTATTATTAACTTTTGTACTGTAAATATAAATATCTAATAAGTTGCCTACGTAAGAAGTAGTATTGGCATCATTAAATTTATACGTCTGTTATTGAATTAAATGAATAAGAGATATTACGCAAATACCAATCTCGGTCAGAAACCCCACAAAACATAACCCAAAACAGACGAATTCATCGTTAATCACATCAAAGGGTATACTGAATACCAAACAGGTAAATAATAAATCAACTAGTCACAACAGGCTTGGTTCGTACATTTCGAATTGATTTTAATTATGCTCCGTTAATATTAATATCTAGTTGGCATACCAGAATCGGGAGGGAGGTTTAATTAAATTGCGTATAACAATCAAACCACACCGAAGGGCTTAATATGTGCTTTAATAAATACTTGCGTTTGATTGACATTACATATTGTCTCCCAATCAGAAGGGTTTGACTGAGGAATAAACTATTTTATGTATAATAGACGGGTTTTATCGTCACGTTATTTATCTAACTAATCTGCTAGTTAAATTTGTAAGTTTTAATTTAAATTAAAAAAGATCCACCCTTCATTTTTATATAGTGCTTTTTATATAGGAATGAGAAAAGTAGTTGTAAATGGCATCATCGGCTTAAATTGCTTGCCTAGACAGTGTGACTAGGTTTTTTGAATTTAAATAATCAAACGTGGATGTGGTTTAAAAATAGAGCAATTAAGTTAAATAAAATTATGTCGTAACTAGTCAAAGGTATTCCAGTTTTCATCATCATCATCTCGGTCTAAAGACATTCACTGTTAGATATAGGAGCCCCCTATTGAGTGCCACAACGACCGGCCCTACGATTCTCATACTCAGCTGGTTCTAGCAACCTTCATCAGGTCGTCGGTGCACCTTGTGGTAGGTTTGTCTTTACTACCCTTTGTCGGTGTCTTTGTTTGTTGTGCGAATCTCCTCATATCTGATTTGATCACACAAAAAAACTTCGAGCATCCCTCTTTCCATTGCTCTTTAAGTGGCCTTAAGCTTTCTTATGAGGCCCATAGTTAGCGACCATGTTTCAGTGCCGTAGAGTATTACTGGCAAGACACTCTGGTCAAATAATTACATATTGAGCTGGTGAGGTATAGATAGGAACTATATTCTCGATTTATTCAATTTTATTTTTTAAAACTAACTTACAATAACAGTATTGCTCACCAGTATTTCAAATATTTGAATTTGTAACAGATTCCATATAATAGTTTCAAATAACTAGTAAGGTATTTTTAAACTATCATGATTAAGAACTATTTCATACTTAACGAGCATAACGGGCATGTCACAAAAATGCATTGGTACTGCGTTTTTGAGGTTCGGAAACAAGGATGAGTAGATAAAAGTAATGGGTTAACTGTGTGTAAGCATCTATTATATTTTCAGTACCTACAGTAAGACCTGGATTGTAACGAACAAAAATAAGCTTCAGAATAAAAAAAAACATATTAATGCGCCAACCAGGTAGAAATGATTTTAGATAACGACATTTAGGCATTTGATGATGTGCATATTTATAATTTATATTATGGAAGGATATTCGTTACTTATGTTATAACAGGTATAATTATTTCAGAGGATTTCAGGAACTGTGAATTGGCTTTAACGATATCATCGGAAACATGTTCTAAAACATGAAGCTCTCAATAGTCATAGTCTGAAATGACAGGTATACATCAAGATTGTTTACTGCTTCCATAAAATAGGTGAGTAAAGAATTAAATCTTACTGTATACAATGTATTTGTATGAATATAATTCAAAATAACGAATTCTCCTTTGGCTTGTAACAAAACAGGAACCGGGGCCGGTCCTCCCTTACGACCGCTTTGAGCACGCTCAAAATGGGGACTCGGTCATTCAATCTACATTTATTACTCTTACGTGCTTTTATTTTAGCTCGACTCCATCATGTTGTTCCTTAGTGATAAAGATTGGGTGGGTAATAAATTTCAATCTTAAATTAGCTTTCACGGAGTAAATTAATTATAGTTCTCAATGATTTTACGTCTCTTTTTGCCATTACTGATAAAATGAAATAGATAACCAATTTAGAAGCTTTCGTTAAAGGGACAATATCCCTTATCTTAAAGTTATGAGTTATGTAATGGTATGAATGAAAATATTTTTTTCAGGAATAGCTAAGTATGTAGCTACTTACTTAGTTAACTAGTCATCGTTCAAATAAAAGTTACTATTGTTTGCATCACAAGATAATGGTAAATAATAGTTGATTCTTTCTTTCTTTTTTAATGTGCCTGTAAGTTATCGACTAGACAGTAGGCAAATATACTGTAAAAATAATGCTAAATAATTTCTTAAGTGAAGGTTTCAATATTATGTGACAATATAAATCTTACGATACAAAAGTTGAACAATAAACCTCAAAAACTATTTCATAACTGCGAGAACATAATCGTTTAATGGGTAATGACAAACTCAGATTTTTGACGAATGATAGGTTATACGGTTTAATTTATACCTTGTGAGTTTGGATAACGTTACGATACAAACAATTTTTTCTTTTTCTGGTTCTACCAATTTAGATTTCTTTGCTTTTCCACCATGAATACTGCTAATAAATGTATAAATTATAACTCGTGGGCAAAGTAAAATTGGTAGTAAGGAAAACGGAATGTCTGAGAGTATTTGAAAACTTTGAGAGTTCTCAAAAGGCACACTAGATGTTGGTACTTGTTTACGAACTACAGTTGGAACGACTATTTAACAAATATCATCTAGTATTAATACTATTTACTAGTTTTGTTATGATTCCGAATATTGATAGTTTGTCATTTTGGCAATATTTAGTGTAGGTTTCTTACTGTCTCCTTGGCGTTGTTTATTCTATGCCCGTTCTTCCACCAGGTGATGGAAGCAGGCGGCCTGGACCCGGAGCTTTGGCAAAGCAGGTCGTACCTCCTGCTCGCCGATAACGGTTGGTTTGAACCAAGAATGTGAACCGTTAGTGGGGGGACTGCGAAATATTAAAAAAGCATATTTTCTGTAAAGTAAAATTCGTTAACTCTACCAAAAACTAATGAGCAAATATGTTTTTTAAATATATTATTTACACGCTAAGATTTTTAAAATCTATATCTGCAATCTGTCAATTACAAGATTTTAGACAAATATGACTCTCCAAAAATGCAGTTTTAAATAAAAGGGCTGACAAAATTATTACACGCTGTGAGCAGTTCAAATAATTAAAAAAAGTACTAAGTGGAATGAAAAGAAAACAAACTAAATATACATATAAATGAAAATTTGAATATATTTTTACTTAGTGACGCAAATATATAAGTCTGGTCGAGGTTTTAGACGTAGCATTATCTTGTGATATAATAACAACTTCGAAAACTACAAATTGTTTTGTTAATGATTTTTAGCAAACATATTAAAAATAGAAGCTCTAAAATTAGAACTTGAGAACTGTGTCTGCGAAAATAGTATTAAAAGCGACTCTCTGTTTTAAGGTACATTGAAATATTGCTGAGGTAAACCATTAAATACAATTAAAAGTTTGTAATAATTTTACTTACAGTTCATATCTAAAGTGAGCGTGGTCTCTATAGGGTGCGCGCGCGCATGGTTTGATGCTCGGCACGTTAAAGCTGCCCGGACATCCGCGCGTGTTAAAGGTCCAACCCTGAACACACCGCGCACTCCATTCCCTGACAGAGGACTTGCCGGTGTGTCTATCTCCACCTCATCTCTATACCACTTGACCCAGGGTCTTGGACGTCCTTTGACAATAAGTGTTATTAATAAATCGAGAATTGTGCTCTAAATCCTAAAAATTATATTACACTGTTGGATTCGTTTACTTTGTGTTGACCTTTCAGGTCTCATGGCTGAATCTAGCAGTGTATCTGATTTTTGTTTAAAAATTGTATAGAAATACAGCAATTCCAATATCAGTAGTAAGAAATTTAGTTTATTTATCAGCTACCGCTTTCAAGTTGAAAATCCATCATCAACCAACTACTGATGTAGTTTAGCTTCCCAACTAGAAAACCAGCCCCTTTTCTATGTGCTCAAGAGCTACATTGTCACTTAATATATGGGAAGACTATGATCAAAAGATGTAATTGGCTAAACACCTCTAAAGTTAAAGATCTAATAGGAAATTTTATTTTAATTGGTCTCTTTGAATTAACCGATGCTTCGTAAACCCTCATTTCATTTGTAAGGGTTCTAGTGTGATTAATAAATACAATACAACATTTTAAATTAGTATGGCTTTTACACCTCTTAGCTGAATGGAAGAGGAACAAAAATTGTCACAACACTAGAGTCTATGTACTCTTAGATTCCACTAATAAAATGAAGTGAAAAAAGAAGACAGGTGAAAATACACATATTTATAGAAACGTTTTTGTTTAAAATAATAAATGAACAAAAGAAGACAATGTTGATCAAGCGGAATAATTTAACGATAATAACCCTCGAGTCTTACACTTTTAGATATCAAAATTAAATATCTCAAACTTTTGTAATTGACATAGAAATTGTCGAATAAAACGGTACCCCCGGGCCACTTTTCTCGTTTTAAATTCATAACGGGGACGAGGAAATTAAACTGGTGGAGGGGATAATATTAATTAATTTCGGGGATACGAGAAATATTTATTAGGACCTCCGTAAATAGAATTTTATTATTTTCGAAAAGCTAGAAAGTTTTATGTTTCGTTGACTTTTATTTTATTTATTTTGGCGATTTAAAAGTTTGCTTTAAGTGTTTACGCTTTAAAGACGATGGTAAATTTTATTGGAACATAAAAAGGATTCGGTTTAATTGTTTTATTGCTTCGAATGATACCAAGTTCTAATACTAAAGCTATAAAGTCAAAACTCGTTTTATCTTGCATGTGACGGCTGATACGTCGATTAACACTTCAGCTGTTACAACTTTTTAGCTACTAACCTCACGTATACCATATTGAGATGGTAATCATTGAATTTTTTTATTATTATACAAGGCTCTAAAATCACATTCTCGTTTAATTAATTACGAGTGATTGGAACAATGTAAAAAATACCAGTTATTAGTATTTATACTACACCAATATTGGTGCTAAACAAAATCTACAAAGAAGTTATCGCATACGCTAATCGAGACATAGTATTTACTCCTTCTCTCAAGAGCTTATTTTCATTAGAGCATCTCTTTTTATCACAACAGTGTTCCTTGAGATCTTATATGAGCATATTATAAATTATACTACCGTACGGATATTTCAATATGAATGTTAAACCTGGCACGCCGAGCCTAATTTGAAGTGACTCTTAGATCTCATACTAGATATGCACCTATTTCATGTAATATTTGTTTAAATTAAATTGGCTTACCTCCGGTTACGTCACATTTCAGCGTAAACGTATCACCCTCGACGTAAGGGCCGACGATCGCTTGTTTTGCATCACCTTTATCATCGGTGATGACCATCTTATTTGGAGGCACTAATAACAACAATATTACGTATCATATCTATATTAAAATATCTTTAGTAAACTACCGTAAGATCAAACAAAATCATTCTAATTTACGCCTGTGTATTTTTGGTTAAAGATACACAACAAACACATATGGCGTAAGATGGAATGAGTTACTTCCAATTTAAGTCAGTTTCGTGTTAGAACGTGAATGCCACAAATGAAGATGAATCATTAATTGGAGAAGCATTACCATTATCTAGGACTATAAATATGTCGTCATTTGTTTAATTTAATATTTTTTTTTACTATTTTGAAATGTTCATAATGCAATGCTATCCGAAGTTAAGAATGTCATAAATTCATTGTGCCGTAAATTATACGGAATCATGTATTTTTATTACTGACCGTATTAAATGTTATAATAGCAGAGTCTAAGAATCTTACTGCAACTTCCGCGTCAAAATTAATTTTGCAAATATGATAAGAAATCTTATAATCTGATTCTTCGTGTTCTTCATACTATATTGAATTCTCTTTGGTCTTAATAACCTTGTTATTTTCAACACGATAGCAGTAACATTGTTTCAGCGAATTTATGTTGAAAGAGACTTCAATCGGTTTGGCTCTTAATTTAAAAAAAAACTAACTTATGTCTGACAAACTAAGTAATACTTAGTAACTAAACTAAGTAACTTAGGTAGGTACATTCTTCGGTTACATTAATTCATTAGATTATTCATATAATATTTTTAGCTATACATAATAAAATGATTAGCATTTACCTTATGAATTGAATTTATAACATTGGCGATGATTTAGGCTTCGAGAAGTTGGGAATCAAAGTACATATAGGTATGTAAAGTTAATTGGACGACACATCTGATCAGTGAATCTGAGAAACGCACTAATGGAGCGTAAAGCCTTGATCAGCTGCATAAAGTGTGAGACGAGCTGTATTTAAACAAGATGATTGTATTGTCAGAAACTCAAGGCGTTCTTGGATATGGTTCACGTGAAATTAGAGATGGTGATACAACGAATTACAGAATAACAGTTGACTTGTAATTAAGCAAACGAACAGTCAGATATATTTATAAAGACTAGCGGTCGCCCAATGATCGAAATTCGATCAGTGAATTTTATTCATAGATTATTTTCTTTTTGATATTTGCAGTATGATCCTAAACAATGATTATTATATCACTTGATGTCACTTTTCATTGAGAGACAATTTCAATATTTTGTGGGGTCTAAGTTCACTTGCAATGGTCGTGTAAGGATTCACAGTATTGATTTATTTAATTTAATATATTAGTAACAGATATTATATATACATTTTGGCTTTCTGCACTCCTTCTCCATATAAACTTCAACAATGCCAAATTTCACAGTCTTCCATGCACACAATACGCTTAAAAAGAGGGGTATAAAGTTTTTGCTTCACGTATTAATATAATGATGATAAAACATTAAAAATATTCATCATTTCAGAAATTAAATGAAAATTAAAACATATAATTTTTTATTCTCATTCTTTGAGTTAATAAGTCAAGTTAAGTCTACAAATTCAACCTTTACGAAGTCGCTTGTTTACGTAATTTGCTTTGTAATTTAGAAATCTTAATAACGTATAAAACCATGTTGTAATTTCACAATTATCATTTTGTCAGAGAGTCATGTTATTTTGCTGAATAAAATAAATTTTCTTGAATATTATTGAGACTGTAATTAAACGTATACATGTAATTAAGAATTATGAGAAGAAGATATTAAGGCTGTAAAAACAGGAGTTTTTACAGCGCTCATGGTAAAGCGTTCTCAATACAAGCTGACGTGTTTTTATCGCTTCATTTGCTATATTTATTCAATAGAGTTAATAAAGCCGTGGATGAGTAGAACTCCAAATGTTGCTGACGCTACCATGTTAAAACTGCTATCATACGATAATTTTGTATCATTTCCTACAAAGTCGCAGAAGGATTGTTTATGATTATTTAATTTGTTAGCTAATAGTCCAAGAAGTGTTGCGTCTCTGGGACGTACGCACATATATTCTTTCTGTTTTCTTTTCAAATCAATATGCGCCACCAACTATTTCCTATTATTTTGTAATTTTTTTTTGCGTGGGGATAAACCTGCATTGGATCCACCTCCCGAGGTGGGTAGCTCGAGAGGGGTATGTCGGACTCTTACCGACTAAAACCCAACGGTGTCCTTCTCGCACCTGTTAGCCGGGGAGCGGGGACTACATGCGCACGGCATCGCTCGACCAGGCAGGTGTGGCCCTACCCCGGGCCCTGTCGTGGTCGGTGGCAATCGGCACCTCCAACGAGCCTCGGAGGGAGCACGAACACTAGTGCACCTCCTCCATCTCGGGCCTGCATTTACGCGGTGACGGATATGCCCAAGTCCGCCACCTGCAGACCCATTTAAGGCGGCCGGAGATCATCACGCGGCCTCCGGCGCCTAGTTCGTTAACCGCGGGAGGGAAGCAAGGTGTTGCGCTCCCTCTCCCTCTCCGCCTCCTCTTTCGCAAGCATGACTTGCTCGCAAAACGAAGACACGGAGTTCCAGGCTGTCGGCCCACACTGGAGCTCTATAGGGCCATCAACCGTACGGTCCCCAGGTAGAGCTTCCGGCAAGCGTGACCGGGCCCCCCGAGGTTTGGCATCAGTCGAGCGAGCGTGCCCGTTGTGCCCATGAGTTAAGGGATAAGCTGCTAAAAGTGTTCTACGAAACTCCATCGACTATCGAGAAAGATTCAAGGACAAGAATCAAGGACACTGGCAGCACTACTTCGCTCTGGGAGATCGCATCCTCCGCCAGATTCTTTATATGCGTAATTGCGTGAATGGTGGAGCGCCCTTGGCGAAAACCAAACCGGTTATCCGCCAAATCTGGACCCACTACCGACAAGTGGCGGACGAGGCGGTCTGCAATAACTCTTTCCATGAGTTTGACCACTTTGTCTAGCAACACAATGGGGCGGAATGCGGACGGTGTGTCCGCCGGGCGCCCCCTTGTATGAGCAGGACCAGCCGGCCGAATTTCCAGCACAGCGGAAAACGGCCCTGCTCAAAACACGCAGTGATGAGTCTCATCAATCGGGAATCGAGGACTCTGTGAGCCAGGACCCATGTGCGGCCTGGTATGCTGTCGGGTCCAGGGAAGGTGTTCTTCGACCGAAGCCGTCTCACCGCCCTGCTCAACTCTTTCCGGGTCACTTCGGGTACATCGTTATCGTTGTCCACGTTGGTCGCTGGAGGCGGAGTCATGGACGGAGTAGTATGCTCTGTTCCTGATGGAAACAGAGTATCCAGCACTTGCTCGAGGAACCTAGGTTAGAGACTCTGAGTTACCGGGGACGGGGTCCCATGGACGAAGTTTCCCTTGCACTAAGTAATAGGGGCGCTCCTATAGATCCCGACTAAGCGTCTCCAATAGTTCCTCTCGAGTCAAGGCTTTCGCCCTAGCTATGGCCTCTTTAGGGCTTTAATGGCTGCTCTGTATCCTCCGTATAACTCCGCCTCCAAGGCAGTCGCGTTCTGCGGTCGGCTTCGCCTCCGTCTGTGCCTGGTGTACTGGCATCTTGCTGTGACGCAAGCATCACGCAACTGCGGAATCTCAGCGTTCCACCAGTACACTTGGCATCTGGCAAGCATTCGTCTCGCACGAGGCATTGCCGCATCTGCAGGCACACATCATCACCTTGCGAAGCCGTTTAGCCTCCTGGTCAATATCGGCAGGCCTGCTGGGAGTCCCATCTAATACCCAGGCTTGCACGATAATGGCTTCGTTGACGGACCGCCCTCTCTCGGGGTCCCTGGGACCGGTCTATTCGAGGTTTGAGCAGAGACGTCGAACTGGATATACCGATGGTCCAACAACGTCTCCACCTCCTCTAGGACTCTCCAGTCCCGAACGCGGTGCGCTAGGGCAGGGCTAGTGAACGTTAGCCTTGTTTAAGGTAAAGTTTTCCTTATTTTTTCTTGGTCATAAAAATATTTGTATGTGTACGTCGTTGTGTTGATTTTTTAAATCATGTATCTAAAAATAAATTAAAGCATAGTGGAAGTTAATACTTTAGAATTTTGATACTTTTAATATAGATTCCATGTATTCGCAAATGTATTTAAGAAAATATTCGTATTCAAATTAGCTAAAGAAGAAAAAATACAATGGATTTTACGATACAAGATTGAGAAATTTACGCGATTACTTGACACAATAGTCCATAGATATAGCCCGTAATTCCGTATAGAGTTCTACATACATCTACATCAGGTTGCGTATTTAAAATCTCTTTATATATCTCGATTTTACTCAGTAGCTTTTCTCATGAAACTCAAAATAAACTTAACTGTTACACGTACACGACACAATTTCGATCACGATAAAATTTTGCATAAGCGACATTGCTGTTTCACCAATAAATATTTAGCCATGCCAAGTCGACGTTGCAATATATACTGCGTTGCAGCGAATTAGGACAAAACAAATTTAACACTGAAAATTGTTTATTTGGCAAATTTGACTTGCGGGTTCTAACAGGTCAATAATTGAAATAGGTAATTTTGTTTCAGGATTGCAATTATGTATATCTATCTATCTTTGTTTCATCGTGTATTAATGTAATATTTTCTTTTAATAATTCTGTAGGATTTTCAACATATTTTTCATTATTAGACCATAATTTACTATACGGTTTTTATTTTGTACAATTTAATTGTTTTAGTAATAATGAATCATAAATGTCAGAGACGATAATTCTCGAAGGCAAAAAAATTATTTGCTAAATCAATAACCGTTAGCATATCGAATAAAAGTCAACTGTCAAAGTTAGTTAAAGCCAACTGTAATTTATTTCTTTTTTTTTATTTAATTAATTTTTTCAATCTCCAACTTTGCATTTTTAGCGTCCAAACTTTTACATATCATAACATACACATTATAAAATATAAAAATATCTTTATGACATGCTTTAAAATATATAATACATAACTATATTGAATAACATTGGATGTGCTTCGTGGTTTCACTTGAATTTAGATATATTTTGATGGCCTAACGATAAACATATTAAAACAATTATTAAAAATTAAATTAAATGATATTATTTGTGTAGATTTGATTTTCTTTGTATTGTTTATGTGACGTGTACATCTTTTGTGACCTCAAGTGTACGGTAATAACCCTTTGTGTTCAGTCCAGGAGTCATAGCAGGTACACTTTGCGCCCGTAGTACTGCATAATCTTATTCACTGTTGCCGGAGTGCATTCCCCTGAGATTCAGCTCTGTATTTTATATGGACTTAAGTACTTTAGGATATATAAATCTCAGACATGTATGGTGCAGATT
This sequence comes from Saturnia japonica, assembly GCA_033032175.1. Classification (NCBI taxonomy): domain Eukaryota; kingdom Metazoa; phylum Arthropoda; class Insecta; order Lepidoptera; family Saturniidae; genus Saturnia; species Saturnia japonica. The sequence continues at coordinate 13,992,569 of CM065325.1, forward strand.
TATGGGATCCCTTTTGAGTTATTCGCATGCAAATTAATACGATGACATCGTTTAAAATTATTAATGAAGATTAAATTCAAATGTGACTTTCGTCTTTTAGTCATTCATTGACTTTTAGAGACGTGCTAATATAAAAATAGGCTTTGAATTAATTATGTACTTTACTATTTGTTAATATAATGACAAACAAGTAATAAATACAAAATAGCATTCAGCTACGAAAATTTGTTTGAAGTGAAACTTCCGTGTAAAACTCTAAGGTTTAATTTTATTATATCTTTTTATATGCAACGTTTTGAAACTAGACGTTTCTAACGTAAAAGGGATGGAAAATAGGTGATTTTTTAGAGGGAGAAAAAGATAGAACCTTGCTTTAACCCGAGAAAAATGAATTAGTGGGATAGTATAAGAATACGACAAGATTTTTTTTGCTTAATTGATAATTGTTTAATACAGCAACAGAAACTGCACTTCTGTTACAAGTACTCGGTTAAACACACTCTTTGTTATTCAAGCTTAGAGAACAGCCATTATATTCGAGAGATAAAGTTCTTAAGGTATTGACAAACAATAATTTGGAATTGTTATCTGTAAACTGAAATAGAAGTTACTACGTAGTTGAACCACGTAGCGGTAAAACCAAAGGAAATTTAGTTAACATGTTTCAGTTTTAAACATGATCTTCTCTATTCAAGCTTAAGGGTTTTTACATTTTTAGAGAGAGAGATATACAAAAATATGACTTGGAACAAAGTCTCTCAAGTAACAGAAAGTGAGGTTGCTGTTTAGGAACTGGTTTTTGGGAGTGTTATTATTTCTATGGAACAGAAATAGGTCGAACAGCATTCTTATTTTACCTGTTATAGTATTTCACCCCTGTTCGTTAAGCCATTGTATAGAGCAACTATGGCGGAGACACAAGATAACTAGGTATACATTGTGTGTGATTCGATAGCTATTTTAAATTTGAAAATATGGAAGTATTATGGCATGTGCACGGTTCCACTCACCTTGGGCTGTCGCAAGTCGGGTCTTGTGTCCCGGGACGTAGCTTCGCTCCAGAGATGGTTTTTTTCCACACACGACACAATTTTATATTAATTTTTAGTGTTTTTGAATATTAGCGTGCGCGAGCGTTTCAGTTGTCGCAACGGCTTCTCAACGACTCGCAGATGGCGCTAGGCGCGTCACATACCCGGGTGAGACCGTGTTGCCATTTATGAAAACCCAACATTTCTCCCCACCGAAATCCGCAAGGATTTCCCAGTTATCATACCAAAGTTGACTTGATAAAACCTTGATTTGTGTGAGAGTAAATGAGGTTAAATAGAAATAATAAAAATGTATGCACGTTAGTTTAATATAGTGGACTGTATAATCATAAAATCTAATAAACATTATAATAATTTGAATATAGACATAAATAATAATGATTTTACATAATATTGTTAGATTGTAAAAGAAGAACTATACTTATACTGAGTTCTGCTCCAACTGCAGAGGACTCACTTTGGAAACGGAACGAGTAAATTCGTTTCCATTTGAATTTCCTAAAGAAACAACACGGAAAACGCCATAAGGGCCGTGATGTAGTTTTGATATTTTAGCTAACGCCCACTTGAAAGGTGAAGCATCATTATTAGTCAATACAAGATCGTTTACTTTGAGGTTTTGACATTTGGTAAACCATTTTTGACATTGTTGTAAAGTGTGTAAGTAATCTTGTCTCCAAAGTTTCCAAAATTGTTGTGACATTTGTTGGATCAACCACAAAATATTTAACTTGGAAGTAGAGATATTATGTAAATCGTACTGCAGTACCGATAAAAAGTCCCTACCTATGAGGAAATGAGCGGTTATTAGAACCTCAAACTCGTTTGAAAAGCTGAGTAAAGAACATAAGGTCTTGAATAGATTACAGCTTCAACGTGAGTAGAACGGTTACAGACTTCCTGAAATGATAGAGCCTTGGTATCAATACTAGTTTTTAAATGTAATATTGTAAGAAGCAGCGAGTGCTTTACATCAAACATTATATTCCAATGGGTAAGGCGGCCCCCTACCTTGAGAAAATAGTTGGAATTTATGAAGAGGTTCAGCTTTCCGCAAGGATTTATTGCAGCTAATATTATGAAATAAAGTTGATAAATCACATGAAAAATTATGTATTTGAATGAATTTAACGATAATATCATGTGCCTTCCTAATGAAGGCTCCAAGAGGCTTACGTTTTCGAACAGTTACTCTGCGACTATGGGTGAACTGCAACCATAGGACAATGATATTTATAAGTTTGTAGAAGTTAAAATATTTTTCTGCCAACCTGTAAACTCTTTTTGTTTGGCTAATCTCGTTGTAAGCAAGAATTATCCGAGGACATTTGAATTCAGGTGGCTTACTGTCTCTAAATTCAGCTATGGTTTTAATCGGCCAATGGGGCTGATTGAGATTTAGCCACTGAGGTTCGATAAACCATTCTTGATTGGCTAAAAATTCAGATGGTAATACGTGACGAGAGTATATATCAGCGAATGAAGAATTTGATTGATTCAGAAACTTACGCAATAACATATAATGAGACGGTCGCGGACTCTGACCAACATTTATTTGCCGATACCTTTGACAAACGTATGTAGAAAGGCAAATTCTATTTATACGAAAGTTAGTCAACAGTTGAATAATAACGGCATTAAGTTTAGGACCTGGTAGTGATATTGAATCCAGTGACATATTATTTGACATCTTTCCAGGAGCATTAATTAGCGCTTGATGAGTAGTCGTGGCACTTGTCTGTTTGGTAATGCAGAAATGCGGAATGATGAATTTCGAATTCACGTTCTGGCCATTACCAATGCAAGTCATATGCCCGAGCTCCTTATATTCACGCACGAATTTATGACACTTAGTTTTAAGGTCAGACTCCTTTTCTAATTTCGACTTTAAGTTGAGAAGTCGACGAGTTGCGATTTGACTCGAGTCGCTGAGTTCAACTGATGGTCGAATTGGATTTTTAATTACATATCTACATGTATTGTCACGTTTATGTTCTTTTGCAAATAAGTACTCTGCGAGTTCATCGTCTGGGTTACACAGTGCCTCACTTGGTATATTTTCAATTTTCGAAACGGAATTCACCGCCTGGTTCAGGTTTCTGGTAAACGCACAGAAAGTTCTACCCAGAGCAACGTTTGCCACAGTTAGAGTGGTACCACTAGTAGGACGATCATGTGCAGTCTGACCCAATATGACGTACCCAAAGACCGAACTCATTGCCACAGGTAATCCATGTTCACGCGGAAGTATCTTTTGACCGTTATAGATATACGGAAACAGATCACCTGCAAGCAACATATCAACTGGTGCGGGCCTATAGTAAGTCGGGTCAGCTAACATCAAATGTTGAAACTCAAGAATAACTTTATTAGAAAGAGGCATTGTAGGTAGATTATTTGCTATATCAGATATGATAACCGCAACAGTAGATAGGATGGGTCCATCGCAGTGTCTCGGCTTCACCTTGCAGGTGGTAAGACCGAACTCCCGAACTGGATTGCCTCCTAGACCAATCGGTTCAAAGTTACATTTACGTCGCGACAGGCCTAATCGTGTTGCACAGTCTTGAGTAATGTAGCTCGTCATAGCTCCGCTATCAATTAATGCACGTACGGTGTGGTACTGACCTCCATAATCTGCGACGTGAATAACCGCGGTGCCGAGCAAGACTGTCACATTAGCTGAGCACGTAAGTGAGACTGCACTAGAACTCGAATTTGCAAAAGAATCTATGTGCAGTGTGTGGTGATGCTTGTTTTTGCAGACCGTACAACGTACCTTTGACGGGCAGTCATCGATAGAATGTTCGCGTAAACAATTTTCACAAAGTTTTAATTGTTTAATTCTATCGAGACGCTGTGCCGGAGACAGGTCGATGTAGTTAGTGCATCGATAAATAGAATGCATCTTTTTGCAATACAAACACTCCATGGATTTCTTTGAGTTTACATGTTGGTTTGCATTCATAACAGCTGACGACAAAGTCGGTCTCTGTGTATTTTTAAATTTTGGAGTCGCCGTCTGACTACCTTTTATTTGGCCCCGAGTGTACGTTACACTATTTGTACTAGTGGAATTAGTAGTACACTCAGACCTCTCGAGCACGCGTATATATTTTTCAATAAAAGTAATTAAATCATCGTAAGTGGGTAGTTTTGTATCTCCTAGTTCTTTTTCTAATTCACGTTTAGTTGCGGGGTCAAGGTTACGCAAAGCAACATAGAATAAAATAAAACCCGTTAAATCTTCGATTTCCAGAATCTGAAGTGCTCTAATGTTTTCCTGATACGTCTGTAAGAATTCATTAAGCCCAGATGCAGATTCATTCACTAACGGTTTGAAGGCGAATATTTTATCTAGATATGCTGTAGCTAATGCGCGTTTGTTATCATATCGTTTCACTAACGCACTCCAAACGATTTGATAGTTATCAGATGTTACTGGCATTGACTTTACAATAGTCAAAGCAGGCCCGCTAACAGCTGAGAGTAAATAATAAAACTTCTCAATGTTCGCTAAGTCTTTGTTGTGGTGTATTAAGGTAGAAAATGTGTCACGAAAGGTTGGCCAGTTTTCAAGCTTACTGTCAAAAGGAAACAATTCTAATTTAGGTAACCTAGGTTTTACACAGCTGCCCTCTGCTTTCTCAGTTACACTATGTTGTCCAAAGTTCAAACTACTCGAAACGCCGCAAATAAAATAATACATTTCGTCAAAACTTTCGAGTTCTTTATATGATGGTACATAACCGGGAGAGAATTTCTTTTTAATCAGTGTGATGCCACCAATGCTTTGTGTGAACTTTTCCCGCCATTCGGGCAAATCATGAAAACGAGCATTAAATTCGCCTAGCAACTCAGGTTTTTTCAGAAACATTTTTGGAAATATCATATAAAGTTTGTAATCTCTTAAAACACATTTCTTTCCTTATAATATGTGGTTGTACCAACTTGTCAAACTCCTCATCGGACCTGATATCAGGTTTCGGAGGCATTTTAAATAAAACAAATAGTTAATTACACCACAAAATAAAAATAGTAATGGCGGTCGGCTGCTGTCCGACGATTTTACGTAAATTAATTTTGAAAATGACGAACCTAAATATGATGTTAAGAATTTAGTTTTACGTTGGATTAGGAGTTATTATGAATAAAAATATGATCTAAACTAATTTCAGAGTTGTAACTTGTGTACTTAAAGAAATAAATGTTATTTTTTACGCTAAGTTATACTTGAAACTACCTACCTACAAATACGTTGACTAAAACGCTAAAATATAATTAATACGGGAATTATACCAATAAATAGATGTAAATAATTAGATATTTAGTTGTATTGATATTGTAACTGGGTAATCCTGCTCGAATTAGACCAAAATGTGTGATTCGATAGCTATTTTAAATTTGAAAATATGGAAGTATTATGGCATGTGCACGGTTCCACTCACCTTGGGCTGTCGCAAGTCGGGTCTTGTGTCCTGGGACGTAGCTTCGCTCCAGAGATGGGTTTTTTCCACACACGACACAATTTTATATTAAATTTTAGTGTTTTTGAATATTAGCGTGCGTGAGCGTTTCAGTTGTCGCAACGGCTTCTCAACGACTCGCAGATGGCGCTAGGCGCGTCACATACCCGGGTGAGACCGTGTTGCCATTTATGAAAACCCAACACATTGGCTAATTCAGAAAGAGAACCGACTGATGAGAGACACCGTGATCGATTTTTCCGCATGCTAGTCAGCTACTTGGGCACGAATGCACTGTTTTATTATATGCTAGCACGTTTAAGTGATACCACTATGATTAATAATAAGCAAAGTACAACCCAAAGAGAGAGCAGCTGTCTATCCCCAGTCACTCTAAAGCCTCTCGGTAGCTGGCTGATCTTAGGGATGTTCTAAGCGTGCCCCAAAGACAGTCGGATACTGTTGTCGTGTCCATTACGAATGTTAGCATACAAATAAAATAATATGAAGGATGGAGTATTGACACTTACCAATGACGGTCAGATTGACTCTAGAGTTTCTGGTCTGTGCCTGTTTGAAATCAACTCTGCATCTGTAGGTGCCCTGGTCGGATGCCCGAACGCGGTCTACGCCGAGTTCCGCCGGCCGCCTCTCCGGTAAAAAGTATGCGCGAGACGCAAACACGCTTTCGTCGGACCAACGCTCTGCGACTCCGAAGTCTCTCTCGCGAGCGTCCACACTGTTGACAATCATTACTACAGCCAAATCAGTTTGGTGAAGTTTTTGCGTTTGTAGTCGTGTAGTTAGTACATAATTAGGGTTGACACCTTTTTTATTTCAAATATATTATTTTTGAAACTATTACTTGATAAAATATAGTAGATGGTAAAAATTAACAAAAAAAAGTAGATTATGTATATCTTTAAAAGGAATCTTTTTTACTACATGATAAATAGATGGTGATAATGATAGATAATCAAAACAATCACATACCAAGTCTCGTTAAGAAGGAGATAAAGATCGCGGCCTGCGTTCCATTTTACGCTTAAACATTTTGGAATAAATAATATTACCAAAATTTTTTACCCAATAAGACCATAGTAGTTTCGCCTACTATATATATTTTTTTAGGAATATATTAGTCGGACACCTAATATAGTAGGATATACTATATAATATTGTTCAGTTGTTAACCCTATGTATAGTGTACGTATGTAGAGTGCAAAACACACGGTAACTACTACAAACGCAAAAACTTCTGCAAGCTTATTTACCTATACGTTGTTATACTATTCATTTTAAATTCTCCATTGATGTCTAATATATTTTTATTTGTGAGAGGTGTTTTGTGTAACAACACTATATCTTACCTAATTCTTCATCAAGGCTAATGATTTAAAAATCATTTTAAATCTTAGGTACGTTCCCCGTTATTGACATAAAATAGACAAATTATTTAAAATTAATGTCTCCGTTTATGCTCACCTAGTGATGGCATTGCTAATGAAAATATATTAAACTAACTAGCTGTGCCCGCGGCTTCACTCAAGTGGACTACAGAATGTCCGCGCAAATCTTGATCCTCGCTCCCGGCTATTTTAAAGACAAAAATGCTTATTTTGGGTATTCCTTAGAATATAGACTCCCTCTACAGACTCACCCAGACTTTTTGTAGGTTGTTTTAGTGCCTACTTTTATGTAGTACATTAATTTGCTATATCTCATATGTTTTACTCAGCGTAAGCCATTTAAGCATCCGAATTGATTCACCTTGTCCAGTCTTTTTTTATTTGTGCGAAACCCTAATTCTTTTTCTAAAATAAAAGTAGCCTAAGTTATTCCCTATAAAGTCAGCTATCTATCAGTGAAAGTTCTGTCAAAATCGGTCCAATCGTTTCGGAGATTACCCGCAACAGACAGACATACAGACACCAGTTTTAAAAATGGGTGTTTTATTATAGGTATGGTATATACTTTCATATGCGTTTAGTAAAATTTGTTATTTTGAAATTACAAACAGACACTTCAACTTTATTAATTGTATAGATAACATGTAGATGTCATCTGTTAGCTAGCATATTATAAATGCGAGCGTTATGTTTGTTTGAATGTTTATCCATTAATTACGCTTAAAGACTTTACGTATTCTAATGAAATGCACAGCAGTCTTTAATGTCGTAGAATGGAATGAAATATGTTAGGAACAGATATTATCATACAAGCTTTTAGAATTCAGTGCGATATTTTTTTTACAATTTTTATTATGAAGACATTGCTTTGAGACTAGAAAATATTGCGAGTTTAACAATTATGTCGTTGATTTTTTTTCTACTATAAAGGTGGCAAAAAGCATACGGCTACAGTAGCCTATGGATGCTTGTAATACCCCCCTACTCCAAGGAGCCCTGTAAACATTGCTCATCGCAGGAATGCAACACATGGTTTTTTAGTCTGTATTCCACCAGTCTGGCTGCCCTAAGTATAGATAAATCTCTAAAGACATTTCTCTGTACCCTACCTAAAGATAGCGAACGATAAACATAAAACTGTGGCCTTATGTTGAGTATCACGCTTTTGCTCCTATTATGGTCCAATACAGGTAGGACTGCAATCGCGTAAATTGTTAACGGCGGATAATAACTTGAAAAACTCCAGCCATTTGGGTGAAATAAAGGGCTTTCTCCTGACTTTAGATTTTTTATGAAAACAAAAGTAATATAAATTATCTTTATTTGCTTCTTTCATTGGCATAATTTTTTTATGATATAAAGGGGGCAAACGGGCCAGCATCTGTTGGAAAGTGATCACCGCCGCCCACAAACATCCGCAACACCAGAGAACTCGCAAATGCGCTGCCGGCCTATTAGGGAAGAATAAGCTCTGTTCTTGAAGGTTACCAGGTCATAACGGTCGGGAAGACCCCAGGCGACAGCTGGTTCCACAGAGTGGTTGTGCGAGGCAAAAAGTGCCTTAAGAAACGTACTGTAGTGGAACGCTGGACATCGAGGTGGTATGGATGGAATTTACGATTCTAAAAATGTACATAATATGTAGGCTAATTACTGCTACATAAAATATAAATCATACCGTAACCAACAAATAAAAGTAATTTAATTACGCTAGCCTACATTTCAAAGAGCAAGCAAGTTCAAGGACCATGTCAAGGCGGTTTTACTGTCAAAAAGTTATTATAGGGTGGATCCATTGTGTGAACGATAGTAATGTTTGGAAGTGACTCCCTCTATGTGCATATCCTAAATTATTATTATTATCGTACCTAATATATTAACACTTCAACAGTTGAAAAAAAAGGTAAGCCCGATCGAGTTTCTTACCGGTTCTTCTCAGTGTCTGGGATGTTTTCCGAACTGGCAGTAGTCTTTTGTCGTTCATAAGTGCCTTCTTAGGGCCTAAATTGAATAAAGATTTTTTTGATTTTGATTTTAAATAAAATTTGTTCTATTTATTTGTTAGTCAATTAATCCGATTTAATTTGGACGCAAAAAGTGTCCTGGGCTGGCCCCAGTTAGGACAAATTCGGCAAAACCCGGATTGCAGCTCTGTACAGGTAACAAAAAGGAAAAAACTGATTAAAAACAAATTAATCAAAATTATCGCTATTATAAATTTACTTTGGGCAATTACTTAGGCATAATTAGGTTATTAGCTGAGAATTATGAGAAAGCTCCACGATAAATCGACTTACACCTGAGCGTTTTCTTGTCTATCTATCAGCGTCTTATGTAATATAAATACATTTTCTCGATATTACTATTACAAGAATTCCCTTAATACTAAGAAATGTACATTCAAATTTCACTATTTGATACATTTTCAATGATGCAGTAAATGCACTGTACTGGATAAAGTACTTGAAACTTTTGCGTATGCATCCATCCGCGAAAGCTTTTAGTCAAAGAGTAAGAAATCTCTTGTGCCCGATGTTTTAAAGACAGGAGGTACATTTCTAAAATATCATACCTTATCTGTGATGAATTATTTGTATTCCTTGAGTTTTTTCCAAGTTAAAAAGTCCATTTTTTGATAAAAGATAACCCGATCCCGAAAAAGAACAGAAAAAAATACGATGATCTATCTGATTTGTCGAAACCGGACAAAAGATTTCAAACTCATCCCAAGATATCCCACAATTAATCCTTTCAGTTGAAACGTACCATAGTAAATTTAATGTTACATTATTCATAATTTTTTTAGGTATATTTTTAATATTCAATACAGTTCGATAAGCCTTTCACGGCGTAAGAATTTCAATTTTTCGAGAATGTATTGAGCTGTGAAAATAATCCGTGAAAGGATATTTTATTTCAAATAATATACATGTTATAATTTTCCAAGTAACATAACAATATATAGTTTAACATCGTATGACATGGTTCTACTGTTTCACAAATGAAATGAAGTATTCATGAAACATTTAAAAAAGGCGAACTTTTTGTTCGACATATCCAAACAATAATATCATCGTGGTTTTATATGTTTATTTGATTTTAACATTTATCCACGATACACGGAATACATTATATAAAGCCTAAAACAACGCTTTTCATTACTTAGCAATTGAAGCGAAGAGATTATTCAAATCGCCCTCAGATTTTTTTTTAATTTCCTTTTTTTACCAGGTCGGCAATTAACTGTGAAGCGTCAGATGACAAGTACTGTACAATCTACAAATAATGGCGACTATTGGTGACACAAACATATCAGCAGTCGATGTTATCATGCTGCCCTGCAGAAATACTACTTCACACCTACTTTGAAGGATCATGATTGGGCCAAATAGTACATACGTGGTTGTCAGGGTATAAATTTCGTTGTTGTATCGGTCATTAGTGTGTATGTGTAAAAAATAAGGCCGCACGCACCGCTTTATAAAATTAGCTTCGTAGTAGTCGTAAGTCGAGTTCACTGCTACCATTGTAAGTTGATTTTATAATATACTAGCTGTGCCTGCGGCTTCACTCACGTGGACTACAGAATGCCCGCGCAAATCTTGCACCCCGGTCCCGGTCTTTTAAAGACAAAAATGTTTATAGTGGGTGTTTCTTAAAAGATAAACGTTTAATACTATCACTAACTGTTTTGTAGGTCTTTTTAATATCTACAATTGTTTACTACATTAATTTGCTATATCTCATATGGTTTACTCAGCGTAAGGTATTTACGCGCCAGAATTTAATCACCATGATTATTTTTTTAATTTGTGCAGAACCGTAATTATTTTTCTAAAATAAAAGTAACCTAAGTAACTCCCTATAAAATCAGCTATCTACCAGTGAAAGTCCCGTCAAAATCGGTCCAACTGTTTCGGAGATTACCCAGAACAAACAGACAGACAGACTGAGAAAATTTTTAAAAACTAGTTTTATCTTTTAGGTATCGTATATACTATCATATACATTTAGTAAAAAGCTGTTATTTTGACATTACAAACAGATTATTCAATTTTATTAATTATATAGAATATAATTTCAACTAATTATTTGCTACTAAACAATCACACTAACAGCTGTCATGTTAATTATACAGATTCTTAATGAATATAATATTAGTATTACCAGATGAATTCTCAATGAAAATGTTTTTAAATCTGTGGCAAGTCCTGGTATGGCCACCAAATATTTTATACTAATATCTTTGTACAATGCTTTTTGTAAGGTTCAATAAATGCAAATGTATAGATAGCTGTAAAATAGGTTTGTTTCTTTCTTTCTTTTTCTTTCTAATCGGTAATCCTTCTTTCGTTCTTTCTATTTATTAGCTATCCGGCGTTCACGTGGCTACACTATTTGTATCGTAATCTATCATATTAATTTAGTGTGTAAATAAACTCAGGGTCGATAAAGGGTGCTGTTTACCATATTACACGTACTCACACCCGCACACTACAAATCCTTTTATGTAACGAACACATTGTTTTGAATTAGATATTTGTTTATGTTTCGTCAATAGCGGGGAATATATGCATTATTGAAATGATATTTGAATAATTATATTCGTTGAGGAATTCACGGAAATATGGCGATGCCAGGAAAAACACTTTCTGGAAATTATAATAGTACCGTAAGATTAATTACCTGTATATTGGGGTGCCTAAATCTTCCCTGTACCAAAGAACTAGTAGTACGGCATCATCTTCATCCTGTGTTGCGATGTCGCACGGCAGATACACTGGTTCACCGGCCACCGCAACCACTTGAGTTATTGGCACTGGTGACAAAGAAATATCCACTTAGCAGACGTTTATTTAGTTCAGTCATTTAGAATTAGTAAAATTCATTAGTACCAAGGCGTTCCAAACACTTTATGTCTTGATTTAGGATCATGGTATATTTGAGGTTAATTAGTTAAGGAATTTAATACATAGATATACGCTACAGTAACTCCATTTGCAGCGAAGTTACTTTCCGCGGGGTGGGACCTAAACTGAAAAAAGACCGATATGTCTAAAAACAAACACATACATATTTAGGATTTTCAAAACTATGAAAGTCATGGAGTTGGCTCAGTTGTGTTACGACCAGATTTTTATGCACTCTTGTTAGTAAGATACTAGTGGTCAATAGTTGGAATCTCACTGATTTGTTTTTTTTTTTTATTTATTTCTTTGTGTTTTTAATAAAGTTATGAAAACTAACATTTCATTATTATTAATAAATATAAATTTTCATAACTTAAGAAAAACTTAAAAAAAAGTTGACTGTCACGGGACGCCCGGCGGATGTGAAAGTCACTTTTAAGATATTTATTTTATTATTATATCTCCATGATTTAACGTGAAACTTTGAAAACATTCAAAAAAATGATGAGAGAAAAAAAACTAACTCTGCTCTATACGCCTACAGCCACCAATAAGTTTATTGAATAAAATAAAATACAAGAAATCCTAAAACAGCGAGAGTCGAACCATAGACCACTTGTAAAATATAATAATACAATATGACATACAACAGTACGTTAATATAAAGCGAAAGGAACTTCTTTACTAACGGGTATCCCACGTCACTTCTCGAATCTATTTCTTCTGCTGTAGTTTGCACAAACCGACGTTCATTCCTGTCATGCCGGTCTGCAAACTTCACGGCAAGTGGATACACACTGGCTGTTCCCGAAACGTAACCAAAAGAAAGTCACTATGACGGGTTTCACGGCTGGCTACAATCCAGTCGGGACAGATCGCTTGATTAATGAGTAAGTAAATACGGCATTGATGTTATTTACATGCAATCATGAATGGTGGACAATTGACAATTCACTGTTGACTTGACATCGGCTTGAGCGAGAAGATACTTTTATCCTCTTTTTACAATAGAGTTTGCGCCTTACGCTTTGATTTGCCATCTCGTTTGTTTCCACATGCTGATATTATATTCGTACCATGTTCAAATTGCTTTTAGTGAGAGTATAACGCGTCTATTTCTAACTCACACATTACTAAATTAACTTAATCTAATACAATCAATCGACAAAAATTGTAAAAAAACAAAATGTGAAGTCTGGAGTCTGAAAAAGTTATAATGACCTGAATTACAGATCTCCAGACCCTCGTTCTCTTAATTACAAGATCTTTACAAGTAATTACATTAAACCATATAAACAAATACATCGGTAAATATGAGCTATAGTCAATACATACTAAAGTATTGCAAAGTATAGCCGAGAAATAAATTACTCAATATAAACAATAATAATTAAAAATACGTGATTTTGGTTATGTCTGATACCGTATACAATTGGAAATAAATAAATTTCTCAGTAAACACAAACCAGGAAAATATAGCTAAATATAGACTCGTGCAACGATAGAATATCTAGCAAACAACTTTTCCAATATAAACAATGTCTCTCAGTTTCCTTTTGCATCCGACGGTGTGTTTTTAGGGCGAAACTTTTACAAGGGTTTCTGTTCGCATTCATTCAAGGGGAGGTTTAACTATATTATTGTTCCCAATCGAAATTAGCTTGCGCGGTTTGAATTTAAACAATAATTAAAAAAAAAAAATTTATTTATTTTATAAAGGTTTAGATTCTTATCAATTGTGGAATGACGTATACTTCCCGTGTACAAAATTACATCAATAGGTTGAGTTTTACAGTGTTATTGACGATTCTCATAGTCTGACACCAATGCACTTTCAATGAGCAAGACTACATTAAAATCAGTTTAAAATAATTAAAAAAAAAACTATTTTTTTCACGATTATTGGAAATTATTGTAGTTTATCATTAATACACGATAAAAATTTACTGCGTACAAAACTTCACAAAAATCGAACAGGCCGTTTCTAGGTAAAATCCCGACATACCAACAAACAGGCAGACAGACAGAAAATTTTTACTGTAATTTTCTTATTTAGTATCCTTTCGAGGGTTTATCAGAACATTGAAAAAAGTACATGTACAGACAGAGCTACCGGTTTATTAATATAGATTCGATTGAAGAACGTCTAGATAAAATAAATTACTCTTATATACCAGTAATAATGTTGAGCATGTAGAAGTCTTCTGTATCAATTTAATCTAAAATCCCTGGATACATTTCTAAAGATTTTATACCTCATTCAGGTTGTTACCTAATACGGGAAAGATTGGTTAGGAAAGCGGATTCTGGCTTTAGTCGGTTCGGTAAAATTTTAAGTGAAAGAGGTAAATTGCGACCGTGTCTCGACGTAAACTGGCATAGAGATACATAACATGTTACAATGCAATATTTTTCAGTGCTTTTTCCCACTTTTGCAAGAAAATTAGTCCAACACTATCAAAAGGATTACTTAATTCTTTTTAGGTTTGTGACGATGTGACCCAAGATGGTAATGGTGCTTGGTGACAGATTTTCAACTTGAGGGTGGTAGCTAGTTAGTTGAGCATTACAGAATGCTCACCACTATGCTATGCTTTTACCACGATGTTTTCCTTCACCAAAAACTCAGTCTTATATACCAAAAAAGTTCTCTTCGTCTTATCTTTGCCGTACTGTGAAGTTGTGGGATTATCTCCCAATCAATATGTTCATCTCCTTCTCTCCCCCTCCTTCCTAAATCCTTGGAGCCCTAAATTGTGAAAAGGCATTTGATTGAGCCAGCAAGACAGCGACGACTGACCATGGATTGTAGATTCCATGGTAGTTACCGATGATATTGCATTACACTTTGTTCACCATCAGGCACAGAGAAATCATTTTTCACAATACAAAATACTAATAAGAGAACATACACACTCTCATAGATTTAACTTTAACTTCCAATTAACAATAAAACAAAATAATCCGATAATACCGATTAATACCGATAATTAATACCGATTAGTATTCGCAACTTCAAAAAAAAATCTAAACGTTCTTGACAGTCGATAATACGGAATACGGTTGTATCACGGACAGAGATTCTCGGTAACGTTGCACTAAAGGGAAATGCTATTAATTTCCGAGCGTCGGGTGCTGTCGCGTTTGCAACGTCCAGGGATATAATTGAGTCCTACGGGACTATTGCTGGTTGTGGAACAACCAAAACCGTCAATTTAATTGTCAACAGAACTATATCTGTCTTCAGTATAGTAATATTTGTTAGTTTTTTTAAACTCATTATTACTGCAGTTATTATTTCATCATTTTTAGGTGATGAAAATTTATATGACTGAAGACTTCATGCATATGCATACTTCTTGAGTTATCTCTCAAAGTGTTTAGATAAAAGAAAAACCTTTTAGTTTGTGAACAAAAGGTTTCATTCCAAATATACTGTTATATTCGTGTGTAGTAAGTAACAAGACAATTTTTAACAAAAAACGAAATCCAATGAACAATGCAATTAAAATGGGCGGCCCACCCTTGTGGTATTTCCTTTTCAATGAAAGAGAATCATTTTATAGGTTCATAAACAAAGAAGAACAACATACAAGCACGAATAACAAGAATAACATAAGTGACTAAAACTCCACAAAATGGCGGACGCCACGAACCCCTCCCCGCACCCTTTAGACGCCGCGTTTCGAATATGGCGCGAAAACAAATACCCGATACCCTTTCTGGACACCTTGTACTTAGATGTAATAAATAATTTATTCATACTTGGTGAAATAAAATTCAACAAACTCACTATACTGTGATCTTACTTACAGTATATACTCTCTCCATGGTCCTCTTGTAGATTTCTTTCTTTTAACGCTTGTTGTTTCCACTTGGTTTTCCGAAACAGAACTATCCTGGCTCAAAACATAACTCACTTATTATTTATACAATTAATAAAATTGCAATACCTGTTTTTAATGTCAAAATATCAGTTTTTTACTAAATGCATAAGAAAGTATATACTATACCAATAACAAAAAGACCAATTTTTAATTCTTTTTTTCTCTGTCTGTCTGTTTGTTCCGGGTAATCTCCAAAACGGTTGGACCGATTTTGACGGAACTTTCGAACAAATAAAAAAAACTGGTCATGGTGAATCAATTTGAGCGCTTAAATGGCATATGCTGAGTAAACCATAAGCGATATAGCAAATTAATGTACTACATAATTATAGACATTAAAAATACCTATAAAACTGTCAGAGAGATTATACGTCTATCTTTTAAGGAACACCCACAATAAGCACTTTTGTCTTTAAAATAGCCGGGAGCGGGGGAGTAAAATTCACGCGGGCATTCTATAGTCCATGTGAGCGAAGCCGCAGGCACAGCTAGTACTAAAATAAAAGTTAAGTCGAAATCACCACAAAACCTTGAATTGAAAGGGAACTGTTCTTTTTCTAGACCGTTATTTGTTGGTTGACGCAATCGGAACCATAAACTCGATGTTTCGAGTAGACTCTAGACGTTTCCAAATATTTAAAGAATAGCGTTTTCTTTTTCTTTTTACTGAAATTGTAACAATACTACCTAATGTTAGAACAATATTAAAAAAACAATAAATAACTGATGCTCTTATTAAATACGATCCGAAGACAATATAAATAAAATCCATCTACAGTCCAGTCCGGAAGTTCCGCCATATCTCACAATCTCGTTTGAAATCCCTTCTAGTTGGAGTAAATCCTATTCCATTTCTCCGACGTCGTTGTTCTAAAGGATACAGTACATTGAAATTTCACTATTCGATTCTAAACACATACACACATGTACGGAATCGAGTTAAATCTCACTAATTTGGCTTTGATGTTTCAATATGTTTATGTTGTTCCGAATTTCGTCGTGAATAATCATGTTTGAAGTTATTTATCAAGTTAACGAAGGACGGTTTCTAAATATTGACTGTAATGTTATTTAGATTTTACCGCTGTTAAACTCTGTACATTATTTATATTACTACGTCACTGTAAAAGTGGCGTAGTCGAATGTTTAGGACCGATGTAATGAGCTAATGACCCCATATTAGGTTTTGGCATTTCCTAGAAATATTTTGGGAGTTCGCGTACATTTATTAAATTGAATCTAATGGCGTAACATAAATGGCGGGTTCAAAGAGAGGCTGTAATATCTCTCTATTTGGGGCAGCTGAATTAGTAGAATGCCTCCACCTTACAGACGATTACAGCCAAATAACCTTGTGTTGTGTTCCTGCGGTGAGCAGCGGAGAGCTCTCTGGGGAAGGACAGTTCAAGGTCAGCAAAATCTTATTAATGCCTATGGTGTTACAAGCGCCTATAGGGTACGGGTAGCCGCTTACCATCAGGCGGGCCATATGTTTGTTCCCTACCTCTCTAGTATAAAAAATAACAAGAACACTCTACAAACCGCGCCAAAAAAACATAACATTGTAATGTAAAAAAAAACAAATTTATATTACAACTTTTTAAATGTAGGCTTCATTTCCCAATACAAATCTATCATTAGATCATGAAAATAAGATTAAAAAATCTTTTTGCCATAGTGTCAAATTGCTCAGAACGTTTATACAACGAAACTGCAAGCTCGAACTGGTGAAAATCTTAATAAAGTACCAATATCGCAAAAAGAAATGGATCCACTTCCATTTAAAAACCATCTTCGAAGTGAACTAAGCTCAAAGCGTTTAAATATAAGAGCAATTTTGGTAAGAAGCGAATTGGAGTTTCGTCTCGATTCGAGTTACGGTAGTGGGACGTCATTTGAATAATTAAAAAAGCGGCTTTATCTATTTATTCAGTTTTCCCCCCACTTAGCTACAGTTTTGTAATTGTGCCAATTTCGCTTCGAAATATCTTGATGGTGCTTGACGGGTGCAGTTCTGTTTTTATAAGCATCAGGCACTGGAGACACTTCAATGCTTAATGAATTCTGTCGAGTAAATCACTTGATGTTTTAATTAAAGAATTGCTTTTTAAATTTAGTTACTGTACATTTTTTATTTCAGTTTTCTGATCATCGTTCCTATTATTTTTTAGTTCAAGAATGTATGTTTTTGAATTGAAAACTTCATTAGCGCCGTTGTAATTTGAAACCCGATGACACGACAAGTCAATTTTTAACGAAAAAGAAACTCGACTTCAATTATTATGAAGTGTTCCCTGGTGTATTTCTATCCTATCCATCCTATCCAAAAAAAAACAATTATCCGAATCAGTTCATAAACAAAGAATTTAAGGTTAAACATCTATAAAAGATTTATATAAATATATTCGAATTAAGTAGCCAACCGTCTTTTCTTGAAATTGGTTAAAAATATACTCTAAAAAGAGACATACACATCTATAGAATATAGTTTGCGAGAGAAAGAGATAAAATACAAATACATAAACGTTAATCTGAATTGTACGACTATAATCTTCGTCTAATTGGCCTAGCGGTGTGAAGACCTAGCTTGCACGAACGGCTGTATGTACAGTACGAGCGGTCGATATTTTGAAACCCTCTGAATAAGGTTTTTAAGATATCTTAATGAATATATTTTTATGTTTTCTGAAGGTTTCACATCTTGTTAGTGTAAATACTTGGTCTGTCGTAAATTTTGTTATCTATCTGACCTCTTTTCAAGTTTATATAATGAAATTATTTATGACAGTTTTCATACCACAAACTCAGTTACGCAGTTCGTACAGGTAGGTAATCTATAATAATAAATCTATAGTTCTGTCTGTATATCTATTTTTTACATTTCCTGATAGGTATCCTACATGAAAGACGTTGATTACTAATATACCATTAAAAATTATTGTACACGGGGTGCATAAGCTATTTCTCAAATGATAGTTTATAAGAATTTTAAATAATACCTTTAGTAATTGGAAAATAATTATTTGTGTATATTCTCAACCGATTTTAATTAAATATTGCACACAAGAAACAATGTGATTCCATAATTAACATACTATAAGAATTGTATTCATGTACAAACTATATTATTAAAAAGGAAACAAAAAACCCGACTACAACAAACACACTTGACAAAAAAAAAACTGCTGTTGCTTTTTATTTGATTTACTAAAATATTATATAGCCTCCTATGTCACTCCCTCAATTCATACAAATTTATCAACACTTCGTGTGCTAAAATCCATCAAGGCGGTTTTGACTACAGAGCATACATTTACATACATACGCTCGAAAAATATAACCATCCTTTTTCGCAGTCGGGAAGAAATACAATTACGGGATGGAAATAATTACTGCATAAGAAACGCGTCCGGAACTATGGAGCACCGTTAGTTTAAATATATAACTTCAATGACTCATATTGGTCATAAGGTTTTTAGGAAAAAGACAATGGAGATGATAGTTAGCGGTAATGCGAAAAGCGGGCGCTCCAGAAAGACTTGAACCGTGTGAAAGAAGAAAATATGCGTGTATGGGGAGTGATTGTATAGATGACGGGTGATCGTCTGGAATGAAAGAAGAAGACTTGCTGTGCCGATCTCACCTTGTATAGGACAGGAAGATGAAGAAGGTGATAAGGTTTACGTTCACGTAAAAATATTTTACCCGAACCCTGTTACTGAATGTATAATCGTTGCACGTTCGCAAACATTTGTCCACACAGACACGTATGTTTGAGCACGTAGGATAAACAATTTTTGCGAGCTTAGCATAGCTGTGTGCACTATGAGATATCTTGCAACTTTCCCAATGAACGACCGTTGATATTTTATACGTTTAAAATGAAATTTTGTGAGGTTTTTATTATAATTATTATTGCTTTTATATTTAGTATTACAGATCGATATTCAGATAAGTATTATCACCTGAGAATTACCATAAAGCCAGATAGTTCATCTCTCCGGGATGGTTGTGTTACTGTTAACTCAAATACTCTTTGCGTTAGTATTGTTTTTTACGCCTATGGGTAGCTAAATCATCATTATATTAATACGCGAGAAGAAAACTTCGGATACCTTTGTAAATATATTGCGTGCACGGAAGTCTGTGAAATTTGCCATAGTTAAAGTTTATATGGAGAAGGAGTGCAGAAAGCTAAAAATTATCTATAATATCTGTTAATAATACACACATCAAAAAAGTCTAAGCAACATGCGTGATATTACAATTTTTTCCAATTATATTAATTAATTTCTAAATATTTACTCAAACAAAGTGCGTAGGTACTTTTAAACTTGGTAAACTTTTTTGTTATTGATGACATACTGGCTGGCTGTAAAAAAAAGTTTGATTATATTTTGTTTTTTCATAAAATTCAAATGACTGCGAATTTGTTTGAATTTAAGTGTGTTTTAATTGCTACGTTTAGTCTTGATTTTATAATTTTACCAACCATTTAAATAAAGTTAGCGACAAAATTGAATTGTTAGATATTCTTTACGTCATGAAGCGACGTCATTTGATGGCAGATGAAATGCAAAGAGCTGTAGGGATGTTGCAAGCGGGAAGTAATCAATCTCAGGTATCTCGACATTTTGGCATTCATAGAAGTGTTATTTGTCGTCTTTGGCAGCGCTACAATAATACAGGAGAACCCGCTGAACAGCATCCAGGCCGTAAAAAGAGTACAACCACTCGGCAAGACCGGTACATACAACTGACTGCAAGACGCCAGCCGATGTTAACCGCTCGAGAGATAAGTTTGAGGCTACAAATTTCAAGTGGTGTTGACGTAAGTCCTCAAACTGTGCGAAATCGACTGCATGAGTACGGCCTACGAGCTCGACGCCCAATCAGGTGCCCACCGATACGTCACGGGAATCACGCTCGTCGATATGAATGGTGTAGAGAACGCATAACACGGACCCAAGAACAATGGGATAAAATTATGTTTTCTGATGAGTCGCGATTCGGGTTTAAGCCTGATACAAGAAGGGTACGAGTGTATCGTCGGCCCGGAAATACTGAAAGGCTCAGGTGCGTTCAGGAAGTTCATCCATACAGCGGCTCAACAGTTATGTTATGGGCGGGTAGTATGAAGAACAGGCGAACTGAGCTCGTTTTTGTAAATGGAAACATGAATGCTGAAAATTACATTGAGGATATTCTCAGACCTTATGTCTACCCATTTGCACAAACTTTTGGCTCCGATTTTAGGTTAATGCATGACAATGCGCGTTCACATACAGCTCGGCAAACCAGTGAATACTTTGCAACGGAGAACATCCGGGTATTGCCCTGGCCTGCACAATCGCCAGATCTCAACCCCATCGAGCACGCATGGGACATGCTTCAGAGACGTGTTTTGAAGGACTTGGACGGAGCGACAACAACCCAACACTTGAATGATTTGCTACAATTCCATTGGGAGCGAATACCGCAAGATGACATAAACAGTCTCATTAATTCAATGAATAATCGTTGCCGACAAGTTCTGAATAGCAGAGGAGCCCATACTTTGTATTAAATTGTTCTATTCTTTCACAATAAATACATTTTCTTTAGAAATTTCATTTTGTAAGAAAAAAGTTTAGTTTCTTATGTATCTTAGTTTCTACAGTATATTCTAATATTGTTAATTTCTGTTATTAAAAGAACTTATAAAGGCAACAGCTGTTATTTTTACATCATAGAACCCTAAAGATATTATTTTAAAAATAAAATACAACGTTATAATGTGAAGAACCATCCTAAAATTTACATTAGAACATCTTGCTTAGACTTTTTTGATGAGTGTATATTAAATGATATAAATTCATACTGCGAATCCTAACCTGACCAGTGCCATTGAACCGACACCCCACAATATTGATATTGTCACTCAATGAAAAGTGACAGCAAGTGATATAATAATATTCATTGTTTAGTTTCATACTGCAGATGTCAAATAGAAAATAGTCTATGATTATAAAGTAATTTGTCGAATTTCAATCATTGGGCGACCGCTAGTTGAATTAAATTTATTTCAAACACGACCACATCCATATTTAGAAATCACTAGTCCTTGGATACACTATGCATATAAAATACCTATCACATAGCGTAAGGCTGCCTGTCCACTGAAGCGGAGCGGAGCGGAGATGTGAAAAGTTCGACCAATTGAATTGCAGCTCTAGATTTTTACGCTATTCTATTGGTCGAAATTATCACAGATCCGCTCCGCTCTGCTTTAGTGAACAGGTTGACTTTACTGCAATACACTTTTGTGCTCGCTTCGCTTTGCTATCTTAGATCGCTTATGATTTTGTGGGACGTAACAAAATATATCAAAATTACAAAAACATTATTATTTATAATTATTATTTTTATCTGTTGAAATTTCTTTGGAGATTTCTCTATTCTTCGGGTAGCCAGTGGTGGAATACCTCCACCTTTCAGAAGATCGAAGCTCAAATAACCTTGTGTTGTGTTTCTGCGATGAGTATGGTTTCCAGAGCTCCTTGGGGTAGGCGGGTTCAAGATCAGTAACGCCCTAGTGATATCTTTAATGTTACAAGCTTCCATAAGGTACAGGTAGCAATTTACTATCAGGCAGGCTGTATGCTTGTTTGCCATCTTTATAATATAACTTTTTTTTATCAAACACAAAATAAAATAACAAAATTAAAGCTAGCTACAATTTTATTAAAACTGATATCAATTATAGAAGTCATTATAATTTAATATAAATAAGTTAAATATATATATTTCAATAATATCAAAAACATATTTGAGTGGAAAATATCAAATTCGTTTTCTAAAAAATTTTACATGTCCTATTAGAAATCAAAACGTATCTTCATAATCGAAGGAAAAGGCGACTTTTATCTGCAAATCGAAATTAAATCTAACATATACATCGCTTGTGACGTCACAAGTAATATTGTGACGTCACTCCTCCTAATCCGTACAATCCTTGCCTTCATCTAGATGAAACAAGCATAACTCAGCCGAGCCTTTTATATCTCATGCGTGAATAGAGGCCATCGAATGAGCGGAAGAGACATAAATAAAAAAAATCAAGTATTTTATCATTTCTATAGATTTATATATTATTTTAAAAAGGTTTTAAATTATACTATACTTATATTATGCTAAACAAATAAATTTAATAATGGTAAAATAAAATAAACAATAAGTAATAGCAGTTATCAATATTATAATTATTGTTTTGAGTTAAAAACAATAGTTTTAATTATATATACGGCTGCATTGAATATTGTATCAACATTTTAAAGTAAAAATTGTTTTAAAATGCGATAGCTTTTTCTTGTATATTAGGAAATATTTCAGAGCTACGTAAGTAAGAAGCCATTTTATAATACAATGCATGCAACCTATGAGAAAGAAAGAGAGAGAGAGAGTGATGACATGCGCTTTATATACACGGAAAAAATAAGTATTATTTAGTTCACAGGATCTTTAGAGTTCAAAATCTGATCCATGAAGAATAAAATTGTTAGTAGTCTTATTATTTGATAAATTCAATTCTGAAAAAAAGACGAATTGTTACAAACTTAGACGATAGACATTTAAATCTATGTCTTATTGGTAATCAAATGAAATTTTATGATTTTGTCCCCCGAATACTTATTCGATTTTCTCGTTCAATAATTTCCTGCGTCATTTATTAACAATAATCATTTTTACAACAAAATATGTTCTAATTTTTTTTAACTAGCTGACCCGACATACTTTCTTCTATCTTTTCTGGAAGTTAATGGCTAGACGACAGTTCTACATATCGGATACTAACATATCTATTAACTATCGTCTCAACAAAACAAATATATTATGTAAATATCAGCTCAATTGGTCAAGTCACTCGGAAGTCATAAAATTTCTAACAAGACCAGCTAGTGTGACAGATGTTTTTCTGCCTTTGCCGGTAGTTAACGGTTGCGATGAGTGGCGTCGACCATTAGCGGTGACCAACATAATATCTTCGTCTTCAATCATCAAAATATATAAAAGGAAACAGTGACTGACCGACTGATCTATCAACACATAGCTCAAACTACTGAATAGATTTGGCTGAAATTTGTCTCCCAGATAGTTATTAATTAAGGCATAGGAATCGACTACGAACAGATTTTTGAAAATCCACTCCCCAAAGGGTTGTTACGAAGGTAAGAAATCTGCATGGAATGTTTTCAAACATGGGTGAAACTATGGGGCTCAGCTAGTATATAAATAATAAGCTAAATTATTAAAAACGAGACAAAAAATCCAATAACAACAAAATGAACATTTTTTTTCTTCATTTTTTCATTTTAATTTGATTCCCTGGCGTCGTACTTATATGTCATATATCCTATGTCACTCCCACAATCAAGAAGAATCTAACGACACCTCGTACGCTAAAATCCATTAAGCTGTTTAAACATAAGCCTCATTTTTCCCAGTTGCCCAAAAATAATTATTCGTGTATTGGTCACTGTTTTAGTGGCCTTACCCTATATCTCATGATCTAAGCTCGAGACAAACGGAGATTTCCCAGAGGGCTGCGCGACAATAGAAGGTGATACTGCTTTTTGTCAGCCGACGATATCAGGTATCTTTGTGATGCGGTGCCGCGGTCTTGGGAGAAAAATCTTTAGAAGATTAATGTTTCACTCAATTATACTGTTGTCCTAATGTGAAATTTTGCAGGTTTTTACATGCAATAGGGGAGTGGGAACCTTCATCGTGTAATGAATGTAACAGAATAGCTTTAGTGTAATTGGTAGTCACTAAGTAATAATTTTTTTTATAATATTACGTTACATCATTAAAAATAATTTAAAAGTATGTCAACGTAAACCTAGCAGCTGTATTATTGACTGGTCACCATCTTAAAATATTAAAATATATAAATAAACTACTATTGACCTGACAACCGTTCTATTAACCTGGTAACAGTACAATTGATGTCATCTTGAAGTAAAAGACATGTATTAGTCATGTTATTAAATAAGACAATAATCTTGAATTTAGTAACATATTGAGTCGAACATTAGGAGTAGTATCGTTTCTGAAGTCATAATTAAATAAACGGTTATGTCAATAATTGTATTATTGAACTAGCTGTGCCCGTGGCTTCGCTCACGTGGACTACAGAATGCCCGCGCGAATTTTACTCCCCCACTCCCGGCTATTTTAAAGACAAAAGTGCTTATTGTGGGTGTTCCTTAAAAGATAGATGTATAGTCTCTAGGACATTTTTGTTGGTCGTTTTAATGTCTACAATTGTGTAGTACATAAATTTGCTATATCTATTTTGGTTTACTCAGCGTAAGCCATTTAAGCGCCCGAATTGATTCACCGTGACCAGTTTTTTTTATTTGTTCGGAACTTTAATTATTTTTCTAAAATAAAAGTAGCCTAAGTTACTCCCTATAACATCAGCTATCTATCAGTGAAAGTTCCGTCAAAAGCGGTCCAACCGTTTTGGAGATTACCCGGAACAAACAGACAGACAGAGAAAAAAAGAATTAAAAATTGGTCTTTTTGTTATTGGTATAGTATATACTTTTTTTTTATTTGTGCGGAACCCTAATTCTTTTTCTAAAATAAAAGTAGCCTAAGTTACTCCTTTCAGCTATTTATTAGTGAAAGTCCCGTCAAAATCGGTACAACCGTTTCAGAGATTACCCGGATCAAACCTACAGGCAGATAGACAAAAAATTTAAAATTGATTTTTTGTTTGTTTATTATCGTATACTTATACTTTCAAATGCATTTACTAAAAAACTGTTATTTTTACATTACAAACAGACGCTTCAATTTTATTTAATTTTATAAATCAGTTGATAAATATATCAAATATTTTCATGGTTTTTTATGTATTGATAAGAGATGGCGCGGTCACGATTTTTGTACTGGGTATTGTTTGATTTTTTACATCGTGTGTAAGGGTTTGTTTTTATAAACGAATCGTGGTTTTATTTATTTGTACAGATTATTATTAATTTTAATTAATTAACTGTTGGCTAAGTCAAGATAAACGGTTGATTGATAAGGAATAACCGTTTTTTGTGTGTTTCTACTTACAAGTGTCCTGTTTATTAAATAACAAAGAATACTTGTTTATTAAAATAGCAAAGAATACTAAAACGTGAACCTTGGACTCTAAAGATATTCTTTTAAATCAATTGGAGACTTACGCCAAACTAAGACAAGCTTTTTAAAACTATTAACGGCGACGACATATCATTTTCAAATAATTCTAAGATTACTGAGGGTACAGAAAATTAAATTTATATTAATTTGCTGGCAGGTACCATTTCAAAATATCATAATCCTATTCAAGGAAAAGAGGTAGGCAAATTAAAATATGGACAGGTAACATAAATAATATTGGTGGGGCAACAAAGAAAATTACAGAATAGTAAGAAAAAATCTGGAAGAGGCCTACGTATGTAAATATTAAGAAGATCATAGTTTGTACGTATTTGGTATCAGCATTAAATAAATAAAATTACATGCGGAATACAAGGTTAACTGCAAGGAACGCTTCCAATCAATCAAAAACACGCTAAACCCACCGTACGCTCTTGTATAAATAACGAGCGAGTCATGTTTACGCCGGCTCATACGAGAGCCGACGTTGAAAAACAGCGGTCAGACCCACTTCACCGTGAGATATGTCTACTGTAATGTCCTAACCTCAGGGTAAATTCACTTCAACGTGCTACGTAAATATTTTTGACGGAAATATTCTAATATGTACAGAAATTTACCTTGGATACCATGTTTTCTGGTTAATCTTGGCAAACTTGTGACCATTTTTTATTGATTGATGTCTGATGTTGGATTAAACCCACCATTCATTAAAAAGAGTTTCTCAAGCAGCCCGTACGTACTTTTAAGGGTTTAATGAGTAATTTACTGATAGTGGTTGATAACTTTGCCATTACAGGAAAATTCTCTTCCGCTCAGATGCATCATGACCTTTCATTTCCATCCACCATGGATTCCCTTATTATTCCATTCTGAATTCCATTTTCATGGGCCTTCTGATCTTATCATCATCATCATTTCAGCCGAAAGACGTGCACTCCTGGACATAAAATTTTTACCTAAAATCGACACAATGACTGGTCCTGCCCTACTTGCATTCAGCGGTTTCCTGCGATCTTCACCAGTTCTTCGATCCACCTTATGATTGGTCTACCCATGCTATGTCTTCCGGTATGAAATCTCCACTTGGAAGCTTCAATCCCATCGACCAAGCCGTTCTTCTGATCATATAGAAAAGTTCTTTTATTATTGAACTTACAGGAGATCAGCTAGTAGATAATTACGTGCGTCCGTTTATGAGAACAGAAGTCTTTATTTCTATTGAAGATTTGAAAAACATCGAAACATACCTCATACAGCAGTTCCATATTGATCAGAGTCCTAGTACACAATTTTCAATATTCTCCGCAGGTGCTTATATATTCATTTGTTTAACTCTTTAGTCAAAAGTTTGTATCGTTTAATATCAAAAACTTAACTCAAATTGTTTCAGACATTTTTGTTACTAATGTGGGGCAGAAAACACTTTTTAAGGACTCTGCAATCCTTCTAGAATGTTCAAGTGTTCAAGACATTTTCCTCTGCGGATATTGACGTGATTTTTTGCCATGCTCATCCGGTGCGTAATATTAAACTTTTGGACGTTTTTTGGTCCGTAATATTTCCTATTCGCTTATGTTTTGTTTGAGAAGAACTAACAAGAAAGACGACTAACGACGACTAGTAAACGACGACGTACTAAACTTTAATCTGACTATACAAATTGCCAAATTTGCTAGTCTTTTACAACATTTTTGATCTTAATGGTTCTAGTTCGTTTAATTTCGGAAATTAATGTAGAATGATTTTTAAAATAAATTGAACTCTCATTCTGCTCTTTTGCATAGCTTCGACGATATGGTATTTCTACAAACGTACAATAAGTACGTATAAGCTATTTATTTTGTTATGCAAACATTTCCGTCGCTATAATCCTGTTATAGATGGACCGGCAGTTTCTCGTCCTATATTAAACGACGGCCATCTTTGTGTAAACCTACTCGGGTTTCTGTTTTAATATTTGCTCGTTTGTTTCGTTGAATCAAGTATGAAATATATGATCTCTCATATATAGGTTGGTCAAACTGGTTAGGCAATTGCTTTGATCTTAATGGTAAGTACGGTCCAAAAACAACGGTGGCAGAGAGGTGTTGATTCATCAAATTCTTGTGTTTCTTGTGAAGCCTTTTAAGGTATAGTTTTTTAATTAGTATATTAATGGATATAACTTGATTAGTTTTTTTAATTGTTATTTAATTTATTTTTGTAGTAGTGAGTTTAAGTCTACACTAGGAATCTGATGATAGTTTTGTTGCACTCTATCTTCTGTTTTTTTTTATTACGTGCACTGCAGATTCTTTGTCCACATTTTTGCGAAACAATATTTTATTCCACACACGATTTTATGAAAGTAACTACATATGTCCCACGGTTTCACTCGTTTTGAATTTAATCGACCGACTCTCAATTGCACCACCGCCAACGCTTCCATGTAGCCTATCGTTGTTCTGACTTCCCGTTCCTGCCTGCAGCTTGCCAGATTCCTTGACATTCATGGTTACTATTCCACTCCTTAAGCCCATATCGGATTGTTACATAGCCTATAAACCTTCATTAATAACTAGGTTATAATATACAATAACAATTTACGAAAGTTGACAGGTATTTCCTGAGATAAGCCCGTTTAGAAAAACAATCAATCAATCTCTCAATCTATACAATTTATATATCAGTATATTGCAGTTACACCATGTTAGTAAATCGTCTATATATTGTGTTTCGGACTTCAATTCCTACAGAAAGCTAAATATACGGGCTTTATAAAAACTTAGTTATTCATGGGAACATGCGAATAGACGTGCTCCACATAATGACTGTACTTTACCAGAAGCTAACTAAAGCACTTAAACAGCAAAAGGTTGTAAGTAAGCTATACAGGCAAATACTAAAAGTGGGTACTTATGTAATAATGAATAATTTAAGCTTGCTAGTAGTGGTGGGCGATAACGAATAATTTACATCATTGAGACATTTAGTTATTACTAATAATGATAATCGATTATGAAATCAGTAACTTACTAATTTTCACAATCGAATAATGTTGCTAATTAGTATAACTAAATCTTGTTCCGTCGAAAATCGTAATCCTGTCAGAAGAAGTTTTTAAATAGAACTTGTAAGCCGATGAGCTAAAAAAAGAAGATCCTCCGGAGCAGAAAGTTCTGAACCCTGACTACCATCACCAAGTTTTGAAGTTAGTTACTGACTGTAGAATGAATGTAGTAATGAATATAACCGAGATATCTCGCGACATTTTCATGATCAAGTGATTGCAATAGTATAGCTGATAATCGCCCACTACTACTTGCTAAATTATATAACTTAAATTGGATCTAGATTAGACAATATTTTGTTGCGACGAATATGCATTTATATAAATAGCTAATACTGGTTCTTCACTTAGGATATGAAAAAGGATGTGATTGTTGTATGTTGATAATTTGCAGAGTTATTACGATAAAATGAAGAATCTATTAGCAGTGTTTGATTAAATTGAAACGTATGAAATTTTAGTGAGTCCAGAATTATGTCAAGGTTGGCAAAAGTATCTCCTACATGCCAGACGGAATGTAGAATGTTTTAAATTTAACTAACTTTGAGGATTGTTATGTCCTTTAAAAAGGAATTGCTGCGAAAACCACATGTTTGTTAATAAACTTAGGCCTGGTATGAATAACACTAGATAACTATTAGACGCCCAAGTTTGGACATTTACGCAATTCCTTTGTTATAAAACCAAAATTATCATTGCAACATCCATTACGTACTTAATAATTATATAATTAACGCTTTGTAAAAATAAAATAAAAAATATTTTTGTAAAATATTAATGAACGAAGTAAAGTAAATGAGAGAGGCCAATTTTCAATTTGGTTAGTATTCTGTCTATCACCGGTTCGGAAAACATCCCAGTCCTCGAGAATAGCCGGCAAGAAACTCGATCTCGCTTTTTTATTATTGAACTTACAGGAGATCAGCTAGTAGATAATTACGTGCGTCCGTTTATGAGAACAGAAGTCTTTATTTCTATTGAAGATTTGAAAAACATCGAAACATACCTCATACAGCAGTTCCATATTGATCAGAGTCCTAGTACACAATTTTCAATATTCTCCGCAGGTGCTTATATATTCATTTGTTTAACTCTTTAGTCAAAAGTTTGTATCGTTTAATATCAAAAACTTAACTCAAATTGTTTCAGACATTTTTGTTACTAATGTGGGGCAGAAAACACTTTTTAAGGACTCTGCAATCCTTCTAGAATGTTCAAGTGTTCAAGACATTTTCCTCTGCGGATATTGACGTGATTTTTTGCCATGCTCATCCGGTGCGTAATATTAAACTTTTGGACGTTTTTTGGTCCGTAATATTTCCTATTCGCTTATGTTTTGTTTGAGAAGAACTAACAAGAAAGACGACTAACGACGACTAGTAAACGACGACGTACTAAACTTTAATCTGACTATACAAATTACCAAATTTGCTAGTCTTTTACAAAATTTTTGATCTTAATGGTTCTAGTTCGTTTAATTTCGGAAATTAATGTAGAATGATTTTTAAAATAAATTGAACTCTCATTCTGCTCTTTTGCATAGCATCAACGATATGATAAATTTCTACAAACGTACAATAAGTACGTATAAGCTATTTATTTTGTTATGCAAACATTTCCGTCGCTATAATCCTGTTATAGATGGACCGGCAGTTTCTCGTCCTATATTAAACGACGGCCATCTTTGTGTAAACCTACTCGGGTTTCTGTTTTAATATTTGCTCGTTTGTTTCGTTGAATCAAGAATGAAATATCTGTTCTCTCATGTATTGGTTGGCCAAACTGGTTTGGCAATTGCTTTGATCTTAATGGTAAGTACGGTCCAAAAACAACGGTGGCAGAGAGGTGTTGATTCATTAGCTTCTTGTTGTTCTAGAAATACAATAAAAGATGAACTAAAGTGAAAACCGCAAGTTTTTTGTATATTATTCATTAAGTGAAGCCTTATAAGGTATAGTTTTTTAATTAGTATATTATACTATTTCCATTTTTTTATTTTCTCGATGACAGTTCTAATTTGATAGTTGTATTGTTGTGACCAAATAAGTAATGATATCGATCTGAATGAATATCGATATGAAATAAGTAGTGACGATTCATCAGATTTTAATTAAAATAAATAAATAAAGATTACTTGTAGTTATAATTATTTCGTTTCATTGTCGAGTACCTACCTATACCTACTTATTTTACAACAGCTTCGAAAATTTTGAAGAAGTAGGCATTAGCAATCAAGAATTAATACGTGTAACATCTTGTAATGAAATATAATATTAGTTAATAAATTTGTACAAAAGTATCCGACAGTAGTTTAGTTTCTTACATTTTGTAATAAATTATCGGGTCTGTTATCGTTTTACGTTTATCGATATAGCTCCATCCCTATCAGTTTCTCCGAGTCTGGTATTACCTTGTACGTGTGTAAACGTCATATTTTTATAAAATAAAGCATATATAATGTAAAAAAGACGCTCGTTCAAGTTTTCACAAGAGCTGTCATCGAGAAAATAAAGAAATGGAAATGGTATAGTGGATATAATTCCATTAGTTCTTTTAATTGTTATTTAATTTATTTTTGTAGTAGTGAGTTTAAGTCTACACTAGGAATCTGATGATAGTTATGTTGCACTGTTTTTTTTTTTTTATTACGCTCACTGCAGATTCTTGGTCCACATTTTTTCGAAACAACATTTTATTCCACACACGATTTTATGAAAGTAACTACATATGTCCCATGGTTTCCCACCAACTCTCCATTACGCGACCGCCAACGCTTCCATGTAGCCTATCGTTGTTCTGACTTCAGCTTGCCAGATTCCTTGATATTCATGTTTACTATTCCGCTCCTTAAGCCCATATCGGATTGTTACATAGCCTATAACCTTCATTAATATGTAGGCTATAAAATACAATAACAATTTTCAAAAGCCTTATCCTGAGATAAGCACGTTTAGACAAATAATCAATCAATCTCTCGATCTATACAATTTTTATAGCAGTATATTGCAGTTACACCGTGTTAGTGAATCGTCTTTATATAGTGTTTCGGACTACAATTCTTACCGAAAGCTAAATATGCGGGCTTTATAAAAACTTAGTTATTCATGGTAACATGCGAATAGACGTGCTCCACATAATGACTGTACTTTACCAGAAGCTAACTAAAGTACTTAAACAGCACAAGGTTGTAAGTAAGCTATACAGGCATTTACTAAAAGTAGGTACTTATGTAATAATGAATAATTTAAGCTTGTTAGTAGTGGTGGGCGATAACGAATGATTTACATCATTGAGACATTTAGTTATTACTAATAATGATAATCGATTATGAAATTAGTAACTTACTAATTTTCACAATCGAATAATGTTGCTCATTAGTATAACTAAATCTTGTTCAGTCGAAAATCGTAATCCCGTCAGAAGTTCTTAAATAGAACTGGTAAACCGATGAGCTAAAAAAAGAAGATCCTCCGGAGCAGAAAATTCTAAACCCTGTCTATCATCACCAAGTTTGAAGTTAGTTACTGACTCTATCGTATATGTAATTAGTAATGAATATAATCGAGGTATCTCGCGACATTTTCATAATCAAGTGATTGCAATAGTATATCTGATAATCGCCCACTATTACTTGCTAACTTATATAACTTAAATTCGATCTAGGTTAGACAATATTTTGTTGCGATGAATATGCATTTATATGCAATAGCTAATATTGGTTCTTCGCTTAGGATAGTGGTCGGCAAACTTATTAGCCAAAGAGCCAAATATGAAAATTACAACATTTAAAAAAAGATTGAGAGCACTATATTATTGCACTAAATAAAACTAAATATCATACTTAATAAATATTTATTAATGCGAATAATGTGCTTGCATCTCCTTGGCCAAAGAGCCATATGCGGTTCTGGAGCCGCACTTTGCCGACCACTGACTTAAGACATGAAAAAGAATATGATTGTTCTATGTTGATAATTTGCAGAGTTATTACGGTAAAATGAAGAAGCTATTATATATATTTTTAAATGATGTTCTTGTTGTAGCAGTGTTTGATTAAATTGAAACGTATGAAATTTTAATGAGTCCAGAATTATGTCAAGGTTAGCAAAAGTATCTCCTACATGCCAGACGGAATGTAGAATGTTTTAAATTTAACTAACTTTGAGGATTGTTATGTCCTTTAAAAAGGAATTGTTGCGAAAACCACATGTTTGTTAATAGACTTAGGTCTGGTATGAATAACATACTAGATAACTATTAGACACCCAAGTTTGGAAATTTACGCAATTCCTTTGTTATAAACCAAAATTATCATTGAAACATCCATTACGTACTTAATTATTATATAATTAACGCTTTGTAAAATAAAATAAAAAATATTTTTGTAAAAGATTAATGAACGAAGTAAAGTAAATAAGAAAGGCAAATTTTCAAATTGGTTAGTACTCTGTCTATCACCGGTTCGGAAAACATCCTAGTCCTCGAGAATAGCCGGCAAGAAACTCGATCTCGTTTTTTTTAAAGTTCCAATGCCATTGATATTAAAATGGAACCAACCTTGAGGCATATTCTATCTAAAAAAAAAAGAATCATTGAAATCGGTTCAAAAAAGAGGTTATGCTGAAAATACATTAAAAATAAAATACATTCGAATTGAGTAAACTCCCGTCTTATGTTGAAGTCAGTTAAAAATATTACCTCAATACAAAAAAAGGCATATAATATATATGTATAAAAAAATAGCTCGCTTAATATTATTAGATATCACGTGAAAGGAAATTATTTCGTCGAGTGATGTAACGAGATGATGAATGAAACCTTACTATAAATGTAACTATAATTAACACAAATATGAAGCTCTAAAAGCGTTAACATTATTAAGATATCCAATTGCAATTAGAGAGCTGTGAACGCAATTCTGTAAATCAGTAATTATTCGGCAATGTGATAAACTGAACGATGACTGGATAGCACAGTACAAGGCTTTGATTACGAATTAATTAATTACTGTTCAGGATTTAAGAGCTTAATTGATTTGTAGAGTTCCATTGTTATTAAAGATACATTAGGAAATCATTTGAATCAATGGTTATGCGTATTTCGCAGCAATATGTCGACGACTTGTCGGGCTATCCGGCGACATGTCGGCAGTTTGTGTACACACTCAGTTGACGGGCGAAATTCGATGTATAGTGACGTGGCGTTTATTTTGAAATGTGGAGTGGAACTAAAGCTACGAGATTGCACATGTGGTTCAACTACCATCAAAAGATATGGTTTTAGATGGATTTAGTTATTGAAGCTATTACTGAATTCCTATGCAAATAGTTTACCAGTAATAAGTAGAATGTTCTCAAAGTTAATTATGCCTTGAAAATTTGCACAACAATGCCAACATTTTCGAAAGTAAGATGCGGAAAGTGATGAGAATCTTAGATAATAGGATATCATATTATCACTAAAATCGCTTTTTTCTTAGATACAAAATATTATTGTCCAATTTAAAATCTAATTAACTTTAAGTGGATCCTCAACTTCAATGATTTTGAAGAGTTCTCTTGTGTATCTTGGAAGTTGTAGGTTCAATGCCAATGAAATTAAAATGGGACTACCATTGAGGTATCCCCTATCCAACAAAAAAAGAATCATCCAAAACGGTTCATAAACAAAGAAGTTATGGCGGAACATCAACAAAAAAAAATACATCCTCCCGTCTTTAGTTGAAGTCGATTAAAAATAATAAATTCATGCCTAATAGATATTAATGTATATGACTTCTAAAAATGACTTAATTTAGTCTTTTAAGCATAATGAATCATACACTCTAAGTTTCGGCGAAGGAAAATATCGTGATGGGATCATAGCATGGTGGTAGGCCATTTCGTAATACCCGTCTGGCTAGCTACCATCCTCAAGATGAAAATATTTCATCAAAGTCATATTCTCGTAGGCATGTTTCGAGAGCTACACTTAAGAGCTTATCGTGCTTAGATCTAAGACCATATCGACGCTTAATGTCAAATTAGATTATGGTAAAACTCTTATAGGGACAATCCTTGATTAATATTATAGGCAATTATTGTATTCAATTTGATTTAATAATTTTTGCTAAAATTGATTAATGGAGCAACTCATTGCCGTTTCCAAAATACAAGAAATAGTCAAATCAATACTGTTGCTACATAAACAAAAAGTACTGCAGAGAAAAGAAAAATAAAGTTGGCAAACTGCGCAACGTAAAAAACGAAGAGGGTAGGATACTTAATTCAAAATAATTGTTCGAGTACGCAGCAGCACCGGGACACAGTTGTACGCGTATTTTCGCAAACGAGCGTTTTGTTTCCCAGATATATGATATAAATTTACGCCCGGGGCCGCGAGTGGCGAAGATTGCTCGAAAAAGCTCCAAGTTAAATCGACTTCTGAAACTCGGATACGGAGCAAGATAGGCCCTATCGGAAAAATTTTTAGGCTCAAAAGGTCCGTAAAAACGAAGGTCCGGATATTAGTTATAATCGGATTTACTAAGTTTTACTTTGAACCAATCCGCTTGATATGTAAAGAGATAGCGAAAAGGCTTCGCTAGCATGTTGTACTTTTGCTGAGTATGCGGTGCGAATTATTGAGATGTTTAGTTTTAATGGATAGAGCATTTTAAAAAAAAATGTAGTAAGTGTTCATAAACTATTGACTAAAATCTGACTACTTCTGATATAAATTCGTCACTATAATATTCAGTTTAAAGAACGTGTATCCTTTTGTTAACCGACTTCAAAAAAAGGAGGAGGTTACTAAATTCGAATTTAAAAAATATGTGTTTATGGATGTTCAGCCATAAGTTCTTTGTTTATGACCCGATTTATATGGTTATTTTTTCATTGGAAACAGAATACCTCAAGGGTTCACACGAAGATACACCACGAAACGTCTCAAAATCATTGAATTGAATTTTGTTAAAAATTATTTTGTAAAACTAAGTTTGCATTATAAATTTCAAATAAGGTCGTTAATTAATTTAATGATCCTTTAAGTTTAGGGCCTTTACATGATGCAACCATTCATTAAGAGTCTTTAATGTCCATATAATTTGAAATATCCCTAACTTTTGTGTTAATGGTTATTTATATGTCAAAATGGAAATTTATCAAGCAAATCGTCTCTCTACACTTGATTTATTTTTTATAACGCTAGCAAATTTTCGAAACTAATGGTTAGGGAAACTAAATAAATGCGCAGTTAAATTATATATGAGACTTCTTATAAGCTTTAAACCTTTTCTTCTGACTTAACAAAACAAAATGATAAGTATGTTTAATGATAAGTAATATATTGTTTTTAGAAACTAAGTTCATACTTGCCTATCGAATTGTGATGAAGTAAATTTTATAGATCATTCCTCAAATTATTTATTTGTAATCAGTTGAGTAATATAATGCAACATTATCTGTCACAAAATACAAACCCAAAATTGAATATAGATAAATTACCTGAAAATAAATAATTATTTTATCCATTTCAAAGTATATATATTTAACAAGGATGTTAACAAATGCATTAATTGTACAATGTAACTGAATCGTCGAAATCCAATGCCAGTAAATCTGTTTTACGTTGGAAAATAGAAAACTTACGGCTTCACCCACCATTAGTTTTATAGTTTGTACACATTGCTGGCAGACGGTATGGCCTCGTCAAAATCTATGGAGCGATGTGGGCGACCATCCAAAACTCCTAGATGAAGCAGCGACACGCTAAATGGTGGGTTTATCGTTCAATGAAGTAATTCTGAATGAACTTTTAATCGAAAGTCAAGATTTTGAAGTAACCATAGAATATATCTTAGTAATCTTCCTAAATCTTTTAGACACTATGTGTTTGTGGTAATTTAGTCCAGCTGAAGCCTGATTTCTGGACTATCCAAGGTCAATTAATAATAGGTAACTACTTCTAAGTACTAAGTTAGATCGCCTTGTTAGTGAATATTTACTTTTGAACTAAAATATAGATACAAAAGTATTACCAATTTGCGATAAATTTATAAAAGTCATAAATTGCATCAGTACGACAGTGTATGACGCTAACCACTAAACTGTTTTTTTATAATCTTTTACTATTTCCATTAAAAAAAGTATTCATACCGTAGAAAAGATCGAAATTGTTTTTTTTTTTACTTATTAGGTTTATTTATGCATGTCTGGTTAGTTATCATCCTCAAGTTAAAAATCCGTCGTCAAGCACCTGTAAATAGAGATTTAAGAACATATAAAGAGCAAAAAAAGGTGATTTAAATATAGCCAAATAAGTACCTTAAATCTACGCAAGGATATAAAGCTTCCTTCAGTAAGATGATCTAGCTAATCTCAAAACGCAGCCTTGTTGGCAAATACTCGAGCTCCGGCTTAGGAGGGAATCGTTTTATTGCCTCCTTGACCTCCTTGTCCTTAATAGCGACAAATCGGTCGAGACACATTGTCAGACTTTCTCTGTTGTTCCATTAGCTTCGTTGTGATGTTCTGAAGTATATGATTGAAATATTCCAAAGGTAAATTTTCCTGATATTACAATTTTTTTACTTTAGATAGAACTCCGAAACTCTTACAAAAGTTTTCATAAGTCTTATTTTGCATATATCTCTTAAAGACTATTTTTTATGTGCGTCTTACAATAAACTTGTGTAGTTAACTATATAATTAATAGACTCAAATTAAAATAAATTGGGTTGATAAAAATCATAGATGTAGTAATAGAAATCACACGGGAATGACAATTCTCAAAAAAGGTCGGAATTTATAGAAACTGGTTTTAAATTGTGAGCTATTAGAGATTGAGAACAGCTTCTCGTAGTTTCAAGAGCAGGTAAGTTATATTTTAATTAATTTATTATATAATATTATCATTATATTAATAAGTGAAGCAAAAACTTTCTACCCCTTTTTAAGCGTATTGCGTGCACGGAATACTGTGAGATTTGGCATGGTTAAAGTTTATATGGCGAAGAAGTGCAGAAAAGCTAAAATTTATCTATAATACCTGTTACTAATATATTACATTAAATATATTAATACTGCGAATCCTGGCTTGACAAGAGCCATTGAACTTAGACCCCCCAAAATATTGACATTTTCACTCAATGGAAAGTAACAGCAAGTGATATAATATTCATTGTTTAGGTTCATACTGCAAATGTCAAACAGAAAATAGTGTATGATTAAAAAGTCGCTGGTCGAATTTCGATCATTGGGCGATCGCTATATAGTAATAATTATTACAGTTATGAGTGATACAATCTGTGCCATCTATTTCTACAGCCAATTAGTAGTGCTTTTGCTTTTTTATACTATATAGAATTTGCGTTTCAGCAACATTTTATCTCATGTGACGATGTTTTTTAAGATAGAGCTGAAACTAAAAGGAGACTAGCTCTTAAGTGCTACTACTACAATACACCTATAGACGGATGATAAAAGGTTTTCAAAACGAGGGTTTAGATAGCCATGCGGTCGTTAGAAAATGCCCCACCACCATGCTATGGCTTTACCTCGTTTTTTTTTAATTCCTTTTATGCTTCCTGCCAAAGGACGTTTTTAGTAACAGGTACTAGTACACGAGACGTTTCAAATTTCAATATAGTTCACAAAAAAAAAGACAACCTATTATTAGAATGACTATTCGTTGTTGAAGTCGCAGTCTTGTCTAATCTGAGGTTGGGTATAAAGAGCTATTGGTATACCACATTTTATATCGAGATCAATTGAAAAGACTTGTTCAAGTATCAAAATGTTTTCTTGAACTACTTCTTGTGTGTATATTATGTTTTTACAATGATATTTGTTCTTTTAATATATCTTTTAAATTTCTTTTTAATTTCACACATATTTCTGTTATCATAATTATGTATTAATTAGCCTTTTGTCGATTACTTTTGTCTAACATTTTAAGTATCAATATTTGTCAAGAAGCACGTCAAGTTGTAGACTTAGATACAGAAATTGGAAATTTGGCATAAAGTCGTCTCATCGCTACACAATTTCCCGAGCAAACATCAAAATAACATACATAACCGCAAACGTAAAGTATCGAATTTACATAATACCCATATATCAGGCCGTGTTGACCGCTACCCGGGCAGGGAATCCAGCAATAAATTCCGAACGCTCACCCAAACGTTACAATAGGTACACGGGCCTATATTAGACGGTTCGGTTTTGTACACAAAATGATTTTATTTTATTTTATTTTTTCAAGTGCTTGACGATGCGGAAGTTTATATTGTAGTCTTATCTCGTTGACTTTAAGTATATAGACTGAAAAGGGATCTAACAAATGCTGATATACGCAGGGACGTGGACTTTCGGGAAACTCACTGACCGTAGAAATACAGTTGTATGTATTCTTTCCAAATTTATAAACGCTTATATTAAAAGTAAAAGAAACTGAACAATTGATATTGATAATATAGGCAGCATAATTTCATTTATAGAAAGTATGTTGATTAAATTTTTATAATCATAACTTAGTCGAAGT
Organism: Saturnia japonica; assembly: GCA_033032175.1. NCBI lineage: Eukaryota > Metazoa > Arthropoda > Insecta > Lepidoptera > Saturniidae > Saturnia > Saturnia japonica. The sequence goes on from CM065325.1 coordinate 14,032,048, forward strand.
TAATTGGGTACAGTCACGCTTCTTAAACAAAAAGTGTTTCAACCGGCACTCGCCTTTTAAACCCTTTGTAAATTGTTGGAAAAGTTAATATTTGTTAAGGTGTAAAGTATATTTGTAATTGAAGGGCCCATTAATAAACCTAGACACCTCTTACCCCAAAGAGCTCTGGAAACCCTACTAAACGCAAGATCACAACACTAGGTTACTTTGCTGCAATCTTCTGTAGGGTGGAGTTATTCCACCAGCCGGTCTACCTCAAGTAGAGAGAAATCTCCAAATAAATATCTCAGTGCCCTACCTCTGTCTTTATGATTTTAAAATTTACAATATTATTTGAAGTGGTAATAACGATCTCGTATGCCGCGTTGATTGACATAGAGCATTTCCTATTACTTGCTTGACTAGCTGCCAACTATAACTTGAAAATTTATCACTATTGTTGTATTTCGGGATGTGATGTAGTTGCATTTGTACAATTACCGTAACTAATATTCAGCCACATCGTCCTTTAATAAAAACCGAGATTGTACTTTATAACCAATGGTCCAAAACTGTTAGGCATTCAAAATTGTATTCCAAATATATCGACTCAATTAATACAAAACTCAAACTAACATAAGTGAACTTGTCATTATATGACAAGGGACGTACATTAAACCCATATCCAATCCCTCAAGAGGGTCATTATCGCATGTTATGTTTGACATATATGTTATCTCGATAACGTCTACCCCAAACAGATCATGTATGTTCATATGAAAAGATTTATATGTTAATATTATATTAGTCGTAGCTTTTATCGTATAGTATTCTGTTTTATATATGAAGCTATTTCAATAAATATTTTTGTTTTTAAAATATATTTTTTAAACGTTAAACAAAAGGGCTCCCTGTCATATCTTTTACCGTACTATGAAGAGCGGAGTAGTCTCCCGATCAGTATATTTTCACGTTCCTACAACATGAAGACCTTTCACACATAAAATGCAGGCCAGTATGGTAGTGACGACTGACGAATGACGATGGATTGTAGATACCTCTGTGGTCGATGATGTTGTTGAAAAAAGTGAACTGGATCCGAAGTGATCATTGCATCACTAATCAGCATGCATGCAGCTGTTAAATAAACCATCTATGACTTATCGCAGACAAGATTCATCGCATTCATTGATTGTCCGATACTATGGAAGATTGAAACGGAAGCGAACAGGGAACAAAGGGAGCTTCTACTGGTTTCTTGCATAAAAATACAATGATGTTTCCGCAGTTGAATCTTGTGCATATTTTACAAAACTAAAGATTACTAAATAAAAAATCACATCCAATTTAGAAAATTTTGCTTATAAAAATGGTTAAACATTATCACAACCCATCACTATAGTTTTTATTACAAATAGTGAAGTCATAATGCTAATCCCTTAATAATATTTACAGATCATGTAGATATTTAAATAGATAAACAAATGCTAACACTTTTAAAAATAGATGAGTGCTTTTATGATTTTCCAGAAGAAATGAATAGAGACACATTATCCATTTAATGATTAAGAACTGTGAAATTCTTAAATCGGCAATCTATCGACGGTCGCCAGCCTATAAACCCAAAAACCGATAAAACAAAAAAGGTTTTATCAAGAACACAATGGTCAAGACCAACTCGGGTACAGATCTTTAATACTCAGCTTCATTACTGGATGTACATCGGCTGATCCAGAAAAAAAACACCTAAGGCAGGTGCACACCTGGTATATGGTAATCGCAAACCAATCGAACACAATTGTCCTGTTTATAGACATTTTTAAAAGGTATATCAGTATTGTAGAAGAACACGCTAAATGGTCAAAATAATTCAACCATAAATCGTACACCCAAGAGTGTCGTTCAGTGAACTTAAACGGTTTTCTACTGACTATTCGAAATGTTTCTCTGTTTAGCCTTTTTTAATAGCTCCCGTGACGGACTTTAACTGAATTTATTGTATTTCATATCAGCTATATTAAGTTCAGCTGTGAAAAGACATTGCCTCGCGAATCGTGTTTTATCGTTTGTAGTATCATGAATGTTCGGAAGATTTGTTTGACCTTGTCTAATCAACTCCCTTTCGCGACAGAATCATGCGGATATTGGTAAACGTGACCACTGTATTTGTTTTTTTATTTTTAAGGCTCATTACCGATATTCAACAAGAGTTGTCAGAAGAAAAAAATTAGGAGTTCGTTGTTCATCATCATCCGATTGCTATATAACTGTGTATATTGCGCACACGGAAGAAGGTTCTGTATTAGTAAAATTATCTTGCAACAGGTAACGTTTTATTTCGAAGACAATGGGAACGAAATCGCGAGGAAAAGCAAGTTTGCTACTTAACAAAACAAATTTTTTTACTATAGTATTATTGACAATCGGATTCTTCTGTAAACTTCAAATACCTAAAGGATTTTTTTGGAAAATATAACGATATGTGTGTTTTGGGATTTGAAATAATTATCAAAGAATGTTTAGACACATTCTCAGAGTTTCTTCTGTTTGGGCGAATATTTATGTTTGATCTATTATCGCCAGTGATGAGAGGTCTCACTATCCAAGTAAGTGCGCGCAAACAATTGTTATCTCTGCAAAACAATTATTAATGCCTTAACCAATTGCCTCAAGACATCACGTCATAAATAATAGTGAACAAATGAACCTTTAGTTATGCAGCAATGAATTTTCAAACTTTCAAAACGCGATTATATCAAACACGGTTTTTGAAGTTAATATTTTTTGTGGCGTGCGTATGATATGCGGTATGTTGATAGTACGAGAGTTGGTTCGTTAGTTAAATATACTAAATCATTAGCACACCATTATTTGCCTCACGCTTCCTGTTTATGAACTATATTGACGTGCTAAATAATCTCTAACAGCCGATACATTCTTTATGTGTATTGTGAACGGTGTTGCGACGGATTTTTGACTTCGAGCTTCATGGTTCTAGAAACTTAAGCCACCACCAGGTTAGTGAGATAGTTTCTTTCCCTTGTATTTGTGAGACGAAATCCAATTATGTAAGCCTAAAAGCTACCGGTAGTTCGCTGTCTTGCATACCATTTGTGTCGGCGTCAGATAGCGGCCGAATTCATTAAAATTCCCTGGCCGCATCAAACATTATATTTTTTAAATGAACAGAGAGGTTTTCTACATTTTTTAAAGAGTACATCGTGTTCAACTGGATTGTGAAAATGTTTCATACAGACTAGTAATTTTTAATATTTTTTCTGTGTGATATGAAATATAGTATTTTGATTGTTCTGGTTTTTATATTTTCATTTTTAATACTACGGCTTACAGTAATGCATCCGAGCTTAATTTTCCGACTCGATGAGAAATATCGACAGATTCTATGCATTTCTATTTGAAAATTCTTTTTGCTTCTTTCTTGACGCTTCATTAGATGTAGATTAAGAATTTTAAAATACTAAAACTGAATGTATATTTAGAAAAAAGCATTGCTATTTTTGTATAGTCGCTGGTAACGTAAGACGCCTAATCTTTTATATTACTAAGGTGGCAAATGTGCGTACGGTCCACCTTATGGTAAGCAGCTACCGTAACCTGTGGGCGCTTGGAAAACTTGAACCCCCTACTCCAAGAAGCTCTGGAATCCCTATTTAGCTGGAATTGCACAGGAACATAATAGAAGGTTATTTGGCAGCGATCTTCTTAGAGTGGAAGTATTTCACTTGATGGGCTACCTTAGGAAGAGAGAAACCTCAAAAGAAATTTATCTATGCCCTACCCCTCTTAAGGTATCTATATTTTAGTTAACGGACTGTTTGTTTAAGATCTGTCAATAAACACACGAAAAATTAATATTGATAGTATTAATTTTTTATACTATTCTTAGAGAAGTTCTTTCAATCAAACGTCAGTTGTCTTAAACCGATCCTGGAGAGAGCATAATGTTACGTATGGCCATATAGCCAGCCTTCAATTGAGGGATAAACCAAGCCAAATCAGTCAAACTTCGTCACTTCAAAATCCATTTAAATGAAGGTCACGACAAGCTCGTTCAATGCCAGAGATAATATGACAAATAGCCCGCGTATTCGTTTGGGTGGATTGTACATTTCATTTTATATACTTTAGTAAATAGTTTTGCTCTTGAATTTGAAAGTTCATAGAAGATTTATTTCAAACGCACGTAAAAGCATTTTGTACATATAATTCTTTTGACGCGTTTAGTATAAGGTAAAATTTTGCGATGGGTTATGAGATATACTAATGAAATCATTCGATTATGAAGATATCTCGAGATAACTCGATTATATCCATTAGTAATTTATTAATATTAGTAAATATTTTGATGATGGGTGATCATTCATAATCGAAGTACGATTAGTAATTACTAATGCTAGGCTACTAATGTTAGTAGTTACGAATTTGATAAAATTAGTAATTATAACGACCGAACGACCTTTTGTTTAGCTAATTGGTATGTGTGTTCTTGTAAAGAACTTAGTTTACGACTGCGCGATCTTTTGTTCAGATTCCAACACTTCATTTTTGATAAGTACATATCTTAATTCAGTCATAATTCATAATCATATTCATCATCGTCATCGAAATATCTCGATTATGTAAATCATTCATAATCGCTCACCTCTAGTAAAATTGATCGCTGCGCGCGCATCATGTGACGGAAGTTCTTTATGGCGAAGTTAGCCATCAATGATAATAATGTGAATTGATTTTACTGACTTTTTAACTGACTTCAAAAAGAGGTTATCTATTCGAACGTGTATATATTTTTTATGAATGTACAGCCATAACTTCTGAACCGATTTGGATGATAGCTTTTTTGGTTGGAAACGTCCCGTTTTAATTTCATTGAAATTGGATCTTCTACTTCGAAGATACACCAGGGAACTACTTAAAATCATTGAAGTCGGTTTTCTTTTTTCTTGTATTGTCTTGTATTTTTATTATAAGGTTGTAAAATGTAGGTATTTAGTAGTAATCTATCATCTATACATTCTATACAATTAATAAAATTGAAGTGTCTGTTTGTAATGTCAAAATTATTACTAAATGCATATGAAAGTATATACGATACCTATAACAAAAAGCCTATTTTTAAAATGTTTGTCTATCTGTCTATTTGTTCCGGGTAATCTCCGAAACAGTTGGCCCGATTTTGACAAGACTTTCACTGGTAGAAAGCTGATGATATAGGGAGTAACTTAGGCTACTTTTATTTTAGAAAAAGAATTAGGTTTCCGCACAAATATAAAAAACTTGTCATGGTGAATCAATTCGTACGCTTAAATGGCCTATGTTAAGTAAACCATAAAAGAGATATAGCAAATTAATGTATGACATAATTATAGGCATTAAAAACACTTACAAAAAAATCTGAACAGTATACATCTATCTTCTAAGGAACACCCACAATAAACATTTTTGTCTTTAAAATAGCCGGGAGCGCAGGAGCAAGATTCAAGCGGGGATTCTGTAGTCCACGTGAGCGAAGCCACGGGCACAGCTAGTATATCGTATTTATTATCATTGAAAATAATAATTATGATCATGATGATGATACACAGGATTAAAATGATAAAGTTATTTTTAAGTAATCTTTTCATTCTCATCCTAATATCTAAAAATAGCAATAACAGCTGGTTTTCATTGAATGAATTACACTCTTGTGCTATTTTTCAACAATCATTAATAAACTATTGTCGTTATTCTGCTGTTCGGTAAATTGCTGATATGTATCATTATAATCTGTAACAATGTCACGGATAATGCAATGAAAAGTGATAATATAAAAATAAAAGTGAACTCAGAACATTTATTATTCGTACCGTAACATTGAATGTGAGCAACGTTAAGTTCTCTCTCTTACACACATATTGATGGTTGCATAACGCTTGCTTTTTCACACGTTACGATAACACTGGCTTGTCATTGTCATTGTCAACAATGACAATATTGATTACGAACAACGGATAATCGATAATATAATAATTATGTTTTCAATAATTTGTTATTCGTTGCGTAGGAATAATGCATTACATTAGTCGTTGTTGTAATAATGATAACCTTTACTAATATAAATTGATTATCTTACAATGTTTTGTTGGTAATAGTACAATAACAACCGTTTTAAATAACCTAGCTATCCGTTGTTTCAGTTACTAAAGATAGACAAATATAAACATTTGTCCTTAGGTACTTTTATTTCAACAACCTATCAATGGATAGTTTTTCGTATCTACATAATATATATTATGTCCATATCTTATAGATGGAATAAATAAGAGGGAAGCCGATAACTGTGTTATGTTAAAGATAGTACTTATTACAAATATGTACTAATCGGGGATAGTAAACTCAGATATGTTATTGAAACCGGCTGTATATGTACACTTACACCGATCGTAATTCTATAAATATTGATCGGACGATAGGATAGGTCCCATAAATATGTATGGGCAGTTAAACGCAGACCTCTCGTATTATACAGGACTGTTCCAGGCAAATTAATACAGGGGGTGTTGGATGGGCCGTAACCGCGCCGGCGTGATGTGTGGGTACCGAATTAAAAAAAAGAGCGTTGTTATTATACAGGATGCTTTATTGGGGCAATTTCAGAAGCGTTTTCATGTTCAGAGATGATCGTTATCCGTATCCCTGTTATACACAGGATGTAGAAACGGGATTTTTTTTATTACAAAACATTTTTTTTTGTATTTTTATTTAGCGAAATTAAAATAATTTTATTGTGTAAATATAACCTATTTCATAGCAAATGGTGAAAAATAACAAAATAAATTAAATGTAAAATTATTTATAAACATATATATTACACTATTAAGTGAACAATTCTTGTCTTATATATATATGTTCATATATAAATACGTAATTGGTGTCTTAGAAACCATTCTAACGATTTGGATGATTTTTTGTATTTAGATTAATGTTTTACTTTCCAAGCATACCTATAGCCGTACCACTATAAGCTCGTCCTTCCGTAATGTATGCGGCACGCGGGGCAGCGGGTGTGCATGGATATACACGGTATTAGATTAAACCCTATATCTTCAGATAAATTTGCGTATGTTATCGCAAACGTAATGGTTTAGCTAATAATAAATAAAATACTTTAATATAAACTATATTGTTGTCTTGTTTAAATAGTAAGCAAAATAATACTATTTTGAAGAATAATAAAAAAACATATGTGCAGTTCGCGAGCAGTAGAAGTGAAACCTTCAGAAAACATAAAAATATTTACATAAGCGATACACGTGAACAAAGTAACACGCTAGGTATGACGTTCTTTCGCAAGACTTCGTAATAAGCAGGCGTTTTTTCTTTTCATCCCGTTTCAAATAACAACAGAACTAAAGAATTTTCACTTCAAAAAATTCGAACAAGTAGCGAATATAACAAGCGCTCTGAGGCTTCGAATTGTTTACATTAAATACCGTACATTATTATACATTTTTTAATTAAAAAAAAAATAGTTTGTATAATATCATATAAATTTAATTTATTTTTTATTTTGGTTCACCAAAATAACATATCATTATAGGTTGTAATAGAAAACTATTCATAATGTAAAACTAAAATGATGTTATAGTTAAAGGCGAACGAACACGACGTGCTCAGAACAACATACTTAAATAATAAATTTAACTATATACATATAAAGTAATGAACATTAATTTAAACTAAAAAAAGAGCAACATATTAATATTGTTCTTCAGATGTTAATTGAAATAGCTCGATATTCTAATTTTTTTTTTTATTCATTATTTTGTTATAAAAGTAATCTAAAGCTTTGTTTATTTATTATATGTCTTAGAAAAACTATTAACTGTACATTATAAAAACTTAAATTGGTAAAGGAGTGAGGGCTGTAAAACATTTATTATGAAGTATCGTATCTCTTTAAAGTGTTCACCTAGAAACTTCATTTTAATACAGCAATATGAGTTCATAGATTTTTTATATTCGATAATAATTTCAACTTTATATCTCAAGTTCGAGAAACTTTTGAACTTTTTGATAATACTTAACGAAACGCTAGTAGCCTCTGCCTTAGCCTTATTTACATTAAAATCTTCATCTACAACATCACAAACAACAATATAATTTAAATTTATTTATCCTTATACAGAACATACAATCCAATACACAATACAAATTCCCCTGAAAGCGCTAATTCCATCTTTACTTTATTTGAAATAATTCGCTACATTAAGAAGCATTACTTTTGATGGACTATTTAACTTATTAAAACGCAACGTTGGTAATTCTATCTTGGTAAACTTATCTCATGTGTGACCAATTACAAAATCGGGCAAACATCAAAGGTCTATTGCTGCTGGCGGCCTGCATCATACTAGCTCATTGGTCGGTTTTGTTCCCCTCCAGCAACCCGCAATGATTAGGGTGACTAGATATAATTATGTTTAAAAAAAGTGTGATAGGTACCTACTTCTTTTAGCGCGGTAAGTAGAAAAATTGCGCCTGGCACACAAAAGTGCAACATGATGAATTTAGCTATCAATGATACCGATGTCTGTTAAAATACTGTTGATTATTATGAACACTTTAAAGAAGTCAGTAAAATGTATTAACACTATTATCATTTATGACTAACTTCATCATGTTGTTGGCACGCGGTATAAAATTTTTAGAGTTTTTTTTTGTTGTTTTATCACGTAAAATAAATACAATTTATTATAAACAGTTTTATACAAGGTGTCCAGAAAGGGTATCGGGTATTTGTTTTCGCTCCATATTCGAAACGGGGCGTCTAAAGGGTGCGGGGAGAGGTTCGTGGCGTCTGCCATTTTGTGGAGTTTTAGTCACGATGGAACAGTACTCGGGGACGCATCGCGCATTTTGCGTACGAGCGTATTATCGTAATGGTGATTCAATAGTGACTGCACAACGTCTCTATCGTGCGGAATATCGTACACGCCACGCGCCAAGTGACGATAGCATTAGGAAATGGATCAGGATGTTCGAGAATACAGGTGCGACAGTTAAAGTTCAAAACTCTGGTCATCCTCGTTCAGTTCGCGATGAAGAAGCAATTGAAGAAGTTGAGGCGTCGGTTCGTCAAAATCCGTCTTTATCCATCCGAAAGCGAAGCCAAGCGTTGAACATCAAAAAATCGTCTTTACATTCGATTTTAAAGAAAGACTTACATCTAAAAGCCTATAAAATTCAATTGGTTCAAGAATTGAAGGATACGGACTATGCTAATCGACTGAATTTTGCGAACGAAATGCTGCAGCGATTTAACAACTTTAACAACATACTGTTCAGTGACGAAGCAAATTTTCACCTGAATGGTCATGTTAATAAGCAGAATTGTCGGTACTGGGCAGTGGAGAATCCGAGACGAAAGCATGAACGACCCCTGCATAGCCCAAAGGTCGTTGTTTGGGCCGCTATGTCTGCTAAAGGCATAATTGGTCCTTATTTTCATGAAGATCAACGAGGCCGAGCAATTAATGTGAATAGTGACCGTTATTGCGATTAGTTGCGAAATTTTTTGGTCCCAGAGTTGCAGGAGTTTGCAGGTTTCAACTCAAGAACGTGGTTCCAGCAAGATGGGGCCACTTGCCATACCTCAAATGACTCAGTGGAAGTTGTTAACGAATTATTCCCTAATAAAGTCATTTCGCGAAGGGGTAACATCAACTGGCCTCCCAGAAGCCCCGACCTTAGCCCGCTTGACTATTTTGTATGGGGATACCTTAAAAGTAAAGTTTATCAAAACAATCCGACGAATCTAACCCAGTTAAAGCAAAACATCAGGTCAGAAATGGCAGCAATATCGATAGCTATGTGTCAACGTGTTATCGCCAATCTTCGTTTCCGTTTAGAAGAGTGCCAGCAACGTAACATCATCTTTTCCAAATAATTCTCCAATTCATATGCTAATAATAAACAATAAACTTTTTTATTGCATAAAAATAATTTTTGTTTCATTGAACTTACAAATACCCGATACCCTTTCTGGACACCTTGTATAAAACATCGAATGAAGGTCGGGGTTACCTAGATATTATAATCATGAAATGGAGAAGTTTTAGATATCATCTTCATAACTTAGATATCGAATTGAAGAATGAATTTAAAGGTAAATATAATAAGATTCATATTACGGAGATTGCCGATTTAGAAGGGTATCCGGCCATGCAGAAAATAGGCAAAACGAAGGGATACTTACCAGGAAATGTTATTTATTTTATTCGAAACAAAGATGTGAAAATGGACGAAAATATACAATCCATTTTGTATTGATACCATTTCAAATCTGCTGAGTGAATGGTTTGTGATTAAATCTAAATATATTAAGTTTTCTTCTATATTTTATAACTAGCTATGCCACACGGTTTCATCCGTGTTAATTTTATCCTACAAACACCTCGCCGCCAACGCACCCTTAGTTGCCTATCATAAATTATTGTCACTTCCCGCAAAAACAAATTATTTTAACTTTCCATTATCTCCTAAACTTTATGTCTAAATAACATACTATAAAAGGCAATGTTTAACTTCATAAAATTGTCTTTATGACAACGTAACTTTTGTTCGTAAGGATTAATATGCCATTCCTGAAAATAATGCTCATCTATCACTTTTAATATTCAACAATTTTTTGTCAAAAAATGCCTTATTGTTGTTTATGAGATAGGAGACAGGATATGCTAAGGACCAATATTTTTGTAGAACATTGTATTTACTTATCAATTAACCATTACGCCAGCGTACGCGGATAAAGCAATTCGGGAAGGCTCCCGTTTCCAACTTACTTAACAAAAAGCAATATTTAAAGCTAGCTGAGAGTTCTGAATCTGGATATCGTTTACGAAAAGAATCCGACTGGTAGTTCCAGAGATTAGCGTGTTTAAACAAATAAAAAAAAATCCGCTTTATTATATTTTTCGATTTCAAGAACAACGTACAGGTCATTTATAAATTTTCACAATTAGATGAATAAAGAACAAGATGCTAGTCCAATTCAAAATAAAAACAAAGAAAGAACAAAGAATTTAGGAAAGAATGTTAATGAATATTTAGGCGAGGAAAGCGGTAGTGATAAATAAGCTAAAGTTTTTTCAAGTATTTAAATTTGCTTAAATGCACAAGATAACTATTTAGTCTATTATTATTAGTTAATACTGAGGTCGACCGATGACACGTAGAGGAGATGTAGACTTCTGATGGAAGTAGTCAAAGTCATTGGTCGTATCATATCGTAGAATTTTCTGGGTGTTAGGGTATCAGTTTGGTGATGGATCTCGATCACCATATAGCAGGCATAACGACCGCATTAGTGATATTATTTTGAGTTCTTTTTTAAATTATAATAGCTCAGCATAATCCAAAGACAACGGCAACCACTGAGAGATCTAAATCCATCAGTTTATATACATGTGAAATGGGCAAAATTGTCAATTTACTTTATGGATGAGTTACAACAAAGCACTGCACATATAACCATAACTGTAATACGTTTACCAAACAATAAGTTATATTTGAAAACCATAGATTTAGCGAAAATAAAAGAGGCTTGCCCTGCACAATATTGGTAGCGACACTATGGGCCACTAGCTTTTAAAAACTCTTCCTATGTCTCTATCTCGCTCCGATATATACTTTACTATGCCTATACTACGCTCTTTCTCTGTTGTATAACTTTTTTTTCTCTGACCTTACTGTTAGCCTGAGGGTCACAATCCAAAAACGGAGCCGCTGATGGCTTTTACTTCTTTCCCTTGGGGGCGAACACTTAAGGCACTCAGCCGCGAAAGTGTGGGCAACAAGCGCGCAAGGGTGCCAAAGTGGCCGGACCTCGGCTCGGACTGTTGCTGCGATTGCAAAAAAGTCGTGATCTGACTAATACAATTGTTGTACAGCCACTCTATATATGTTACATCTATGGCTTCCACAGTTTCATGTTACGACAAAGATAAGTTTTACGTACCAGGATTAGCCGGAGTATATTTATTAATCAAGTGGGGTACAAGGGTATCTATATCCGACTGGATTCGTCTACTATATATATTTGCATAGTCCTGTTTCGAGATAAGCCGGTGTATAGCCTGCTTATTGTCGCTCTGTTGATGATAGCTGTTGTTTTTGGGTTATGCTATACTCACCTTTAGTTATTGTGTCGTTTCTGTGTTACTATTAAGATTTATAGAGAGGCGACCTCTTACTGGAAGACGCAGCGTGGGTGGATCGACTATCTGGAGAAGGTTACGGGAACCTGCTAGATGCAAGCAGTGCAGGGTTAGTTTTTATCATAATTATTGGGAGAGACCTTTCAAACAGTGGACGTATTTCGACTGAGATGATGATGTTATATTTATCAGTGATTTTCATTTCACTCTCGATTCAATTATTGGAGCAACGAATCTCCTATGATTTCGCTTGATAGAATTTAAACAATAAACGTAACCACATAGTCTGCTAAATAATAAAAATGGTTGAAGTTCATATAAAGTATAAGTGAAACCTTCACAAAACATAAAACCTATTTACATAAACGATACACGTGAACAATAAACCACGCTGGCTATGACACCTTTTCCCAAGATTACGCACGCTCACACACACGTACAAAGAGGAGACCATAGAAAATACTGTATGATGTATTCTATCTCATTCTCTCGCAGTGTGTTTGTCTCTTTTTCGTTTCGTCGCGTACTAAAGGTACTAATGAAATTTCACAAAAAAAAAAAAAAAAACAAACTGAATGAGTATTAGTAGGGATAAGTATTGACAAAATAATTATGTCCTGGGACAAATCACGTACTTAGAATCAGTGACTAAGCTATGTGAATGATCCGATAGCTGGAACGAGACTCTTCCTTCAAGCTTGTACTCATCTGCTTATATAATAAGTGCGGTCACACACCTAGCACACCAGTTGCTGTCACACCTAGCACACCAGTTGCTGTCACACCTAGCCAATAGTGTGAGTCAATAGTACGAACAGTAGGTCATTAGTACAGATTCAGTAATCACGCTGCCAAATATCTAATAGTATTATATAAACATTATAAAAGTAACATTATATTCAAAGGGAAAGCTTTAACCAAAAATAGGTACACAAGAATAGCCTCCAGGTAACGGACCTACGGGTATACCCTCGACATAAATTCCCTTATGCGTAAGTATTATGTTCATGTAACTGAAGGGCTCGATGCCTCCGGGTACATCAACAATGATAGGGGTGGGGTATCAGAGGCCGTCATGTTAGAGCGGATCCCTTGCGACAACACTGCATCGTTAGGACGTTGATACATTCACGGCTTTGAGCGTAAACTGAGCATTTTTGTATTGTATATTTTTTTAATTATATCTACCTGTAAATTTCAGACTTATGAGAAAGCAACAAATGCACGAGCTACACCAGTTAACGTCATAATGGCGATTTTAAACGTCAATTCGATGATTCGTTTAGGCCAGGCAGATATTTTAAATCAATGTGTATAGGCGAATTTTTCAAAATTCGCAAATACCTACCAAGACTCCATATAACCGGCTGTTTTCAGATATATATTTCACACCTTTCTAAAATAATTTTAGCCATACCACTTTTTACTTTTCTCACAAAACCTTTCGTTTTATTCTGACTTTTTATGATAATTTGTTTATTTTAAAACTCATTGATACTTTCATAATGATTGCATATTTCGATAGCAGATAAGGGTTTGTAAAATATGTGCAAAATTGGACTTCGAAGGATCATGTCATTATACTTATTTTTCTGGATAAAAAACACTGTTAACGCTCTTGTACTCCAATTTGACGGGTGAGGTTAACAACATGCTTTGACTTCAAAAGAGTCGCTTCAATTCAATCCTGAAGAGTAGTAAACAGTCTAGACACTGATATCAGGATTTCAGTCCTATTTGAGGTAAGTTATATATAACTATATATATAAGATTGAGGCCACTCTATACCAGGTCTGTGTTGTTGTTTGTTACTTCCTATCCTAAAATACACAGAGAGAGGCGTAAACATAAATCTTTATTACATTTCACTTTTTGTATCCTAATAAAACAGGATCAATCAAAAATTATTTATTCAATTTAGACCCTAAGAAATAAATATAACTTAAGTAATAAACATTTAAAAAACAATTTTTTGCATCAAAGTAGTGAGTTTTGCTTAAATAATTTGATTAAAAAAATGTAATACGGGTATAAACTTCTATACCATCGGTGGTTTTGATTTTCACTTTAAGTATTATAAATTTGAAAGTGTTGGTTATATGGCTATGTTATCCTGATATCTTAATATTATTACAATAATACTGAAATATGTAACGCACTATGAGTCACCATATTTTCTCACTATGATAAATACCACAAATTAACCTCTATATTTGACCTTTTTAAATTGACTTCATTCGAATGAAAAAATTTGTTAATAATACAGTGTTGTTATTTAATTTGAAACTTAATATTCACATTATATTTTATCTTCTCCAAACAAACTCATGCTAAGCTCAAAATATATACGTGTATTCGGGCCTTAACAATACACCTCGACAGCTTCAAGGTGAGGTGGGCTCAAGTACACTGATCCTTGCTTCTAACGTAAAATTTGATAAACTATGCTAATATAATATATTATATTATAATTTCGTTATATTTTCTTTTTTATGATGTAAACAGAATTACTAGCGCCAGTATTATATAAACCCTTTACGGAATCAAATCATACATTTGCATTCTATGTACAAATGTTGTGCGGGATGACTAATGTCTAGTATATTTATTTGATATATCTCTTATGATTTACTCAACGTAAGCCATTTAAGTCCCCGAATTGATTAACCATGATTAGTTTTTTTTTCATTTGCGCGAAACCCTAATTTTTTTTCTCATATAATAGTAACCTAAGTTACTCCTTATAACATCAGCCATCTGTCAGTGAAAGTCCCGTCAAAATCGGTCCAACCGTTTCGGGATTACTCGAAATATACAGACATACTTACAACAACTTTAAAAATGGCGTGTTTGCTAAATGTCTCGTATTATACTTTCACATGCATAATGTAAAAAGCTGTTATTTTGATATTGCATACATACACTTCAATTTTAATAATTCTATAGATAAATATCAATATATTAATACTTGAAGCAAAAACATTGTACCCCTTTTTTAAGAGTATTGCGTACACGGAAGACTCTGAGATTTGGCATGGATAAAGTTTATACGGAGAATGAGTGTAGAAAACTAAAATTTATCTATAATATCTGTTACTAATATACTAATTTAAATAAATTGATACTGCGAATCCTAACCTGACCATTACCATCGTACTTAGACCCCCCAAAATATTGACATTGTCACTTAACGAAAACTGGTAGCAAATGATATAAAATTCATTGTTTAGGTTTATACTGCAAATGTCAAACAGAAAATAGTCTATGATTAAAACGTCGCTGGTTGAATTTCGAACATTGGGCAACCGCTAGTAGTCTTAATTATGTATGTGGATACTGTCTGTAGTGCTAACCGACTAATAATAAAATAAAATAATTTCCAACTTAACTATAACTTAACGTTGATGTAAAATAATTTAATTACTTAGTTTAATATTCTATAGAATCAAATTAGTGCACGAGTTACTAAGTATGTGCATTGAGCTGAATAATTAACAAGCCTACTTACTGTAATTAATCACACGACAGGTGTGGCAACACTAAATCGCGCACTCGCTGATAACGCCCCAGCCACACGTTCAAGTTTTACACTCGCTCTTACTAACAGCGTAAATGAGTTTTTTGACGGCAACTTGATCTATCGTATTATGATTTTTAATGTAATTAACGATGTATTTATTATATTTGCATCATTTTGCGAAATAAATAATAAATAGAAGCATGAATTTTAAGTTGTCACAAAAACCCCTGGATAGTTTTAACAAGGGAAAAAAAGTTTTTTTTTGAGCCAACCTAATTTTTTAGGAACTTCATTCCTCACAGGGGTCGTCCGCGCGCACACTTTAGAGTTTAGATCGTCTTGTTTAAACTTTCTCTTGAACTTTATTTTCTATTATTTATAATATTATAAAGTGGAAGTTTTTTTTTTGTTTAAACATACTAATCGCTGTAACTATCAGTCGTATTCGAAATTTTTTTTTGTATATGATAGCCAAATTTACAAGGAAATCTCAGCTAACCTGAAATATTGTTTTTCTTAAGTATGTCCGAAGACAAAGCGCTCCCGAACTGATTTATCCGCGTGCGCTGGCGTAATGGCTATATATACGTAAATAAAATGTTCTAAAAACATATTGGCCCTTAGTATGTCTTAAAAAAGTCCGTAATAGCATATGCCTATCTTTTATACATAAGCCACAATTAGGTATTTTGCGACAAAAAATATGTTGAAGATTAAAAAGTGATTCATGGGCATTATTTTTAGTCATGGGATATTAATCACTACGAGTATATTAATCTTATTAAGTTAAATTTTGCCCTTTAAAATATGTAATTTGGTCAGATAATGGAAAATTAAAATAATATGTACTTGCGAGAAGTGAGAACAATTATAATAGGCTTACATACAGAGTGCGTTGGCGGCGCGGTGTTTTACGGATAAAATTAACTCTGATGAAACCGTGGACTACAGTTAGTATTAGAATAGATCTGATATATTTTTAGAAAGGATTACCACAAGTTACTATTTATCTTTATAACTAGTATAATATACATAATATGTCTCGTTAACCATATAGCTGATACAAGCAATATCTTCAGTACAGTAATTAATCATGTGTTAAGTAGACTCAGGTGTGTAGATACTAATCCACATGTCGCGTTCGAGACACATGAGCTGTCACGTCACTGGCGTGCTTATATCGACCTTCTGTTCGCACGTGCTACCTCCTCTCCACCTGCGTTCCGGAATTATGTGCTCGAGAACTTATATTTATGTGTTTTATAAGACTTAAGAGCTATTTAAAGTAAAAGATGAGCACGTTTCCAAATACAGATAAAGATTAATTTTATCTCTGTGACAACAAAATCAATACCTTAAAAATATTAAAAAGGAAACACTTGATAATTTTTGCTTTTTATTTGATTTCCAGACCTCGTTTAAAGACTTAAAGTATTTATTATATAGCCTATGTCAATCCCACAATTATGATAAATCTAACGTCACCTTGTATGCTAAAACCCATCAAGCCGTTTAGGCTAAAGAGCGTGCCAAAGAAATAGACATACATACATACATACACTCGAAAACCATAGCCCTCCTTTAACCCGACTCTTTATCCGACTTTTTATTTTCCCAACTCCGAAAAGGAGGGTTATGTTTTGTTGCATATGTATGTATGTATATAATTATTATATCTATTTATTAGGCACGCTCTGTAGCCAAGACAGCTTGATGGATTTTAGTATACGAGCTGTCATTACATTCGCCTTAATTATGGGAATGAATAGAAAAAAAAGTGTTATTGTTGCAATCGGCTAATAACAATATATATATTTGACTTACACACAACACATGCTAACAAAAATATAAAAAAAATCTAACTGTGCCCCGCGGACTAACTCGCGTTAAATTTGGATTATACACAATAGTGGCAGCATTTAGTCACAATCTCATCTGATGGTAAGTGACGACGTGGCCCAAGATGGTAACACGCTAAGTCTACTCGGAGGATTGGCTCTCAAGTGCTACTGCCAGAGCACACCTATAGAAGGTTGACGACAGATTTTCAACTTGAGGGTACCACCCTAGCTAGCCAGGAGGGCCATAGAAAAAACACTATCACCATGCTATGGTTTCATCACGATAATTTCCTTCACCGAAAGCTTCTTATTGCAAAGATTCAGGAACATATTAGGTCCTTACATAAAAAATTAGCGTTATATATGGAAAAAGTAAACGAATAAAATATTACAAAATCAATCGAAGTATGTACCATTATTATCTAAGTATTGCATTTTCGCCATTTTATAGGCACAAAAATTGGGGGGAACGAGAATCAATAAAAACTTTGAAGGCGGTGTGGATTTTGGAATTCCTAACTAAACGCCAGCAATTTGAGATCAAAGTGGCCAGTTCAACAAGACGCCAATTTTATATGTAAGGATCTAATATTCATCAAAAACTTCAAATGTAGAGTCTCTGATGTGACGACTGAGACGTGTTCTCTAATTGTGGGCCTCATAAGAAAGCCTAAGGTCACTCAAAGGGCAATGATTAGAGTTATGTACGGAGTTTCTCTGCGTGATCATATCAGAAATGAGAAGATCTGTAGAAGAACTAAATTCACATATATTTTCCTAAGAATAGGTGAAAGGTAGAGTATGGTAAGGGGCGGACAAGTAGCTCGTAGAACGGATAACCGATAGAGCAAAAGAATGATTAAATTCTAATTTAATTCTAACCTTACCTAAAACTATTACAAATTTTAAAAAAAATATACCTGGGGCAAACTATCCAGCTACGAAGATCCAACTTAGATAAAGAGTTCAATCCATAAATCCAACTCGGCTGGGTAGCGTTTGAGAAGCTACGTAACCTTGTCGTCCAAGATACAAAACTGTATCAAAACGAAAGTCTTTGATCAATGGGATCAATACTGAATGTATTGATTTGATTTGATTACTGAATGTATTTTGTGATCAATGGGATAAAATACTGAAGAACCGAAAAAAATACACTAGATGGATTTGTTGATTTACTTACTATTTATTAAAAAAAAAAAACTGTTTCTGTATTTGTTCAAAGAAATAAAAACAAATTGTCGAGTATTAACCAAAATCTAGAGGTGTAATTTGAACGAATTTCGTTTGTATTTTTCTATTGAAATCGTACATAGAATTAATCAATTCATCAATGCGACATACAACGAAACTATAGGCTTCACTAACGGTCCACACTGAAATTGATTTGAGAAAATAAAATTTTGCGTTGTAATTTTTATTTTTGAGCGTATCGAGACCTGCCAATTTTGTTATTCGTATCAATCTCCTTTTAAACGTGGATTTTCTCTTGCGGTAACTCAAGCCTAGGATCGTTTTCTCGGTGTGGAGAACACAGCACTTGCAGTCACTCTAGCAACCAAGAGATACCATTACGCTGCACCCCACAACACTCAGGTCCTTAAATGGAAACATTTTTTTCTTTTTTGTGCTAATTAGACATAAATCAACAGATTACTAAACCTATATATTAATACGTGAAGTAGAAGCTTTCTACCCCTTTTATAAGCTATTGCGTGGACGGAAGACTGCGAGATTTGGCATGGTTAAAGTTTATATGGAGAAGTAGTAAAGAAAGCTAAAATGTATCTGTTGCTAATATATTAAATTAAATTAATTAAAACTGCGAATCTTAACCCGACAAGTGCCATTAAACTTTGACCCCCCCAAAATATTGACATTGTCACTCACGTAGAAGTGACAGCAAGTGATGTAGATAATACCCATTGTTTAAGTTCATGAATACTGCAAATGTCAAACAGAAAATAGTCTATGATCAAAAGTCGCTGGTCGAATTTCGACCTTAGGGCGATCGCTAGTACATATAGACATGTTTGTTCCTTCCTCATAACAGGCAGAAACAACCATAAGGTTAGTTAGCTCGAATTTCTATGGATAGGGAAAGTAGCCAGTTCGCGACTTAATTGCAACTACGGCAACAGCCCAAGCCGAGGTTCGGCAATTTTGGCACCCTTGAGCATATTGCCACGCTTTTGCAACTGAATGCCGTAAGCGCTCGCCCCCAAGCCACGGTGAAGCTGTAAAAACCGTTTAAAGCTCCCATGCCAGTATAGTCAGATAGAAAAAAAAACTGTAGATTTTCTTAGTAGGATGCGAATGTCAGAAAGGTTTATTATGATCAAGTAGCGTATGATGTTTGGAACGTAGGAACGAATTCGCATTCAATTATTTTTGTTGTTGTTACATGATAATTATTTAATGTAGATTATGGTCACATCGACATTACACTTCTTTCTGTATTATTATGCTGTCGCTGTTAATTGACTTAACTGCCTCGTTAGCCTAGTGGTAGTAAGCGCGACTGCAGTAAGCGAGGTCCTGGGTTCGAACCCCAGGTCGAGCAAACTGTTATTGAGTTTTTCCTATGAAATTCTCAGTAGCAGCTTGGAGTTTGGTTTCGTGCCCGATTAATGGTAATAGGCTCGCCCCCTATTACATGGGACCCAAAAACATATACGGCGAACTGTGGGTGTACATTAAGTACACCTCTGCCTAACCCTTCGGAATACAGACGTGATGGTATGTTTGTTAATTGAAACCATAAAAACGCAAAAGTGTTTGTACCAATTCTACCAATTTTTCAATGAAAATAACAAAAAAAGATATCTATACGATTCGTCAAACCGGTTGTATTGGTTCGCGTTGTTTGCCGATTTTTTTTTGTAACAAATAGAAACAGATCCTGTTTTATTAGAGAAAATAGAAGCTGTAAGATTTCTAGTACTCGGAGATAATTTAAGTTATAATAATTTTATTTGAAGTTATAATAAAAAATTGTTAATTAATTTATAAATGAAAAGTCCTGTGCCTGATGGGATATAATCGACAACAACTCAGGAATCATTCAGTTTTTATTACCCGACTACGAAAAAAGAGGGTTATATTTTTCGAGCGTATGTAATATGTATGTTATTTCTGTTTCTTTAGCACGCTCTGTAGCCTAAAAGTCTTGATGGATTTTAGCATACGAGGTGTCGTTAGTTTTGTCTTAATTGTGGAGAGTGTTATATGCTATATAATATTTAAGTAAGACGTCTGGGAATCAAATAAAACAGCAAAAATAGAAAAATATGTTTTTTAGTTTAGTTTTTTGTTGCAAACTACATAATAGGGTGGCCTAAAAAATATTATTTCTTTATTTTACTTTTTCACATCTTTTCATGAATATGAAAAATGAAGTTGAATTAAAAAATATTGAAAGGAGCTAACCCTTTTAAAAGTATTCTAAATTTATATTATTGTTATAAAAATGTCAAAATGTTTTTTTTTCTCGTCATGTAATTATGGTCTATGGTTGACATGATAAAAGTATTCTGATTTTAAAAAGTTGATATTTCATTTTATAGAGGACGCTCACTATTTTTTTCATGAATAAAATAGCGTACTTTTCATGTTTTCGAGTAAAGTATAAATGTAAATATTACACTTTTTCTTGCTTTTTTAAATAGTGGTTATCTTAAAATACTGGTGACAATCAACTCAAAGTGTGGTTCCTGAACCACACACGAATATAATAAAATTATTATATCAAATATTTCATCCAGTACTTAGCACAATAAAATATTTGCCACAGATTCAACGAACACTATAAATATAACAAATTAGCAATTAATTTTTGTTACAAACTAAACAACCGCGATGACATTCCTCACGCGAAATGAATTTTGTCGAAGCGTCCACGTTGCGGAATCGACCCGCCGCGCAAATTTATGAGATAACTTTGGATTTTGTGACCCCTTTCGGTCGGGAGCTGCGCCTACCCGGCCCGTTGCCACGGCAACGAGTCTCCTGGGACCCGGCGAGTTTTACGCCGATTGGATTGTTCTACAGCCAAATACGATAGCGTACGATATTTATTTTTTCTCTGAACACTTGTATCCGAACCATGAATTCAGATCCAAGACTACTGACTAACTGAATATTAAAAGTGATAGTTTAGTAAGAAGAAGGAAAAGAAAAGAAAGAGAAATGTTTATCTTTCCATTACACAAGATACACTCATAAAATTATGCATATCAAAAGAAGCAAATATAAAACGAACACAATTAAAACAATACTTAACTAGCGTGTTGTGTAGAAATAAACAGAAAGAGGTAAGAGATGTAGGAGACAGAAAAACTTCTTTGGAGATTTCTCTCTACTTGGCCTATCTAACCTGGGGCAGTTCGACTGGTTGAAAACCTCCACCCTACAGAAGATCGCAGCACAATAACCTTGGCTTGTGTTCCTACGGTGAGCAGGGTTTTCAGAGCTCCTTGAAGAAAGAGGACAAAGAGGTCAGCAACGCGCTATTTATACTTATGGCATTTCAAGCGTCCATTGGCTACGATAGGCATCAGGGGGTTGTATGTTTTTGATTTAAAAAAAAAACAGATCTCAATCAGTGCAGCGTCATGACATGACGTCATGGATATAAAAAAAATAAACATGTAAATAACGGGAAAAAATTATAATACATACTAAGAAGGTACGAGAAAAAATTCCATTTCGTTGAAGGAAATATATTAAAAAATTATGGAATAATATTAGAAATTTAACGTTGCCCCGAAACATCGGCCATTATTTAAGTAAAAAAAACGACCTCGTATATATTATTAATCTTACAGACGTAGTTTCACAGACCGTAATAAAGGCGAGCTCATATCCTGAGTGACACTTAAGTTGGCAGTCGAAAATTTTATTAAAACCTCTCGTTGAATCCACGTTCATTCGGAATTCTTTGCTTTTAAGACGAGAAAAAAAAATAACCCGAGGAGAAAAAGACGCGCGTAAAGCGTCTGGTGCAATTATTTGCGTAGGTACTCGTAAAGCTGAACGGGGAATTTGAAATTCCAATTTCAAATGGAGAAAAAAAAATATAACTCTTTACTTATAATATATGCTTCGTATCGCTTAAATGTAAATGACTGCTTTGTCCTGGATCGTTTAATTCGGTATTCAAAAACAATGTTACGGCTATATTTTTTATGTATAATGTTTTATTTTTGTAATAAGGAAACATACCATCACACCTGTATTCCCCGAAGGGTTAGGCAGAGGTTTATATTTGTACACCCACAGTTCGCCGAGTATGTTTTTAGGTCCTATGTAATAGCGGGCGAGCCTATTTCCATTAATCGGGCACGAAATCAAACTCCGAGCTGCTACTGAGAATTTCATAGTAAAAACCCAATAACACTTTGCTCGACCTGGGATTCGAACCCAGGACATAAGGAAGTGTGTTTATTAAATACGCTCTTAGGGATATTACAGACGGTCTATGTTCGGACTACATATATTTGCAGTTCAGATGCGATTACGGTGCAGTTCACACAACTGCATCAAAACTGCCAACCGACGGCGCGGTCCGAACGCAGTCAAGTCAATGTGCAGTTATAACGACTACACGGAGTTAAAGTGCACGCTGACTACGCAGTCCTTTGGTGGTTTCGATGTAGTTATGTCAACTGCACCGTAACCGCATGCAAACTGCAATTGTAACTTGCAGTCTGAATACACTTTTTTTTTTCTTCACAGTTTTTCGAAATTACTCCTGTTCTCTTTTTTAAAGTAAAATTAATAACCGGTCTGAAAAAGGGTTCCAGGGTGAAATTCAATTATACCGTAACAGTGTCAAGAACCGTTTACGAATAAACGTTTCATTACGAACGATAAATTTTGTTTTTATTGTTATTCTTAGAAATTTCTGCATTTTTATTGAAAGCGTTCGGTAAGATTAAATTGTTTAGCTTTCCCGAAGATTTAAGCGCGTTGCACACGATAAATATATTGTAATATTTTATGTTTTAATATCTTAAGATTAAAATATCTTAAGTTATCACAGACGGGCAAGATATGTTTAATATAATAGTTTATATGTCTTAATTCTATTTACAGGATGATTAATAAGTACGAGTAATACGGCTTTACTGTTAGGTTTATTAGACAGCTCATCAGACGATGATTCTGATGTTGAATTTGATATGCAAATTGCATAAGCACGTTCTATAGGGCGATCAATTTGGGTGGAAAATAATATAAAACACGGAAAAGATCGCAAAGAATTTAATCTTTACGAAGATTTTAAATTAAATTTTAAACCAAGAGAAAGATTTATCTTTACAACCTGTTACGATTAAGAATAGATAACCATATCGCTTGATACTTATGATGCTGTAAGATGAAAATACAAATTATCTTCGTCATTTGTGATAGTTAATTAGATTATATGGCAAGCCATATTTTATCTTAAGATAAAAATATTATAGAATCATCACTTTAGATATATATAGTTTTTCTTTCAACGTGAAAATGTTAATAGAATTGTCTGTATATCACAAACGACTTGCAGAATCTTAATCAGAAAAAAATATTTCAGTAAAGAAAAGTGACGAGACTTTCCATAATTAGCATAGTATAGTCCGAAACAGTACTCACAATTGAGAGATCAACAATCCTTCGCCGACTGTCACCATCAATGAAGGCCTGCAAGACTCTTGGTAGGTGAATATACACTGACCGATTCAGTTGACAAACCAAAAGTTAGTAATGCATGAATTAAAAATTGCAAAAATATGCATGGTAGTCGCGAACCAGTTGGTTACAGGCCCCTACAAACTTTCTAAATTACCAAAGATACATGGGTTAATTTTAGAATGCGACAGGCCTAAATGTGCCTCCACGTCCCTATTCTACCACCTAGCATAGACGTAGGTTTTAGCTTTTAACCACCTCACATCATGTTGAAATACGATCTTATATAGTTTAAGATGGTTAAACACTAAAGCTAGAAGAACTAGCTCTCAACTGCAGCTGCCGGAACACACATAAAGGAACAATGCCAGATAATAAGTTCAATAATCATGTTAAACAGGTTTTATTGTCGAAGGGATGTTACAGGATGGCTGATTACGTGAATGATGGTGATGTCTGGATGGATGTGATTCCCTCTCTGTTTTAACTTTCATAAGTGCCTCCTTGGGGTCTAAATTTAATAAAAGATATTTTGATTTTTATATTTGAATACACGACAGGAGAAGAAACAGGGACAGACTTGTAAGTCACGCAACACGAGATTTTAGCATGTCAGTGAAACCTTTAATTAAGGCAACACTTAGATTCTAATTTAGGTATGTTTTGTATTTCTAATTTTATCCACCAATAACAAAACTTCCTTTAAGTCTTAATGCTGCCATTATGGTGCTTGGCAGTGGACTCTCAGCATGAGCTCTAACAAAATGCTATAGTTTCATCACGATGTTTTCCTTCTTCGACAGTTCAGGCTCATTGCAGGGTTTCGAACTCATGCCAATCGACTCGATGTCAGTACACAATACCACTCAGCCATTATTTCTTCAAACATAAGAATAAGTTATTAAATTGAGGTAAGAAGTACTAACTAAGTAAAGTTTTCTAATAAAATACGATATATTTATATTTCGTTCGCGGTCATATCTCCCGGAACATTGTTTGAACATATTAATTGAAAAGCTGAAGGTATAAACGCCTACGGCACCATTCACACAAGTAAATATTTGAACTCGTGAACGATTGCGCAGAAGGAGAATGAGTTATTTGCCTAACACGACCTCATGTGTTTGCTATCGCGGAACTGAAGCCATTCAAATTACGATCTCAATTGTGTTTTAAAGGTCAAAGTGTCTAACTAAAAGCTTAAGTGTCCAAAGACTCGATATTTTACAGGACTAATCTAGTTTAAAGTTTTATGTTCTGGTATAGGTTTGTTAAATTTGTCTTTTTTATATAATATACTAGCGATCCGCCCCAGCTTCGCAAGGGTACAATTTACAAAGTGGTGTATTTTATGTTTAAAAAAGCCTGATTTTATCGCTTTTATATTGATAATTCATAACTGCCTTATTAGCCTAGTGGTCCTAAACGCAACGGCTATGCTCGAAGTTCTAGGTACACACAAAGTGTTATTGGTGTTTTCTATGAAATTCTCAGTAGCAGCTCGGAGTTTGTCTTTCTGCCCGATTAATGGCAATAGGATCGCATGAAACCTTAAACATACCCGGCGAACTGTGGGTGTACACCTCTGCCTAACACTTCGATGGCATGTTATATAACTTCATATTTACGAATAGTGCGCTTAGCTGACGACACGCAATTCATCATACGTGGGAAGTGCCGGCCAACCGACCGCGGCCGGTTTTCTTGAGAGGGATTTCTTAGAGAGCGCGTAATTTTGAATTCGTGATATATTCTACGGTATTTCTTTAAATGGAAAACTGTAAAGGACAATCTTAATCTAAATTAAATGACCAAATAAACTAACAAACATGGCTGGATAAAGATTAATACTGAATTGAAGGAAATAGCTACTCAAATAACGTAATATCTTTAGTTATTATGTTGAAGATAAAAATGGTTACTGTAAGTCAACATTAGGCGATAAACATATGCCATGGCGGATTTTTCTCTAGGCTTTTTGAAGAAATGCAATTTTTTAAACATTATTTTGATGTATCTCATAAGGTTTAGCCAGTGTACGCCATGTAAGCGCCCGAAACTAATTTTTTACGACTTAATTACAAATAATTGAATTATCTCTAGTATACAAAAACTTAATTGAAATGTATCGTATATAATATAAGCCTTCCGTAAAAAAACGTAAATGGTACTGAAAACCGAATTGTAATCCGTTTCGTAGTTTAAAGATATCAGCGTGAATAAAAGGACAGACAGCGAGAAACGACTGTACTTTATAGTCTGTGTAGTTAATATAAAAATAAGGTACCCAAAAAGCGTACAGCCAGACTGAAAGTAAGCGGTTACCGTAGCCTAGGAAAGCTTGTAAAATCAGAGATATCACTAGCGAGTTGCTATCTTTGTACATCCCTTCTCCAAGGAGCTCTGGAAACCTTGTTCATTGCAGGAACACAACGCAAGGTTATTTGGTTGTGATCTTCTGTAAAGTGGAGGTACGTACCAATAAGGCTGCGCCAAGCAGAGAGAAATTTACAAAAAAAAACCTCTGAACTCTTCCTCTCTTCTATCTATTTCCAAATAAATATATTACTGACTTTATAAGCTTTCAGCTTTAACGGTGAATTAAGATTTACACTCTTCAAGTGCAACAAAAAAATTCAACGATCAGGAATGATATAGAAGAGGGTCGAATACGATAGAAATTTAAGACAAAGAGTGCTAATGTTTTAATTCTAAATTTCCCTTGAATTTAAGACATGGAAACTAATGTTCCAATAATAAAAAAAAAAATAATACAGTATCATTAAACTCGTAATTGTCTTAACCATGATATGTATTAGATTGGATTTGAAGTATTACATTGAAAAGAATGAAAATTATATATTTGGTCGGGGAAAAAGTTTCTTCGCTTTTTTATATGAAAACTCAAAACATTTTTTTCAAAGTTTATTTACATTTATTTACAGTATATATGTACCGTTTTGTTCGATGACTTTCTGCCATTTTGTAGGTAGAGACATGATCCCGTTGCTATAGCAACTTTGGGACTTCTGATCAAAAAAACGCGACAAATAGTTTTGGCAGTCCTCTCTTGATGTTAACCTTACAGAACCTAAAGAATTCTGAAGAGACCGAAAGAGGTAAAAATCTGAAGGTGCAAGGTCAGGGCTATATGGTGGATATACTAACACCTGCCAGCCAAACTCTCTTAATTTTTGCTGAGTGGCTAAATATGTGTTTGGTCTAGCGTTATCGTGATGAAAAACCACACCCTTCCTGTTGGTCAATTCCTGCCGCTTTTTCTCAACTGCTTCCTTTAATCTTATCAGTTGTTGGCAGTAGATATCAGAATCGATGGTTTTGCTGGGCGGTAAAAGCTCATAATGAACAATGCCCTTCCAGTCCCACCATACAGACACACAGCATCACTCTATTTCGAAATAGCCCAGGTTTAGCCACAGTCTGTGAAGCCTGGCCGTCCTTAAACCACGACCTTTTTCACACGTTCTTATCGTACGTGATCCATTTTTCATCGCCAGTTATCAATCTCTTCAAAAACGGCTCGGTTTCATTACGTCTCAATAATGAATCGCAAATGAGTACACGGTTCATTAGTTTTCTTTCAGTGAGCTCGTGTGACACCCAAATATCGAGCTTTTTGGTATGCCAGCCTTCTTCAAATGGGTTAAAACTGTTTTGTGGTCAATTTGCAATTTTTCCCCTACATCGCAATTACCGATATGCCGATCTAACTCTACTTTTTCAAAAATGGCGTCCATTTTATTTGTAACGGGGCGACCAGAGCGAGGTGCATCTTTAACATCAAAATTTCCGGACTGAAAACGTTTAAACCAACTTTGTGCTACTGTTACTGACACTGCATTAGGTCCATAAACATCACAATTTTTTTTCGCTGCTTGAGTTGTATTTTTACCTTTTTTGGAATAATATTAGGTCCTTACATACGAAATTAGCGTTTTGTCGTACTGACCACTTTGATCTAAAATATCTCCTCTTTGGTTAAGAATAACAAATTCAAATTTATAAATTCATTTAGCTGATACATTTGAGTTTTGAAAACAGTCATTCATTTGTTTTTTCCTCATTACTTTTTCTTTGGCGTTGTTTATTACCGCACAATGGAAAACATGAAATATCGGTCGGTATACTTACGAGTACGAGTTCTACAGTGGCACCAGTGCTGCAAAAACAGCTCGAAGGATTTATGATATGTACGGCGCTGGTGTCGCAAAAGAAAGCAAGGAACCTTTTGGTATCAACGTTTTCGTTCTGGAAATTTCGACCTTCAGAACCAACCCCGTGGACGGCCGGAGACCAAAATGAAGAATTAAAGGCTATTGTGGAAGCGGATCCATCACAAAGCACTTCAGATATAGCTGCAGGCTTCGGGGTAAATGATAAAACTGTATTAATCCACTTGAAGCTAATCGGGAAAGTAAAAATACTTGAACGATGGGTACCTCATGAAGTGAGTGAATCGAACTTGCAAACACGCGTCGACTGCTGTGTTACTTTGCTCAACCGACACAATAATGAAGGGATTTTAAATCGAATCATAACTTGTGATAAAAAGTGGATACTGTACGATAATCGGAAGAGCTCTTCGCAATGGCTGAACCCTGGAGACCCAGCCAAATCTTGCCCTAAACGAAAATTGACTGAGAAAAAGTTACTTGTGAGTGTTTGGTGGACTGTCGCCGGTGGCGTTCACAACAGCTTCCTAAAATCTGGCCAAACGATTACAGCAGTTATCTATTGTGAGCAACTGCAAACCATGAAGGAAGAACCAGTTTGCTAAACAACCGAGATTGGTCAATCGCTTTAGGCCACTGCTGCTTCACGACATCGCAAGACCACACACTATACAACAACGACGACAGTCCGCCCGCCACGTGGTCACGCGATGCTTCATTGTTTTGAGACACTTATGTCATTGTAATACATAGAGTATCGCCGAGATTGGTAAATCGCTTTAGGCCACTTCTGCTTCACGACAACGCAAGACCACACACTACACAATAAACAACCACTAAGCTAGATGTGCTATAATTGTAATGTCTGTAACATCCACCGTACTCCCCGGACCTTGCTCCAACAAATTACCATTTTTACGGAATTTGGACAACTTCTTAAAAGGAAAAAATTCAAGCAGTCCAAAACACAATTAAAGAGTTTATTGATTCTCACCCCCATGGTTTTTTTTAGAAAAAGCATATGTGTGATGGCAAAAGTGCATAGATAACAACGTTGCATACTTTGATTAATTAAATATATTTTCCAAAAAAAATTGACTTTATATTCCTCTCGTACAAAACGCCAATTTCATATGTAAGGACCTAATATTTTAAAATGTATTGAGTTTCTTCATTAGATTCACTCATTTTTACAGAAAGAAAAACCAATGAAAAATAGCGGGAAACAATTTTTTTTTTATGTAACCTTTTTACTGTTACCAAAACCAGCCAAATACAAGTAGTAGGTATAGTCAAAGAAATTTTATAACAAATTTATGACTACGTTATGTACTAAACTACGTAACTACGTAATAAATAAATACGGGTACACAATTTCACACACGGCCATTTAATTCCAAACCAAGCAAAGATTGTAATAAGCTAAACAGCTGATATACATACATATATAGTTATGTAAGCACAGACATCTACTGATTATGCTCATCACAGAAATGTCAGTCATATGTGTGGATCGAACCCACAATAGTAAGGCTCTTTACCACAACCCTACGATGCCCGTCACCACGAAATAGTAAATACTTGATATTTTTCTTTCTCTTACACCACTTAGTAGGCAGAACAACATTTTCTCTTTCACTCTTCTTTTGTTATTTTTTGTAGACAATAATTGATTATACACCTCTTACTTACTTTGGAACAGGACAAAACTCCCAATGATCTTATTTTAACGTTACTTTTAAAATATTTTTTCTTCCCAAAGGAGAAAAGGTAACTCGTTCAAAGGAAATTCTATATTCACGACGATCTCCGAATCAAATTTCTAGCGGGAGTCAGCCTCCATTGATAAACTAATAAAAATATTTTCTTTCCATTTATTCCGTGTCACCTCGAAAGAAAGAGGTCTGAAAATGTATAATCTATTAATCAATTTATTATTAACATTGTGCTAGATACTGCTGGCGGGATCGTTGGAAATTGTTTGTAGGAACTTCCATTTACCATTTAGAGAAATGCCGTGCCAGCTGTCCGTGTCAATCCTTAATTTTTGTAGTAATATCTTACTTTAAATTGCTGACCCAATATAATGAGATATTCTTAGATTTGTGATTAAAATGTATAAAACAAGTTTTTATTGCTAGTTACCTCTATTTTGTAACAGATATATTGATTTTGAATGTTGGTAGAATATTTTGTAATGCCCGCTTGATTTTGAAAATTTATCGTCAGGTATCTATATATTTGTTCTGCCAACTGCACTTTGAAAGCTAGTGGCTTAGTTTGATACCATCTTGGGCACATCGTTATACCCCGTGGAGCAGTGGCAGTAAACTCTACAATTGAGCCGAGAGTTCGTGGGTTCTATCACCGCCCATAGGTACTGAGTTTTGTGTGACGAATATAATTGTCAGCTATGTGTCTGGGTGTAAAATACCTATATAATTATATATATATATATATATATATATAAGCTGTTTAGTTACAATAGTACAAGCTTTGCTTAGTTTGTAGTGAGATGTAATTTACATAGCCCAGAAATATCCAGAAATTGAAAATGTATACAGTGTTTAATATTCACTGATTCCAATTACTAAGGATTATTATATTATATGAAAAACACCAAACACTACACAATGCTCAGGCACCAATAATGGTGCGAAAAAAATACTGAACTAGGAGAAGTTTTTTTTCTAAAACTCAAATCTGCGGACTCATGGTCCAAACGTTTTTTTAAGTGGGTGCTTTTATGATAGTAAACATTAAAAATTGCCATGAAAAAAGATGCACTTGCAAATGCAGCAATGTACTATAACTAAGTGAGTCTTATTGTAGTATAACTAATAAAATAATGAACCGTACTTTAACTGAACGTGCAAAATGTATTCTTTTAGATTCTAAACTATCTAAGAAACTGTGGGCAGAAACTGTTTCAACGGCTGCTTATATTATATAACAAAACTTATTATTAAATTACATATAATTGTTATACACAGTTGCTTATTACTATTACAGAAGATTATTTTTGTACTAAAGTTACAGAAACCTGAAAACCTAGCAGTTATCTCATACACTGAAAGAGAGTAAACGTTCTGACTTCCTCTTCTCTTTAATGTTTATTTTCATAATAGCATGGTTTTTTTTTTTACTTCATCGACTTTGATGGAGGGAGACTATGGATTTAACATTTGTAGACAGGCTGTCCATAATATTCCGTAATTCTGAATTAGTCAAATTTAATTAAATTTATTTCTACTTTTAGAACTTCAAATTATTTTAGTAAGGTCCGATTTTTCAATAGTCAGATAAAACTATGTGTAGTATTTGAGGAATAATTTTGAAGTTTTGATGGATAATCTATGGAAAAATTGTTAAAATTTAAGAGATATTTCTCAAATAAAGTAATCTGTTAATTGAAAAATCGGCCCTAAAATTTAAATAATGTGTATTTATACACCGTAATACTATTTATACACTACTAAAAATGCCAGTAAAATTTATCAACATTATTATTATAGATGGCTAACTTCATGAAATGATACGCGCATCTATCAAATTTGCCCTCTAATAGGTATATATCAAATTCAAAAATTAATCTTGGATAAATTCATGAGAACGCACTTAATGATCATTTATTGTTCTGTGCCATTGAGAACGAACCCATCATAACATTAGATATCTTTAAAAAACCCTAACATTTCAAGGTCAATTATACTGCTAATAAGATACAATATAATCAAACCTGACATTTAAATATGTTTCTTATTTATTAGTATGTATTGAAAACTAAATACATGTTTAGTAAGTAAAAAACTAAATTGCTATTGGAAAGGATTCGCGTATTTTAAGATTTCATCCTCAAATGGCGTGTAAGAATAAAACCGTATCTATCGTAAAGTAAATATTTTTAGATTTAACCGTGTTTTCTAAATATTGTAGTTTGTTTATTATTATTTACTAACTGTGCATGCGGCTTCGCTCGCTTGGACCACAGAATGCCGTCGGTCGAGTGCACGAGCGTATCGTGCCGCCACAAATAATAAACATGCTTATTTTGTGTGATTTTTAGAAGATAGACATAGTTATGCTGGTGCTGACTGTTTTGTAGGCCTTTTTAATGATTATGGTTATGTGATACAATAATTTGATGTATCTTCTATGTAAATGAGTAAACACTCAGTGTAAGCCATTAAAGTGCCCCAAAAGTGACTTTTTTCCGAATTAATTCACCATTATGATCACTGCTTATTTTATATTCTACTTTATCTTAGAAAATAAACTCTATATCTTGGCCAGATGACACAGTTATGAATTACAAAAAAAAGACATGTTAATCAAATTAATGATTTTCCGCTTGAAAATAACATAAACGGATAGACAGACAGAGAGACGTTGAGTACTATTATACACAATCTTAATCTTAGTCAAAAGCTTTAATCTTCAAACATAAAATACGGTCATTATTTTTGCCTAAACAATACATCTTAAAACATTAAAATATCTTCGCAAATCTTAGATAAAATTTGTTATCCTAACCATTACAAAGAAACTAAAAAAAAACATGGACTTTGTTTTAAATGTTTTCTATCTAAAACAAAGGCAATTCTATCTTTTAGGTATCTATAAAAAGAAAGCTATTGTCTACAATACCATGATCGTCAATAAAGCATTAAACTTTTATTGCTCCTGAAAAAGAATCAGACGGGAATAAAATCAAATTGTCTTCATGGGCTTGGTGTGAAGATAGTATAATAATTTCAGGGAACACTTAAAGGTATGTATGGGTTAATTTTATTCGATTAGGACCATAAGACCATTTTTTTTTTTTGTTATTAAGCAAGTATTAGACTTGGAGAATTCAAATGCATCAGGGGTTTAATGGTCAAAAGGTTTTTCAAAAATCAGTTTTGCTATATTTATTTTAATTAGAGTAAAATGGACTGATTTGATTTACGCTTAAAAAGTAGATCGTCTATTGTATACGCTACAGAAAACGATGTAAAGATATCTTAGTTGAAGCTCAGTGACCAAGTAATTGATTAAAGTAACATGCTAAGCCAAGAAGATAGACAAATTATGAAGTGCTGCTATATGTCAAAAGATGCCTAAGGTCAAATATTTAACTAAGCTTCTACTTCTCTTCTTTCCAACTAAAGTCAAGCAATTACTGATGGCCCATTAAACGGAATGGAAACACAATCTTCTCTTTCCAAAATATTTAGGTCCATTATAAACGTCTAATAAGTCTCTTTAGACACGACGAAGTCATTATCAGTCTACTTGTAATGTAGAAAATAATCCGAATGCTTTACAGAAAATAATGATTTCCAAAATTAATAAATCTCAAAACGACATGAACCTTGAAATATCTAATTTCTGTTTTAAAAGTTACTGGAATAAAAACAAGGAAAGTATTTATGAGACCAATGCGGAACCGCTTCAGTCGACGACGTTAGCATTGGAACAATTTAATTTCACTCCATATTGTGGCAAAGGAAACGCGCCGTGGTGCCAAAGTATAATTTTATTGTCATTTTATGCTAAAATAGTTCAGAGTTTAGACCACGGTGGGTTTTATGGTACTCACAACGTTTGCGTAATTTATTT
Source organism: Saturnia japonica (assembly GCA_033032175.1). Taxonomy (NCBI): domain Eukaryota; kingdom Metazoa; phylum Arthropoda; class Insecta; order Lepidoptera; family Saturniidae; genus Saturnia; species Saturnia japonica. Next base: position 14,066,075 of record CM065325.1, read on the forward strand.
TACTGATTTGTGTAGCTCGCATTGACTTTTCACGCACATAATATGTCATAGAAAACAGGAATTGAATTTGAAAGTAGACTATCCATCGATACAAGATTGTACCGTACTATAAATCATACTATGTATATTTCTGGTGTTAATCGTCCCTTAAGCAACTACCCCTGAAAGTTAGATATTCTAGGGTAAGCAACGATGTATATTTTTAGGCAATCTCTTCCAGCTTTGTTACGAAATTCCTTACTGGAAGAAATTTCAAAATGTACTCTTTGTAATTTATTGAATTTGGAACAATTATAAGCTGGAAAGTTTTTTTTTTAATTTTCAAGCTCAAAGATACTGCTCTTTTTCTGGTAGCTATTAAGTGACAGTAGTGATTATTGAAACGTGGTTCAATAAACAATCTCTTTCGACATACCAACCTATAAGTTTTTCAAGGTAAAAGGCGCATGGTAGTTGTCCCAATGCACAAAGCAAACAAAGAAGTTCGCTAATTTTTCCTTCAGTACAGATCCACGCGGTCTGGTCTACGGAGTTATAAAAATAAAAAAGCTCACTAATTCTTACCATTGCCGTGCCGTACAAATGTGGAATAGTGTTTCAGCCAACGTGTTGGCTATGATATTGGGTTCTTTAAACGAGGCGTGATCAGGCATTTCAACAGGTCGGCTTGACATCGACAACTGCGGATGAAATTTCTGTCACTGACGATAGCCGTTGTTTGTGGACTGTTACCGTACTTACAATCAGCTGATGTTGTTCGGACATTTTATTGAGATAATAAAAAAAAAAAAATCAGAGGCTGTCACAAGGATTGCCGACAGAGTTGTAAATTCAATTATCCCATCCAAAAAATCAAGCATACATATAATACAGTTGAGTATATACAATATTTTAGTGTCTATATGCGTATACGCGTACACAGGCTGCTTTACTATGTGTGGCTTGTCTGACGAGTATATCGAGGTCATCGGTGACGCGAACCCATAAGTTTTTCCCCTACCAAAAATGCTCAATGCGGCTAAAGAATTTTTCACTACACTAAATGCTACAACGCAATACATTACAATGCTGTCGAGCAAAATAACCTTTTCAACCGCATCAGTATCACTAAGTTTGTTGTCCCGTAGATACGTAGATTTTTGCTAAGGTCTCAACAACTATACAAGTTCAATCTTCATATAGATTTCGCTGCGCTGATTCCAAATATAGCTTATTTTCCACAAAGCATTTGATTTACTGTCGTTATTCTTTGGACGACAACTAATCCTCATCGTCTGACATTGTGTCATTAATTCAAATTAGAATAATATCGATTTCAATGAGTATTTCTTCTGCAAAATGAAAAACTTGGAATACAAAATACCAGGAGAGTTCGCGAATATTGTTGATTAAAAATGTGGGAACACTGTTTAATTAAAAAAATCCGAAGTTAACGAAACTTGTTAACAATGTTACGGTTTCGTTAGGGATTTTTATGGATGTCTCACGTTTGGTGGGATTAAAAAAGTTTTTTTGTATGGTTAGCTCCGTCTAGCTTTGGGACATGGACCGTGAAATCGATGCGGTCGCTGCTGCGGCCAGAAAGGGTGCAACTACTTTCGATTCATGTTTAGGGTTATACTAAAAATTTTGAGTGTTAGTAAAAGTACTTCATCTACTGATAATTTTAGTATTTAAACAATTATTACAAAATCTACAGAAAACTGTTTTTTGTTAGTACTGTTACTGAATTAAATTAATTACATTACTGTATTATTAGATTACAAATTGCAAAGATGTAAATTTTAAGATGTATGTATTGAGTAACTAGAATTGATAAGATTAGGAATGAGTAAATCAAAGCAAATCTGAAAATAGCACTAGTGGTAGAGAAGTTGAAGAGTAATAGGTTAGTGTGTTTTGCGCAAGGGATCAAAGTCAAACAGCTAGAAGACTGTTACGTATAAAGGAAGACTGATATAGGAGTAGAGGAGGAAAGATCAAAGAAGGTATGGATGAATTGTGTGAGTAATGATATGTGTATAAAAAGTTTCAATACTGAAATGACAGGTTATAGAGGAGAACGAAAGAGAAAATTTTATTGTGACGACCCTAAATAGCTGGAGCAAGGGGTATGAAGAAGAAGCTGTTACCGCAAATACAAGCTGCAACCAGTAAGTACATGTGTTTTGGCACCCATGATGGCAGCCTGTTTTCCTAATACCGTTGAGTTCAAAAATTATATCCAAAAAAACTATCGGCATTTTCAATCCATTTTACAGGTAGTTTGCCAAATCTTTTGACCAGTTCTTTTCTTCGCCTTATCATATATTAACTATTTTGTACTTTAACATTCAAGGGCGTAAATAAGAACTAGCTCTAACTTACGACTATATGGTTCTATTAACAAATAAAAATGAATGCTTGTTTGCAGCATTTAATAAAACCGTACAAAATGCTATCTCATCTCAGTACGTCGTAATTCGCATTTTGCGTGACCACAGACTGTATATAATGTGTGATAAGTTGTTATTTGTATACGATTGGTCCGTTAGTAAATTCGCTTTTACCCCTACATTTCATATAAAGGGCCCAGAAGGTTACATTCCAAATCATAACTTTGTGTGAAAATGAGTATTTACCTCAGATTTTTGTTGTTTATTTATTTCATACTTCATGTTAACTATCTCATTTATGTCTATGGTTCTTCTCACCTCATTAGATGATCTAGTACGTATGTTAGAATACCACAAAAAACCCAAAAATATTGACATTGTCTCTCGACGAAAAGTGACAGCAAGTGATGTATATAATATTTATTGTTTAGGTTCATGAATACTGCAAATGTCAAACAGAAAATAGTATATGATCAAAAAGTAGCTGGTCGAATTTCGATGTTAGGGTGATCGCTAGTTATAATTATTGTCAAATATTTCATTCGATCAAGAGACATATTTTGGAATACATTATTTCCGGCTCAGGTAAATTTCCATCATAACGAATTTTAATGAGGTCAGAATATATTAACTGTTCCGATATAGTTCATTTTTGGGCCTTTACCGTTGTGTACACAGTGAATATTCACTACAACATTTTGTCACTGCAAAATAGTGAAAGAGGAATTTAAGCTTGCCCAATTTCATTTAAACGTCCAAAGTTGAAAATACTATTGTTATTTCTAAGCAATTATATTGTAAAGCGTAATATAATGAGCGTTCAGAATATTCATTTTGTTTGTGCACAAAACATAAAAAGAAACAATTTTCATTGCAACAAGTAACAACATTTATTTATATAATTTAATAAAACCATGCAAACAACACTAACGGTACTACCAAGCGATCTGATACGTGTTCTGTGGTACACACTTTTTATTATTATTTGCTATTGAAGTGTTACTTTTATTCCAACGTTGTTTCTATAAAGTATATGTTTAAATAGAATGAAAAATATTTTCTAAAACCCTTTTGGTTTTATAAACACTACTTACTTATATAATCTTGATTCAACCCTTTCTTCTTATTGGAGCGGCGGAGCTCGAATAAGCTTAGAGTTTTGTATAATTTGCATGTAAAACATGTTTAGAAACAGAACGGCATTTGATCGTTACCTGTGATAAGATTTGATTATGTTATCTCACGTGATATCTTAATTAAGGTTTGTTATAAAAAGTTAAGTTAAAGTTTAGATCAAGGGGTAATTTTCTTAGGCGCTTTGTTAAAGCATGTCGGTTCGAATTTGTTCAGACTAATGGAATAAAAGCCGATTATGAAAAAAAAACTTTTGATGTATCCTTATTTAAAGAACCATTTTGAAACAGAGAGTCTAATCTAAGCGTCCCCATAGACAAACATAAAATAAACCGCAGAGCATTTTATTGACGTGAATAGAATGTTGAAAGTGACAGTAGAACGATCACATTTGTTAAAGAACCGATAACTGATGGAGCAGAAGAGTTACTAAGTAAAGATCGTGTCATTGCAAACGTAGTGTATCGTATCTATAATAACCTTTTGACAGTATAGGCCATTTGACATGGTCCAAGAACTTGTTATCCATTCCGGCAGCTCTTGTCGAAACCAGAAACCGTGGCTAGACTTGGCGAGCTTACATATTCAGCCAGGTGATCACTAGACAGGTAAGGTATTCGAGAGGTAGGGCATAAAGAAATCTCTTTGAAAATTTCGCTCTACTGGGGCAGTCTGACTTGTGACACACCTCCATTCTACAGAAGATTGCAGCTAAATAATCTTGTGTTGTGTTCCAGAGCTCCTTGAATAGATTCAAGGTAAGTAATGGACAATTGATATCTCTGGTAGTACAAGATATACTATGGTAAACACTTACCATGTGAGGCGGGCGCTTGTTTGCAATTTTAGTTGTTTAAAAGAAAATAAATTGGAGTAAGATTTTGGTCAACTAAACTATGCGGAAATATGAGGAAATTACAACTCTCCCATGAAAAAAAAAGTGATACATGTGGCATATTATTATTATTCTAAACGGGGGATATGCAGGCTTATGCGGTTCTGTATCACTGCGACCAATGAGATCTATTGCGATCGGCACACACTGCTAAAGCTCCCCATCAAGTCCTATAGCTTTGATGAACTGCAGGACTTTATTGGTAGAGAGCAACTGAACCTCTTCTGGAAGCAGCACGTATTTTCCCAGAATCCGGTTACATATAGGTATTAGTGGGTCACAATCACACAAGAGTTGCTTTGGAGTTTCGTCCGCACTTTTGCAGAATCTGCAATTTTTTGTGCCCTGGACAAACAGTGTCCAGTGAGTGCCCTCACTAAGATTCGTAGCTAATTCCTACTGAGCATCAGAGCTTCTCCAGACCTATGCTGGGTAAAAGCAAAAGCTATTGTACCAGAACATTATAGCCTCTTGGTTGTAATGGTTCCTTAAGGTCAATCGAACAAGACTTTTTGGGATACCACAGAATGGTTCAGGACCAATCTGTTTTTCCGCAGCTCCAGCTCTTGTAAGTTCGTCCGCAGACTCGTTGCCTGGAACTCCTGCATGCCCCGGGACCCATCGCAGGATAAGTCTGTTATTTTTATCCAGACTTTTCAGCACTGCCACACAGTTGGCCACAAGCTTCGATTCTGTTGAATCTGAAGCCAGTGCCAAGAGAGCGGCCTGACTGTCCGACTGAATGTAAATCGTGTGATTAACGTAGGCCTTTTGCAGATTGATATTGGCACACTCAAGTTTGCCGTACACTTCCACTTGGAAAATGGAGGTGAAACTGCCAAGACTAATGTGTTTTCTAAGATTGGGTCGCTTTCCATATATTCCACAGCCTACGTTATGTCCAGATTTGGACCCGTCAGTATACCATAGTAGACTACCTAGTTTCCACGTTATCTCGGCATTAATCCAAGAGTTCCATGGAGGGATCGCTATAGTATAAAATTTTTCTAATATAGTTTTGGGAGTCATCATGTCTGATATCATTCCCAAAACTGGTGTTGCTATCACTGAGTCTAGTAGAGATCTCAAGGACAGGGATAACCAGTTCACCCTCCCCTGGGCATACATTCTGTGCATTGTTAACATCGCCAACTTCTCTACGTATAGGTGAAGGGGCGTGAGATTTAACACAGCTTCCAGAGGCGCTCCAGGGGAGGTTGACATAGCTCCCGTCGCTAAGATACACGCCATTCTTTGTACTCTATCTAAATGGGCCCTGACAGTCGACTGGTTTGCCTTCCTACACCAAAGCACACAGGCGCATGTTATTATTGGTCTAACCACGGCAGTGTAAAGCCAAATAATCAGCTTAGGGTTTAAACCCCAGCGCTTACCTGCCAGTCATCCACAGATACTCATTGCTATTTTTGCTTTCTGAGTTGAAGCATAATCTGTCTACTCCAGGTCAATTTTTGGTCCACATGTACCCCTAAGTACTTGAGCTCTGATGAAAAGGAAATTGTCTTGGCATTCAGTGAGGGTTGTACTAATTTATCAAGACACCTTTTTTTGTAAATGGTACTATAACGGTTTTATCTGCATTAACCCTCTACTCATTGTCCTTGCACCAGTTTTGAATGGCATATAACGCCTTCTGCATAAGGTACGAAATGGTACTTTGACAGAAACCTCGAACAACTATCACCAGGTCATCAGCATAATCCTGGACGTCAATCCTCAGTTCCTCTATCTTATGCAAAGCTGGTCCACGTGAGGGTCCACAGTAGGGGCGATAGTACACCGCCTTGCGGACAGCCTCTTGTGGTAAACACCTCATGATTAGTACCATGTAATGAAAGTTTAACTGTACGAGTTGAGAGCATTGCTTCAATCCACCTAATGGTGCTCGCATCTACATTCTTGGTCACAAGACCCCGAATCAGCGATTTTGTTGGTTTATTGTCGAAGGCGCACTCAATGTCAAACATGGCATGGCATGTCATAAGTATGACAGATGTGAAAATAAAAAAAAACACCGGGTGATCCCGAAACACGACAAACCAAAAGAAATCATCAGTGAAATTTTTTATTTTATTACTATGTGTATGGTGGTCGCGATCCTTGCCAACCGCTTTTTATCCATCAATGATTTGAACATAAACATGAAATTTTGAAATGATCCAGTCTATCTAATTAAAAAAAAAATTAACTCCGCTCTACACCGCCAATGTTGGGACTAAAGCGTCGCCACGCCAACAGCCGCCAACATTGGGACCAACAACCGGTCTGCCCCGCCGCATTAGAGCATTAGATGTTTCTCATGAAAACTATCATTTTTATTTTCCACAGTTTTACAGGTAGTTTGCCAAAACTTTTGACCAGTTCTTTTCTTCGCCGTATCATATATTAACTATTTTGTACTTTAACATTCAAGGGCGTAAATAAGAACTAGCTCTAACTTACGACTATATGGTTATATTAACAAATAAAAATGAATGCTTGTTTGCAGCATTTAATAAAACCGTACAAAATGCTATCTCATCTCAGTACGTCGTAATTCGCACTTTGCGTGACCACAGACTGTATATAATGTGTGATAAGTTGTTATTTGTGTACGATTGGTCTGTTAGTAAATTCGCTTTTACCCCTACATTTCATATAAAGGGCCCAGAAGGTTACATTCCAAATCATAACTTTGTGTGAAAATGAGTATTTACCTCAGATTTTTGTTGTTTATTTATTTCATACTTCATAATAACTATCTCATTTATGTCTATGGTTCTTCTCACCTCATTAGATGATCTAGTACATATGTTAGAATACCACAAAAAATCTATACATATTAATACCTAAATCAAAAGCTATCTACCACTTTTTAAGCATATTGCGTACACGGAACGACCAGAACCAATGAACTTAGAAACCCAAAAATATTGACATTGTCTCTCGGCGAAAAGTGACAGCAAGTGATGTATATATAATATTTATTGTTTAGGTTCATGAATACTGCAAATGTCAAACAGAAAATAGTATATGATCAAAAAGTAGCTGGTCGAATTTCGATGTTAGGGTGATCGCTAGTTATAATTATTGTCAAATATTTCATTCGATCGAGAGACATATTTTGGAATACATTATTTCCGGCTCAGGTAAATTTCCATCATAACGAATTTTAATGAGGTCAGAATATATTAACTGTTCCGATATAGTACATTTTTGGGCCTTTACCGTTGTGTACACAGTGAATATTCACTACAACATTTTGTCACTGCAAAATAGTGAAAGAGGAATTTAAGCTTGCCCAATTTCATTTAAACGTCCACAGTTGAAAATAATATTGTTATTTCTAAGCAATTATATCGTAAAGCGTAATATAATGAGCGTTCAGAATATTCATTTTGTTTGTGCACAAAACATAAAAGAAACAATTTTCATTGCAACAAGTAACAACATTTATTTAGATAATTTAATAAAACCATGCAAACAACACTAACGGTACTACCAAGCGATCCGATACGTGTTCTGTGGTGCACACTTTTTATTCTTATTTGCTATTGAAGTGTTACTTTTATTCCAACGTTGTTTCTATAAAGTGTATGTTTAAATAGAACGAAAAATATTTTCTAAAAACCCTTTTGGTTTTATAAACACTACTTACTTATATAATCTTGATTCAACCCTTTCTTCTTATTGGAGCGGCGGAGCTCGAATAAGCTTAGAGTTTTGTATAATTTGCATGTAAAACATGTTTAGAAACAGAACGGCATTTGATCGTTACCTGTGATAAGATTTGATTATTTTATCTCACGTGATATCTTAATTAAGGTTTGTTATAAAAAGTTAAGTTAAAGTGTAGATCAAGGGGTAACTTTCTTAGGCGTTTTGTTAAAGGGTGTCGGTTCGAATTTGTTCAGACTTATGGAATAAACGCCGATTATGAAAAAAAAAAATCTTTTGATGTACCCTTATTTAAAGAACCATTTTGAAAAGAGAGTCTAATCTAAGCGTTCCCATAGACAAACAAAATAAACTGCAGAGCATTATATTGACGTCAATAGAATTTTGAAAGTGACACTAGAACGGTCATATTTGTGGCTGATTTCTTTAGGGCCTATCTCTTATGAGAGGTAGGCCACAAAGAATTCTCCTTAAAAATATCGCTCTACTTTGGGCAGTTTGACTTGTGACACACCTCCATTCTACAGAAGATTGCAGCCAAATAATCTTGTGTTGTGTTCCAAAGTCAGTAGGGTTTCCAGAGCTCCTTGAATAGATTCAAGGTCGGTAGTGGACTATTCATATCTCTGATGGTACAAGCGTCCATATAGTATGGTAAAAACTTACCATGAGGCGGGCGCTTGTTTGTAATTTTAGTTGTTTAAAATAAAAGAAATTGAGGAAAGATTTTGGTCAGCTAAACTCTACGGAAATTTGAGGAAATCTTCCATGAAAAAAAAAAGTGAAACATGTAGCACATGTGTGGCAGATATGAATATAAAAAAAACACAGGGTGATCCCGAAACACGGCAAACCAAAAGAAAGTAACTGTGAAAAGTTTTATTTTATTACTATGTGTATGGTGGTCGCGATCCCAACTAATCGCTTTTTATCCATCCATGATTTTAACATGAACATGAAACTTCAAAATGGTCCAGTCTATCTAATTTAAAAAAAAAACGAACTCAGCTCTAAACCGCTAACATTGGGACCAAAGCGTCGCCACGCCAACAGCCGCCAACATTGGGACCAACAACCGGTCTGCCCCGCCGCATTAGAGCATTAGATGTTTCTCATGAAAACTATCATTTTTATTTTCCACAGTTTTCACAGTAAGAGTCCTGAGTGAACAATAAAAAAACATGGTGCTGATAAAAAAAGTAACTCTCACAGGCGCTCCGGGAGTACAGCCGCAACACTAATTAAGGTAAAAGGGAGACATCTCCAAGGAAAGGATAATCCCGCCTCGTATGAACCACAGCGTAATAAGCTTCGTATATTTTATTTTTAATTAAAATTCTCACATCGCGTCGCGTTTTTGGGATTAAATATGTATTGCATATTGTGAACGTATTATTCACTAAAATAACTGACATTTTGTGTTTTTTTTTTTAATGAGTATACCTAAATTTCGGCGCTGTGCCTTAACGTAAGCACAGAAATAAAAGATTTATTTATTTAAATATAAAAGTTCGTCTACAATTGCTTACGCTAATATCATCAATATATTAATACATACATAAATCACGACTATTTTCCAACAGGGTAAGTAGAGACCACGTCCTTCCACCTGCTACGATCCTGGCTTACCTCTTTCGTTTCTTCGACATTCATTAATCTTTTCATGCATGCTCGTTGGTTTAGAGTACTCTTGACCTTACCTTTCATCAGAACGTCTCCGAATTGATCGATAAATGTTCGTCTAGGCCTTCCTCTTCCAACGATTCCTTTCACACTCGCATCATAAATTTGTTTAGTCATTCTTCTTTCATTCACCCTCTCAACATGCCCAAGCCATCTAAGCATCCCTTTCTCAATCTATGTTACTATATCTTCTTTCACACCACAAAGCTCTCTTATCACACTGTTTCTTATCCTGTCACTCAATTTAGCTTACTCTTGTCACTCTTAGCGCTCTCATTTCTACTGCATTTATTTTACTTTCATGATTTTTCTGCCACACCCAGCTTTCACTTCCGTACATGAGTGTTGGAACCAACACTCCTCTATGCACAGCCTAACGAGCTTCCATGGAAATACTCTGGCTGTTCATAAAGGAGTGTAACGCACCATTCACCATATTACCGGCATTTACTCTCCTTCCTATATCTCTCTCACACTTTCCATTCCTGGTAAACATCGATCCCAAGTATACAAACTCACTTAATTGTTCCAGTTCATCCTCATCAATCCGAACACATACTTCTGTCAAGTTTTTTTCCATTTCAAACACCAAAACTTTCGTCTTCTTTGCATTTATTTTCATTCCCTATCTTTCCAAAGCCTCATTCATAATAGTCACCATAGCTTGCAAATCCTTAGCCGACGATACAAGTAAAACTTGATCATCAGCGTAATGAAGACATTTGACAAGTAACTTGTTCATTCTTAGTCCACAATCACTCTCTTTCAAATCTGTTAGACAATTATCCATGAATAGGTTAAACAGCCATGGAGACGCTACATATCCCTGTCTGACATCCTTTTGGATATCAAATTATTCTGTCTATGCTCCATTTATTCTAACACAAGCACTGGAATCCTCATAGAGATTTCAATCCTTGTATCAGATCCACGCCAATCCCATACCTAAACAATGCCAACCACAACCCATTCCTCATCACTTTGTCATAGGCCTTTTCTAAATCCAAGAATGCACAAAAGACTTTTGGTTTGTTGCCAAATATCTTTCAATTATGCACCTTGAGGAAAAGACCTGATCCATACATCCTATACTCTTTTTAAATACCGCTTGTAATCCCATATTCTATCATCTCTTTCTAACATAACTCTTTCAATTATTACCTTAGCATACAGTTTGCCGACAACACTGAGAAGGCTAATTCCGCGGTAATTTTTACAGTCTTGTTGTAACCCTTTTCCCTTGTATAACGGCATGATCACAGCCTTGCGCCAGTCACCCGGTACCCGACCGTTTCTCCAACTCAAGTTGAAAAGGCGGTACAACTTACTTGCTGCCACACCCTGTCCAGCCTTAAGCATTTCAACAGACGCCTTGTCATACTCCGCTGCTTTACCAGATTTCATACTTTTTAATCCTTTCATAATCTCTTCCATACTGATGATGCTGTTAGGTTCACTTTCGTTCATTCCAAGAGGAGGTACTTCCAATGGCGATAGCACCTTTTCCCATACAAACAAATTTTCAAAATTTTCCTTCCATCTCTTCAACACATATTCTTCTCGTTTTATAATACTTCCATCCTTGCTTCTGATTTTAGATATCTCTGAGTTTGTTGTCTTTCTTCGAGCTAATCTAATCGATTTCCAAAACACTTTAATATTGGCTGGAAAATTATCAGAGAGAATTATGTCTAACTCATCTTTCTGCTATTTTTTCTTCGTACTAACCACATTTTTCACTAACCCTTTCATCGTTTTGTAAACCTTTCTTGCCTTATCCACATCCTCTAATGTTGACTTTTGCACTCTTAGATTAGCCTTTGCTGCTAACCAATCCAGCCACGCTTTCTTCTTTCCATCCACAACTTTTTGCACCTCTATATCCACCCATATATTTTTCTGTGTCCTTCCATTCCTTCTTTTAGCAACCCCACATACCTCACTTGCAACATTGACTACACCTTCCTTAAAATACTTCCATAAACATTCTATCTCACATTGTTCATCCAAATTAACAAATCGTTCTTTCAACTTTTTAATGTTGAATGTGTTAATGTTGTTTTAACTCACCTTTCACTTTATCCTCTTGTAAATTTTCTACTTTCACACGTTCTAGATTAGATATTGATTCTACTACCCTATGTCACCATCGTTTGAAAAGACCACTAATCCGTGACATCACCAGGAAGTGGTCTGTATCGATACCAACACCGCGATACGCCCAAGTATCCAGAACTTGTCCTTTCAGTCTTTCATTGATGACTACAAAATCAATCATACTTTTAAAACCACATTCAACTCTTATGTACAAATAAACTCTTTTATGAGCAAACATTGTGTTCGCTACTAAAAGATTCCATTACAAACATACAAGCAATCTTTTACCATTTTTACTAATCCTCTCATCACCAAAAGTGCCTAAAACCTTTTCATACCCATCACGCTTCACACCTACCCATCCATTAAAGTCTCCCAACATAATAATCTTTCATTGTCCTTACGCTTCTTTAGAATTTCTCTTAAACTTTCCCAGAACTCCTCACTTTCTTTTTTGGCTGCTGTAGAACCTCTGAAATCCAAATCCGTAGGCGCATACACACCTAGGACAAAAATACGGGTGAGCCCAACTTTTAGCCTAATCCAGAAGAGTCTAGGACTTACACATTAATACTCAATCATACAATCATTCATTCGCGCAGACAAAATGATACCCACACCCTGGTAGCCTCTTTTGGTGTTAGGTACTCCAGACCAATACGCCGTGCAGGGCCCATAATTTGTGGTGTCAAAATCCTTCCGCTTCGTCTTATTCACGCATAACACATCAATTCTCCTCTCATCCATCATTTCACATAATTCATTTGACTAACATTCAACATAGCAAAGCAGCTTTCCACAGCCCGCTTTCCTCCACTGCTGGAAACGATACGTGATGGGTTGCGAACCGCACCGCCGCCATTTTTATTTATTGTTATAGAAATCATTGCGTTCCCACGAGCAGCTAGGGAAAAATAATCGAGCCTGGCAGAGCCCCGCATACCAGACAAGGGTTAGCCTTACTGTGGGATCACCAGATCCCAAGGCAATTTGGCACGTTACTGACTAGGCTCACCCCTAGCCACGCATCCATCAGCACGGCAGACCTTGGATTGACGGAGAGAAAAGGAAAAGCAACCACTGGAAAGGATAGGCTTTTAGGATAGGAAATTTATGGATATTGACAGGAAAAGGTTTAAAAGTATACCAAGGAGGATACTACTGTCTCGGAAGGCGGGGGTTAATTCAGTAGTAGCTCGGGGGCCGGGGTCGCGTACCCGTATAACATAACCGACTTTCCGGAAAGGAAAATCAGTATGGTATTCTCTGACTGGGGATTTTAATACGTGAAGCAAAAACTTTGTACCCCTTTTTAAGCGTACTGCGTGCACTGAATGTGATATTTGGCGTGGTTAAAGTTTATATGGAGAAGGAGTGCAGAAAGCTAAAATTTATCTATAATATCCATTACTAATATATTAAATTAAATAAATTAGTACTGCGAATCCTAACCCGACAAGTGCCTTTTAGACACCTAAAATATTGACATTGTCACTTAATGAAAAGTGACAGCAAGTGATGTAATATTCATTGTTTAGGTTCATACTGCAAATTTCAAACAAAAAATAGTCTATGATTAAAAAGTCGCCAGTCGCTAGTTACAATAAAATAATGTTACTTAAGAACTAAGCTAAATGTAACAATCACCGCACGAATATTGTGTTTTAAGATGGAAATCAATAAAAAACCTGTTATACGGTTATACATTACAAGTTTGTATACTGCTCGAGTAGATACACCAATGCTGTAAAAGTAAAAATCAGTAATATCACTATAAATATTAAGTAACAAATCCACCTAGTAACAAATATTAGCAGTGAACAGAAATTTACTCTCATGTAAAGTTGACAATCATTTGTTAGCTGATGTCGTTCGTTCCTTTACGTCGCATCCCTGCAGTATAAAAGGGTTGGTGTAGACGGCACCGAGCACGCGCCGCCGCCGCGCTGCCGCCGCACTACCGTCGCGCTATGCTGTGTAACACGCACTAACGCTGCGCCGCTGCCGCATGATTGCTATATCACTGTACCTTTTTATGTAATACATTGCTAGTCACGAACATCATACGTGTAGGCATAATGTATTATAAATTTAACTAAAAAACGGTATAGTGATCGAGAAATGGCTAAATATAAGTAAGAAGTAAAATAGACGCTTATGTGTTCACCCTATTTTGATGCAAGGAGAACAACATGGTTGATTCCATACACTTTATAAAGATCTACGAAAAGATTAGTGTAAGCTTTGTGATTATCTTCGTGTGAATATCAAAATATTCACAAATTATTAGATAATAAACCTATTATATGCAAACACTAACCTGGTTTTAGTTAAACACTACATGTTCATTATTCCTACACGTATAATTGTCTTGGCTAGCACTGTATTACATAAAAAGGTACAGTAATATAGCAATCATGCGGTGGTAGCGCGGCGGTAGCGCGTCTGCGGCGCCGCCTACACGAGCCCTTAATGTTATAGTTTTTAGTAATTTATTATTAAATGTACACAGCAAAACCGTCGTTTACTTAAAGTATTTGTAATGTTATTTATTCTTAGTAATTTACAGAGTACATATTATTATAGTTAAATCTGAAGTATAAAGTAACGAAGAGAGACGGTCACAAAATTCCATATTTTGTTCTTCATCATTGCTTTCATTAAAAAAATAATTACCATTTCTTATTAGAAAGCGCTGGTGAAGAGTTAATATTACGATTGGCAAATTCATATTAAACTGTGTTGTAGGCAATCACCAAGTCCCATCTTCTGTATTTCGCCATGGCTTTTAACCAAACCTAACTTTAAAAAACAACTCAAAATCTAAACTCACATTTGAACAGAATTATGTTAGTGCAAGTATTGTCACCATTTAGAGTTAAAGTCTTTAATTTCTCGCCTATTCAGAACTGTCTTAGTGTTTCTATTCCATAATTATCTAGTAAAACACAGAAAGGTCATTGTATACACGCTCAATAAAGCGAAATGTCACATGGCAAAGGTGTATCCATTAACGGTTTTAATTAATGTAACTTGTTTACGACATGTCCGCCCGTAATGATACGGTGCGGTTAAACACTAGAAAGGTTGCTAAGTGTACACACACTCAATAAAGCGAAATGTCACATGGCAAAGGTAGTATTCATATAACGGGTTGAGTTAATGTAACTTGAGATCTATCGAACATGTTCGCCTCGTAATGATACTGATGAAGGTATGCAACTAGGGTTGCTAAGTTACAAACTCAGATTTTCGGGAAATAGATTCATATACGGGTGGAGTTAAAAATTGAGATCTATCAAAATGTTGCCTCCAATATAATTATGAAGGTATGAAATCTGCAGTAACAGTAAAAGTTTGCAAAATAATGCATAGAATCGACGTTTTTTGTAATTTCTCTGTGATGGTGTATGCTTAATTTAGCTTTTTTTACATTATCCTACGCAGAACTTACACACACACGTATAAATATATAAACAATACTCATTAATAATCGAGCAGCGGTGAGGAATGGCTTAAAATGTGACATTCATATCACGAGTTATAATTACCTTCCTGAATTAAAATATTTTGGTATAGTGATAACAATCAACTTTAAATAGGATAAATCTATTTCTGATACTATAGCAATGCTCAAGCCAACTCAGCCTTCAGTAGTTGTAAAATAACATTAAAATTATGCAGTTTTTTGGTTAACTACACGCATTCACGGTGTTGATGGGGCTGCCGCACTATGGTAGTGCTTAAGGCATGTTTGCGGAGGCGAGAATTAATGGATTACACCGTCATGCGCACGCGATGTATCGCACACATGTGCGCCCAATAGAATCCTAAATACTGTAGCAGATCAGCAGAACAGACTCATACTGGGACATTGGGTACGCCTACATGCCACTGTGGCATTCCATAAATAATTCGTGTTTTCCCCTAGTAGATGTAGGTACTAAAACTAGTTGTAAGTTGTGTGTATACTAAACAAATAGACTTTCGTCTGATGAAAATGACTCTATTTTTTATAAACTAGTCACAGTCATAACAACTATTATCCTAAAATGATATTTTGCAACTATTGAAAACTAATTTGGCTTGATCATTGCTGTAAGATCAGAAATATATATAGCGGATTATTTCTACATTTGTATCTTGCACTTGTCTTATAATTCTTGATTCATACGAGAATTAGGTACAGCATTTTCCAGGCAACTCTAAAGACGGTGCGTCCAGTTTCTTCACTTGAGATTGGCAACCCTAATTACGACCAACAGTTTTACGCGCGTGCTGGTAGTTCGGTTCGGTAGTTGTCGTAAAAACCGAAGCAGTTAAGTCTGTTAACGTCGAGCTCATGATGGGGGATTAATTAAATTTAATTGCTCAGTAAATTGTTGCCAGATATTAAAGTGGTTATGACGAGGTCCGGGATAATGTTGTGCCGTTTCGCGAAATCGGTTATAAAGGAATTTATTGTGCTAAAGTTATATAGGAGTGACAAATAACTACGGGACAAAATTTGCTAAGTAACATACCAGGAATTTATGAAAGCTGTTAAGGTAAACTTAGTGTAAACCCCGTCAAAGAGGCTTACTTTAGTGCTTGGTACTTCAGCATCAGCTACTGTACATTTACAATATCCGATGAAATAAAAGCGCTAAATAGAGTTGCTTGTTTTTTTTTAAATTTTTCACTAAAAAAAATATTTGCCTATCACTAGGCTATTCATAGACTAATATTTATATTATTATTTCATTAATCACTTGTAAAGTTATAATTAAAAGTCAACTTTCATTTTCTAAGCCGTCACTTGATGCGTTCGAAATTACAAGCGGACGAATTCGCAGGCACAGCTAGTCGATTATAAAGGATCACAAATATGGTTATTTTTATGAAAACTTGTACACTGGAAGTATATCATACTTCAGTTCCTATTATTGTTATTCCTCCAATTGGATAGGCTATAAGAATTATCAATATTATGAGTAAAAATACCATAAGTTCAAGAAAATAATTACTGCCTAATAAACGCATGTAGAGGCACGCAGCACATTTAGTGTTATTGTGGAACTTGTTTTAGAAAAAGCGTACACTATTCCATTTTAAGTTCCTCCACTCACGCGAAGTGGCGGCAAACGATTTTCTAAACCCGACTGAATTCGTTTTCCACCTTTATTGAATCAGGCCACTGGAACTGTACCACGTCTTGCACGTTTTAAATCATATCTAATTTCTTTTGTAGCCTTAAACATCTACTTTTAGGGAGTGGAGTACCTATATATTTAGCGTCAGTGATGGACTCGATATTTTTTATTCAACTAATGTGGCAAACATGCATATAGTTCCCCTGATGGTGAGCAGCTACCGTAGCCTAAATTCTACTCATCGCAGGAACACAACGCAAGGCTATTTAGCTGTGATGATGTGTAAGTTTCACCCTTCAAAATCTCCAAATAAATTTCTCTGTGCCCACTTCACAAGTCTAAGTTTTATCTTTCTTTCTATCTCTTTCTCTCTCAATATTTCTAGCACGTTTTTAATAGTATGGTTATAATGTCAATTGTAATAATCCCCGACCTCCAGTTTACATAAATGTGAGTTGTAAATTTTAACTAAGGCTGAATAATTAAAAAATCATTACTTTCAAGTACACGGGAATTTTTCTTATAAATTATTACATTCATGTCAAGGTTTTGTGAAGCTACGTCGTTGTTTATTTTCTTTATATTATCATTCAATAACTCATTACCTCATTTGTCTGTGTATCCAATACTTAAGTTATTTATAGGAACTTCGTTTGAAGCCCTTACTTCTAACGCATTAACACAACAAGTATCCACTAAAACCAAATTACCAAAATATAGCAATTTCCCAATCAATAGTCATCTCACCTCATTTATCAAATACTATTGGGCCAATTATCGATCATTATCTACCTAATTATGAAATACCGATTCCAAGTACAAACGGTCTAATTAACAATCACCAATAGCCTCATAGTAAACAAGAAAGGGTCCATTTATCAACCGTCATTCATTGATTACTTCGATAGAGGGTTGACAGGGTTTTATACATCGAATCGAAATGCATCACAAGAAAAAGACATTGATAATCACGAAAGTCCACTCTTTATTTGGTAGAACACTAAAAGGAGTACAATGCTCCAGTAGTAGAAGAGGCAAGTTAAGAAGCAGAATATTTCAGTGTCTTAATATTAAAAGATTTGAAAACAAACTGAGACCGCTTTGTGAGTAGGATGCAAGTGCTTGCAAATGACGTCACTTTTCACGCTAAACGTAGCGATCTTTATAACATAAAAGGAACGTGACTGTCAAGTACCTAGCTTAAATTAAGACAGCAGAGTTATTCTGCAATATAGGAGCGGAACATGAGACATTTGCAACAAAAGTGCATTTCTGAAAACACAGACTTTATTTCATAAGATAAATTAGATAATAATCATTCGTAATATAGCTTGAATCTGATACATATATAGGTTCAAGCATTACTGATTTCAGTAAGCAAGTTTAAAAATATTTTACAAGAATACAAATAATAGTTAAAATTCATTTCAGCATACTGCAGCACCATAAGCCGTGTGTTCTTCTTCACTTTTGTTTATTTGTAATCTTTGCTGTTTCTTCATCGAAGTTTTCTCCTATATTTTCAGAGTTCTTATTTTTAGCATTGTAAACCAGCGTTGTGTTGATTTGTGTTTTTTCGTGATCTACTATTCCTATGGGAGTTGAATAAGGTTTTCTATATAATTGTACTGTGTAATCACGTATAAGTAGCTTAATTTAGTTGCATGTATATATACTTCTTAAAATACAAAAAAAAAAATTCTCCTAAAATATCTTTAAACCTTAGGCCACATGAACGGTGAAATAAATTAAAAATTTAATGTATTTATATTTTAGTTTTATAATAATGGTTAATAATAAAATAAAACAAAAAATGTTTATTTTCACAACGTTATATAAAAAAAACCAAAAAAAAGGAAAAAAAAATTGAGAGGTGTCGTGGAACACCCGGTATTAACGAAGAACCATTGACCCCTCGAACTGTACATATAACAGTACAACTGAACCAAATCCATGACTGTAATATATTTTTAAAACCTATAACTATGTTTGATTTTTTTATGTCGTTTGGGTTGCACACTTTTTCATTTTAGCTCCAACTCAGCGATAAGCATCTTCGTTACAAAAAACTATGCGGTGTTGTCAGAGTTAAAAAAAGTGTTATTATAACGCTCGCTAGACAATAGCTTCTGGATGTGTTAAAGCCAGGTACTACGCAGTACGCAGTGTTTAAGAGATCCTCACTCGCCGAGCGACGACCGACTAGAGTGTGCGTGGGATTCATTTAATTAAAAAATAATGGGCCGTTTCGTTGGGTTAATTAAAGGCGCGAAGTGAAGAGCTGGAAGTAATTCAGTAATGTAATGCCAGAGGTGAAAACGTGATTACCTTTAATATTATGAAATATCTTTAGTCGACGTTCGTCTAATAAACTTACACTATAATTGCTGTTCGGTACCAATAAAGTGCTCGCCGAGTAACAGAAAATAACTAATCATTTGTAATATAATATATTCTACATTTTGGAAATATCAACGCCGCAATCGAAAAATTTCCTTTTTTTTATTTAAATAGCTCACCGCATTGTCGGTACTGACCCTGATGGTAACCACAGCACAATCCAAACACAACGGCGACCACCTAGAGGTCTAAATCCATTAGCGGTCACGCTGTCATGCCTGTATGCCTGCATAAATATCTCTTCACATTACGCTTAAAGGACACGATGATGTAAGAAGAAGGGAATACGCTGATTGGAGGAAGGTTACACAGTTACACGGTATGACAAAGATAAGTCACAAAGAACTTTTTAGTTCATGCCGAGATGGAAGGTTACTGTAAAACTGAGACGCCGAAGCCTAGCGCGGATTTAGTCTAAATCAAAGTGATCAATAAACAATATTTAAATTTATGTTTGGTTTACGTATTTTGAACTTTACTATAGGTAACTAATTAATCTATGTTATACTAGCCACACTTCAAGCGTGCATTAGAAAAAGCCTACCATCATGCTATGCCATGCAGGAATTCGAACTCACTTCGATCGACGTGATTTCCGTACACGCTTCCACTGAGCCATTATTGCTTCAAATAATTAACTAAACCTAAATTATACACAAGAACAAACTAAGATATTTAAATGTAAGCAAAACCCATAATATTTGCGCGTAATGTGACTGGCTTGACAGTTGAGCAGAAGCTCAGTTCCTGATTTGATTAAAACCTCTTAAAAATCTTTTGTTTTACGTATCGAACCGTGTAGAATCGTCTTTTTCGCACTAAATGAATTCTGATCTTATCATTGTACTGAACTTTGTTAAATAAAAAACCCACAAACGCTAGCACTCTACTCAGTACAACAGTGTTATCCTACAAATATAATAAATGGAAAGTTTGTAGATTTGTTACTCAATCACGCAAAACTGCTTAATGGATTTAGACGAAATTTGGCACACAGATAGTGATATCCAATAATACGCAGACGAAGTCGCAGGTACCAGCTAGTAGAACATAAGACAAATCTATAGGTACATTTTATATACATTATACCTTCAAAAAACAATTTCCTTTAGTAGTTATTTCTTTGTACTACACCAGCGTTCCTTAGGACGAGTCGTCTCTGATATACACTAATGTATGGTCTAAATGATACTATATACATACCACGGACATACATAGACTAAGTTGCCTTCTATCTTTATTTTACGTTTGTTTGGGTAGTTACCGATGGTCGATCCTTTTCATTAAATTTCAAAGCAAAAAAATTCAGAAGAGAACTACACAATCAAAGCTCAAAGCAAATCCAGGGAAGTTTTACAAATACTATTGACTGTTTCCAGTTTCATTGCCTAACAACACTCGAGGTCCCTAATGAACAACAAAACAAACAGAGGCGCAAATGAAAACCGCTCGCGGGCTACTGCCAGCTCCGTTAGTTCTCGCAGTCGCAAAGACTATTTTTTAAATCCCGTCTGTAAGCTTCGTACAAATACATGATCCTTTTGAGAGTTATTTACCACTGTAATACATGAAAGTACATTGGCTTTGTTGTTATGAGTATTATTACTAGATTTGTCATGCTCTTTAAGTATAAAATGCTTTAACGAGCATAGATCCTTTTTTCACAGTAGCACACAAAATTGACGGTACTTTCTCTGATGATAAATACATTACAATTCTAACACAACGGCGACTACCGAGAGATCACAATCAAATGACGGTGGCCGCTGTCATGCCAGCCTGCATTAATTTAACTGGATATGCACAAACTGATCCCGAAAGGCGACAGGAAAAAGTGAGTCACTATGGCAGACTTTTCACCACATGTGCTTTCGCTATCGTCATTTCCTCATTCGTTACTTTCCAGGGTACATCACGTGCATGTAATATTGGCTTCGGCGTCTCAGCTTGAAATATGTAATTAGACACAAATGGAGGACTACAGCAAATAAAGTAATAGTTTTGAAAGCTTCAAAGGTTAAAAATAAGCTGTTTAATATAAAAAGTTTCGTATTGCTGATAGAGAATTGGTTCTTAACATTATTCTTAATTTCGGCCTGTCTCAGCAGTTCTTATCGGGCGGTCAACTCAACCTCGGCCCCCGATACCCAGCGTCGTGGTATACGGCCCGACAGAACTATCACTTCTTCCTCGTTTAACTTACTTTCTGACCTACACTTTGTCTGGTAAATGCTCCGCTCCTATGAATCAAAGCGTGATTTTATATATACCTATAACTTTCATCTGTAAATAAGGCTATAAAAATAAAAATATTTTTTCTAATCTGGTCGGTAGTTCCAGGGATTAGTACGTACAAATAAACAAACTAAAACTCTTGAGCTTAATAATATTACTTTATAGATTAATAATAATACAATTTCTTAAGTAATATTCTCATACCATAAAGATTCCATAAGTAATAATGCGATATAAACAGACAAAAATTCCTAAGATGGAGCCAGAAGAGTGTAGATTAAAGTAAACCAACGTTTCTCACTGGCAAGCCGGAAATTAAGCGTTCTGAAGTATCCCAGAACCGCGACGTAAGAACCCAACCTACTTACGGTACAGATTAATAAGGAAGCTAAAATTAAAAACATAATTATATTCGCTGATAGGTATAAGGTAAAGTGAAAATATTTAAAACTAGCTGTGTATGTGGAATACAAAATGCCGTCAATCGGCCACACGCGCAATTCGTGGTAACCCCCTCAGATGATTTTAAAGACTAAAACGCTCATTACGGGTGATTCCTAGAAAATATGCTCTCGCTGAATCCTCAGCTATGTACCAAATCAATTCGCCTAAGTTACTACTTTTAATATCAGCTATCTGCCAGTGAAAGTCCTGTCAAAATCGGTCAAACCGTTTTGATGATTAACCGACATAAAAGAACAGACAGACAAAAAAAAATTGTTATAAGTATTGCACATACTTTGATATGTATTTGACATTACAAACAAACACTTCGATTTTATTTATTTGTATAGATTTTACGAACTGATTTCGTCATTAAGCAGTCGCAGTACCTACTTCGAACAATTAATTTGGTATGTTTTTTTTTTTTTACACTACACTGCTAGCCTTAGGGGCCCTATCCAAAAACAGAGCCGCTGCGGCTTTTACAGCTTCACCGGACTTGAACGGTATATGGTATGTTGAATACAACTTAAGTACTGAACCTACGCGTGGTGCCCTCTGCTGAGTAACAAACGAGGAAATGACGATAGGGGGTTTAAGGCATCTACAGCCTGGTTTTTGTCACCACCATCTTGCATATAGTCAGAAGCCTATCCTAGTGATTCGTGCAGTGCATATTCATAGTGCATATAACTTGCAATTCACCGACATCAATTACTGTCATGGTACGATAAATGCCCAGTGTCATTCGTCTAAAAACAAATTTGATCCCAGTCCGTTGACGAGTGGGACCGAAGGGACTCTCGACGGGGTAACCAATGTCTTTCACTTGATTGCCGTAGAGGCTTTTAAAATAGTAAGAACCTTAGCTACTAGGTACTGACGGGGCACGACGGGTTTTCGGCGCATCTGAATCGCTTGAAGTGCAAAACGATAACATATGTTCTGTTCGATTGCCCTGTACATAGCCATGAAAAATACGAATTACCACAAGAAATAGATATAGACATCACAATAGACATCGTCTTCTTAGCTCTTATCCTACTTAAGTAGGGTCGGCACAACATGTTTTCTCCTTCCACACTACTCCATCAAATATCATCTCAGTATTCACACCTTTTATACGCATATTAGTCTTCACACAATCCATCCATACCTTCTTCGGTTTCCCTCTACTCCTGTATCCATCCACCATCATACTTAACATTCTTTTAGTTATGTAACTTTCATCCCTTCTCATGACATGTCCATACTACGCTAGCCTATAACCCCTCAACTTCTCTGTGATTGGTGCTATTTTACGACTTCCTTTAATAAAATCATTCCTGATCTTATCCAATCTAGTTACTCCACATATCCATCTTAATAGATGGATTAATTAGACATCATAATAGACAAAGCTAAGGAATTTGTGAATAATAAAGCTTATAGATATAAATTTATAGGATTCGCCATAAAAGTTGTCAACATCATAATTAAAAGTAACAAATAGAATATTATTTCAATTCACATTATATTCGACGTGAATACAAAGCTGAATATATAATAATGGATATATAAAAGGTAATAGATACACTAATTAATAGTTAATGATAATATGCAGCAAAATGAAATACAAGGAAATAAAGACATGGAAAAAGTAAACGAAGTAATAGCGAAGTAAGTTTCGACCATGTTTACAGATCACTAAATACATATACACGTGTTCCTTCCTTCCTCCCAGGAATTAGCTCGAATTTTACAGATAGGGAATTAGTCAGATCATGACTTCTTTGCAGTCGTGGAAACAGCCCAAGACGAGGCCTGTTACCCATGCTTTCGCGGCTGGAGTGCCTTATGTGCTCACCCCCAAACCGTTCTACAAGCTGCGTATAACGTCAACCCATTCAATACAATTCTTGTAAATTACTTTAAGAATTTAAAACACTTCAAAAATTTTTTCATTGAAAAAGGTCTAGAACGGTATATCCCTAACAAATTTATTTACCACGCAGGTAGTTTTAAACATTAGAAATAGTAACTACGCATGATAATATAATTTCAAAGTGTATGCTCCCTACAGAATACGTACAAAGGTACATGACGAGGTAACGACCGCTGCTAAGTTAAAAATAATAGTTTCCATTAAAGGCCTTTGAAAGCTAACTAAGCAAGTAGGTTGGTTTAACATTAAATTATTCTTTGTAATGGGTTCTGTTGGGTTCGGTTCTGATGGGTTTGTTTTTAATGATGTTTTTTTTATGTCATAAAGTAATAAATTGGCGTGCAGTCTGCTTGAACCTCAAAAGGACAGCCGCCCTAAAGCCAGTTGTAAGCCTAGCTTATACCGAAGCCTTTGTCCTTACTTGGCGACAGATCTTCATACTTGAGGGTGGTAGCTAGCCAGTTTTATCAAATGAGCCGCTATGTTGTTAGAAGTGTGTTTGAAGATTACAAGAATAAGTTGTAAAAAATAGAATTAATTATTCATTACTAGCAATTTTAGTACTCTATGTAAAAACATTTTCTATTCCTTCAACTTTGGCAGAATTGTAATAAATAAAATTAAAATGTAGAAAGAGAACGTTATACGAAGAAAATATAAAAAATAAATAAATAAAACATTTAGATTATATATATTATATTTTAAGGCTAATTAGAGCGTTAAGAGAGGTTAAGGGAACAGATACTTTCCTTTAGAGATTTCTCTGTATTTGGGAGAGTCTGGGGGAATACCTCTACCCCACAGAAGATCGTAGTCAAAAACCTTATGCTCTGTTCCTGCGATGAGTGAGCTACTTGGATTAGGAGGGTTCAAGATCGGCAAAGTGCTAGTTGATACCTATTGTATTACAAGCGTTCATGGACTACGATAGCTGCTTATCATCAGGTGGACTGCGAGTTTGTATAAAATTTTCTTAGACGTATATAGCAGGAAAATAATCTCTAATTAGCATGCTGACGGAAAATCTTTGGATACAAGATGTCACTTAATTCCTGATATTAAACAAAAAGCACAAGGTTTTATGTTAATTTAGATGTTACGGTACCCTAAATCCACCTTTTCATATGCGAGCAATTAAGGCTCTATTTTGGAGTTTCACGTAAATTACAACTATTAAGGCTCCCACTGAATTTCGTGTTAGTGATAACCTTACAGTAATGAAGCCGGCTGGTTTCTTTTTATAAAAGCATATGTAATTTGAAGCGTAAATGTTGTTTCGAGTTTTAGTCAATTACTCGTTTATAATGAAAGGTATTGATATTGTGCTTTGTCAAAGTTTTGAATTACAGTCATTTGATTCATTTGATTGAATTTGAATAAAATATAATATTGTTTTAAATGAAAAAAAGTTTTTTGTATACGTTTGTTAGCATGAAAGGATACAAAAATGATGTTATGATTAATATCGAGACGTTTTATAATGCTAGCAAGACAAGTTTTAGAAATTATCATTTTTGTATGACGCTTTGGTTCGTTCTCTATTGGAATATGGCTCAATCGTTTGGAATTCACAGTATAATAAATATATTAGTCAAATAGAAGGCATCTAGAGGAGATTTATCAAACACATTATGTTTAGATGTAATTTATTACAACTTTGCAACTACCTATACCGGTTCTGTCCAAACTTGCAGGTCGTCGAAAACAGAGATATAAACAATTTTTTTTTTTAAATGACTTAGAAATTATAATGACTCGCCATTCTTTGTTAGTGAAATTAGTATTAGATGTCCCCGGCTTAATGCTAGAAATAATTTCCTTTTTAATATTCCAGTTACCAAGACAAGATATGTAGGAAATACCTTTATGTTTAGATCTTGTTATACGCATGATAAGTGTTTTAATAAAATCGATATATTTGCATGCTCTATTAGTGCATTTAAAAAATTCATACGACAAAGTATTTTATGAACTTGTTTTTGTATTTTTTTAGTATTTAGCTATTTTTTAATATTAATAATTTTGTTATTATTGTTAATTTGAATTGTTTTTTTTTATTTTTTTTATTTTAACTTAATATAATTTGGCTGAACTATTGGACTGTTATTTGTGATAGCAATAGCAATTCGTATTGTTTATTGCTAGATTTTGTGGGAACTGATTTTTTCTTTTAAAGTAATATGGAATTACTTAATTAATGTGAAATAAACATTTCCTTTGAAATAAATGAAATAAAATAAAAATTAATTTGGCTTGCCCCCTATTACATGGGACCTAAAACATACCCGGCGAAATGTGTGTGTATATTACTTACTACACCTCTGCTTAACCCTTCGGGGATACAGGCATGATGGTATGTTGTATTATGTTATTAAGTTTAGAGAGTAATAACACAAGCATCGTTTTTCACTATAGAGCTCTGAGTTTCTTTTCGACAATAATTACGTCAAAGAACATATTACATGAGATTAAAGTCATAATATGTAAAAGTAGTTGAGGGGAGTACAGCATTATCTATCCTCTTAGGATCTGTTGTTTGAGACGTAGTCAAAAAGAGACTTTAGCTAAATTAACTATAGTTTTTTGACTGTGGTTCAAGCATTAACTAATACACAGGGGTCGTTTACGTTTTTCAATACAGTATTTAACTATAGTCTAAGTTAATAATTGTCAAATAAGTTGCCATTGTAAAAGACTGAAACGACCCCTAAGGAAGCTACTTTAAAATAAACAATTGATTTTGTCATAACAACACCGCCATAGTTGTTATAGATATCTGTTCGGTTAAAACTGTAGAACCTTAAAATCCTCAAACACAGTTTCTGTAATTTCTCGTGTTTCTATCGGCATGGCTATAAATTGTTTTAATTTTGTACATATTATTCTTAATACATTATGGATAATTCGACATGCAGTCGATTTAAGCAATACAAATAGGTCCCCTCAACATTGTTGAATATTTCCAGTGGCATAAAATCTTAAGGTTAATTGAATTTGTTCTAACGGAGAAACAGCGTTATTTCTACAAAAGAAGCTTTTTGCACATGTACTTGATATAAAGAAGTGCATGTACATATTTGCTAATTTAAGTAACAATTCACATAACACTTTCCTTTGACATGCGATAACGAGCAATATATTTAGAGTCGTCCCATATTTCCATTTGCGAAAAACGTGTCCTAGTGGTTTTTGGCTTTCGCAATTTTTTCTTCGTCGCTTTCCGATAAACTATCGTTGAATATTACTTTGAATATTTAAATTCATTTTTATAGTACTCAAGAAAGATAAAATTATTTATAAATTATGAAAAAACGTCTGAATAAAACAAAACAGCTGTTCAGATTAACAGTGACTATCCGTTATATTAACTACACCAATCGGCAGTAGTTAAAATTAAATGACTAGTGTTAAAAAGATAACTACCTGTTAGGGTAGATACTTATCAAACAACGAACTTTTATCAAAATTGACAATTAATCAACTTAACAAACTGATTTTAACTATTAGTCTCTTTAACTATTGATGAAAAAACAGGTCCTTATAGTGACATACCTTATAATGAAAAAAAGGGACAATTTGTTGTCCGTCTGTTTATCCGTTTGTATGTGTGTGGAAACCTTTTTCCCCGAATACGGCTTCAGATATAAACTTGCAATTAATATCGACTATTAAGCTCTGTAGACTTGTACATCAGAATTAAAAAATCAAGTTTGTAGGTTAACGGAATGCAGAAATACGGTCCTTCATACTAAAAGTGCCACTCACTGACGGATTATCAAATCCTTTAAGGTACTCCCAGGGACCTACAATCTCGAAGTGTCAGGAAATTTCCCAGGGGCTTTGAAATTTATCACGTCTTTGTCATAAATTCGAAAATAAAACATGTCCAATTTGGTCTGGTTAGTAAAAGCCAAAAAAGTTATTTTTACCCGATTGTGATAAGGGATGGTTATGTTTTTCGAGGGTATGTATGTATGTCTATTTCTTTGGCACGCTCTGTAGCCAAAAAGGCTTGATGGATTTATGTGACATACGAGATGTGGTTAGTCATGTGATTGTCAAGTTTTTTTGTTGCTATTGGGTTTTTGTTTCCTTTTTTGATTATGCTTATTGCTAAATTAAAAGTTTGTCACTTAGACGTTGGATAATATACCAGTATATAAACCTTAAATTAACGATAAATGTCATTCATAGATTCATCTCAATTCTAACTCATTTGTAGCCATTAGATTAATCATTAATCTAATACATAAACAATATAAAAAGAGCGTAACTTTTTCTCGCTATATTTTCAGTTATTTCAATATAAAAACAATAAAATAAATAAATTCAACACGTTCTGAACAATAGAAAGTTCTGAGTAAATATAACATCTGTAATAAAAATTCTGCGCGACGAGTCAAACTTAATTTATAGTTAATATAAAATTCTAAACAGAATACAGATATGTCGATAGAGACCCAATAAGTCAAAATTTGACAGAAAGAAGCTGAAAGTCACGTACAAATAAAATAACACATCAATAAAAAGTTCCACAGTCAATCCACTTTCAGATGTACGGGCAGCTATTACAAAACTTTCTCCGACTCATGCAAGATTTATTTGCAACTTTAACTCCGAAATTGCAGTAACTACAACATACATATGCAGAATTTAGATTTTCTTTAAGTAAATGCATAAAGCGAACTAAACTACTTTGAGTTTCGAGATCAAAGGGATTCTAACATGATTTATGTTTTACAACTCTTTGATATTTTATTGAGTACTTTGTACGTGTTTTGTTTTAGACTCTCGAAATGTTTTAATAAAGTTTATAATTCAATCTTGACTATGATATAGATAGACTAGTGATGAACCTCGGCTCCGCAGGGATTTATTACACAGAAATTTTATTTTCGTCTCGTAATTTTGGTTTCATTAATATCATTGACAATTCATATTGCAAGCCCGGTCACGTGTAGCTGTGCCGTTTTGAAGTCCACATGGATCATTGAACCGATCGCTACCAAATTTAAAATATTGCCATTAATCGGGCATAAAGCCAAACTCCAGGCTGATTTTGAGAATTTCATAGAAAAATCCAATAGCACATTGCTCGACCTAAGAATTGAACCTGGGACTTCAAGC
Source organism: Saturnia japonica (assembly GCA_033032175.1). Classification (NCBI taxonomy): domain Eukaryota; kingdom Metazoa; phylum Arthropoda; class Insecta; order Lepidoptera; family Saturniidae; genus Saturnia; species Saturnia japonica. The sequence goes on from CM065325.1 coordinate 14,095,199, forward strand.
ATAGCAGTCACGTTTAGGACCACTACGCTAATGAGGCAATGAGTCGAAATACGATATACGAGCTGTAACTGTTGGCGAGGAGTTAAGTCCACATATTCCAGATGAAGCTGCAGCATCAGGTCAAGGTTTTACTAATATCATTTGTAGCGACATCTCTCGCTACAACTGACGCATCTACATAGCGACACGTAGCGACATCTATCGAGACGAGACGCATCCTACATCGCGCTATAGAAATTAACTCAACAATTGAGTATTTAGACAAGAACCCGACTACAACCGTTGGACAGCTGCCCGCTAGACACAGCACCCGTCTGGCCGGAGGATCCTCCTTTTTCTATGGCGGATGAGGAACTTTACTCTCTGTTCTTCACCTCCGCTAAATCATTGAAATAACAGAACACCAAATGTTGACTCAATCAGGACTGTGGAAGATGCTCACATATATTTATAAACTAGAAAAGAGATGCTGAACAGACTTACTTGAATCATACCTAAGAACACTCTCGATCAAGTCACATTTCAAACAAATAAAACTAGATCTAAATCAGTTCAGTCGTTTGTGAGGAATGATGCAGACAGGACACACATATTAAACATGTAACAACCCTCTACCTGAGTCGGGAGTTAAAAAACAAAAATGTTAAAATACTTATAGGTACGCATACATAGTACAAATATTTTTTATAAGCTATATTGCCCATCGTCACACTTTAATATATTTCAATTTCAAATCTAATTCAGTCTTTTCTAATTCGCATTATTTAATTTAGTTAAAATTAAATTTCCAAAAGTAATAACGCTATTTAATTCGGTATTATTAGTTAAGCATTCCTTATAAAAGATATCATTAATATTAAATTTTACAAAAGTTATCGCAAAAAAAAAACGAGTAATTGCAAAATTTTAATTTGATGAAGCTCGTTCGGATCTTGTTCTTGCAAATTTTTAATCAAGCCAAATTGATAGAGTAATATACAATTAAAAACTAAAGAAAAAGTCCGAACCGTTTTCAAAACAAATTCTATATCTTAGTAGTTTTCGAATAAGCCATACTCGGCCTGCCTTATCATACCAATTTCAGAAGTAATCATCACTAATTCCTTTAATGTTTGTTTGAGAATCGGTTCTAAATAGAAGGTAAATATCAAAGGTTTATCAGTAGCTGTGGGATATTTAATAACAATTATTACGAGGTATGGTTAGAGTCGATTAGGTAGATAGTTTGCAGGCAACGATAAGTGCTATGGCACTCAAAATGGGGTCAATCAAATCAAATTGTTGTACGTGAACGATTTAGATATTTTAAACTATACTAATATTATAAATGTAAAGATATTGATTTTTTTTAAATGAGATATTATCTGGAACTACAAGACAGATTAAAAAAAGAAGTGTGCAGTTCACACGCAGTAGAAGTAAAACCTTCATATTTACATAAGCGATAGATATGAACAATACATCTCGCTGGCTATGACACCTTTCCCCTCGTATCACGCAGGCGTGGACATACGTACAAAAAGGAGATTGATAGAATACAAAGAAACTGTATAATGTATTCCAAGTTGGGTGAAGCTGTAAAAGCCGCCAGAGGCTTCAGGGCCGCTAAGACTAACAGTATAGTCAGTTCTAATAAAAAAAGATGTATAATGTATTATATTTCATTCTCTCGTGGGCTAAATCCTATAGATGTATGTTTTTGTCTCTTTTTCGTTTTGTCGAGTTTTAAATCACAAATGTGCTAAATATGTTTTTATTTTAATATTTTTGCATTTTATGACCTTTTCATTTAAGAAGGTTATAAGGCTATTACGCTATGACCCTTAGGAGTGGCGCAGTAACCATGAACGTCAAGCCAATAACGGCAAAGTGTAGGCAAGTACGGGAGTTAAAACAACGATACACGCTACACGGGTGCATTGACGGCGCGGCGAAGAGTTGATGGAATCAATTTTTGAATAACGATATTGTGGGGGACATCTTGTCTATATAGTACCTATGTATAATAATGGATATTTGTATGTATTTTTCCATGAACTTCAAAACTACTGGAGCGTATTTAATGAAATTTTCAGACAATCTTCATATTATCAGCTCAGCGGATGATCATGTAAAATTTGGTAGCGATCGGATTTAAAAAAATATGTCAGCAACGCGTGGCTGGATTTACTAGTTTTGAAATCGATTTAATTCAGTTTCATTAAAAAACTTCATGTTTTTTACTATTTCTAAAATGGGATATATTTAATAAAAAATTTCAAAAATACATAACTCTAGTTGTTAGTTTGATAAGACCCCCGATTAGAACCAATTATTGTAAAAACAATACCGCCAAGCACAGCGATCGCGGCATCGTACGATGTGGCTATTGAACTTATTCCAAACACTACTTTTAAGTTTAGACGACTTTTATTGGTTCTTTTTAGAGGTTGTTTTTTTTTTCTCATAAATAATAAAGATCCATAGAGAAACACTCCGAATATTTTACTATTGAAGAATCATCGCAATTATCTATTGGATCATTTATGAAAATTATTACAAAACTTGATAATTTTCGGTCTGTCGAGCTATAATTTGCATACATTCCAAATATCACAGTTTTGGATTACTTACACAAGTAAATATTTATTGCATGACTTCGCATTTATTTTTCTAAGGTTTGTTAATATTCCATGATTTCCTAATTTATTTCATCTAAAATTATACAAGTAAACATATTATCAGTTAATTTAACTTTTAAAATGATAACTATACATTTTGTTTTTGGTGAGTTGTGTTGAAAATTGACATTACTGAAACAGAGGGGATTTGAACTTGCAGAGATAAAATAAAATAAATATCCCCACAAGAAATTAAGATAATGCCACATCATATCTTTTGCGGTGATAACAAAATTTTGTCAAGCATTCGTGTCGTTTAAAGCACTATATAGTGCACGTTGATCAATGATAATAAAGTGCCAAATCTTCTGATAAGTCACTCATCGACGTGTTCGAAGGTTGTTGAAGGAAGTTGGGTTATATTAAAAATTGTGGGATTTTTAACGATTATTACGAAGCACTACTAAGGGTCAATGCTTGATCGACCAGATTGTTTGCACGCAACCTCGCATTAGTACGAGTGGGTACGTTAAGTGGCTGGAATTAGGTCGGAATTATGTCGCTTTAATTATGGTTAGTATTAATGAATAATTAGTGCCCACTTATTATTACTATTGTGTTGTAGATTTCATTTGTTATCTAAACGGTGTCGAGTTTATCTGCGTGAATAAATTTTTGGTTGCCTAATTGAACACTATTATTTAATTATTTTGTATTTTTTATTTAGCATATATCGTAATTACGCTAATCATAATTATTGTGTACATATAAGATAGCTTTATAAGTATTTATAAAAAATTGCAAAAAAAATACAACGTACACCTAACAAAAAAAAAGTCGAGATGTATCTAATGGATTCCAAGCTCCAGTAGGAGACGGCACAATAAAAGAAAAACACCCGGCGTCTTTAATTAAGTATAGAACGCTATTTCTTTTAATAAACGTCATGCAAATTCGCGGTTATATTTTTCTATTCAATTTCATGCAAATTCAAACATTACAAGCCGTGTACCGTTCCTTTGAACTCGCACAAAAAGATCTCTTTAAAAGTATAATTTAACACAAATTAAGCGCACACATTCATAATTCATGAGTGAGTTTAAGGTTCCGTGTGAACATGCTATTTCCTCAATTTAATGTATAAATTTAAAACGAGCGGTCCGAATATGGTACCTTGTGGTGTCCCGCCTTTATTTCGTGAAATAAGTACATTCCACGAACGTGTAACGTCATTCTATAATATTTAGTATGCCAGATTAGACTGTTAATTATTACAGTAATGTATATTACAGATTTGATAACTAATATTGATTTTAAATACTCATTTTCTACGCAACTGAATGCGTTTAAAGGTCTACTATATTTCTCTAAAATTAAATGTATTTATTTAATTAATCACTTTGCGTAAACTATCGTAAAAAAGCCTAAACCTATAAAATATTTTATTAATAAAGATAAAAAATTACCAATACATATAGTTTAACTATTGAATACAAAAAGTGCTGACATCTACCGAAAGGTATTGATTGAATTTTGAGACAAACGAATGGACATGTGTTAACTAATATCTAAGGCAGTAAATATCTAGTTAGGTCTGTAAGTGTAATTTTTAGTGTTAAGTTTCCTGACACTGATCCCGGATATGTTTGTCTGTTTTTATGTCTAGCTTAAAAATTAGTTGAACGATTTTTATGAAATTTTGTTTAAGGGTAATATATGTTATTCGCCAATTGAGATAAGCTTTATGAAAAATCAATAAAAATAATTGCTGCGCAATAAACACATGTGGAGTCGCGAGGGTACTGCTAGGATATTATAAACGTGAAAGAAGATATCTTTAAATATGTACCCATCAATCACGCTTGAAGGTCCGCTGGAAAGATAAACGGAAAAAATAAACTAGCGAAGAACTTGATTGCGCCGTGGAATAGGATTTTTTGTCCCTTTGTCGCTTATCAAAATGTACGAATAACAGTTAGTAAATAAATGTATGAATTAAACCCTTTTTATGATATTCTATACCCCAAAAAGTTTAGAATTATTATATACATAAAGCTTTAATAAACATGTCAAACCACGTAAATAAATTTAAATTAATATAACCGCTTCAAATAATTTCGGTTAAAAATTCTTTACGAGATTTCTCTAGCAACACAAAATGTTAAACACCTTATTTGAAATGCAAAAATGGTCGGTTATTACCCTGAAAAGTTTAATGTAATTCTCCATGAATTATATTTGAACGGTCACCGTATAAAGGAAGTGGAACAGAGCTACGAATTTAAAATTGACCGCCTGACAACAAAACCTAATACTCGTACCAAAGTGACTTTTACTATTACAAAACATGAATGTATTTCTTTAAAAAGTGACAAAATCTAATACCACTGTGACTTCACTTTTAATGAAATGAAATGTCCGCTCTATAACAAAATCTAATACCAAATTGATATCACTATTAAAAAGAACTCAAACGTATTTATTTTTGAAGTGATCGCCTTATAACAAAATTTAATACCAAAGTGACTTACTTCAATATTAAATAACTTAAATATATACAATTTTCAAGGGCAAGGAAATGCAATGGAATACACATTAGGGCGTTTTAAAAATATTGAATATATATTTTATTGTTCCGTAACCAGGCTCAAAAGTTTCATTTAGGTATGAAAATAAACCTGTTAATATATGAGCTCTTAATATTAATGCTAACATGGGGCGCTTCGCACTTTTCCATTTCCCATAGGAATAACAAGGGAAAAATTATTATTGCTGCTCCTAATTTTTGTAACTAGTTATGTATCGTACATTATACAGGGAAGCTTTATAAATATTTTTCTACATAATTAAACGTTCTACAAAAAAGGTTTGTATGTTTTTTTTTTCAAGATTACTCATTCAAAAGTTATTCGTGGTGAAAGATAAATTTTCCGTCAGGTTAGAAAATTTTTGATTGAAAAACTATGTCGGAAATTTCACGGAAAACATTATTTGGACTTTTAACACCTGTTAACCAATACATTTGTTGCAATAATAGAAACAATAAAAAAACTTTAAAATGGGGATCTTTGAATCTTAGAACGAGTAGAAGTTTAAAAAAATGAATTCAGACTGTTTTGTAGAGCGTTCAATTTTATACAAAAATATGTATAGAACTTCCCTATATGAATTACAAAAATTAGGAAACAAAAATTTTTCTTTGTAAAACGTCTACTCGTTCAAAGGTTCAAAAATACCCATTTTAAAGATAATTAAAAAAAATGTTGTTTTATTGTTTGTATTATTGCAACAAAGCTATTGGTTAACAAGTGTTAAAAGTCCAATCAATATTTTCCATTCAATTTCTGACATATTTTTACAATAAAAATCTTCTTCGAATACCTATGGGAAATCGAAAAGTGGGATGCTCTCCATATTAAGAGCTCATATTTGAACAGACCTATCATTATGACTAAACGAATCTTTTCAGTTTGGTTCCAAGACATTAAAAAAGCACAATTTTTTTTTAAATCACTCTAATATATATACAACTTAAATAGTCTGACAGTTCATATTATTATTAAAATTTAGCTTTATACACTTTGTCTGCGCCTTTTTCGTACTATAAGTTTTTTCATATTTGTTGCCAAAATAAAATAAAATTGCTTGTACTTAAGTTCGCTGATAAGAAGTTAAACGAGTATTTATTTGCAATTACAAAACAAAAATACAAAAACAGTACTAAAAATTTATCCCTCATAGCAACAAGATGTTGAAGTTAGCTAACAAGGATTAAATAAATTATATTAAAATAATATTTATCTATATTAATTTAAATCATGTTACACAATTAAAAAGAACAATAGTCAGTGAAATTAATTCTTATAATAATTATGATTGATGAGTAACTGTAAAATATCACATTTCAGTCACATGATGCACACACAGTTTTTAATTTTACCGTCTACTAAACTTGCCTACAGAAGTATCTATTACTTCAATAATTTTTCATGACTTAAAATATATATATCATATCGCCCAATAATATAAACGACTTCGGTCGCACGTCAAAGAAATTCGGTGTGAACCGTTACGCCCTTTCCCTGTTTCCGGCGTTGGGCCGATGGAGGAATTAGGCTCAACACGGCCGATACTTGCGTGACATCCCTTGTTCAACAGTGAGGGTTGCGTTAGGTGAATTTCACTAGAAAATCGTATACAATTACGAAATAAATCGATATTTATTATTTATGTTTCACCTATTTTTGAAGTGCAAATTCTTAGGCGGTGATTCGATAACGATAATTGGATGAGAATTGAGAGTGAAATTTCAAAAAAGCGTTCCGTTAAGTACATTTCGATACACGAGAGAGAGAGAGAAGAAAGATATAACGTAGAGAAAAGAAGAAAGAGAGCTATATACATTGACTAAAAAGTTTTATTGCACGCTCAATTTTTTTAAACCAAGTTTGTATATTGACTCCAATATAAAGTAACGATGTGGCCTACGATGGTAACAAGTTCAGCCTAAAGGGGAAACTGGTGTTCAAGTGAAGCTGCTGGAAGCCACATGTATGTAGTTACTTGGCGACAGGTTTTGAACTTGAAGGTTACAGTAGTAGCCAGGTGGTGACTAAAAACGTTCTACTAAGGGTGAGCTATATCAGGTAAAATAAGAAACCAGTTCCAAAATATTAGCCTGTTACTTTATGGTGTCTCTTTCTTTTACAATAGTTGAAAATAGTGAGGAAAATATGTCCAAGTCATATATATTTGTATCTCTCTATAGCAGAGTAAAGATCGTTAAGCTTGAATAGAGAAAAGCGTGTTCCAAATTGAACCAGTCTACTTTTGGGTCACTCACCAGTATTATGGAACAGGTACGTAGAATTAGTAATAGCTTTTTCGGTTTACAGTTCCAAACTTTAGGTACTTGTAAATACCTGTTCTGATAAATACGCCTCACTTTTGCATTCTACCACCATGATTAAAATTCATGGGCTGGGTGGTAGGATAAGATAATTGTGTCCAACTGGAACGCGATCACCGTTCACCAATTGTAACACTCGCTATATTAGCATTCCTGTATCAACCGGTGAAGGGTGATCAAGTAGAGATGTACTAATTGAATGTAATGTGTGGGAATGTAATTTGATTTGCACGTTCAGGGCTCAGACAATGTACGTCGAGATGCCGAGAGACTTGCAGAATCGCAAGACAACGACAACTGGAGATGAATTGCCGATCAATCAGTGGTCGCTGTGGTTTTTTGATTGTACTGTGTTCACAGTGTTCTCAATTTGAAGAGTTGTTTTCGCTTTTATAATATTAGTGAGAATGAACCTTAAACTTTCACAAGTTACCAAGTTACAAGTTTTACCAATCTTATGGAAAAATCGTTGGTCTGAATCGAAGAAACTTTCTGAATTAATATCAATGGTTTAGAATGTTTGTACTTACTAGATTCTCCTAAATTGTACACGATTGGCATAATCCAGCATGTAAGACTAAATGAAAGTCCTCGAAATTCTTCTTTATTGTTATCTTTGCTTATCGAATGCCTAAATTGATCTTTTCTTGCTTTAAGTCAACTTTGTCGAAATAATAACTTTAAATTTCCGCTCACTGCTTAAAATACAAGATAAAATTCAGGAACCAAAAACAAAAAGTAATAAATTGCGTTTGTAACGATTCCCATAAAAGCATCAACTTGAATACCAAGAATATGTTATGAAATAAATTAATAAGCCGGTCGGTTGAGAGCCAATTTTTCCGTCTATTGTGCGAGGCCCGTGTTGATAAGGAACAAAGCAGGCGTGAACAAAGAACTGCACAATGCCGCGCTCCGTGCCGAGGTAATGGAACGCTGGATACGGAGTTATTTCAGAGTTACTCTCTATGATCACACCCTTTAGACTATCAGGTACTACGAACACTTGATTACAAACAACAATCTTATACATAAAAATATTGTGTACGTCTGTTTGGAATCCTATAAGTTCTGAACGACTTGACAGATTGAGCACATATTATATTAAATATTTTTTATCGAGACGATAGTTTATATATACCGAAGCATTTACGGTCAAAATATACACAACTTCCGCCAAATTACATTATTATAGTCAAAACATGAAATAACGTTTTCGGCTTGGTTCGGATACAGTCTGACTACAATCGGAGAAATCATCATTATATTAATACGTGAGAAGAAAACTTCGGACTCCTTTTGAAGTGTATTGAGCGCACGGAAGTCTGTGAGATTTGACATGGTTAAAGTTTATATGGAGAAGGAGTGCAAAAACCTAATTTTTTTCTATAATATCTGTTACTAATATATTAACATACATACCATCACGCCTGTATTCCCCGAAGGGTTAGGCAGATGTGTACTAATGTACACCCACAGTTCACCGAGTATGTTTTTAGGTCCCATGTAATAGGGGGCCAGCCTTATTGCCATTATTTGGGCACGAAGCCAAACTCCGAGCTGCTACTGAGAATTTCATAGGAAAAACCCAATAACACTTTGCTCGACCTGGGAATCTAACCCAGGACCTCGATCATAGCAGTTGCGCTTACGATCACTAGGCTAACGAGGAAGTAATATACTAAATTAAATAAATTAATACTGCGAATCCTAACCTGACCAGTGCCATGGAACTTAGACCCCCCAAAATATTGACATTGTCACTCAATGAAAAGTAGCAAGTGATATAATATTCATTGTTTAGATTCATACTGCAAATGTCAAACAGAAAACAGTCTATGATTTAAAAAGTCGCAGCTCAAATTTCGATCATTCGGCGACCGCTAATCCATATAAATACGATCGACAACCAAGACAGAAAACAATAGGCATTCTCGCTCGAGTCGTCGGACCATTCACATCTCTACCATAACTACCCTGATGTGACTGTCATCATGATTATGATCATCATGATCATCAATACGACCTACCAATATACCTGCCCCATTATATATATGTTAGGATCTGGTGAGTGATGCTGTGATCGAGATATTAATTATCGGTAACGGCAAAACAAAATGTCTGCCAGCCTAGATATTTATACTTATATTTATTTATATTTATACTATAATATTTATTATACTTGACAAATATTATAGTATTACAAATAGTTGTATTTTCGAACTGACTGTACTGTTAACCGTAAGGCCTCTGGAGCCATTAGAGGCTTTGACTGCTTCACCGGAATTAGATTAAAGATAGTACGAAAAGCTTACTCCTCCTTTTCAGAGTACGGAATCCTAATGTAAAAAAGACATAAAAAAATAGAATATATTTATTTTTCAGTTATTTCTTGAGAGTAGGATGCTGCCAGTCCACCAAAAGCAGTCCTATTAACAGCACTCGAACATTTTTGCAGTGATGGGTTTAAATACAAATCTGTTAACGTAAGACCTCAGAGGGATAATAGAAACATTAAACGATTCGAAGTGCCCACGTATAAAAATTATTACGAACAAAGATTGTAGAAAATATTTAATTCCAACTATTTTTAATAATATACCGTGTGAATTAGAAAGTAAGTGTCTTTTTAAATCTTAAATCTTTTAAATCTTAGTTTGGGAATAATATAAAAATAAAATGCAACACTAAATAAATAATTATGTAAAAGGGAGCTCTACGTCTGCCAACAAACTGCGATACAGTTTGGCAGAAGTAATATTAACTGTGTTATTTGAGTAACTATGAATAAACAATTTTTTTTAATATATTAAATGATAGATATTTGCAATTATTTCATGCTCACCATAATATAATTTCATTCCTAAAGGTCAATAGGCGCAATTTTCTTATCAGTCCCCTTTCACTTCTAATTATACTTTAGTTTATCTAAATGGGTTACAGTTTTTATTGGTAATTCAAATTATCAGTGTTATATACGAAGGTATTTTTGCGAAAATCCATCTTATTAATGATAAAAAGTAATGAATTTACGAGTGAATCAACAAAATATGGTCAAACCCAGTATCTTTTTATTTTGTTTGTAACTTTGTTTTTGTTTGTTGTATAGTCGCTTGTTGTAAGGACAAAGGACCCCTGAGTACAGTGTGCGCTGTACACTTGCATTATTATATTTTGCTTAACAGCATTTTCTGGTGCACTTATGAGACTACAAGGTTTTCTTGTTTTTAAAATTTTAACATTAGGTGCTTTGAGTACAACAACATCTACTAAAAGAGAAGTCTCATGTAGAATATTTATTTTTACTGACATTTTAAATAAAAAACACAGAGAACCAAAGTTTATTCCTAATGTTCTCACAGCGTTCCTATTTGCGTTTTAACCTAACATCTTCAGAATGATAGACATTAAGCATCAATTTACTCCCGGATAATGACGGGGCGAAGTGCGGCCATTATGGTTTCTCATACAAAGGAGTTGGACGAACATAACCATGTTTTCTTATGGGAATCATATTTTTTGCCTTAACCCCAGCTACGTTACGGCCAAATGGGACTGTAGATTATTGTAATTGATGATGTATGAAATACAAATATTCCATTGAATAGACTCGTAGACTAGAGGATAAGGCATTGACTGATAACGAAGACAAAGTTTTTGATGAATTAATTTTCAGTCGGGTAGAACTAATTTTGTATTACCCTTGGTAAATTGATGAACTTAGTTTAATTGCAAAATATAGGATATTGCGACACTAATACATGTCAGCGGCTTTTTTGTAGAAACCTAGTAAAAAGTGTAGGGATGAAATAAATAAGACGGCCTGATGATACCTATTGTTGGCTTACTGCCAAAACAAGATTCGCTCATTTTTTAAATAATTAGAATTTATTAAAAAAAATTGCTGTTTTCTTTAATAATTCTGTTAATAATTCCACAGTTTTTTCTTAGTAAATATTGTCTCTCATTTTTTTACTGTAGATTAGAGTTTTTAAACCGCATTAAATCAAATAAAATATGGCTTATTTGGTTTAGTAGTAAGTCGACGATATATTTTAGCGAGTAGTCCTGCCAAATAAGAGGTCTTATTGCAAGAACCATTAGCTGTTTAACTACCAGCTCTTCTGAGAAACACCAAAAGAGTGATCGATCCAATATAATATAATAAATTATGTAAACTTTGATAACTAACCTATAAATGTATTTGAAAGGAATATTGATTTAACATAAAAATAGTTCAACATAGAAGTTTTATAACTATTCAGGCGTGAAATAGTGTCGTAATTTTAATAGTTATGTATAAAGTACTTTGAAATAATAATTATTATAGAAACATCGTTTATAAACGAGACAACACATATTTTACCTTACATTAATCCGTATAATCCAAACAAACCTTATAATTATATTAGCAAAATAACAATGAAATGTATCTATATGTTTTCGTATTTAATTATTATAACGTCGCAGGGCCTAAGCGATTTATGTGCCAGCGTTAAAAGTTCTCAAAGCGTGCCACATTTTATGTCTTATGAAAGTAAAATGAGTAAATCCTTCGTTGATGGTACACTGACTAGATTGAGAAACGCTACGTTGGAAAGCTGCGTTTTATGTTAAAACGAAATTAACTTATACGAGGAAAAATTATAGACAACGTTAATTAATTCTCGTATCCTCTATAAATAATAAGTATGTAAAAAAAGGTCATTGAAGAAAAGTAAAGTATTTACTTTATTAAATACATTTGTATTAAAGTCCAAAATAATTATTGAAACTAACATTATTCTAACATATATGTAGCGAAGGTGAGGAAAATAGAGTAAAGTTCCTCATCGGCCATAGAAAAGGGAGGATCCTCCGACCAGACGGGTGTTATGTCTGGCGGGCAGCTGCCCAACGGTTGTAGTCGGGTTCTTGTATATATACTCAATTGTTGAGTTAATTTCTATAACGCGATGTAGGATGCGTCGTATGTGGCGAGAGATGTCGCTACATATATATAGTCTCGTGTGACAATTATATTTCTTCTTCTTGTTTTGGCGCCGCAAAAAGCACTTTTCTGTGTCAATGGGATCTTCTGGTAAGATGGTGGCTCCGTTGTCAGAACAATCTACGGAATTTTTGTGACATCTCCAAATGCATGTTTTCCACTTGATATTTATCATATGTGAATAATATTTATAAGTGAATTATAAGTAATTCACTTCACTTATGCACAACAACCAAACTATATCACGCAAAACGCAACCAATATTACATGATACAGGGTCAAAAAACCTAAGATAATGAGTTAAAAATAAAAACCACAACGTGTCACTTCAAGATCCGACCAAAAACTACCACAATTATACTTGGTTCATCTTAAGAATTGCATCACATATCATGTCAAATGTTTTTTTAAGGAATATAGCATAACTTAAATTACAATTTGATTTTACGTTTATCAATTCATTTATACAACTGAATATAATCGATAATACGATTATGCTTGAAATAAATTATAAGTTGTGGAAATGAATTAAAAAAAAAAACCATTAAATTAAATAAACAACGGCATTCGATCAAATCGATTATTGACTGATTTGTATGATTAATATAGTTAATTTGCGATTCCTGAGTTTCATTTTGGTCTACTCTAATTTTAAGTAACAGAGAGTAACGTTGCATTTGTAGTAAGCAAAAGATATGAAAATTCACAGAAACCGTTGTAGTTATAGAGGAATTTATTTAAAATTTATTTAAATTATAATTGTTAGTCGAAATGCATGTTTTTAGGTTATAATTTGCACGACGTAACAATTTACGTTTTGTGGATATATCATGCAAGCTTTCTTATGGTGAATATAGTGTAATAACATTTCACGTACACGTACACGTACAGGTACACGTCTTAGAAGAAATGAAACTTCTTAAAAGAGGGATATGAATTCAGTTTTAAATTTAACTATGGTAAGCGCGCGAGATGAATGCAGGTCTAAGGAATCCGATTGTGCTGTGTTCTAATTCGTATTATTGCTGTTGATAAAGGAGATGTCGATAAATGTCAACGTTGTTTGAAATATAACATTTCATCTTTTTAACATAATGAAAAAACAAGGTAACTATTTATCTACGGTACGATATTTGTTAAAGGCAGCATTCACATCACTGCAGTAAGGGCGAAGTGTGCAGACAGCGTAGGAAATGCTCCCGATCTTCACCTCTTGCCTCGACTGCATTCAACTCGCGCGCTTACTATAATTACGTGTTTGTTTTAGTACAAATATTTTTGATCGATGAAGGCGTTACTTTGCGAAAATCCATCATAAAATAATACTTTCGCCTGCAAAAGATTAACAGCAGTTTTCTTCTTTCTATAATATAAACACTTTTAATTAGTAAGACAATGCTATATATTACTTATCTTAATTATTATTATCATTGTCTTAATATTTAAACGTTGTCATGTTGTAGGAAGACGAAAACTGTTGTTAATCTGTTGCAGGTGGAAGTAGCTAATAAATTTCGGATAAATTATTTTACACGTATTTCTGTTGTATTACAACTAATCTGGTTTGTAATGCCAGACAATTAGAAGCCTTAAACTTTGCAACAAAAATAGAAGTTTTTTAAGATACCTAATCTAAAAAAAAAATCCAAACAGTGGTTGAAAAAATTATAAATGGCTAATTTTAAAATGAACAACCTTATTAATCTAAATTTACCAAGCCATAATTTATTGTATTTAAAATGATTCCGGAGTTTAAAAGTAGGTCGAAACGCTGCGTTCTCTCGCTTAGTACGTGACATCGAAAATCCCACGTTCAAGCGCCGGGGACGCTGTCGTCGCATATTCATTAGCTAGTTGTTATTGCCGGTTCGTCCCTGGAACGTGTACATCTACAAATATAAAGTGTGATCATGGTTTAGTTTGTTTATTAGCTACCCCTAGCACAGTATCAAAGCATAACCATTTATGAAGTAATATTTTAAAGTTATCAGAGTGATTTCTTACCGTTATATTGTAATTAACAACTCGCCTAGCCTTCGCAAGAGTAGTAAATGTATATATTCATATACACAATACACATAACCCCACTAAAGCTCCAAGTCGACATGTTTTTCTCCCGAAATATTCAACAATCAACGTCATATTTGAGCCAATTTACACAAAACCATAAAAAATTATACATCTGCACCTTTCTCATGAATAACTTCGTCCATTGATGAAATGAAAATCCGTTTGGTAGTTTTCAGATTCTTCTATTCAGGAAGACAGACATACAAGCGCGATGGAGAAATTTGATTTATAATACGTAATGATGTGTACAGTCAAAGCCAGTTGCCAGAAAGGACAAAGGAGAGCGAAATCACATAATTTATATGAAACTATATTCTGAAGTTAGATTAAGTTTTCAACAGATTTAAAAAAAAAGACGGAGGTTTACTCAATTCGAATGTATATATATATATATATGTTTATGAACCGATTTTCCTTTTTTTTGGATAGGGGATAGCTCAAACGTGAAGAGTGAACTAAGAGTGAAGGAGGAATATATATTTTGCCGACCCTACTTAATAGGGATAAGATTTGAGAAGAAAAAGTCTTCGTTTTTCGTAAAAAGCTGGTATATTGTATGGTTTTATTGGTCGCGAAATTCAGTAAATTATGAAATTATTTACATCACAACATTTGTGTTTTGAAGCCCTTCATCTTCACAGTGACAATTTTAGATCATGCGTACAATTTGTATTACTTATTTAATTAACTGAATAACCATTATTTAATTTATTAACGATCAGGATTGATTTGTAACTATTATTAGTTTCTGTCAAAATATATGTGTTTTTTTCATTTTGCACAGCATTTTCGCAGAACCTTATACGGATTTTGCCAAGATGTTATATTATTATGACCCGGTAGTGCTATCTCATCAACAACACTCTTGATTTGATGCTGTAAAGAATAGGACAAAATGGGACTGATACGTTCGGCAGAATAAAAGTCCCTAAAACAAAAAAAAAAAAAAAATAGTTTTAATAATTCAGTATTCGAACAGATGCTCTGTCATGGAATCCTACAATAAATTTGAACTTTCTGAAAAGTTATAAACTTATATACAAACACTTTTGAAGACTGCTATGAACGAGGTCCTGGGTTCGAATCCCAGGCCGAGCAAAGTGTTATTTAGTTTTTCCTATGAAATTCTCAGTAGCAGCTTGGAGTTTGATTTCGTGCCCGATTAATGACAATAGGCTCGCCCCCTATTACATGGGACCTAAAAACATACTCGGCGAACTGTGGGTATACATTAGTACACCTCTGCCTTACCCTTCAGGGAATACAGGCGTGATGGTATGTTTGTTTTTTCTTGCAGTTACACACCTTTCGCTGTGTTCTGATAATTACTACATCATTGCTTAATATCATCAATAATTTTGTTCAAATCATAGCATATCTTCCGCAGAAGAACCTAAAACCGACATAGCCTTTAGAGCTATTAGACTTAAATTGTAATGGGCAGGGTACACTGCTTGTAGAATGGATCGTTGAAGGACCGAAGAATTGTCGAGTGGCGTCCATGCACCAAAAGACGCAACGTGGACAGACCCGACACAAGGTTAAGCGACGACTTGGTGAAAGTTGTGGGAGCCCACAGGATGCGAGAGGCGCAAGACCAGTAATTTTGGCGATCTTTAGCTTCTTTGGATATTCTTTTGGATGAATAGTATACTTATAAAAAAAAAGTAAAGAAAGAACTGATTGACAAAATTTACTTACCATATCCATGAAGGGAGTATTAAATCTTAAACGTCAAGCAGGAAGTACATACATGCGAAGTCAACGTCACAGAGTTGAATCCGGATCTGAGAGATGAATATTTCTTTTCCGGCGAAGTATTGCCCTACAAACATTACTCAATGTCTGCTGTTAATTGACTAGGGTATATATCATTCCCATACAGGGATATCAACCTTCGAAATATATTGTTTAGGGATAAATATGATTACATTCTCTGAATTAGTAAAATTAATTTATTATGAATTTGAAGCTCCATACCGTGATTGTTAATGTTAAATTTTGCTTCTTAAAAATTCGGTTAAATGAAAGACTATTGTATAGAACCTAACAAGTACACAGATTTTACTCGTGGAAAATTCTACGTAGTCTAATCAGTGGTAGCTCTACGATCTATGCCAACCGTAATAATTATAACCTTAGGTCTTGAAGCTGATTTAAGAATTGTTTGCTCATTTTACGTTGTAGCTACTATGACAGTATAAAAAGAAGGATTCTTAAAGATAATATATTTATTTGATTAGTAAATGGCAGTCCGTCGGATGTCGTTTTAACCATTTATTGTGTTGATTTCGCTTCAGTAAGATTCGTCTATCAACTACCATGCAATCATTTTTCTATTTACCCTTATCCTACTTAAGTGAGGTCAGCACAACATGTTTTCCTCTTCTGTATCAAATGTCTTCTGAATATTCATCATACTGTACACAACCAAGTCAATTTTTTTTTATCTTCTCCGACCATATTTATACTTAATATTCTTCTAGTTATATGACTTTAATCCCATCTGAAGCTTAAGGATGCAACATTAAACATAACATAAGAAAGACAAACATCTTAGCATCCCATGGATTCACCTTGCGGGTGCCGAGTCCATCGTGTGGCAGACAGAGGGAACACGAGCAGTCCCCGGGACTTGCGACCCAAGTGTAGGTTAAAGTGGCCCCCTTATGATGCAGGTCAGCGCTCACCTTGACAACCCGCGATACCCTCCCTGCCAAGCCATATTTTGTAAGAGCTTGTTAATGCTGCTTTAGATACCCGTTCTAAAATAGAACTTACTGCAGTTATCAACAGACCGAGGACTTTTAGCAAGTTATAGAGAGATTTCGCTGGAATACCTCTCGCTCCCACTTTCACCGCAAACAAGTTAACCGAATAGCCGTTTTTGGTTAGCTCATTACATAGATCGTAATATTTATTCATTTTTATTGCTTGGTCTTTAGGTAAATTAGTTTCCCACGATACAGTAAGCTCTACAAGTAATATACGCTTGATTTCTCGAGAATAAAGAAATATGTCTGACCTGAATGACGAAACATCCACATCCTCTGAGATTTTATAATGTACGAACAGTAAGGCAGAGATGTACTAATTTACACCCACAGTTCGCTGAGTATGTTTTTAGCTCCCATGTAATAGGGAGCGAGCCTATGCCATTAATCGGGCACAAAGCCAAACTCCGGGCTGCTACTGAGAAATTCATAGAAGAACCCAATAACACTTTGCTCGACTTGGGAATCGAACCCAGGACCTTGAGCATAGCAGTCGCGCTTAAAAGCACTAGGCCAATGAGGCATTAAGTACTGATTAAGAATCATTTCCTAGAAATTTATAGAAAAATGAATAAAATGTTAATTACGAAAATGTTTATTCCTGTATTTTTTTGGTTTTCCTTCACTTGGTTTGCGTTCCTCTAACATCTTGATTATCTTTGATTTACCAACTAAAATACAAATATAATCGTGTTTTGTGGCATTGATTCAAAAATCATCATAAATTAATGTAAGAAATATTCTTTTGACACGAAAAGTATGATAAATAATTACAAGTACAGTGTGATAAATAATTGATGGTCGTTTCAAATTAAATTACTTGCCATTAATTTCTAACGTCCACAATCCGTTTCTGAAGCACGCAAACTAACACCGACGTTGACAAATTACGTGTTTATAAAAGGATCTGATTGTTCGGACGCGACTCTTCGATTCGTCATCCGAGAGATCGCTCCGGACGATTTTAATTAATTCCGAATTCATTGTTTAAATTACTCTAAGGGGTTGAAAAGGGGAACTAAGAATTTATTTATGTTGGAGAGTCGCATTTCTTTTCGACTTTAAAGGTGATGTCCCATTGAAGTCCAGTTACGAGTGAGTTCATAAAAAAATTAAGATTATATTTGCGTAATGAGACGACCTATTAGCAAAAAAATATGTTCTTTTTTTGTGTATATTCATCAATGAAATTGAAGTGTATTTAAAAAAAATTAAATTCCTTGTTTTACATTACAATTTACGTCATAAACTTTATCCACAATTTTTGTCAAATGCCCACCATTTAGTTTAGAACACAACCGTATAAAATTTACTATATAAACAATTCCCTACTTGATAAAACCACAAAATAATATTCATATAGGAGAACTTTATTGCCCTTTACTGTTTCTCTTTAATTGTTTTGTTTCTAACCCTCAAACGCAGTATTTATGCGAATTTGAGTAATACAGGGTACAGACTAACCGAATGAGGGCAAATAAACTGAATAAGTAGGGTTTTGTCGATGGATACCGCAAGGTAGTTCGCCTTCAACAAACAAAGAGCAGTGATGGTTCTATGATAGCGTGTAGAGACAGCGCATTAATCGACATGAGTTCAAATCCCGACAATCAGCCTGAGCGTTTGGTGAAGGAGAAAATCGTGATGAAGTCATGGCAAGGCGGTAGTGTATTTTCTAATTCCCGCCTTGCTAAATACCACCCTCAAGTTGAAAGTCTATCGCTAAGTACTTATATGTGTGTTCCGGCAGCTACACTTCAGAATCCGTCCCTCCACTAGGCTTACCATGTCGACATCTCATGTCATCATCTTTTGACCAATTCACTTTCTCACTTAGTCGCACGTCCGTTCTGTAGCGTCGACATGTCACCGCGTGCGTTTATTCGATCTCTTTTTCTCTGATGTACTGTCATGCGGTAGAGAACAACCGAACGCGAGTGAACAGTGTTGTTCACATTCTTTTAGTAAATATTTCACACTTACTAATTTGCGTTCGTTCGATTAGTCTTTACCCTGGACAATAATATGGTCTTTTAGCGTTAGTAATTTTTTGTTGTATTTTTTATTATTATAGGTTTAGCTTTGTGGTCACAATCTCAGCAAGATTGCAAGATGGTACCAAGCTAAGCATAGTAAAAGACTGGCTCTTAAGTGCAGCGGTCGGAACACACCTGTTGTTTGGCGGCTGATTTTTAACTTGAGGGTGGTAGCTAGCCTGGTGAGCATTAGAAAAGGCCCTACCACCATGCTATGGTTTCGTCACTATATTTTCCTTCACCGAGCGCTCAGACTCATTGCGGGGATTCGAACTCACGTCGATCGACGCGGAGTCCGCACACGCTACCAACTGAGTCAAATAGCTTAATTTCTATTTCATATTCCTCGTTGTTAGCATTCAATACGACATAAACCTAAAGGTCGATTTGCGATTACGTTTTGAAATTACTTCGGGAGTAAGAAATTGTTTTCTCGCTGATCGTTTGATGTTTGTCGTCTCAGATTAATTGAAGCCGGTTAATTATTTTTCAGGTTTGTATTTGTTTTTGTCTGGGTTTTTATTTAATTCTTTCCAAATTGAAATATGATTAGTAAACTTGCTTACAACTTAAAACAAACATATTACGCAAATATGTTCTCAATGTGTTATGTCGATCAGAATTTCTAGAGTCATTATACGTACACAAGAATTTTACATATTATAAGACCAGCTGAGACTCACGGTTTCACCCGTGTTAGACATAATTTTTCCATACATATATGGAACTTTTATAACTATTTGTCTGCAAAATTCCAATCCAACCAGTTCAGTGGTTTGAACTATATTGTGGTAGATCGGTCATTCAGTCATAATTTCCTCTTTGATATATATTTAGATTACTTGTAATACCTACTAGAGATAATGAACTGATAACAATATACATTATTCCTCCCGTAATATCTAAACTAAATCAAACGTTTCCATTTCCTGTGTATTCAAGAGATACTCGTACATATATTGTGCGGTGCGATACTGCAAATTGACCGAGGAGCCTGCGACGCACTGATAGTAAAGTAGACCCTCTTTTGGTACATGTACATAGGCGGAGCGTAAGTATTGGATAATCTTTTAACTAATTTTCTTTTTATTTAACGGCATCTATGTTTATCCACAATTCTACCAACGCTATACGAACACAATATTTTTTTAATTATTCTTGTAATTTTAAAACATAGCTCTAACAAGATGGTGTCTCTGTTGATAAAACTATCCAGTGAGTTTTGTGAAAACTAAAAAAATGCAAGTTCTTAGTTTTTTTATAATTCACTTCACTTACGCACAATAACCGAACTACATTACGTAAAAGCATTAAAAATGAAGCAATGATGGTTCAGATGGTAGTGTATATAGATTTTGCTTCGATCGATCTGAGTTCGAATCCCTACAATAAGCCTGAGCTCATGGTGAAGAAAAACTTCGTAATGAAACCATAGCATGGTGATAAGACTTTTCTTATGCCTGCCTGGATAGCTTCCACTCTCAAGTTAAGAAGCACCTACAGGTGTGTTCGGGCAGCCTAACTTGCGAGCCAGTTTTCCTCCACTTGGCTTAACTTGTTACCATGGTGGGCCACATCGTTACTTATGATCAGGTGAGTATAGGGCCGAATAATACAGTTTATGAATTAAAATAAAATGTACCACATGACGCATCAAGATCCCACTAAATACTTCTTTTAACTGTTACAGACGTTACGTTTATTTCAGACGTGTTGTTGTATGCCATTTCTTTTGCACGAAATTCAATTTAATACCACGAATTGCCGCTGAACTTTTTGGATTACTATTGAGGCACGTTTAAGTACGTCATATTCTGAGATCATCAGTCGGTGAACGTTCAATAATCAAGTGCGATTATACAGATTTGTAATCAATAGGCCCTTCACAGTATATATTCAGCCGAGAAGCTTGGAGGATGATATGACAGCGGCAATCGATGGTAGATTGCTTAATTTTCGATGGTTGCATTTGTTTGTTTTTATTGTAAAGTGCTTACCATTTGAAACAGTGCCGTCGATATACCGAGCTACTATAAAAAAATAGGGTGGCATATGCACAAATAATATTTCATCAAATAGCAAAATGGCTTACGCAACATTGTCAATATAACTTAATAACTAGCTGTGCCCGCGGCTTCGGTCAAGTGGACTACAGAATGCCATCGATCGGGCACGCACGCGAATCTTGCTACCCTCGCTGTTGAGATGGCAATATAATAATAGTTATATTTATTTTGTTAGTGTAGCAACACTGTCCTTTCGATGTCTTCCAAAGTATCATGTGTTGTATTGTGCGTTGTGTTGAGCTCTCTAGAATAAACGGTTTACTGTATAATCCTGCCTGTTTATTAACTCCACCCAATACTCGCTCCTGGTTATTATAAAGATAAAAATGCTTATTCTGGATGATACTTAAAACATAGACTTTTTAAGTCTTTTTAGGTCTTTTTAAGGTCTGCAATGTATACACATTAATTATATTAATTTCATATATATCTTACGATTTACTCAGCGTAAGCCATTTAAATTCCCGAATTGATATCATCATGATGAGTTTTTTTTTTGTGCGGGTTTCTAATTATTTTTCTAAAACAAAAGTAGTCTTAGTTGCTCCTTATAACATTAGCTATCTGCCGTCAAAGTTGGTTCAACCGTTTCGGATAATACCCAGAACGAACAGATAGACAGACATGTTAAAATTAAAAAAAAAAGTATTTGATATAGGTGTTGTATATACTTTCATATGTATTTAGTAAACAGCTGTTATTTTTACATTACAAACATACTATTCAATATTATTAATTACATAGATATCACAAACTAGTTATGCTGTTTAAATTTAATTGCCTATCAAACGCATACGCTTGTAACTTATACCAATATGGAGCGGTAGTACGGATGCGGGTTTTGCTATGTCGATATACATATAGACGTGTATTGCTAGAGAAATTATTGCTGGGTATGACGTATTGTTGTATGTTTTCCTCTTCGTCGTGCCCATGTATTTATATTTATAGTTATTCACCATGCAATGATCTGTATAATATCTAGATTGATATATATGTAGTTATGTCTATGCATATATATATTTTATTTTTTTATTTCCCGATAGACATCTGTTATAAAAGACACTGCTAACGAACGATATAAACGATTGTTTGTTTATATTTCCGGATTAAACATAAAAACGGCTTCACCGATTTTTATAAAAATTTGTACACGGAATGTTTGTGTTATTGCTCAAATGTTAGTCTACAGAAATTGTTAATATCATGTACTTTTAGAAATGGTATATTTATTTTTATTTAAAAAAAATGTTCTTATTACTCTACTGATTTTGATGATGTTTTGTAGACGGAAAGCAGTAATTACAAAATTATTATGTTATTACAAGGTGTCCAGAAAGGGTATCGGGTATTTGTAAGTTCAATGAAACAAAAATTATTTGTATGCAATAAAAAAGTTTATTGTTTATTATTAGCATATGAATTGGAGAATTATTTGGAAAAGATGATGTTATCCAAATGATGACCGTTACGTTGCTGGCACTCTTCTAAACGGAAACGAAGATTGGCGATAACACGTTGACACATAGCTATCGATATTGCTGCCATTTCTGACCTGATGTTTTGCTTTAACTGGGTTAGATTCGTCGGATTGTTTTGATAAACCTTACTTTTAAGGTATCCACATGCAAAATAGTCAAGCGGGCTAAGGCCGGGGCTTCTGGGAGGCCAGTTGATGTTACCCCTTCGCGAAATTACTTTATTAGGGAATAATTCGTTAACAACTTCCATTGAGTCATTTGAGGTATGGCAAGTGGCCCCATCTTGCTGGAAACGTTCTTGAGTTGAAACCTGCAAACTCCTGCAACTCTGGGACCAAAAAATTTCGCAACATATCGCAATAACGGTCACTATTTACATTAATTGCTCGGCCTCGTTGATCTTCATGAAAATAAGGACCAATTATGCCTTTAGCAGACATAGCGGCCCAAACAACGACCTTTGGGCTATGCAGGGGTCGTTCATGCTTTCGTCTCAGATTCTCCACTGCCCAGTACCGACAATTCTGCTTATTAACATGACCATTCAGGTGAAAATTTGCTTCGTCACGGAACAGTATGTTGTTAAAGTTGTTAAATCGCTGCAGCATTTCGTTCGCAAAATTCAGTCGATTAGCATAGTCCGTATCCTTCAATTCTTGAACCAATTGAATTTTATAGGCTTTTAGATGTAAGTCTTTCTTTAAAATCGAATGTAAAGACGATTTTTTGATGTTCAACGCTTGGCTTCGCTTTCGGATGGATAAAGACGGATTTTGACGAACCGACGCCTCAACTTCTTCAATTGTTTCTTCATCGCGAACTGAACGAGGACGACCAGAGTTTTGAATTTTAACTGTCGCACCTGTATTCTCGAACATCCTGATCCATTTCCTAATGCTATCGTCACTTGGCGCGTGGCGTGTACGATATTCCGCACCATAGAGACGTTGAGCAGTCACTATTGAATCACCATTACGATAATACGCTCGTAAGCAAAATGCGCGATGCGTCCCCGAGTACTGTTCCATCGTGACTAAAACTCCACAAAATGGCGGACGCCACGAACCCCTCCCCGCACCCTTTAGACGCCCCGTTTCGAATATGGCGCGAAAACAAATACCCGATACCCTTTCTGGACACCTTGTATAATAATTTTAGAAATGCAACGCTTATTTTTAATCAATTTATATAAATAAAATAAAGAGGTATGTTATCAAATCGAATGTATATTTTTTATAGGTGTTCAGTCGTAATTTTTTTTTTGTTTATAAACTGATTTAGATGTTTATTTTTTCATTGGAAAGGGGATACCTCAAGCGTGGTCCCATTTTAATTTTATTGGCTCTGGACTATCAACTTCGAAGATACACTACAAAAATTTACACAGTCACTGAAGTGGGTTTTCTGTTTTTTTATTGTCTTCTGTTGTAGAGATTAAGCAGCGAGGTCCATAAAGCACGTGTGGAATTGTTACCTAACTTAGAGACAGTGAAACGGGACAAGCGGACGTTTCTACCATAACGGAAGCGCAAGTTCTACAGGGAACGGAGTATTTTAAACCACACAAGAAAGATTTTAACAAAAAAGAAGTCCAACATCAATGATTTTGAAGAGTACCCTGGTGTATCTTCGAAGTTGAAGGTCCAATGTCAATAAAATTAAAATGGGGCCATACTTGAGGTATCCTCTATCTAACAAAAAAAAAGAATCATCTAAATTGGTTCATAAACAAAGAAGTTATGTAAGTTACATCCATAAAAAAATATACACTCGAATTAAGTAACCTCCCGTCTTTTTTTGAATTCGGTTAAAAATACCTATTATCACTTTTGGTTTTATAAGTAGGGTTGGCACTATATCTCTATGGTTGGCACAACATCTTTTCTGTTTCACTATCCTCTATTAACTTTTATCTCAATATTTACACCTTTTACACGTCTATCCATTACTCACACAATCCATTCATACATTTCTCGCTTTAATAATGCCTCAGTGGTAGCATGTACGGATCCCTGCAAAGATCCTGAATTTTCGGTAAAAGAAAACATCGTGATGTAACCATAGTATGGTGCTATTTCTAACGTCCACCTGGTTAGCTACCACCCTCAAGTTGAACATTTATCGCCAAACACCTATAGGTATGTTCCGGCAGCTGTATTTGAAAGCCAGTCAGTCCCCTTCACTAGACTTAGCATGTGACCATTTTGGGCTAGTCAATTACCAAACGCTAAACATATTAAAAAAAAAACCTTAGTGTTTCTATTTTCTTTTTTCAATAGCGAAATTGTTTTACCTACATTTATGTAAAATAAAGATATCAGGGACAATGTCCATTATAATTTTTAAAGATATATTTCTAAAAATTTGCGTTGGACGTCTAAGGACGACACCCGCTGAATAATTTATACTACTTATTCTGGGAGACATTTTCATCTACTACTTTTTTTTACATCAACCCTTATCCGCCTGTCCTAGCTATTTCAGACAAGGTTCAGGTTGAAAATATATCGTCAAGTACCAGCTGATGCTTTCTAGAGCCTCTTTAGACTTAGCGTGTGAATATCAAATAAAATCTTAATTAAATTTTAGTTTTCACAAAGCAATAAAGAACGTTAAATTATTATCACAGAATCGGAAAACATTCCAGATAACTGGAAAAGTCGGTATGAAATTCGATTACATTTATCATTTATATTTTAACTATGCTGTTATCGTTCACAGTTATTAATTAAGTTATTTATAGTAGACGTACAAAAAAGGCCCATTTCCAAACATTACTAACATAAAACATTTCTCATTATAATTTTTTTATAGCTATCTTCTCTCTTCACCTACATCATTAGGTAAGGTTGTGTTCAAACAAAAATTACATAATAAATGATTATTCTATTCTTAAATTTAATTCTGTAACTTTAGTGAGGTGTTACACATGATATAGTTTAGATATTTAGTGAAAAGAATTAAAAATAAAGGCACGAGTCGTGTTTCTCGTGGTCTCTCTAGAAAATTTTAATATACCAACCAAAGTTTCACTATAACCTGACTTAATCCACTTTGAATATATCTACGTTTTGGACAATCGCTTTGATATTAGACAATTTTTAACAAAAAAGAAAATCAACTTGAATCATTTTGGAGAGTTACCTTGTGTATCTTCGAAGTTGAAGGTCCAATGCCAATGAAATTAAAATTAGATCAGCTTTGAGGTATCCTCTAAGCAAGAAAAAAAGGATCATCAAAATCGGTTCATAAACAAAGGACTAAGAACTTGACTAAACATCCATAAAAAAAAATTCGAATTGAGAAAACTCCGTTTTATTTTTAGTCTGCTAAAAAAAGTAAACTCTTTTAAACGCCTCACGCTCGATTTTAAACTCTTACTCGAGACATAGGACCAGGCACACGAATGGCATTACTTCATATGTATATTCATAGTCAAGATTTGGATACGAAATTCACGTAACAGCGTAAATTCAACACATATCTTACTCCTAAGCGACCTATTTTTTTTAATGATACTCTTTCATTATATAAGTATTTTAAGATGAAACTGATCTATTTTTAGAATTAAAAGACGTTTTTATTTACCCTATTTAGCACTGTTTTGTTTATTTTCATAATACATTTACATAATCATGCTCTCTAAATATAAGGATGACTATATGACTGACTGACAAATGAATGCACAGCCCAAATTATTATGGCTAGGACAGTAAAAAATTGCATGAGAGTTCCTTTTACACTGTAGGTGAGCACTAAGGATTATGTTTTTTAATTCAACCCCTAAGGTGGTGAAGTAGGGGATGAAAGTATGTATGAAAATCCGTCAGTTTTGAAGATAGATTTATGGAGATTGGTATTTAGCAATTCAGAATAGGATCTAAAACATATTGGAACATAATTCAACTATGACATCAGCAAATGTTTATAGTTTATTAATATTATATGGAAATAATACATTTTTAAATTCATTTATTATTGCTAAACGTTTTTTTAATCTAGTTTTATTTTAATCTTTGGTATTGGTTAGTATTGGTAGATGGGTCAATAATTAACGGTTTTCTGTTCGTCTGATTAAAAAATTGTAGTCCGAAATTTTCACAAAGCGGGGTTGTTTTCTGCAAAATAATACAATAAATACAAGAAGGTTTAAAATATATACTATGGTTATTTGTTGAATTTTGGTGACTATCCGATGGACACAATGTAGAAACTATAAAAATATACACGTAACGATTTTAATTATCCAGTTTATGAAGAAGTAGATGTGAACTTTTCCTTCTTTTCATCATGATTTGATAGGCTCATATTATGAAGACCACTTGTGCGGAGGCTTAGTATCGAAGCCTCTGTTATCCTATTCTAAATTCGACAGTGACCATGAAGTCAGATGACGTGAGGCGACAGGCCTCGTAGTGCAGTGGTAGTGAGTCCTACTATTGAGCCGATAAGTCGCGGGTTCAGTCCCGCGCATGACTGACTTTTATGTATGTTCAGTTACCACAATACAAACTTTTCTTAGTTTGTAATTTAATGGCCGTATGTGAAATTGTGTCAAAAAAAGTTATATGGCAACAAAGGTAGAAAATATATATACGACCTGCCTGATGGTACGCGCCTATCGTAGCCTATGGACGCTTGTAATACCATACGCTACCTCAAGGAGCTGTGGAAACCCAGGTTATTTGTCTGCGATCTTCTTTAGGGTAAAGGTATTCCACCAGTCGGACTGGTCTAAGTAGAGAACTTCTAAGAAATGTCTCTTTAAGGTAGGGACGTCTATTTAAACTTAACTAAAATTTATCAACATAATTTATCTATGTAAATTTATATT
Organism: Saturnia japonica; assembly: GCA_033032175.1. Lineage (NCBI taxonomy): Eukaryota > Metazoa > Arthropoda > Insecta > Lepidoptera > Saturniidae > Saturnia > Saturnia japonica. The sequence continues at coordinate 14,122,959 of CM065325.1, forward strand.
CATTCAAACAACTCTTATTCCAGGTATAGGTATAACTGTGAACTAATAAATATAATCTGAATTAAAATATGTATATATACTCATACGTTGTACGGTTTTATATGTAATGGATACAGTGTCACACACGACCATTAATCTTGGCCCCAAAGCGGGTAAAGTGCGTTCGAAATCTGTCAGACCTTATTAAACTTGCTTCGGGTACTGTTCGGCGGTCGATTAATAACTATTTGAACTTGCCACAAATCAACGTTATGTTTTTAGTAGAAATTTAATATGAATTCACATTAAAACTCTGAGGTGTGAAAATAGCACGAGTTTACTTTACTCGGGCGAGTAAGAGTCAACCTTTTGATATTTCATTCAGTAAAACTATAATTTTTGAGGCAATGATGGCTCAGGATTTCGCGCATGTGTTAGAATCTCAGCAATAAGCCTGAGCATTTAGTAAAGAATACATCATGATGAAAGCATGGTATGGTAGGGCATTTTCGAAAGTTTCTAAAGTTGACAGTCTATCGCCAAGCACTTATAAGAGTTTTCCGGCAGCTGCACTTGAGAGCCAGAACTCCACTAGGCTTCACGTGCTTGTAGCTACGTTGTCACTTAAGATCAAGTAAGGTTCTTGCCAAACGTTCATCTATAAAGAATGAAAAAAGGATTTTCGGCGCCAACTCAAATAGGATCAAAGATTAACTTCACAACACCTGTAAAAACACCTATAAAACGCTACCAAAATACAACGAAAAAAAATGTGCGTGTCAGCTCCACCTCGACGCATGACAAAAGTTTGCTTTTTAAGAAAGATTGTCTTGGAATATATTAGACAACAGGCAAAGTTAAAGTATTAATATATAACATTAATTATTACTTGCGCATGTAATTAAGTTTAGTATTTGCAGATATACGCCTTAAATATAAGATGCGAGAATATGTGGCGTGGAAGTCTTATTTATACCTTTAATAAAATTACTATTGTATATAGCAAATATTTAAAAAAAAATCATTTCGTCTAACACGATTTATTTATTTCATGATATCGTGCGATTATACACAATTACGCCAATTTCGTTCAAGCAATGCTTTAACAAGGCAGGTGGCTATTTTGTTCAAACTACCAAGGGAGATTTTATAGCAACTTAAAATTCATGTTTTTAGTTATTATTTATAATTCACTTCACTTGTACACAGTAATCAAACTATAAATACGCAAATGCCACCAATATTATATATTAATGAATTACAAGATAATTTTGACTTTGAAGAATTCCTTAGTGGAACTTCGAAGTAGAAGGCCCAATGCTAATTAAAATAAAACGGAACCACTCTTAATTAACCTCTATGAAACAAAAGAATAATCATACAAATCGGTTCATAAACAAAGAAGCTATACTGAATATCCAAAAAAAAATATACGTTCGAATTGAATAACCTCTGTCTTTTTTGAAGACGGTTAAATATAAAAACTACAAGATGACAGATCTCTCGAAAAACTCGGCACCAACGTAAATGAATATATTTTTTTTACCTAAGTTCATAGTATTAATAGTTATCGCGTCATCTCAAGACGGTCGAGAGCGAAACCTCTCCGCGGCGGCGCCGGTAGTTCTCCATATCACAAAATGACAGTTTAATTGTATTTACAGGATGACTGTCAAGTTCCGAATAACATGATTGACGATATTTAGTCGGTTCGAAAGCGATATCTCGGAAACTACATGATACTAGATGTGCCAGCGACTTCGCTCGCGTTTATTACGCAATTCGACTCGCAATTTCCTTTATACCCATATTTTATGATTTCTAAAAATATTATTGAATACTACTATAATTTATCAATTTTGGAATAAAATATTCTCTTTGTATATAAAATATCATTAAAAATAGTAGAGAATAAATTTTAAAAAATTAGGTTTCCATACGAAATCCAGAAAAATAAGCACACAGATTTAAAAAAAATTATATTCGTGATCAGTGACATTAAGAATGGATGATCGTTAAAGAAAGTTTTTTTAAATTAATTTAGATGAGTACAGAAATAAATTTCTCATGCCGGCGATTATTTACCCGCGAATTATACACTAATTTAAAAGTCAGTACTATCAAGACATTATTTTTATAAATATAAAACTATATCTATATATTCCATCTTCCATCAACGGCTCAGGGTTAAGTAAGCATTTACGCACAGAGGAAGATTGACACCCGAACCCTCGATGAAGTGAAGTTTGACATAACAATAGCCTGCGTTTTACAGGGCTGATAAATTTATAACAGTTTATATTACATACTGATACTAATACGAGTTATAATAATAAAAATACACTCACAACTCTCGGCATCTATTCTGACGGGAGAAGCTACACACTGGCAAGTAATAGTGAAAGGGATAGGAAGGAAATTTTAAATGATCAGTCGATCAGGTCGTTATCTCTACACACCAATTCTTCTCGTGGCGAGATTACAAGTTTATACAATATACCAATACAATAAATGGCCGCAATAAGGGGATCTCTCGTCCCGTGACCTAAACACAGTTCCAACAACAATAATTACAAGAGGTTACGTCAAAGTTATGTAATGACGTTGCGCAGAATTCAAACCCGACACAATGACCTTCAAGACAATCACGAGTGGCCACAATAGGAGGCTGATCCCGTGGCACAAACCCGAGCGTATTTAATAAACTTATAACAAATAACAAATATAAATTATATCGCGAGCCAGTCCAAACGTATAAACTCTCAAACAATCCAAGAGGTGCGACGTGATGCCTTGATGGAAGTGACAGTGTGAAAGTTACAAAGAGACAACTTGTATTGCCAGATACCGGTTTTGAACACTATATTTGAACGTTTAAAATAAGATTTTAAAATACCTACAAGTCCGAAACAAACTCAATCGAAAACCTATAAGCGTGAAAATAAATGTAACAGAAAAATCGCTCGGTGAAATTAGCCAGATCTCATAAAACGATCATTTGACGTAACTATATTGTTTTCGGATAATTTCACTTGACGGCTCATTAACCTTAACTTAATTACTTGGGCCGTTATAAAAATACGTTCGTTACGGAGCGTTTCCATCGCTCCGGACCAGCTCGGTTACAATAAAAAAGTTTTTACGCGTTTCTCCCTGAACTTATTATATCGACCAATGCTTTTTTTACCTAATTATTATCGTAATATATATATTGTTTTAACGGTAACGATGATTTTGGTTTATTAATTAACAAGACAATATTTAACAAAAAAAGTCAATTATTTTGAGAAGTTTTATGCTGTATCTTCGAAATTCAAGGTCGAATACCAATGAAATTAAAGTGGGACCACCCTTAAGGTATCCCTTTTCCGACAAAAAAAAAATCATCCAAATCGGTTCTTAAACAAAGAAGTTATAGCAGAACATTCATAAAAAAATATACATTCGTTATGAAAATCTCCTCTTTTTTTAGAGGTGGATTATAAAGGTTTTTGGTAAGAAATAATAATTTAATAACTGTTAGTAGATCCAACTTGCCAACGCTATTTAATAGGTCAGGGTGTTTTACTAAAGTCGTGTAATTTTTTAGTTTTTCTTTTTTTTTAATCGTTGTAGGTTAGGTAGTTCAAGTGCAGCTGCCAGAACACACCTATCGGTGTTTGGCGGCAGTTTTACAACTTGAGGGTAGTAGCTAGTCAGACTGGCATTAGAAAAAGCCCTATCACCATGCAATGGTTTCATCAGGATGTTTTCCTTCACCGAAAGCTCAGACTCATTGCAGAGATTCGAACTTACATCGATCGACGCGAAGTCCGTACACGCTACCAACTGAACCATCATCGCTTACACTTCCTTTGTCATGTTTAGTAGAGGGTAATGTGAATAGATTTCGCCATTTTCTTACCCGACTGCGAAAAAGGATGATTAAGTTTTTCGAGAGTCTGTATGTCTATTTCTTTGGCACATTCTGTAGCTCAAAGGGCTTTATGGATTTTAGCATAGGGAGAGTCGTTATTTTCGTCTTAATTGTGGGAGTAACATAGGCTATGCATGACGTCTGTGAATCAAATGAAAAGCAATTTTTTTTTCTCATGTGTTTTTCTTACAGTTCAGTTTTTTGTTTCCTTTTTAATAATTTAGCTTCTTTGTTATGTAAAAATAATCTAACGGTTATAGTATACACCTTTCATATACATACCATTAAATTATTTCCATACAATAAAAAAAAATCAGCAAAAAGAATTTACAATATAACAATTCATAGCTCTAACTTCATCATGTTGTTAACACAAGGGATAAAGTTTTTGGAGTTATTTTTGTTTTGTTACGAAATCGGTGGGTTCGAAAGAATAAAATTTTGCACAGGAGTTCCTTACATAGAAAAGTAAAGGAGAAATGAGTAAATTTTTTTTGAAAATTCACTTCTTTTAGATATATCTATAAATAAGAGGTCAAAATAAGATGGTTTCCGAGACGTTGCCTATGGAATATCTTATCAGATACACGGTAGGTATAAAGCATAAAAAATCATTATCTAATACTTATTACTTTAAATCGGAAATTCTCTCTACACTCAGGAACATGGTTATCCAAACCTTGACCTGCCAGGGTATTTTAATTTGCAAGCCAATTTATGCTAATTTACACAAAAGATTTTTTTATTCCAATCGATCCTGTTACTTATGAGAATCAGTAAACCCTATGCAACCAACTGAGGTCCCTACTAAAAATCTCAGAAATCGCAAAAAAACTATACCCATACATTTCGTAGGAAATCATCGTAGATTTGATAACATTTCGCAAGAAAAGAGACTCCAACTTATATTAATTATCCTTATTTAAACTTTTTTTAATGGATAATCTATAAATAAACTTATAATGTCAAAAGAAAACTTATCATTATTTTATTACCTGAAAATAAAAATCTACATAGTTTGTTGCTTGTGATTTCTGACATTCTTATACAAAACTAACACGATACCAGTTAACATAAATTCGAAACTATTAATGGCTCGCCTTGCACTAGAACCTTTTTCGACATTCCTACAAAACTGGAATAAAAATCCAATCCCATTTCTTGACTAAGCGTGTAAACAAACTTTAACAACATTGTTACTTCACGTGTATAATTATCGACCTTATAATGAATAGAAAACAATATCTTAATTTAATATTTAATACTTAAACATAGCTACGTATTCTTATACATATGTCTATATTTCCCGGAACGTTATTCATATGATAATAACATGTCGGTCGTGATGGGTTTTGGCGCCGTATCGGAGATACTCAGGTGATGGTTTGTGTACTAACATAACATAAACTGACATAGTTTTAGAATATATGATCTATATACTACAGTTCCAATCCAGTTAAATTTAAAATTTATAATAATTATTTATCCGCACCTCCTATTCGCAAGTATTTAGAACTTTTTGAATAGATTATTTATCTAAATAAAAAATAATATATTCCATTCAGACGGGTGTTTATTGAAATTAGCGAAAAAGGAGACGAAGGACCTCAAGAGAGAGAGAAAGACAAAGGAAGAATCATAAGGAAATGCGTTTTGTTGAATATTTGGTATATGGAAATTTGGGTTGGTGCACCAATACAATAAGGTAATGCCAATTAAAATTGAAAAATGTATAAATAATTTAATCAGCTTTTAGAAATTCAGAAGATTTCACTAATCAATATTTATAATCCTATTATATTAAGTGAGCAATCCTTGTATATATATTATGTAACTGGTTTCTTGCAAACGGCTCCAACGATTTCGATGAAACTTTGCATTTAGATAATGTTTTACATTCCAAGTTTACCTAGATAGGTATTTTCTTTTTTTGTTTATAAGACACCGAGCACAGCTCGGTCGCCCAATTGTTATATTTTAAGAAAGTAACTCGACAAACTGAGCCTTAGAACGTAGAACAGGATCGTCTTAACTCTCCGTAACTTAAAATTGTCTCGCTGAGCGTGTTCTGTCAGAGTTTTACAGTAACATCCAGATGATCTAGATGGTGCTGAGATAGCACGAACTAAAAAGTTCTCTATTTCTTTATCGTTGTCGTACAGTAGAACTGTGGAGCCCTCTTCCGGCCCATGTGGTGATTTGAAAGTATTTCTACACTAACTAGCGCAGGACTAATTAGAGCAAAAAAAAGGGGAAGAAAGAAAAGTCCTTCAAGCGTGACATTTATGCAGGACGGCATATCAGCGGCGACCGCCGATAGATTTAGATCTCTCAGTGGTCACCGTTATGTTTGGATTGTACTGTATTCATACTCACCATCAGATAAAGTACAGTCAATTTGCCAAGATACTATAAAAATAAAAATAAATACTTAAAAGTAAAAATCATAATTATTTTATTCAATTTAGGCTCCAAAAAGGCCCTTATGTATGGTTTAGTACGTTCTACCGGTTCGAAAAACATAGATACTAGTCATCGAGAAAACCGACAAGAAACTCGATCGGGCTTATCAACACCTTTTTTACAGTATTTAAATTATTTACAGTTATTATAATTGTTATTATAGTCGATGTACAGAGAAGAAATTACTTCTAGACATCACCGTCATTCACGTAATGATCACCCTCACCTTGAGATGTCAATAGAAAAACACATCAGAACTTCTTAAATTCTTACTAACAATGCAATACAAAAAAACTTACTTCCACAATTAAGAAAACACCTATTGAAGATATAATTTATAAGTACTATAATGTGATATATATAACATAATATAATCCTACGTGTTTATATTCATATGATAATGTGTTGCCTAGTAGATGAGATTTGGCGCAGTATCAGATACTTAATAATAGGGTCCGGATGTATTGATATAACATGACGTGTAGTTAGAAGATTTGTGACGAGTCTAAGACATAAAAGCCTTGTTAAATAACGATAACTTAGTTACAAATATTAACCGAATATTACTGATTACAATTATATTTGTATTTAAATTAAAAAGTGTGTAATGAAGGTGTAATAATAAATAAATATAAATTCACGGGCATGGACGTATAAATATAAAATCTGTGTTCACTGGCATTATTTTTAACCCTGATTAAATATTGACATTGGCAATTATTTCTGAAAAGTCAATAAAAAAATACTTTACAGTAATACCTTGCATATTTTAATGTTTATACTACATACATCATGCGCAAGGGAGTTGTATAAACACATTTTTTTTTTTTATTAACATGTGACAAGTATCTGCCAGCATCGCCGTTGGAAATAAAAAATAAACAATTCAACCCAACTGCGTATATTATTTTATAGAAATGAGTGCAATACAAACTTTAATAACTCGGTCGAAGTTTTATATCGAAAGTAATATTTCAATCAAACTTGTAAATATTACAAATACAATATCATATAACCCTCCTACAATCATACAGTATAGTACTCGAAGAAACAATATTTCCTCTCATGACATACCTGGAACTTACATTATATTGAAGGGTTGAGGTCGTGTCGTGTAACCCGACCAAATTAAGTGCCCCGGAGAATTTCATTTTGTCTCGTATTTTTCCCCACTTTTTTATTATATTCCAATTTGATTATGGTAATACGGGCGATATCGACAGGCGTATAATACATGCTTCGCTGGTTCGGACACGTGATATAAAGGCTGGTGTTGTTAGGCAACATGAATTGAAAGGTTGAGGGTAAACGGAAAAATTGGAAATATTAAGTAACATTAACATAATAATAATGATTATTATTATATTATGTGAGCAATTCTAGTATATATATACATATTCTCGAAAACGGCTCCAACGATTTCGATGAAACTTTGCATTTAGAAAATATTTGTAACACTGTATGTATTATTATTTTACCAAAAAAATAATTATACTTCTAAGATAGCAAGCAAAGCATGCTGCCTGCCTGATAGTAACTAGTAGGCTGGTCTACTTCGCTTACTTCCAAAGTTTAATGTCCTATGGTATTTTACTGTGGGGTTCAGCAGCTGAGGTAGATAGATGAGGTAAGTTATATTACAAAAGCGGGCAGTTCCAGCAATTTATGACATGGAACCACGCGAATCATTAAGGAATAAATTTCAAGAATTTAGTATCTTAACTTTGCCTTCCCAATACATCTTGGAAAATATAATGTATGTTCGAAAAATTGAAAATAATTTTGAACTTGTAACTAACACGCACATTTTCAATACTAGAAATAAATATAAAATAGTCATTTCATCTTTTAGACTTAGTAAAACAAATAAAGTTTTTTAGGTAATTGTGTTAGTTTCTATAATAAACTTCCTAATCACATTACCGATTTTCCGGATAATGAGTTCAAGAATCATGTTAAGCTGGTTTTATTGTCGAAGGGATATTATAGGGTGGCTGATTACGTGAATAATGGTGATGTCCAGACATCCAGATGTGATTACCTCTCTGTACATCTACTGAAAATGATAATAACTGTATATAATTAAATACTGTTAAACCAATTAAAAAAAAAGAACGTAATAAGATGTTGATAAACCTGATCGAGTTTCTTGTCAGTTCTTCTCGATGGCTGGGATGTTTTCCAAACCGGTGGTAGTGTTTTGACATTCATAAGTGCCTTCTTAGGGCCTAAATTGAATAAAAGATATTTTGATTTGATTTGATTTGATTAACTCACCACAAGAACTATACACAAAATTATTTGGCTGTTATCTTCTGTATGGTGGAGGCATTCCACCAGTCGGACTGCATCAAGTGGAGAGAAACCTCTTAAGTTTTATGCTAGATAGCTGTTTTATAAGATCTTATCTCAAATTTGACATTAAAATTTATTTGTTTACCTGTGCGTTCGCATGTCAGGATTAACTCAAGAATAGCGTAACCAATTTTAATAAAATTTTCTACACTGGCGCTGTATATTTTGACATTGCAAAATTGGTAGGCTATAAAAATAATAATATAATACCATAAACTCATTATAACTACTAGACAAGTAAAAAAGAAAATTACGAGACGTAATACATACAAAGAGAGAGAGTCTGACTAAATGCAAGCACAATAAAAATATTAAAAATCTATTTCGAATATATTATTATGTATAATTAAACCGAGAGTTTTTAAATATTTATAAAATGCTATATTATTAGCGAATAATTCAATGAATACTTCGCTACCTAATTTAAAGCCATATAAAGTGCCTGCAATTCTATGTCGGAGTTTTAAAAAAGTGATGTTCATCATCATCATCATCATATCAGCCGTAGGACGTCCACTGCTGAACATAGGCCTTCCCCATAGATCTCCAGAGCGACCGATCTTGTGCGGCCTGCACCCAACGGCTCCCAGCGACCTTTATTATGTCGTCTTTCCATCTAGTGGGGGGCCGTCCTACGCTGCGCTTTCCGGTGCGTGGTCTCCACTCGAGAACCTTTCTGCCCCAACGGCCGTCAGTTCTCCGAACTATGTGCCCCGCCCACTGCCACTTCAACTTGCTAATCCTTTTGGCTATGTCGGTTACCTTAGTTTGTCTACGGATCTCCTCATTTCTAATTTAAAATATTTAAATTTATTTGATTGTATGTAAAGCTAATTAATTAAATAAGTAATTTAATATTTAAAAAATAGTTTTACTAGATTTATCGACTTCTTGGCCTTCTCAATATTTAAAACTTGATCAATAAACGGGAACCAAAAATAGTTTAGTTATACTTACGTATCTTAAACGGGAGATTCGCACAAGTATCTGTGGCTATTGTTGTAACAAAAGATTAATTTTGTGTTTACCTGTAACAAAATTAAAAATATAAATTATTTAAAGTACATATTAGATTATTATTGAAAACTTATGAATGGTTTTGTGCCTTTCCGTGGTATTAATAAATAAGAAATATAATATGTATAACCATGATTTAAGATTAACAAAATATCTGTGCGACTAAGCTTTGCTCGGTGACTTGTAATAAACGCCTATCTAGATAAACTTCGAAATTTCGTCCGATAAGCAATTATGTGGCTAACATTATTGTAATCCAATTGAATTTATACAATTTAAAGAAAGTCAGAAAAAATTATTCCCTTTTTTAATAAACAACCCTTATATTTGCGTCAGGTTACTAAAAAAAGAAAATTATAAAGAAAGTTTCAATATTTTTATTTTTATGAATTTTTATTTTAATGACTTTTTGTTATTTTTTTTTATATATTTTTTGTTACTTTAAGTGTTTAATTATTTTTTTTCAAATTTTTGTAAAAAGATTATATATACAAAACAAAAGCCATTTTTTCATTTATTGAGTCAGAGCTTCCTTGTAAACGATATTTGACTTTGTTTTATTTTGCTGTTTTTTAACGTCGAGTACATATGGTGGCAGTCCAGAACGGTTTAACGGTTTAGACAATTTAAAAACTCCTGTGGGTAATGGACTGCATCTTCGATATTAGTTACAGTGTCGATCGATTTGTAACTTTTTATTTGGCCGGAGACTTTTTGAATAACCAAATTGTTTATTTCGTTCACCGTATCATTCCTAGGTGTCACTATCGCCCTAGAACACAACCAACGAAAGTACTTTTCATACAAATCTTCAATGTCAGGGTATACTTCATCTACTAAAATTTCTAAATTATGGACTATTTGCTTACTATTGCTTAAATTTGGAGTGTCAAGCTGCTTGACAGGTATCTTCGAGAACTCTCTCGATGGTTTTTAAGTACTCGAATGAGGTTGGACGGCGAACGTGATGTAGCAATATCCTAAGATAAAAACACTCTGATTGAGAAGGATGTACAATGTAGACTCTTCCTAAAGCGGCATCATTTTTTATGCCTGGATATATTTCACCACGCCTCCTTTTTGTGTATTTATTATTGGCCCATATGTAGTATAGCGGGACTTCGTGGTATAGAAGTGTCTTTGCGAATTCATCTTCATTACAGAGCTCAAAGAAAGCCTGCAAAGTATTTTTACGTGGGTTTTACCCTATTAGATGGGACCCAAAAACATACTCGGCGAACTGTGGGTGTACATTAGTACACCTATGCCCAACCCTTCGGGGAATACAGGCGTAATGGTATGTTATGTTTGGGCTACTTGTTCAGTCGTTTCTGTGTTAAAATAAACCCTTTGGCCATTTTCTAAGTGGACAGCTAACGCAAGACTGTAGGATGCCGCTCGTGGATTGGAAAAAATTCAAATATTCGCCAGACAGCTTCGGATGTACTTATGTACCAGCCATTCACGTAGTTTTCATTTGGGTTTATGACGTTAAAAGTAGTTGGTCAGATCCGTTATATATTTGCAAATGTATTTGATGGTTTGAACTGAGTGGCAGTACTCCACATTTATGTGAGCGTTAAACGTCCTACAGAATAGTGGAGAATAAGGAACAATCCATCTATTATCTATATTGAACCTACTTCCTCTGGTATTTAGCGTAGCGCACTGTCCTCCATTTACGGCGTCACGACGACGATAAACTCGCAAACAAACAAACAAACAAATCTTTCCTCTTAATAATATTATATATTAATAAATAATAGGTGATGGCTAACTTCATCATGTCGCACTTGCGTCCAGCGTAACTAGAGCGTTACTTTTGTAACTCGAAATGTTACTTGTGCGTTACTTTTCGTCAAGAAAAGTACCAACAAAAAAATGTGTTAAAATGGAACACAGAAACATGCATGTTAGTTGCCACAAATCACTCAGTTTTAACAAGGGAGTCACCATCTTGTCAGAGATCTATTTAAAAAGTAAAAGAAAAATAATTAATTAATAAGAATAATAGTGTTCATTCAATTAAAATAAGAAGTACGGCCAAATCACGTTGGAGACGTTTTTGTGTTTGTAGTAGTGAACGGTATAATAGGTACACGTCTAGGTAGTTTATAACGAACGTTTGTATTTAGCGTGTGAGGCATGTGGTAGTTAGCTAGTACTAACGCAAACTGGTTTATTCCGGTCTTTCTCACTACTACTAACGCAAAAACTTCTAAAAGCCAATTTAATATATCATGATTAGATCGTGGATAACCAAATATAATTATGGTATGGAACTAGTTATTATATTGTTAGAAGTCTAAATTCGGGGACGATTATAATATTCACGGTCGACTAAACAATGTGAACGGTTTGACATCATAATCATTATCCTCGCTATCTCCATATGTGATCACAAATCAAACGTCTCGTGAGCGTTATCTCTCCTATAGCCACTCCGAACCTCGCCTCTCTAACCAAACTGGAACTGATCCGGACGTCCACAGCTCGATATAGAGAATGACATTCTCAGGGTCCAGAAACCGAACACAGTAAGTAGGTTTCATCAATCCCAGGATACAGAGGTCCTCACTTATCCGACAGGTCCAGCAAGAATGTCTCTCTCTTAGGAATCCGACGTAGTAGGTTGCACCAAGCAACACCATAACACAAAAGGTCATCACGTTACGACGCGCGACAATTCAAGCGACACTATATCAGAGTGCTTTTTTTCTGACTATACTGTTAGCCTTAATGGCCCTGGAGCCTCTGACAGCTTTTACAGCTTCACCGGACTTGGGGGCGAGCGCTTAGGGCACTCAGCAGTGAAAGTATGAAAAACTCGCTCACAAGGGTGCCAAAGTGGCCAGAAGTGATCGAGAAACGGACTTAGGCTTGAGATATCAGCGTGCATATGCGCTGCGCCTTATATACCCTTTCACTCGGTCACAGCAGTAGGATAGTTGTGGATATCCAATTACGAATATACCTCAACTTCCCGATGAGGGTGATGAATACCTAACAATATTGCTAGTAAATATTTCAGCTAACTAGTGATTTTTTTAAAGGCAGCATGATGATAGGTCACCATACATCTTCATTTGACGTTATTAACGTCTCTTCTTAATCTTTTTATGGTGCTTCAAAATGACTACATAGTATCTGATGGAAATTACTACGATACAGTCAAGAAAAATGGAGACCGCCGGTGATATATTTCTCTCTTCACGCCTCGTTTGAAGGACCTGATATATTAAGAGATCTTGATAATACGGCAAACGTAAGATTTAGTTAACCTTATTGTTCTTGCCGAGATAGATGCTACTGTTCAGTTATGCCCTCGAATATCTGCCTGCGTCGTTCCGTAGTTGTAAGTAGGTGATGATCTATACATATTAGGTGAAATGCAGTAACTTTCTCAAACTTCGATGTAGTAATTGATTTCTCAACATTTATTATTTAAAAACAATTGAGTATTATAGTAGCTATCATGGTATCTCCATGTTATCCAATAGAGCTACCATATGTCCATCGACATAATCTCGTTTAGTACGCCCTGGCGGTTGCGATAAACTAACGTCAGCCGATAACTCCGATTTATTGAGCTTTGTCCACCGTTCAGAGCTTAGTTGGTATTTATAATATAGATATTTTTTTGTGTATGGACGCCCGGCAGATGTGAAACATTTTAGTGAATATAAAAAAAAACTGGGCAATCCCGAGACATGACAAACCAAAAGAAAGTTATTGTGAAGACGTTTATTTTATTACTATGTGTATGGTGGTCGCGATCACTACCAACCGCTTGTAATCTATCCGTGTTTTAAAATGAAACTTTGAAATGACCCATTATTTGTATAATACTATTTGGCACTACACCTCCAACGTTGGGACCAACATCCGGTCTGACTCACTATATATTTAGTGTTACGCTTAGACGTGTCGAGTCTATTTTTTCCTTTTTCGATCTGAGTTCTCCGTAAGCTTGAGGTGCCTTGACAGTTTCACTGGGCTTGGCGCAAACGTTAAAGGTACTTAGCCTCGAAAGCTTGGCAACTAGCGTTCAAAGGTGGCAAAGTATCGAACCTCGGCTTCGACTGTTGCCTTAAATACAATTAAGTAGGGATCTGGTTAGTTCCCTATTAAAAAAAAAATTAATCTAACTGTACATAAATATTTACATATTTCTGCCTGCTGAGAGAAAGAAAGAAAATTGAGAATTTGCATTTAGTGATCTGGCAATTATTTGGTCTAAAATTAAATAGTCAAAAAGGGTCACTTACAGAACCTATGTATGTTGATAGCTAGTGAATGTAATGTCACTGTATCATGCGAGCGGTTGCTGGGTTAAGGGCTCCATACCGGAGAAACGGACCTAGGCTTGGACTGCCGTAGGAGAAGGTGCTCGTGGCGGGTACTGACATATAAACGCACAGCCCAAACTAGTGAGCCCAGTACAGTGAAAATTTGCATGCTGTTTCATTCTACATTATAAGTGAGCACTAAAGAAGTATTTTGGGGAATTCAACATTACAATGGGACTTTTTGTCTTTTAGATAATTTATGTTTTTTACATAGAATGGGATATAGCTCAATTATGACACCAGCGAAGCCGCAGGAAAAGTGCTAGTGCTTTTTATAAATTGAATGTGATAAAGTAAAATGAAAACAAGTTGACAACATAAATAATAACATGACAACTTAAAGTGTTTTTCCTAAAGTAAATTTATTATATTAACCAAGATGAGAGAGTAAGTCTCAATTTGTGCCAATTTGAGATTCCTTTGTTACCTCTATATATTATTCAGAACAAATTAGGGTCCGTTTAACAAAAGCTTTTTCTTCTTATTGATTCCTTTTATACCGAAGACTAAAGCGAGAAATCGTATGTCGTTTTACATCTGTTTATATAAAGAACACATCGATTCGTATTTATTTATCTCATCATTATTCAAAAACTACTTGCTTTTTTACTCCATAACAATGAACTGTAAATTATAAACTAGTTCAAAATTTTGGAAATGTAATTTTTTTTTTCATGTTCTATGGTATTTCATAATGCGAGTATTGTATTGTATTGCGCAAAGACAATATTCTCAGGTATTATATAATAATCAAACAGAGTGATAGAGTATGTGCACCCGATTGGATCACGACCAGCATACGCATGGTGATGAACCGGTCACAGTGTCTGACTTTAGGTTCATCGCACTTCGGAATTACCCAGTTCATACCCAGCTTGCGAGAGGCTTACAGGCTGATAAGGAAACCTCGACCAGCGATGAATTGAAGATCTCTCTTTTCGCCGGTGTTTCTAGATTCTACCGTGTTTAAACAGTGTCTGACAGTATCGTCACTTTGACGAGCTAGTATAAAAAAACTTGAAGCAGAATCGCCTAAGTGTGTCAAATACGTTCCCCCTTGTTACAATTGTTTCTTGTAACAATGAAAATTGTAATTTCCAACGAATATCCTGGGCCAATTTACAGTGACATTAAATCATTATTAAATACTAGCTGGACCCACGGTTTTACCCATGTTCATTCTATAAAACAAACACCGCGCCGCCAACGCTATTATAATTGTTCTTCCCGCAACTACAAATTATTTTAATTTTTCATTATCTCCTAAACTATGTGTCCAAATAACATGCTATAAAGAGCAAAATTTAACTTCATAAAATTGTTTTTATGGTGAAGTTACTTTTTTCGTAAAGATTAATATGCCATATCTAAAAATAATGTTCATAGATCACTTTTAAATTTTTAACAATTGTTTGTTATAAAATAGCTTATTGTGGCTTATGTATAAGAGGTAGGCATATGCTATCCAGGACTTTTTATATAATCTTTTTTGTAGATTTTTGTATTTACGTATCATTACCCATAACGCCAGCGCACACGGATAAAGCAGTTCGGGACGGCTTCCACCTCTAACTTACTGAACAAAAACCAAAATTTATGGCTAGCTGGGAATTGTAGCCTAATGTTATATATCCTATACTATTTCTCGTGAGTTTGTCTATCATCATACAAAAAAAAATTTGAATCCGACTGGTAGTTCCAGAGATTAGCGTGTTTAAACAAACAAACAAGAAAACTTATCCGTTTTATTGTATTAGTATTTTTTTTTTAATAATTAAAATCCCTGTTTGTAGTAATTTTCATCATCATCTCAGCTGAAAGACGTCCACTACAGCAGATAGCACTCCCCCAATAATCAGTTCACCATCAAGTACAATAATCGATCATGTGCTGCTTGCACCCAGCGAATTCCCGCAATTTTCACCAGGAGCTTTGTCCATGCTGCATCTTCAAGGTACATGGCCGTCACTCAAGAACACTACAGCTCCATCGGCCATCGGATATAAGGGGTTTCGAATTACATCTTCACTGCTGTGACACCAAAGCTAACCTCACCTGCACGTGGTGCACCTGAGTGATTAACGAACGAGGAAATGGCGATAGCGGGTTGTAGAGCTGTTTTCTCCGACTGAATCGCGACCATCATGCATATGGTGAAAAGTCCATCATAGTGACTTGCTTTTGCGTGTCGCGTTTCGGTATCTACCTGTGCACATCCAGTTAAATTAATGCAGGCCGGGATGATAGCAGCGACCGTTGATGGATTTCGATCTCGCGGTGGTCACCGTTAAGTTAGAATTGTACTGTGCTTACCATCAGTTCCAGTACAGTCACTTTGCCACTATAAAAAAATCTGAACTGCGAAAGATTTAGCAAGAAAATTTTTGGTATGTGTTGGTACTTCCAGTGTTCCAGTTTTCCGTTGACTGTAGGCGACGCGTGTGCCTATAGTAAACGAAACTGATAGGTTTTTTTAATATAACAAGGAGCGATAGAATTAAATAGAATTTTGTAAAGCAGAAACAAAATGTGAGCATACTGGCGAAAGCTATGTCAGTTACTTCAGTTCTTTCGTGAATCTCCACATTACTGATTTGATCACGTAAAGAAACTTCGAGCATAACACTTTCCATTGCCTTTGAGTGACCTTGAGCTTTATTAAAAAGCCAATTAATACACTACATTAAATTCTAAATTTAATTTACTGAAATATCATCTTAAACACGGACACAGTGAAAGGCAAAATATGAATTGCTAGAAAGTCAGTTGCATGCCATCTCTCTCTGAAATCGTTGTAATGACAAACACAATGCTAAAAGCAAACCTGGCGGCTTTTCGCCACAAAGAAATATCTCCAACACAGATCGTTACAAGAAGCGTCAGGGGTATGTATGTATATTCTGACGAATATGGGCCATTAAACAAGCGTTTTAGTTTTTATTTACAAAAACTAAGCAAACAAAGATGAAAAGTAAAGACTCACTAAAGGTTTTATAATTGGGATACTAAACAGGTTTTCTTGTGTATTTATTATTGGAGCATTAATATTATTTGCTGTATAAATAGACAGACAAACAATAGTAAAATAATATAGTAGTAGTATCGTTGCATGACTAAATGAAGGCGATTTACTTGACAGTAATTGTCGAACAGCTACTGAAGAATCTCTTATTATAGACGATCCGATCACGTCTAGAGCAGGAGAGCTGACCGTTGAAATTCTATTTATGCAGGCATAAGCAGACCTCGGCCTATCTTTTTACCTTTGACGTTTTTCGTCTAATGTATGCAAACGATTTTCTTCAAATCATTCAACAATTTTATAGATGGTAGAATGCCAAGTTCGACTGTTTTAAAGCGAGTTACTCCCAACACGTGAAGTCGTTACTGCAAGCGATCAGATGCCATTTGATATACACCCTTGTAACGCAGATACTGACCACCATGCTTACGTTTCCTCTGTGTCATCTTGGAGTAAAGGACGGCTTTTAGCAAGCGATGGTCATCCATGCGAAATATGTGTCCACGTCGTCTGGTCATCTTATATAGGCTGATAACCAAACATAATTATTTGAAAGTTGAAAGCAGTTTTTATAGCCACACTGTCGGCAGTCGACCGAAGGCATTTGTTTCCCATCACCCTATATTTTCCTCTTCCATTAAGCCATATTAAAGGACAGGAGACTCTGTCGTATATCGCTGGTTTTTCATTAATAAATGTCTTTGCGCCGACAACGTATTCGTCTCAATGGTTATTTAGGTCGATTTTTATGTATCTTGTATCGATTTTGTGAGGTGTAGACGATCTGTTCAGTGAATTGTATGGTAAGCAAAAACCGGGATAAAGAAGGCCCCAAATGCCATTAAGTTTAATATAGGTATTTACAAAGCCCTGGTAGTGTCTCCTATAGGCCCATAACAATGAATCTACTTAACTAAATGCAGTGGTCTTGTATGACAAATTCTTCGAGCAACTTGTACCTAGTTGTGCATTTTGAAAAAATGTTCAAGCCAAAACCGTGGTCAGGAAAAAGAAATGTACTTAAATACGCACTAAGAATTTATACCCCTAATAAATGTTAGCCCACGTGTCAATCATACCATTGATTATATTTAAAATTATTTTTGCTCAAATAATTAATCTGAAATTTTCTTAGCTACTTCCAGCTGCAATAGATGAAGTCCGCTAGTTAGGAGGTTAATACCAACAATAATGACAATAACAATAATGATCCGACGATGCCTCGTTGAGAGGCAAACACGTGTTTTCGATTGTGAACGTTTCACGTCTCATCTCCTACATTAAATCAATTTAATTTATTTTTTATATATTACTAGTATTTTTTATTATTTATACTTACTTAGTTTTATTATTATTATTTAAAATTTAGTTTTTTAAGTAGGTATTAATATTTAATTGCATTCATTATTTATTACTTTCTTTAAATATTATTATCGTTGTGCTATTAATTATATGTTTTTATATTGTAAGAAGACGAAAAGTGCTGTTAATCTGTTGCAGGCGGAAGTAGCTAAGAAAATTTCGGATTAATTATTAACGATGGATTTCCGCATAGTAACGCATTCATCAATCAAAATATCCTTTTACTCACTTTTGTTTTTTTTTTTAATAATATTTTAATGTGTTTAACATAATATTTGTTTTCATTGTAATTCACATTATTGTCATTGATGACTAACGCTATAGCGTCGCACTTTCGTCACAAGATACGCGCACATCTATCAATTTTACCCTCTACTAAACGCGACAAAACGATACACATGAACAATACACTACCCTGGCTATGATGCTTTTTCCAAAGGCTTCGTAATACACCGGCGCACACACGTACAAAGAGGAGACCCAGGTAATAAGACCCACTGTATAATGTATTTAATCTTATTCACTAGGAACCTAAATCCTATATATGTATATGTTTCTGTCGCGTTAAAAAGTTTTCACTTAAAAATCCATGAATTTTAAAAAGTAAAAATTTCAAGATTTCACATTTGGAACGCGAAACACGCCCACGTTTCCGATCAACACACGCCATCAGGAGCGATTGCCAACGCTACGAGAGCTCGACCCCTACGGATTTCGAATTTCAAACGGTCCGCACCGGACGTCGTCGCCGCGTCGGTACGAACGCGGGCCGGAAACACCCGAGCGGACACGCTACGCCAGTTCCTGGTAACAGCTGATTTGGAAGGAACGGTGGGTTCCGTTTTCGAAATTTATATTGTACTCGTACTATTCAAGTGTTCTTTTTTTTTCTTACGATAATTTTTTAAATTGTCGACGAAGGTCCGTTAAAGTAATTTTTTTTATTATTATCTGTGCCCGCGTCTGTGTTCTACAGCATTCCATCAATCGGTCACACGCGCGTATCGCGCTACCTCTCTTCCCGGTTATTCTAAAAATAAAAATGCTTTTTGTGGATGATCCTTAGAAAATTGACATATTATTATTACTAGCGATACTACCCTAAGGTCAAAATTCGACCAGCTACTTTTTGATCATAGACTATTGTCTGTTTAACATTTGCAGTATTCATGAACCTAAACAATGAGTATTATCTACATAAATTTAATATGATATATGAGGACGCAATTTCACACATGGCCATTTAATTCCTAAATAAGCAAAGCTTGTAATATGATAACTAAACAGCTGATATACATACATATATAGATATTTAACACACAGACACACTTACAACTGATATTTATGCTCATCACACAAAGTCTCAAAGTCTCGGCTCAATAGTAGCGTTTACTACAATGCGCCACGAGGCCCATGGCATTGATGTGACAATGTCAATATTTTGGGGGATCTAAGTTCAATGGAACTGGTCGGTTTAGGATTCGCATTAAATTTAATATACTAGTAACAGATATCATAGATAAATTTTAGCTTTCTGCACTCCTTCTCCATATAAACTTTAACCATGCCAAATCTCAGTCTTCCGTGCACGCAATACTCTTAAAAAGGGGTAGAAAGTTATTGCTTCACATATTAATATAATTATTATGCTCTCGCTGATTTTTTTGTAAGTCTTTTTAATATCTACAATTATACAGTACATTAATTCGATATATTATATCTCATGGTTTACTCAGCGTAAGCCATTTAAACCACCGAATTGATTCACAATTAGGTTTTTATTTATTTATTTCTAACTCGTAATTCTAATTCTCATTTTAAAATAAGAGTAGCCTGAGCAACTCCTTATAACATCTACTATCTGTGAGTAAAAATCCCGTCAAAATCGGTCCAACCATTTTCATATTATTAACATAACACATACCATCACGCCTGTATCCCCGAAGGGTTAGGTAGAGGTGTACTAATGTACACCCATAGTTCGCCGTGTATGTTTTTTAGGTCCCATGTAATAGAGGGCGAGCCTATTGCCAATAATCGGGCACAAAGCAAACCTCCGAGCTGCTACTGAGAATTTCATAGAAAAACCCAATAACACCTTCCTTGACCTGGGAATCGAGCCCAGGGCCTCAATCATAGCAGTCGCGCTTACGACCACTAGGCTAATGAGGTAGTTATCATATTATTATCTAGATTTAATTTCAAATTGTTTGTCTAATGTCCGACAAAATTATTGTATCGCTTACTTCAACCAATCACTTTCATATTATTATCTAGATTTAATTTCAAATTGTTTGTCTAATTTAGGACAAAATTATTGTATCGCTTACTTCAACCAATCACTTTCATATTATTATCTAGATATAATTTCAAATTATTTGTCTAATGTAATTCAAATGCTATTGTATATAGTATAACAGAAAAACAAAGTTCCAGTAATGGACTCGCGACAATGTTTCAGTAAAACTTAAATAAAATGTTTGTTTCTCGTTTTTGTAGTGTCAGTGTAAATTAGATGAAGATTCGATGCCGGAGCGAAAGCTGTAAAGGTAATGGAAAAAGATAATAAAAGGTACCTTCACCATTCTAACTTAGACAACCAACAGACTTATCACTCGAATGGCAAATGTTTGAGTTTTTTTTTTATTTGGCTTCTATTTTGTATTAGCGACAAAAAAAACGATAGTGCACTTAATACTAAGCAAGAAATGAGAGCTTCTATTAAGAGATTTTCTATAGACACGATCGGGATTTTATTAATGCGTTTAGTTTGACTAGACAAGACAATTTTTACTAAAAAAATAAAACCAACTTAAAATGATTTCTGAGGAGTTCCCTGGTGTAGCTTCGAAATCTAATGAAATTAAAGTATCCTCTTTAAAAAGTATCATTTAAATCAGTTTACAAAGAAAGAAGTTATGCCTAAATATCCATAAAAAATATAGACCTACATTCGAATTGCGAACCTACTCTTTTTAACTGACTTCTAAAAAAGGTCCTCAGCACGAATGTAATTTTCTATGGATGTTCAGCCATTACTTCTCTGTTTATGAACCGGGTGGTTCTATTATAATTTCATTGACATTCAACCTTCGACTTTGAAGATATAACTACCAGGAAACTCCTTCAAAACGTTGAAGTTGATTTTCTTTGATCTTAATAATTTTAAATGAAGAATGTTCAAATATATAATTAAATTATGTTTTGACTAAAACTGATAACAATTTAAGCCTCGAATGAAACTGGTTCTCAAGGACAACTACTGGAACATAGCGTTATCTGACAACAGATTTTAATGTAAAAAAGAATTGTATTTTTGGCGTTTAACGGTTTGGCCTACGTCGGCTTAGTTGTTTTCATGAATTTTATTTTAATTAACTATTAATCAAATTATTAAATTAAATTAAATTAATTATATATTATTCATTAAATCAAGGAATGCATCTATTGGGCAGAGCCAGTTGACGAAGCTGAAAATGGATGATGGCAGCGTAGCGTCCACCAAGCCAGAGGTATTAAGGGAGATCGAAAGGTTCTATGGGCAGTTATATACCTCGTCAACTAAGCCTGTTACCAGCCCGGCTAAAGATCCGAGAGCCTGGCTGACCCGACACTATACCGAAGATATCCCCGACATCACCCTGTACGAGATTAGGATGGCCCTTAAGCAGCTTAAGAACAACAAGGCGCCGGGTGATGACGGAATTACATCAGAGCTTCTTAAAGCGGGTGGAACACCGATACTTAAGGTCCTGCAGAAGCTCTATAATTCCGTTATACTCGAGGGTAAAACGCCGGAAACGTGGGGTGGCAGCGTGGTGGTCCTGTTCTTCAAGAAAGGTGATAAAACCTTATTGAAGAATTATCGGCCCATCTCGTTGCTGAGCCATGTATATAAGCTGTTTTCAGGGTCATCACGAATCGTCTCGAGCACAAGTTTGATGACTTCCAGCCTCCCGCACAAGCCGGTTTCCGAAAAGGCTTTAGCACCATAGACCACATCTATACGCTGCGGCAGATTATACAGAAGACTGAGAAGTATAATCTGCCTTTATGCTTAGCGTTCGTGGACTACGAAAAATCATTTGATTCGGTCGAAACCTGGGCAGTGTTGCAGTCTCTCCAGCGATGCTGTATTGACTATCGATATATCGAAGTGTTGAAGTGCTTGTACAACAACGCCACCATGTCAGTCCGAGTACAGGAGCAGTGCACGAAGGCAATTCCTTTGAGAAGAGGCGTTAGACAGGGAGACGTAATATCTCCAAAAGTGTTTACCGCCGCTCTAGAAGACGCCTTCAAGCTCCTGGAATGGCAAGGACTCGGCATCAATGTCAATGGCGAGTACATCACTCACCTTCGATTTGCTGACGACATCGTAGTCATGGCAGAATCGCTGGAAGATCTTGGCACAATGCTCGATGGCCCCGACAAAGTTTCTCAACAGGTGAGCCTTAAAATGAACATGGACAAGAAGAAAATCATGTCGAATGTCCATGTGGTGCCCACCCCAGTATCAGTTGGGAACTCTTGTCTAGAAGTTGTTGAAGAATATGTCTACCTACGACAAACAGTCCAGTTAGGTAGGTCCAACTTTGAAAAAGAGGTCAGTCGACGAATCCAACTCGGCTGGGCAGCGTTCGGGAAACTGCGCGACGTCTTCTCGTCCAAAATACCTCAGTGCCTCAAGACGAAAGTCTTTGACCATTGTGTGTTGCCAGCGATGACATACGGCACAGAGAAGTGGTCGCTCACTGTGGGCCTCATAAGAAAGCTAAAGGTCGCTCAGCGAGCTATGGAGAGGGCTATGCTTGGTGTTTCTCTACGAGATCAAATCAGAAATGAGGAGATCCGTAGACAAACTAAGGTAACCGACATAGCCAAAAGGATTAGCAAGTTGAAGTGGCAGTGGGCGGGGCACATAATTCGGAGAACTGACGGCCGTTGGGGCAGAAAGGTTCTCGAGTGGAGACCACGCACCGGAAAGCGCAGCGTAGGATGGCCCCCCACTAGATGGAAAGACGACATAATAAAGGTCACTGGGAGCCGTTGGGTGCAGGCCGCACAAGATCGGTCGCTCTGGAGATCTATGGGGGAGGCCTATGTTCAGCAGTGGACGTCCTACGGCTGATATGATGATGATGATGAATCAAATTATATACCGAAAGTGCATCAGTACTAACAGGTTTTCACTCTATAACATGGAAGGCACTCTGATATATATTGAGACCAAGACTTTCCCTGTGTGTTTTGTGCCGGACGTGTTCCATTTATATGTGATGCCTTGAACTTTATTGTATTCTTAATTAACACAGTTAAGTTGTATTCATCAAATAGCCAAATTAATATTCATGTACCCATAAATAACTTGAGAGTGATAATCAGACGGGCACGAGCAAATGCTTTAATACCATGCTATAGTTACATTACATCTCAGACTCACTGAAGGGTCTAAGCTACCTGTCATCCATAATTGCATCAAATCATTATAATTTTTGAAGTGAAAACTTCTAAAGACACGTGCAATTTTTGTTTGGGCTAAATGTTATGAGTTCACGTCACCTCGCGTCACCGACACCGACATGTAACAGTATATCTGTAGCTAAAGGTGTAACGTGTTGAATTAATTGTTGAATTATATATTACCTTTTTACTTGGAAGTTCCAAAGTTAAATCTCTTGCAAACGAGCGATGTACGATGAAAATTAAAGGACTCATAAAATCATTCTTGGGTGATCACGATCGTAACAGATTGCCGAAGTTTGATTGAAACAGAACATTATTTCAGTATAACAGAGCGTGACAGCATGCCCCATGAAGAGACTACTTCAACTGATCTTAGTAAGTAGTGTGAATAGATGTGAAAAACAACATTAATGTTAATAATTTCAATTTACAAATTTCATAATTTATAGTTTTAATTATTCATACAATAATTAATTTAAAAAAAAATGGATAGAGGTAGGGCACAGTGAAATTTCTTTGGAGATTTGTCTCTACATGGGACAGTCCGACTAGTGGAATACCGTACAGAAGATCGCAGCAAAGGTGTTGTGTTCCTGCGGTCAGTAGGGTTTCCAGAGCTCCTCGGGATAGGGGGTTCAAGGTCGGCAACGCGCTAATGATACCTACATGCATCAATAGCCTACGGTATCCGCTTACAATCAGGCGGGTTATACTTGTTTGGCCACCTTTGTTGTATAAAAAAAAAATCATGTGCGCAATTCACACGTGGTAGAAGTGAAACCTTCACATCTATGTTTTTTTTATTCAGAAAATGATCAAATACACACTAATTTAAAGTTTATGAAAATGGATCTAAAAGTACTCAGAATAATTATTCAAAATATCATCTGAAAAAATTACAAACATATAATACGTACATGTATACTTAACACCGCGGTTGTTGTGATGCCTTTTCCTAACTAATAACTAAACAAAGTGGTATCTTCTGACAAGATTTTCACTCTGAGAGTTTGTTTGACATCTCAAAATTCGTACTTTTCAATGTTCGTACCTTGTTTTGTAGTGTTGGAATTTGCAACTTACATATTTTGTATTTTAGCGCCCTCTAGGGAGCTTTTGTGACAAAATGCAAACTTGTACTTTGGTAACGTAATTTGCAAAATCCATAAATTTTTTTTATTACAGTTCTCATTTTAGCACCTTCTATTACATCTCTTAGTACGAACTGGAAATGGTGTAATTTCTCATCATTAATCATTCAAAATTATTCCCATACTGTTTGTACAGAGGCCGCTAACAGAAATAATTTCATTTCTACGACTTTCGATCAATCTACGACTAAAGTAACCTAAACACAATATCAATCAGTAACAGAATGTCATAAGTGATGTCTAAAAAGTTTTTGTTTCGTGCCTTTTTGGTGAGGCACTAAAATTCACTATTTCGTGGCAACAAATCTCTTTTGTACCATTTTACCATTGCCTAAAACTTTCCTATCTCATTTTCTCCCACGTTAAATCTTATGAATTTATGTGTCTGTCTCTTTTTACTGTCACTTTTTCGTTTCATCAACTTTCAAATCAAAACGATACTAAAGAAGTTTTCACTTCTAAAAGACTTAAAAAAAAAATTGTTTTCATTTTTGTCTACAATCCTTATAAAATGCATTTTTTATGTTACAAACTAGCATAAAGGTATGCTGGCCATTTTATATTTAGTGCCTACAGCTATTTATAGCCTAACTCGGAATTATGAGTTATCTTGACTTAGATCAGTCATCAATATGTAGCAACTCCTCAGAATAGGATTGGAACAACTTGTGTACCAGTACGTATTGTCAACTAAATACATCGGAGTCTAACACAGTACCGCGCGAATAAGTAAATATGTTATAATAAGTGTGATGGTGATGCTTGCATAATGGTACATTGCTACTTCTTCACTATATATCAGCAAAAGTTATAGAGGAACGAAAAACACTAAAAAACAATGTCAGCTTTTTATACTTGTGATTACTTCTTCATAAGATCTTTTGCATAAAAGCTTTCTCACTTTCCAAGAACAAAACAGAGAAAAAGCCTGATAGGGCTCCTTGATCTCAATATGTGGGATCAGGGTTCCTTCCATTGTATATTCTTCAAACTTGGCAGTACTGACGCCTTTTTCGGTATACAAACTTCGTTGCTTGTTGCTTTAATTAAAATGCTTTAATTTAACTAGGCCAAAGTAACCCGAAAGTATAAAGGCTATAAAACCAAGGAAAAAAGAAGAATTGCGGCAAAATAACCAAGACTCCGTCATTAAACCGCATACTCATGCCGCATTTGGTAAAACACAAGTAATTCGTCCCTAACATAAAAATATGCAATAAACACAACCCAATAAAACCTTTAGACGGGCATCAAAAAACTTTCAGATCTTTTACGATATTTGATATACGACCGAAAATACCTCGAGTGCGTGTTTTATTGTCCACGTACAGGCTTATTTTAAGACTATTGATATATATAGTGGATACACGAAGAGAAATCCATTTGTTGGTCATATTAAATTTGTTTATCATCAGCTCTTTTACATTCATGTCTTAAGTATTCTATCAAATTGAGATTAATATACTGAAAGTAAGATTTTTTAAAGTAGCATGGCAAAATAACGGTACTATGACTGATTGTAAGGACAGCACATATCAAAAATAATGGCGGTCGTCGAGAGATCGAAAATGTAACTGTTGGCAACTGAAATGCGATAAACCAAAAGACCGTGTGCATCGTGATTGGGCGATTTAGTCGTGTACAGAATACTTCCACACTGATTGATTACTACATATACTTTGGCTGTGTATGGTGGTCGCGATACGGACGAACTCAATAAAATTGTCGTATCTTATCATCTAGCAAATGATGGAGCTTTTATACAAAACCGCAAATATAATAAAAAACTCACTGCGAATGGATAATTCATAGAACTGCATTAGTAAATAGAGATACGTTGAATGCCTAGTTTGGAGGGTAGTTTCATCAATATAAAATTAATTATGCTTCTTTAGTTCGGACAAGTTATAACGGAATTTTAATAAAAGGATAAAAAAATATTTATAATACAAATGCTAGTAGAAGTAAAAGCAGAGGTCGACCAAGACTGAGTTATGCGGATCCAATATAAAAAATATCAATCCTAAAAAAGTGAAAAGCATTAGAAATCAGCAACAGCTTTATTCCAACCCAATGCAGGGCATAAGCCTCCTCCCTATTATGCCATTTATCCCTATCCTGTCATAACTTTGTCCAGTGGGTATGTCTGACAAAATTTGTGATATCACGAATGCATAAAAGGATTAATGAATATAAAAAACGTAAACATGTGATAGAAAGAAGTAGTTGTCAATTGTTTCTCTGTACCTCAATAAGGATATGGTATGATGAAAGAAAATAAACATTCCACAAAATATTAAAGTATTATTTCATTGTTATAATATTCAGTAATATTAAGCTAAAATATATTGGATATATTTTTCCGACTACATGTAAGTGTTTCAGAATCTTTTTTTATAATAAAAAAGGAAATGTACCTTTGAGAGAGCGACGTTGCCCTGACCTAAATAAACCTGCCCGTTTGATAAATAGTGGATTAGAGACAAATGTCCGTCAACAGGTTGGATGAATCGGTGATATCATTTTTTCTTTCGAAGCCGCTTGTTCGGACGAACCTTGACATATGTTTCCTGACTGATTCCTCGCTAATTAATTACAACTTTTTGTTAGCGTTCATCAATACAATAATAACTACGCTTTATTCAGTAATTTTAGTATTCTTTATGATAATATAGTAATAACCCTATAATTGAAACTGTTGCAAAAAGATCAATTAAATGTTAACATTGATCTAGTTAAAAAAATGACTAAAATTATCTACTTATTTGCTCTAGAAACTAAGCATGCTCATGTATATCTTTTATACAGTATTTGTTCAAAAGTATTCCTGTTGAAGAATGATATATACAAGTCTTCTTCTTCTTCTTCTTACCCCTTATCCTACTTATCCTTATCCATAGGACTAGAGGAGTCATGAATATAGAGAAGTAAAAATAGGTCGTAGACGACCAACAATAACCTGGTAACGAACAATAAAAAATTACATAATAGCGTACAACACATTAAAAGAGACTACCCACAATTGTACGATGTGGCGCAGAAGTACTAGTAGGGCTGAGCCCATATAAATTGGAACAATAGCCAGGAGAAAGAAGAAGAAGATAAGTATCTAAAATAATACTATAAGCTAAAATGTTTGGTTAAAATCTCATATGATGTTCAGTACCGATGTGGTTTAAGCCTAGGGTGAGTGGGTCTCAAGTGCAGCTGCTGGAGCAAAAGCTATAGACGCTTGGTGACAAATGTTCTGCTTAAGGGTGGTAGATAGCCTGGTGGGTAATACAAAATGTTTTACTATCATGTATAGATAATAATTATGTTTTCAAAATGTATACAAAAAAAAAATTGCAACTACATATTAACTTTTAAAATATACTTAAACTATAGTTACTTTGCAATCCTAAATGGAGGTAGTTAAGCAGAAAGGACTCAACCCACATAAAGTCACTTTCGAGTTATTGACGTTTAAAGTTCATATGTATATTACTTTATTATGCTTTGTAGAAATTTATATTTTGCTTTTTACGTTTGAAGGAAATATATTTAAAACTATCCAAACGGTTTGAATCTATTTAGCTTTCTTTTTAATGGGCCTGTTTCAATAAAAAATAATTTATAACAAAATTCAAACAGATTACATCATTATAATAAATCAAAATATTATCTTCATGATATGTGTGGGTTGGTTCCCATGCAACTAAATGTAAACTTCTCTTGTCTTTTTCGCAGATCTTTTTTGCTCAATGAAAGATCTTACTTATAAGACCCTCTTGGCATCAATAACTCATTTTTAACCGAATTGTGGATTGAGTCCTTTCTGTTTAACTGCGTCGTAATTATTTGTTGCTACTTCCACTTGCTAAGTTTTAGCCTCTGAACCGAACTGCAAAGAACCTGATGAAAATCAAGGTGCAGTTCCGAAACAACAGCTCGTAGCGATGAAAAATTTCAATAGCAGTCGTTATTGTGAAGCCGTCCTGTACCCGACTGGATTTCGATTAATATACACTACCCTCTCCCATCGACATCAACAATATACCTCCATCCCTTTCCACCATCGGACTTAGACTAAACGGCTCTTCAGAATATTCACCATGATATATCTATATCATGATAAAACACGCACAGAGAGGCAATCTTCTTGCGTAGCTGAAACAGCTAGATGAATTAGGTAGCACTTAGTGACATAATAATATAACAAATAGGATAAGGAGGAGTCCCTTCCACTCCACTATAAACCTGCTGTAGATTTATAAATTGCATTTAGCCGACCTGTTATAAAAAAAGGTGAGAAAGGAAAGCAATTTTAAAATACATTTATGTTATTCTCTCCATGTGCTGATAATAGAAGAGATTTTATTGTCTGTTCCCAAACGTGACTAAACGTATAAACATTTCAAGAACTACCTCTACGGAGTTGCATCTCTAACTGCGTCTAGTTCCCCTTAATACATCACTTTGTCGATAGATAGCATGAATAAGATATAAAGGATTACGCTCCACCGCACCAGGATAGTTCAACTCGGAGTTTCGTATACGGCTTTAGAATTAAGCCATCTATTCCTTTTCAATGTACTGACTGAACGAAGACTAATTTATTAAATGAAATTGAATATATAATTATAAATTACATCAATTTTGTTTAATTAAATTTGAGAAAGACAAAAGTTACAACAGTTGACCAAACAGGAACGTGAACTCCCGAGTTTAATATTAATCAAATTTCGATCCTTTTGATTTGTTAAAGGAAAGTTGTTTTGAGCATCAGCAGAAAATAATTACAATATTAATAACTTTGTTTCGATTTACGCATGCCGGATTGACAGCGGTAACTGGTGATGACTTATTGATGTCAAATCTTTTAGTGAATAGGTGATGATTTAGTGGTGTATGTAGCTGAATGCTGGATAGTGAAAGGCACTAATGAAAAAAGATTACATTCAGAAATATGAACGTTAAGATGGATGGGTGGTGTAACTAACAAGAATTAATAAGATTAGGAATGATTATCAGAGAAAATATGAAGAATATCATTAGTCACAGAAAAGTTGAGAAGTAATAGGTTTGCGGATATGGACATGTCATGAAGATAAACGAATGTTATATAAACAGAAGAATGTTAAGTATTAAGCTGGACAGATAATTAGAGTACCTAGTGAAAGACCGAATAAGGTATGGATAAATATGTAAGGAATCTTATGTATTTAAACGGTGTGAACTTTGAGATGACTGCTGATGGAGAAGAGTGAAAGAGTAAGACAAGTTAAGCCGACCGTATTTAGGTGGGATTAGGATTATTGTTTACAATGCGAAAGACATAAATGCTCACCGAAATCTATGAATTCGTTCATACAATAATTGTTAAAATAAGATCCATAGAAAATTTTAAAAACGAAATAATGTAGCTCTACAAAAAGAAACTTCGAAAGAACAAAGTAAATTAATGGACAATCTTAACGTTGTTCTGAAAGAAAATAAAACTAGCCATTGAATTAGCTCTTAGCGCCAAATCCAATAACAATGCCTTCTGGTACATGCAACGTAATTGCATTTTCGCTTTGGGCATTAGCACAGTCGGACTAAAATAAATGAAAGCCAGAGAAAAGCTAAATAAGAAAGCTTTGCACTTACCTAATTAGCTATTGTGCATTATGTAACAGAGATTTCGGTGTTGGCTGAAATATATAATACTTGTGAACATTGCATTGTTCTTATGTTTTGTATTTTGTGTTAAGTTGTTCATGTATATGTTAGTCAATTAGTCTTTCAACAGGTGATATTATTATTTTGCCTCCACAAGAAAACCATCAAACAAATAGCGTACATACCACCTCGATGATTTCTGGTGTCTTTTAAAGGACATCTAACTGTGCACTATGCAGAGTTTCTGACATAAAAAATTGTTTTCTCTCCTTTGAAATAGATAAATAAACGAAGCACATTTTTCTTTGTTCTCGTTATGTACTACTTAGATAGTACCAGGACTCTTAGCCGGGGGACATAAACGACTTATCTGCCAAATTTCATTAGAATCCCACTAGCTCTTTGAATATTATTGGTAATCAAATTTTATTAAACGTCCCTTGTTGTAACATAAATCAACTGCCATGGACTTTGCTTGCGTTATTTACAATATAAAACTTAATAATAATAACGTATAGCTTATATCTTTTAGAGACAATGTAGCTTCGGAACATGGAAAGAATTTTCAGAATAATATCAGTAATTCCAGACATTAGGTACCACCATATTCACAAAGTTTAACTCTATAATATTATTATAGAATAATATACCTATAGACAATTTTGAATAACTTGCAGTATTGCTATGACCGAAGTCCTGGGTTTGAATCCCAGGTCCAGCAAAGTGTTATTGGGGTTTTCCTATGAAATTCTCAGTAGCAGCTCGGAGTTTGGTTTCGTGCCCGATTAATGGCAATAGGCTCGCCCCCTATTACATGGGCCTAAAAACATTCTCGGCGAACTGTGGGTGTACATTAGTACACCTCTACCTAACTCTTCGGGGAATACAGGCGTGATGGTATGTTATGTTGTGTTGCAGTATTAAACTAGTTATAATTAGATTGAATTAAAAGTCATCTGCTTTAGTTTTGTTTCTGAGCTAGTTAAATCTACTAGTAAAGAATGTTAACGTAGGAGACCTTCGAAACAAAACACAATAAATAAATTATAATGAAAAGAATTAATACAATAAGGGGAGAATGGCACTACAACAACAAAGATTTACTTTGACAAAGAAACCAATAACAGAGAACCGGTGGGCTTGGAGTTTTGTAATTCCCTGTGGCATGCCTAAAAAATGTTGGACGAAAATACAGATTGGTTAGGGATGAGAGTTTATATTGTTTATCGAGGTGTTATTTCTTAATTATATATTATATAATATTATAGTTTAAATGTTGAAATACAATGCATCACAATCGCTTACAAATACTTACACAGCCGACCGAGTTGCGCTAAAAGTCTTTAAAAAAAACACCTATCTACGTAAACTCAGAATGTAAATAGTTTTTATATACAAACTTTAATCCAAATCGTTGAAGTCGTTTCCGAGAAACCAATTACGTGCCTATATTATATATATATAAGAGTTGCTTAATTATAGTATTGAGTTCAAGCAACGCAGATACCAATAATTAATCTATGAATATTACATAGATCTAAAAAAACACATAGTTTAAAGATTTTCCTTTTATTTCTTTTTTTGTTCTAACTAATTAGTTTTATAGCTAAACTATTTAGTTAAAAGATATTGTTCTGTTTTCGAACGAGGGGAATTTTTTTTACTATGTTGTCATATTTGCTACGTACTGTTGTACATACCTCATCCCTTTATCAATTTAATTTTTTCTTCCTTTGTGAACAGAATTAAGTCATATAATATAACATCTTCAAATCAAATGAATTTTTTTTTATTCAATTTATTCTTTTATTCAGATACATAAAAAAGTTTGAAATTTGTTTACTAGCGGTTTGAAAAATTGCGATATATGTACCTATATTGCGATTACCTAAAATTGAGAAAATATTGTGCTTGCATTTAACCCTGATAACGTCTACCAGTTGCGGAATACTGAAGATAGTTTGAAGACAGTTCTTACTAATAAGTCCTATAGCTTCTAATAACTCGAGTAAGTTTCTGGTCCATAATTTAAGTACTATTAGAGGAAAGTACAAGTAGGTCCATTTAAACTCTAAAGCCTTGTAACCTCTGCAAGACCATAAACGTGAAATTACTGGCACTCTACTATGAAGTATTAGGACATTAAATTAAACTTAACTGCTAACTTAGGACTGTGAGGTAATGCAAAGGTTTTGTTGACCCATTTTCCTCACTTCTCTTATACCTTGATTTATAATCCGCTTCTTAAATTCCTGAAGGAGTAGATAGGTATCACTTAATCTTAAGTATATCATATTGGTAGGGCATTTTCTAATATCTGCCTGGCTAGCTACCACCTTGCAAGTTAAAATCAGTGGCCAAGTACCTATAGGTATACTGCGGCAGCTGCATTTGAGAGCCAGCCCTCCTCAAAGCTTATCGTTTCACCCAAGAATAAAGACAAATTCCCAATAAAAATATGGCGTGCTGTATTTCACCGAAAGGCGTTTTGAAATCTTCATTCATTCATAATTCTCCTAACTGCAGAGTTTGGTTATAGCAACCAAACTTCATCTAGGGTCTAGGGTGTTTAGCCTGTAAATGAATAACGTACCCAATTTTAGCTATAAAATTAAGATGGTCATACACGCATGTTACGTGACCGTTTATCAAAATATTATGTTACCATACTATGCAAAATGACCCAGTAAGTGATATTTAAACAAAATACTATGGAAAAGTAGACTATATGTCCAAATGTCGACTAACATTGATCGATTTTCGAATTCCCTGTCGACACAACTTTAGCCCATCTATCACGGATTCAAAGAGTTTTTAGAAACATCGACTGATTTTAATGGGCACAGATAGAATCGATGGCGTCGATTCATCACCGCCTCGCGTCCCGCGTCCCGCGCACCGCAACAAACGCCCGCGATTTCGGGTTTCCGATGTTTTCGGTATCACAAAAGTCTCGGGATTGATTGGATATGCGATCTGATGCCTTTATTTCAGTTTATTTATTGGACAATAAATCTAGACCTTATGATTAATAGGAAATGTTATATTTTTGCTTTTGATCTAAAGGTCAGCCAATTTATAAAACAGTATTGGTTTTGGGACCGATTTGAAATTTACCTATTGCTAAGCTTCCATTATTCATCCTTCACTTAAAAAGTTGTATATTTGACCCGTAACCGGTTGAAATTTTTACAGAATATAAGATATTATAAATAAAAGAAACCTAAAAGTAGCCTAAATAGATATGCACGCATAGAAGAAACGAGTTCTAATGTATATCTTTTATTTAGTATATCGTAAAAACGGTACTAACTATATTCAAGTGTCAAGTTGGGTACGGTTATAGTGAAAATTCTTAAGTAAAACATGAGAAAACAATAAAAACCGGGCATGTGTGTGTCAGGTTCACGCTAAAGATCCTATATTAATGGAAAGAAAATACAATAATTTTTTTCATAAGTAGCTAACACAGATTATTGTGAGGTGGCACGGAACTCTATCCTCGATGCGCTAGACATATAACGCTGTTCAAAAAAATTAAAAATACTATTAATTTAATTTTTCACTAAAACAAAACAAACGCCTCCGGTTAGAAGCAGTTCTTGCTGAGTCTAAAGTTGTTTGCTGCCAAAATTACTTTCAGTTTATTCACTTGTTTATATTATTTAAAAAAAAATGTAATTGGTTTGTCGCAACTGGCTCCAATGATCTGGATGAGACTTTGTATTTGTATAGCTTTACATTTAAAATTAACTATATTGGTGATTTTTCTTTTTTTTCGTAAGACACCGTGCGCAGCTCAGTCACCCATATATTTATAAAGCAATAAGCCGCGTATTGATATGTCTTTAACATATACGTGAATATCTTCTGTATGTATATTAACACGTGAATCAAAAGGTTTCGGTACCTTTTTAAGTGTATTGCGTGCACGGAAGACTGTGAGATTTAGCATGGTTAAAGTTTATATGGAGAAGGAAGACAGAAAGCTAAAATTTATCTATATTATCTGTCACTAATATATTCAATAAAATAAATTGATACTGGGAACCCTAACCTGACAAGTGCCATTGAACTTAGACCCATTGTCACCAATTGTCACTCAACGAAAACTGACAGCAAGTGATGTAGATAATATTTAGGTTCATGAAAACCGCAAATGTCAAACTCAGAATACAGAACAAACCAGAAACCGCGAACGCACATAAAACTGAAGATACAAAAACCACTCTTAAATAAAGTGGTTTGAAGTTGTTGCGATTAGTCACTCCTTTGTAAGTAGCGCGTCGTGACGTATTGTACAAGTGCCAATTTTAATTTTAAAATGCCGTCTTGTGTTGTTCCTACATGTAAAAATGCTGCAGGGATTATAAAAAAACAGGATGGGGTCACATTTCATCTGTAAGTAGCGCATTCTAAAGTATATTTATTTAATTGTTTAATTTATTTTACATTTAGAAAATGACGCGTCCATTTTTTAAGTGTTGCCATTTTATTTTCATCGAAAATTTTACCAATTTTTTTTTTTAATACTTGTGTAGAATACTTACTATTTTTGTGTCTATAGAACCTTTGTAATTTTAGTTTCCCTGCTGATGAAAATAGAAAATCGGCCTGGATGAAAGTCATACAAAGAGCACGGCTAGATGAATTTTGGAAACCACCAAGCCGGAGCGTACTTTGCTCATTTCACTTTGAAGCGCAATATTTTTATGATACAAAAGGTGGTTTGAAAAGACTGAAGAAAGCAGCTAATCCAACTAAGGTAGATATATTCATAATAATTACTATATTTATATTGTATCCCTCCTGGTGAAAATGTTTGTCATGTATTTTGAAGTAAGGATTTGGTCCATATATATATATATATATATATATATATATATGCTCACGCCTGTAATCCCCGAAGGAGTATACAAAGGTATAACAAGTATGCCCACTTTTCGTCGAGCTTATCCGTCCCTCATAGTGATAAGGGGCGAGCCTAAACCGGGCGCAAATTTCAGATTCCGGGCTAATGAAACTTCGGTGAATTAAATATATGAATAATCTAATACTAACGTTCTATTTCAGTATTTGGCCTTGACACCAGAATTTTCCGAGTTACACATAGAAACGTCTAAACCTTCGACATCGGACAATGTGCGTACACACCTATGATAATAATGTTTAATTTTTTTTTTATAATATTGAAAGGCAAACAAGGCTCTTAATCGATATAACTAATGTAGTAAATAAACACTAGTAGTAACAGTAATAAATGTAAAATAAACTAAGTAAGGCCCAGGGACATTTGCAAGCTCAGGCACAAAGTGCTATTACTAATGCGTTTCCATCCGTGAGGACTGAAATGTCATGCCTTGTATGGAAGAAATATTCTGTATTTCATAAAAGTTTTTGTTAATCTATTACATGATACAACAACATACAACTTAAGGTTTTTCATTTAAGGTTACACAACCACAATAACCTGCGCGATCGAACTCAGAGATCGGTGATGTCAATATTTCTGATTTGGAATCTGTGTTTGATACGCCGAGAAAGGTCAAACTTAAATTTCAATTACGACGAAAACAATTATTTTGTGAACAACATGTTCGACGAATGAAAACATTACAACAAAAATACAACAGACTTGCCAAGAAGTACGAATCTTTAAAAAGTATATAAAAAAAAATTAAAAAGCAATCCATGTAAATAAATAAATATTTTTTTTGAAATATCTTTTCTTTATTTAGTGTTATAAGACTACCCCAAAAAGTGGGAAACCGCTCCCGAGCTAGCAACATTATGCGTATGGGAAGTGGGGCAGGTGCGGGACGTACGTGTCGTTTTGGACACAGTGCAGCGTATGTAATTATTCTTGAACGCGGCTTCTGGTTTGTTCTGTATTCTGAGATGTCAAACAGAAAATAGTCTATGATCAAAAAGTCGCTGGTCAAATTACGAGCTTAGGGCGATCGCTAGTTTAATTAATTATTATATCAAACTAAAAGCGTCAATAACAGTATTCCGGTGCCAAAATTGGTTCCTAACAAAATCGACCTTGAATTTAATCGTATGTTAACTGAAATAACTCTCTTATTTCCAGTTGAGGTTATTTTTGTTAATAGATTATCCTTTTTGACTTTGAAGTTCCAAGTTGACTTTGAAAATCAGTTATGATATCTATTACATAAAAGGTGATACTAGGTACTATTTTTGACTAGCATTACTACCTAGAGTGCCGATAGAATTTGATCCCTATTGAAACACTTTGATTATATCTATAGTGATCATAGTACTGTCTCAATACTATTATCGACAGTAAACTTGTCCACGACAACAATACTATCAACACTATAGATAGAATCAAAGTGTTTCACCGCAAAAATCACATAAATCGTTCAAGAAGTTTGTATACTGTGTTTCGTTTGTAGCAATTATGTCCTAGTCAATACTATCGAGAAAAAAAAACCACTATCAATAGCCCTATGTGTATGGTATTGATATAATTGGATACAAAGGAAACAGAATACAACTTTTTGAACGATTTATGTGATTTTTGCGTTCGAACTATTTCTCGTATTATTGATCGATACTATCGATAGAAACTCATAACGGACAGATAGTACAAAAAAAAAAAATTGAGACGGAGTGCTCCATGTAGAGATAAATCTATTTCTGCCCTATCTCTCTTACAAAGGTGCTTGGCGGTAAATTTGCAACTTGAAGGTGACGGTAATTAGAAAATCTATACAATTGAAGGGTCTGTTTGTAATGCCAAAATAACAGCTTTTTACTAAATGCATTTAAAAGTATATACGACAACTATAACAAACCCATTTTTAAAATTTTTGTCTGCTTATTTGTTCAGGGTAATCTCCGAAACGGTTGAACCGATTTAGGTGAGATTTTCACTGATAGATATCTGAATTTATTACGAGTAACTTAGGCTACTTTTATTTTAGAAAAAGAATTAGGGTTACGAACAAATAAAAAAAAAGTGATCATGATGAATCAATTCGGGCGTTTATATGGCTCACGCTAAGAAAACCATAAGAGATATAGCAAACTAATGTACTAAATAACTGTAGACATTAAAATAAAAGTCAGCGAGAGTATACATCTATCTTCTAAAGAACACTCACAATAAGCTTTTCAAGGGAGCAAGATTCGCGCGGGCATTCTGTAGTCCACGTGAGCGAAGCCGCGGGTACATCTAGTACTAAATAAAATGTATAATAAAATCTTCACTATAGTCAGACTAGGGATAGAATATCGATAGTTTCTTATCGAGCGTTGATATTTCTTTTTACGTGATATTACAAGGTGTCCAGAAAGGGTATCGGGTATTTGTAAGTTCAATGAAACAAAAATTATTTGTATGCAATAAAAAAGTTTATTGTTTATTATTAGCATATGAATTGGAGAATTATTTGGAAAAGATGATGTTATCCAAATGATGACCGTTACGTTGCTGGCACTCTTCTAAACGGAAACGAAGATTGGCGATAACACGTTGACACATAGCTATCGATATTGCTTCCATTTCTGACCTGATGTTTTGCTTTAACTGGGTTAGATTCGTCGGATTGTTTTGATAACCCTTACTTTTAAGGTATCCCCATGCAAAATAGTCAAGCGGGCTAAGGTCGGGGCTTCTGGGAGGCCAGTTGATGTTACCCCTTCGCGAAATGACTTTATTAGGGAATAATTCGTTAACAACTTCCATTGAGTCATTTGAGGTATGGGAAGTGGCCCCATCTTGCTGGAACCACGTTCTTGAGTTGAAACCTGCAAACTCCTGCAACTCTGGGACCAAAAAATTTCGCAACATATCGCAATAACGGTCACTATTCACATTAATTGCTCGGCCTCGTTGATCTTCATGAAAATAAGGACCAATTATGCCTTTAGCAGACATAGCGGCCCAAACAACGACCTTTGGGCTATGCAGGGGTCGTTCATGCTTTCGTCTCGGATTCTCCACTGCCCAGTACCGACAATTCTGCTTATTAACATGACCATTCAGGTGAAAATTTGCTTCGTCACTGAACAGTATGTTGTTAAAGTTGTTAAATCGCTGCAGCATTTCGTTCGCAAAATTCAGTCGATTAGCATAGTCTGTATCCTTCAATTCTTGAACTAATTGAATTTTATAGGCTTTTAGATGTAAGTCTTTCTTTAAAATCGAATGTAAAAACGATTTTTTGATGTTCAACGCTTGGCTTCGCTTTCGGATGGATAAGGACGGATTTTGACGAACCGACGCCTCAACTTCTTCAATTGTTTCTTCATCGCGAACTGAACGAGGACGACCAGAGTTTTGAATTTTAACTGTCGCACCTGTATTCTCGAACATCCTGATCCATTTCCTAATGCTATCGTCACTTGGCGCGTGGCGTGTACGATATTCCGCACGATAGAGACGTTGAGCAGTCACTATTGAATCACCATTACGATAATACGCTCGTACGCAAAATGCGCGATGCGTCCCCGAGTACTGTTCCATCGTGACTAAAACTCCACAAAATGGCGGACGCCACGAACCCCTCCCCGCACCCTTTAGACGCCCCGTTTCGAATATGGCGCGAAAACAAATACCCGATACCCTTTCTGGACACCTTGTTTAATGAAATACCTTATCAATCTTTCGAAGACGTTGACCACACTGAGAAAGTAAGATTTATGTCAGTAATACGAGAAATACCGGATAGGGCAAAATAATAAAGTTATTTAAGGCGAGAAAGAACATTAGGGGTTTACGATCGGGCTGAAGGGCGACAAAAGATTTTACGACAGTTATAAATTAAATGTAAAACTATCATCGCGAACCCGGGTTTTATCGTCTGTTAGTAAGTAATTGCTCTTTACTTCGTTTTGGGAATGATGAATATTTTAATAACTACCCTATATCTACGGTGCTTTTTGATGCTCATGGTTTACAAGCGTCCATAAGCTACGGTAGCTGCTTACCATCAGACGGACCGTATGCTTGTTTACCACCTTTGTAGTTAAAAAACCTTTACTCTTATTGTTGATGCCGGACAATGACTTGAAAATCTCCAGAAGTTTGGGTGAAATCAAGTTTCCCCCCAAAATTTCTTCTTTGATCAATTAAAACAATTTTTTATTGTTTGCTAATTGGATTTAGCCTGGACGCGAAAAGTGTATGGATTTCAACGCACCTCAGACGTTTCTTAAACTAGGACAGGTGCTAGCCCTAATTTTAATTTTAATCGGCTTTACGGAAAACACAGAGGAATGTCAAATTATGAGTTCGTCTATGTTACATAGACATAATCAGTCTGAGCTGCAGTTGTCTCTCTCACGCTCTATTCGGTCGTTCAGGTCGAGTGTGACAGCTATAGATTTCACGTTTCCATAATTTCTTTCACCGAAAGCTGAAACTCATTTTTGGATTCGAACTGAGAATCTACCAGTATCTAGCTGTTATGCAACCACAGAGAAAAAAATAATACTTCGAAGTTAACGCATACGTAACTTAGTTAATTGAGGATGAATTAAAACCAAACAATATTAATTAAAAACTTGCTTTAAGTACAATAACATTTATTTTCCCCAACGGTCCTATGAAAAAGGTTATGTTTCCCGAAATAATTGAACGTAATCAAAATTCACTGTAATTTACAACAACCAAGCCATAGACTATTCATGACTAGACGCCAATTATAGGTCGAAATCAAACATATTTTTCCAATTTAGCTCCTGAGAAGGTACACTACTGCAGGTTTGGGAAACACTCCATCTACTAAGAAAAGTCGGCAAGAAGCTCGATCGGTTTTAGCAATATTTGTTTCAATTGTTTTTCTTTTTAATACAGTATTTGTATTTTTTACAGTTATAATCATTTTGTATTGTTGTACAGAGAGGAAGTCACTTCCAGACATCTCCGCCATTCATATAATGATCCACCCTAAAAGCGATATATATTATGCTTAAAAAATATATTTAATAAATACATATAGGAAAGTTGCGGGCAACGGCGATAGCTTTTACTTTACTAAAAACACAATTTAAATCTTTGCTACTCGACGAGAGCTTATAGCTTTACTAAAAACACAATTTAAATCTTTGCTACTCGACGAGTAAGACAACACGCAACCATTACATTTTTAAAATAAAATACACTAATAGGGTCAGGGCACAGAGAATTTTTTTTAAAGATATTTTCTACTTGTGGCAGTTTGACTACTGGAATATTGTTCAGAAGATTCCAACCAAATAACCTTGTGTTGTGTTCCTGCGGTGAGCTCCTTGGGGTAGGGGGGTTTAAAGTCAGTAACGCTCTAGCGTCCATAGGCTAGGGAAGACCCCCATTATCAGGCGGTCCGTA
The DNA here is from genome assembly GCA_033032175.1 of Saturnia japonica. NCBI lineage: Eukaryota > Metazoa > Arthropoda > Insecta > Lepidoptera > Saturniidae > Saturnia > Saturnia japonica. The sequence goes on from CM065325.1 coordinate 14,164,021, forward strand.
TGCTTGCTGATCAAAATATCCAATTTCACTAATTGTACTTCATATATTTTAACTATATGTTTTGCATTCATAGTATATGTTGGTATACTATGTTTTGCTAACATCGAGTGCCGGATAATAATCCATGTCTAGTCACAAGCGATCTGTCACTACGTTTATATATAAATGCAAGTGAGTACGTTCCATCATTAAAATAAGCATCGGGGACCATTAAAACCTATCACACACACACACACACCGTTATTTTATCAGTCACGCTTTCCAATTAGCGTGGGATTTCGCGTCAGTCATTCCTGTCAACCACGGCGAAATACCCTCCCGCAGCAACGCCCGTGTACTTATGACTGGTTCCTGCTTTGTTTACAATTTTCAAACGTTGCCTAATTAACTTTTATCGATCTCAAATTACATACATAATACATTAAGATAATAAATATTAGATAAGGTGAAAATCTGTTAGCAAAAACCGAAAGGTGTTTTCCGGCAGCTGCACTTGAGAGCCAGTCTTCCACTAGGCTTAGCGTGCTACCATCTTGGGCCATATCGTCTTTTAAAATCAGTTGAGACTGTGGCCCACGGAGATAAAACCGATTAAAAAAACTTGTCTTATTAGTTAAATAGATTGCTAATAAATGGCGCTTTTTACATGTTAGTTAAAATATACTTTCATTAGAAATGCCATCAACAGCTGTCATTCGTAATAATTTTTTTTTTACGAAGGTATGAATTTTCAGTTGCATGTCTATAATTCGTCAATAGTGTAGAACACAGGCTTTAAAACGATGCATAAGTAATTATATTTGATTATAAAGTAAGAGACATATAGCGCTGGCACAAAAAATATCCTTGACATAACACTATCACTTTTGCAAAAAGAAATTGCCTTATATCAGGAGAAGTATTTCAGGTTTTAATATTATATTAAATTAATACGTTTCCTGATTTAAATAAGGTGCATGAATAGGCTATGTTATCATGTCTACTTTTACCTTTAACTTAAGAGAAAAAAAAACAATTGCAGAAATAAGAGGTACTTTAGGCGACATAATACAAACTTAGCTAATTTTGAGAAATTTTGTTACAAAAGTGCAAAAGTGACAGTGTTTTGACAAAATTTATTTTTTTTTTTTTTTGCGTTTTATTTGAGTCCCAGACTTCGTACTTAAATATTATATAGCCTACATCAATCCTACATTTAAGACGAATCTAACGACACCTCGTATGCTAAAATCCATCAAAGCGTTTAGGTTACAGAACGTGCCAAAGAAATAGACATACATACGCTCGAAAAATATAACCCTCATTTTTCGCAGTCGGGTAAAAGGAAGAAAATTTAAAAAAAGTGTAATGAAAAGTTGAAAGTGCATAAAGTGAAAGTACAATACTAAACACATGGATAACATAAGTGAAAAGTTTGAAACAGGGAACAAGCTCGGTACAACTTTAAGTTAAAAAGTTGTACATTTGTAAACAGGCGAGTTCAAACAAAAGATTACTTTATATTCGGTGCCAAGTTGCGGTTGCTTATTCGCACTCGTAGCACAATGCTTTTGAGGGAAGCAATCTAATAATTAATAAGTGAACCATCTGGACATACAAAATTACTTGTTGTGACTGACCGACTGACTCATCTACGCCCAGTCCAAACTACTAGGGCTAAAACTTGCATGCAGATTTATTTTACTCTGAAGGTGAACATTATGTATTTGTTTGGCAAATTGGTCCCTAAAGTGGTAAAAAAGGGGATGCAACTTTGTATGAAAATCTCTCATTTTTGTAGGTAAATCTAGAAAAAATGTTTTTTAGCAATTCAGTTAGAAAGTACGTGTTTCATAGTCTTTTCAAATTCAATAGCTAAAGGTGTAAAAGAAGGGGTGAAAATTTGTATAATACATATAAGTAACGACATCTATTAGCAAAAAATATTTATAATGGTTCCTCGGCAACGGCTTTAATGATTGAGATGAAATTTTGTATTTAGATAATGTATTACTTTGTTTGTATTAAATTGAAAATAATTACAAATGTACGACAGTATATCACATATGAATTATGTTATGGAAAAATTTGTTAGTAGAAATATGAATTAAACGATGTATATCTGTCCTTGCGTCAAATCCCTATTTTTTGAAAACGAATTGAAGTATAAAGAAATAAATATTGAATAATAAGGCCGATACTGATATAAAATAATTCAGTTTCTAGGATAACATTATAAATAGATCAATTAACAGATCCTAACCTACCTGCGAACATCATATTTATAGTTTTGAAATTTGTCACGAAGGGAGGAGGTGCTTTGGAATATATTATACTATAAATCCTAAAATAATAAATTTCAATTCTCATTTGTTTCACACAACAAAGTTATATTATGGAATTATTTTTTTAGCTCGTAAATTAGTATGATTTTTTGTATTTTCTTTCTTTTCTGAATCTTTCTGTGTTTATACTTATAATATTTTTATGACGTTATAAAGGTTTGTTTGTTTGTTTGAACCCGCTTATCTCTGGAAATACCAGTCATTTTATTGCTTATTTGTTTATATAATTTTCAGTTGAGGTTAACTTGACAATTTTTGTATTAATTTAACATTTAAAATAAGTGTATGTGTGAATTTTATATGTATATGCAAATGTTTTTAACACGTCAGGTACTCATCCGCAATGCACCCGGAGAGGAGCGGCCTACTGTGCTATGTCGGACTAAAAGGTAACTCGCAAAAACGTGCTTTTTAACCTCTGACCTACGTCATAAGCGATATATGTAGTTCTCGTTTATCTTTTTATTAATTTTAAACATAATGTTGCGGACAGCGAGCGGGGCGAGCGAATAACGATAGTCTAATAGTATAGAATGAACAAATAAATGAAATAATACGTGTTAGGAATAAGGTTTATAAATACGTGTTAGGAATAGATATAATAATATGAACTGAATATCTGTGAATATGTGTATTTTAAAACGATTAGAATAAGAATATAGCTAGTTGTAAGTTTAAATGTATAAATTTCACCAGTTGTAAGGATGAAACATGCCAGACTCGGAACATCTGGCATGGTGACTCATGATACTGCCGCACACAGGGCGTGCGCGCTCATTGGCTGAGCGACGCCCCGCACGGAATCCATCGCACGACCGGTTGCGAGGCAAAGGGCGAGGTTAAATATAGCGGAGAGGGCGGCAGTATTGCGAAGTGCCCCGAGAATCACTCCACTAGGGAGTGTCCCCGCACGCGCGACTCACCCGGTGAGCCGGGCTGCGTACTTTGCGGTCAAGCAGGGCACCCCGCGAACTATCGCGGGTGCCCAAAAGCCCCGCGCGCAACGCGCCCCCGACGGATGAGGCCACCCGCCCATCAGAGGGCACCTCACGCCCCCGTTGACTTTGCTCCTCGCCCCCAACCACAGCCCCTGCTGTCAATGGAGGCTTTTCCTAACCTCCCGAACGCCCCCCGCGCTCCCTTATGGACTTGGAATTGGCCCCTAAACCACAGCCTCTTATGGCTGCTCAAACCTCCGCTCCACGCGGTTCTCCTCCTCCATCGGACGTTGTCCTTATTGCCATGTTACTCCGAGGGCACAGCGTCACGGAAGTCGGCGCATACGTCGACTATCTCAACGTACACGGTTGCATAATGACCGTGTGGAAATTCCCCCGGCTATCGGAGACGATACACCGTCTAGACCTCGATGCCGCAAACCGAAAGCCTTCTAATGGATAAGTTAAAACCGAAAGGAATTAACATTCCCTTCTTTAACGCTAGGAACCTTGCTTCTCAGCGTGATCTCGTGGCTAACTTCCTAGTTGAGCGTCAGTTAGATGTGTTTCTCGTACAAGAAACACTTCTAAAACCTAGTAGGCGCAACCCTAAGGTCGCTAACTATAACATTATTAGAAATGACCGTGTTACCCAAGGAGGCGGCACTCTCATTTACTACAAACGTTCACTATACTGTATGCGAATTGACCCTCCCGAACTTACCAATTTGGAAGTTTCTATATGTAGACTAGGTATGACTGACCACCCGTCAATCATAATCGTATCCGCATATCTATCACCATCGAAAAGACTCCTCCGGTCCGATCTGGAGGCACTCTTTTCACTCGGTCCCTCCGTAATCATAGCAGGCGACCTCAACAGCGGTCACACTTGCTTTAACACTTCGAGAGACTCCCGTAACGGGAGTATACTCGATCAGTTATGCAATGACATGAACTTTGACGTGTTAGCTCCCTCCGAACCCACCCACTTTCAAGATCACTGTCGTCCGACAGTCCTTGATGTGGCTCTATTGAAAGGTATCGAGCTTCGGTTAAAACTTTTAGAAGTCGTACACGAACGCGACTCCGATCACCGCCTGGTCATCCTCCGACTAGGACATCCCTCCGACCATAGTCCTCCGTCCGTCCAGGTGGTTGACTACGCGAAACTCAAACATTTACTCGCGGACAGGCCGTCCTCGGACAGCCTAGGTAAGGTCCCTGACGTACTGCAGTCGGCCGCAGACGCCGACTTAGTGATCGATTCCCTCGTTGACCACATCCAGGTTAGCATCAGAGAGGCCTCGAGAGAGGTCAAAACGGTGAGCGATCGCCGCTTTATACTCCCTGCCGACCTGCGAGCGTTAAAGACGGAAAAGAACGCCGCGACACGCGCTCACGACTCATTCCCGTCCAGGGAAAACTGCGCACGGTTACGCACATTACAAAGAGAGTTCAAAGCTCGCATCACTGAATACAGAGGTCACAGCTGGGACAACCTCGTAGAGGGTCTCAGGCCGTCCCATCTCACATACTGGAAGTTAGCCAGATCTTTAAAAATCTCCTCCCAACTACCACCCCTCGAAAGAGGCCCGGGCCTCCCACTCGCGTTCGATAGCGAAGACAAAGCGGAGTGTCTTGCCGCAAGCTAGGAGAGCCAGTGCTCTCCAAACTGCGACAACATAGACCCCGAACATGTCAACACAATCGAATCCTCGGTACAGGAACTCAGTTCGGTCCCACCCGCGGATACCCTAACTACGGTCACATCTGACGAAGTCTGTTCCGCCATTAAGGTCCTTAAGCTCAAAAAATCTCCCGGTCCTGACGGGATCCGGAACGATAGACCACTTTCAAAATTTAGCTGATTCCGGTGGACCCCTTGCAGCAACATTTCTACCATATTCCCAAAGTTCGACAAAAAATGTGAAGATTAGATCTATTTATGGATATTTACTTTGTGGCCGAGTTCGGCACAAGTCTCTGCACATTGTACTGAATATAGAATATGCAAGTTTTTACAAGTAACAGTCGCTGAGCTTCTTAAAATATTATCTGCCTACATTGAAAAATGAATGCAAGCCAACATTTTAATTCTTCATTATTGAAAACTGTTAGTATTGCCGATGTAGCAATCTAGTGTGTTTGTTCACACCATAAGCAGAGTCTTATATGAAAAACACAGTTTTAGCCAGGAATCGTATGAATATTATATTTCATTATTTGTAGTTATAGCAAATTATATACAATTTGGAATTAGTAAGAATATTAGCTAATTATATCACGATATGTTAGAAAATATATATTTGTATCTCAAACAATATATTATATTTTCTCACTTGACATTTTTCAGTTGACAAGACATTTAAAACATTGTTTTTTATTAAGAAAAAACATACAATGATATGCAAAGAGATTATACTAGTTTTATATCAAAGCCTCTTTGCTTCAACAAAAACAGATAAATTTCCGCTTAAGAATTGTGAATTTCAATTTTTTTGTCATGCCAACGTAGATCCCGTCGAGTCTCCCGTGGACATCTGGGGGGGGGGGGGGGGGGTCCGTCTGGACAACTTTGGGAACTAAGAATCTAGATGATCATTGTGCAAAATTTTCTCTGCCATACTCGGTGTAAGTGCCGGTGATTGAACGGTCAGAGGAGAGGAAATGGTCGACAAGCGTTGCAACATTCGTTCGCAAACCTCAGCATTTGATTGCTGTAAAATAGTCAGCAAGGCGGTGAAGTTCTCTTGAGACAGCGTGATGATGCCATGGAGATCATCGTCGTTGAGAGACTGTTTTCCGTGATTTCGGCATTTTTTCTGACTATATTTACATTGTGATAACGATTAGGTACACACAACGTACATTCCACAAATTTTCACTAACTTTGTCGTGGGATTCGGCCTTCAAATTGGGACGCTATATTTCGTCAAGCTAGCTAGCTCGATCTTATATATAATGTAGTCGGTAGATAGTTGAAACGTTTATTCAACCACCACAATGTATTACACATTCGTAAGTTAGCCTAATTATATAAAATAAACAGAAAACACGTCAGACATTTTAAATAACACCAAACACCGCGCTAGCTAGCACAGAGTACTTTTGTATAAAGGAGAACTAGTGGAGTATAGTAAGAGTGGAGTAACGAGTAGAGTATTCTGTGGCTAGAGCTCTTACCTTCAATCTGTATCATTCCTGTATTACTTTACTCTATGATCATTCCCGATGTATTACTTTACTCTATACTTTATCAAATGCAAGAAAGGAACAAACAACCTACGCCTATAAAACATACATCGAGTATTCATAGTACCTAGACAGGAGTCGTATGTCCCGGAGCGCCGTCTGGAATTACTGGGCCCGGGTGACTTAATAAAAACCTTTTTTTACAAAATACTAAAATATAAATCTTAAAAAATTATATTTGAAAACTAAATGTTATGACCAATATAAGTAATAATTTTCATAACAAAATGTCGATCATCCCTATTCGAATAGCATCAACTTTGTGCTTTGAAAATTTAATAACAACCGTAACATGTAGCGACATCTAACGTCGAGTAGCGGTCCTCTAACACTGTGTACCACTGTGCATCATACTACTGGAGTATCGAATAAAAAGTAAAATTTCCATCAAATGACGGATCCCGAACGAAATACTCAAACTTCTTCCTGATCACCTCATAGCACTCTTGGTTTGCATATTCAATGTAAACATCGCCCACTGCCATTTCCCAGCCGCCTGGAAAACGGCCATAGTCATAGGGATACATAAACCCGGAAAAAAAGCATCGCTTCCCGACAGCTATCGCCCGATCAGTCTCTTGAATACCTTAGGTAAAATCTACGAGCGGCTCCTTCTGAATGGTACACCAAATGGCGCATAGCCGTCAACCCCTCGAAGAGCGCAGCGATTATCTTTGATCCTAGTCGAAAAGTGCACCCTGAGAGTGTCAAAACTCTCAAACTCTTCAAAGACAATATCCCCTGGGCCACCAAGACTAAATATCTCGGTGTGACCTTCGATAGAAAACTTACCTTTGATTCTCATGTCCGTGCCGTCTGTCGCCGCAATGGCCATAAGTCGATTACAGCCCTTGATCATAAGCAAAATGTCCCTGAGACATAAGCTTACTCTCTACAAAATGTGCATACGTCCGATTATGACATATAGCTGCGCCGCATTCGCACATATGTCAAAATTGAACATACACAAATTCCAAGTCCTTCAAACTCGAGTACTGCGTAAAATCAATAACGCCCCCTGGTTAGTTCGACAGGTAGACTCCCCTCGATCGAGTCTTACATCAAATACCTCTCACGATCTTACTTTGACACCGCGTCAAATCACGCGAATCCTTTGATCAAAGCCGCCGCGAATTACGTTCCAGTCCCAAACGCCACCCGCTTACAGCGCCGACCGCGTAACATCTTTATCGATCCCGATGACGAAATCGAGAAACAAATCGCATATTACTCAACCGTCTCTCTAAACAGAGCGTGTTTTCGCCCACGACCGCGTAACCACCGTTCGCTCCGCAGGGGACGGGCGGCTAATTTCGCTCCCGCACACCCACCGCTGCGACCTCCCTCTCCCGCGGCAACTCAAGCCTAGGTCCGTTCCTCGGGGTGAAACCCTTGAGTCTGGCAGCCACCCGCGCGATACAAGTGACACTTTACGTGCAACACTTAGCTACCCACATACAAGCATCACGTACACACATATGTACATACGTGCACACCTCACAGGTACATAGGTTCTGTAAGGAACCTTTTTTTTTCTTTTTTTGCACTAGTTAGTGTAGAACATATTTCAGATCACTAAATACACGTACACATGTTCCTTCCTTCCTCCCAGGAGGAAGGAACATGTATATCTGTATATGTTACTTTAGCTCGATTTTACGGATAGGGTATTATACAGATCGCGACTTCATTGCAATCGCAGCAACAGCCCAAGCCGAGGTCCGGCCACTTTGGCACCCTTGCGCGCTGGTTGCCCACGCTTTCGCGGCTGAGTGCCTTAAGCGCTCGCCCCCAAGCCCGGTAAAGTTGTAAAAGCCGCAGCGGCTCTGTTTTCGGATAGGGCCCCTAAGGCTAAAAGCAAGGTCAGACAAAAAGCAACAGCAAGCAGCGAATCTACAAGCAAACTACAGTCAAGAACGTTATTAAGAAACCACATTGTTACTACGAACTACTGTAACATTGTAAGAAAAAAGAATAAAACAAGCGCTATTAATTTAGCACACATTAAAATATTGTGGACGTCTTTTTATTCACAATACATAACGTAACGTACCATCACGCCTTCGGGTTAGGCAGAGGTATGATATGTTTATTAGGACCCATGTAATAAGGGGCGAGCCTATCGCCATTAATCGGGTACAAAGCCAAACTCCTAGCTGCTACTGAGAATACCATAGACACATCCAATAATACTTTGCTCAACCTGGCAATCAAACCCAGGAGGACTTCGATCATAGCAGTCGCGTATAGGACCACTAGGCTAATGACAATGGACAACTGACACCGGTAATTCAAAACAAAGATTTAAATTAAATTATTCTGATTTAGAACATATGTCATTCTTGATAAACAACACTAATCACAATAATGGTATTTAAAAAAAACGGTCTGTGTTTGTCTGTCCATCTGTATGTCTTTTTGAATACAATTGAAAAACGGCTGGACCAATTGTTGTAAAATTGGTGTTTGACATGGTTAAAGTTTATATGGAGATAGAGTGCAGAAAGCTAAAATTTATCTTTAATATCTGTTACTAATATATTAAATTAAAAAAATTAATACTGCGAATCCTAAACTGACCAGTGCCATTGAACTTAGACCCCCAAAATATTGACAAGTGATGTAGATAAACACTCATTGTTTAGGTTCATGAATACAGCAAATTTCAAACAGAAAATAGTCTATGATTAAAATTTCGCAGGTCGAATTTCGACCTTAGGGCGATCGCTACTATAAATAATCGCTTATGCTTGTGAAATCGTTGTTCGCTTACGCCGGCACCGCACCGTGACCTCACATATAGGTCACAGCGTGTTCTCTAAATGAGCGCCGACTAATGAACGCGAATCTTAGAGTGGCTTTTTGCTACAATGTATGTACAGGGTCGAAGGGTGTGTTGCAGATGTACCTACCATGTAATTAATCGTATTTTAACTTGTTAAACCTTATTAATTTTTGTTATTTCAGTTTAATACAACGATAAAAAAACTAGTGGTTACACAATGATCGAAATTCGACCAGGGACTTTTTAAGTATAGACTATTTTCTGTTTGACTTTTGCGGTATGAACTTAAACAATGAATATTATATCACTTGCTGGCACTTTTTATTGAGTGATAATGTCAATATTTTGGGGGATCTAAGTTCAATGGCACTATTCGGGTTAGAATTCATTGTATTAATTAATTTTATTTAATATATTAGTAACAGATATTATAGATAAATTTTAGCTTTCTGCACTCCTTCTCCATATAAACTTTAACCATGCCAAATCTCACAGTCTTCCGTGCACGCAATACGCTTAAAAAGGGGGAACAAAGTGTTTGCTTCACGTATTAATATAATGATGATAATAGCCTTTATTTAACAATCTTACATAATTTGTAACTTAACGCCATGATTAATTATTTATTATTTATTTGACACCAGTACGTGAAGATTGTCTTGGTTTCCAGCATAGGCTTTCTCTAGATTTTGCCACAGTAAGCGGTTCTGTGCTTGTCTTCTCCAAGTAACACCAGCTGATTTTCTAAAATCATCCTCCCATCTTCGATGCTGTCTCCCTTTCTTTCTTTTGTATTGTCTTGGGTACCACTCTGTGATGTACCTAGACTATTTATTTATCCTTTTTACTCCTAATCATATGACCTGCCCAATTCCATTTTCATTTTCCAGTTCTAAGGGTTTAGTCTCTTTTTAATCTTCGTCCGAACCCGTGATTTAATAACAAGCGAAATTATTAAAAAGGAAACAAAAACCCGACTGCAACAAATATACGACAACAATTTTTATTTATATTTGATTCCCAGACATCTTACTTAAATACTATATAGCCTATGTCACTCCCACAATCAAGACGAATCTAACGACACCTCGTATGCTGAAATCCATGAATCCGTTTAGACTACAGAGTGTGCCCAAGGATATGCCTTTTCGCAGTCGCGTAAAAATAAGTCATAAATAAATTATCTAATATTAAAAGAATCCATCAATTTACTTGTACATGTTTAAAAATAAATCACTTTTATTATTTTTATAATAACGCCATAACTGTGCCTAGTACTCTCATTAAAAAAAATCTCTTGATAATTAAATTACTTTATTTGTTATTGAATGAAAACAATGAAACAATTTCATTGCTTAAGAAAATACACTATTAAAAATTATAATAAAATATGTAGTATAACAAGATATAAAATATTAGAACAACTAATATCGCTGTTCTGATTAAAGTTGTTAAGGCAAGGTAAATACAAAGTACGATATTTCAAATGTTAGAGTCTTTAGAAAAACGTACCGAGCTCGTATTTCCTTAATGAGTGTATTAAACAAGGAAAACTTTTTACGCACCCGAGCAGGAATTAGAAAATTCCTTGCCACCATGCTATGATTATCGTTATATTATTTTGACCATAATGTTACTTGATCTTAAGTGACGATGTAGCCCAAGATTGCACGCTATGCCTAGTGGAAGACTGGCAATAAAGTGCAGCTGCGGGAACATACCTATAGATGCTTGCGACAGATTTTCAACTTGAGGGTGGTAGCTTGCCAGGCGGGCATTGGAAAAAGCCCTACCACCATGTGCTCAAGCTCATTGGAACTCAACTCAAGAATCACGTCGATCGATGCGGAATCCGTATACATTGCCAAATGAGCCATCGTTGTTTCAAAAAGCATTCCATGCACTAAAGGGTAAATTATTTCACATTAATTCATTGAATATTTGAGTTCAATGTGATAATTCGAACCACCGAACATGGTCGGGTGTGTCCGACACGTAATTGCCGCATTACCACTGTCCATAACTTGGCCGAGCGCCAAGCTTATCAACGGACGGACGACCTTCTTATTTTATATTAATTACAAATGAACACAGTCTCTTTCCACTTGAATATCCAGACGCCTTAATTTTCATTTGTAAGGAGTTACGTTTTTTTTAAATTTTAACAATCTTTCAATTCGTACAAATTATACTTGAAATCTATATTAACCATATTTTACAAACACCACACAGCTGTACAAACCAACGTTATGATCAATGATATTCTCAATAAATTGTTTATTTTTATAGAAGGTGGCAAAGAAGCATACGGTCCATCTGATGGTAAGCAGCAGTTACTTGTAGCCTATGGACCTTGAACCTTTGGAGGTATTCCACCAGTGAGGCACCAATAGAGAGAAATTTCAAAACATATTTCTCCTTTTCCTTCAAAAACATTTTGAAAACCAATGAAACAAATTGCGCCAAAGGTTTTGATAATAATTTAATTAAGTACTTTTCAAATAAACCTGTTTTCGTGTCTTCTTTATCACTATTTTTGTTTATAATTCATTTATCATAAAAAAGGTATATTCCTGATACCCAAGATATATATACCTACTTACTATAAAACGCTATGTAAATTGTCCCCACGTCAGGATAATATTATCACAACCAATATGGAAATCTGAGAGGGACCCTTCTCCAGCAAAAAAGCACCCAACAAATGAAGTAAAAAAAATATACAAAATAACTCTGACGACCCGCGCGAGATTTCCAAAACGGTGACCCATTGTTACTATGCTTTGGCAATACATTAATATGTAACCATAAAATGTATTATACTGATCTAAGTATCCTTTTAAACTAAGTTATATCTAGTTGCTATATAGTAGAAAATAGGACAGAATTCAAAGTAGCCACAAGTCTAGCACCAGCGGATTTCACGCCGATTCAGCGTTTAAACTTTACTGAACAGTTCAATTCGAAGTGAAGTTTGGACATGCACTATCAGCTTAAATGTTAGAAGATTTATTATACGTCCAAAATTTTCTATAAAGCAATGATTTACTGTGTACTGGTATATCAATAATGTATAGGAAACTTTATCTGTCAAAACCAGTGGATGCAATGGTTCACTAAACTTATATTTCCGCATTGAAAATGTAGTTACTAAGTAAAAGACATTTGCCTTAATTTCAAATGATCACTGTATTGTCCAGATCTATTTCAGATCACGATCTCCTCACCAGTACACTCCGCTCCGCACTAAGGTCGGTTTGCTAATCCCTGTAATTATTATTTTTTGAACTGACTACACTGTTTGCCTTAGGGGCCCTATCCAAAAACAGAGCCGCTGCGGCTTTTACAGCTTCACCGAACTTGGGGGCGTTTTTGGACGACTCGCACGAGGGTGCCAGAGTGGCCGAACCTCGGCTCGGGCGGTCTTCACGCATGCGAATAGGTCGCGATCTGGCTAATTCCCTATTCCTACGAATTCGAGCTACATAACATATACTCATATGCATGTTCCCCTCCTCCTGGGGGGAAATATTTACAAAATTCTACATCCCTTCTTTATTAAATTTACTTCATTTTAATAACCACTCGTAAACAATGACAAATCTCTCTCTCTCTCTCTCTCTCGTCTCTGTTATATAGGCGCTTGAGACGAAGTCAATACATTACCTCGTGAAGTGAAGTGAACACTACAATCACTAACACCATTATGTCACCAGGAATGTTTTCCGTGTAATATTGATTTCATTTAATCACTTATACAATTATATTTTATTGTAAATAAAAGTACGCAAACGTTACCATGATTTTAAGCCGAAAGCAAAACTTATGTAAGTATGTAAACTTATAAAACCAATTTGAAAATTTAGCTAAATTTTATCTATAACCTGCGAGCTTTGTAACAAATGTAAATTTTATCTTTTTGTTAAAATTTGTTTGTAAAATATTTCCATTTTTATGATCTTTTTGTTTCTTTCCACGGATACATTTCCAAATTGCCACACAGTCATTTCAAACAGCATATTTTTAATTTAGTTATATATTTATATTTTTTACGAATTTTATATAGCAAAAAGCACTTTCAGAATAGCGTGCACTTACAAATTGTTGGCTAAAACCGAAACTCAAACTTTAATCGGCCATTTTATTTTCTCCGTGATCATCTACATTGTACAATCAAACCCATCGAGTTTCTGTTTTAGATACTAATGCATATAACAAAACAAAACCACATAAAGCCGCATATAAATAAATTCGCAAATCATTTTATATAGGTAGGTCCTTAAAAGTTAAAATTTGTTTCCTTGATACTAGACGAAGATAAAATTTGTTACTAAGGCACATTATACTTTCTACTTTTATAAAATATTCTAACAATATAAAGCTACAAAATAAATGATGAGGAAGGAGATGCTGTAGAAATACATGAAAATGCAGAAGCAAACCTAAGATACCGTAATAAAATTATCATGGAACAAAAACCACGTGACCCAGTGAAAGATTCAGACCGTCCGTGCAACTCGGAACGTGCTCGTAAAACATATGACCGATGTCTGAAATTTTTTACGACGAATCAAAAAATACTATGTTAGCAGCTAGTGTAGTCACCACATATTTTTCCATCATATTGAGAGTATCTGTACCACACAGTTACTCTTTTATATTTATTATATATATATATATATATATATATATATACATTTTTTAAATGTGCTTTTTCTTTTATCCCAGATTTTCGTACTAAAGTTGTGTATCGCTTTAAACAATAGAAATGCACATTGTTTTGAAATCTATACAATTAATAAAATTGAAGTGTCTGTTTGTAATGCTAAAATAACAGCTTTTTACTAAATGCACATGAAAGTATATGCGATTTCTATAACAAAAACCCCATTTTTTTAATTTTTGTCTGTCTGTCTGTCTGTTTGTTCCGGGTAATCTCCGAAACGGTTCGACCGATTTTGACGGAACTTTCACTGGTAGGAAGAACGGCATTTTTATTTTTCTTAGCTAATTGGTATATGTGTTCCTCTAAAGAACTTTGTTTACGAATCGGTATCAGTCATCAAAGGCCCGATTATGAATTATCATTCATGTTCGTAATTGGATTATGAATTATCACTCATCATCGAAAAATCTCAATTATGTAAATCATTCATAATCGCCCACTTCTATGTTTTAAGTAGTGCTATCAAACAAGCCACCTATATTAAAAATTTGGAGCATTAAAACTTTTTTTTAATACATAATCTAAATTATTTTTAACACTAGCAAAGTTTTTACTTTATATATACATATTTGACAAATTAATTGTTAATATTTATAGTTTGCTCTAAAACTATTTTATTCTATGGAATATATGTTATAGAGATTTATGTAATAGAGCCTATGTTTCAATTTGAAGAAATGTTTTTTTTTTATATGTACTTAAAATACATTTTGAGTAACACAATATTGTTCACACAAAATTTTGCCAAATAGACACACGTTTGTAGTTTGCTTGTAAGTGATTTTTCCAATACATTGCACCTCCGTAAGAATATATTCAGTTGCCAACTGCAATTGGCTGAATTATTGGCTACGTGTACGGATAAATTTTCATGCTAGCCGTATGTTCTGGCTTCTGCAATTCTTACAAGCACCTTTTCTTTGTAAAATTCTTAACAATCAATTTTAAATTTCTATAAAACGCAACAACTTTTCACACAGTTCCTGCGTTGTATTTTCCCAAACGTATATATTTCTTTTGACTTGGTTCTGAAATATGGATAACACAAAACCAATATAATTAATTGTAGGGAGTAAGGAGCAAGTCCTTTGTCTTACAAATGTATAATGTTGTGGGAAGATATAGTTTAAATTTAGGTAAAACTTGTTCATTAATAAAATATTACAGAAATGTTGTGATTACCTGGGTGCTGTTTTGCAACTAGTTACCTGATTGCGAAAAAAGAAGGTTATGTTTTTCGATCGTATGTATGTAGGTTTAACTATTTATTTGGCACGCTCTGTAGCGTAAACGGCTTGATAAATTTCAGCAGACGAGGTGTCGTTAGATCCGTCTTAATTATGAGATTGACATTAGGATATATAATATTTTTGAGTACGACTAGATCAAAAATAGATATGGTTTTAGTCAAGTGCTTTTGTTGCGGTCAGGTTTTTTATTTTCTTTTTAATACTTTAGCTTGTTTAGCTAAAACGAATTATAAATATCATACGATTTTTAATAATGATGCTGAATTGCATTTAAATGTAGGTTTGAGGTTGTTTGTATTGGAACATAATGTATTTAACCATACAATAATCCAAGATTCCGCAATCCAAAAGCATCATCGACTATTGAATGCTGCCTATAACTACACGATCGGGTTCCTACTAATAACAAGCAGATGCCTATATTTAAAAAGGAATTCAAACTGTCTGATACCGAAACGATATAATATGATGAATGAATAACTAAATTGGGACTTTCACCATTGTTGTTTTTCCGTTATCCGGTCGAATGCATTGAAGTAAACTTTCTCTACAATTTTCCTACTGCTATTTCCTGCTTTATTGCTTAGTATATTGGATAACTACAGGATTGTTCATTTAAAAGTATTTTTTAGGCGTCTAATATATTTATTCACATATCTCATAAACACAAATACAAAAATGTTCTTCAGAAAATTACATTCAAAATTAAATGGTCATATTTAACTTGAAATCTGAATTCCAACTAAAGGGTTGTACGGTTGCGTCTTGAATACTTGTGGAGGGAATAAACAGCGTAATCTATTACGCCCGGAGAACAATTGCGGTACAAAATGGAGACTTTAATCACGAGTCGTTAATCTGTTTGTGAGTTGACATAACTTGCGAGAAACAACTGTTCAAAATGTTTAAAGATTTAGACTTTGTGGATAGGAAGAGAAATATTACGTTCCATAATTTAACATTATAAGACTTTTCTTGACGTATGAATCTGAGTGCTGGGCAACGAAAGAAATGGATAAAAGAAGATTATATTTGGCAAAGATGCGAATGTTAAGATGGATGTGTGGAGTAACTAGAATGGTTAAGATCAGGAATGAGTTTATTAAAGGAAGTCTTAAAATAGCACCAGCCACCGAGAAGTTGAGGGAAAGCTAGCGTAGTATGGGCGTCTTATGAGGAGGGATGAAAGTCATATAACTAGAAGAATGTTAAGTATGAAGGTGGATGGATATATGAGTAGAGGAAGCCCGAAAAAGGTATGGATGGATTGTGTGAAGAATAATATACGTATAATAAAAGGTGTGAATACTGAGCTGATATTTGATAGAGTAGAGTGAAAGAAGAAAACATGTTGTGACGACCCTACTTAAGTAGGATAAGGGGTAAGAAGATGGTGATGAATTTAACATAGCCAGTTATATAAGCTTATTTAATTGTCTAGTACTTAATTATACAATTCATTCTGGTAGTAATGGATACCGCTGGCCAGCGAGAATCCTTCGACAGACACTGTCAGGAATCCTCATAATGACCAGCGTTCCAGTGAGGAGTCCCCATTATTTATTTATATATTTATTTTACAAGAAGACTAACAGGTATTGAATGAAAAATATAAATAATTACAAGCCAGAGACACACAACAATTTAAAAGTCCTTACGGATAAGATAGAAATTTAAAAAAGAAACATATTATAAGCATCTAAGACTCCTAATACGCAACAATGGTTTACACTACATTATCTAGTAAAATATCAAGTAGATTATAAAAGATAAGAAACAACAAAAAAGTTAAATAGGCACGTAAGACAAACAAAAATTGGGATTGGTAACAAAGTGAATAAATACTGTCAAAGAAATATGTACTTACAAATTAATGATCATGCCTTGTTTATAGTGGCGTTAGAAATATCAATACTGCTATTCTCGTTCATACAGTTCAAGAAATTCCCAGCTCGTCATAGGAAAGAGTTTTGCGTGTAGTTAAAAGAAACGATGACATTTATGTGTTAAAAAAACATAGAACGGTTTCCGTAAAGATTTCTGTGATACCTTTTTATAGTTGCAATATGGTCAAAAGATTCCAAAATATCACGACCGTCTTAAACTTTACCTTATTATGCAATCGTAGAACCTATTAGAACTTAGTTTTTATATAAACTGATCAATGGGACGAACGATTGCCCATAAATTAGGAGTAAATTCAAAACACCCCTCACTCCTTTACAAATAATCAGTTGAAAAAAAATAATCCAAGGTTGAATCAGAGTTGTAGCTAAAAGTGAACAGTTGTCTTGCGTAAAGAGGACTAACAGTAACCACAGGAAAACTCAAAGCAAGGACGGAAATAGATCAAGAATACGAGAGTAATTTAAATTGAATTTATAATAATCAACAAGGGGTAAATGTAAGCAGCGAACTGAATATTCTTTAGTGCAACGTTTAAATTAAAAAAAGACTAAAAGACAACCTTTAAAATTTTACTGTTTCAACTCGTCTAACCATGTTTTTTGTTATTCAACAAAACTAGAACAAAATTGCTAAGATATTCCGTTTGCACAGCACGCTCCACGGCTCTAGTCTTTTCCATTGTTTCACTCTCGAACATTACTTTTGTTACTTGCTACACGAGACAATTGTAAGTATTGGTATTTAGTTAGCACAGGATTACTTGTTATTTTTTTCTGTTAAAACAAGCTTGCAGCTGAGAATGTATTTAGTACATTTTTAATAGCCAGCTGCGTAATAATGTCCTTCTTTCTTTTCTTTCTTAAATGGTAGTGGTAGTATTTAATGTATAATGTTAACAGAATACTTTAGGTTTTGTTTAATGCACATCACTACAATAATCTCTCATTCGGATTATTTGCTGATACATCAGACTAGATCAGATTTAGATTTATTAATTCTGGACCTCAAATAAAAGTTCTAATGGTATAAGCCACAAATCCACAAATACTACGAAGACAACGAAGAAATACAACAGGGTTTTGTCAACACCATTCTGGTGCAATATATATCGTACTCACATTACTTACTAATTAATTTATTTTTCCAACCACTAGACGTACACAGTTTGTTTGCTGACAAAATACATTTTGGAGTTGTTCAAAACCTCTATAATAAGCCAACCGTTTAAATGACAGCCATTTTTTAGATAGTAATTAGTTACCCCCTGTAAATGATAAAATTTATTTTTGGAGGAAAATTGCTATTTACATCAAGTGACGATACAAAAATATTCATTTCTATAAAAAATTTGCTTTTATAAAATCTTGCGAGCCCTTACAAAGCTGTGCTTTTTGCTTATGTGTCATACTTTTAATTAAAATCTATAAATAGTTCACAGTATTAATATTGTAAAGAGCCATTTCATTGAAGCCTCATCAAGTTTTTCAAGAAATATTTTATTAATTAAAAGTTTTAGTTTCATGTAAATTTTATTTAGTATAGTACCTACTGCCTCTGATCCAGGACCAAAGATTTATTCTCCTGTAACTTTATTCATTTTAATATTTATTTTTAGTTCAATAATTTATAAACCTTGTTTATTGTTTATCTTATATTTATTTGTTTAGCTTCCATCTTGTTAATTAAAATGTATAAATCCTAAATTATAGGTATTTCAAGTAAATTAAACATTGATATTATCTTTATAAACTTGATTTTAACCATTAACGTCGGAGACAAAAAAATGGTAAAAACATTAAAAAACTGTCTAATTATAAACATTTGTTATTTAATTTTTTTTTATTACAATAAAGAAACCGAGTCTCACATAAAACTAAAATATAATTTGTAAACAAAAAAGTACAGCAAGAAGACCTAGATATTTCGTTTTTAAAACACATTGTACACTCCCAGTAGTTTTTTCATTGTTTTACTGCTGAACCGTTTGTTACTTGCACAGACAATGGTAACCTTTTAGTTATCAAAGAATTGTTCCCTTTATTCGTATTGCGATTCCTCATTTACTAAATGGTTACCAGCTTTTATGAAAGTCGTAAAAATGTGAATGTGTTCTAAAAAGCGTTTCTTTATACGACACATTTTATTATGTTTTACTCTTTGTTAGTTAATGTATAATTTTATGGTATCTAAATATAATAAAAATAAACTCAGAAAATGCTATTCCATCCATATTTTAGATTTTTCAGTGTAGATAATAATGATAGCATGGCTGTATACGGTTAAGAAATGTTCATTCCGGGAGAACAAACGGCCCTCCAGAGGCATTTATACAGTACTCCGTCTTAGAATCTCGGTTAAATTTTAAAACAAATGTATTCTCAAGATGTAGTGGTTTGAAAATATGTAAAATGTCACTATATTTTACAAGACGTTATTTTACAGACTTTATCCTCTTCACTTTCACAATAATTGAGTCCTTAACTTGTTAGCTAGTTGTGTAGCTGTGTGAAAGAGTATTGTTTTAAGTTGAACCGTCGTCTTGAAAATTTAATCTGGGATGTCATTTAATGGCTTTTATTATTATTTAAAGGTCACAATCTCACCTGTTGCTAATTGACGATGTAGCCCAAGATGGTAATATGCTAAGCATACCGCAACGCACTATATGGCAGTGGAACTGCGGGGCACTGCACTGGGTCTGTATTTTAGTATGTCGCATACAGTTTCATATAAAGAATATTGCCACATAATACGGTAGGCCCCATACAGTTCATACAAAGGATATTGCCGCATAATGCGGTATGTCCCATACAGTTTCATACAAAGAATATTGAGGCGTGACGTGCCGCGCCGCTCCGCTGCCATTCAGTTCCGCTTAATGCGGTCTTACCTAAAGTTTAATGTAGGGACTGACTCTCAAGTGCGACTGCTAGAACACACCTATAAGCACTTGGCGACAGATTTGGTGGTAATAATATGCGCATTAAAAAATACCTACCATGCTATGGTTGCATCACGATATTTTCATTCACAGAAAGCTCAGAATCATTGCAGGAATTCAAACTCACTTCGATCGAAGTGGTATCCGTACAGGTTACCACTAAGCCGTTATTGACTGTGATGCTTTAACTACCAATCTAAAATTAGAATCTATTACCAAAATTTATTATAATCTTCAAGAAGGCGCACTTGAAAGCTTCAGTTCTAGGCTTAAAGTGTCACCATCTTCGGTTTAACTGTCTCTTAACATTACGTGAGATTGAAGTAAACGTATATAACAAGACAAGCAATTCTTTGCTTACGAACAAGGAAATTATACGTGTCACCTTTCATAATATATTATCTCTTGGAAGTCTCCAATGCAGGTTGTTCCTTTACTGAATGTTTAGATTGCGTACTGATTTTTAATCAACATAATTATGACCACAATATTTATTAAATAAGAACGATTCTTATAGACTTAATTAAATAAATTTTCATCTCATAATATTATTTAAAGACTTTACTTGCAGTTTTGTAGTACTCATTCCATAATATGTATAAGCTTTTGTAGTTATGATTTTGGTGTCATGAGCTTTGTCAAATCTCATACGAAAATAACAGATAGAAAGTAATTATTGCCCATAAACGTTCAAATCTTGTTGTCACATTGCCTTTTTTAAATACTTTATTTTCGTATATATGTTTTTCTCATATTAAGTGTGACAACAAACCATTTTCTTTTTCTGGTATTAAAGGAAAACCCCACAAGACATAAGTGACAGCTGAAAGATCAGATGTATCAAAGGCTGACTTTGTCGTGTCTATCTGTAATTCTGCCTCGTCAAATATAAGCAGGCAGTTGAATACATACACAATAACTGATTCCGAATTCATGGCACATCAAAGAGAATCACTATGATGTATTTTTTGCCTGAAAATTAATTCCATTATTCGACCACAATATAATACTAAGAACGGTATTATCTTTCCAAACAAAACGTATTATGTTCGCTAAAGTAACCCGATCCAATTTAGTTGAAAAGGTTTCCTAGTGTAAAAATAAATAATTGTACAAAGGATTTCATTACGAATGAGCGCTTAGGCTTCTGCGGTACTTCAAATAGAAAATGTGCCTAGATTTTATCTTTCTCATGATCTTAGTGGTTTTCTTTAAATTGATAATTATTTATTTGTAATGGATATGTCCTAAAATCTGCTAACATATGCAACCGTTATATTTCGACATTAGTTTTCTAAATAGAGAACATTTTATACTGGAGAGTTTTTTTTTTAAATTGAATATGAAGAATTTTGTAATAATAAGAAATATAAAGGCACTCCACAAAAATATGATGAAAAAATTTGAGATAAGCGCATTGCGTTTTATTTATCTAAGTTAGACAAAATGGCAGTAGTTTTCCTTTTTTTTTGCTTTTATAAAAGGACCAAAAAACATACTTAAGTACGAAATTTCATAAAAACCTAATTATTGCTAGCAAAGCAAAAGGTTTGGCTGACAAACGGCATCTTTCGATAATTTCCGCCGCCAAAGCCAATCAACTCTTGTTTTCACATTGCAAGTCTTGTTGTCACATTGGCTTTTTTAAATACTTTATTTTCGTATATATGTTTTTCTCATATTAAGTGTGACAACAAACCATTTTCTTTTTCTGGTATTAAAGGAAAACCCCACAAGACATAAGTGACAGCTGAAAGATCAGATGTATCAAATGGCTGACTTTGTCGTGTCTATTTGTGATTCTGCCTCGTCAAATATAAGCAGGAAGTTGAATACATACACAATAACTGATCCCGAATTCATGGCACATCAAAGAGAATCACTATGATGTATTTTTTGCCTGTCCCAACATTTCGTTTTAATTCTTTTTAGGTTTTAGCGTGTGACCACACTTGTTGCTAAATATCGATGTGGACTAAGATGGTACCACGCTAAGTCTAGTGGGGGAATTGGCTTTCGAACGCACCTGTCGTACATAGTAGCAAGGTAGACCTTAAGTCTTAAGAAATACCTTACCGCCATGCTATGGTTTTATCACGATGGCTTCACCGAAAGCTCAGGCGCATTGTAGAGATTTGAACCCACGTCGATCGACATGGTGTTCGTACATGCTACCGTTGTGCCATCAATGCTTAAAATTAACATAGGTACCAGAATAAAAATTAAATTCAAAATAACTTCCCAATCTACATATGAGTTTTTACTTGTATTAAAACTATACATGTAATTTCATTGGGTTAGTATATTTCAAAAGGTGAATTTACTCACAAATCAACTCTGAATCTCATTAAATATAACAAAGGATCCGGATTAGTTACAGATCCCCGGAGGCATTGGAGTTGCCTGTTTACTATCGAAATTAGTTGCGAGTCCCGTGTGGATATACTTAATTTTGTTTAAATAAAACTGATTTGTGTTTGTTTGAAATGTAATAATTTGTTTGTAACAATTAAATATTTATAGTATAGTATATTTTTGTGTGTGTGGGAGAAAATGGAATGCAGGTGCAGATTTTACAACCTCTTTGTGACGTATGATTGTTAATGATGTAATCAGTCGATGACGTTTATGATAATACAATCAAAGAGGAGTTATAGGTTAAGAAAGAAAAGTTATAGTTGATTTTGAACAGACTGGACGTTGAAATATATAGTATTTTTTGGGTGAGGTAGCTATTGTATTGAAATCATTTGCGTCTTATTAATAAATAGGTATATATTACGTGTGTATATTTTAAGTCATTTAATTATTATGTTATTGAGGCCTCATAAGAAAGCTCATGTTCACTCAAAAGGCAATGGAGAGGACTACACTTCAAATTGCTTTACGTGATCTAATCAGAAAATAGGAGATCCGCGGAAAAACCAAATTCATAGATATAGCCCGAATAGCTAGATCTAAGTAGTAATGGGTGGAGCATGTAACTCGTAGAACAGATGGCCGATGGGGCCCAATAGTTCTCGAATGATGGCCGCGTAGTGAAAGATGCAGTGTGGACAGACTCTCCACAAGTTGGACCAGTGACCTGGTAAAGGTTTTGGGAAGCCTCTGGATGTCCAGTAGTGGCCTTATCTCGGCTGACATGATGACGTATTGGTATATATTAAGATAAGGCTACAATGGTGTTGATATATTCAAATTGCATAATAGCTAAAACAAAAGAACAAAAAGAAATTATATGGATGCTGTTGCCGCTGTTACTCCTGCAAAATACGCTTTATGATTTTATAACTGAAAATAAATTTAAATAAATAATTAAACAGTAAAATCAACTTTGAAGATACAGGGACAATATATAATATACCATACACTGATCTCGATGACTTTCAAGTAGATGAGAAAATCTAACCTACCTTATAATATACTGATGTTATGAATAACTATTATATAAAACTCTAAAAAACGAGAAAAATGATTGGAAAGTTAATAGAGTAATCAAAAATAGATTGAGCAGAATTAAAAATAATATTAAAAATCTCATTTTCAATCACAAATAATAATCAGCTAAATCTATTTTCAATTATGGCACTTTTAAATGCCTACAGGTCCGAAAAAGAAATTTCAGTCATTTATAATATCTCAAACAAAACCAGCCTTCGATTTAATTCGTTTTCTCCACAAAATAATAGATAGCTCTCCAAAATTAAGATAATAGTGTTGGGCTTCTGTTATTTATTAGATAATATTGCGATGTTTATTTTCTTCGATATTTTTTTCTATGAATATTTCAGCTGCAGCTTAAAAATGGATTCAACTGTCATAGTTTACACAAATACAAGTTGCTATAATTGTAACTATAAATAATTAAATTTTATAGGTTTCCTTCAGATTAGATTCTTAGATTCCCTTTTGATAATTGCCACACATCGCTACTGTCAATCAGTAATAAATTTATTATATCTAGGTTTTTTTAGGTTTTTTTCTTATTATATATACATATATATATATATATAGGTGTAACTATGAGGACGTATTACTAAAGGGACTTTCATGACTCACCGATTGCCATTGTTGTTAGATTTTATTAGATCGTCCTTGCAACTAACGAATTCCAACACATCATTTTAAATGTAAAAAAAAATCTAAGAAAGAATGCACATGCAAAAGTTATTTCTAATTCCTAAAAAAATAATTTGTTAGTGTCGTAAATGTTTAAAGAAAACCGCAAACATCGAAAAATAAATAACATCGACACGGTCGCGTCACTAATTTAAACTAGTTGCCCGACAAACGATCCAAGAAGAAATCATTTTGCTTAACAACTTTTGCTTTTCACTAGAAATTTCGTCTCTTCGAGAGTTTGGAACAAATATCAACGTCGGACCCGGATTCATTATACGTACTTCACTGTGGAAAGTAATTCCAAGTCGAGTTCCACAGTAGCTGCTACGGAAGACGGGAACTTTTCTCTCATTTTCCTTGTAGATTTTGTACGTGAAAGATTAAGACGAACCTTATATTTGGTCTAGATTTCAAAATACTGATATTTTATATTCAAATCGCCTTTGTGTCTTGTTTGGAACTTGGGAAGTAAATATTCATAAAAATGTAGTATCAATTATTTTAGTTCATTTTTGTTTCGTTTACAATGATTAATGTTAGCTTTGTTTTTCAATAATTAACTTAGGAAATCTTTTATTAGGTTTTCTTGAAAAAATATTTGAAACTATTTGTTTTATTTACTGTATTATCTAATTACCTTCTTGCATAAACAACAAAGAACTCGGATCATGTATGATATTTTTTATCTTTTAAAATTACCTGAACAAATAAGTACAAGTTATGAAGGAACCAGAATAAACAGTGCTAATTTCTTCATAATTTGTTTACCGCACTGCTTATTTTGCCTATGGATACCCCTCCTCCAATTTGACTGCAATTTTTTGCAACAGTTGTTGTCCAAATTTTGCTATGTATATATGAAAAGGCGTACATAAAGTTATTCAGTTTTTAAAATTTATATAGTACCTACTTATATATGTATACATAAATATATTTCTCTAGCTTTTAATGATTTTTGCAAGCTATTTGTCATCACAACAAATATAAAAAATTAACATTTTATTTAACTCTCCAACTTTTGTCAATTTGCTATGCAGTTTTGGGCCCAATTGATAGAAGTAAGATTTTAGCTTCTTAATACCAAGATATATTTTATAAATCATAAAGACAATTTATAATGAAGATAAACTTCGTCTTTCACAGCATGTTATTTGGACGAATAATTTGAGAGATAATACAAAATTAAAATAATTCAACACTCAGCTCGTGTCTATGTCTATAATAGTTAGCGGCGCGAACAAGTCGTGCGACGCGACGCCACGATGTGACCAGATTAAAAAGTATTGTCTATACTGAAGTATTATAAATCCTTAATCAGTGATTTCTTCTAAATTATATGCCGGTGAAACCGCGGGACACAGCGAATATCCTAATAAATGCAATATTGTACACAAAATTGTTGTGTGATATTTTTAATTTTAAAATCGGTCTCAAAGCAGATTTTTTATAAATAAAATTTAATAACCGAATCATGATATAAATTTAAACAGATTTTTAAGATTTGAACAGGTTATCTTCTGGCGCTTCACATAAAGTTTGAACATATAAACTTGTGCCAAATTTCACGATCTACGTTTCAAATTGTCTGTTCCATTCAATTCGCAAAACTGCCCAAAGTTGCCGATTCAGTTAACCTTACTTCAGACGAGGAACATTTTGAGTGTACCAATTATATGAAAATCTATTATTATCAGGCCATTTCGTCCCGTTATGCTTCCATTTGTGTTACGTAATTTTATCCGAAATTATTAATTATAACTTAGTCATTAGTTAAATGTAATTTTAATTACTCATTTTATAGAGACTAGCGGTCGCCCAATGATCGAAATTTGACCAGCGACTTTTTAATCATGGACTATTTTCTGTTTAACATTTGCAGTATAAATCTAAACAATGAATATTATATCACTTACTGTCACTTTGCATTGAGTGACAATGTCAATATTTTGGGGGGTCTAATTCAATGGCTTTGTTTGGGTTAGGATTCGCAGTATTAATTTATTTTATTTAATATGCTAGTAACAGATATTATAGATAAATTTTACCTTTCTGAACTCCTTCTCCGTATAAACTTTAACCATGTCAAATCTCATAGTCTTCCGTGCACCCAATAAGCTTAAAAAGGGGTACTAATTTTTTGATTCACGTATTAATTTAATGTTGATGATATACATATATTATCATCACTGTCTTGTCAATAATGTTTAAATTTTGTTAATTATTTTTGGGGTCATACTTCATTACTTTTTCTTTACTTTAACAAAGCTGAAAGTATAAATAAAAATATGTTCTACCTAGGTGTGCCCTACAGTTTCACCCGTGTTAAATGTATTCGAGCAACTCTCCACAGCACCATTGCAAATGCACCTGTGTAGCCCCTTTCGTTGTTCACAGATTCCGTACCAACTTACCAGATTGAAATGGCTGGGCGTTCATAGTTATGTAACCGCTTCTTTAAAGTCTTCACTTGTCTACAAGTTTTCTTAATAAATAGGCTATTAAATTCAAGGATATTTTATAAGTAGATACAGCATTGACGCTTTTTACAGGCCATCGTGAATAGTGGACAATGCCTTCAATTCGCTTTCGACTTGAGGAAGAAAAAACTTTTATGCTTTTTCGACAACAGAGTTTCCGCCTTACGCTGTGATTTCATATCTCTTTTGTTTCAACATGCTGATAACAAAATTTGTAACGTTTTCAAATTGCTTTTCAGTGAGAGTATAGCGTGTCTATTTATAAAACGTCATTGATTAAATTCAGATTTTTTTAAATCTGACTAGTTCATTCAGAGGATAACGCATACAAACAAACTAACTAACAAACAATCTCTTTAGCTTTATGATATTAAATATAGATAGTCAATTTGCCAGGTTCTCTTTAATGCTTGTTTACCTGTGCGTAATACATTTATTTTCACTAATAAATTTCTTTACAAACCTTAAATTAAAGGCATCCTATTAAACCTGAGATTTTATTCAACGCGTTGCTTTTTTGTAATATAAAATAATGTAGTTAATAAGACTAACGTTCAGTTAATAGTTTATTGTTATTTTATATACTCATATAATTGAGTTGGCCTAGTAATCTTTAATTTTAGTTCTGTATTTCTATAAAATAACTACGATAAGAGTTAATAAAGGACTATCAATTAAAGATAGAAAAGTAGATAACTGTTCCTATAAATTATTCTAATTAGCTGATTAAAAATTGTTATATTACATAAGTACATATATATTTAATAGTTTTTATTTACATTATCCATCTCTCTTGAATGTTAAAACAAGACTCTTCATAGCCAAAATAACTAGTGTGACAATTTATACAACACCGAAAGAGGGAAGTTGGCGTTGAATTTCATGTAACTACCGAATTTCACATTGTTTGGGAATGGCCTAAAGTTACTTAAAGTTGGCGGGTGATGTCAACTTTTCTCTTAAACCGTTGTAAAATTGCTGAGTGCTAAGTAACTCTATATGAAGATGTTGAAAAGTTTTTAGAAAACAAATAGACGGTGTTAAGTATACCGGTTTTTTTTTTGTTCTTATTGTTTTGTTTTGTAGTTCTCCCATTTAGGTTCACTTATTGTAAATTAGTGACAGTTCTGTGAATATCATTGTGGCACTTAAATTTTATTATATCGAGAAAAGTGCAGACTGTAACCCATTATATCAGCCAAATGTATATCTTCTCAATGATTATTTTTCTATGGTTCACTTTAATGTAAGGTATTCAGAAAACTACGTTACTAACAAAAATATTATCTATTTAATTTGGCTCTAGTGGTAACCAATTGTTTTTATGAGAAATATGAAATCACAGCAGCCTAGCATTTATAAATAATTTTAAAATAAATTGCAGGCCTGAGGTCAGTCAGTCCATGGCCAAAGTCCTAAACATATATTAACCAATATTTCAAGGGTTAATTAACCCTTGAAAGCAGAAAATTGACATTTAACTCCTGAAATAGATATAGCAATGGTGCTTCTGAACGCTGAAATGCTAAAGTCTAGATAAAATATACTATTTATATTAATAAATTTGTAGTTATGTCTGTACAGTTAATTTTTTGTCCAAATTTCCCGATAGTCAGTCATAGCATACTTTATTTTAAAAGTTTACTTTTCGGAAGCAGTCGATAACACTGTCTGCCATATTAGTTTAAATATTATATCTGCTGTGACGTCATACGGGTTGTAAACAAACATTTGACATTTAGCAAACGTTCATCATTGTAAAAATCTTGATCTTTCTATGTCATAAATGTCAATGTCCACAGCAGAGACTACATAACGAATTTCACTCGTATAAGATCTGACATGAAAATTCCTTAGAGTCCTATGACGTTACAATATGGCCGACAAACATTTTCATAGTTGAAAATACAAAAAAAAAAAAAAACAATTTAAAAATTGTAAATATGTAGTAGCCATCCTACACTGTTAATAATTTAAGAAATTGATTAAATGTGGTTTCTTAATTCAAATATTACATAAAATATTTCTTTATTGCGCCAAATTTGGTATGAGTCAAGTAACATACCTGCCTATCCAACTTAGGTGGGGCAAGATCAAGAAGAAGAAGGTGGTGCTCCTGATCATAAGTTTGATGACTCTAGTATTGAATCTCCAATAATTGGTGATTGAAATTCAGCTCTTCATATCATTCCCCTTTCATTCTCTTGCAAATTTATACACAGCTCTTGTTGTATCTGTTATTTCGTATGGTCTAACCAGCTACGGATGCACATTAAAATATGTAAATTCGTATTTTAAAATTAATAGTACCAATCAATATAAAAAGTAAATACTGTGATAAATATATATTTATTAAAATATTATAAGGTATTAATTATCAGTTCATGTTCGCGCTGAGTACCTGCTACTAATATAGCAATTTGAGAATACCGATATACAAATACCAGTTAAATATGAAGTTAATACACGACAGGCATTACACAAATCATTAATAATACCACGTAAATATAACTTTTAAGGCAGGCGTATAATATCTTTCACAATACTTAAAACACCATAAATAAAATACCAGTGGACGTTGGAGATTCAATAAATAGTAAAAACATTAAATATAAAATTAAAGATTACTACGTCAACTCAATTGTGTAAGTATATTAAATTACAATGAACTATTAACTTATCGTTAAATTTAATATCATAAATATATTACAAACAGCAACGCGTTGAATAAAATCTCAGGCCATGGCATGCTCAGACAAACCCCTGAGTTTTAATAGGATGCCTTTAACTACACTTTGTAAAGAAATTTATTAGTGAATAATTTAATAAATAACTAAGGTTTACCAACCAGGGAGCAAACGCCTTGATTTCCAAATCAAATCAATCTACAGTGAGTAAAATATATTCAAGTTACGTCGAAAGATACTCGACTAATTCAAACTAGAACCGATGCGACGGGTTACTTTGATTAATGAAGTCCAAAATTCTATAAAACTCTTACATAGTAATACAGATAACATCTTATTGTAATACAGTAAGATCTTACTTTAAACTCCGAAATCAGTTAGAATTTATAAGTTGCACTGGTTTTATTACTGGGAGATTTTTCAAAAGGCCACAACTCAGAGCACGCTGGCATTAAAGTTATAAGTCAACGTAACTGCTCCTCGGCCACGGCACCAACGGATGCAATCTTCGGAATGGCCACATAACTCAATTTAACTGGTCAACATGGATATCGGCTCCCTAACTACATACTTAGTGAAACGACTTAAGTGAATTGCTAGAGTCATTGTAAATTTATGTAGTTATAAATTTTTAGGTCGGTCGTAAAATTTTAAAGCAATGTTCCATTTTGTAATCTTTACTAAAAACAGGCACAAGTAACTGTGCTAAAAAATGTCTCTAATGATACTTTTGTATAATTTAACACAAACAATCAAATTAAAATCAAGAAGCCTTCTTGTTAGAACTTAAAGCGGTAAATTCAATATTCCACGAGACGTTTGTGAACATTCCAAGATCGTTCTCGCTTCGGGGCTGAATGAATTTTTAATATCTCTGTTTTCTTTATGAAATATCTCCGTTATTCTTGGTACAGTCGTGTAGATATTAATATATTTGTATTATAATTATTATAACGTATCTAATAACTTCAAAGTTCCATAATACATTTATTTCAATTTTGATTGTTTGCTAAGCAACCCATTTTTATTATCGAGATTCCCTCGACTGTTGAATGATTCAAGTTAGGTGCAGCGAGGTCTGTAAACTTAATCTTTATGAAACATTTCACGTTTTGTTGAGTATGTACCAAATATATGAAAGTGTATACAAATCAGTCAAGAAAAAAATATTGATCA
Organism: Saturnia japonica; assembly: GCA_033032175.1. NCBI lineage: Eukaryota > Metazoa > Arthropoda > Insecta > Lepidoptera > Saturniidae > Saturnia > Saturnia japonica. Next base: position 14,194,610 of record CM065325.1, read on the forward strand.
TAATAATTATTTCCAGCTGCACAATTATAGGTAAATCCTCAAATTTTGCCGGATTAGGAAATATAATTATTTAACTATAGCAATCTTTAAATTCTCAACGTTCACCAAATTCTAATAGCAAATTATTAGATTTTCAACAAAACTTTCCCATTAGGTAATAATAAAAATAATCACAATCAGATGAAGATAGTTGTTATATAAACGTAAAGTATGGCTTTCTAAAGTTAGATGATATAATATTGCGCAAAAATAGGTAAAAGTAAAGATCGGTCACACTTTAAAACCAGGAGACGTAAGTAAATAGTCGCTACTCAGGGAGAAATAAATTTTTGGTACAATAATTTAGGGTGGTGGAATTTAACAAAATAGAAAAGAAATGTAATTAGAAGAAATTTTTCATTCTAATAAAAAACAAACCAAATAAATCCATAAATATTTTAGCTCAATTAAAACAAATTATATTGGTGCGTATAAAATCTTCGATACTGTAAAAGGCAAACTAAATTTGTACTCCTATGTTTCCAACAAATTTTATGACATCCATTTACAGCTATAGGATTCCAATACTGTAATCCCATTGACGAATCCAGTGATTAAATTCACAAAGCTTCAACGTCCGAATCAAAGGCGATATGATTAATATGTCAAGAAAATATAAATCCGTATATATTTTTACATTTTTTTTATTTTCTATGTCACAAGCTCTTTTATGTAACACCTAAGCGTACTTTACTTGAAAGCGCCATATTGAGACTCCGTGAACCGAGTTGTTCGTATTAAGTGCGTACATAATAGCATCCATCTCTTTACGTGAGATATTTGACGAAAAAAATTCGATATATCAGGGTTGCCTCTAAAGGTATTACAAAATTTTGTTCTTTCTAGTAATTATTTAGTATTATAGCATTATTACTATGGATATTCATTATCACAGAAAGAAAACTATAAGCACCGCAGTCTACTAATGACCTGAAAACAAATGACGTACTTCCAAAGACTTGGGATTAGATTTTTACCTTTGTAAACATTATAGAAGTACATTAATTATTGATTAACGTGTTATTTAAATAAATTTTAAATGATTTAAATGGTAAATAAATAATAGGAATTTTTGAAAAATTCCCACAGAACCAAAACTATTAAAAGTAAACATGAAATTTGATCAGAAAGTTCTTTTTATAACGTAAACGAGTAAATTTTACCTGCATACTTTACAATCGATTTCAACATCTATAGTAAGTTTCTGATGTAATTGCTTAAACTTGAAATAACTGCCATTATAAAACTCAAAAATATTTTTTGTCAGATCCACTGTAATTTGACATTGAGATCAATTCTTGTTATGAAAGAATTAGTTTGTCCCTTGTATCTCTATTTTGGAGTATCATGAATGCTCTAAACGTAAACTTATACGCTAAATAAACTTTTAACAATCACAGTATTGGTTCCTCTATTCAAACTAATACGGTTAAATGTTTATATTTGTTAGATATTCCATTGGCATCACTTGTATTACGTAAATTTTCTGCGAACTCCAACCTTATACATTCAAAGGCTATAAACGTGACTCTTCGGATTAAGTACGTACATTATAGCCTACATCTCGTTATACGAGATACTTGACGAAAAAACACGATACATTAGGGTTACCGGGCACGTTTATGACTGTGTAATTTTCTTTATATTGTCTATACATGACAAATAATTTTACGTGTGAGAAAGTCATAAACTTAAATTGTACTATTTTCTATAGGATTTCTCTTGCAAATTGATATCTATAACACCGTAAAAGAACTGAACTATATTCAAACTCGAGCGTTAGGTATGTTTTGTCTTTATTGGAATTGCTTGCTTGATAGGTTGTAGAACACGACAATTGTCTGGCCGGATCGCTAACATAGTGGCATGCTTAGGCGTATCGAGTTCCTCGATCAGCAGGATTGGTAGGGATCTGGATAGGACTGGGTCACGACCACCATGCACAAATGATAAGCCCGTCATAGTGACTTATCTCATGGTTTATCGTGTTTCGAGATCAGCTCAGTGGACATGCAGCTGCTAAGAGACTTATTGGCAATGAAGTGCTGGTCTCCCGGTGACCGCCGATGCTTTAGATTTTGCTGTGCTTAACAACAGGGTCAGTAACATCACTATGCCGTGATACTATAAAAAAATAGTGCCGTTACTAACGATACAAGATCAGTAGAGTTTTGGGACTGTACTTAACTTCTACATTAGACAACAAAGAAACCCAACTTCAATAATTTTGAACAGTTCCCTTATGTATATTTTCAAAGTTGAAGGTCCAATGCCAATTAAATTGAAATAGGATCACCCTTGAGATATTCCCTATTCAACAGAAGAAGAATCATCTAAATTGATTTATAAACAAAGAAGTAAAGCAGAACATCCATTTAAAAAAAATACATTCGAATTGAGAAACCTCTCGTCTTCCGTTGAAGTCAGTTAAAAACCTACATCTACTATTGGATAGTCACCAGTAAAGTTGTTTAAAATATATTTTATGCTAATCAAATTTTTACCATGTTACAAAATAACACACTAACGGAAGCAGAAACGCGATTAAAAATTAGTTACATAATTAACTGCAGATTTAAAGTTGTGGTAAATTTTCTTAGCTCACCTCGTAACCCTCATCCATAAAGTACAGAGATAAAAAGCGATAGGCACCATTTATCCAAAACTTTATCAATTTATTCCGGCACCAAGGAAGTGGCAACCCTAAAAGCGTTCAAACAAAATTATATCTGCGTTGGTTGCGAGTAAATTCGCCTGTATTTTTATAGTGAAAAGGGTGTTGGAATATTTTATACAGCAGCTGTTAAAGATATGGGAATGGATCTTTTGAAGGGAGCGATCAATATAAATTGCTTTTTGGTAAGCTATACCTAGCTGGGCCGTTGGCAGTTATCTGGAGCAATTTTGGAATCATGAAATAGGCAACGTTTAGTCAAATAGTGTTTTATCAATCATCAAGCTTCAAATATGGTGGATTTGTAGTACCTACGAAATAGCGAAATATTCATAAGGCAGGCAAACCCTGAGCAATATCTTTCGGATGCTGATGCGGTGATGTTTCGAATTATGAATGATACAGATGTCACTAAATATTTAGAACCGCTTCAGCTGCGAAGAAATATTGCCTGGCTGAGCGTGTTTTATCATCAGCAACATGGTGAATTTTCTTAAGAGTTGTTTGAATTTATCCTATCATCTCCCAATCAACCACGCGGTCTGGTCAAAGGAGTCCCAGCTACATAGTAGCACCCATCATAGCACGAACAAAGAAGAGGATTGGAAATGGTCTTCCAGCCAACATATTCCCTTCCTTCTATGATATTGGGACAGTCAATACATTCGTGAAGAGTCATTTCAGCAGACTGCGGATGAGATTTGTGTCACCGACGGTCGCCGTTGTTTGTCGAATGTCCATACTTACCAGCGAGTCCTGTACAGTCATTTTGTCAAGCTAGTATTTAAAAAACGTCAAGTGCGTTCAAACAAAAAGAAAACAATATTTTGATCTTTATCCTATTAGTATAGATTGGATGGATACAAAGTTTCTTGCTTGACTTCTATAAAAAACCTTCTTCCTTTTATCCCCAACATTATTTACCCTCAAGTTAAACATCCACTGCACTTTAAAACTAATCTTATTTTTTTTATCAACGTCTCCGTTTTTATCCGCTGGCACCGTACCAAGGAAGCTCGGGACGCATTTTTGCGCGAGCAAAATTGACGATTCGTAGGAGTAAGAATGCTTTGGACACAACTATTTTTTTGTGAAATGCCCGTGACTTAAGCTATTTGAAGTCAAATAAAAAATGGTCGCATATTTGCCGAATGTTTCTCGTTAACTGTTAAAAGTATTTATTTTTATTCAAACGTAAGGGCTTGCAGTTAATCTATATACAATTAATAAAATTAAAGTGGCTGTTTTTAATGTAAAAATAACAGTTTTTTACTAAATGCAAATGAAAGAATATAAGATAAATATAACAAAACACCAATTTTTAAACTTTTCTGTCTGTCTGTTTGTTCTGGGTAATCTCCGAAACGGTTGGACCGATTTTGACGGGACTATTACTGATAGATAGCTGATGATTTAGGGAGTAACTTAGGCTACTTTTATTTTAGAAAAAAAATTAGGGTTCCGCACAAATAAAAAAAATTATCAAGGTGATTCAATTCGGGCAATTAAATGGCTTATGGTAAGTAAACTATAAGAGATATAGCAAATTAATGTACTACATAATAATAGGCATTAAAAATACCTATAAAAAAGTTCAAGAGAGTATACATCTATCTTCTAAGGAACACCCACAATAAGCATTTTTGTCTTTTAAAAGCCGGGAGCGGAGGAACAAGATTCGCGAGGGCATTCTGTACTCCACGTGAGCGAAGCCGCGGGCACACGTAGCAAAAGAATATGTCTATTGATCAACTATACACGAAATTTAAAACGCATTTAGTATGTATAAACAAACATTCACTAGGTACCTAAAATCTTCGAATTGCAAAAGATAAATAAAAGACACTTTTTAACAATTTTTAATATATTTTTAATTCGAGGATTAAGTCTTTAATAAATTTAACAAATTTTATATTCGCATTACTCGTGATTGATAAAAAAACCATATAGTTGTTATTTACACATAATAATACTAAATAAAAAAGCAGAGGCAGTCATAAGTACTGTCGACAGAAGTGAAAATTAATCAATTTTTAAATCAATTATAGACTGAATTATTGCAGAGCATGTCGATGACGCGAAGTTACAAGATTGTACCCATCCAAAAAGTCGAACACGCATATGATACAGTTGAGTATATACAATTGTGTTACTGTATATATGCGTAAATATATATATATATACAGGCCGCTATACTACGTATCACTGGTCTGACGCAAGCGCAATACATCACGAGCACGTCGAGAACATCGGTAACGCAAATGACATTGGTAACGCGAACCCCCTGCCAAAAATAGCTCAACGCAGGTAAAGAAGTTTTCACTTCAAAACTTAAAATATTTTTAGGCAAACATCTCTAACATTGTTATTACTATGGCGTTCTTTTGTTTGGTTTACAATGACAAAAAAGTAAATAAAATGTATACCTACAGATCGAAATCAGTAATACAATTAGATTCTGAAAAAAAAAGCATCGCGTATGTACGTCCGACGTATTCGAAGTGCTCTTGACAAATAAAAACAATAAACGTCACTGGCACAGTGATGTAAGGCGCGACGTTCCAATTTTAAATTCGCCTATCACCGTCGCTCGTCCGTAACGACATTTGCTAAGGGTTCCCGCTTGATTAAATTTCCCTGTTTATGCGAAATGGAACATGTTACTTGAAATTAACAACACACTGTATATAATTGCATGTAGATGGAATGAATTTTTTGAATGGTCCCATTCTCAACTTATTTAATAAGCGCTTACACATAATTGAACGGAGACTGCACGGATGGCTTAGTGGTTTAAATGGCCGCTTTGTCTCTGCCGCCACTCTTAGTCATGTGGGTTCGAATCCCATAAAGAACAATAATTTATGTTTTTTGGAGTTTACTCCATATTAATCGATTTACATATAAAACCTCGATATGGAAATTTGAATGAAATTAAAAAAAACGTTAACAAAGGTGTTACGTAGAGCGTTAACAAAAACCGTTACGTTTTCAGTATTGAAATCATGTATATGTATATTTATATCATATTATTTTAGATAAATTATTAACCACTGAGTCAATCAGTCTGTGCGTCTGTTTGTGACATCGCAGCTCACAAACGGGTGAATCGCTTTTGATCAAGTCTCCTTTGTTTGAAAGGTGACGAAATCGAGAGTGTTCTTAGTTATAATTCAAAAGAATCTGTTCAGCAGTCTAAAGACAGCTCTTTTTTAGTTGAAAATAAATGTGAGCATCTTCAACAGGTGTGATTGAATCGAGGTTTGGTATTCTGTTACTTCGTTGACATTACAAAAACCTTAACCTGATGCTGCAGCGTCATCTGGAATCTGTAGACTATCTAATTCCTCACCCACTTACAGCAAAGATTTTGTATTTGGGCTCATTGGAGTGGACACAGTGAATAGGTTCCATAAATCGGGCGTTAAATTTTTTTTTAATTTACCTTATTACTATTCACAAAACTAATTCAATGTCGCTGTTTTTTTAAATACAATGTATATGTTTAACGGTTGGCCACAATTTCACCTAATTTTAAGTGACGATGTGATAGACATACTGAGTCTAGTGGGGGATATGATATATGTATAATGGATAAGTTAAAAATATTAAAAAAGTATATTTGTCCCATGGAGATGATAAAAACGGTAATTTGATAATATTCCTAAGCTAAATAATCAATTCACGGAAGATGTGGCTGGGTTAGGTTGGTATCATTGAATGAATTTTGATATTACAAAAAATTAAAATAAAATTTTATAAAAATATCTCTTTAAAAAACAAGCTTCCCATAAATTATCGAACTATAAATAAAATAATATTTTTATGTCCTAAGTTTATATAAATTTGAATTTAGTAGAGGTAGGTACTGCCTAGGCCTCTTATCACTAAAGATAAGGTGCACTTCTGTAACTTTAATAATTAAAAATTATTATTTACTTTTTAGTATCATTGTTTTTTTTTTAAATAAGTTTTTGTTGCTATCAAACTTATCACAAAATGTTATAGGAAGTTCTTTGTAAATTATTAGATCCTTAGATATGAAATTAGCGTTTTGTCGTACTAACCACTTTGATCTGAAATATCTCCTCTTTGGTTAAGAATTCCGAATTCAAATTTATAAATTAATTTAGCTGGTACATATGAGTTTTGAAAACAGTCATTCATTTGTTTTTTCCTATTTATTTTTTTCTTTGGCGTCGCTTACTACCGCACAATGGAAAACATGAATATCGGTATATTACGACTACGAGTTCTACCGTGGCACCAGTTCTGCAGAAACAGCTCGAAGGATTAATGATGTGTACGGCGTTGGTGTAGCAAAAGAAAGCACAGTACGTTTTTGGTTTCAACGTTTTCGTTCTGGAAATTTCGACCTTCAGAACCAACCCCGTGGGCGGCCGGAGACCAAAGTGGAAAATGAAGAATTAAAGGCTATATAATTAAAGACAATTGCTATTAAGGCTAAGCGGATCCATCACAAAGCACCTCAGAGATAGCTGCAGGCTTCAGGGTATTTGATAAAACTGTATTAATCCACTTGAAGCAATTCGGGAAATTAAAGAACTTGAACGATGGGTACCTCATGAATTAAGTGAATCGAACTTGCAAATACGCGTCGACTGCTGTGTTACTTTGTTCAACCGACACAATAATGAAGGGATTTTAAATCGAATCATTACTTGTGATGAAAAGTGGATATTGTACGATAATCCGAAGCGCTCGTCGCAATGGCTGAACCCTGGAGATCCAACCAAATCCTGCCCTAAAACGAAAATTAACTCAAAAAAAGTTACTTGTAAGTGTTTGGTGGACTAGTGCCGGTGTCGTTCACTATAGCTTTCTAAAATCTGGCCAAACGATTACGGCAGATATCTATTGTCAGCAACTGCAAACCGTGAAGGAAGAGCTAGGTGCTGCTTCACGACAACGCAAGACCACACACTGCACAACAAACAACCACTAAGTTAGATGAGCTACAATTGGAATGTCTGCGACATCCACCGTACTCCCCGGACCTTGCTCCAACAGACTACCACTTTTTCCGGAATTTCGACAACTTCATACAAGGAAAAAAATTCAACTCCGATGCGGCAGTCCAAACCGTCTTCAAAGAGTTTATTGATTCTCGCCTCCATGGTTTTTTTAGTAAAGGGATCAATGAACTACCTAGAAAAGTGCATAGATAACAATGGTGCATACTTTGATTAATTAAATATATTTTACAACAAAAAAATTGACTTTATATTCCTCCCGTATAAAACGCCAATTTCATATGTAAGGACCTAATATTTTATTTTCATCAAATTGTCTCTTATATAAAGTTTCAAATTTCTTCTTAGGTCGAAATAGTTATTTATTTATTTCAATTAACTTAAGTTCAGAAGTAATAATAGTCTACGTCCCGTTCTTTATTTATATTATGTAAAATGTCCACTATGTACATCTTGTCTAAAATTTACACGCTGCTCGAAAAAAAAAAAAATGATATACCTACTTAAGTACGCCACTTTAATAATAAAGAAATTAATTTAATTTCAACTAAAAAAAAATCTAAATACTTACAAAGTCAACTGTAGACCATAATTAGATGAAGGGAAAACAAGGAAATAAAAAAAAATCAATTTAACTATTTTGTATTTTTTATTTTAAATATGCGTCAATAGATGCCGTCAGCGGCGAGTTAAATCGTGCTTTTAGAATGTATGGACAAATAAGTCAGACATTTCATTTTTTACGTCATGGTTTGGTGTTTATATTTCTGTGATTTCGAAGTTAATATATTTTTGGATGAGCTATTAAAAGCTCTAGTGTTTATTTGTGTCATGTATGTTCAATGTTGGGACTAGGGACTAGGGAGATGTAACGATAATAGTTAACTCATGTTAGGTTCCCGTACCTATTATTTGGTATTTACCTAGACATGGGCCGTTACTTCATTTTCAAGAAACGTAACGAAACCAGTGATGGTCGGTGTGAAACTAGTGATTTTTGTAACTAGCTATTTTTATTCAGCTACTGTGATTGTTTGCAAATACCTCCACCAAATATACAGTTACGCATGAAACGAAAATAAATTAAATCACTAGGTACCAAGTGTTTGTAGCTATACAGTTAAATCAATAAATTAACTTCCCTTCGTACTTTATGCAGGCTTAGGACTGACTGCATTAAATATAGGTATTTATGATTGATTGATTAGTGTTTAATATGAAACTATGATTTTAATAAAATTATTAATGCAGGCGTATTTAATAGTAAATTTGATTGTTTATACAATGATGATTGATATTTACAGTTTATTTGCGCTTTTTCAACGTTCGCACTGTCACTTGTTTTTGCACTTTTATTTACACTTAACAATTACAAACGTAGAGTCTATATACCACGGTACGTGCGCGTTAGGATTTCTTCGGATTTATTCGTGTCACCCGTTTTCGCTTCCTCGGATATTTTGATCTGTCATCTAGCTCGCTCGGCCAGCCAGTGGGCGCGATGCGAAAGAAATGTAACGCTGTGTGCTTGACCGACCGACAGTCAACTCTCGTCTTCGCTCACAAAAATCACAGTAACAGTAATAACTACATGTAATTTGACTCGAATGTAGTGATTCGCCCACGTCTATCGCTACCTACTTTAATCTAATACTAATATTAAGCGAATTATTATCTATTCTCTACTTATATAATGTGAGTATGAAATAAAAGATTTTCGTGAATATATTATTATTATTATCCGTATGCTTAAATCTTAATGAAACAGTGATTACATTTTCCTTCGTATTAATAAACTAGCTGTGCCCGCGGTTTCGCTCACGTGGACTACAGAATGCCCGCGCGAATCTTGTTCCCCCAGTTCCGGCTATTTTAAAGACAAAAATGCTTATTGTGGGTGTTCCTTAGAAGATAGACGTATACCCTCCGTGACTTTTTTGTAGGTCTTTTTAATGTCTACAATTATTTTATACATTAACTTGGTATATCTCTTATAGTTTGCTTAGGTAAGCCATTTAGGAATCAAGTAAAATGTCAATCGATTGACGTTTTTAATGGAAATATATAACAAAAAATACAGAAAAATCTATAATAATTCTAGTACACGACAGTGATATTTTTTACGTAATATATTTTAATGTACCAAAGATTACGACGTTAACGACAGTCCGTAATCTATGCAATTAATAAAATTGAAGTGTAGTTTGAAGGTAATGTCAAAATAACAGTTTTTACTAAATGCATATGAAAGTATATACGATACCTATGATAAAAACCCATTTAAAAAAATGTTGTCTGTCTGTTTGTTAGGTGTAATCCCGAAACGGTGGGACTGTTTTTGACGGAACTTTCACTGGTAGATAGCTGATTTTATAGAAAGTAACTTAGACTACTTTTGTTTTAGAAAAAGAATTAGGGTTCCTCATAAATAAAAAACAACTTGCCATGGTAAATCAATTCGAGCGCTTAGACCCCTCCAAAATATTGACATTGTCACTCAACGAAAAGTGACAGCAAATTATGTAGATAATACTCATTGTTTAGATTCATGAATACTGCAAATATCAAACGGAAAAGTCGCTGGTCGAATTTCGGCCTTAGGGCGATCACTAGTTAATAAAATTATAACATAGAAAATCTGATTTAGAATTGTTCTTTAAAAACAATTATTTTCCAATAAATAGTTTTCCGAAGCAGTGGCCATTGCCCAAATATGTGAGAACAACCTTTTATAAAGAACAAATGTGCAAACGATATATAAAACTTTTACTCCTGTTTCTATAGCTTTGATATCTAACTATTCTTTCAATAGGTTCAAATAATATAATCTACAAAAGTGACATGACGTCATGACGTATTCAACCATAGATTGTTCTGCTTAATAAAAGAAGAATCGAAAATTATAAACAAATTTTTTTGAAATTGTAATGTGGTACGACCGAGTACCCATACCATTACTTTTCGCATCGATGCCAAAAGTACTTGGTATTGTAAGAAAAGTAACGAGTATGTGCTCGTATTTACTCGTATCGATTCATCCCTATGTACGTACAATACGTATTCTAAGAAATGTGTTCATTTATTTGTTTTAATTGCCTAGCACGCGTTTGCTTACTTAAGTTACCTAGCCTCTCGGCTGTCATTGCTATGCTTTATAACTTAATATTTACGTTATCATAATCTTGGTTGCCTCCAAATTTTACAATCAAAATAAAAACCATATACTTATGTATTTGTAAAAATACTTAAACGAAAACTATTTTGGAATAAAGGGTCTCTTCAATTTCGCTAAATACAGTTTACATTGTATTTTTACCTCGAACGAGAAATTCGTTAGTTATGTAGTGTTTTTATATTTAATTGCTAGTATACTTGCTTTTTTACCCAGTATTTTATAAGTTTACTGATATTTTACGTAATATATTTTATATATTGCGCGCCAGTGAATTCTAAATAAACAACAAATCTACTCACAAAGTTTTTTATGGTTGTAAGTCACATGTTTACTATAGAGTGACGTCACATGTTCATTCAGTATGTCTTGGACAATAGTTTTGACATCGAATTAAATAGAGAATGAATTCTACGACTTCATGGAAATAAAATTTTGACAATGGCAAATACTTCTGCTGTGACAATTGAAAAAAAAAAACTGAAAGACGAAATGAAAAACAAAACAGCCTATAATAAAAGGCAGGGTTTATTGTTTCACATAGCGTCGTAAGTCAAACTGCGTGTCGCCCGACATAAGATACGGTTATGGCTCTACTGAGAGCACATACAAAAACACTCATTTCTCATGCGCTACGTTTTTCCTGTTTAACCACCTATTTGCTCTTACTTACAGCTCTGTCGGGTTGTTGGTTTAGTCGGAACCCGTTTTTTTTGCAATAAATCTATTATTTAGTTTAAATTTGAAACCAAAGCCATTTTTTTAAACCAACTAAGGTGGCAACCAAGCATCGGCCTGATGGTAATAAAAGCCTATAAAAGCTTAGGTATCAACTAGCGCTTTCCCGATCTTGAACTCTCCTATCCAAAGTAGCTCTGGTAACCCTACCCTACTCATCACAGTAACACAATACAAGGTTATTTCGCTGTGATCTTCTGCAGGGTGAAGGTGTTCCACCAGTCAGCTACCCCAATTAGAGAGAAACCAAAGAAATTTTTCTCTATACCCCTACATTTTTTTAACGATTTAAAAAAAAAGCCGGAGGTTACTTACTGAATTTGAATGTTTTTTTGAAATGTATTTTCAGTCATAACTTCTTTATTTACGAACCGTTTTGAATGATTCTTTTTATATTTCATAGGGGATACTTCAAGGGTGATCCCATTTTAATTTCATTGCCATTGGATCTTCAACTTCGAAGATACACCAGGGAACTCTTGAAAACAATGAAATTGGTTTTTTTTTTTACTTAGGTCGCCCAACAGAATCAACATCTACACGTCATCTTGAAAAAATTTATGCAGTACCATATTTTTATTAAATGTGACCCTAATTATAGGCAACGACGGTATGCACATTATTAAATTCTATTACATTGTATATCTTTAGTAATTGAAATATACAAACAGCTATATAAAATAAAAACAATCACAAGCAAATATAAATAATGTTTTAAGTAGGTACACAATAATTTTGTTCTCGTCTCACGAACAACAATATGCTATCTTAGTTTGAATAACAGTATCAAAGAAGATATCAACTTCATTTGTAAGTCTCTTGGAAATAATGTTAATTAATGTTATTCTTAATTAAATAAAAAATAGTCTTTATCACTCAGGGACACTGTAACTACCAATTAGTAAAAGATTTCCCCCTACAAACATATTCACCATTTTCACCTATTTATAATAATACTAAGTTTAAAAATAAAAATTAAAACCAATAAATAAATTAATTAGTGTGGAATAAAATTCCACTTATGTATCCATGTAAAAGTTATACCTTTTTGGCTTAAGAAATCCAAAATAACTCCAAAAATTTAATTCCGCTTGACATCAACTGAATGTAATTAGACGTCAATGATAATATAAATTTATTTTATTCCTCTGTTTAATTGTGTAAAAATAATTGAACTGTGTATAAATAAACGTTATTTTAATCAAATTAAATTATTGTTTGTGGCGACATCTATCGAGCCACTTACGACGCATCCTACATCGCGCTTTAGAAATGAACTCAACAATTGAGTATATATTGAGAACTCGACATTATTATCTTTGTTAGAATTCAAAGAGCCGTGACCACTCTCGGGGAGTGGTTTAACGACTGGCGAATAGCCATCAACCCCACGAAGAGCGCAGTGGTGCTCTTCGACCAAAACGCTTCACAGATACCGAAAAAACTCAAGGATCATCCCCTTGAACTCTTCGGTAATCCGATCCCCTGGGTAAAGGAGACCAAATATTTAGGTGTAACCCTAGATAGTAGTCTCTCCTTTATACGCCACATCACTCTGGTTAGGAAAAGGGCCGCCTGGACCCTCGACCGATTGCATCCTCTGTTATGTGCTGGAAGCAAAATGTCTACGAGACACAAGCTTACGCTCTACAAGATGTGTATCCGACCGATTATGACATATAGCTGCGTTGTGTTCGCACATATGCCAAGATATAATTGGGATCGTTTACAAACCATCCAGAATAGGTTTCTTCACCGCCTTACCGGCGCCCCTTGGTATGTTCGTATGGAAGATCTCCATAGAGATATGGACCTTCCTTCGATACATGCTTATGCCAAACACCTTTCTCGCTCTTATTTCGACACCGCGTCGAACCACGCGAATCCCTTAATCAAAGCGGCAGCTTCATATGTTCCCGACCCCAATGCCTGCCGGAGTAAACGCCGGCCGCGTAATATCTTCACTGATCCGCTCGACCAAATCGAAACAGCAAACGCGTTCTATTCCACCGCCTCCCCAAACAGAGCGTGCCACCGCCCACGCCCGCGTATCCACCGTTCTCTCCGCAGAGGACGGGCGGTCAACTTCGCTCCCGCACACCCGTCACGTCCACCCTCTCTGGCGGCAACCCAAGCCTAGGTCCGTTCCTCGGTGTGAAGACCTTGGGTCAGGCAGCCGCCCGCGCGATACAAGTGACACTATACGTGCAACACTTAGCTACCCACATACAAAATTCACACTTATGAACACACACACGTGCACACCACACAGGTACATAGGTTCTTTAGGGGACCTTTTTTTTCTTTTTTTGCGCTAGTTAGACTAATGCGCTAGTTAGTGTAGAAAAACCATTCCGATTACTAAATACACATACGCATGGTTCCCTCCTTCCTCCCAGGAGGAGGGAACGTGCATATGAGTATATGTTAGTTAGCTCGATTTTTCTTAAGATTAGAGAATTAGATAGATCGCGACCTTTTCGCATTCGCGACGACCGCCCGAGCCGAGGTTCGGCCACTCTGGCACCCTCGTGCGGGTCGTCACAAACTTTCGCGGCTGAGTGCCCTAAGCGCTCGCCCCCAAGTCCGATGAAGCTGTAAAAGCCGCAGCGGCTCTGTTTTTGGATAGGACCCCTAAGGCTAACAGTGTAGTCAGTTCAAAAAAAAAAAAAAATTATTATCTTTGATGGCTAATCTGATCACGTCGCAATTCCCTGACATAAAAAAAGAAATATAATAAATAAATTAAATTATTATTAAAATATATATAATATATACAGACTGAATCTACGACTTCATGGAAATGTACATGAAATATTACAAACATTTACGAAATGGAGGATTTTATGTCAAAAAAAAGCTTCCATTAACATGGTAATCAAACATCAAATCAAGCAACAAAAAAATAAATACCAGACATTTTACAACATAACCGACGTAGCAATATAACCGACACAGATTTATTATGATATATTTCGTAAACAAAATTCTCGTTGGTTCGTTTTAATATCATTAAACAGCGAATATCATCAGGAATTGAAAGCGAAATATGAACAAATATTTCTAAGTACCTTTATTAGCGACTTATATGATGGTGTGATTATTGACCAGCAATAGTACTATTGACGCCACCTGTACATACCCGGATTACATCCACCCTAACTATCCTGTCACATATATGTTTACGTTTTGTCCATAATCTTATCTGATGTAACCATAATGCTCTTTATGCAATTACTACTATCTAACTCTTTTTTATACTAGCTCGAAAAAATGACTGTACAGCACCTGATGGTACAAATAACGGCGACCGTCGGTGACAAAAATTTCATAGGCAAGCTGAAACGGATCTTCAGGTGTCGTTTGAAGGACCCAATAGCATAGGAAGGGGGGAAAACTTTGTTAAGGGCCATCCATAAATTACATCACACGAATTTCATGATTTTTCCCCTCCCCCGTCCTTGTCACATTTTTCCCCCCCTCCATAGCTAGTGTGATGTCATATATTTTGCAATTTTATAATTAGAAATTTATGAAATTAAAACAGCAGTGTTCGGAAATTATTTTAATTACACCCACCCCTTGGTTCACAATGTCACACTTCGTCGACGGCCCTCCCTCCCCCTAAACGTGTGACGTAATTTATGGTTGGCCCCTAAGAAGGCTATTCCACATCTGCATGGTACAGCAAAGTTAAGAATTAGTGAACTTACAATTAGAGAAGAATAGCTTGCTATGGGTCTCTAGACCATACCGCGTGGTTCTGTAGTGGAAAGGAGATGAAGGAATAAGGTCAAACAAAACGTAGTTCGTATCACTCCTTTTTCGTCTTGTATGTTTGATTAGCAGTTAAGTTCTATAAATTATAATAATGTATAACTTTCAGGGTGTTAATGTATGGAATTGTTCTCCATCCATGACTTAATGGTTCGTAGGCAGTAAAAAAATAACGAGATTTTGTGTAGCATCTTAAATCGAATGAAAACATTATTCTTACTATTAATTAACACTCACAAGCAAGCTTAGTCGCTGAAGATCTAATGAATGGACTCGATACAAGAAACTTTGACGAAAGTCACGATAATGATGGGTTTCCAACAAATGTACAACAATTTCAACGAGAAGAACTTGAACAATTTTGAAGCAATGATGGCTCAATAGTAGCTTATAGGGACACGAAGTCAACCGACGTGAGTTCGAATCCCTGCAATGAGCCTGAGCTTTCGATGAAGGAAAATATCGTGATAAAACTTTAGCACGTTTGTAAGGAATTTTCTAATACCCGCTACAGTTCTCAAGTTGAAAATCTGTCACCAAATACCTGTAGGTATATTCGGGCAGCTATAGTTCAAATCAAGTCCCCTCATTAGGCTTGGCGTGTTACATCGTTACTTAACCTCAGATGACACTGTGAAGCCAAATGTCAAAATAACAAAAAAGAAGCACAAACACTATGAAAGAAAATATATAGTTAAATTCAAGTTATTAATATTGATATTGGTTTTCACATTTATTAGCACTCCGAGCAATAATTTAAATATCAGTTGAGTGATCCACGCATGTGATATTATGCTTTCACGCTCTCTATTGTGATCGCGAACGCCAAAGAACGATTTTTTTAATTGTCATCGTACATTGCTCACTTGCAAGAGAGTTAACTTTGGAACTATCACGTAAAAAGCCTCCAAGCGGCACAAATACTTAAATTTACACCATGTCTATGTGTTTGAGTCGTTTGGGGTTGAAACAATGGGTTCATAGGGGCCGAGTGCACATGCCTAGTTTAATGAAATTGCAAGGATTTTGTTCGAGTTCACGTGAGACAAAAAGGCGGGTTTTTACCTTGCCCAAAAAATCAGCATTGCCATACAACGCGGCACTGCTGCCAGTGTTTTGGGCACACTACCTAGTAGCCCGTATTAGATATTAATTAGATTTTGTTGTTAGATATAATATATTATTTGTGATATTTTATAGGTATTATTAGTATAAAGGTCATATATAATTTAACAATCAATTCAACACGTCATACTTGTGGCTACAGATATACTGTTTAGAAGTCGGTGACGCGAACTCATAAGATTCACCCTATACAAAAACCGCACAACTGTGTATAAAAAGTTTCACTTCAAAAATACATTTCAGAAACGGAGTTTTCGTGTTTCGCGGACCATTAGTTATAAATATGAATGGCATCTACCTCTTGTTTGTTTCCTCACCTAACTCAATTTGTTATTAGAGCTGCTTACCCGGCTACTTCTCATTATATTCCCCTCTTGACTCCCCAGTTCCTCGTGATGTGAATAAAACTTATTCTTTTCCAACTATGTGACAGTTTCGGAGCAACGATCCGAATTTACGACTCAACTTCTTACAGCATGTCAAGTAAAGTTCCGAAGTGAGCGGAATAGATCAGCCGGGTCGCTCAGGGCCGGGCCAAGAGAACTTTTGTTTCGTCTCGCCGACCAATGCTTAGGTTAAATGAACTGGACGTAGATAGTGAGGTTTTGAATGGGTTTCCTGAAATTGTATCGACATTTGAAAGCCAATGGGATCCATACTTTTGAACTACTTATGATTCAATGATCGAACAATTAATTTGAATTATTTTTTACGACCTGTATAAAAAGTCACTATTCTCTAAATATCTGGAAACGTCTTTGTTCCGCCACTAATCTATCGCTCGGGTATAGATGAGTAAACGTAGTAGAAGATTATGTCATAGGAGACTTCGATTGGAATATGGAAGAACACGCATTCAATTCGCAGGGCTAACTTTTATATAAATATTAGACTTGTGTTGCCAGATCCCGGTTTTGAATAGTCCACTAGAAACATCAAGTTGGTAAGGAAACGCGTCACGGAATACGCACATATTTAAACTTTATCGTCTCCATTACGTAAGTAAACAAATAGTGTTTATAATAATAACACACTTCCTCCTTCATTTAATTGATATTGACATATAAATGATCAAGATCAATCTAGAAATTTGACCCCTCATTTTTGTCTGTTATAGGTATTAATTACATAAGCGAGTCATATTTCAACGTAGCATAATTCTGTTTTAGACAAATAAGTGAATTTCTTTGAATGTCGATCATACACACATCAAAAAAGTCTAAGCAACATGCGTGATATTACAAATTTTTCCATTTATATTAATTAATTTCTAAATATTAACTCAAACAAAGTGCGTAGGTAAGTAAACTTTTTTGTTATTGATGACATACTGGCTGGTTGTAAAAAAAATTTTGATTATGTTTTGTTTTTTTTTCATAAAATTCAAATGACTGCGAAATTGTTTGAATTTAAGTGCGTTTTAATTGCTACGTTTAGTCTTGATTTTATAATTTTACCAACCATTTAAATAAAGTTAGCGACAAAATTGAATTGTTAGATATTCTTTACGTCATGAAGCGACGTCATTTGATGGCAGATGAAATGCAAAGAGCTGTAGGGATGTTGCAAGCGGGAAGTAATCAATCTCAGGTATCTCGACATTTTGGCATTCATAGAAGTGTTATTTGTTTGGCAGCACTACAATAATACAGGAGAACCCGCTGAACAGCATCCAGGCCGTAAAAGGAGTACAACCACTCGGCGAGACCGGTACATACAACTGACTGCAAGACGCCAGCCGATGTTAACCGCTCGAGAGATAAGTTTGAGGCTACAAATTTCAAGTGGTGTTAATGTAAGTCCTCAAACTGTGCGAAATCGACTGCATGAGTACGGCCAACGAGCTCGACGCCCAATCAGGTGCCCACCGATACGTCACGGGAATCGCGCTCGTCGATATGAATGGTGTAGAGAACGCATAACATGGACCCAAGAACAATGGGATAAAATTATGTTTTCCGATGAGTCGCGATTCGGGTTTAAGCCTGATACAAGAAGGGTGCGAGTGTATCGTCGGCCCGGAAATACTGAAAGGCTCAGGTGCGTTCAGGAAGTTCATCCATACAGCGGCTCAACAGTTATGTTATGGGCGGGTATTAATGAAGAACAGGCGAACTGAGCTCGTTTTTGTAAATGGAAACATGAATGCTGAAAATTACATTGAGGATATTCTCAGACCTTATGTCTACCCATTTGCACAAACCTTTGGCTCCGATTTTAGGTTAATGCATGACAATGCGCGTTCACATACAGCTCGGCGAACCAGTGAATACTTTGCAACGGAGAACATCCGGGTATTGCCCTGGCCTGCACAATCGCCAGATCTCAACCCCATCGAGCACGCATGGGACATGCTCCAGAGACGTGTTTTGAAGGACTTGGACGGAGCGACAACAACCCAACAGCTGAAGGATTTGCTACAATTCCATTGGGAGCGAATACCGCAAGACGACATAAACAGTCTCATTAATTCAATGAATAATCGTTGCCGACAAGTTCTGAATAGCAGAGGAGCCCATAGTTTGTATTAAATTGTTCTATTCTTTCACAATAAATACATTTTCTTTAGAAATTTCATTTTGTAAGAAAAAAGTTTAGTTTCTTATGTATCTTAGTTTCTACAGTATATCCTAATATTGTTCATTTCTGTTATTAAAAGAACTATAAAGACAACAGCTGTTATTTTTACATCATAGAACCCTAAACATATTATTTAAAAAATAAAATATAACGTTATAATGTGAAGAACCATCCTAAAATTTAAATTAGTGCATGTTGCTTAGACTTTTTTGATGAGTGTAGTAAATAACGTTGAAGAAATTGTGAGTTATTTACAGTAAAATGGCACAAACGTCGATAAGTCTCTAGACAAAGGATATTGAAGATTGAAGACTTTTATTTCAAAATTATAGATTTTATCCGGAGAGCTTCATAATAACAAAATAATACGAATTAACGTTAACAAATGAAACTTGTTTTTAGGTTTCTGGCACACACTTTTTTATCAGGAACAATGAGTAAATCATGCTTGGATTTTATTTTTACAAAGGAAAGAGGTAAAAATATAATAGTAAACATTTTTCAAGTCATGGGAAATCATCATCATCATAACCATATTAATATGTGAAGCAAAAACTTTGTACCACTTTTTAAGCGTGTAGTGTGCACGGAAGACTCTGAGATTTGGAATGGTTAAAGGTTATATGAAGAAGGAGCGCAGAAAGCTAAAATGTATCTATAATATCTGTTGCTAACATATTAAATTAAATAAATTATTACTGCGAGTCCTAACTCATCCAGTACTATTGAACTTAGACTCCACAAAATATTGACATTTGACACTTTTGATTGAGTGACAGCAAGTGATTTAATATTCATTGTTTAGGTTCATACTGAAAATGTCAAATAGAAAATAGTCTATGATTAAAAAATCGCTGGTAGAATTTCGATCATTGGGCGACCGCTAGTATGCTTAAATACTAGTGCAAAGTATTCTATACTTGGGACAGTCTGACTGGTGGAATACTTCCACCCTACAGAAGATCGCAGTCGAATAACCAAGCGTTGCGTCTCTGCACTAAGTAGTTCCAAAACTCCTTGAGTTAGAGGGGTTCCTAGTGTAGTTTCCTAAGGTAGCTGCTTACGGGGCCGTATGGTTATATGCCACCTTTGTTGTATAAAATAAAAGTATTTATTAATAATCTTTATAAGTATTACTTTACCAGAATTAGTAACAATTTTTACACAAGGTCGATTGTTATCATCTCCCGGTTTCGAACTATTCCTGATCTTGACTTCTCACAAACTACCTTTGCTAGTTTTCGATTTCCGCACCGACGCATCCAATTAATCCAATATTTCCCAAGATACAGTTACCCGAGGAGAAAACTTTAATGAAACTGACGTGTATAACTTTCACGAAAACAATTATAACTTTTTTTATCATAATAATACCAATACTCGTTATTGAGATAGGTGGTTAAACAAAACGGAGTAAGATTTTGCTTACACTTTATTTATCAGTATAAGATAATAATTTCTTATAATAAATTTAATGTTAATTACAATTTAATATTTACCTTATCTATCACGGTTAAGTTGTAAATTTGCCGCTTAGCATAGATACTTTTCGGCAGCTGTATATGAATGTTAGTTTTTGTAGGTTTATCATATTGATTTATCAAGATATGAATCAATGTCAGAGGCCAAATTAATTTAAAAAAAACTGTAGTGGTGGCGTGGGATATAAACAAATGATAAAATCAGTACATTATATAATATCGCACGACAGCTCAGTCAATTCCACGACGGTCGTAAGTAGTCTTTTTAAGTCTATTAATCTGTATGTTTGTTTTTGCGCAGATGTAGTTATTTAAATTCTGTAATTTTATTTTACTCATATTATTGACTATTCAAGTCTATCAACTAAGAACTTCCCGTGTACAAAATTCTATGAAATGAAATAAAATTCTATGAAAATTTGTCAAGAGCTAAATATTTGTTTTACGATTCCTATATGGTTATGGAATGACCATAGGCTTTCTTTTCTACAAAATTTGGTCAGAATCGGTTGAGAGTTGATGTAAATTTAATTTTTTTAATTGTTTTTACGGTGTCCTCATTATTATTGACAAATCTTATAGCTCATTATTAATGGAATGACTTATACTTCCCGTGTACAAAATTTCATCAAAATCGGTCAAGAATTAACAAAAATGTATTTTTTTAGAAATTATATTTTTTACTGTTTCTAAAACTTCCAATTTTTTATATGTTATCAATTGACCAATGATATATGCTTCCCGTGTATAACATTTCATAAGGATCGGTTAAGCCGTCTTGAGTAAAATTTTGTTTAAATGCATATTAGTGATCAGTATCATTCATACAGTAATCCTATCGGAAAATTTGGAAAAATTAAATGTACAGACAGAATTACAAATTTATTAATATTGATTAGTTACAATAGCTGGTTGCAGAGACACACCATGCGGAATAGTTGAGTCCAGTGAATATCAAATATCAAAATAGTTACTACGTTGATCCGGCCAAAGTCGACACTTGCAAACTTCCTAACAAGAAATCCAACGCAGATACAAAATCTATTACACGGGCATAAAATATAGCATAGGGCTACGCTCCCAGGGACCACTTTCTGCGGAATTGTCAACTCTCGAAGTAACACATAGTCGTTGTAAGCTCAAAACTTATCTCATAAACATGTCCCTGACTTTACAAAGTACGTTGCGGAGTTCTTGAAAGACACTCTGTCACGCAGTCGCCTTAGAAATGAGAGGAACAGTGAGGGATGTCGGTAATTAATACTATTTGTTTATTGATGTGCTGATACATAGATGCCATACTGTAATGAATATTTTGCTGATATATGCACAGCATTTGGTCTGTGAATTGATTGAGAAACTCTTTACTTTAGTTATCGTTGTGGAATATTTATTGGGTTTGGTTGTTATGGTTTTATAACGATGTGTTTCTTTACCGAAAGCTCAAAGTTATTGTACAGATTCGCATTCACGTCGATTGACGCCGTGTACGTACATTAATACAAAGTCTCAACAAATACAGATAGATAGATTGAAATATAGAAAAATAGGTAAAGATACATACCACAGCTACTATATAGCATCCATCTCTGCAGGAATAAAGAATTTGCAAATTCTTATATTTGCCGTACTGTGAGGATGAGTATTCGCCTCCCAGCCAGCATGCCACCTCCCTGCTACAATAATGGGTTCTTCAAACAATTTTTAGCAACCTCTATGCATTCCTTCAGAAGCTTTAGTCCATTGTAGTGCTTGTTAACTTTCTACAGTCAATAATAAGGTACCGTACCTAAAGAAGAACTCTATTACTAAACCTACACCATCAGTTCATCTGTATTACTTTTAAAGGACTATAAAATATACGCCGTCCGTCTCAAAGACTGTATCTTTTGAACCGTAATATTAGGTTCTTACATATGAAATTGGCGTTTTATATGGAAAAATTAAAAGGGAAAAATATTATGTAATTAATATACATTTGAACAATCAAAGTATCTACCATCATTATCAATAAAATTTCACCATTTTGAAGGTAGTTCATTGATCCCTTTACTAAAAAAACCATGGGGGCGAGAATCAATAAACCCTTTGAAGTCGGTTTGGACTGCCGCATCGGAGTTGAATTTTTTTCCTTGTAAGAAGTTGTCCAAATTCCGGAAAAAATGGTAATCTGTTGGAGCAAGGTCCGGGGAGCATGGTAGGTGTCGGAGACATTCCAACAGCAGTTCCTTTAACTTAAGGATCGTCTGTCGTGAAGTATGAGGTGTAGCGTTGTCCTGAAGCAGCAGTGGGCTAAAGATATTGACCAGTCTCGGTTGTTTAACGGCTAGCTTTTCATCATGGTTTGCAATTGTTGGCAATACAGATCTGCTGATGCGTCCGGCCATATCTCAAGAAGCTGTAGTATATGACACCAGCACTTGTCCACCATAGACTCATAAGTACTTTTTCTGAGTCAACTTTCGCTTGGGACAACTTTTGGCCGGTTCTCCTGGATTCAACCACTGTGATGAGCATTTCCAATTACCGTAAAGGATGGATAATAATTTGGCGTTTGGAATTTCCACATAATATATGTTATTACGACTCATATTCTTAATTAAAAAAGGTGTCCTTATATTATACAAGAAACGTGTTTTTGTGAACTTTTTTTATTAGTACAGATTATTAAGAATAATGACACGTGATTATATGCAATTTTTAACAATAAAGAAATAAGACATCAATGATTTTTTGAAGAGTCCCCTGGTATGTCTCAGGTGATGAAGGTCCAGTGCCAATAAACAACCAAATCTGTTCATAAACAAAAAAATTATGGCTGAACATTCATAAAATCAAATATACATTTCAATTGAGTAACCTCCGATGATATTTTTTGGGCAAATACATAACAGAGTGAATATTCATTGTCGGCCTCATCTTTACTTACCAGTAGATAAGATCGAGACATCAGCGCATACCTGTCCTAGATTTAAAAAAAAAAAAACAAGAATGAACAACGGCGACGACTTTGGAAATGTGTCACAGTCAGGCGTAATTTTTCTGAAATGCACCGTAATTGCCATTATTGCCGAAATTCCCCCTATCGTAAGTAAATTATCAACTAATTGATATCTATTTCAGCTAAAGACTCAACCATCGCGCAACTCTAATCTATCATTAAATGAAAAAACCAGTAAAATACCAGGAGATCACCAGAATTCGAGAATACGTATTTTATTGTCGGAAGCATTCCATCTTGAGTAATGTAAATTTTTAATCTACACCGCAACCATAAATGTATGTACTTAAGAAAAAGTCTACGCATGCGCCATCTGTATCATCGGCATACAATGCAGTTGAAGAATATTGAAATGGTAACATAAAAGCTACGGAACATATTAATATGAAATTAAATAGAAGTAATTTTGATGGTAATTATTACCTAGACGGGCTGTATAGCTCAGCAACTCGCAAGATTGTATGTTTTATTCATAAATTTCCTTTACAAGAACAAATGAAATTACCTAAAAAATTCCTTAAATCTTTTAATATGATAGCTATCATATCTTGAAAAGATATGTAATTGAACAAGATGAAACGATACATCATTTATTTCTACTACTACATAATTATCCATTTATATTTTATAACTCTAGGTTTGGACCCTGAGAGGGTCATTCTCTATCTCGAGCTGCTGATCCGGGTGGACGTCCGGACCAGTTCCAGTTTGGTCAGAGAGGCGAGAAATTCGATTCAGTAGTTTCTAATCGACAGACAGCCAAAAATTCTAAATCCCCCATAGTACTTTTTCTCCGATATATTTCTAGGCTTATCGTGTATATCATAATTTTCATTTGATGGTAAGTGACAATGTGGCTTATGTCACTTAACATTAAAATAAATACTTTTATGTTTGCTCAAGTATATTTTATTTTCATTTCATTTTCGATTTGCACATCCGACAATGTTACTTTTTCTACAATAATATTGATTAGCTGGAAAAAATGCTTTATGACATTAGGGTCGCTAGTGTACAAATTAAAAAGTCCAATAAAGCATTAATTCATTATTTCTATAATTGTATTTAAATTAAACATTTTAACTACGACGAGATGTCATATTATGAAAAGAAAAATGTATAGATCAATTCGTAATTAAGTATTAAACCATAAGTTATGGTATTCAAAAGTAGATCGTAGCCTAGTTAGATAAGTATATATTAAAATGACACGAGTTTTAGCAACAGTGAAACGCCAAGCCTCCTGGGAAGTAAATCATTTGGGAAGTTCGCAACAACTATGACTTCATTCTTTTCAATTAGAGTCGAAACGGTCGAATATTGCAAGATAAGGTATCAATTTCAGTTCAGTTATCAAGACAAGTATCAAGTTATAATGAAGGAATAATGGTTATTTGAGAACGTCTTGATTCTTTTTGACCTTTAGCTCATATTCTACATGTAACTTATAGTTAATTGAACAGTATTAATAAATTTCTTCATTTACATCCCTAAATGAATACAATAATACCTTCAGTCCACAAATTTCTACCTTATTTATTACAATTACTAATATTTTAGATTAAGAGAATTTCAATAAACTAGTCCGCCATTTCCTTTACATTCGTTTTGTGTTGGGCTGTAGCAAGCTTTAATAAACATCTAAACTAATTTTTTTCTGCGGCTTTCTTCCAAATAATTGAATTTCAGATGAGAAGCGAAAAGAAAAGTGCAATAAAACGACTCATCGATATCAGCAGTTACACTCTAAAAGCTATAATGGTCCATAGACAAAAAGTTTAGTCTTAGCATATTGATATCATCCGTGACATCGTCGCAGACCTGGTAAGATTACCTACATGGAACTGCAGCAGCTATAGTATTTCAAATAGAAATAGCATTATTCGTAACAAAAAGGTATAAGTTAAAATTAGAAAAATTATAACAAGAAACACTCTAGTAAATATTCTTGAGTTAAACGACAGAGTAAACTATAAGTGTTGCATTGTAGTTAAATAGTTTCAGAATAACATAAAATGCAAAATCTACTCATTGCAAAAGTTGATAACTAAGCGCCTGTAGTAGGAACAGAGAATAAAAGTTTCTTAACTAAGAACAAAAAGCCAAGGTTCTGCACCAGTCACAAACTCGGTTTCCTGGGATGTACAACACTTTGCAACTTCGCGGAAACTGTCTTTAATACTTTTTTTAATTATGTCTATAAACGGAAGTTAAGTAAAGGAGTTTTGACATGGAATTTCCTATTGAGAATACGGGGCCAAATAAAATGCCGTACGGCCTCTTTTGAACTTGTTTCAATTTTAATTCAGTTTTGATTTATAGCGAATGTCATACGATGGATGGTATTGCGTTTTGTGATTTATCAGTTTTTGCAGAAAGAAAAGATCGTTTTTCGATAGTCTATCAAACGTTTTTTTTAATTGAAAACCGACCGTTACAGAAGAAAGTACGGATGGAATTCCAAAGTACATTCTTTGAGAGTGTGATCCACTAAGACCCAAACGCAATATAAAAGGGCAAGATCAAAAGACGCCCAAAAAATCTGCAAAAAAAATTGCTGTAGTACATTAAGACTATAGGACTTTAGTAGAGTGAGCCGATGACAAAAGGTCATATTGGTTGCATTAATACATGACTACTTAACTCCCTTTTAGAATAATAGTAATAATAACCGTTACACAAAGTATGATCACTTTTTCAATCTATAATAAACATAGCTAAAACTAGCTAAAACTGTAGGTAGCTAAGAAACACCTCAATGAGTATTCGAAATATTTACAAACACAAACTATTCAAAATAGAATTTTTGTTAAATGTCATTCAAGCTACAGATTGCTTTCATCTGGTATATCTAAAACAAATGAACGATTTGATGTACTAAATGATACATGTTTATATAAATAAGATACAAGTCCGGTCCATTTTCAACCAATTTATGGGCACTTATCTTATCTGGAAAAAAAAAATAAGGGCAGCTACATCTGTGGCACAAGTCAACGAGTACGTAAAGCACTTACAGAATTCAGAATGAGCCTCTTCGAAGAAAATAATTCCGCTCCTTGATTCTCTAGTGCAGACGACGTCTTGGATATAGTTGATAAAATTCTTCAAGGATTAAGCAAATTTTCTTGTTAAGTATCATTTATACACTTTTTTAATAATCCTTCATTACGCTTCTTGTTTATTTAGGTAAGTACAGATATATTAGGTATTGTCATTGTTTATGCATTGTTGAATCAACTCTACCTATTACATTTCTCTCATGATAATCTTCGAACTCTATTTACCTAAGTGGAGCTATATTGTACTTAAATTCTTAAACCCAATAGATCGAGCAAAGATTTGGATCCGAGCCATCTGCATATAGGACGGTCTAACTATTCACTGAACCACAATAGATACATGTCAGATAAAGTACTGTAGTTAGGTTGAATTGAAAAAAGCTTATAGTACAGTGTTGGAGAAAAAAGTAGAATTGAAATATATTTGTAAGTATGTCACAATATAAATTACAGGATTGTTATGTGAATGATAGTGATGTCTGGAAGTGACTCCCTCTCTGTGCATCCACTAAATTATAAATATGATTATTAACAGTAAATATTATTTATACAGTTGATATGAAAGTTAATCCCGATCGAGTTTCTTGTCCATTCTTTTTGATGACTAGGATGTTTTCTAAACCATTAGTACGTTTTTGACATTCAAAAGTGCTTTCTTACTTTCTAAAAGTATTTTTTTGAATTTGAATACTAACAAGCTACTATATAAAGTAGATTTTTATTTTCATTTTTTATAATATTTTTCATACATTTTTATTTTTCATATGTTTACATGATAGTGTTTTACCGTATAATAACATAATACTGGTATTTGTTCTAAGGTTAAATCGTTGCAATATATAATAAAACAAAACGTTCATGTTATTTCCTTTTAAGGACAAATATGACAGTGCCGTTGGAAAATGTTAAGGAACAAAGAAATACATGCACCCAATATCATAAATATTAAAATTCTGGTACTTAAGAAAGGCTCATTCACATCTACTATATGTTAAATAATGGCCACTGATATCTTTTGACGTGACAACGTCTTATAAATTGGTTTGCCGGGTGACACTTCAAGAAACTGCGTTACGCTCCGCTCACGTTATGCGCTCACAATGAGAGTGAGTGAGAGGCACGCGTCCCTTCCACTCGGGCATGGTTAGCCCGCCTAAGAGCGAGAGAGACAGACATAAAGTCGTTGTCACGTAAAACTTTCGCCCGTATACCGACTTTACAGGCAACCAATTTTTTATGTGTAATTTTAGTATCACGGATAAATCATACATATCATCTTTCCAATCGATCCCAAGCCAAATATTTATGCGGAATATCGTACACGCCACGCACCAAGTGACGATAGCATTAGGAAATGGATCAGGATGTTCGAGAATACAGGTGCGACAGTTAAAATTCAAAACTCTGGTCGTCCTCGTTCAGTTCGCGATGAAGAAACAATTGAAGAAGTTGAGGCGTCGGTTCATCAAAATCCGTCTTTATCCATCCGAAAGCGAAGCCAAGCGTTGAACATCAAAAAATCGTCTTTACATTCGATTTTAAAGAAAGACTTACATCTAAAAGCCTATAAAATTCAATTGGTTCAAGAATTGAAGGATACTGACTATGCTAATCGACTGAATTTTGCGAACGAAATGCTGCAGCGATTTAACAACTTTAACAACATACTGTTCAGTGACGAAGCAAATTTTCACCTGAATGGTCATGTTAATAAGCAGAATTGTCGGTACTGGGCAGTGGAGAATCCGAGACGAAAGCATGAACGACCCCTGCATAGCCCAAAGGTCGTTGTTTGGGCCACTATGTCTGCTAAAGGCATAATTGGTCTTTATTTTCATGAAGATCAACGAGGCCGAGCAATTAATGTGAATAGTGACCGTTATTGCGATATGTTGCGAAATTTTTTGGTCCCAGAGTTGCAGGAGTTTACAGGTTTCAACTCAAGAACGTGGTTCCAGCAAGATGGGGCCACTTGCCATACCTCAAATGACTCAATGGAAGTTGTTAACGAATTATTCCCTAATAAAGTCATTTCGCGAAGGGGTAACATCAACTGGCCTCCCAGAAGCCCCGACCTTAGCCCGCTTGACTATTTTGCATGGGGATACCTTAAAAGTAAGGTTTATTAAAACAATCCGACGAATCTAACCCAATTAAAGCAAAACATCAGGTCAGAAATGGCAGCAATATCAATAGCTATGTGTCAACGTGTTATCGCCAAACTTCGTTTCCGTTTAGAAGAGTGCCAGCAACGTAACGGTCATCATTTGGATAAAATCATCTTTTCCAAATAATTCTTCAATTCATATGCTAATAATAAACAATAAACTTTTTTATTGCATACAAATAATTTTTGTTTCATTGAACTTACAAATACCCGATACCCTTTCTGGACACCTTGTATTAAAATGGCACGAGTTTTAGCAACAGTGAAACGCTAAGCCTCCTAGGAAGTAAATCATTTGGGAAGTTCGCAACAACTATGACTTCATTATTTTCAATTAGAGCCGAAACGGTCGAATATTGCAAGATAAGGTATCAATTTCAGTTCAGTTATCAAGACAAGTATCAAGTTATAATGAAGGAATAATGGTTATTTGAGAACGTCTTGATTCTTTTTGACCTTTAGCTCATATTCTACATGTACCTTATAGTTAATTGAACAGTATTAATAAATTTCTTCATTTACATCCCTAAATGAATACAATAATACCTTCAGTCCACAAATTTCTACCTTATTTATTACAATTACTAATATTTTAGATTAAGAGAATTTCAATAAACTAGTCCACCATTTCCTTTACATTCGTTTTGTGTTAGGCTGTAGCAAGCTTTAATAACCATCTAAACTAATTTTTTTCTGCGGCTTTCTTCCAAATAATTGAATTTCAGATGAGAAGCGAAAAGAAAAGTGCAATAAAACGACTCATCGATATCATCAGTTACACTCTAAAAGCTATAATGGTCCATAGACAAAAAGTTTAGTCTTAGCATATTGATATTATCCGTGACATCGTCGCAGACCTGGTAAGATTACCTACATGGAACTGCAGCAGCTATAGTATTTCAAATAGAAATAGCATTATTCGTAACAAAAAGGTATAAGATAAAATTAAAAAAAATATAACAAGAAACACTCTAGTAAATATTCTTGAGTTAAACGACAGAGTAAACTATAAGTGTTGCATTGTAGTTAAATAGTTTCAGAATAACATAAAATGCAAAATCTACTCATTGCAAAAGTTGATAACTAAGCGCCTGTAGTAGGAACAGAAAATAAAAGTTTCTTAACTAAGAACAAAAAGCCAAGGTTCTGCACCAGTCACAAACTCGGTTTACTGGGATGTACAACACTTTGCAACTTCGCGGAAACTGTCTTTAATACTTTTTTTAATTATGTCTATAAACGGAAGTTAAATAAAGGAGTTTTGACATGGAATTTCCTATTGAGAATACGGGGCCAAATAAAATGCCGTACGGCCTCTTTTGAACTCGTTTCAATTTTAATTCAGTTTTGATTTATAGGGAATGTCATACGATGGATGGTATTGCGTTTTGTGATTTATCAGTTTTTGCAGAAAGAAAAGATCGTTTTTCGATAGTCTATCAAACGTTTTTTTTAATTGAAAACCGACCGTTACAGAAGAAAGTACGGATGGAATTCCAAAGTACATTCTTTGAGAGTGTGATCCACTAAGACCCAAACGCAATATAAAAGGGCAAGATCAAAAGACGCCCAAAAAATCTGCAAAAAAAATTGCTGTAGTACATTAAGACTATAGGACTTTAGTAGAGTGAGCCGATGACAAAAGGTCATATTGGTTGCATTAATACATGACTACTTAACTCCCTTTTAGAATAATAGTAATAATAACCGTTACACAAAGTATGATCACTTTTTCAATCCCTAATAAACATAGCTAAAACTGTAGGTAGCTAAGAAACACCTCAATGAGTATTCGAAATATTTACAAACACAAACTATTCAAAATAGAATTTTTGTTAAATGTCATTCAAGCTACAGATTGCTTTCATCTGGTATATCTAAAACAAATGAACGATTTGATGTACTAAATGATACATGTTTATATAAATAAGATACAAGTCCGGTCCATTTTCAACCAATTTATGGGCACTTATCTTATCTGGAAAAAAAAAATAAGGGCAGCTACATCTGTGGCACAAGTCAACGAGTACGTAAAGCACTTACAGAATTCAGAATGAGCCTCTTCGAAGAAAATAATTCCGCTCCTTGATTCTCTAGTGCAGACGACGTCTTGGATATAGTTGATAAAATTCTTCAAGGATTAAGCAAATTTTCTTGTTAAGTATCATTTATACACTTTTTTAATAATCCTTCATTACGCTTCTTGTTTATTTAGGTAAGTACAGATATATTAGGTATTGTCATTGTTTATGCATTGTTGAATCAACTCTACCTATTACATTTCTCTCATGATAATCTTCGAACTCTATTTACCTAAGTGGAGCTATATTGTACTTAAATTCTTAAACCCAATAGATCGAGCAAAGATTTGGATCCGAGCCATCTGCATATAGGACGGTCTAACTATTCACTGAACCACAATAGATACATGTCAGATAAAGTACTGTAGTTAGGTTGAATTGAAAAAAGCTTATAGTACAGTGTTGGAGAAAAAAGTAGAATTGAAATATATTTGTAAGTATGTCACAATATAAATTACAGGATTGTTATGTGAATGATAGTGATGTCTGGAAGTGACTCCCTCTCTGTGCATCCACTAAATTATAAATATGATTATTAACAGTAAATATTATTTATACAGTTGATATGAAAGTTAATCCCGATCGAGTTTCTTGTCCATTCTTTTTGATGACTAGGATGTTTTCTAAACCATTAGTACGTTTTTGACATTCAAAAGTGCTTTCTTACTTTCTAAAAGTATTTTTTTGAATTTGAATACTAACAAGCTACTATATAAAGTAGATTTTTATTTTCATTTTTTATAATATTTTTCATACATTTTTATTTTTCATATGTTTACATGATAGTGTTTTACCGTATAATAACATAATACTGGTATTTGTTCTAAGGTTAAATCGTTGCAATATATAATAAAACAAAATTTTCATGTTATGTCCTTTTAAGGACAAATATGACAGTGCCGTTGGAAAATGTTAAGGAACAAAGAAATACATGCACCCAATATCATAAATATTAAAATTCTGGTACTTAAGAAAGGCTCATTCACATCTACTATATGTTAAATAATGGCCACTGATATCTTTTTATGTGTAATTTTAGTATCACGGATAAATCATACATATCATCTTTCCAATCGATCCCAAGCCAAATATTTAGTCTCTTCGAGTAACTCAAATCGAGTTAGATAGTAAACCACATTAATAAGAATGTACAATGTATATCGCTTGAGACACGAGGGTAAATGGATGAGAAATAGTGCTGATAGCTACGTTGTTGAAAGTATTTCTTACATAACCTAACATAACTGCCTCATTAGCTTAGTGGGTCTAAAGGCGACTGCTAGGCTTGAGATTCTGGATAACCTGGGATCGATTGCCAGGACGAGCAAAGTGTTATTGGGTTTTTCTACAAAATTCTCAGTAGCAGCTCACAGTTTGACTTCGTGCCCGATTAATGGCAATAGGCTCTCCGCCTATTATAATATGGGATCTAAAACATACTCGGCGATCTGTGAGTGTACATCAGCACACCTCTGCATAACCCTTCATGGAATACAGGCGCGTTGGTATGTTTTACATAAACAGAAAACTCCAATTATCTCAACAGATGGTCTCGATATAGGATCATGAACAAATTTCGAACGAATCTTACTCAGAAAATATATTAAGTGAAATTCGTTTACAAAAAATTTCATTAAACGAATGAAGAGACAATCATATTACCACCTTCCACTATCAGTTCAACGGACGTTAAATGAGATCTAAGGGCTACTGAACCCGAAATATCCTGACGAAAAACAAACATAGCATATTATATAATTAATTAAATTTGACTGTTTAAAAGTGTGCTTTTTTATTATATCAGTATTTATACCTGAGACATTTAAGTTTTCTTTCTATTAGTGAAATTATTTTTAGAATTGGAAGTAGGTACTTTCAGAGATTACCTTCTACAGGCAAAATTCAAACTTTACCTCTATATAATCATAGTATAGATAAATAACAGATTACAAGAGCTGCGCTCCTAGCGGAAACGTGAAGAATTAATTTGTAGTACAGGAAACCAAACATTTGATTGTATCTTAAATTTATACTAAATGCGGATGACTGATTAAAATTGCGATCCACAGCTGACTTGTGAGGATCGAAATAAATATATAAGGATTGGTATAGTAAATCATAACTCAACTCACGCGTCAAATATAAGAAAAAGGCGTGTTTGTTTTATTTTTGATTTGTTTGACTTTGAATTCGCTTCACGCCGTAAATCCTGCTGAGGATTTCCTTAGAGACTTCAATATGGTGTCCTTCAAAAGGCGAGTGAACGGGTCCTCAAAGGGTTGTCCACGCGCATGTGACGTTTCTGGTCTTGGAAGCGTCCATAGGTAGGGGTGGCCGCATATCATCAGGCGGACCGCGGGCTGCATGGTTTTTTATCACCATCATTATATAAAAAAACTTAACAGAAAGTAATAATAGCTTATTTATATCGAGTTGAGAAAATGGTTATTTTAGTAATCCTAGAGTACTGAATACCCCTTTTCCCTACCTATTTGGTTATTTAGTTATTACAAAAGTATTATTCAAATTGAAACTCTCCCTCGTGTTGCATAATTTAATAGCGCTGAATTAAATATCGGTGTTGGTGGATTGATTCACCCCATTATGCCTGCAGGACTCAAATTAAACCAGTCCAAAATAACGTACAAGAGTAGACATTTAGAATATACGAGGGTAAGAAGATGAAATATAACATTCAACTTTAAAAAGATACTTTATTATTATAGTCATACGATTAAATAAAAGGTTCCCAAAACTTTTACGAATTTTATTTTGGAACCGAAAAGGCGACTTCCATGGTTCAACTCGTATACTCTAACCAATAGCCAAATAAGGTTTACCCAGCTTATTTACCTAAAAAACTTTTTTTAATGCCAGCTGATATAAGTGAAAAGTCTTGTTATACTAAAATTTATGGACTATTCAGTTAAAATCCAGCACATGTGGGGTTAGCGTAACTGCTATGGAATTACTGCCGGGATGGTAGGCGCTGTTTGGGCTGAGGGTGTAATAACCACGGGTTTTATGACTTCAGCCTCTGTGTGCAGTCATTAAAAATTTGTACTGCGGCCACGAGTTCGTAACAGAAACGCTTAGTATGTGCTGTCCGGCCAAATTGTGTGTTCATATATTTTTTTTTACAATGAACAAAATGGGTTAGGGCTCTACAAAACACATACTAGTAACTGGATTCGGAGTGTAACGTTTTGAGATGAATCTATACATACTAGCGATCGCAATAGGGTCGAAATTCGACCGGCGGCTTTTTGATCATAGACTATTTTCTGTTTGACATTTGCAGTATGAACCTAAAAAATGAATATTATATAACTTGCTGTCACTTTTCGTTGAGTGACAATGTCAATATTTTGGGAGGTCTAAGTTCAATGGCACTGGTCAGGTTAGGATTCGCAGGATATTAGTAAAAATATTATAGATAAATTTTAGTTTTCTGCACTCCTTCTCCATATAACCTTTAACGATGCCAAATCTCAGTCTTCCGTGCACGCTGTACGCGTAAAAAGGGGTAGAAAGTTTTTGCTTCACGTATTAACATAATGATTATATAGTTATATATACAACATATTATATAAATCAACGTCTCTCTGTCCTTATGTTATTTTCAGGCGAAAACTACTTATCCGATTTACATGTGATTTTTAATATTCATAGCTATATTATCTGGCCAGGTTATAGGATATATTTTGTTAGATAAATCAACATATGAAATAAATAGTAGAATTAGTTCGAAAAAAAGACGCTTTTGGGGTGTTTAAATTAAGAGGTTTATTAAATGAATTTACTACATTATTGTAGATCATAAAAATACCTACAAATGTCAACAATAGCGTATATCTATCTTTTAAGAGTCACCTATAATAAGACGAACCGCCGTGGGTTCATTCTGTAGTCCACGAGGGCGTAGCCGCGGGCACTGATACGATCATATATCCAGCCACCGTTTAAATTCGTCTCGGTAATATTTTAAATCAGAATTAGAAGAGAAACTAACTGCCGTTTGAAATACCGTCATTCATAAATTATATTTTATATAAAATCATAAGTGATCAAATAAAAACCGAAATAAATATGTTTTAAGGCATTTAATGCCATTATAAAGATAAACAGCTCCACTACAGAAAACTTAAATGGCTAAAGGTAAACAAAGTACTAGCCAAAAATGTTCCCGTAAGCTCTCTATTATCCAAATCCTATACCACAATAGTAAATTAACCGTCTAATGTAAATCCGTGCGGGATACGGAACCCGTGTTGCGTACAAATTATAGCAAACGCGGAAACATTTTAAAGGAAAACCAAAAGTGTTATTAGGGAAATCGTAACGGAGGACCTAATTAATGTTAGTGGAGCGCGCAGTCGATTAGACTACGGTGCATTGATATAATACACACAAGAGTAACTTTTGTTTCAAACATTCTAAAAATTCCAAGTGACCAATTCTTCCTCGACGGTTGATTCCATGATTAAAAACTTCGCTTAGATATTAAATGAATGAGGTAACAAATTTCATTATTGAAGATGAAGCCAGAAATAGACTTCGTTTAAATAATCAGATTCTACATTAATAAAATAGCTATAAACCTTGCTTTTCCACGCATATTTCTAAAGACTTGTGAATCCGAATATACAGGAACCTATTTAGAAATTGTTTACGTTATAAAATTTTGAAATTTAATTTCCAATTGCCTTATTATAATATATTATTCACCTTCATAATGGAGCTTACAATATCACTGACACCTACGCCGAACGGACGAGACAAACCACACGTTTGGTACTTTTACCTAATCCGACATATTTATATTAAGTAGGCTCAGAGGCCCAAAAATAACATGTTATTGTACTATTAAAACAAAGAGATTTTGTTTCCAACGGGGTTTGAAATGAAGTCCAATAACTGCCAGATACATTAAGAGTATAGTTTTTTTCTTTAGTATTACACTTTCTCGAATATTGTAGGTAAGAAATATTCTCGATCTAGACAGAATTAGATGGATCTTGAAATAATTTACAAACCTAAATGTCATATTATTTGATATGGGATTTGTAACTTGGGAAGTCTTAATTGTCAATAAATTACGATCAACAAATTTACGGTTAAAAGACGTGAAATAACCGTAATAATTATTGAAATAATAAGTGTAATAATGAGCTCAATAAATAATAAATTAACGTAAATATTTATTAACAATTTAAACTTGCCAAGTTACTAATTCCATATTAAAGGAAGTAACATATTGTTTTGTAAATCATTTGAAGAATGTATATTTCTATAGCTATAATTAAAAGAACATTATGGAACTTGGCACCCCTTAGAGCTCAGCGCTTTTATCGGTGACAACGACTACCCCGAATGTCATTTCTACTTGGCCACTTTTTCACATTTATGTTTTTGTTGGGATATGTTTAATCACCTACGAAGACAAATGTAACTTATCTGTGACTATTTAATATACACCAATTGATCCTGGAACCACAACATCAGGTATTGCACCTAGTGTATGGTGGTCACAGTCCACTCGGACAATATCATTATCGTGTTCTATCACCAAGCGAATGATTAACGAAAGAATCAAAGCCTATGAGCGGCACGCAACATTTCTGTCATCATTTTTACACAAAGCTTTT
Organism: Saturnia japonica; assembly: GCA_033032175.1. Lineage (NCBI taxonomy): Eukaryota > Metazoa > Arthropoda > Insecta > Lepidoptera > Saturniidae > Saturnia > Saturnia japonica. The sequence goes on from CM065325.1 coordinate 14,231,149, forward strand.
TCATCGATGTCGTCTTGCCTTAGTTAAGTTTTTGTTTATTTCTTATCCTCAATCAACTTTCTTGATTGATTGTTATTACTTGGAAAGTATTTCGTATGTTGACCCAAATCCGATAATGTTTTAGTAAAGTAGTGATAATGCCAAAAACCTAGATCTTTTTTCTGAAAAAACAAAAAGCAATTTTAAACACTATTTTCTCTTTGCTGGAGCTAAGTAAACATACTATCAATTTACTTAAAACAAAATAACTCGCAAATACTTACAATCTGAACAATAGGGCAAATTAAAAATTTAAAAGTCCTCCGACAAAATATCTTTTTCATTGAGACTATTCCAATGGACCCGAAAACGATACCTCTGCTGTAAGTTAGGGAGCAGTTGGGTAGGTATCCTGTAGATTCTAGCTGACGCTGCAGCATCAGTTAACGATTATCACGTTCTTGCAATATCACAGAAGTAACAGAATACCAAATTTAGAATCGATCACAACTGTAGAAATTGTTCACATTCCCTCATCAACCAAAAAATAGTTGGTGATATGCAAACGCGCGGTTGATAAGTTTTGTTTAAATATTCGCTAAGAACAATATCTTAATTATGAAACCTTTCAAACAAAAAAAAATTAAATCAAAATTGGTTCATCCTATTGCGAACTACGATGCCACAAATACATTTTAAACTTATGACACCCTTTGTATTTGCATTGGGGGTTAATAAAACAAAAACTCACTTTGCAAAGCCGCAATCCCATAAAAGCACAAATATGCAATGACATTTTATTTATAGATGCGTCTTATTATAAATTAAATAAATACAGTGTAAACTCTTTATAACGAAACTCAAGGGACTGAGCATTTTTTGTCGTTATAGAGAGTTATCGTTATATGGAGTGAACAAAAAACAACCAAATTAACAAGAATTTTTAATATGTATGTCTTAGATAATAAATGCCTATAAATTATTGTTTACACATATAGTCTGATAACTTTGTCTGACGTTTTTTGCTATGCCAGTACTTGTGTTGTATTATTTTATGTATTCTATTCATATCTAGATATGTGGTGGAATCGTCTTGATTAAACAACAAAAAAAATCTACCAACTTAGCGGCATATAGAGCTTGTTGAATTATTGGTGGTGATTCGGCTTTGTCCACTTGATCATCTTCTTCATCTTGATTATCGGGTAGTTCTTGACTTTTTGACACTAAATCAACAATTTGTTCATCTGTAAGTGTACCAGTTGTGGCTACATCCTCATCTATATTTTCTTACGATTGTAGAATTGTTAATTGACAAATTCGTTAAAATTGTTTTGTATGTTGAACTGGCTTATCCATTCACTCAGTGGTAGATTGTCTTCACTGTCAAATTGGTTCGTTTCTTGGCTACTACATAATCCAGCATGTCGAAAATTATGTTGGATAGTGGCTGCTGTTACCTCTTGCCAGGCTTTTGATAAGAAGTTTACTGCTTGTAACATGTTGATCGAGACCTTGCCCTTAGTTTCGATCATATCCATCATATAATTATATGTGAGAACTTGTAAATGGCCTTCATTAATTTATACATGTAACTTAAATAAGTACTTAGCTGTAAGTTTTCTTAAAATATTAAAATAAATAAATAAAATAACATTTTCCGTCTATAGTGGCCCTTTAGGCTTTTAATTACACTCTGATCCATTGGTTGTAAAATACTGGTTGTATTAGCTGGGGGAAAATGCTAATTCTATGTTTCGAAGATTAGATATGATTGGGTGAGCAGGACAATTGTCTACTAGAAGCAAGATTTTCCGTGATTTTAATTCAGCATCCCATTTTCTCACTTCCTCTTCAAAAATCTGCGATGTCATCCAAGCTGACTTGTTTGCTCTGTACGTAACTGGCAACTGTTTTATGTTCTTGAAACACCGAGGGTTTTTCGATTTGCTTATAATAAAGAGCTTTCTTTTTTCTGTGCCACTCATATTGGCAGCCACTAAAACTGTAATACGCTCTTTAGACAGTTTTCCTCCAACACATTTTTCCTCTTTGAATTTTAAAGTTTTGTAGGGAGTCAACTTGAAAAAAAGGCCAGTTTCATCTGCATTAAAAATGTCTTCTGGTGAGTACTTCATCTTTAATTTAGGCCACACTGTACTAATCCAATTGCTAGTCACATTCATATCGACATCCCGCGCCTCTCCGTTTATTTTACCGTACGTAATTTGGTGACGGTACTTAAATTTTCCGAGCCAACCTTCAGATGCTTTAAAGTCAATTATGCCAAGTTGGTTGGCAAACTTTTCAGCCTTAACTTTTACAATTGGCCACGAGATGGGTACATTATTCTGGCGCTGATTTTTAAACCACGACAAAATTGTCTGATCTAAGTGTCGAATTTTGGCTTTCTTAATTGTTTAGAAGAGTTTCTTTCCATTGCCGCCTGTAGAATTGTTTTTTGGTTTTTCCAAATGGTAGCAACAGTGGATTGACTTAGTTCAAAACGCCTTCCAACGTCACTTTTATTTTCTCCCTTTTCAATCGCACGTATCACACAAACTTTTTCGTCAACACTAATCGCTTTCCGTTTACTGGCCATGTTAACAGTTTGAAAGTAGGTTTACGACTGATAATACGATAGGTACCCAGTATGCTTGGTCGAAGACCATCACTTCCGAGAAAACAATGCGTCATACTGCACGTGTTCAAGGCAATTAAGGATAACAAAAGCTAGACCGATCTCGGATGTTTCGGAGCTTCAAAGTCTTTTGTTACCTGATAATAAACAATAATATCGATAATAAATATTTACTGTCTAAAAATATGAACACATTTCTTCGTAATAGAGAATGGCGTATCGCTATAAAGAGTGTTTCAATATGTGGGTTTTAACGCAAACCAACCAAGTTGGGCTCCCTTCAACGTTATAGGGAGTTTATCGTTATAAAGGATAACGTTATAAAGAGTTTACACTGAATATATTTTGAGTTTTAATGATGTGCAACCGCGATACTGGACAATACGTGACTTAATTACCTGACTTTTATATTGCCAAAATAGAGCTCGGATAACGCATCTACACTTATAAAAACATTTTAGCACATATGTAATTACGATTTAAAATTTCCTATACATATATAGATGTAAATACAAGTGACTGAGTGACTGCCATATCAGCACATAGCCCAAACTACTGGAGCTAGGAAAGCGCTAGTAAACAATAAGGAGCATGACTATATTTTCCAATGGATATTATAAATACATCTCGAAGTGTACACTCAATGGAAACATCACACAATTGGACCCCAATCTGTATTCAAGGGTGTTGCAGTAATACAAATAATATATAAAAAACATCCCGACGAAATTACACGAAACGGGAAATAATAATGGACGTGGAATAACTTCATTCGATATTACCTTGAGTAGGTATACAGTTACACTCGTGTTGTGTATACATAAATTATTTGTTTTGCTTGTTTATTTTAGCGTTTATACCGTAGCTTCGCTCGCGTTATACTCCCATTATATGTCCCATTCTAAAAGAATTGCTATAATAAATACCAATATTCATAGATGTAGCTACAAAAATGACGGATTCTCATACATATTTTCAACCCCTTTTCGCCGTCATAAGGGGTTGAATTTCTAAAATCTTTTACCTACATTGTAAAAAAATCCGCATGAAAATTTTCATGGTCCTAGCCTCGTAATTTGGGCTGTGCGTTGATATGTCAGTCACTCGTTCAATTATCCTTTTTATTATTATTATTTTTACTATCCTGTTATTTATTTACACAATTTATTAATATATAATTTATTAAGCTACCAACAAGGCCATACACTTTACTAAAATTAATAAATACAAAACATACTTAAATTAGAATCTAAGTTTTGCTTAAATAAAGTTTGCTCTGGCATGTTAAAAAAAAGTTTAAACGTTCATAAAATCGAGATAATATAGATAAATAACGCAATTTATATGCAGGTAGCGCTCGGCTTAATAGCCCAGTCATATTAGGGCTTTCACCTCGGAATGAAAGATAATAAGCTGCGAATTGGTATGAAACTTAGTTTTGTCATTCTAAATGTTGTCTCAAAAGTCACAATCGTTATCGTGTCCGCGTCTCAAGATATTCAAGGACAAAGGTCACAAAAATCGGTTTTTCGCGAATATCTGGCTTCCTATCGGTTAAATGAGATTTGCATTTATTATAAAAGTTGTAGGCTATAAAATTCCCTACAACTTTTGTTTAAACTTTTTTTTCATACAACCAACCGTTTTGAAGGTAGAGTGCGAAGAGTGCACATCGTACAGTCATATACGGCCTAATGCAAGGTCAAGCGTGAGTTATGGTTATCAGTACGTTATAAAGTCAATTATTTACTTGGAAATTATAATTATTAAACAATGCCTATTATTTATGTACTAACTATTAATTATTTATATTTAATTAAAGTAAGTAACTTGATTATTTATATATAAAACTGTTAATATCACAACAAAACAAGCCAGAGATGATGCTGATGTTCTCATCATTGACACAGCTATTGCCTTATCAGAACATCAAAAGACTGCTGTCATCATAGGAGAAGATAACATAAACTGGTGGAAGTATTTCAACAAGAAAACTGCCCAAAACAAACATTATTAGAAAATGGAGTGCGCATCTTGTAGGCATTATATAATGCTCCAAAATCTGAGGACAACATAGATCATTTCCGCTACACGCAATTCATCAAATTTACAAAATTAAATAAACCTGTACAACTGTCAACACTTCAACCAACAAGTGTAGCAGCTCATCAACACATAAAACGTGTCTACTACCAGATTCAAACGTGGTTAGGGAAGGACTTAGAACCTCAAGAATGGGGCTGGATGCTTGAAAATGAAATCCTGGAGCCCATACGAACGTTATTACCTCCAGCACCAGCCGAACTACTAAACGTAATATTTTGCAATTGCAAAAATGGTTGTGGTTCCCGCTGTGGATGCAGAAAATCAGGGCTACAATGTTCTTTAGCTTGCGGCCAGTGCAACGGACAAGCTTGCCTCAACGCTTCACTGTATCCAAGTAATCCCGATGAAGAAAATACATATGATCCCGATATTCTGGAAGGTTTGGAGATGAACATGACAGATAATGAGGATGATGACAATGAATCGAACATTTTTGAGCGACAAGAAGAAGAAGACGACGAAGAAGAAGAAGATAATTAGCTTCCATTTCCAATTTCATTACAATTAAAATCAACAAAGATACTTTTGATATTTGAACTCACATTTTGACAAATGTATATTATGCCGTATTTAATAATAAATAAAAATATGTGTAAAATATATACTCTTACTATCATTTTAACTTAAAATAAAACTAAAATATATAATCCAGAATTAATAATATTTTATACTTAAATAGTTAAATATGAATAATTATATATAAATAATCAAGTTACTTACTTTAATTAAATATAAATAATTAATAGTTAGTACATAAATAATAGGCATTGTTTAATAACTATAATTTCCAAATAAATAATTGACTTTATAACGTACTGATAACCATAACTCACGCTTGACCTTGCATTAGGCCGTATATGACTGTACGATGTGCACTCTTCGCGCTCTACCTTCAAAACGGTTGGTTGTATGAAAAAAAAGTGTAAACAAAAGTTGTAGGGAATTTTATAGCCTACAACTTTTATAATAAATGCAAATCTCATTTAACCGATAGGAAGCCAGATATTCGCGAAAAACCGATTTTTGTGACCTTTGACCTTGAATATCTTGAGACGCGGACACGATAACGATTGTGACTTTTGAGACAACATTTAGAATGACAAAACAAAGGTTCATACCAATTTGCAGCTTATTATCTTTCTTTCCGAGGTTGACCCCTTTATTTACCTAATATGACTGGGCTATAAGGGCATTCCCGCTTGAGTTATCGGATTGTAAGGACCTCAGTTTAATGATTCAACTACAATAAACACTGTTTCAAAGTAGCATCCTATCCATGTAGCTACTATTTTTATTGCATTTTGCAAAAAATAATTATATGTATACCGAAACAATTTATGCGTTCCAAAGAACTTCATAGAGTTACGAAAATCGGCTTTAATCTCGAAATACGAGCGACGTCGGATAAAAAATGTAATTCCGGATGAAAATTGGAAATTGTCCACAATGGCCGCAATGCGACATGCCTCGCGCTTGTCACTTGTATTTTAATAATTAAAGGCATGGGATATGTTTGCATGTTGAATGATATATTGTTTGTCATTTAGAACTTTTGTTCTGGACAATGATAGTCGTAATTTAATGTAACTGATATTAAAATTTTTAAATAATGATTTTGACAGTCCTGATCTTCAACAAAGGTCTATTTTAATTCCGCGGGCAAAATAACTCGTCTTTGTACTTTACTACATGTTTCTTTTTCTGCATCTAACTACAGGCAAAACTCTTTTATAGTGCGGGCAAGCAAACTTTTCAATGAGTTCTGTAGGCAGCATAAACTGGATCCTTTCCACTCAAGTGTGGTTTCGGCGAGAAGGTGTTTAAGTCTTGACTTTTTTAATAAGTAAATGTTTGTTATTGTTATTATCAGCAGTAATTACAGTTGTTACACTTTTTTTATAACTTCTACAGATTTTGAAACGTGATGACTTGTTATTGGCTAACAGATTCCTTTACTGTGCTACATGCCACACAAAGAGTTGTAAAGTTTATATTCTTCCATCCGCGGGTAGTTCAAATGTCCTTAGATTTCAAATAATCGATTCATACTCAGCGAAACAAAATTCAAAACCAACTTACCATTCAGACGTTCACTAAACTACGATCGTATTTATAGTATCAATTGTTTATTGGTTGTCCACGACAGAACTTAACTTTATTTTCGAATTGACTACACTATTAGTTTTAAGGACCTTGGAGCCATTTAAGGTTTTGACAAGTTCACCAGATTTGGGAAAACCGTGAAAAAGGGGCAACTAGCTCAAAGGCGCCAAGGTGACCAAACCTCGGCTTGGGCTGTTACCGCACATATGAAAGAGGCGCGATCTGGTTGATTCCTTGTTTACAAATTCGATACAACTTATAATAATTAAATAGTTGTATTATATATATGTTCCTTCTGGAAGGCAAGAAAAAACCTACGTACCTACTAGGTACAAAATGCAGGGTAATATGTGTATATTGATAACTAGTGTATGGGGCCCTGAAGCCGCTGCGGTTTTTACAGCTTCACCGAACTTGGGACTGACCTGACTCGGAACACGGCTCGCTTAAATACTCAGAAAAACGACGATCGAAATCACTAGAATGGCCTTGAACATTACGACATTATTTAAAGAACGTGTACTATTTTTAGACATTACGTAGGTAATTAAACTCATAAACTTTGAATATGTGTGTAAACTGCAATGTTTTTTGTATCTACGAACACATATACGATGTATCGAGTAGATTCTAGACGATTCCAGATATTTCGAGAAAAGTGGTTTTTTCTCATTTTACCCAGGTCGTAATATGTTTGTAAGAGGTAATCTTTATAACTACTGGTCTGATTATAAAAATGATTTCACTAATAGGAAGTCACATAATCCCTGAGTGATAAACAATTTTTTTTTTATTGGGCATTTTTTATGTATCGTTGTATTAAATACAGTATTTATTATTTATGTATGTCTTTTTTACACTATTTATTAATTTATCTTTTATTTATTTCACTTATAATTTTGACTTTGCTCATTCTTTTTTTTACAATGATATTTTTTCAAACAGTAACACTGGTTGGTAATAACTTGAGGTATTAAACTCCCCAGTGTACGAACCAAAAAGTGCACTAAAGTGTTTATTCCGTCATTTAATAATTCGTCAATCAAATAAAATAGTTATAATTACAAGTAATGGTTTTATTCACATATTTATATACATATTTGGTGTCTCATTCATCCGATAGTTCTGTCATACGTTCATTTTTTTAATCATTAATTCGCCCTATCAATTCATCTAGCCTTTTAACCATTATTCATTCGCCTATTAATTCATTCGTTCATTCAAATACCAGAAATATATTCACGTTCTTGACAGATAAAGTTGTCGACAGAAAACTCACAGTTTCAATAAAAAGTACTAAAATCATTTTTCAATTTTTTTCTGTCAACTTTTTAGTCGTACATTCACTCGGATCGTATGCAACGAGTATTAAAAACCAAACATTTCGAAACCATTCGAAATTTTGTTATAGAAATGATCGTAACAAAGTTAAGGTATAACGACTCTTCCATGATTCATTTCATTAAATTTGTTCCACCTAAATGAATTCGTGCGTTTTTACGCTGAAAAACTTTTTACTTAATAAAGTTCCCTTATCAGATTTCTGATTTTATTGCAAATCTTACGTATACAGAATTCCCTCATTAGCATTATTATAAGTAAAAATGCAAACGCTAGCAATAAATAGACCGAACACATTAAAGTTTTTACTTAGAGAATAAAAAATCGAAATTATTTCTTAGTCTTCACAAACGCTTTTTAAAACAAGTATTTTTTCAGGTTTATTTTATATACAAACTATTGTTAAATTCAATCCAGATATTAATTTTAAGTAAACATTACTTTATTAATAACCTACAAGCGAATAAAATACAATACGCCTTTCTATTGGGTCGCCATTACGGTTAAATTAGTCAACACAACTTCTCTGATTCTCTAATTAATCAATACAACTTCCGTTAATTAATTACATAACTAAAAGCGTGCTGTTATTACTAAATTAATTTAATATTATTGTTGTTTTATACACCAAAGAAGGGCAAGCAAGAATTGTAGTAAACATATAAGCATTCAATTGAATTTTAAACTATTTCAATAATTTAACGTATTTTAATATTAGTTCTATTTTGAAGAATTTATTACGTTTCTTTATTATTATTACATATTAAGTTTGTATTTTATCTAAAACAAGTGAACCTCTTTGCACGGGTGCAATTTACAAAATGGTGTATTTTATGTTTAAAAATCATGTTTTTTTTTTTTAAATAATACAATACTTTTCTAGGTAGGTAAATTTAATTCTAATTTTAACCACTAATTTATTGATTTCATACATGCTGAGATTGGCTGTTATTAGTTGTTCATTAATGTTATTTATGTATTTTTAATGAATGACTGTTGTCAATCCAAATAAATAAATAAGTAAGCGGGTGTTACTAGCACGTTGCCGGCCTTGACTCACTACTCACCACAGGAACGCCACACGAGGTTATTTGGTTGCGATCTTCTGTAGGGTAGAGGGAGGTATTATACTGCCCCAAATAGAAAGAAATCTTCAATGAAATTAATCCGTACCCTACCTCTCTTTATAATAATAATATAATAAATTTTCCTCCTTTTTCTAAAATTTTATTGTGTATATTGTCCTAACAATTCAATATACAAAATGGCTTTTAATATGCAAATGTTAGTGCAGCGCTACATCGCTTGTTAAAGAAACAAAATCACGCTGCAGAACTCATGGGAAGCGCTGACAGGGATCAGCGGTAATAGTTGTATGCAAAGCAGCGATTGAAGTGCTCTTCTGCCATACGACACTCTAGAGACCGGGGAAGTATAAAAACTTTGGAATCGCGAATGAAATTTCAAGTCCGGTGAAGCTGTAAAAGCCGCAGCGGCTCTGTTTGACGATAGGGCCCCTAAGGCTAACAGTGTAGTCAGTTCTAAAAAAAAAAAAAAAAAAAAAAAAAAGAATGAAATTTTAAAAAGGGTCGAATGGATGTTTACTTTTATGGATAACGCTGGCTAGTTTAAGAAATCTCTTTTCACAGATTAAAGGAGCTTAATTGATTATATAGCTATTGAATATTTATTGGTGGAAAAATATTTTTTGTCGAGATATAAAGCTGTAATATTAGTTTATTATGATTTTTATAATTTTAACGTTCGTTTTTATTTTACACAGCGTCGATCGACGTGAGTTCGAATCCCTGCAACGAGCCTGAGCTTTCGGTGAAGAAAAACATCGTGATGAAACTATACCACGGTGGTAGAGCTTCGTCTAATGCCGGCCTGGTTAGCTACCACCCTCAAGTAGAAAACCTGTCGCTAAACACCAGTAGGTGTGTTCCGGCAGCCGCATTGAAGAGCCAGTCCTTCCACTAGGCTTAGCGTGTTACCATCTTGGATCACATAGTTACTTAAGTTCAGGTAAGATTGGTCACATAACGCTAAATCTACGTTAAAAAAAAACAATCTTATGTTATTGGACCTTATCTTCTGTAGCATTTTACGTGATTTAGTTTGGTTGTTCTGCATAGGTGACGTGAATTGAAAATATTTACATGAACTAGGATTTCAAAGATGCCACAAAAACTCCCTGGAAAGTTCTAATAAAGGGCCACCATTTTGTTGGAACACTGAAATAGTCAGAAGACACTAACTTCACTTCATCAAACGATACAATTGACCTGATAACTATATTAATTCTACTTATAAGTAATGTTTAAAGGCAATGTGTCTATAAACACAATTACGTCAATGTCAAGCATGTTACCGATTTACCGGACAACAAGTTCAAAGACAATGTCAAGCAGGATTTACTGTCAAAAGATTACTATAGGGTGGATCATTGTGTGAGTGATAGTAATGTCTGGAAGTGACTCCCTCTCTGTACATCCACTAAATTATTATTATTGTTTTATATTAGCACTATTGCTTAGTTGCAAAAAAAGCGATCGAGTTTCTTACTGGTTCTTTTAGATGTCTGGGATGTTTTCCGAACCCTAACCTTCACATAGGTGCCTTCTTAGGGCCTAAATTGAATAAAGTCTATTTTCAGTTTGATTTTCATTTTGTCACGTGGATGGAATATTTTTTGTAATCTTCAAAGTTTAAACAACGCATTAATAAAATGGTGGCTCTCTTGTTAAAGGTGTATAGAAGGTTTTTGTAGCAACTTAAAAGCTATGTATCTAGTTATTGTTTATATCTGTTGACAATAACCAAACTACATTACATTAAAAGCCACCAATATTACATGATATAGGGTGAAAGAACTTAAGTTACTGAATTAAAAAAAAAACAAACACAACATCAACGATTCTTTTAAAAACTCTACGTTATTCTTATATAGGTACGTCAACGAACTTTCAAGTCAGCCCCTTTCGCTAGCATTATCGAAAAACTATAAAACAAAATCCTTTAATTTCGCGATGAGAGTAGCGAACACAAAGACTAAAAGTTTGCAAATCCAGGAGTTGAATTAAAAACCACTCGGTGGGAAATCTCCGAGAATTTTATAGTTGTCTCGAAAGTAAAATAAAACTTGTGACTTTCGATCTAAGCCCGGACGATTCCGAATCGGTTATAGCTAGTATTTCGAATTGTGAGGCGCGGGGTTCACGTCTCGAGTATTAATCGGTCTGTCGGCATCACGCTTTGAATGGAAAATGTTTCGTAAGTTTTTTTATTCAAGTTTAATTTGGATATAAAATTTTCCTTTTCATTGAAATCGCGATTGCTGACTTGAATACGTGTGTTTCCAGTTTGCTGGTGTGAAGACACTTCGTCACGTTAAGGTCAATTTTACTGTCTCGTGTATATATTCCACGTTTCGTACCAAAAAGTGTAAAGGTATTCAGAAATTGTTGTTTGGCCCTATATTGTCTAATACAAATGGCTTCTGCATATTATAGCTTCATTATTGTGTTTAAGTGAAGTGAGAAATTCTGAGATGCAACAAAAACTACCTGGAAAGCTCTAAAAAGGGAGCCCCCATCTTTTTAGAATACTGAAATTATCACAAGACACTCTATATTCACTTGATATAAGTAGTATATCAGGTGAAATGTTCTTTAAAAGAGGATCAGTTGCCAAGTTAGGACAAAGGAGAAATGGACATTTGGGCGTATCAAGAAATGTTCATCGTGTTATGAGTTACGACGACGCAAATGCTATCATTAAAAAAAAAAACAAATCATTCATAGCATTTAAATTAATATTATAATTAGAACTTTATTTTATATTAGTGGTGCCCCGTAACTCCTCATGCCTTTGTAACACGAGAATTATTTTAGACCCGTACTTTTGTTATTAGTCATAATTTTGACAGTCCTTATAACTTATTAACAATTGGAGAAAGTCATATGCTTCCATTGTACAAAATTTCATCAAAATCGGTTTAGAATTAATACAATTTTTATTTTTAATTATAATTTCTAAAAGTATTATTGAAACTAATTATTATAGCTTGTTTTTATTCAACGAAAGCTCAGCATCATTTTAGAATTCGAACTTACATTGACCAATGCAATATCAGAACATACTACCACTAAAACATTATTGCTTCGAAATACGATTATATTGGATGACGTATTTTTTTGTAAAATATTATTTATTTAAAAAAAACAGTACACAGATTAAGAAATCATTAAGGTATCAAACATCAGAAATAAATATTGAATTTTTTTTCTGCGATTATGTTTACTCAGTTCTTTACAGGGTAGGAAGTAACTTACCATTCTTAGCAGCCATAGCTAGAAACGTTGCTCCCAGGACCGCCGTCGTGGCCACCAGCCGACAAAGCGCCGGTACCATGATGATCACAAACCGTACTATCACATCACATCACTTACTCACGATGATACTATCAGATTACTGATACAACTAAACATTCTATTTAAAACCTCATCTAGACACGGTTAGGGTCATCTGGAACAATAGAGAAATACCATTATTAATAATAATTGTTTTCACTGGAGATTTCTGATTCGTTATATCGTTACAAGGACCCTGTTCCCATACCATACCAAATAACTTGTGTTATGTTCCTGTGGTGTGTAGGGGTTCTTGTTCCTTGGGGTAGCGGGGGTCAAGGTCGGCAGCGCGCTGTTGCTACCTGTTACAACCGTCGATAGACTACGGTAGACGATTAGCATCTTATCTTTGTAGTAAAAAAAAACCAACACGTCATCATCTTATCTATACAATTAATAAAACTAAAGTGTCTGTTTGTAATGTCAAAATAACAGCTTTTTACAAAATGCATATGAAAGTATATACCCTATAACAAAAAGCAGATTTTTTTAATTTTTGTCGGTCTGTCTGTCTGTTTGTTCCGGGTAATCTCCAAAATGGTTGGACCGATTTTGACGGGACTTTCACTCATAAATAGCTGATGATATAGGGAGTAACTTAGGTCATTTTTATTTTAGGAAAAGAATTAGGGTTCCGCACAAATAAAAAAAACTGATTATGGTGAATCAATTCAGACGCTTAAATGGCTTATGCTGAGTAAAGCATAAGATATATAGCAAATTAATGTACCACATAACTATAGGCATTAATAAGACCTTCAAAAAAGTCCCAAAGATTATAAATCTGTCTTCTAAGGAACACCCACAATAAGCGTTTTTGTCTTTAAATAACCCGGGAGCGGGCGAGTAAGATTCGCGCGGGCATCCTGTAGTCCACGTGAGCGAAACCGCGGGCACAGCTAGTTTATTAATACGAAAGAAAATTTAATCACTTTTTCATGTACGTTGTATAATAATCATACAGATAATAATAATAAATATTCACAACAATCTTTTATTTTATACTCACATTCTGTATGTATAGAATAGATACGCTTATTTCAGTATTAGATTCAAGTAGGTAGCGAATAGCGAATATTGAATCGGTGACTATTATTTGACTAATACCAAATAATAGGTACGGGAACCTAATATGAGATAATGTAATGTATAGTACATAGTACGATCCACGAATCCCTCAACATTATTAAACTAAATGAATACTGATTTGTACTGACGAAAAAGGGTTGATGATATATGTCTGTCATTGGTTGCTAGGCAACGATTTGTTATTAAACATTCTTTATCCAATTTGACTGTAGTTATAAGTGCCGTCTCTCTGCACAACTCGCTGCTTATTAAAATATAGTTGCGTTGTGGCCACAATCTCAGCTGGTTTAAGTGATCATGTGGCCCAAGATGGTAGGACGCTATGCGTAGTGCAAGACTCGCTCTCAAGTGCAGCTGCCGGAACACACCTATAGGTGGTAGCTTGCTAGGTGGGCATTAAAAAAATCCCTACCACCATGCTCCATGTTCCATCACGATGATTTTCTTCACCGTAAGCTCAGGCTAATTGCAGGCTGTGGTAGTTTCTGAGATTAGCGCGTACAAAAACAAAAACTCCCTAAAAGTTTATAATATTTTAGTGTTGATATATTTTTTTCCTTTTTTTTCCTTGTTTCGCAACCAATGCTCGGTAATAATGTATATTACTATCATTATCCAGTTGGAAATGTTGAAGTTAATCCGGTTAACTTTATCATGATGTTTGGACGGAGGATAAAATTTTCGGAGTTATTTTTGTTTTTGTTTTTTACGCCAAAGAAATAACATTTCACGTGCGCACCTACGTTATACAAACTGGTCAGTTAGAAAAGTACGATGTCATCATGGTTGACGTCATTCATTTATCGTTTGAGTCGAACAAGATAGATCGTTTAAAAAGCAAATACCTTACTGTACGGTATATAATAATATACATAAAGTATATATTAAAAACCCCGTCGGATCCGTGGAGACATTATTAGGTATCGAGATTATATTCTGTTTACGTTATCTATCTCTGATTATAAGTTAAAAAAATTGGTTAAATGAGGAAACTTACGTGGCAATACAGGCGGCGCGGCGCAGGGTACCGCCATACGATCAAACGTACCGATGCGCCGCGCCCGGGCTGGCGACGGTGTTATAACGTTTTAAAAATTTGCTGAATTTTAGGGAAACTAAGACTAAATACGTTAATTTTAAATCCCAATAACATTTTTATTTTCATAATAAATAAAATTTTGATATTTTTTTGGTAATATCATTGAGATACTTATATACCCTTTTCGTAGACGACGGGATTTTAATACTATATTTTATATATTTTTTCTATATTATTGATACGATTGTCTGTAAAAATGTCAACGGTCCAACGATCGCCATCGACCGCCTTTTAAATCGTCCAGTCGATAGTAAAGTAAATAGTACCTAGTATATAATCAAGTCAATAGTGTGGG
The DNA here is from genome assembly GCA_033032175.1 of Saturnia japonica. NCBI lineage: Eukaryota > Metazoa > Arthropoda > Insecta > Lepidoptera > Saturniidae > Saturnia > Saturnia japonica. Next base: position 14,246,217 of record CM065325.1, read on the forward strand.
TCAATACTAGCTACTAGATAGTAATTAGTACTTCTATAATAATCACACAAACACTGCCTTTCTAAGTACGCACACTTTTTTATTTATTAAAATCTTATAAAAAAGAATGAATTACATATATTCGGTTATTTCGATTATTTATCGATATGCGTAACAATCTGTCAAGTCACTAAAATAAGCACAATGAGACTTGTCGACGTCAGGTTCGCAAATTTCGAGTTTCAATTTTCGAACAGGTAGTGACGCATCGCAACGCACGTACTACGTACACGTACAGCGTTCGCGGCGTCAAATGAAATGCGGTCCGTGTTAGAATTTCAATTTCGAATTTGAACGTCGAATTGTAGTGAGGGCGCGCGCTGCAGCTGTCGCCGACGCTAATTTATTTCCCATTCGATATATTTCATTGCTACTAATTTCGATTTTAGAATAATAATTTGTTTATGCAGCCGTGAGATACGTCCACGAAATATACCTACTGCAAATAAATGATTTTAACATCGGCTTATTTTTTATATTGAAGTGAAGGCTTCTTTAGCATCGTTGTGATTTGAAAGCCGATGAAACGAAAAAGCGAAAGCGACAGTAAAAAGAGACAAACATATAAATTCATAAGATTTAACGTGGGAGAAAATGAACTAGGAAAGTTTTAGGCAATGGTAAAATGGTACAAAAGAGGTTTGTTGCCACGCAATAATGAATTTTATTACCTCAACAAAAAGGCACGAAACAAAACCTTTTTTGACATCACTTATGACATTCTATTACTGATTGATATTGTGTTAGATTATTATGGATATTTCAAATGTGCATTAATTGAAAATGATATTGTGAATAATGAAGATTTTTATAATATTCATGAAAATGTTCATTTTCATAAACTTTAAATTAGTGTGTATTTGATCATTTTCTGAATTTAATAATAAACTAAATCATATTCTGCGAGGTACGTCTAAAGTAAGAATTCGTAAACATCTTTGTTCGAACTTCTCCCAGAATAAATGGTTAAACAAAAATAGAATGAGAAGACACGGAAATAAAAAGAAATAGGTTTTTTTGGCGGGATCTCAAACTGTCGTGTAATGATTTTTGTTTTTTATTCACAAAGTGTTATAATACAGGTGGAATATTGCATAATAAAGCTTGGATATTGTGCACAAGTGAAATGGATTGGAAATAATAACACGGACCACGAATTCTAGGATGCCACAAAAACTCCCTAGAGAGTTCTAACAATGGAGCCACCATCTTTTTAGGACACTGAATTCGTCATAAGACAGGACACTATATTCACTCGATAATGGCAGTTATGGTCTTAAACAAAGAGGACATTTTTTACTTTGATTCGTTTTTTTCACCTGTTTCTTTGTTGTACAAGACGTTGTGTTTAAAATAATATGAACCAATGACAAGTAGTAAACGGTGTGGTACAGTCGGGAAGATGTTTGCGATTTGATACAATTATCATCTGCGACTGTGGCCCGTGGAATGTTTGATGATGATGATGATGAATGATAATGAATAGGCAGCTGTTAATTGATTGATGATGTCACCGAACATGAAATGTTACATTAAAATATTATATAATAATAAACTTAAATCTATGGTTGAATGTCGACAGTTGAATTTGGGCTAGTTTGCTTTGCTGTCATGAGTACTTTTTATTACAAGCTTTTATTTACCTTGCAATGTTTGTATGTATGCACGTATGTTCGAGTCAAATCTTGAAACTGAATTTTGTAGCATTTATTGACACTTGATTGAGATAAAATTTTCCATACATATTTAGTTGGTATAGCAATGTAAAGTAGAAGAAAAAATAAATATATGGTGATGTATACTCTCAAATATACACTTAATATTTAGACTGGCAACACTATTCGTTTTCGTAAAAACCATACGAGAATTTAAATCTGTAAATCGAGATCGCAATATCGAGAAAACTCTGTAAAACATGTGACAAATGCATTCGGTATTGAAATACATTTCGCATTTCCATCTGAGGAAATGGTTTTCAACTTTCCACCCACATATTGATATTTTGCTATATATACATTCTTTATGAATGTAGGATTTACAGGAAAGTCGATTCCGGTCTTTTATGGAATAGAATTAGGATAAAACACAAATTTACTGCAATAATTATATACTTGACTAAAAAAAAAAAAATCTATTTTTGCTTCTTATTTGATTCCCAGACATTTAAATATTATGTACCCTATGTTACTCCCACAACTAAGACGAATATAACGACACCTCGTATCCTGTGAAATCCATCGAGCCGTTAAGGCTACAGAGCGTGCCAAAGAACTAAACATACATACATATATACATACATACGCACGAAAAACATAACCCTTCTTTTTCGCAGTCGTGTAAAAATAGGTTATATCCAATCTGCAAAGTATGAAAGTATGTATACACATACATGATTTCAAAGTGAAAGGTGCGCAAGTTACGTCGCGCAGAAAAACGCAACGCTTTTGACTTAACGCTTGTATTAATTTCACTCATAAATGTTCCATACCGGGAGCCTTGTATGAAAATAGATTGTTATGGATTAAACTAAAAAAAAAAACAATTATTTGATTTTTTTTAACTACTGAAAACTTCTGGAAATCTTAGCTGAGTTATGTTAATATGAATAACGATATATTTTAGACGACTGAGATACTTTAATTTGTTATTTATTAATAAAGAGACACAAATAAAACGCAAAACCACAATTACTATCAATAACAAATAGCCTTAAATATATTTTGGATTTAACGTTACATGCATTTAAAACAATTTATCTGAACAATATTGATATGCTAATGTGTGAAAAACATTTTCGCATTGTGCAAACTAAATGAGGCGGATTTGATGCAATTACCCGTGTAAAGCGATGGATGAAAATAGGAACAGATTTTCAATATAATGAAAATTTAAATTTCGTTAGCCCTCGAAAAGTTTTCCTCAAAAAATATTAAGGAATTAATTAATTCTGAATCTGTTCTTTTTCTTCATATAAATCGCGAGTTGACAATATATTAGCTTTAAAATTAAAATTAATTATTTAATCATATTGGCTTATTGATAAATAGTCTAATAATACAGATATGTAAAAAACAACGTTCATACAAAATCAAACACCTTGATATGATCGTACAATATTAATAATACACAATTAAGTGTTATTCTTATTAGGTTATCTTGTGACAAGTGACTCTAAACATTACTAAGTGTAGAAATAGTGACTTTAAAATTACATAGGTGCTGAATAAATTTCATAAGTTTAAATTAAAATTCTAATAAACTCAACTTTACACATTATACTTTAACCTTAGATTTATTTATTGAATTATGACGTCACGCACGGTCACATTAACACCATAATACCGCGTATTTGCAGCATAATTTTAATTTACATGTTTATCTACATGTACACAGAATAATATTGTAAGATCTGTTACAATTCCTACTTGAAATGTTGGGTGATGTGTGTAGGTGATGCAGTCTATTTTCAAAAAGATTTCTTAAGTGATAACTTCCAATAAAATTAGATTAATACAAACAACGTCTCGAGATTTAACTACGATAAATATTTCTTGTGTGGTTATGTTAAAACTCAAAGTATACAAAACTAACCTTTAAAGGTCTAACAGCGGTCTAACCATTCTAAAACACACTCACCCTTTGAACTAAAATATACACTAAACCGTTACATAAAAGAATTGATTACTATTGTATCCAAGAAACTGCCTGTTACTGTTAATACTTCAAAACAAAATAATTCAATACGGCATTTTCTGTTAAGTTTAGACACAGGATTTCCTGGTACCCTTAATTCCTCACAACCCAGTATAATAGGAATAACATAGAATTTTTTTTAATTATTAGTTTCGGTCCGAGACTCTTGTATAACTTTTTTTTCTTCAAAATCTATGAATTCAGTTTTTCTTTAAAATCAATGTCATGGTTCTTAAGATCATATTTCTCTATCCCATAAAGTTTTGGAGTTTGTCCATGAAGAGAAAAATATATCCGTAAGTAGGTACATAAATGCATTAAGTTTGTAGGATTGAAAAAGTGATTTCGAAAACGTGAAACAGTTACAAAATACCGTGTAATTTCGAAAATCTGAAGAGTAATGAATACGACGCACCGACAATGAACCAATATTCCTGTGTAACGAACCGTGACACGACAATTTCACAACGCCTCGAACCATCTTCGAGGACAATTCGGCAAGCGATTACTCGCCAATTTCACCTTTATTTCAGTCCAGGGGGTGATATTGTATTATTAATTTTTTTTTATATATTAAATTTTTTGGTTCAGGAAACAGAATCAATTCAGACTTTTTCCTTAAACTAATCGTCCCTTTTCTTATTTGCAAAATTATAGTCCAAAACAGCTGTCGCGACAAAACGATTGTTTTTTTTTAAATATACCTTACTAGCGACCAGTCCCAGTTTCGCACGGTTACAATTTACAAAGTGGTGTATTTTATGTTTAAAATTATACACTAGGTTAATCCACCTAGACCACTAGGTCCTAAGCGCGACTGCTATGCTTTAGGTCCTAGGTTCGATTCCAGGTCGAGCAAAGTGTTATTGGGTTTCTCTACGAAATTCTCAGTAGCAGCTCGGATTTTGGCTTTGTGCCCGATTAATACCAATAAACATACCCGGTGAACTGAGAGTGTATATTAGTACACATCTGCCTAACCCTTCGGGGATACAGGCGTTACTTTTTTTTTTTTTTTTTTTTTTAGAACTGACTACACTGTTAGCCTTAGGGGCCCTAAAGCCGCTGCAGCTTTTACAGCTTCACCGGACTTGGGGGCGAGCGCAGAGGGCACTCAGCCGCGAAAGTTTTGTGGACGACTCGCACGAGGGTGCCAAAGTGGCCGGACCTCGGCTCGGGCGGTCGTCGCGTTCGCAAATAGGTCGCGATCTATTCGAATCCCTACACCTACGATTCGAGCTAACTAAATATACACATAGGCACGTTCCCTTCCTCCTGGGAGGAAGGAAGGAACCGTGCATATGTGTATTCAGTAATCGGAATGTTTCTACACTAACTAGCGCTAACTAACTAGCGTAAAAAAAGAAAAAAAAAGGTCCCTCACAGAACCTATGTACCTGTGTGGTGTGCACGTGTGTATGTTCATACGTGTGTAGTGTTGTATGTAGGTAGCTAAGTGATGCACGTACAGTGTCACTTGTATCGCGCGGGCGGTTGCCTGACCCAAGGGTTTCACTCCGAGGAACGGACCTAGGCTTGGGTTACCGCTGGAGAGGGTGGACGTGACGGGTGTGCTGGAGCGAAATTGACCGCCCGCCCTTTGCGGAGAGAACGGTGGTTACGCGGGCGTGGGCGCTGGCACGCTCTGTTTGGAGAGACGGATGTGTAATATTTATTCGCATTTTCGATGTGATCATCGGGATCAATAAAAATATTGCGCGGCAGGTGTTACGGTATGTTATGTAACTTTATAGGTGCGAAGGGTCGGCTAACCGACCGCGACAGTATTTTCTGAGAGGGACTTTTTGATTTCACGTAATTTTTCTACGATATTCATTTAAATGAAAAACTGTAAAGGTTAATTTTAATCTATATTAAATGCCCAATTTAAATAAATTTATCAGGATAAATATTAATACTGATAAAATAACGATTTCTTTTTAATTAATATGTTGAAGATAAGAAATGGTTACTGTGAGTCAACCTTAGGAGATTGACATATGTCATGGCTCATTTTTCTCTAGACTTTTTGAAGACCTACAATTCAAAAGTAAATTATTTTGATGTAGCTCATAAGGTTTAGCCAGTGTAGCCACTAGCCATTAGCCATGTAAACGACCGAAAATAATTTTTTGACGACTTCATTTCAAATCATTGAATTCTCTCTACTATACAATAACTTAATTGGAAAGTATTGTACACATAAACCTTTCGAAAAAAAATCTCTAAATTATAGTGAAAACTACATTAAAATCTGTTATATATTTTAAAAGATATAAGCGTACATAGGGACAGTGAGCGGGCAGCAACTTCATTTTATACTATGTATAGATTGATATTGATGATATTAAATTATTTATATACCGGTCTCTAAACCTCTCGGTAACTGTATATACTCTGGCTGATCCCGAAACGCGACAAACCAAAAGAAAGTCACTGGGAAGGGTTTAGCACTATGTGCATGGTGGTTGCGACCCAGTCGGGTAGAGAACCCTATCACCCTGCTTAATGGACACTCCTAAGCGTGTCACCATGGCGGTTGTTATTGTTACAGTTTGAAGGAATGATAGCGTGGGTAGACTCCGCGTCGATCGACGTGAGTTCGAATCCCTGCAATGTGCCTGAGCTTTCGGTGAAGGAAAAAATCTTGATGAAACCTTAGCATGGTGGTTGGGCAGTAGAATACAATAGACTTTCTGATCAGAAAACATCTATAGGTCTTAGGCGACAAATATTTTTCTTGAGAATAGTACCTATATAGGAGAGAATGGAAAATGAGCTGTCATTATGCTATGATTTCATAAAGACTTTTTCTATCACTAAACACTCTGATTTACTGTAAAATTCAAACCCAAGTCGTTTGACGTGATAAATTTTCTAGTGCACTAAAACTGAACCATTACTGTTACAAAAGTTTCTTAGACATAATAATAACAAATTCAAGTTGTACATTCTGTCAAAAAAGTATCGGGAATAGATGATTTGTTTATGGTTCCATATTCAATTTTTTGTTTGTTTTTTTTTTTTTGTTACATCGGCACAACTGTTTTTCATTTTGGCCCAGAATTTGATTGGCATCTGTCATTTAGATTAATAATACAGTGCGGTTTTAGTTAGATCATATTTAGCGTGTATTGCAAATTTAATAATGGACAAAATATGGAACAAAGATGTTGTCTTAAATTTTCACTGATTTGTATTTTTCTATCAGATATACGTGCAACTTTTTAATATATAATTTTAATTTTATTTTTATTTATTATATTAAGTGACCAATTCTTGTATATATATGTATATGTAATTGGTTTCTCGGAAACGGCTCTAACGATTTTGATGAAACTTTCCATTTAGATAACATTTTACATTCCAAGTTTACCTAGATAGGTGTTTTTTTTTTTTGTTTATAAGACACCGAGCACAGTTCGGTTGCCCAGATATAAGATATTGAAGAGAAGATCTCAGTGCTCTCCCAAGCCCTTTTCGCCTAAGCTAAATTACGGGCTTAAGGTCGTCACTTGTCTATCAACCCGGCACCCGACCAGCACCGCATCGGCTCGAACTGTTGAGAGTTCTTTGTTTCATATATATGCACCCACTTGCCAACTCCGTAATGTTACCGTATTGATCACATACAAGTTGTCTGTATGCGGACGGCGAGTGGACCGCGAGTTCTTAACGCAAGGACCAACCTGACGAAAATCCCTCACTAACTACACGTCAATTCGTTTCCACGCGATGTTGACTAGTTAGTTGGCCACGCGGCGTTCACACGTCGACGAGTGACTAGTTGAGTGTGCGTGTGAGCTGTGGATAAGTGAGGGACTTATCACCACACCAGTCCACAAGGTATTGGCGATTTCAAACGCCGAGAAATCTACATTTCTGTATTTTTCCACATACGCTAATACTGAATTTTGTACAGGGATTCCTTAAGTAATGTAAGTTAACACTAAGTTATCGTTTTTGAAAATTCATCACCTAAACGGCTAAAATAAGGGATAAAGTAAAAGTATTATTGAGAATCCATTTATTTTATTTCATAGCTTAATAATATGTATACAAATAGAAAAAAAAGCCGAATGGAAGCGCCGATGCGTGGCATACCCCAATCATATTATCGATGCTGCAGTTTGTTCGGTGTACCCGATTTCCGGTAGCGGACATCAGACCGGTATTTTCCGGTGTTGTTGAATAACGCAAATTCCGCAGTCAGGTTGAGCGCTCACGCAGTGAGATTATCAAAGAGTGATTGGGAAATATTTTACACAGTTCTAACAACTTGAACGAAAGTGAACTCTGAAATCTATACTAATATTATTAAGCTTAAGGTAGTGTTTGTTTGTTTGTCTAGAACTACCAATCTCTTCTGAAAAATTATTTATTTGTTTTATACCCTATTTATTGAGGAAGGTTATAGGCTATGTAACATCACGGTACGACTATACGGAGTGGATCAGTGACCATAAACGACAAAGCAATCTATCAAGCTGTAGGAAGATCAAATAGACCTTATAGGGGCATTCCCTCGTTGAGCGTGTTCAACCTCTCTATCATGGCAAATGTTCTGAAGAGCTGTTCAACCTAATTCACTCAGATTTTCTCTTTCATAACAACACAAAACGCGCTAAGCTCCGGAGTCACTGTTTTACTGTAACCTCCATCTCGGCACGATAACAGTTATCAACATTATATCTTTGTCGTACTGTCAAGCTGAGGAACAATCTCCGAGACCTACAACATCGGGTACTTGTTCTTGTTTTGGCACCGCAAAAAGCACTTGTCAGTGTGTTTTTAAACCTTCGTATTTTTTTTTAATAATTATACAAGATGGTGGCTCTCTTGTCAGAACTATCTAGGGAGTTTCTGTGACCTCTCCAAATCCATGCTTGTACTTTATATTAATAATTCACTTCACTTATACCTAACAACCAAACTATATCACTGAAAATGGCACCAATATTACATGATATAGGGTCAAAAATTTTCAGTTAATAAATAAAAAACAACAACAAGCTATTTCAAGATCCTGCTAAAAACTCATTGGGTACTTTAAACATAACGTGAAAAGATATTTGAGTAGGCCGACATAACAACGACGAGTAGAATTGCCAACCCTACTACCTATATATTATAATATTCAACGATATTAGACATCCGACTATTATGTTTCTAAAAAAAAATATAGTAGGCGAAACTACTTGGTATGTCATTGGCAATTTGGTTATTTGTCATTATCATCATTCTGTATCTATGGAGCTGGTTGCGCGCGGGAGTAGTAATAATATGCGTAGTGAGTTATTAGGATTGCGCCACCTGGGGAGATTTTATTGCTACTTTCATGTGATCATTCGCCCACCCGCTCGCCTATGTGTATTTATTTCTAGTCTAGTTAGTGTCTCTTTTAGTTTACCGCTTAGGAAGGCTATTTACACGCTTTTCTAAACCCCAATTATATGCTCCCGCCGTAGGAGGGCTATTTACACGCCCTCCTGCTATCCCATGAGATGGTCCTATCGTGCCAGGATTAAATCCAGCTTAAATTTACTTAGAATCACTTTCATTAAATTTAGTTATTATTAATCATTACATCCATTCGCTATTTTGTTACAATACTGTATTGTACCAGTAAATATAGTTAAAGTTAATTAACCCACCGCCGTTTTGTAATAATAACTCGTTACCGCTTTTGAAGTTATACTATTAACTTATTTAATTTAATTTAGTGTTCTTGTTTCTTTACTTCATTATGGAAAATAGACAGTTAAAGAAACTTATCGCGAAGAAAAATTTAGTTTATGCACAAATGAATGATTTGTATAACAAATCCAAAAACATTTTGGAATTTGATTCGGAATCAAAAGAAAATTTTCTTGCCGAATCTGAAACGATTGATGACATGCGTGTTAGGTTTGAAAGTAATTTAGATGACATTAATGATTTAAATCTAAAGCAAAATCCTGAAGTTGAGCCTGAATACGCAGCTTTATCGTCTTTTGACACGTTATATAATTACGTCAGACGCGCTCGTAACAAAATTAACACGAGTAGTTCGTCAAAAATATCGAAGGATACAATAACCGCCTTAAATGTAACATTGCCAACAATATCGCTACCTTCCTTTGACGGCCGCTCCCTCGAAGGCTGGGAAACATTTTACCAGGCTTTTAAAGCCAATATTCATGATAACCCGCAACTGTCTGATGCGCAACGTGTGCAGTATTTAATGGGCAAATTAACACATAGTGCACTAAAGTTAACCGCTGGGATAATACCCACAGGTGAAACCTATAATATTATTTGGTCGAACCTAAATAGTAAATATCAGGATAAACGAGCTTTAGGATGTCATTATCTGAATAATATATTAGATTTAAAAAATTGTTCACCTACCGCAAACAGTTTAAATATTTTTATAGAAAAATTTTCATCTTCGATTGCCGCTTTAAAACAATTAAATTTACCTGATTTAACTGATTTCATTTTGTTACAATGCTCACTGAGAAGGTTAGATCCCCAAACATTGCAGTCTTTCGAAGCATCGGTTCGTGGTATTGAAATACCTACCACTGAAACGTTTATTAAATTTATACAGGATCAGATTAAAATATTAGAACGATCAGCAACAAAAAGTAACATAGAGAAATCTAAAAATTATAAATCTTTTATTTCTAGTAGTCATGATGACTCATGCCGCACTGAAAGGGGGAATTAACCGGTTTCTCGCATAAGTAGATCCTTATCTACGTGCGATCTCTGCTCGAGCTCGGACCACACGCAGTTGTACCGTTGTAATGAATTTAAAAATATGATTTCTCCGCAAGCATGTTATGATTTTATTAAATTGAACAAGGGTTGCATAAATTGTTTAAGCTTGTCGCATTCATTAAAACATGCCAATCAAAATCAACATGCAATAATTGTAACAAATATCATCATACTTTATTGTGTTTTGGTAATAAACAGGCGAATCGAAATCGTATAAATAGTAAAAGCGTACTCAGTCAATCGAATGACTACGCTGGTATGGACAGGCAGATCAGTCGGTCGCAGGTGCATGGAATTCCTAGTACCGCGCGGTTCGATTACGGTCAGTCCCAGGTTCAATCTCACGCTCAACCTGTTGTTCAGTGTTACGACAATAATGATACCGCTTCGAATACTTATTCACACGCTAAGAAAACCATACAACAACAAAGTAATACGAACGCTACCACGTTAACTCACAATTCGGAAATAGTATCAAATAGTAATATTTTATTATCTACCGCTCAAATATACGCTCACTCGCATAATGGAGAACGTAAAATAGTTAGATGTTTAATTGATAATGGTTGACAAAATAATTTAATAACTGTCAATTGTTGTAAATTACTTAACATTCCGATCATAACTTTAAATAATTCTTATATTAGAGGTATTGGATTAACTGCTCGCCCGATTCACGAATATGTTTATTTAAATATTGAATCTAGATTTTCACCTAATAAATACTATATTCACGCTTTAGTAGTAGACTGTATTACAGATAAATTACCCGCTTATTTTATAGATTCGTCAAATATGAATGATATACGTGATTTACCGCTTGCCGATTCAAATTGGAACGTGCCAGGTGTAATTGATATGGCATTAGGTGCTCAGTTATTCCCATATATATACTTAGTTAATCGTATAGATACTGGCTCACTAGCGCCACCTGCCGTAGAAACAACCTTCGGCTATGTTCTTATGGGTGACGTACCTGATGTGCGTTCCACCGGCACTGTGACACCGCAACATAATAATTTTTTTGTGATAAATAATACGTCTTTGTGATTATCTAGTACAGTTTATATTCATAATTCACCCGCTTTCGTAAATACAAAAATTTATTCCACCTTCATTTTAAATAAATCTTTCTCAGCTGTAATATATACAGCCCTTGAGTCATTTTTATATAAATTTTGGGTATTGGAAGAGATTCCTCATGAGCGTCATCTTAGCCCTGAGGAAGCCGAGTGTTAAAATAAATATATTTCTACAATTACCCGCGATAATGATGGCCGATATACAGTTGAGTTACCTTTTAGTAGAAATCCTGCTGACCTTGGCAATTCTCGTACTGTTGCTCACCGCCGTTTTCTTTCGTTCGAACGCAAGTTTGTTCAGTTACCCTCACTTCGCGATGACTACGATAATGTTATACAGGATTACATTAGTAAAGGTTATTTGACTGAAATTAACGCCACCGCTAAGGAAACCGATAACGGTTATTACATACCGCACCATGCAGTTATCCGCCCAAGCAAGACTACCACCAAATTACGGGTAGTTCTCGATGCTAGTGCTAAAACGTCTAGTGTACTGTCACTTAATGATGTCCTGCATACTGGTCCAAATTTACAGGCAGATTTATTTTTGCTTTTACTCCGCTTTCGTTTGTTCCCTGTAGCATTGTTCGCTGATGTGGAACAAATGTACTTACGCATTATGGTGACCACAGACCACCATAAATATTTGAAAATATTGTACCGCTTTAAAAATGATAAACTTCGCACTTTTGCTTTTAACTGTCTTCCCTTTGGTTTAAAGTCATCTTATTATTTAGCAATGCGTACTATACGCCAATTAGCATCAGATGAATGTCGTCGTTATCCAGAAGCCGCTAGTGTAGCTGAGTCTCAGTTATAAATGGATGACCTCGTCACATCCCTACACGAAGAGGTTTCTGCTATCAAATTATCGAAAGAACTAATTTCACTCTTTCAATCAGGAGGTTTTAATTTAATAAAGTGGGCTAGTAACTCTCCTGATTTTCTTGATAGCCTTCCAGATACGCACCGCTCTTCTGTAAGCTTCTGTTGACGCCAAAAATACCATGAAAGTTTTAGGACTTGCATGGCTTCCCGCTAATGATTCATTTTTTATGACCAGCTCAAACACTAACGAAAAATGCACTAAGAGAACAATATTATCTTTAGTCGCCCGCTTGTTCGACGTGCTTGGTTTAGTTGCTCCAGTTATATTATTCGCTAAATAGCTTATTAAGGAACTCTGGAATTCTAAAATAGACTGGGATGATACACCTCCCGATAACATTGTTTACCGCTATTCTTCGCTTGTTAAGGAGCTTCCATTGCTTTCGACTTTAGAAATACCGCGCCATATTGGAGTTTCCAAAGATTGCGAAGTAAATATTGTTGCATTTTGTGATGCAAGCTTGAACGCTTACGGTTGCGTTATTTATTTACATATTACAGATCCCGCAGGTGATATTACATTAAGATTATTATGTTCAAAATCAAAGGTTTCTCCGGTAAAGATAACTACATTAGCTCGCCTTGAGCTATGTGCCGCTCTTGTTTTATCAAAATTAGTTAAACTTATTTATAACGCTTATAACTCTTTACATCCTATCACCGCTATATACGCTTTCTCAGATTCTACAATTGCTCTTTCTTGGATTAAATCTTCCCCGCATAGATGGTCAATCTTTGTAGGTAACCGCATCGCTCAAATTCAGGAGAATTTGTCACCTGACCGATTTTTTCATATTAATGGTAAGGAAAATCCTAGTGATTGTGTATCGCGAGGCCTTTTACCGTCACAAATTATTAATCACCCGCTTTGGTGGCAAGGTCCTTCTTAGGCCTGCTGTCCTATTTCACAATGGCCTATTGAACCTTTTATCCCTTGTAAATCTGAAAGTGATATACCTGAAATTAAAAAATGTGTAACACTTACCGCTTTAACTGTGGTCGAAGATTCTCCAATATATCAACTTGGGTTAAGAATTTCGTCATGGTCAAAACTTCTTCGCTGTGTTGTTTATGTACTTCGATTTATAAGAAAATTACCGCAAAACAAACTTGTAACCGCATCCGATTTAAATACTGCTGAGAAAGTTATTATTCGAGCTCTTCAAGCTAAATATTTTGGTAATGATATTGCCAGCATTAGAAAGTTAGATTTACCTTCGAAAAATATTCGTAAACTTAGTCCATTTATAGACGAAGATGGAATTTTACGTATTCAAGGTAGACTTTCGAATTCTGATTTACCATTTGAAACGCAACATCCCGCTTTATTACCAAAACGCGATCACATAATAAATATTATTATTGATTATTATCATAACACAAATTTGCACACTGGTCCGGACCTTTTGATGTCTATTCTTCGTCAACGCTTTTGGATATTGTCCGCTAGAAACGTTATTAGAAAACGAGTGCATATGTGTAAACCATGTTTTCGAGTTTCACCATCTCACCCAACTCCCATGATGGCTGATCTTCCATCAAGCCGTGTAATGGAGGCTAAAGCTTTCCTTCACACGGGAGTAGATTACGCAGGTCCATTCAGGATAACGCTTGTACGCAAACGTGGTCATCACTCACAAAAGGCTTACATCTGTCTGTTCGTATGCTTAACGACAAAAGCTATACATATTGAGTTAGCATCGGATTTCTCATCGGACTCATTTCTTGCCGCTTTCAAACGTTTCATATCTCGTCGAGGTCCAGTTTCTTTTATATATTCAGATAATGGCACTAATTTTGTTGGCGCAAAAGCTCAATTAGATGAATTATATAAACTTCTCATTTGAAATAATTTTATATCCGCCTGGAATGATGAATTAACTAAATACCGAATCGTTTGGAAGATGATCCCGCCTCGGGCTCCACATTTTGGAGGTTTATGGAAATCAAACATCAAATCCGTTAAAACCCATTTAAATAGAGTAATAGGCGCACAAACTCTCACTTACGAAGAGATGTTAACGGTGTTAAATCAAATAGAATGTCTTATGAATTCCAGACCTTTATGTCTTTTATCCGCAGATCCCAACCCTGAAATTCTCACACCCGCACATTTTTTGATGTCCACTCCTTTGCGGTATTTACCCGCGTCTGAATTGTCCGCAAACCAAATGAGTTTAACTAATCGCAAAGGGTTGTTAGATAGTTTGGTTAATTCCTATTGGAGGAAATGGAGATTAGAGTACCTGCATACGTTGCAAGTCAGACAGAAGTGGTGTACATCAGATAACCCCATAAAAGTTGGGACAGTAGTTCTTATTCATCAAGATGACATCCCCCCGCTCCGCTGGCCACTAGGCGTTATACAAGAAGTGTATCCAGGTGTCGATAACATTATCCGCGTTGCTTTGGTAAAAACGAAATCTGGATTTCTTAAACGTCCTGTTGATAAAATTCCGCAGTCAGGTTGAGCGCTCACGCAGTGAGATTATCAATAGAGTCGATTGGGAAATATTTTACACAGTTCTAACAACTTGAACGAAAGTGAACTCTGAAATCTATACTAATATTATTAAGCTTAAGGTAGTGTTTGTTTGTTTGTCTAGAACTACCAATCTCTTCTGAAAAATTATTTATTTGTTTTATACCCTATTTATTGAGGAAGGTTATAGGCTATGTAACATCACGGTACGACTATACGGAGTGGATCAGTGACCATAAACGACAAAGCAATCTATCAAGCTGTAGGAAGATCAAATAGACCTTATAGGGGCATTCCCTCGTTGAGCGTGTTCAACCTCTCTATCATGGCAAATGTTCTGAAGAGCTGTTCAACCTAATTCACTCAGATTTTCTCTTCATAACAACACAAATCGCGCTAAGCTCCCGAGTCACTGTTTTACGGTAACCTCCATCTCGGCACGATAACAGTTATCTACATCATATCTTTGTTGTACTGTCAAGCTGTGGAACAATCTCCGAGACCTACAACATCGGGTACTTGTTCTTGTTTTGGCACCTCAAAAAGCACTTGCCAGTGTGTTTTTAAACCTTCGTAATTTTTTTAAATAATTATACAAGATGGTGGCTCTCTTGTCAGAACTATCTAGGGAGTTTCTGTGACCTCTCCAAATCCATGCTTGTACTTTATATTAATAATTTACTTCACTTATGAATAACAACCAAACTATATCACGCAAAATGCCACCAATATTTCATGATATAGGGTCAAAAAATCTAAGTTAATAAATAACAAATAAAAAACTACAACAGGCCACTTCAAGATCTCGCCAAAAACTCATCGGGTAATTCAAACATAACATGAAAAGACATTTAAGTAGGCCCGGCATAACAACGATGAGTAGGATTGCCAACCCTACTACCTATATATTATAATAGTCAACTATATTAGACAACCGACTATTATGTTTCTAAAAAAAATACAGTAGGCGAAACTACTTTATTTTATTACATAAAAACCAGGTAAAAACGAGACTGTGTTCTAATCTAGACTTGGTATGTCATTGTCAATTTGATTATTTGTCATTATCATCATTCTGAATCTATGGAGCAGTAAAAAATATTCCATTAAAATATTAAATCTTTATTTGATGTAAAAAACTTGGCAACCCTAACGTCGGTTGACGATAGATTGTAAATCTCTAACGGTTCACCGTTTTTTGGATTACATCGTGCTTACGATTAAATACAGTCCCTTAACTTATCATGCTATAATATGACTATAGTAAAAAAGTACCACTTAGAATAATATGTGCTTCATACACTGTTATGAGAATTGATCAATATCATAACGTTAACACCCCTTATAAAATAATATAAAACAATACTGCTATAATTATAAAGGTACTAATTAATTTATATACTGCTATATGGCTAGGGAAATGTCATTAGTTTTCGAAATCATAGAAAATATCATCCGGTTTCCTTGGAATTTTGTACACAAGGAGTATTATATAATATGTATTATCATTTTCAAATTGCTTAACCTAGAAAATTTATCAATAATACTTTCAGAAATCATAAAACATGAGTATTATATTAAACTAAGAAATGAAAATAATTTCTGCGTAATAAACTCATGCAGAGCCGCGGGTGCTTCTAATTTATTTAATAAATCTATTATAACTAAATCCATCAATCCACAACAAACTTAAATAATAAATTTATTCCCAAACTGCTTACCGTAAAAAGTCTTACACTAAAACTGTGAAAAAGTTATTTAATTTCCCAACAAAATTTAGACAAAGTACTATTCGCTTATCATTTAACCATATAAGTTCAACATATCAATTGCGGAGTTTTTAATTGAATGCGCAACGTTATTGAGATGTGAATGAATTTTATAGCATTTCGGAGCGTCCATCGTACGTATCTCGTGGTTGGGGAACTTTGTACTGGATACTCGAAAAATAAGGAATGCGTCTGAAACTCAAAAACTATTGAAAGGATTCTCATACGATTTCATCAATGATGATCGACGAAATTATTAATAAGAAATGTTTAGATTTATAATTCATTAGATTTTGTGTAAATTGACTGAAATATGCATCGTCATTTTATATATAGATACGGTATTGACGCTCTTTACATGCAATCGTGAATGGTGGGCAATTGCCTTCAGTTCACTGTCGAATTGATACTGGCGAGAGCGAGAAGAAACTTTTGTCCTTTTTTGGCTACAGAGTTTCCGCCTTACGCTGTGATTTCCTATCTCTTTTGTTTCAACATGCTGATATCAAAATTTGTACCGTGTTCAAATTGCTTTTAGTGAGAGTATAATGCGTTTATTTATAAAACGTCATTGGAAATAAGACGATGTTTGTAAAAAATGTCAGAAAAAATCATGACGAGTGGGAATTTTACTGACATGTGCTGTGTAAACCAATATGACTTTATTCGCACCCATGCGAAGTTTATTTTTTTTGAACGAACTATACTGTTAGTCTTAAGGGCCCTAGAGCCTCTGACGGCTTTTACAGCTTCACCGGACTTGTCATGCGAAGTCGGAGCATGTTGCTAGTATACAAAGCTAAAGACACTGTTTGTATGAGCGCGTTTATCTCTGGAACTACCAGTCAGAATTAAAAAAACCTTTTTGCATTTTATAGTAAATTTAATGAGGTAGGTTATATGCCATATAACTTTACGCTACGATCCTATGGAGCAGAGCAGGCATGAACGTCAAGAAATCAAGAATTTACGGGAAGTGCGAACAACAATAGGCCATACAGGTGTGTTGGTGGCGCGGTAGAGAATTATTGGTGTAATAAATTTAACACGGGTAAACCCGTGAAACAAACCTAGAACATAACATTTTCATACTTTAAGGAATATCATCATAATGTTTGTAGGATAAATTATTATATTTTAGTATTTTTTTAAATTATTTTGGGAAGATTTTTTGGAATTTAAATACCTTATTATTTTATTTGCACTCATTATTAATAATTATATTTTCCGAAAAAAAAAAACCTTGCTTTTTTTAACTGCTTATGCAGTGAAATAATTGTTTAGAATAGAAAGTGACTACATATAAATCGGCAGTACTTTAATTGTAACTTTTACTTTGGACCACATTTACAGAAAACAAATATGTGATGTTCAGCTTTATAAAAAAAACATTAATATTAACTTCGTAGTTCACGCAATCGGAGCAGCGGGCACAGTTAGTATTTACATAAATGCTAATAAGTTCTTTAAAGAATATAATTATCATTACGTCATCTTTAGTTTTTTAATTTTTGTATGCTAAAACTCAAAGACAACAACCACTTATTTAAGCAAACAAAATGTGATAAAATAGACTTGGATATTTAAAAAAAAATTAATAATTTCCAAGCACGAGGGAGAAAAAATTAACATAAAACTAATGCGGGGAACCGTAAACTTCGCCATTTCTATTGTCAACAAAGAACAACGACAGCGGACATTTTTCACTCCTCCTAGTTTCTAGTTTGAATGCGACAACAAAGCTGTAAACTTGCAGTCTAAGTGACGAGCTTTACAAATTTACATTTACGTTGTAACTGATGATGGCTGCTGTGCTAGCGTGTTTGGATTCTAAGTAGATAGTCGTCAGTTTGGATCTTTTTGAAGTGAAAACTTCTATAGGCACGTTGTGTGCTTTTTGTATTTGGTAAGATCTTATTTGCTCGCGTCACTGTCACCGACGTGTAACAGTTTATCTGTAGCTATACGAATGACGTGTTGAATTGATTGTTTAATTATACATTACCCTTTATAGTTCCATAGTTAATTCTCTTGCAAATAAGCTATTTACGATAAAAATTAAAAGACTCATAAAATCGTTCTTAGGCGATCGCGATAGTAATAGAGAGAAAAAGTTTGAGTGAAATAGAACATTATTTAATTATAACAGAGCATGACAGCAACTGATCTATTTTAATTATTAGGTACTCGGATAGCAAGCAGATTTAAAAACAAAATTAATGTAAATAGTTTTAATTTATAAGTTATGAAATATTCTCATACTATAATGTATTTAAAAAAAAAAACATATATTTATTCCAAAGATTTAATTTTTCTCCTCTGTTTGCAGTCCCCATGATTACCTTTTTTTATCGTAGCACGACAATGTGAAGGCTCTGTATCTAATGGCAAGCACTGTGCAATCCAATAACATCGGCCACCATCAAGAAATCTACAATCTATCGCCAGTCGTTGCTGTCCAAATGTATCTTCAAGTTATATTTGAAGGACTCCATCTTGTAGAAAAGAGGAAACACACTGGCCTAGAGACAGTGCCCCAGCTTTGTTCGAGTCAACGAGCCTGGAAAAAAACAACGTGATGAAACCATAGCACTGTAGCGTACTCTCGAATAATCTTCTAGCTAGCTATCACCCTGGAATTAAAGGTCTATTACCAATCACCTACATGTATGTTCCAATAGCTGTATTTCACAGTCTACCCCTTAAGGCTTAGCTTGTTACCATCTTAGTTCACACCGTTACTGAACATTAAAACACAGTAAAACCTTTCAGAGACTAAGTTTTAATGAATATTTGTGAGCTGTAATGTTAGGTAATCAACAATGTACCACAAATGAGTAACATAAAAGAAGATTAAATAATTAACATAACTAAAACGAAACAATATACACGAATTATCATTCTTATCTTGTGAATAAGAATTGGATAACGTAAACTTTACTACCCAGCTCGTTCGTAATCAATTATCATCAAATCAAATAATGGAGGAGGCTTCAAATGGTATTTTGTATATATAAGTTTTTGGTGAAACAAAATATAAGTACCTACCTTTTTGCCATGGCTTAATCCAGCAAATAGAAACCACCAATCGGTATGTTCCAGCAGCAGCATTTAAAAACTGTTAGGGATAGATTAATTGGTCTCCACTGCGCTTCCACCGCACTTAACACAATACGATACTGGAATAAATGGTCTGATGATACCTTAAGTCAACCTCACCCGCTGGTGGTGTACACTGCTGATTAACAGAATGAGGAAATGGCGATAGTGGTGTGGTAAGGCTGTGCAGCTCAACTGCATCGCATATGGTGAAAAGCCTACGATATAGATTTGCTTTAATCGTTTTTCGAAATTAGTCGGTACATATCTACTTTATATTTACATAAGCAGGCATGACAGTTACGACGGCGATGGATGGTTGGGTTTTCGGTCACCGACAGTGTTTTTTGTATTTTACTGTGCAGGCATAGTTCAGTCACTATGTCGTGCTACTACAATTTAAAAAGACATGGGTGCATCTCACACGCAGTAGAAGTAAAACCTTCAGAATAATAAAAATATTCATATAAGAGATACACGTGAACAATACACCATTCCTGGCTATGACGCATTTTCCCAAAGCTTCGTAATACACGGGCACACACACGTACAAAGAGGAGACCGAGATAATAAGACACTGTATAATTTATTTCTATCTCATTCTCGCGCAAGCTAAACCTATAGATGTACGAGTCCGTCTCTCTTTGGTGTCGTTTTTTTTTCTTTTCATCGAGTTTAAAATTACAACAGTACTAAAGAAGTTTTAATTTCAAAGGTAATCAGCTCTTACATATTAGAATGTATTAATATAATCAACGTTTAGTATTTTTCATTTAGAAAATTTTTACTTATCAATATCGCAGTCCGCTTATAACTTGCGGCGTTAAGTAGGCAAGGAATAGCAGGTGGCTGCATGTCGCTGAGTCGTTTCCAATTTAGTCAGTCCTTGCATGTATCGCGTCAAGTCTCATGTGTTACTGACTTCGCACTCTATACTCACCGTGTTTTGAATGTATTTGCTGGGGAAATGTGTGTTATATTTTTAAACGATATAAATATACTGTGTATTTTTTTCATTTGAATATCACCCATTTGCTTGATCATTTTTATTTTGAACTAAAACGTTTTAGTAACAAGTTTTAGTAGGTACATGAATGATATTTTATAAGTAGATACGGCATTGACGCTCTTTACATGCAATAGTGAATGGTGGACAATAGCTTTCAGTTAACTTTCAAATTGATACTAGAGTGAGCGAGAAGACACTTTTGTCCTTTTTAGACAACAGAGTTTCCGCCTTACGCTTTGATTTTCCATCTCTTTTGTTTCCACATGCTGATAATATTTTTACAGTGTTTTTAGTTTAGCTTTTAGTGAGAGTATAAAACGTACCTATTTATAAAAACGTCATTGGTAGGTACAGATATATTATTATTTTATAGGAGCGAAGTGAGGAAGCCAAAATTGTGTGAAGTTAAAACGAAGTAATTATTTTTATTTCAGTATTTTACTTGTACCTTTCTAAACGGTATACTCGTAAATATTTTGTTTGTAATTTTTATTTCGATGCTAAAACCGTTCTAAGTAGGTTTTTATATTTTTATAGGAGGCCAGAACAACCTTTTTATTTTTCAGTCTTAATGACCCATGACGTTATAAATAATTATTTGCAATGATGATAATTTAATACGAGATTAGAGTTATCCGCACTTTAGTTGCTTAGTATGTTACAAAATTGTGTTTTATGTAGTTTATTTTAAAATATATTTATCTCTATAAACAAGAACAATAAAAATAATACACGAAATTTAAGGATAATTATTGTATAATATACAAAAAGAACAATTTATTTATAGATTTCATTCCGTAGAGCAGAGTTTTATGTCAATAAAAAACTTATTTTTTAGATAACAGATATCTCTAAAAAACCATCATACGATCATATTCATTTCAATCATTCAGCCTTAATATACTCTCCGTATTAAATTGAAACCCCGTCGCGTATGAATATCAAATGAAAAAAGAGATGAGTACAAAATTTAAAACTGAATAACTCGTTAGCGAACCACATTTCGCTAGAAAATATTCCGCGAATAGGAAAATAATAGCGATCCGTGTGCTGAAAATGACTAAACTATCGCATGGTTTTATTACGTCACTTTTACGTTCGTATGAACGTTTCATAGAGCCGTTAAATGTACTTTTTATGGTTCCGTAGTCAAAAAGGAACCCTTATAGTTTCGCCATGTCCTTCCATGGCTTAGCTCACAGATTCTTAGTTATAGAAAGCTGTATTAAGGCATAGGTAAATAAAATTGTAAAATTAAATCTTGAAAAAAAAAATAGTCTACCTCTCGGCAATTGTACTAGTTTATATAACGAAGTTAAAAGGAAAACTATGACAGTTAAGCAGGCTTTACGAGTTAACGAGTAAGTTGACCGAATAATAAAATGTACCTGGTTATGTGAATAAAAAGAAAAATTTCGTACAAATTCTATTGAATATTACTTAGATAAAGTTGGTATTAAACCGTGAACTCAATATGTTCATTGTGTCGAACAACACTTGAACAAATGTGCAGAACGAATGATCACCGGAGACTTATCGGGACATGGTACCCGTGTTCGAATTTTAGCTTCTAGAAACACGAGGTTAAAGTACAGAATCTAAAACAAAATGTATGGTTGATTGCATTTATGTTTAAAATCAGATTATTTATAAGATATAGCAACATATTTTATGTTATTAAATAGGTACAATTACAGATAACAGATTGATAATTACATAAATAATTAAACAATATTATAACATGACAAATCTAACATCCAATTACAAATTGTACACGACATTCACATATAAACGTAAAACACAGTTAGCCTATCGCAAGAAAATCAATAAATATATTTTAATAAATTAATACACACATTCTAGAAGTTACAGCTGGACTAGTGACTGTTTAAATTTATTTACACTATCATGAAATATGTGTTGGTGAACACAACATTCATTATAATATCTGCACATTCGATATAGGGGATTATTTTCGACACATTGTTATTTGCAGGTGGTATGTGGAATAATTGAGGTACTCGTACTGAACGAATGGGTATTTTAAAATTAAGTTGTTCAAGAAGGTTGCTACTAAATATACAATTTGAAATTTTGTACAGATTGCAAAAATCAGCAGCACTCCTTCCGTCTTCAAGACTTTTGAGTTTGAAATTAAGGAGTCAGTCTTTATATTCCGGCAATTTATTTCTTAGTCGTAATCTACTACACAGTATCCTGAGAAAACGGCCCTGGACTGATTCTATCATATTTAAATGAGTTTTATAAATCGGGGACCATACACTCGATCAATATTCCAAAATGCAAAAACAAACAGGGTAATTCATGACTGTACTATTTTAAATGGTTTGGCAGTGTGTGTAACAAACCCGAGCATTCTGTTTGCTTTACCAGTAATGCAGTCAAAATGTGATCTAAATGATAGATTAGAGTCAATGATGACACCTAGATCTCGGACAGTATCAGTTCGATCATTATCAACTCCCTCTATGTTATAGTTGAAAACATAACGAATTTTGTTTTTAGTGAATGTAATGGTTTGACTTTCTTTATATTGAGCACCATGCCAATACACAAATACACCAGGACTGTATAATATTTAGGCTCCTCTGAAGGTTGATACTGTCGTAATTACTGTGGATCCTTTGAAAATTTTTGATATAATCTGCATAAGCCAGGCATTTACAATTTATTGAATCAAGAAGTTCATTAATAAATGCTTGGAATAAAAGGGCCCCTAGAATAGAACCTTGTGGCACACCTGATGTAGCTAGAAATGGTACTGAATCAAAACCAAAAAGAACAACTAATTGTGATCTATTTAGAAAATATAAATATGGAATATGGATAATGAAACTAATTCAAAATCTATACTTAATAATATTATAAAGCTCAAGAGACTGTTTGTTTGTTTGAAAGCTATATTCTCTAGAATTGCCTGTCTGGAAAAAAATATTATTAAATTATATTATAGCCTGTTTATTGAAAAAGGTTAAAGGCTAAATAACTTCACGCTGCCATCATAAGGATTCGAGCAGTTATCATGAACGTCAAGCAATCTGGCAAGATCAAAAATATTATCACTATAAAAGTAAGTTGGAAAAAAAATACAATTTTTTTAATCATTATAGGTTTACCGTTATGGCCACATTCTCACCTACACTTAAGTGACTAAAGGAAGACTAGCTCTCAAGTACAGCTGCCGGAACACACCTATAGGTGCTTGGCGACAGATTTTCAACTTGAGTGTGGTAGCTAGCCAGGCGGGCATTAGAAAAAGTCCTACCACCATGCTATGGTTTCATCACGATGCTTTCCTCCACCGAGAGCCCAGGCTCAATGCATTGCACTAACGTCGATCGACGATCAACAAGCTCGATACAAAGGGAGAAACGGGACAAAGCCAGTTAAATAAACTTCATAAGTCGCATTTCCCGCAGCACTATTCCGCTTGAGCACACCTCAACAAATATCGTTTGAAAGCAACAGAACCGTGTACCAGAGTACAGGCAACTAACAAATAGAAGCTTGAAGATTTATCGGCAGTTCAACACAGCTCATTCGATAATATTTCTTCACCGAAGTCGTTGGGAGAACTCATTTTCTCTGTTGCGGAAGGAATTAATTCACTGTAACGCTACAACTCCAGTGACGGCACTCGAACTTAAGATAAACTTGTTAACTGTAGTATTAGATAGTTAGGAATGTATGAATGAATACTTTATTATACTTTATGTCGTAAACCATTTTTTACTACAGTTGTTTTGAAAAAAAAAACATTATTGTTAGTTTCTATCATTACAGAACGGTGAATTGACTAATCGGTGTAATAAAAAAAAAAACTATTACAATTATTGTTTTGTCCTACTCAGCTATTTTATTTCGTCACCATTCAGTTTAAACAGATTATGTCACAAAATGTTATAATAATAATAATCATATAAGTATGGAAACCGATTATTTTAATAAATATCTAATAGTAATTTCATTTCTAATTTATTTTGGCGACAAACTGACCTCGAGCTCATACATAATATTCTGTACTATCTCAAAGTACGACCGAAATCTAGTGATTATAAATTATACCCATAATTAATAAAAGTAGAAATATTTGTAATCTGAATTTTAATACAGACTGTATTTTCAAACAAAATATAAAATAAACACATATATATAACTCACCCCTTTGTACATATGAAAACAGTGAGAGTCGTGTATGCAGTGATAGGTTGTGTACAAAATTCTAGGTACTTAAATTATGGTGGTTGTAATTATAGGCAATGGCAAAGAGAGATGAATAAAAATTAGAAGCATTCGTAATGTGGTGCTGGAGGAGGATGGAGAGAATTAGTTGGATAGAAAGAAAAACGAATGAAAAGATATTGAACATGGTAAAAGAGAGGAGGATATTACTGGAGATCATTAGAAATAGGAGGGGAAATTTGGTAGGGAATTTGATTTGGCACAATGACTTATTAAAAACGATAATAGAAGGAAATATTTAGGGAAAAAGAAAGAGTGGAAGACCAAGAAAGATATTCAGTAAGTGAAAAAAAATTAGGCGTGTCGTATAGCGATGTCAAGAGGAAGGAACAGTGTAGAAAGAGCTGGAGATTGCTTCACGACAAGAGCACCACTGCTCTTAAAATTTTATGATAATGTAATTTAATTATAGGCTTAGTACTTTCAAAACATGGTGAGCAAACGAGATTTAAATAGTTTTGTTTTCAATTTTGTAAATTTTTATAAGTTTTATTCGGGTACGTCATATAATTTTTTAACCACAATGTTTAAATGAATGAATGAATGATTTAATTGTCCCATAAATTTTAGTTATATAATTAATACAATACTAAATATATTCATGATTATTGTTATTGTGACAACACTAAATAATAAGTTGTAGTGTTTTGTATTGCTTTGACAAAACATTAGAGAGCAGATTAAAATGTTTTAGTTACTACTTAGACATCATTATAATTATGTTTATATTATAATTTAAACACAATGTGCATTCAACAATGTGTTATATAAAATCCTTTTTCTTTCTTGGTGTGCCTTCACTTCTAACTTGTTAAATTCCATTTTGTGTAATTTTTTTTTTATTAACCCCAATAATAATTATAAAATTTATTTACATTTTTATATGCAATAAATCTCAGTTTATATATCTTGAAATAATAATTGTTCTTTTAATGAAATAAATCACTTGCTATTTGTGTATACAAAAACTAATACGCCCCCTTAAGCTCGTGATGCAAACGCGATACGATTCGGGTAGTAAAGTTACACGAACTGCGTCGGTCGTGGTCAGTTGGTATTTCTCACTCCATTTAACAAAATCGATTGTTCCCGCCTCGGTTCGGTCGTCATTTACTAGGCCTCGTTTTTTTTTTTTTTTTTTTGTTAAATATAGATTCTTTTTCGAGTTCACTTTATACGCACAAAGTTTCAGTTTACTTGCTACACAAAGGAATGTTTTTCTTCATCTTTTCGCAAAAGGTAATTTAGTTTCGCTTCTTTTCTTATAACTTACTCTCAGAGGCTTTTAATATTTGAATAATTATTTTAATACGTTTAGGTATTGTTGACGCCAGGCAAG
Organism: Saturnia japonica; assembly: GCA_033032175.1. Lineage (NCBI taxonomy): Eukaryota > Metazoa > Arthropoda > Insecta > Lepidoptera > Saturniidae > Saturnia > Saturnia japonica. Next base: position 14,272,648 of record CM065325.1, read on the forward strand.
AAATATCTGATTATTTTATTATATTATTTTTTGTTATTTACAGAGTCTTATTTGACAGTCCTTATTAATGTTTTTCGCCAAACATAATATAATATACTATGTTATCTTCGCTACAAAGAAACTAATGTACCGCATGGCATTCAGAACTACTAAAATTGCCTGAATTAAAAAAAAAGCAGTCATGGGGATTGCTGACAGAAGTGAAAATTTAAAACTCTGAAATAACTCTTTTCTTATCATTGCTAAATTAATAATTATAGTATGAATAATTAAAATTGAAATTATTAATCTATTGACCCTCTGAAAAACACTTAACTTCACTTGAGTAATCAACGAATTCGATAGCTGTCATGCTCTATTATACTGAAAGAATGCTCTGTTTCACTCAAACTTTAGCTTTCTGTTATGATTGCGATCGCCTAAGAACGATTTTATGAGCCTTTTAATTTTTATCGTAAATTGGTCTTTAGCAGGAGATTTTACTTTGGAACTTCCTACGAAAAAGGTAATGTATAATTCATACTTATAGTTAGTTACACATATACGGTGTTACGTTGTTACTGTCACGGTGTCGATGACGCGAGAAGACGTTAACTCGATTCCCCATCCACATATCGCATAACGTGCCTACAAAAGTTTCGCTTTAAAAAATCTTGCTGTGCCCAATGATATTTTATAAGTTGATACGGCATTGACGCTTTATACATGCCACCGTGAATGGTGGGCAATTACCCTCAGTTCACTTTAGACTTGATACCGGCGTGAGCGAGAAGAAACTTTTATCCTTTTTTTACAACAGAGTTTCCGCCTTACGCTGTGTTTTCCTATCTCTTTTGTTTCAACGTGCTGATAACAAAATTTGTAACGTTTTCAAATTGCTTTTAGTGAGAGTATAACTATTACTATAAATATTTCACTTCTTGTATAGTCTCCGTTTATGTAAATTTTAATGCTTTGCTGATAGGTATATAACACCCGATATTATAACACGTTTAGACATGTTGCGATCCGGGATCAGTCACTTTATATCGAGTAATCAACTGGGGTGGTAGGGATCTGTACTACGACCATCATGCGCTTGGTGATTTTATTTAAATTTTATGCTTTTATACCATTTCTATTTCTTTATTTTCTCGATGACAGCTCCTGCGAAAACTTGAACGAGCGTGTTTTCTACATTATGTATGCATTATTTTATAAAAATATGACGTTTACACACGTACAAGGTTATATATACCAGAGTCGGAGAAACTGATAGGGATGGAGCTATATCGATAAACGTAACACGATAACAGACCCGATATTTTTTTAGATAATGTAAGAAACTAAACTACTGCTGGATACTTTTGTACTAATTTATTAACTAATATTATATTTCATTACAAGATGTTACACGTATTAATTCTTGATTGATAATGCCAACTTCTTCAAAATTTTCGAAGCTGTCGTAAAATAAGTAGGTATACGTAGGTACTCGACAATGAAACGAAATAATTATAACGACTGGTAATCTTTATTTATTTATTTTAATCAAAATCTGATGAATCGTCACTGTCACTCGATGGTTATTACTTATTTGGTCACTACACTACAAAAGGCACCTTTATTATTTATTACAATCACCTTTCGAATTACTCCTAGTAAGAAGAAGTCTCCGAAAAAAAATCTCTGGGGCCTAACTCATAAAGCTAAAGTTGTCAAAGTGACTCTCTTTTCGATTGTCGTGTATTGGGATTAGCCAGAGTGTCTCCATCTGCTAAAAGGTAAGCAAGCCGAATTGAAAACGATGACCAGCAATAGATTTCCGATCTCTGGATGGTGGACGTTGTTTTTACATTTTACAATGCTTAACAAAAGTTACAGTGCAGTAACTTTGCTGTGGTACTATAAAAAAATGTTAATTCCGTTTATCGGTAACTTAAAGTGAAATCTAAGTTACTCTATGATTAACTTATCAAGGTTAGCGAACAAGTCGGAGTTACTTGTCCGTCATCAAATCTACAATATAACTTGAAGCTTAGCATTTACTGTGGGGAAATCAGTTTCTAAGTTCAGGTTAAGTGCTGTCTATAAATGGAAACTAACTCAGACAGTAACATAAACCGTAAATTATATTCATCTGTGTTAACGAAACTGTTGAAATTTCTTAGTAAATGTAATAACGCAAAACACTTTATGTTAAGGTAGATTTGATTTTTTGCATATGTAATTACAGAAACACACAATCAAACAAGCATAGGGCCCACCTGATGGTAAGCGGCTATAAACACTTATACTGGATTTTGTTAAAGAACAGCACAGTTTGAATACTAGAAATTGACATAAATTAGTCGTACCGAGATTTAGACTTGGTAAAACTAATAAAATTTTCTAGGTAATAGTGTTAGGTTCTAAGATACCGAAGCACATTACTGATTTACCAGACAATGTGTTCAAGGATCACGTCAAGCAGGTTTTACTGTCAAAAGGTTACTATAGGGTAGATCATTATGTGAGTGAAAATTATGTCTGGAAGTGACTCCCTTTCTTTGCATCCACTAAATCTATAAATTCATACGTGAAGCAAAAGCTTTCGGTACCTTTTTAAGCGTATTGCGTGCATAGAAGACTGATATTTGGTATGGTTAATGTTTATGTGGAAAAAGAGTGCAGAAAGCAAAAATTTATCTATAATATCTATTATTAATACATTAAATTAAATAAATTAATACTGCGAATCCTAAAGCGACCAGTGCCAATGAACTTAGATCCCATAAAATATTGACATTGTCACTCAACTAAAAGTAACAGCAAGTGATGTAGATAATACTCATTGTTTAGGTTCATTTATACTGCAAAATGTCAAACAGAAAATAGTCTACAAACAAAAAGTCAATGGTCGAATTTAGATCTTAGGGTGATCGCTTGTTATTATTCGGTTTGTTATTTGGAAAAAAAGATAAACACGATCGAGTTTCTTACAGGTTATTCTCGATGGCTGAAATGTTTTCCCAACCGGTGGTAGTGTATTGACGGTCATAAGTGCCTTCTTAGGCCCTAAATTGAATAAAGACTTTCTGATTTTGATTTTGATCAGTATCATTTTGTCGAACTTATACCCTCCTAACCCCAGAGAGCTCCTGACACCCTAATTAACGCAGGAACACCACAAAAGGTAATTTGGATGCAATCTTCTGTAGCATGGTGGTACTCCAACAGTTTGACTCTAAAGAAATTTCTTTGTGGTGTACCTCTCTTAGTCGAATAATATAATATTTTGGATGTATAAGTCTGTGTATTTTTTCGCCACAAAATATATTTTAATTTAAATATTTGTTGAAGGTTCGCCTAAAACAAATCGCTCTAAACAAAAAGGTTGCCTAACTGTACGCGAACAGCCTCTATTGTATGTTGTTTCTATGGTGTACAATAAAGTTTATTGTGATTCTTATTAAATTTTCAAAATATGAAACTCGAAGTTAACAATAGCTGTAAGAATATAGTAAATACAAGTAAGAAACTCAACAGATGAAGAGAGCAGAATGAGGATTTTTATATCTCTTTACAATTACAAACAATTAATTCTTCATTTTATCGTGTCTCAATCAATCAACCCTTAAATGGTTTAGAGGGTAGATTTTTAATAACAGCTTAAACAGTAATTTCGTGCGGGTAAGCCTTTAGAAACAAATTCGTATCTTTAATACTGTAAACAACAGATATACAAATAAATAAATTTAGCGCGTAGTATGTACAAAGAGTGAAAAGTTTTGATAATAAAATGAATTATTACTTAAAAGTTAGATTTAAAAAAAATTGTAAAAAAGATAAATCGCTCTCAATGTGATGGTGCAAATGGACTGTATATTGAAATTTATATAGCACTTAGGTATAAATGATCCATGTTAAAAGGATGATAAATCCAAGTTTTTTATATTCTATATAGGTTTAGCGTTATTGCCACAATCTCACCCAATGCTCCAAGATGATGATACTCTAAGCCTAGTGGGAACTTACCTATAGGTGCTTGGCGACAGAGTTTCAATGGAAAATGGCCTACCACGATGCAATGGTTTCATCGCGATGATTCCCTTCACCATTTCCAAGCTCGGTAAAACTGCAAAAGCCCTCTGAGCCTTCAGAGCTCTTATGGTTAACAGTATAGTCAAATCGATAAAAAAAAAACAATGCCTTATCCCAATAGCTCAGGTCCATTCAGGGATTCGAATTCACGTCAATAGATGTTGTAGTGACCACTGAGCTATCAATGCTTCGCTTTACGTTTCGTTTTTTTTATGTATGTGCCGCTTTATATGCATGCACTGGCGTAATAGTAATTTAATGATACGTAAAAACAATGTTCTACAAAAATATTGGCCTTTAGTATCTAAAAAAAGTTCGTGATAGCATATGCTTATCTCTTATACATAACCCACAATAAGGTATTTTGCAGATTTTTGGTTGAATATTATTTTTTTTATTATGAGCATTATTTTTAGGCATGGCATATTAATCCTTATGAACAAAAGTTACTTCATCATAAAGACAATTTTATGAAGATAAACTTTGCTCTTTATAGCATGTTATTTGGACCCACAGTTTGGGAGATAACGGAAAATTAAAATAATTCAAGGCTCTGCTCGGATCAACGAATAGTAGTGGCACCAACGAGCTGTATGAGCGTGAAGCTGTGATGCACAGTCAGGCCGAGGCAGCCCAATAAAAATTATTATCTATACTGGAGTAAAATGATTAATTAGAGATTTATTTTAAAATATATGCGGGCGAAACTGCGGGACACCACTACTAAAACAATATTTGAAAAGATGTCGAAAAATAAAATTTCGCGTTAGTCCCAACGGGTTTTCTAGTGGCATGGCGTCCAACACTTTCATTTACCAATTCATTTACCATAACGTTGTTTTAGAAATAATAGAAAGACGGGATAAGAACCGACCTCGAATTATTTGTTATAGACCAGGAGCTGACTACATAAAAACCTAGTCATTCGCTACATGAGTGATTTCTATTGTTGAGCCGCGTTCAAATCGTCTTGTCTGCCAGCGTGATCCTGTGGAAGAAGTCATTTATCTTATAAATACTTACATAAAAGTAAAGTATTGAGTTTGCTAAAAACAAATGTGATGTAAATTGAAAGAAATTAGTAATAATTGTGTAAAAGGTGTTCAATAGAATTTATTATTTCGAGTTGTAAAGTCTGCTAAACCGATTGAATATTTGGCTCAACATTGCGGAATATTAGCGTACATTCACAAACACCGCTTGACTATTCAAACGGAGCTAAAGCTATCGTATTCATAGTCCGGTTTGAAAGCAATTCTATAGGATAGTTTTCAGTGATATCTATAGAAAATTGGACATGCAGTGCCATTTCGAAACGAAATTTAATTGGAATGCATTTTTATTGTGATACTAGCTGTGTCCGTGGCTTCGCTCACGTGGACTACAGGATACCCGCGCGAATCTAGTTCCCCCGCTCCCGGCTATTTTAAAGACAAAAATGCTTATTGGGGATGTTTCTTAGAAGATAGATATATACTCTCCCGGATTTTTTTGTAGATCTTGTTAATGCCTATAATTATGTAGTACATTAATTTGCTATATCTCTTATGGTTTACTCAGCATAAGCCATTTAAGCGCCCGAATTGATCCACCATGACCAGTTTTTTATTTGTGCGGAACCCTAATTCTTTTTCTAGAATAATAGTAGCCTAAGTTACTTCCTATTAATTCAGTTATCTACCAGTGAAAGTCCCGTCAAAAATGGTCCAACCGTTTCGGAGATTACTCGGAACAAACAGACAGAGAGAGAAAAATCTGTTATTTTGTCATTACAAACAGTCACCTCAATTTTATTAATTGTATAGATAGGGATAGCGTTTGAAGAGGATATCACCTGAGAGTCAATTATTCATCTTTTACGTACCTTTAATATCAATATGACGATGCCGATTTATAGATACCCCGCGCCCCCCTTACTTTTACGAAGGACTAGTGGAGATCTGGGTCTCAAGTGCAGCTGCCGGAACACACCTATGGGTGCTTGGTGACATATTCTCAACTTGAGGGTGGTAACTAGCCAGGGAGCATGAGGAAATACCTCACCACCATATGGTGGTAACATCATGAAACTTTATATGGTGATATATGTATATATATCACCATATAGTTTCATCATGATGTTATCCTTCACTAAAAGATTCAGGCTCACTGCGGGGATTTGAACTCTCGTCGATCGAAGCGACTGCCTCTAAAATTTTAGATATTTGATTGACGAAGGCGTTTGCTGTTTCAAATCTATCGTAAATAACTGATTCGAAAATTCCAGGTAGAAATCGCTAAGAAATATTTGAATAAGTTAATTAAACTTTACAGTAGAAAACATCGTGGTCATTCTCGGCATCAGATCGAGTTTAGACTAAATAAAAAATTAATTTACTTTAGACAGATGTGTCAGAATATATTTATGATGAAAATAGGTTATTTATTCGTTGTTATTTTTCTTTTCATAGTCGTTACATACCTACCTTGAGTAAATTAAAAAAGTTTTATGAATACTTTTTATTCAAATTTTATTTTCTAGTTTCGATGCTTTTGACGTCTATCTCTTTTTATTATGCGCAGTTTTTTTTACGTTGTTGCATTTTTCACCCGTTTCTTTGTTGTTCAAAATGTTGAAGTTAAAATAATATGAAAATGACAAGTAGTAAATGGTGTAGTACAGTCGGGAAGATGTTTGCGATTTGATACATTTAGCATATGCGACTGTGGCCCGTGGAATGGTTGATGATGAATTAACAATGAGTAGCTGATAATTGGTTGATTATGTCGCCGGACATTAAATGTTACTTCAAAATATTATAATAAACAGAAATCTATGGTAAATGCACAAATATTGTAGTAGAAAGTATACACAATGAGAAACAGAATAATAGTACGAGTAACAGAAATAGAGTTCGTGACAAGCTAAATTATTAACAAGGAAACAAAAAACACTTGACTAAAAATAATTTTTCTATTTTTGGTGGTAGAACACGACAATTGTCACCCAGGTATAAAACTCGTCATAGTAGCGTCGCGTTCGGAGACCAGCCGGTGTATATTCACTAATCAAGAAGGATGTTAGGAATCTGTATTTAACTGGACCGCAACCACAATGCAGATGGTAATAAACCGTTCAAATTGAATCTCCTTGGGTTTGCCGCGTTTCGGGAACAGCCTGTATGTTTAGCCTTAGGGGCCCTGAAGCCGCTGCGGCTTTTACAGCTTCGCCGAACTTGAATATCCAGTCGAGTCATTTCAAGCTTCTATTTAACTTCCTTCGTCAGTATGGATGAAATATTGAAAATGAATTTCAAAATTTTTTTCCTCAACAGTTTGACTTGAAATTTTGCATAAAACTTTAGTTTGAATTACAATGCTTTGTTACGTAAAGACGACAACGTAAATCCAATATAGCGGAATCCCATAGTGGTACAGTTATTTTCTACGCACCCCCATGATATGGGTATCAAGTGAAAGGATTATTAAATGAAATATATAAAATTATTAAAAACAAACCTTTATTTAATATTTCACTTGTACTACAATGAAAATAGTAATTTTATACAAATGCTTAAAAGATAGTTTAAAAAAAAATTCATTATTTTTCGACTAATCACGTAGGATGATAGAAATCTATACCCGACTGGGTTACGATCATCATGCACATGTTTGTAAACCCGTCACACTCTTTGGGATTGTCACGTTTGGCTTCAGCCGATGCGTATCCCGTCGCAGTTACTGTTTAATCAGGTCGGCATCCTAAATCTCTCGACTGTCACCATAGCTTTTGGAATGTTCTGTGCTTAGCATCCAGCAAGCATCGTAAGTACTATCAATTGTTTATTTGAATTTGGAATGCATTCTAATAATTTTTATCTGTGCTAAGGGAATTCCCGTTATGTATAAATTTCAAATGCTGGAGAAAATTGGTGCAAGAATCCGGTTCGCAAAAACTGTAGATCCTGGGTTGCGCTTACAGTACCAATACAGTCAGAGACTATTTATATCACTGTATTGTTGAAGAAACTTCAACGATTACCTACAACAATGAAATGATCGAAGTAAAATTAACCACTTCTACAAGGAGACGAATGAACTTAAACCTCTTCAAGACAATGTCCAACTGTAAAATACAGACCACCGTTAAAGTTCCAACCGAAACGGGCTAAGAGCATAATACAAATCACTGGGAAAACTTTAAGGGTACGTACAACATCTGTAACTAACCGTTTCCTATCAAGGGAGCTCACTATCTATCGCTTAGAACTCGAGTTATTGCTGCAAAGTCACTTTACTGGCCCATTAGCTCTTACAGGCATTACATTTAAGTTGAAATTCAATTGCATGGCGGTCGTGGAAAATTACTCGTTATGTGGTTTTAGGGTTGTCAAGATTAACGAAATTATATAAATAATTGTATTATATTGTTATACCAGTGCATACATTTTTTTGTTAGTATTCATGAAACTAAATGTGGCACAACCTTATTGTTTAGATATACTTAGTCGCATTCGTCGTCGTTGTAATAGGAAATAGTCTATCCTATACTCTATGGTTAACTAGACTGTGGTCGTACTTCCAGTTTCTGTTATTTACAATACTCTGTGCACATTTTTCTCTAGGCTTTTTAAAGACTTACAATTCAATAGTAAATTATTTTGATGTATCTCATAAGGTTTAGCCAGCGTAAGCCATGTAAACGACCGAAAATAATTTTTGACGACTTCATTTCAAATCATTGAATTCTCTCTACTATACAAAAATTTTATTGGAATGTATTGTATATATAAAACTTTCGTAAAAATTTATCTAAATTTTAATGAAAATCGCTTTAAATTCGTTGCTTATTTTAAAAGATCTAAGCGTAAGTAGGGGTCAGACAGCGGGAAGCGACTACATTTTATACTATGCATAGATTGATGATGCAAAATGCAAAAATTCATGCACATATGCCCAACAGCATATGATGTGATTTATCTCTCCGTGAATCCTAAAAATTTTCTAACTAGCTTGTATTAATATAACAATCCCAAACAAGATTCCAATCTTCCATTAAAATGATGTTTATTACATCGATAACAGCATTACGTAGGCTTTCATTTAAAATAAGTCACGTGGGAATTTTGTGAACTTCTATATTTTAACACGTAGCAACCCTAAAAGTGGAATCCCTAATGGCAATTACATTGTCATTCGTACGTGCCATTTGAACCGTTCGATAATGGAGAGCAGTCGAGTTGATGCACTTGGATTTTGATATTGGACCATTTTGAAAATAGACATTTTATCTTTTGGACAGTAACTGATGTTTCTCTTTCTGTAACACAGAAATAGATTACGTAAGCTGAACTTAAGAGATCACTGCAGCTCATGGTTTGTTTAGCAAAATCTCAAACAGGACTACACCTTATAAAGTCTATTATCTGAATGGTTTAGTCGCCAGCGACAACAGCGAAATCTTTAGACGGGACAAAATCATTACTGGTTTAGTGTGAATCAAGCTTTATCCATCATCAATATAATTTCAGCTAAAAGATATCCATCGCTGGACTTAGGCCAATCTCGAAGCTCGCCATAATGACCGGTCCTGCCCATAGCAACGGCTTCCTCCAACCTTTACTACGTTGTCGGTCCACCCACGCTACGTCTTCCAGTACCTGGCCGGCACTCGAGAACTCTTTGTTGTGGTGATGCGTTAATAATCTAAAACTGTGTAGGTATTACTTTCTTCCATGTTTTATAACAGATCATTATCAGTCGTAAAAGTGGAATGGCTCTTGAAATTAAAAGGCCAAACGGCACAACTAGACTTCTACTACTGGAAAAAACTGATAAAATAGGGCAGGATTTCAAGACAGGTACTGGAACACATTTACAATTTCTTGAGTAGTTATTTTCAACTAGGGAGTAAGTAGTAAATATATATTTGCACAACATTAAATGATTTTATTTCACTCTATACTATCGGGCTATATTGATTGTCCCGATCTTTTGGGCTCTGTATCACTGCGAGTACCAAAATACAGTACACGCAAAGCACCGTTGTTTGCTGTCCCATATGCTAAATCTAACTATGCTCAAAATTCAATACTGTGTCGCATTGCCCGATTCTATAATGAAGTATACGACACGGATATTCACGGTATACATTTAAGAGTGAAATAATAAAGTTACAACGCGGAATTATACAATTATAATATAAAAAAGATAAAGCACACAAGTCAGATATACAGACATACGCTCACACACACACATTCCGACACGCGCACGCACACACACGCATACTATACTAAGCGCCAGTAAAGATTACATGTTTTTCTTTTGTCTACTTATGTATATTTTTATGTATCACTTCCTGTAATTGTGAAATCCTGTTTTGGCTTTAATTGTTACATACTATAAGATATTATATAAAATATTGTATGCTGTTGGATTTCCAAATAAATAAATAAATATAAATTTGTAGCCACGATGCTATGAACGCTTTCTTTCATCGTGCTAAGGGGTATTATTGTGATAAACATTAATTACAAATTCGTTACACATTAGAGTGTGTTCAATTACATTTCATATTTATGATTAGTTTAATTTATTACATTTTCTGTGTAAAACACATCAAATTAAACCAGGTCCCTAATATTGCAGATTGCCGTGTGACACGCGTTACCCAGCTAATTTGACGGGCTTTAATTAATTTCATAAATTTCCTGTTACATTATTTTTTGATTAATTAGTAATATATAAACGCACGTATTTGCATTTATTTTTAGCTATATATTATAAGTAGTAACATCTATGTCTTTAAAGCAAAAATCTTTGTATGTCTGTTGTTGATTCTTAAACTGGTCTGCCGGCCCAACTAGTATATAAAGAAATAAATGTTTCTTTGTCATGTATGCTTTCCTAATGAGTATATTAGAGAAATTTAAAAATAGCACCAGTTACAGAGAAGTTGAGAAGTAATAGGTTTCGTGGTATGATCCTGTCATGAGGAGTAATGAAAGTCATATAACAAGAAGAACGTTAGGCATGAAGGTGAACGGATATAGGAGTAGAGGAAAACCGAAGAAAGTACGGATTTGTTGTGTGAGGAATAATACATTTATTTAAATGGTATGAGTACTGAGATAATAGCTGATGAAGAAGAGTGGAAGAAGATAACATGTTGTCCTACTTAGGTGAATTATGGGTAAGAAAAAGAAGATTTGTATTTAGTGTTCAGTTGTATTCCTACAAGATTTTCTAGGTGGAGACTTATTTCCTTGAAATAGCGCTGATGTTAAAGAAACCATTATTATTATTTGTCAAAATCTATTTAGCATAAGTGTCTACAACAGATGTTTGGATTTAAGAAAAAAAAGTAGTATTAGACTTTGAAGGAAAATCCATAACATAAATAGAAACAAAATCTATGCATGTAATAAAAGAGTAAAAAGTCGAAATCTGTACATTGAAGATATTTGAGAAAAAATAATACGGGGTGTTTAGAATCACGGACAGAACATATTGCGATAGATTTTGAAATTTTTGTCTGTCTGTCGGTATGTTTGAACGTCAATCACGCAAAAACTACTAGACCGAATTTAATTAAATTTGATATGATTATAGTTTATAGTCTGTATGTACATTTAGGAAGCATTTTTACACGTATGGACGTACGTACATTTGTATGATCTATACATTGCTTCTAGGTTATGTAGGCACATACTAAATTTTCTACGTTAGATATCGTTGTTTTCTGTTTGTGCTGTCAAGATTTATATTAAATTACACTGAACAGACATACTATAAAGCATTTTTATTCACTGGATATTAACGGATTATAAAAATAGAGTTATTATATAAAATTCCCTTTTCGTAAAGGAAGGTTAAGATTTAAAATGATTTTAGTTGTGTGTTCTCAAAGCTTATACCGGTCAACTACCGTAAGGTGAGATTGAGGTGAAGGAAGGTTTTTATTTAGTTGTTGTTTATTTATACACGAAATATACCACGCGGGCAAAATTGCAGACACAGCTAGTACCAAATAAATCGTCAAAACATGTCAGAATTTTTTTATTTTGTTGGGATCGATTTATTGTTGAGCGGCGTCCTTTATAGATATGATTCGAGGGTACGAAATGAAATTATTTATCAACGTCGGGCAAAATGGGAAGCAAAGATGGCTACGTTATGATGACGTGTCCTTTCGAAATTGAACGAAATTATTAGGGATCGTCACAGATTTAGTGGACATGTGAATACATAGGTTTTTGATTTACAGTATTAAATGCTTTGATTTGTACATAGAATTTTTGTAGTCGGATACAGACTCATATAATTAACATATAAAAATAATAATCTATCAGCTCGACGATACAATTTACAAGTTACTTAGTTTTACTATTACCGGCAGTCCCCCAAAGAATGTTTAGGGAATAATTTCGCATGAGTATACATTTTAATATATACTAATATAACCCAATAATAATAACCCACAGAGGTATATCTATATACATATATACACAGTATATATACATGGGAAGCGTGCGGTGACGATGACGCGAGTTTCACGCTTTTTGGTCGTCCAAAAAATGCTCAATGCATCTAAAGGAGTTGTCACTTCAAAGACAATTACTGAACCTAAACGTTGATTGACGTGTTAAATTGTAGTTACCATACTAAATTTATGCCTGCAGGCTAAAATACCTTTTAAGAGGAAACGCGATTAGCAAAACATTTGAAGAATAATTATGTTTCAATAGAAATATTTTACTCTCACTCTGCTTCCGAACGCCTGAATGGAGCGTGACAGAGACAACTGTAGGGCTGACCGTTTATGCCTATGCAAAATAGAGTAAATCATAACTTAGTATTCCCGTTTTCCCCTCCAAAACTGCGCCGGTTTTAATATTTTTATAAGTAGGACTTTGGCGTTACCTATCAGTTTTTTTGTTATTTATACTATCCATCAAATTTGTTGCTGAACGTCTGATAACGGCGCTGCGGTATAACTGACCCATTTTAGTAACTTTAGAAGACTTCTAGTTCTAACACTAATAATTAGTTTATGGAAAAAAAAATCAAAACATAGGAACATGGCCGTGGTAGTTATAAATTTTATTGTATAAAAAAATTTTGAGTGTACGCGGTAACAGTGAAACTTCTCTCTCTCCATGTCCATCTCTTTGTATTGTATATATTAAGAATAGACGATAGATAGAGAAACTATTATATACAAACGTATTCAATCTCATTTTCTCACAGCCTAAAACCTATATATACATTTATAGCTATCTCTTTTTCGTTACACATTTTCGTTTTTATAAAATCCAATTCACACCATCCCAAAAGAAGTGTCACTTTAATATTTGTACTATATAGTGCCATTATCCAAGATAAAACATGGGAACGTTTATATGAAATAAGCGCTGTCCGCGTTTTTTCTTAATGTATCATTTGAAGAACTTTAAAGAGGAAGAAGGTAGCATACAGAATAGAAAACATTTTCATATCTTCAAAATACGGCACCGATAAAAGGATTCACGAATGTATTTTTTTATTTTCGTGTTTTCAATAGTTTTTCTATATATAATCAATCTATACTAATATAACAAAGTAGAAGAGTTTGTTTAAACACGCTAATATCAGGAACTACCAGCTCGATTTTTGTTAAACAATTCGAAAGCTGTTTTATCCGCGTGCGCTGGCGTATACAAAAATATTAGTCCTTAGTATATATAAAAAAACACGCGATAGCAAGTACCTTTCTCTTATACATAAGCCACAATAAGTTATTTTGTGACAATATTTTTTTCAATATTAAAAAGTGATTTTTGAACATTATTTTTAGACATGGCAAATTAATCCTTACGAACAATAGTTACTTCATCAGAAAGACAATTTTATGAAGTATAAACTTTGCCTTAAACAGCATGCTATTTTGACACATAGTTTAGGAGATAATGTCAAATTAAAATAATTTGTGCTTCCGGAAAGCAAGAACAATTGTGATAAGCAACACGGGTGCGTAGGCAGTGCGGCGCGGGCGCGGTTTGTAAGATAAAATTAACACGGGTGAAATAGGCTATACAAAATCACTCTACAAACGTTAGGAAGTGAAGCAACTACCATACAACGAGTAGGTAGGAATTTAAAAAAATAAACGCGAGTGAAGTCGCTGGCGCATCTAGTGCTACTGTAAAATATACTGAAAAGTATTATTTTAAGTATTCCATTTATTTTAAACTTATTTCATAATAAATTGAAAATGTAAGTAGTAGGTACTCAGAAAAATATATTTTGGTGAGTCCTAAGAGAACAAAATATTTCTTTTTTGGTACCCACGTAAAATAAATCCTTCTGAGAAATATACCTCGATATGTTTTTGTGAAGTAAATTATAAAATAAACTGAGACGGTGTGTTGTTAGATATGTTTTATGAAGGATTGCTTTAGCCACAAAGAGTTTTATTTTTATGTTGGGTGTTTTCTTTTATTCACAGAAAAAAACATTTAGTATTCTGAGATGTAGTAATCATTATATAAATTACAATATCAAATCTTCTAGCAGTTTTGAAATAGTATCAAATGTTGCGTTTTTGAAGCTATATTTTTCTTGTCGTGTTTAGTAGAGGGTTTATAGATAAATATTGTCTTAATAAGGTTTAAATAATGCTTTATTTTTATAATGATGTAAAATTCAAATTTGAAATAATTTTTACGGTGTACATAATTTATATATTAGTACGTGAACCATAAGCTATCGGTACCTTTTTAAGCGTATTACGTGCACGGAAAATTGTGAGATTTGAGATGGTTAAAGTTTATATGGAGAAGGAGTAGAGAAAGCTAAAATTTATCTATAATATCTGTTACTAATATATTAAAAAAAAAAACAAATGAATACTGCTAATCCTAACCCGACCAGTGCCATTGAACGTAGACCCCCAAAATATTGACATTTCTTCTTATTCTAACTTGGCAACCGGCCCTCTTTTTCGAGTGAATTATAGTGCCATGTGTTATGACGATCCAGTATCCTAACAAGATGGTGGCTCCCTTGTTAGAACTTTCTAGGAAGATTTTGTGGGACATCAGAATAAATGCTTTCAGCTTATATTTATAATCCACTTCACTTATGCACAAAAACCAAACTATATCACGCAAAACGCCACCAATATTAAATAATATAGGGTCAAAACCTAAGTTAATGAATTAAAAATAAAATCCACAACATGTCACTTTAAAATCCCGCCAAAAACCAATATTGACATTGTCACTCAACAAAAAGTGACAACAAGTGATATAGATAATACTCATTGTTTATGAATACTGTAAATGTCAAACAGAAAATAGTCTATGATCAAAAAGTCGCTGGTCGAATTTCGACCTTAGGGCGATTGCTAGTATGTATTATAGAGCATTATTATTTTAATCAAATTAAAATAATGTCTGTTTAAACTTCGTTAAATAACTTTCAACGCAGTAAAAAGTCAGTAAAATGAATTTCCTTAATTATTATTGTTGGCTAACCCCATCATGTTGTTTACGTGAGGAATAATATTTTCGGAGTATTTTTTTTTTTGTTTTTTATGCCAAAGAATGTACACGAATACTTCTTACGTGCGCATATAAGTACACTTTTTTTTATAATAAGCACAGTATTATCCAAACACAACGGTGACTACCAAGAGATCGTAATCCATCGACGGTCGCTACTGTCATGCCAGCTGCATTTATTTAATTGAATATGCACAGGCTGATCCCAGAACAAGACACGCAAAAGCGAGTCACTATGACGGACTTTTCATCACATGTATGGTGGTCGTGATCCTGTCGGTCATTACAGCTCAACCACTCAGCTATCGCCATTTCCTCGTTCATTAATCAGCAAGGTGCACCACGTTCAGGTGAGGTTAACTTGGGCGTATCAGTTTTTAAAGATGTAATTCGATACCTCTTACCCTTTAAAATGATAACTAGTAAATAAGTAATAGGGAATACTTTAACATAAAACCCTTACATAATATTCAAACATACTACCACGATAATAACCATTGAAACAATATCAAATTGATTTTACTGACGAGGTTTCCTCACTGCTTCGACGGAGAACAAAGCTTTCATTATGAAAGCCACGATATAAATTTTAATAATGCGTATTACATCAACAACAAATAATTTTATTAATTGTTCCGTACAAATTGAAGGACGCTATTGATTATTAATATTCTTAAACTGTGACAATACTCTCTCATCTTGAATCACTTGGCTGTAAATTTAATAAGGCTAATCAAATTGCTCGCATAACTAAATAGATGTAAAATAGTTTTGGAGAGTGGAAAGTTACTGGAATAAAAACACGGGAGAAACCGTGGGGTACAGCAAGTATAAAGATAAAAAGCCATCCATCTCATGCTCAGTACGTACGTATAAAGCTCATAGCTAAAGGTAGTTAGAAGTTTAACTTATGACATTAAAATTAACATGTTTAATTAGCAACCCTTTATAGACTCTGTAAACATCTGACCTTTACTATTAACGCTAAATGAGAGACTGTTAAACTATATCGTAACTATATTATACCGAAATTCTGTCTCTATATCTCTTTTCTTTTTCAACTTCAATTATTTCATTGCAATAATTACATCTCAAAGTATTTGTTTCGAAAAGTTCCAAACCCTTTAATCATACTTGTTTTTCTATCGCTTGGTATATTTAATTTATATTTATGATTTTAGAATTGTCTCCTTCTTTCCTTGACAACCTATTGAATACGATACAGAAAAAAATCCGAAACTCCCACTTTTTTGGATATAGCATCCGTTATATTAATTTTGATCATATGAAACTTAGCCTATATCATCCGGACCATAATAGAAAATTAATTAATGCCTCATTCATCAAAATTGAATGAGTAGTTTAGGTACTAAGGTGGGACATAAATAGACTACTAAAATCATAAACCTTTCGTTTGCCTTTGTCATAGTCGGGGAGAGAAAAAAAAAACTGTAAAATAAATCTATATAATTAATAAAATTAAAGTGTCTGTTGATAATGTCAAAATAACAGCTTTTTACTAAAAGCATATGAAAGTATACACGATACCAATAATAAATTTTGTCCGTCTGTCTGTTTCTTCCGGGTAATCTCCGTAACAGTTGAACTGATTTTGACGGGACTTTCACTGATAGATAGCTTATACTATAGAGAGTAACTTAGGCTACTTTTATTTTAGAAAAAGAATTAGGGTTCCGCACAAATAAAAAAAACTGGTCAAGGTGAATCAATTCGGGCGCTTAAATGGCTTACGATGTGTAAACCATAAAAGACCTAAAAAAAAGAAGAGTATACATCTATCTTCTAAGGAACACTCACAATAAGCATATTTGTCTATAAAATAACCGAGAGCGGGGGAGCAAGATTCGCGGGGGCATTCTGTAGTCCACGTCAGTGAAGCCACGGGCACAGCTAGCGTAAAAATAAAAACTTCACTTAGTCTGATGATTTTGAAGCAATGATGGTTGAGTGCGATGGTGAGTTGACCGCGTCGATCGACATTGAGCCTGAGCTTCTTGATCGTAATGAAACCATTTCATGCTGGTAGGGGATTTTTCAATGCTCGCATGCCTAGCTACCACCATCAACTTAAAACTTGCCACCAAACAACTATAAGTGTGTTCCGTTAGCTGCACTTGAGAACAATTCCCCCAATACGCTTAGCGTATCACCATCTTGGACTACTTTGTCACTTTACAACAGATGAGATTGTGGACAAACGCTACAACCCACAAATAATTAAAAAAACGAAATTATTAAATCAAAAACTTACCCGATTATCGATTCTTCAAATAACCACAGAATAACCGGATATAAGTTAGTAAAGTAAACTTAATATTATATATTTATAATGTTTTATTATTTTAAATAACTTAATAGTCTGGTTTCTGCGACGGTCGACCTAGTACTGATATCGTCAAGATATCACCTTGACCCCAACTATCTCGCCTATCTATCAACGTCTTTACTGGAGTATGCTGATAATGCATAAATACTTCCACCTATCTTTACAAAAACTTCTTTCGTTACCTTCTTTCCTAACCTGGAAACTATACGATATCTATGCAAGCTTTCATCATTTTCAACTAAACGCTGTCGTTAAGTCATTTGAAAGAATACGTTATAACAGAATCTATTGCTATCGCTCAATATACCGATGTCCAAATAGAGTGCGAGAGAAACAACTGTAGTTCGAATTAGTTATACCTATGTAAAATAGACGAAATTATAATTTTGTATTCCCCTATGTCCTCGTCCAAAACTGAACTTACAACTTTTGGCTATGGTTTTCTGTTTTTATTTATTTTTCATATTCGATAACTTAGTTAGCTGAATGTTCGATAACAGCGGAATAACTTCGCAATTTTAGTAATTTTAGAGAACTCCTAGTTCTTTTAATATTTAATGAAAAAAAAAATAGGAATATAGAAATGATAGATAGAGATTGTGTAGTACAAAAATATTTGTTTTATTATCCAGGATAAGACTGATTATGAATTAAACACTACCTCTCATTCCTGTTAAATAAACGTGTTAAGAAGTCCATAGACGGTGAGGATAGACTGACAAGTCGACTTGTATCATTTAAATAGGACTTGCCAATCAAATATAAACTTTAAAATGGCCGTCCTGAAAAGTACGCGTTTTGGACTTGTCAACGTATTAACAACGATTTGTAGAGGTTTATAAGAAACTTCAGCTTTGCTTGATCCCATATCAGCACGATAGGTTTGCACCGCCGTGCCGTGACAGGCAAATTTAAAGTTGACGAAAACTATTTCCGCATTGCGAATTCGCTCGCTTCACTCGTAAGCAAATTTCGAAGTGTGAGTTATTATGTGATTTGAACTATTTACATAATACTCGCTTAACTTCGGTGAACTAGCTATGACTTCATTTCCGTGTTGAACTTTAAAATTGACAGTACTAACTCTTATGCCCCATTCAAAATTTTACGTTAAATAAACCTTTATATACGGATTATTTTAAAGGTTTATTAAAGACCTCGGCCTGTCGAGAACTGCAGTAAGTTCTATTTTAGAACTGGTATATAAAGCAGCACTAACAGGATCTTACCAAATCTGGCTTGGCAGGTAGGGTATAGCGGACAGTCAAAGTGAGCGCTGATGTGCATCATAAGGGGCCTTTTAAACCTACAACTGGGTCGCAAGTCCCGGAAGCTGCTCGTGTTTCCCTCTCTCTGCCACACGATGGTCCCAGCATCCGCACGATAAATCAATGGAATACTAAGATGTTTGTCTCTAATCTAAAAATGACGACGATCGGCAATCCATTGTCACTGTCATGCCTTTATGGAGCTGGATATATATACACCGGCTGATCCCGAAACGCAACAAACCAAACTAGATTCACTTTGAAGGGTTTATCAATATTTGTATGGTAGAGGCTCAGTCGGGTACATATTCCTACTACCTCATTCCACTTGATTACTGTAAATAAACTGGCAGATCCTAACACTACAAGACTAACTGCTACTGCTACTATCTCGGTCTTTGCACTGTTTTACAATTGCACTGTGCTTCCCATCAGGTAGAGTGATATAAGTCAATAAATTTCACACAGACGGAGCTCTTGATGCTTCTGTTTATGTTATACGAGACAGTTTTTAACCAACTTCGAAAGGAGACGGAATTTACTCAATTTGAATGTGTTTTTTATGGATGTTCAGCCATAACTTCTGTGTCTATGAAATCTATGAAAATACATCAAGGGTGGTTTCATTTAATTTCATTAGCATTTGACCGTAAACCAACTTCAATGATTTTGAAATGTTAACGGATGTATCTTCGAAATTGAAGGTCCAATACCAGTGAAATTAAAATGGGATTAACCTTATAACCTCAAGCTTAAGTTTAATCATCTAAATCATCAGTTCATGAGACAAGAAGTTATCTCTTACCATCCATAAAAAAAATATACATTCGAATTGAGAGCCTCGATTTTTGAATTCGGTTAAAAAGAGACAGAATTATAAACAATATCTTTTATTACTGAAGTGTTTGATAGATATCCTCTACCAAACCACGTAACATTATCTCAATATTTTGATTTTTAGAGAGCATAATAAATGTAGTTACAATTTACCAACAAACATTCCGCGCAAAAATGCGATAAATTTTTCAAATTTACAAGCGATTCCGTCGAACGTATTTCAATTTAATATGAAACTATTCGCCAAAGGTACTGCCACCACCGAGCTGGTATTTTACGAACGAGTTTTAACTTTATATTACTTCGAGTTTTCAATATGTGCTTGCCGGTTATAAAAATCTACGGTGAACTTTGAAATTTAAAGTATTTTAAATTTATAGGCACGATAAATTATACAACGTTTTTTTTTTTACTTTTTATTTATTACCCATCAATATTAATACACTACTGGGCATAAACATTCTCTGAACCATCCCATTTATTCCTTATTCTTGCTAAAGCCATCCATGCTTAGCATGAACATCTGGTTAGTGAGCCAACTTTTCTTCTACCTAGACTTAAGGTTAAAGAATATACCACTAAATCACTCTAGCAACCTACACCTTCAACAACCACGACACTTTCAAGTACTTCTTACTTATCTTATAACTGATACTTTTTATACTAAATCAACTTAGATCACCTACATAATCAAAGACCGACATATAATTCCATATATTCGCTATGTATATTTTTCTTGTTAGTTTAATTAGTCAAAATCAGTCACAATTTTCACGTGTTCGTTAAACTTTAAACATTACGCTAGTATCACTGTCTTCCCAACCAGCCTTAATGCGTTTATCTTCATCTTTTAAAACTACTTGAAAAAAGGAAGACATCGTTTTTTTAATATATTAACTTCATGTCACTATTATATTTAGGGCGATTTGCGTAACATGTTTAAATATGAGTAAAGTATGACTAAACGCATTTAAAATGGTTAAACAAAATTAGCGTCTTGCACAAATAAAAAATTAGTTGCTAAATATGTATAACGTAATATCAAAGTTAAATAGCCAAAAATGGCCGTAACTCAACGTATGTATGTGAGTTTATTAAATTGTTTGCACTGTAGTTTTTTATATGGTTACTACAATTGATTACAAGAAATAAAACAAAATTAAAACATACAAGGCAAGATCAATATTTGGGTAATTTTTATGTGCATTGTGAAGCAGTTGTCAACACAGCTAATCTATGGAGGGTAGAGGTAAGGAGAACCATCTAGTATGGGGGATCAGTTGAAAAAGTGTCCACCTGTAAACAGCAAATTGTGGTTCGAAGACTCCTCAAAATAGCGCTAGTGTCGGAAAAGGAAATGATATGAATTTAGCAGTTATAAACAAAGTGAAGTGTGCTGGTTAGAAAAATTTAATATTTTTCGTGACTTTCGTAGTTAGGGGAGATATGCAGTATTTAAAACCTGAACTATTTACGTAGTCAAATGTAATTTAGTGAATATAACCTGTAAAGCTGCTGAAATAACACAAATAGTGATTCGATTGTTATAAACTTTTGTAGGTACATTTTTGTTATTTCATTTTTATTTTTTCGACCA
Source organism: Saturnia japonica (assembly GCA_033032175.1). Lineage (NCBI taxonomy): Eukaryota > Metazoa > Arthropoda > Insecta > Lepidoptera > Saturniidae > Saturnia > Saturnia japonica. The sequence continues at coordinate 14,294,281 of CM065325.1, forward strand.
ACAGTACGTATAATAAATTTTTATTAATTATTTAACAATAGCGAAGTTAACGGATACATAAAAGTTTTTGATTTTTATATGGCACTATTTTTAAATACTTTCCACTTGCTATTGTGGCGCCATCTTAATTTGCTGCCTTTCAGTGGACACTTTTTAATATATTGAGATGGTTCTCCTTACCTCTACCCTCCATAAGCTAATCGAATGGCCACAGATTATATGTGTTCTACGATTCGTGCGTTTACACAGACCGTGACAATAGCGCGTCTATAGCGACAGCTATACTGAGAATTGCTAATTAGTGTCGTTAATCACGTTTAAGTGACTTCTTATGATTTAAAAATACAAATGATATATTTAAAATTATGGGAATACATGAACAGAAACATCATAAGGGCCAGTATTTTAACACTGTTACCAAATTCCTCACTCATATCTAATAGAAGATAATTGCACTATTTTCGTGTATTTTATTTGACTTTGACAGACAACAAACAAGAACACCCAACTATGCACGATTCATTTTATGCATAAGTTTATAAGTCATCGCGCTTTTCGGGTTACGAAAGTCGTCAAAACGTGAAATGGAACGCAGAGACTTCTTTACCGACTCGCTAATTATGTGCAACTAAATCAGCGCACTATACGTCTCGTGCAAGATGACCCTAAATGCGTTTACGATAAATCCATATAATATATAATATTATTAAATACTCTTTACTGACAGAAAATAATGAAATGTCTAAAGCTTTTGAAGAAAAAAAGTTATTAACAAAAGCATACAATACAAACAAATTTATAACTAAATCGAAAAAACATATAAATAAACTTTATACGAGAGACGATACTGGCAGAATTACGACAACAACGGACCGAGTTGATGGCGTTTTTATCATCACAACAATCAATAAAGGCATCCATGTTCCAATAAAAATGATTAATATACCCTGGGTGACCACTTGTGAATGATGGATGCTTCACGTGTTCAGAGACGTTGAATTTTCAGCATCCCTGTGTTAAGTGTTTCATAGCTTGTTTATTACTTTTTTGACAAGGCCCGATTTTCACTTCTGCCTCTGTCAAATTGTATTTGCCTTGATTATTATAGTGTAAATTTAAATCATTACAAACATTTTTAATATTAACTCATTATAATTTATCTTTACTGTTTTTGCATGAATAAACGTATGTACGTATTCAAGTAAAGTTTCACTTCAAACAAAAACTTTAATAATTATTGTCTGTACGGTTGCACGATTTTGACGAGACTTTCACTGGCACATAGTTGATGTTATACGGTACTCTTTATCGGCTTTTGGCGTTTGACTTAAGTTATTACTTAAGCTACTTTTATTTTAGAAAAATAATTAGAGTTCCATGCAAATGAAAATACTGGTCATGGTGAATTAATTCAAGTGCTTAAATGGCTTACGCTGAAGACATTAAAAAGACCTACAAAAAAATCAGCGAGAGTATATTATGTCGATCTTCTAAGGAATACCCACAATAAGCATTTTTATCTTTAAAATAACCGGGAGCGGGGGTAGCAAGATTCGCGTGTGTGCCCCATCGATGGCGTTCTGATTCCTCGTGAGCGAAGCCGCGAACACAGTTATTAATAGATAAATTTTAAGACCAGTGTTGTCACAAATTCAAATTATCTGTATTTATTTGTATATATATGACAAAAAATGTCCCCGTGTTTTTACCCGACTGCTAATGTTTGTCGAGCATAAGTATAACATAACATACCATCACGCCTGTATTCCCCGAAGGGTTAGGCAGAGGTGTACTATAGTACACCCACAGTTCGCCGAGTATGTTTTTAGGTTCCATGTAATAGGGGGCGAGCCTATTAAACTAAATTTACCATTTTAATCTATAATCTATAATTTAAATTTACCATTCAAATTAAACCAAACTTCTGCTACTGAGAATTTAAGTAAGTAAGTTACATAAGTATGTAGGTATGTATGTATGTATGTCATTGGTATGACAAGCCGGTGAACGAAGACATGACCTAACCTCTTCCACCTATCTCTTGACTGTTGCTGGTGCTTTTTGGAGCTTTTTCCGTCAGCGTAGACGCCGTCAGCGGTGAATTTATTTATATTATCGTAAGTTTGTCAGCCCTGCGAAACGCAGGCCATTGTTGTGTCACATACCATACTCCATTGAGGGTTCAGATGAGAAGTCTTCCACTGCGTTTAGATGATAATCCCTGAACACTCGATGGAGGACATAACACTAATATTGACGGTCTCAAAACAAGCTCAATGGTTAAAGGTTTCGGGGGCAGAATTGCTGATCTGACTATAGTTTGAGCTTTAGGATAAGGAAATTAGTATACTTTAAGATTACTCAAGCTAAAAGTCTGTCGTTCCAAAAGCTCCGCTTAAGAATCATACCTTTTTGGACTTAGTATGTTATCCGTCTTCAGTCACATCATATGTTATCGTAAGTTGGGATGTGGACAAATACACTACTGCTAACTATAAACGTGCTATAATTTACTATATCGGATCCATAGGAAACACGATCAACTAGAAAAATATTGTAGAGCTAAGGAGCAAGTCCTAATACTAACAGTAATTCACGTGTTTATAGAAGATGGAGTTTTAAGTTACGTGATTAATAATTTTACAATGATATAGGTATTTTGTTAATTGACTTCAAAGGAAACGGAGGTTACTCAATTCGCATGTATATTTTTTTATGGACGTTCAGCCAAAAATTCTTTTTTATGAAACGATCGCCATGGTTCTTATTTTCTTTTATATGGGATACATCAAGGGTGGTGCCATTTTAATTTCAATGGCATTAGACTTTAAACTTTAAAAATAATTATAATATTTTTTTATTTCTTAAAAACGATCGAAAATACAATTACAGCATGCCCTGATACCCAAACTAGGAGATCCTGTATCTTGGTTAACAGGTTTCTTTACAATCTAATAGAAATCAAATAAAGAAAAAATAAATATGAAAGTCATCGTGCGCCGTAAAAAAAAAATAAATAAAAAATTACAGCAAAATATTATTCCCTAATAATCTACTTATTTTTAATATAATATGAGCATTTAATACAAATATATAAATATGTATTATTATGTCGGTCAATGACATAAATAAATGAAGTTGGTATTTTTTATCAAACTAACGGCAATGATCGTAACGTGCCATTAGAATTCGTGGGATCAGCAATCCATCGCCGATTGTTACTGTCATCCTGGCTGGATATAATAATAATAATCAATATAAAATAATCAACAATAAATACATGTTATTGGTTTTACAATAAGATGCTCGCTACCACCTAAGCTAGGTAAAATTTGTATCTCAGATGACAGTGGTAAAATTCCGCCAAGTGTTATTGTCAAGGCTAAACAAATAAAACAAAACAAACCGCAATGTGTAAGAACTTGGTGAATTGTAAGCAGTTATCTCTGTGAATTTAATAATGATTACGCACTAAAAATTATATTATTATTATAGAACTTTAAAGTTGATATAATAAGAGATACTTATACAAAACTACCTATTAAAATAAATCACAAATTGGTTAATTTTGGAACGCTGATATTGTGTTTTTTTACCTGAGTGCAGTTTGCAGCTGACTGTATACTAGGTAATTAAAAAATTGTATTTTCTTAACACGAGTAACCTATTCATTGAGACCATTTGAATGAACTCAAATCCGATATCTTTACTGTAAGTTGATGAGGCGTTTTAGGTATCCTGCAGATTTTAAATGATGCTGCAACATCAAGTCAAAGTTGCCATGTTCTTCTAAAATTATTATTAAAGTAACAGAAAATTAAATCTCGATTCAATCAGATCTGTAGAAGATGCTCACATATATTTATTTATTAACTAGGAAACATCTGATAATCTTCAAACGGTTGAACGGATTTTCTTGGATCAACGCTAAGAACATTCTCGATCAAGTCACCTTTCAAACACAATAAAAAAACACATTTTCGATTCAGTCGTTTGAGAGATATACGATGTCACAGACAGGACACAAAGACACCCCTCTGTTTGCGTCGGCGTTAAAAATTTAAATTATACAAATGAAAAGATTCCAACATAATGAATCGCAGATCAAAGGTTGACGTCGTCAATGAATCAAAATTATAGGTAAAAAAATTGAAAAATTTACAAATTTAGTTTCCTTAATTAAAATCAAATATATAACCTTCATAGCTTTATTCAGGCAAAATAACGATTAGATTTCAAAGCTAGTAAAAAATGGATATTGGACTTCGTATATAGAATAAAGTTAATACATTTCTTATACGCACGATCTCACTATTTCTTGCCTACTTTAGCGTTTTTTAAAAGGGATATATACCAAGAAAATCTCATTAACTCCAGTCCTTATCGATTCATGCCCTAATAAATAATAACTTTGATCCCTTTCATAAATTGAAGGGCTGTCAAACGAAACTCGTTTACTTTTATCTCCTTTTCGAACTTCTTTCTTTTTTTTTTGCTTTTTTTGATCTGACAATATCGAGAAAATAACGCGGCAACCCTCTATCCGGTACGCTTTGCAGATAACACAGATAAAAAATTATTTCGTTTATTATAAATTATTGATATAAAAAGGTTTTATTACATTATTATAATTCAATCATAAAAAATAACATTTTATGATTTAAATGTCGTCTTGTTGTGGTTGAATATATTGGAAGAAATAATTTTTATCTTTTTGATAGCTACTGTATTAGGTCGCCTTGTACATAACGTAATTTTAGTGGTCGCATATCTGTAAGTCTTTATCTATGGTGATTCTCTTTAGTTGGGATAGTCCGACAAATGAAATACCTCCATGCTACAGAATATTGCATCCAAATAGCCTTGTGTTAAGCTCCTACAGTGGATAGGGTCTTTCAGATCTCCTTGAGAAGGGGATTCAAAGTCAGCAATATGTTACAAAAATAGAAAGCCAAATCCAATCATTTTGAAGAGTTCCCTTGTGTATCTTCGAAGTTAAAGGTCCATTGCCAATGAAATTAAAATGATACCACCCTTGAGGTATCCATTATACAACAAAAAAGAATCATCGAAATCGTTTCATAAACAAAGAAGTTATAGTTGAACATCCTTAAAAAATATATGTTCATTCGAATTGTGTAACATCCAACCTTTTGTTGAATTCGGTAAAAAAAGGTAAGCACTTATAGGTTTTAGAGTTTCATACTAAGCTTATTTTATCATCTATGACAACATCGTTATTTAATTGTGTAAAACTACATATACATAGACGTAGAAACATAAAATGTAGAAGTTCGATGACGTCACAAGTGTGTAATGTCAAGTCAACTTGTCTAAACAATTAGTCGTCGGCTTAAGCGGGTGTAAGTTACAAAGACACGTGTAACTTCTCATGTCACTGTTTATCTCGCAGACGTGCTACAACATGTCGCGTACTTGTCTTGTCTCGTTACCTACGATTGACGTATAAAAATCATCTTGAATGTTATGAATTACGAACGGGTAAACCTAAAATCTATTTTTGTTTATAAGAAATTTCTCTGTCTCATATTGCTCGGCGCTTTGTTGGACCAAAATAAAAAGATTATTTATTTAATTCAAGCTCTAAAAAAGCATTAATTATGAACGGCAAAGTACTATCACCGGTTGGGAAAATCTCATTCGACGAAAAAAACGGGCAAGAAACTCGAACCATTTTCTTTTTTTTTTAACCTCCAATTATGAGGGGTTATTTCCATAATAGTGATGCTATTATTCACATAATGATTTACCCTTTAAATAGTAAAACTAGTTCAACATTGACCTTGAACATTATGTCCGGCAAATCAGTTATCAGAATATAACACTACTAAATTATTGGACTTGCTGACTCGAAAACACGGGATGACGACATATTTATGTTTTGTCTAGTATTAAAACTATGCCAGTTATTTACAAAATACAGCGTATCCCAATTTTTGGAATCATACATTAAATTATCGTGGATGGAAGGTCTGTCAGCTGACTGGTTCTCTAGCATTTTAGGCCAAATTTTAATTAACTAACAAACGCTTGCAAATTTTTGATGCTTTAATTACAAAATACAAAACTTAATAATGTCGCTCAGAACGTTTTTGAAGCAATGATGGCTTAGTTAGTGGTATGTACGAGCTTTGCATCGATCGACGTGAGTTCGAATCCCTGAAATAGGCCTGAGCTTTTGGTGAAGAAAAACGTCGTGACGAAACCACAGCATGGTGGCAGGGCTTTTTGTGATGCTAGCTACCCTAGCTACCACCCAAGCTGAAAATCTGTCACCAAACACCAGTATGTGTTGTAATAATAAATAAAGTAAATGTAATCTATGGTATGACTGGGTAATCTGTATAAAAAAGGTTGTAATATTGTCTATGGGTGAAGCAATAAAACATGAATAAAGCTTGTACATGGTTTATCATTTTTAATGGAAAACTAAAGTGTTTAACCCAATAAAAATACAAATAATACATGTGTATTCCGGTAGCTGCACTTAAGACCCAGTCTTCCACTAGGCTTAGCGTGCTAGTATCTTGAACCTAAAGCATATAACATTAAATAAAAAAACTGCGGTCTTTTGAACTTGATTACGTTCCTAGTTACGTTTGTTAGTTACTTCATAGTATAGAAAAAGCTCTATATCAGTTAAAGCATTACGTGTTTCGCATGAGCAAACCGATAGTAGAAACCGATAAATTGTAATATAGCAGGATGACCAACGAAACAGCTTTCAGAAACATTGTTTATTGTAGACGACTTAGTAACAGAAGTCTTCACTATCCTAAAGCTGAAGCGATAAAGTCTTGAAGCTGATCGATTTTTTCTATATGCTGTATCTGATTCAAATACAACAGCGGCTACCGAGAGATCGAAAATTCACGTTACGCTTGAAGAATCCGATGTCGTAAGAAGGGAACATACTGGCCGGAAGATGGTCATACAGTTTCACGGTACGACAAAGATAAGTCATAGAGAACTTTTTAGTTTGTACCGAGATGGAAGTTATTGTAGAAATGTGACTCCGAAGCCCAGCGCGTGTTGTTCTGTTGTGAAGAGGAGATTCCCTTGAATACGCTAGTCGACTCTTTTTTAAAGTAAGTCTGAAATTATTTACTGCCTCGTTAGCCTAGTGGTCGTAAGCGCGACTGTTATGATCGAGGTCCTGGGTTCGAATCCCAGGTCGAGCAAAGTGTTATTGGGGTTTTCCTATGAAATTTACAGTAGCAGCTCGGAGTTTGACTCTGTGCCCGATTAATGGCAATAGGCTCGCCCCCTATTACATGGGACCTAAAAACATACTCGGCGAACTGTGGGTGTACATTAGTACACCTCTGCCTAACTCTTCGGGAATACAGGCGTGATGGTATGATGGCTGAAATTATTAATCATTGTCCTATTAGAAGATATAGAAAACAATTTCCTTTTCGTAAACAGACGGAAAAACTGTCAGCCATATTAGTCTATATATTATCTCTGCTGTGAGGTAATTCACGTCGAAAAGAAAAATTTGACTTTAGCAAACGTTCATCATTGTAAAAACCTCGATACTTTTTATGTCATAAATGTCAATGTCCACAGCACAGACCACATAGCAAATTTCACTCGTATAAATTCCGACATGAAATTTGCTTAGAGTTATATGACGTCGCAAGATGGCCGATTGCGTTTTGCAGAGTTGAAAATACAAAATTAAAGGAAACAACTTTTAAATTGAAAATATGTAGCCATCTTATACTATCAATATCTGAAAATATTTATTTATTGCGACAAATTTTATGAGTCAAGTAGATGCCAGCTTATAATGTGCGTGCGGTTTTTAGAGTACACCAGTTGCTATCGCCCTCAGTCAATAGTAAAGTCAATAGTGCGGATACTAAGTCAATTGTATGGATTAAATTAAAGTCGAAATTCACATCTGATTTTTGTTTTATAGTGTAAAAATGTCTTAATTCTAATGGCTTTTATTCTTAAACAAATTTCATTTTAATTTTGATATTTTAAAGATAAGATATTTTTCTTTCTCATTTTTTTTTATTTATTTTTTTTTATTTCTATTTCCATATTTATTTCTTTGTATGCCAATTTTCTATATAAAACAGTTTCGACGTTTCTCATCTGCCAGACGTCCTGCACGGATCAAATTAAAAAAAAAAAAAAAAAAAAACTAAATAATGCACACCTTGCTCCCGTGGCATGTCACTGGTCGGGTTAAGATTCGCAATATTAATTTATTTTATTTAATATATTAGTAAGAGATATTATAGATAAATTTTAGCCTTCTGCACTCCTTCTCCACATAAACTTTAACCATGCCAAATCCCACAATCTTCCGTGCACGCAATACGCTTAGAAAGGTACCGAAAGCTTTTGCTTCACGTATTCATATATAGTTAAATAGAGCTAACTTTAAAAATACCATTTTAGTGTACTTCTCAACGCGACACGTCGAAACAAAACGAGAGATTTTCCACTCTGTATGTAGTCGTCGCTATCTAAAAGGACAAAACTGACAGACAAACCTGTAAATTATGATATTTAAACTATGTGTGAAAATGTATACTTAATTTGCAAAACGATTATTTCATATCAAGTAACGTGTTCCACTTTCATACATATTTTAATAAAAACTCAATTGTAAATCAACCTTCAGTTGTACGGCTTAAGGTATATGTTTCAACACATCCCTTCATACTGTTACGTTAAGTACTAACAAGTAGTTAAGTTATTTAGGCCCAGAGATAGAGCGACAAACTTGTCTATTAGATGAGACAAGTAACTATGTTAGTGTTCGCTGTTGGTCCCCACAATGTTGTGATGTGGACATACATAAACACATATTTGACCGAACATTTTAACTTTACATGGAGAAAATAGTACCTATTATAATATAAAATATCTATATAATAATGTATAAACTACAAAGCTCAAGAAATTGTTTTTATGTTTGTTTGTTTGAACGCGCTAACCTCTGGAACTACCAGTCAGCTTTGAAAAAATCCTTTTGCTTTTTATAGTCCATTAACTCAGGAACGTTATACGCTGCATAACTTTACACAACCCCTCGGAGCAGACCAGTTACCATAAAGCAATGTGGCAAACTATAGGCAAGTAAGGAAAGTGAATACATCGATACATAGGTACTTTGGTAACGCGGCGGCCTCCCGGTAGAAATTTGTTCGATAAATTTAAAAAACGGGTGAACCCGAAGCGCACCCTCTGGCAATTTATAAAGCAAGGAAAAATAACAATTATAATAGTTTGATATTTTCACTTTATTTATATATTTAATTGGAGTTTATTAAAGAAGTGGTCACAACAGTCAATAGCCATATAATCATAACATAGGTACTTAAATATATTAATTAGGTTATTATGTGAATGATAGTGATCTCTGGAAGTGACTCCCTCTCTGTGCATTCACTAAATTATATGGTTATTATTATAACGTTAGATATTATTGTTATATTAAATTAATACTATTGAAAAAAAATATGAAAAAAAGATAAACCCGACCGAGTTTCTTGCCGGTTCTTCTCGATGGCTGGGATGATTTCTGAACCGGTGGTAGTGTTTTGACATTAGTGCCTTCTTAGGGCCTAAATTGAATAAGAACTTTTTAATTTATGTTTTGATAATAAATCTGTAATTCTGTTTGTATTTAGGCTGCACTCAAACTGGAGGCGAACACCTCACGGTACGCGGGACGTATATATCGCTCGTATCGATTGCGCGCTTTGAACCAAGCCACGGTGAAGCTGTAAAACCCGTCAGAGGCTCTAGTTCTAAGAGCCCCTCAGGCTAACAATATAGTCACTTAGAAATGAAAAAAGCCCGCTTTGAACTTATATACACGTGCTTTAATTGATGCGTCCTGTCTTTTGTATTGCGCGATATTTGTACGGAACGCTGTGCGAATTTCTGTACTTTCTAGTAATCAGTGTAATCGCACGCAATGACTTTTAACGTGATTTTTTTTCTACCAAAATTGAATTATAACAAGATTTTTTACTATCTAAGTCACTGATAAAATAATATTAAAAAAATTAGGACATGGGACGAGAAACAAAGAATAATGATACGCGGTAAGTCGCATCACTTTGAGATTAGCTTGCCAACTATTTTTATATTAATAATATAGTAGTAGCGAGGCTATTACCTGAAAATATATAGTAGTTTTCAAATCTATATATATTTTATTGTGTAAAGGAATATTTTTAGGGCTTAATAGACAGTCATAGACAGAAAATAAATATCCATTATTATCTTTATCAAATTGATAATGGCATACCAATTCTCATTTCAGAAAGACATAAAAATTGCGGCCGTTTTCCATTTTACGCTTAAACATTTCGGAATAAATAATGTTCCATAATTATTTTTTTTTCAAATAAAATATAGTAGTTTCGCTTACTATATATGTTTTTTAGAAACATAGTAGTCGGACGCCTAATATTGTAGGATACTAAATTATATAGTAGTTTTGGCAACCCTAAGAACCCGCGAAGAGTTGAGAGCATATGCGAGCGAGCGTATTGTGCGGTATCTCGTACCGCACGGTTATCGCCTCAGTTTGACTACAGCTTTATTGTTCCAAACCTGATAGTCGTTTATCATGACAGTCTAATCAGGCTATCGGAGACTGATCACATTTTTTTTGCGTCTTGGCCCATTTTTATGATATGATCGATATTGATGAATTTTTATAAAACCGAAGGTGATGGGTGTAGGTACTATGTTATTAGTTAATTGATAGGATAAAAGAATTGTCAATAATACCATTAGAAAAATTTAAATATGAGTAAAAATTTTAATACGAGGCTAGACGTAATAAACGTAAATAGTAGCTAGGTAAATTATAAAACGTGTCACAATAATTATATTACTTGACTTGCTCAACTTTTCAATGCGAGACAGCGCGTCTAGAAATAAGAATCATTGTTTTTTTTTATAAAACTAACTGTAACAAATTTTAACGAGGTTGTTATAAAGAGTATCAAGTAACAACTTTTGCTTTCTTCACTTCTGCTCAGATATCTAACTAATCTGGATTGAATTTACAATAACAATTTATATAGTGAACAGTCAGTTATATTCACAATAGTTAGAAGATAGACACGTACTCTCGCGGACTTTTTTGTAGGTCTTTTTAAAGTGTACAATTATTTAGTACATTAATAAGCTATTCTACCCGGTTAGCCTAGTGGTCGTAAGCGCGACTGCTATGAGCGAGGTCCCGGGGTTGAATCCCAGGTCGAGCAAAGTGTTATTGGGTTTTCCCTATGAAATTCTAGGTAGTAACTCGAAGTTTGGTTTCGTGCCCGATTAATGGTAATAGGCTCGCCCCCTATTACATGAGACCTAAAAACATACTCGGCGAACTGTGGGTGTACATTAGCACACCTCTGCCTAATCCTTCGGAGAATACAGGCGTGGTGGTATGTAATAAGTTATATCTCTTATGATTTCCTCAGCGTAAGCCATTTAAGCGCCCGAATTGGTTCACCATGACCAGTTTTTGTATTTGTGCGAAACAATAATTCTTTTTATAAAATTAAATTAGCCTAAGATACTCCCTTTAAAGTCGGCTATCTATCAGTGAAAGTGCCGTCAAAATCGGTCCAACCGATTTGGAGATTACTCGGAATAAACAGACAGACAGACAGACATAAATTTTAAAAATTGGTGTTTTTTATATGTATCATATATACTTTCATATGAATTTAGTAAAAAAAACTGTCTTTACAAACAGACACTTGAATTTTATTAATTGTATAGATTACTGCAATTATTGTTCCTTTTTAAAAAAATATTGTTACTATCAGTCTGTGACGCGCATAAGGACAAATATCCGGTATAAAAAAATTATTCCACTATCCGAAAATTTTATTTGCACTTTTCGTCATACATGTGGTCATAGCGCACAAGGGAAACTAATTCAAAAGAATACCATTTAGTGCAACTGTGATACAAAAGCAAATTTTTAGTTCTCTAATAATACTTTTAGGAAATTTTAGTAGCCAAGTTACAAGCTATAAGTTGATCACGTAGAATGTATTCTATTGAAATAAACAATATAAGTCGGTAGCTTATGAGAAATGGAAAAGACATTTTCGAAAATTAAAAAGATGTAGAATTTAACGCGAATTCGATATTCAATTCCATTGAAATGACAAAGGCTTCCTCAAAGCCAATTGCACAACAATAAAATAAAGCGCAGAAAGGAATTTTACATGCCGAACATGGCTTTCATTTTAATGTCTGAGTTTTTGCTATAAACATGACGTGTGCATATTATCCATTTGGTTTCATCGGTGTTCTTCATATAAGTAGGATGTATATCGGGAAATATGGAAAAAAAACATGTACATACATGACTACATGTTTATTAATATAGGTGATATACCTAAATATACGTAAAGTGATGTCTGAATATAAATTTAAATAATACTCTCTTAGCAAGTCGGATTTTAAAACGTGATGTAAGATTTATGCGTTTTTAAAACTGTATGTCTTTTCAAAAGATATCTCCATATATTTTGTAGGTATTTTGATATCTATAAAAACTTAACCCATTTAATTCATGGACTTTTATTTTCATTGAAATTGTAATAACATTATAGTAAAAACGATTAAGATTACCTACAGATTGAAAAAAAAAACACATAAAAAAGTTATTGCTGTAGAAATACATAAGTATGCATTTAATGGTTAATTTAATTATTGACACGACTTTGAAATTAGACACAAAATTACAATTATGCTTTAAAATAACAGCTATTCAATTTATGGATCAGAAAATCTATTTCAATACAGTGTACCAAAAAGAGTGTAAAAAAGGAATATACCCATGTGCCGTTTGTTATAAAGAAATAAAACATAACATACCATCACGCCTGTATCCCGGAAGGGTTAAGCAGAGGTGTACTACCGGGTGTCCACAGTTCGCCGTGTATATTTTTTAGGTCGCGTGTAATAGGGGGCGAACATATTGCCATTAATCGGGCACGAAGCCAAACTCCGAGCTGCCACTGAGAATTTCATAGGAAACCCCTTTGCTTGATCTGGGAATCGAACTCAGGACCTCGATTATTAGATCTATCGATCGGTACGATCGGCTATTATATGCATAAAATCGCGTAAAATGTTGTATTTAGTCATAAATTTATTTTGAAATTATTGTGGAAAAAGTTGATGCATCAGAGTGAAGCTCTTTAATACAAATAATACTTTATCAATCACTTTATCCTTAATCAAACATGACAGATGTCAATTTATCAGTGAAACCATTTATTTACAAACAGAAAAAGTTTTTCTACACACCAACGCATAAATAACTTCAAACGGATCGCCCTGAGGCTAGATTTCACACGAGTCGTGTTTGTAAAAAGAACGTACACACAATTATGAGAGCTGGATCGTTTGTGAAATAACGAAATATATAAAAAAATTGCGAATATTGGGCTAAAAAAGTTTCAGTTTATAGTTTCGGAATTGTGTGCCCCTGTGTTTCACATAAAACTTTCTTTGATATCTGTGTATTATTTTATAGGTAATTGAAGATATATTTAAGCTAAAGGTCGTTCAATGGTCGAAATTCGCCAAGCGTCTTTTTGATTATAGACTATTTATCTTTATTATTTAATTTAGGGTCGATTTTCCAATCCTCGAATAACTTTCTATGAAGAATAATTTTGACATTTTGACAGATATTGTATAGACCAACTGTAAAAATGTTAAAATAACTCCTCAAATAATATTATTTGTTGATTGAAAAATCGGCTCTTAATTTAAAGTATTTGTCGCACATATTATATATGAATTTCAAGCCACGGTAAAGCTGTAAAAGTCGTCTGAGGCTTCAGGGCCCTTATCGCAAACAGTATTATAGTCTGTTCGAAAAATATAATCAAATTCCTTTCTGCAACTCCTTCTCCTTATATAATTTTTAAAATAATATGATGGACTAGAAAGGAAATTTCTTCTTAAAGCCAACTGCAATTCTGGTATTCTGGTCAATATCTGGTAGATGTTAACCGACAAGATTTCGACTACCAGGCGAGTACTAGAATATGTTTTTTGCAACAATATTTTGCATCCCCTGTCCAAAAAATAAAACAAACTGTTTGGTACCTACGATAAGTGTCTTAATATACTATACCATTTCCATTTCTTTATTTTCTCGATGACAGCTCCTGTGAAAACTTGAACGAGCGTCTTTTTTACATTATGTATGCATTATTTTATAAAAATATGACGTTTACACACGAACAAGGTTATACCAGAGTCGGAGAAACTGATAGGAATGGAGCTATATCGATAAACGTAACACGATAATAGACTTGATATTTTTTTACAAAATGTAAGAAACTAAACTACTGCCGGATACTTTTGTACAAATTTATTAACTAATATTATATTTCATTACAAGATGTTACACGTATTAATTCTTGATTGATAATGCCAACTTCTTCAATATTTTCGAAGCTGTTGTAAAATAAGTAGGTATAGGTAGGTACTCGACAATGAAACGAAATAATTATAACGACAGGTAATCTTTATTTATTTATTTATTTTAATCAAAATCGGATGAATCGTCACAACATATTTCATATCGATATTCATTCAGATCGATATCTTTACTTATTTGGTCACAACATTACAACTATCAAAATTGAACTGTCATCGAGAAAATAAAGAAATGGAAATAGTATAACATAGATCTATCAACGCATTTTTTTTAAATATATTTTTTTTAATTTTGGCTTTCTTGCTATGTAGGTAATTTTGCCAATGTCAAGTGTGACAAAATATACACGTCATAGAATTTAGTTGCCAAATTTATACATACCTAATACTTGTTATGAGAAAACATCAACGCAATATTTATATTATTTCTAATATCAACATAACCTAATAGCGCAGTAATATCAACGTTTTAAAAAAAAATCACCTATCTAGAAAATCTTGAAAAGTAATTCAGAAGAAATTAAAACCGTTTCACAGAAACCAATCTATACAATTAATAATTTCAAAACTGTACTGTACTGTTTGTAATGTCAAAATAACAGCTTTTTACTAAATGCATATGAAAGTATATACGATACCTATAACAAAACACTCATTTTAAAAATTGTTGTCTGTCTGTCTGTTTGTTCCGGGTAATCTCCGAAACGGTTGAACCGATTTTGACTGGATTATCACTGGTAGATAGCTGAATTTATAGGGAGTAACTTAGGCTACTTTTATTTTAGAGAAATAATTAGGATTCCGCACAAATAAAAAATAACTGGTCATGGTGAATCAATTCCGGTGCTTAAATGGCTTATGCTGAGTAAACCATAAGAGATACAGCAAATTAACGCAGCATATAAAGATAGACATTAAAAAGACCTACAAAAAAGTCCTTCAGAATATACATCTATCTTCTAAGGAACACCTACAATAAGCATATTTGTCTTTAAAATAGCCGGGAGCGGGGGAGTAAAATTCGCCCGGGCATTCTGTAGTCCACATGAGTGAAGCCACGGGTACAGCTAGTTTTAAATATAAATATAACATCTAGTTTACAATGTAAACAAAAAAATTAACACATTTACTTTAAAAGACAATGAAAAAATTATGAATCATTCCTGTTGAATGGACGGGTATATTAAAATTGAAGATAATTTTGGAAGGTCTAAATATAAGAGGCTTTTAGGTAAATAAATCGTTAGCACATCTCCGGCACGACACCATTGACGGACGGACAAGGGGTTAGGGGGGCGGGGCGGATCTCGTTGAAAATTTAATTTGGTTTCGGTCATGCGTGACACGATTATACCCTAGAGACGTTTACAGAAATCGTTCAGGATTGTTCATAGTTCTGTATATTCGACCAATGACATTTGAATATTTAACAATTGAATTATTGATTAGTATAAAGTATTTTTATTTGCCCTAAGAATAGTTAGACTGACCGCCTGGCCACGGGAAATTCGTAGCGGCGAATATTCGCGCGGTGCGAATGGTGATGCGTCTAGCAACTAAAACAAATGTATAGACCATGCCACGCGCAACTGCGACTCGCGCGGCGCGGCGCGGACTGTGCGACCGACGAAATTTGCTGAGCGAATCGCATGAGCGTCGAGTGATAGAAACAAATGTATGATAATAACAATAATTTATTAGTGCAAAGTACATCTTATTTTTACACTTAGCAACACAAAAAAACAGTACCGCGTATGCCACGGTGTCGAGCGGTAGATCCAGCGAATAATACAGTTTTAGTTACCGATCAAAAACAAATCAGTGTGAATTGTCAATCACTAATGTCAAACTTGAAAACAATGTTGTCTCAAATTTATTTTTGTAGTATTATAACTACCATATATTATATGGAACAATTATTTGAATCGTAAGATTTTATATACTGAATTGAGGGTTTTTATTTATTAATTTAAATATTTTGTGTTATTCTACATAACCGATCATTTACTGTTATCATTACATAATTGATGAAACAGTAAAATGAATATATTACGTTGAACAACAGAAAAACAAAAATTAAAAAAAGAACGCTTTGGTTGACCCACGAGAGATGCGAATTGGTCTCCTCTATTCAGGCTTCACATATGAAGGGTTTAATGTTTTTTGAAAAAAAACTTATCAAAATAATATCTCATACGGTTTTACAATTAATACCGATGTCAGTTCACTCCGTGGGAATAATAAACACGGTATAGTATTTTTATTATCTGTTATGATAGGTGTCATAGAAGTGTGATTCTGTGCAAATTTCAACCGGCTTAACGTATCTGTTATTAATAGAAAATAGCTTGGCTATTATCAGAATAGCAATGATAATACTATAAGCGGTCGTTCCCCAGTGGCCCTATTTGTGCCGGCTTGTCAATGCCCTCGCCGACACGAGATTAATACCGACCTCGGAGACTTTCGTAATTGATTCTAACCCGTATCCCATCTGGAGGTTTTTCATGATGTTTTTTATGTAATAATGTACCATCATGATTTATCTTTTGCCATCCTACCGTGTACCTAAGGAATGTTGACACCAGGGAGTGGATAACTTTTAAAAAGTCGTTTTATACACTTTATATGGTAGAGATATTATCCGTGAATTAATATTAAATAATTTATTATTTATATAAATAAAAAATTACAAAATTTTGCCGTTGTACGCGCGTCACGTAAAAACTATGTACTATATAGATATTTTTGATCAGATTTTTTTATTTTAGATTTTAGATACTTGATCCTTATCTAAAACAAATATCACTATATCTTCATAAACAATAATTCTATAGTTCACGCAAGCGGAGCCGCTGGCACAGCTAGTATTAAATAAAAAATGTAACACAAAAACGCGGCATTATTTTCACGTGAGCGCGCCTGACGTCATCATTCAAAAAAATAAAATTGAGGTAGTGTGTGTATTCAGCTCGAATAGACTTTAAAAAATTAGGTGAAACGGGATGCGGGAAAAATATGGAGAATGGAACTCACTGCGTTAATAACGGTGACTCATGGCGTATGTGACTTATTCTTGACGATAACTCTTCTTCAAATTTATAAATCATTCGCAGCGAAGGCCTTCTAAGCTAGATTCACTGCGGGTTATATTTTCAGCGGCGGTTGTACAAAGTTCAACGGTTATATCACTTGTTTAAGCGCGCGGCGTTGTCCGCGTGGCGATGCGCTCACATTCCGAAACGGTCTGTCTTGCGAGCGGGAAGTAGGAAGGGGAAATGGTTATGTAGTGGTAGGTTTTATGGTAAATATTTAAAACCTTATAATTAACACGCGACAACATAAGGTTAAAGGTATTGTGTGCAAAGTCAAGTTTACTACGTGTTCAGATGAAACTTATGAAATTTCTTCTGAACCTATTTAATTTTAAAGTCACTTTTTCTATACATAGAAATAATTTTAGAGTAACTTATCACCAGATAACCTAATAAGACTCGCATTCAAATGTGTTTATAAGTATTGTACAACGTCGTCACGTTTTCCGATTGGTGTTTATTATCACATAAATCCAGACAAAAAAATCTGAATTTTCCCAAGGGAAAATTAAATAAATAAAACAACTACTTTTTCCACATTTGTATTTTTTAGGCTTTCTACCAATATGATTAAATAAACTATTTGATTTTTTTTACATATTAACAACTCGTGAATTAAGAAAAAAAATGATACTCATTTAAAAAAGTTAAAGTCTTGATTAACTTATCATAAAACAAAAATACATATTATATATCATTAAAGTATTGTGTAGTACGTATTAGAGACGACGCCTCAACCTGATTATTTGGAACACGCGTTCGAGTGTATACACTTGCACTCATTTAGTTTGTGCCGGGCACTTGATGCGATTACACGTTTGAGTGTCATTTCATCAGTAAATTCAATGTACTAAGGCGAGCGTCCCCGCGGCCAGCGGTATCAAGTGGAGCACAATTTTTATTCGTAATAGCTGCTCTAGTACGTAGTACATTAATACCTAACCCGATAACACTTCGCTCGACCTGGGAAATGAACCCAGGACCTCGAGCATAGCAGTCACGCTCAGGACCACTAGGCTAATGAGGCAGTTCTCGAAAACCATAATAAAAATTTTTAGTTATCCATATGAACCCTGAAGCCTCAGAGGCTTTTAGAGCTTCACCGTGACTTGGCTCAGTATTCTCAGCTTGGCTTTTGGCTTTATGCCCAATTAATGGCAATAGGCTCGCACCCTATTACAATGGACCTAAAACATACCCGGCGAACTGTGGGTGTACACCTCTACCTAACCCTTCAGGGATACAGGCGTGATGGTATATTATAATATTGTAATATATACCTGAATTATATGTAACATTAATTTACTGCATCGCTTATTCTATATGTAAATTTGTAATACACGTATAATGCAGCGCGCTAGTGTTGTTAATTGGAAGCTGCCGGGAGTGTTACAAACACAAGCGCTTCGCAATCAACTTTATTCATGAGATAACACGGAATAGAATCTAATTTGTGTAAAGTAACATAATTATAACAAGAGAATTAGAAAAAAAATAGAAAACCGTTTTCAATTATTTTTAAGAGCTCCCTGATGTGTCTTCGACGTCGAATTTAATTGGGTGCAACCTTGAGGTATGCCCTATCAAAAAAAAAAAAAATCATTCAAATCGGTTTGTAAACAAAAAAGTTATGACTGAACATGCATTAAAAAATAGCTTCGAATGAGAACCTCCTCCTTTTTTTGAATCCAGTTAAAAACTGACGAGTAAGAGGTTTAACTCATCGCAAGAATTTTGTTTTGTTGAAACAAGATTATGTCTATACAAGACAATAAAAAAAAAATACAAACATTTTTTATAGTAACACGGCAGGTTATCGGAACTCTCCCTGATGGTAAGTAAGCACAGTACGATCCTAACACAACTGCGACCACCGAGAGATCCTAATCCATCCAATGTCAATGAAATTAAAATGCGACGACCCTTGAGGTAAACAAAAAAAAAACAATCATCTAAATAGGGTCATAAACAAAGAAGTTATGGATACCATCCATAAAAGATACATATACGTTCGAATTTATAGCCTACGTATTTTTTAAGACATTTAAAAGTCTTCGAAATTAAGATGGTCAAGTGGTTTACACCGGTGGAACATCGATTCAGAACCCTTAGGTTCGTTCGAGCTGCCACTTGTACCTACCTACAAACGATTTTTATCGGAATTCGCTTACATTTACTCATTTGAGTTTGGTAACTATCCGCTGATGGTGAAGGAACACATAGTGAAGAAACCTGATCGCCCAAGAAATATTCTGAATGTGAGAAAAATTAAGAACTATGGTATAGTATACTATACTACATCGCTAATAGGACGTGGGCTGGAAAGTTAATTAATTCGTTTTTTCCCTTGCCTCTAAGCCTTTACCAAAATTCACAAACAACATTTTACAAATGACTTTTTTCTCATACATTCAATTCCTTCATCGTCCATCGACAAACTTTATTCAGGGTAGTTATTTCTTTTTTATCTATAAAATTAATTAAATTCAAGTATTTTTCTTTGTCAAAAGCTTTTCAGTAAATGCATATGAAAGTATATACGTTACCTATAACAAAAAATCATTTTTAAAATGTTTGTCTGTCTGTCTGTTTGTTCCGGGTAATCTCTGAAATGGTTGAACCGATTTTGACGGGACTTTCACTGATAGATAGCTGAATTAATAGGAAGTAACTTAGGCTACTTTTATTTTAGAAAAAGAATTAGGGTTCCGCTCTAATAAAAAAAGCTGGTCATGGTGAATAAATTTGGATACTTAAATGGCTTACGCTGAGTGAACCAAAAGAGATATTGCAAATTAATGTACTACATAATTGTAAGCATTAAAAAGATCTACAAAATAGTCAGAAGAGTATACGCCTATCTTCTAAGAATCACTCACAATAAGCATTTTTGTCTTTAAAATAATTTGCAAACTAATATCAAATGACCAACCAAAAGAAACCATAGTACCTAAAACCATTCTTAATACGATTCTAACTCTAAGGATTAAATTAGAATCCAATAAATATGTGTGAATCCACCAATATTAATCTTTACACTTTATAGACACACCTAATGAGTGACGATATGGCCCATGTGTTAAAAGCCATGCCATGATTTCATTGCGATTTTATCCTTCATGGTTGAAAGATCAGGCTTATTGCAGAGATTCGATTACTTTATGAAATTATCTGTTTTAACTACTTAGAATTTAAATTACACTTCTTATGTAGTACGCACATACATACACAAATCACGCCTCTTTTCCAATTGGGTAGGCCTCTAGAGACCACGTCTTTCCACTTGCTACGATCCTGGCATACAATTTTCGCTTCGTCAATATTCATCTGTCTTTTCATGCATTCTCGTCGTTTTAGAGTACTCTTGTCCTGACATTTCTTCAGAACCTCACCAATTTAATGAAGGAACGTTCGTCTAGGCCCTTAGTTCCTAAAGTGGTCCAGGTGGTCCACAAGAAACTCGATGGGGGTTTACGTTGACGTGACAAAAAAATGGGTGTTCACAATTCGTAAGCGGGGGTCTACGAAAATGTATCTGCTTTCCATAGTGAAGAACTAAAATGTTGGCTTAATTTCACCTATCGATGTAGGCAGATAATATTTTAAGAAGCTCAGCGACTGTTACTTGTAAAAACTTGCATATTCCATATTCCATGTCGAGACTTGTGCCGAACTCAGCCGCAACGCAAATTTCTATAGTTGAACTAATCTTCATATTTTTGTTCAGTTTTGGGAATATGGAAGAAATGTACTCCTTTAAAAAATGGTCTATGAAAAAAAATCTGGGAACCTCTGATCTAGGCCTTTCTTTTCCGACGTTCTCATTCACGCTTGTCTTATAAATCTGTCTAGTCATTCTTATTTCATCCATCCTCTCTACATGGCCGAAACATCTAAGCATCCCTTTCTCACTCCGTATAACTATATCTTCTTTCACACCACAACGTTCCCTAATCTTGTTATAACTTGTCCTGTCACTCAATTTCACTCCTAACATGTATTATGCCAAAAATATTAACTAAGTGCAAAATAATTTACTACTGCTTTGCAGACGGTACACGGCGGTGACCGATAGCTGTCCCCGGAAATTATAGGTAATGGATTCAGACCCGGGGCAATATTGGTACATAATTGCATTTAGCCACCGTGCATTGCAGCCATTAAATTTTAATATAATCACTTTATGTGAAACCAAGTGATACCATGATACCAAGCGGATGCGTTGCATTTATTGAGGTTTACTTTAAAAAACTACATTACATGTGCCCGCGGCTGCGCTCGCGTGAACTACAGAATGCCGTCGATTGGGCACACGCGCGAACAAAAATGCTTATTGTGTATGATCCTTAAAAGATATACATATTATGTAATTTGATATGTCTCTTATAGTTCACACAACGTAAGCCATTTAAGCGTCTTAAAATCGTCGTTTTTCCGAATTGATACTTCACGTGGAACCCTAATTCCTTTTTAAAATAAAAGTAGCCTAAGTTACTCCTTATAATATCAGCTATCTGCCAGTGAAAGTTTCGTCAAATCGGTCTAACCCTTTCGGAGTTTACTCAGAACAAACACTCATAGAGACGAAAAAAATTTAAATAGTTTTTTTTGTTATAAGTACCATATACACTTTCATATGCATTTAGTAAAAATCTGTTACATATATTCATATTACAAACAGATACTTCAATTTTATTTTATTGTTTAGATTAGATTAACTTTTATTCACTTACATTAGTTAATATTACTTTCTAGACTGAACGCGCAAAGCAATGACTCGTTCATGTGTGGTTTCAAAACTAAATACAAACAACTATTGAAACATGTACCACTATAATGCCCTCAAAATTCTTCAAGGGGAAATTATTCACAGAAATTTCCTTGTAGGTTTATCTCCACTTGGGGAACTCCTTCTGGTGGAATACTTCCACCCTATAGAAGAATGCAGTCAAATATTCTTGTATTTTGTTCCTGCGGTGAGTAAGGTTTAGGTAGTAAGTTTACTAAGCGTCCATATGCTACGGTAGCCGCATACTATCAGACGGACCGTATGTTTGCTTGCCACCTTTGTGGTATAAAAAAATTATTGTATGGTATTTATTCTAAGG
This sequence comes from Saturnia japonica, assembly GCA_033032175.1. NCBI lineage: Eukaryota > Metazoa > Arthropoda > Insecta > Lepidoptera > Saturniidae > Saturnia > Saturnia japonica. The sequence goes on from CM065325.1 coordinate 14,316,965, forward strand.
GACAACAGATGCTATCTCATTCATTAAAATAACTGAAAAGTATTAAAATAAATATTTTTCTTTTCGGCTCACTATATATTCGTACGATGTAAATAATACTGATGCCGTCCTTTTCTATCATTGCCCTAAACAACTCGTGTTAAAAAGAAATCGCAAGACACATTTTGTGTAATGCCACATAGCATAATCATTCCTTCTGTACGTCGAAATATTTAATTTTTTATGATTTATTTTTGACACTCTCGTGATTTTCATAGAAATATATTTTATAATTAACTACCATGACAAAGAAACACGAATTCAGTGAAATGGTGCCAGCTGCCTCTATTATATTCATCCGCGAGTCAACATTCGCCTACGGATTGCTCTTTAGAATTATAACTTCATCGAGAATTTAAAGTTTTGGAACTAATTAAAATCTTCATCGTACTCGAAATAATTTGTATTGAAGCTAAACTGAGTTTTAAGATATTAAATGCCATCGTCAGAGCAGAGCCCGCGACGCCCGTACAGACGAAATAAACGCATTAAAACTTCGCCTTAAAAGTAATTGTGGTTTGTTTCTTATTGTATACACCGTCACTTCATTACCCGTCTCGTACGGAAAGCCGCTCATTATAACGAAAATTTTGTAGAGCGACAAAAAAATCGCATTTTTTTTGACTTAAATGCTTTTTGCAAGTTAACTCCTTAAGAACTTACCTATTTCCCGATAATTACAATCTGGGTATCTTCAAGTTACGAGTGAATAGGTACCTTCTATCTCCTCCGCGTATTTTATACTGAACGCGTGTATAAGCATATATTCGACTGATTTGCTCAAGGAAGTAATTATAAATATGTAATATACTTTTAATGTAACTTTGCCTATTGTATATACTTTAGACAATCGTTCTTAACGAGATAACTCCAGTACTTACCATTTAATTATAGCTCAGTCCAGATAGAAAATTCAGAATTAAAGGTAATACCGCCGGTGTCAAATTCCATTGGCATTTATTGCCGTCATATCGATCTGAAGAAATGTCTCTTCAGGCCTCATTTGAAGGAATTGATACCGGACGGAGGGAACACGCTGGCCGAGAGGAAGTTCCACACCTTCACAGTACGATAAACATTAGGACTGACAAACTTATTTACCCCAACTACCTCAACGAAGAGAGTAGACTCTGATGAGATGATGACATCACCATTATCTCAAATCATCAATAAAATTTTATTATATACTTGATATTTTCACAATGTACCTTCTTATCATGAAGTAAAGTCTTTAAGTTCGTAAATTTACTGGTACAACTAATGCAGAGGTAGACTCTTATTTATTTTTTATAACGACCAAAGTTGGCTTTTTAATTTCAGATATAAAGTTACGGTGCGCTTAAAGATTTTATATATCTATAAATGATATAATAGCTCTTTTGTGTATTGTTAGAATCGCTGCTGTAGGGAGACGATTACTAACAATATCAGATTTGTGAGAAAACGGTGATTTTATGATTCTTTTCGACAAAAGCGGCAGTAAGTTTTTAGGTACAATACAATTTGTGTTTTATATGTTATACAATGATAGAAAGTTAATCCTTTGAGTCTGAGACCTCGACTCTTTTGATTTATGCGCAGCAGCCTACAACAAAGTTATCAAGTGTGTCCGTTTCTGACGTTTTCAAAAGGTGCAGTTACCTGACACATTTTTTTTCGTTTATTTTGGAGATGAACTAAGGTACCATCTCCACGAATGAGTGTATCATCACAAGTCCGTTCTGCTGTCGTCGGGTGATCTACACGAGACGATTATTCTTCCGCCTGAGTATTGTCACAACTTGTGACGTATCGCCACGTGTCCAATCGTTTTGTAGTAGGTAATTGTGCTGTGATTAAGGCGAAGGCGAATAAGTTCGAATTTTACGGATAGAGAATTTATTCAAATCGCTACTTCTTTACAAGCGCGGCAACAGCCCAAGCCGAGGTCCGGCCACTTTGGCACCCTTGCGCGCTTGTTGCCCACGCTTTCGCGGCTGAGCGCCTCCAACGCTCGCCCCCAAGCCCGGTAAAGCTGTAAAAGCCATCAGTGGCTCTGTTTTTGGATAGGGGCCCTCAGGCTTACAGTAAGGTCAGATCGAAAAAGTATCGCCGTGTGGAGACACGTTCATATAGTTGTTATAAAATGAAGAGAGAGGATAATAACATCGTAACGATAACTCGTTGTGTAGATGTCACCTAAGATATCAGAGCGTAGGATATTTCAAAAGTCTAATCGTACTGTAGATTTTATTTCAATAGCTATAAGGTTAATTTCGACAAAAGTGTAGTTATCTAATTCTCCCTCCAAGATAGTAGTATTCTCATCATCGCAATGTTTTCTCCTTGTACTTTTTTAAACAACAACTTCCAATAATCAAGCGCATTATTGCTAAGCAAACATCGTTCCAGCGTTATGATTTCTCAAAAAATATTATTTCATTTACGAGCCGAATACGCTCTATGGCCTTTCCATGCCGGAGGGATTTGAAAACTCCGTCTCGTTTCGCTGCGGATTATAGGATGCGACACAGCCTTCCCAAATCTCAAGCAAATTCCTTCACGAATTCCATTCTAACCCAAATGGTAAATTCTCATATTGAAATAAGATTATCCGGAGCAAATATGTGTGGTATTTTGTTTACATTATTACCATCAGCAAACAACATTATCGTTTTTCTAAAATTTCGTAGTAACATAGAAAATAGTAATTAAAATGTTCACAGTATTTTACAAGACAATTTTTGACCAAAAAGAAAACCAAACTCTATGATTTTGAGGACTTCTCTGGTGTATCTTCGACGTCTAATATCTTTGAAATTAAAATCAACTCCCTTGAGTTACCCCCTTTTTTTGAAGTCAATTAATAATTACATTTTTTTTTTCTTAAACCTAGAGGGAAGCTAATGCAAGTAACTGCAACTTTAGATAGATTTAATATTTGAATGAATATAGGTTTCAAAACAGAAATCCAAGAAAAATTAGTGGTATTGGACCGATCACATCTTTCGTTGACCATCACTGAAGTAGATGAGTCATTTTATTTCCTTAATTCAATGAAACAAAAAAATTGCATTCAAATCATTAAATTTGTCTTAAGAAGTTCTTAAAATTTGTACCTGTAACCTATAACCAGCAAAGGAATGCAATAAAGCTGATTAAAAACCAAACATTGAATGAACATAAAGAGGTATTAAAATGGTTTAAGACTAATAAATAAACGTTTATCTTACCGATAGGAACATGAATGAAGACCCTCGAGCCTACTCAAAAGTTAGCGGCAGTTCACGAAACGACTTACACCACGTATACATAACCCTATACAGCGAAGTTAAAGGATTTGGAAACTCTAAATGGTATCGCGTCCTTAAAAACAAAAGTGTAACCGTGACGCTATCAAAGACTTGCTCCGGGCAAATGGCAACTTTATCCTTCCAATATTTTCTTTTGATTAAACTCGAACGTTTGCTGGAAAATGGGAAAGTATTTTTTTACAAACGAACCTTTTGTTTACTTATTTTTTTACGTTTTAACTTAGTGGAAATTGTTAAACATTGCCTCATATATACATTTATGTTGTAAGAAATTTTTGTTATCACATAAAAAATTAATAATAGACTAGGAAGCAATCAATCTGATAATATATGATCACCGCGGGCTATTGATGTTTCTAGACAATCTAAAAAAGATCCAGGCCAGAACTTCTGATAATCAAGCTATAATGGCTCGTGTACCAATCACACATCTTCGAGTGGAATGGAATACAGCAGCACGAGTAGTGCTGCTTTGTTGCAAAAATACGAATTTCAATGTTGTTTCGTAGTATAGCTTTGCATGGATTCTATTACATCATCCATAAACTGATCTCATCTATTTATGGGTATAGTAGTTCCTAGTTTGTGTCAGTATCTTCGATTTCGTTACAAGCATATACATATACATCCTAACATTGACACGATATCAATGTCCCCAGTCGAAGCTCATTTCTGCTTGTTTGCATGATCAGTACTACCACGCGTATTTATACATGTACTACATCTACTGTTAGTTTGTTATTCTAGCCCTTATCTATCTAAAGCCATAATTCGTTCACCGATACCTTGAATGTTGATTTCGGATTTACATTTATGATTACCAAATTTTAATTTTAATATAATAACTCCGCACATTGACGTTCCTATCACTGATGGTAAGCTCAGCACCATCCAAACCCAACGGCGACCACTTAGAGGTCTAAATCCATCGGTGATCGTCACTGTCGTGCCAGTCTGCATAGATATCTCTTCACGTTACGCTTAAAGGACTCCTTGTAAGAAGGACGACTCTTGTACAGTGGTCTAAAGGGGCTGGTTTACAATAAGCACTGTCGTGTAACGAATTTTAACTTGTTCCACAATAGTAGTAATCTACGTTAGACTGGTTTCGAAAAGAACTACAGTACCTGAACTTTTTGAACCTGCTTATACATGGACACCTACTGAAATGGCTTAGTTATTAACTAAAAATAAATTTATTCCTGTAAAGGTAACAAAAGCCATTAACAATATAACACTAACATCAACCGAAGAAACATTCGCACCGGCCCTAAGTAATAAATTGGAAGTTTCCAAGCGAGAAACAATAAGTTGCGCTCAACGGAGGCAAGCCACAAGAATGACGGAGCCAGGGACCTCTCCTCGGGAGATTTACTCACCAACTTGCCGCTTGTATCTGCGAACTAGATAAACTCCGGTTGTCACTTGCATTTGCTGTGGGTTTGCGAAACTTTCATTTTAAAGTTCAGTTTGAAGGTTTTCTTTTCAAACGTGTCTCGAATTAAATTATTTTGAAATAGGATATTGTTAGTGGTTTAATTATTTTTTTACGTAACGCTGTTTCCCTTAGAGAATTTCATTTTAGCTAGCCCTATTTAATCCTCTTAGGGGATGAATAAAAAATATTTCTTAGTGCTCTTCTACTTTAAATAAGTTAGGAAGTCTTTTGCAATATTTTATGCTTCTATAGCCACCTGTTTAAACAGAATGTTGTTTGTTACGTAAGCCTTGATATTTGTTATTAATTTTTATTTTATTTTATTCATTATCATTCTTATTGTGGTTAATTTATTGGGTAAACGATTGGACTGTCTAATTAAAAAAAAATTATAAGTTCTTATACAGTCTAGCTATTTTTTTTAACTCATATATAATAGTAGATTACCCAACAAGTGAAAAAGAGGGAATTTAATTCGAGGGACTGAGTTAGATCCCGAGAGCAGCGAAAGATTCTAGAGAAGAATCTTGAATGGAGCGAGGGATACAAGGACCGAGATTGAATTTTAAACTTCTTATGCGGTGATTCGATAATTTATTTATAATTGAAAGTGAAATTTCAAGGATGCGTCACGTTTTTTTTCACATTTAGTTACATGAGAGAGAAGGTAGATATAGCATAGAGAGAAGTAGAAAGACAGCTACCTATACGTTGTATCTATTATAATAATGCTGGTTCATACTAGATGCAGTAATAAAACGGGCTGTATGCATTGCGACCACCATACACATCTATATATTAATACGTGAAGCAAAAGCTTTCGGTACCTTTTTAAGCGTATTGCGTGCACGGAAGTCTGTGAGATTTGGTATGGTTAAAATTTATATGGAGAAGGAGCGCAGAAAGCTAAAATTTATCTACAATACCTGTTACTAATATATTAAATAAATGAATACTGCGAATTTTAAACTGACCAGTGCCGTTGAACTTAGACCCCCCAAAAATATTGGTAATGCCACTCAACGAAAAGTGACAGCAAGTGATAATATTCATTGTTTAGGTTCATGAATACTCCAAATATCAATCAGAAAATAGTCTATGATTAAAAAGTCGCTGGTCGAATTTCGAGCTTAGAGCGATCGCTAGTGTTAATAAATAAACCCATTACTGATATTCTTTTGGATTGTCGCATTCCGGGATCAGTTGGTGTATATGCAGTAATAATGCGAATTGGTAGACATCGCGACCAAACTAGTTAGTTAAGTAGTTTTCGAAAAAGAGTGTTGACACACGGACAGACAGCCAGCCAGACAGACAGACGGGCAACCAAGTGATCCTATAAGAGTTCCGTTTTTTTTTTTCATTATGAGTGACAGAACCCTAAAAACTATCTACACTAATATAGACTAAAAGATTATTTCTTTGAATGCTCTAATAGTCTAGTTTTCAAAAAATATATTTGCAATTTATTGAGAAATGTTATAGGCCATATAACTTAGGGGTTGAACAGTAACTATGAATATCAAAAAATCAGGCAGGCATGTACGTGAAGTGGAAAATACGATATGCTATGAGAGTTGGTCGAATAAATTCAACACGGATGAAACCACGAGGCACAACTAGTATTAACATAAAACTGAAACCAAAAGAAATAGGTTTATATAATATATCGTTTAAAAGTTCTTTCTAGAAAATTTCTTAAGAAAAATGTGTAAAAGGTTTAATATATATTTCACCTCAAAAACTCCATTAAGAATACAATAACCTGCGTTGTGTGAATTTCGTGAAAAGGTAGACAGTAATAATAAAATTTTATCTTTTGTTTGAATTTAAAAAAAGCTGTGCAAAATACTGAGCGAAGAGATTTAATAAAAACCCATGTATATACGTACATAAATATATACGAATACGTGCTTAGCTTAAATAACTGTAGGTATACTTTATCAGATTATTGAAAGGGATCGGTATGATTTAAATGTCTTTTGAGAAATATTAAAAAATATTCTTTATTCAGAATAAATTGTAATTATGTAGCTAGTGTACAGTTTTTTCTTCTCTTCTTTACTTAGGTCCTTTTTATGAGATTTTTGTATGCTTAAATTAATAACCAAACGTGACTTTTTCATAAAATGGACGAAATTATATTTTCATCTTTGATACTTTATATATGTAGCGTTTGTCTACAAGCTCACCTGATTTTATGCGACTAATTTTATTTTAGAAGGGACTAGCTTACATGTTTAGCTACCGGTACATACTTTATAGGTACTTAGAGATGGATTTTCTTGCCTACTTGCCAACTAGCCAAGTCAGCATTATCAAATGCCCTACTATCATGACTTCAAGTCATCACCACCTATTTAGCGGATACTATCTGCTGGGGTCAAATAGATATGTGTTAGATAGAAATGTTTTTTCTGCATATAAGAACAAACTAAGAATTTCTAAAATTGTGTCAATCAATGTGAACCATTCAAACGTGAGAATTAAAGACTCCGATAAAACAATATTCTCGTTAGTTGTTTATAAAGCATTCAAGTGGGGTAAGGCTTTGAAATGATACTTCACATTACAAAGGATACGATTCAAGATAAAACTTGATTAAACCGTAAACAGATTTCAAACGTATAAATACGTCAAACAACTACGGAACAACCTCAAAGTAGATACTTGTACGTACAAATGAAGAGAATAAACCCTCAAACTGAATGTATCCTAAATATTTATTGCTAACACGACAAAACAACGTTACATCGCGCGAGTAACACGAAATAATCATTTTATCCCCAAATTACATGAACGCACAAATGAGACATATGAAACTACGCGTAAGAAACACTTCAAATATTAAATGTTTAGTAATATAACTTCGTACAACTTCAAAATTATACGAAGGAGTAATGCTTACTATAACTCAGATATAATATGAGAATTAGTGAGATATTTTATTAAAACTTACTTAGAAAATTTTGAAGTATGTTAAAGAAAATCTGTTATTCTACATTTTTTTAAAGTACGTGTATCCTTACGAACTTGTGTAGACGTTGCGACCGCGGACGCGTTACAATGCTGTGTACACGGGTAGAAGAAGCACTGCGGCCGCACCGCTAACACACCGCCATTTCTAAAAATGTATGTGATATCAGATATGGCAAATTTTGCGGCGGCGCGCAGCGGCACTACGGGGGTGCCGTGTACAAAACCCATACCGCGTTTTATCTAAAAATTATTTGACCTTGTAACAGATAATATTAAAATCATACAAAAAATAAATGCGTCATGATAGTATTTATTCGTAATTTAACTAACAATCGTATTACAAATAATTTAATTTAATTTGTCATTAAAGGTTACACGCTCAATATAATTTTTTTTTTATTCTGTAATCTATGCGAGCAGTATCGCTGCTAGGTACAGCTAGTACATTAATAAAATGATTATAATTATCAGTATTAAATTATATAAAAATATATTTGACAATAGATTTTACTAAAAGTTTTTTCCGTCCGAAAAAAAATTAGGTACTATCAAGTCTAGTCTACAGAAGTTTTACTCCAAAAAAAGTAGATGTGAGTTTGCCAAAATCTTAGTACTTCTAATTCATATATTCGTTTTATCTAAATCATAATAATAGCAAAATATTATTTAGCTCAAATTTTTCATTTCGACGTTTTCTAATACCTTTTTTTTTCTATGTTATTATGAATAGGTAGATATAATTTTGATTGCCAACTTACAATTTCATCTAAAGTTATCGTAAATATAATGCAAACTTCTATAGGCGAAAGTTGATTCATATAAATACGCAATAAATGTATTAACTTTGAAACTATATTATAAACTTTTTAACAAAATTTAACGAATGAATAACTCAGGCACCTACATCATTACGATAATATTATGACACGTCAAAACTAGCAAACTTAATTTTCTAAATGTCACAACCATGCTAACATATTATTTAAATGAACGTAACACTTGTAACTTGCCAAAATTACTATTGTTCTGAAGTAACCTATTAAAATTCATAGAATAGTTGACACAGACACGTGTAATTACTTTGGTAACATTGTTAATAATGGCATAGGTGGCACACTGTACACTATGTATATTGTTACGCGAATTCCTTCACGATATAATAGCGATAGGGGCTCGTATCGCGCGTCACGATAGGATGTGACACAAACAAGATGCGAGCTTGACAGTTGCGACTGAACAGCCTACAATGTTCGTGGGTTATGGTACAAAGCACAGGATTAAAGCGCTTAGTGACAAATTTTGTTTCAATCTATCTGAAAAGGTTAAAATTACACAAGTGCTTGTGTTCGTTATAAATTGATTGTTTGATTATCCCTTAGTATCGACTAATTTGTATAAATAAACCTTTAGATATATCGATTCGCTAACGGTTATTTCTTAGTATCGTGTTTAATAATATATCTGGGCGCGACTCTTGGATCAAAGATCAATCGTGTAATCTAACTCTTGGGATCTTTTGAAAATAACTTATGGTTGTTTTATATTATTTATTTAGTATACTATTATGTTTATATGTATTTAAATTAAATTACTTTTTTATTTTTGTGTTTGCTTATTTTTATTATACTTTAAATGCCTCATTAACGTAGTGGTCGTAAACACGACTGCTATGTTCGAGAATCCCAGGTCGAGCAAACTGTTATCGGATTTTTTAATGAAGTTGTCAGTAACAACTTGGAGTTTGGCTTTGTGCCCTACTAATAGCAATAGGCTTCAGGAATATAGACGTGATGGTATGTTATGTTTAATCTCTATTTGAACTCTTGACAATAATTATTTTTTCCACATTACCACTGATTAGCTGAAGAAAATGCTTAATAGCATTAAACTCGCCAGTGTATAAACTAAAAGTACAATAAAGTATTCATTCATCCGTTCATTCATTCCTTCATTCATTCATTCTCTCATTCATTTATTCAATCATTCAAATAATACTACCAGGTGTAATATCCGCCATAGTCGCATGCTTAATCGTGTTGCATTCCGGAATTATCATCTGTAAACAATCAAGCAAGGTGGTAAGGATCTATCTATACCTGACTGGACCCCGACCAAATCAAATCAAATCAAAAAAATCTTTATTCAATTTAGTTCCTAAGAAGGCACTTATGAACTTCAAAACACAACTACCGGTTCGGAAAATATCCGGACATTGAGAAGAACTGATATGAAACTTGATCGGATTTACCTTTTTTTATCAACTATACAAAAGTGTTATTAAAAAACAATAATAATAATTTAGTAAATGCAGCGAGAGGGAATGACTTCCAGACATCAATATCATTCGCATAATGATCCAACCTATATTAACCTATTGACAGTAAACCCCGCTTGACGTAGTCCTTCAACTTGTTGTCTGGTAAACCAGTAATATGCTTCTGGATCTTATTATAAAACCTGACACTATTACCTAAAAAACTTTTATTGTACCTACTTAGTCTAAAACACGGTACGACTAATTTACTACTTCAGGTGGGTATGACAGTAGCGACGGGTGATGAATTGCTGATATCTCGGTGACTGAAATCGAATCACTATTCTTGGCTCGTATAACAATAATAACGATAACTTTATTTGACCATAATAATTTATTGTGCTTATCATTATTACTACATCATTATTATAAGTCTTTTGACAGAGCCAACTATCACTACCGCAAGCAAATACGACGATCAATAACATAATATGATATAACGTACCTACATGCTTGTATTCTCGAAGGGTTGGGCAGAGGTGTACTAATGTACACCCACAGTTCAACGAGTATGTTTTTAGAAGCCATGTAATAGGGAGTGAGCCTATTGCTATTAATTGGGTACAAAGCCAAATTTCAAGCTGTTACTGAGAATTTCATAGAAAAATCCAATAATACTTTCCTTGACCTGGGAACAGAACCCAGGACTTGGAGCATCGCAGTCGCACTTACAACCACCCGGCCGAACGAGGATCTTAATAACATCGACTATAATTTTCCCCATGGCTCATTTAGTAACTTAAATCAGATAACTTGAACACATCACCCCTTCGCTATAATATAAAAGCAGCTGTGAGCTTATAAATTGCACTGGAATTTACTTGTTACTTAAGTTACGGCCGAGCATCGATTACATGTGACGTGTTTATACAATGTTAATACTAAGTTGTTATAAATATAAGTCTTTGTATGTGTACCTATCACTAAAATGAACCAACTTTATTAAATGACTAAAATCTATATATCACGTCCTTACATATGTAATTGGCGTTCTGTACGGGAGGAATATAGTCTTTTTTTTTTTTTTTTTAATATATTTACTAAAAAAAACAATGGGGGCGAGAATCAATAAACTCTTTGAAGGCGGTTTGGATTGCCGCTTCGGAGTTGAATTTTTTTTCCATGTAAGAAGTTGTCCAAATTCCGGAAAAAATGTTTATCTGTTGGAGCAAGGTCCGGGGAGTACGGTAGATGCCACAGGCATTCCAATTATAGCTCATCTTACTTAGTGATTGTTTTTTGTGCAGTGTGTGGTCTTGCGTTGTCCTGAAGCAGCAGTGGCCTAAAGCGATTGACCAATTTCTTTTGTTTAGCAGCTAGTTCTTCCTTCATGGTTTGCAGTTGCTGACAATAGAAATCTGCCGTAATCGTTTGGCCAGATTTTAGAAAGCTGTAGTGAATGACACTGGCTCTAGTCGACCAAACACTCACAAGTAACTTTTCTGAGTCAATTTTCTTTTAGGGCGGGATTTGGCTGGGTCTCCAGAGTTCAGCCATTGCGACAAGTGCTTCCGATTATTGTACAGTATTCAATTTTTATCACAAGTAATGAATCGATTTAAAATCCCTTCATTATTGTGTTGGTTGAGCAAAGTAACACATCAGTCGACGCGTGTTTGCAAGTTCGATTCACTCAATTCATGAGGTACGCATCGTTCAAGTTTTTTTACTTTTTCGATTTGCTTCAAGTGGATTAATACAGTTTTATCGCTTACCCGAAGCAGCTATCTTTGAAGTGCTTTGTGATGGATCTGCTTCCACAATACCCTTAAATTCTTCATTTTCCACTTTGGTCTCCGGCCATCCACGGGGTTGGTTCTAAAGGTCGAAATTTCCAGAACGAAAACGTTGAAACCAAAAACGTACCGTGCTTTCTTTTGCGACACCAGCACCGTACACATCATTAATCCTTTGAGCTGCTTCTGTAGCACTGGTGCCACGGTAGAACTCGTACTTGTTTTTGTATTTCATGTTTTCCATTGTGCAGTAATAAGCGATGCCAAAGAAAAAAATTATGAGTAAAAAACAAATGAATGACTGTTTTCAAAACTCAAATGTATCAGCTAAATGAATTTATAAATTTGAATTTGGAATTCTTAACCAAAGAGTAGATATTTCAGATCAAAGTGATCAGTACGATAAAACGTTAATTTCATATGTAAGGACCTAATATTAATACGCGAAGCAAAAGCTTTCGGTACCTTTATAAGCGTATTGCGTGCACGGAAGACTGTGAGATTTGGCATGGTTAAAGTTTATATGGGGAGTGTAAAAAGCTAAAATTTATCTATAATATCTGTTACTAATATATTAAATAAAATAAATTAATAATTAACCCGACTAGTACTATTGAACTTAAACCCCCCAAAATATTGATATTGTCACTCAAAGAAAAGTAAGAGCAAGTGAGATAATACTCATTGTTTATGAATACTGCAAATATCAAACAAAAAATAGTCTATGATCAACAAGTCGCTGGTCGAATTTCGACCTTAGAGCGATCGCTAGTTCAAACAAATAGTTGTACACTTATCACTGTACCTTTGCATTCTCATAAAGCATCTGAAATTGATCTTCCTTTAATGGGGAAAAACAACACATATATATCGCGTAGAATTGAATAATTAAAGAAACATCTTAAGCTCGAGTACCACATTCTCTAAAATCTTTAACACGAGAAATTATTAAAAAGAGAACAAATGACCCGACTGCAAGAATTCTTGACTAAAAGGAAATATTTTTATTTTTTTTATTTATTTTATCACCATATTTATTTTTTATTTCATTACCATACGTCGTATTTTAATATAACATAGCCTACGTCACTTCGATAATTATTAAAACGAATCTAAAGACACCTCGTATGCTAAAAGGCATCAAGACGTTTAGGCTACAGAGCATGCCAAAGAAATAAACATACATACATACGCACGAAAAACATAACCCTCCTTTTTCGCAGTCGGGTAATATATAACAGTAAAAGTTTTTAAAGTGCGTATAAAATACTTCATTTCCGCTAATCGCTATTGCTTATGACACCGCTGTACGCTTATGACATCGAGCAGATGTTTTAATTGTTCTCGTACAACACGAGGTAGGCTTTAAGTAGTTTTCGATTTCTCAGGACGTGTTTATAGTGTTATTTGTTAAGTACAGTGTTTAATGGTATTGTGTTAGAGAATAAACACTTTGAGGAAACCTGAACAGTGGATATATGTGTCCTCGTACAACAATATAGTGGAAAAATACATAACTTTAACTATCAATAAAATAACACTTTTTTAATTATTCATATTCGCATGGGCACTGTCTAAAGGCACCTTAAATATAACATTTATATATTACAGGCTGATATTTACGGTGCGTTTTCACAGTTGCACATGTAAACATAAATAATTAAAAAGTGTAAATAGGTACAAAATTATACATGAAAACATTGTTAGGGCTGCCACTTTCTATTAAAAGTATTTATTTTCTTTTGAAATAAATTATTGAGCTAAATAGCTTTTGTGAGGTTTTTTTTTTTGTATCAATCACTTAGGTATCCATGGACATAATTTTTATTTATTTATAGTTTATCATAATAACCTCGAAGAAACGGGGCTCGAAAATACTAAGTCCTTAATCAAAATTCAAACATACATTCAAATTAAGCTCTGATTACATGCTCAAAAAGGCCAAACTTAACCACCATTAATCTCTATAGCTGACTTTATCGTAATATAATAATACAACAACTTTAACTTATTCTTAATAATAAGGCAATGACCGGGTCATAACAATAGAGCAATCGGCATGTCATAATAACAATGAAATTACCTAATAATTGGCCTCGAACCACTATACAATTACACAAATAAAGCATTTGCGTGTCCATGACAAGTGTTGTGAAGAGCTGTTGTTATTTCGATAATCAAACTCTAATAATATTTTGATTCAAACGTGTTGCTTATTATTTAAGTAAGTGAATTATAGGAAATTATAATAGCAGAGACTCTAGAGAACATGTGGTGATGAAGTTCAGGCTAACACCGCTGCCGTCGACGACAAGGGAAACAAATTCGGTTTAGTAGCTGTCGTCATATTGGGAATTTTGTGCTTTATAATCACTTACATTATTATAAATAGTACCAAAGATAGTATTAAAAAATGGATCCTCAAACAAGTTGCTCGCGTCGCAATAAGGAACGAAAAAAGGAAAATTCGAATATAACTAATATTGTTTTATTCTACATTGTAATTTTTGTTTTGTCTAAGAAAAACATTTTGAAGTGAAAAAAATTTTTTTTGAAGTGTAATGTGTTTTATCTTTTGTGTAACATTGTATTGTATTGCATTGTATTATGTAAACATTTCTTTATATTATATTTTTTATACTAGGTAGTTACCTAAAGTTAGTAAAAAAATAGGTAGTTAGTTAAAAAAAACATAATACAACAATTAGAAACATAAAATTGGAAAATATTTTTATTAAATTTACTGATAATTTACAAAGTTTATTTATTGTTTGTTTATTTTCCTATTTTATGTTTCTAATTGTTGTATTATGTATTTTTTAACTTTGTATTTAAGGGGGGAATGATGTAGCGTCATCATAAATGTGAATGAACTGTACTTGTGAATTATATGCTCTGTTAGTCCAGTCTCGGTCGGCACACGCAATGTACGCGGTATTAATACTGTGGGGGTTCAGCAGATAGCTGAGGTAGATACCATATTTATATTACAAAAACGGGCAATTCGTGCAAATTGCAACCTGAGACCTCGTGAATCACTAAAGAAATATTTCCAGGAATATAATATATTCACTTTGCTCTCCCAATACATCCTTGATAACTAAATGTATCGACGTAAAAAGATTAAGTTAGATTTTGACAAAGATCAGCACAATGTTAATACTAGAAATAGAGATAAATTAGTCGTACCATGTTTTAGACGTAGTAATAATAATAAAAGTTTTTTAGGTAATAATATCAGGTTTTATAATGAGATTCCGAAGCATATTACTGATTTACCGGATAACAAGTTCTAGAACCATGTCAAGCGGGTTTTACTGTCAAAAGGTTATTATAGTGTGGATCATTATATGAATGATAGTGATGTCTGGAAGGGAATCCCTCTCAGTGCATCCACTAACATAATATTATTGTATTATATTAACACTTTAAAAAGATAAACCCGATTGAGTTTCTTTCCGGTTCTTCTCGATGACTGTGATGTTTTCCGAACCGGCAGTAGTGCTTTGACGTTCATAAGTGCCTTCTTAGGGCCTACATTGAATAAATATTTTCTCGATTTAATTTGATATGACTTAAAACAAAAAGTTATTGGTATTACAAGCGATTTTGCCTTTGTTGGAACTTTATTTTTGTAACAGTAAATTAAAGGCATTGTATTGTAATATTGCGCTGCATAACGACACTCTGGGGAGAACATGTGCAGTAGTGGTATACGGAAAACAAAATAATTCGATACATTGGGCTTGACTTATCGCTGAAGGAAAACTTCAATAGTCCCATAGAGATATCCCTAATTTATATCTAACGACCTATCTACATAGTTATCTTATGAAAAATTTTAGGTACACTTTTTTATAGAACAAATGTGGCATAAAAGTATACCACCATATACCTGGTATCACTAGAGTGTTGCCGACTTTAAAAACCCTCACCTCAAGGAGCTCTGGAAACTCTATTCACTGCAGGAACACAACACAAGGTTACTTGGCTACGATCTTCTGTAAAATTCTCTGTTTCGCACCCGGTTTACTGAGGTAGGAGGTGAGGTTCTCTCGCGTTCTCTTTCTTTCTCACCTAATGATATATTACACATTTCTCTTTTTAGGCTTAGCGTGCTACGCTTTCGATCATAAAGTTATCTAAAATCGACCTGTCAAGCAAATGGTTTAACGTATTTTAAATAACAGTTAATTTTTTGATTTCTGCATTTTAACAAATAAGGCTTTAATATTCCACCGACTTAGGAAAAGAATGGGCCGATCGTTATACTAGAAAAAACGTCTACAGAACAACGTTTTCGGCGGTAGCTAATATATTGTATTTTTGGCTGAATATTCAGAAATACCTAATATTACAAACTTTTTCTTCTTCTTTTTTTAAATTTAAAAGCTTATCGTTGTAGCAATTACCGTTATTCCCTTTTCTCTGCCTTTAATTTGACCTCTTTATACGATAGGACATGAAAAGGTGCAGTACAAAACTAAAAAAATAGAGATAACGTTCTTTTCAACGGGTTTCCACGACGTAACATTCCATGGCGGTCTGAGTCCGGCAGGATCAGGAACAAGACAGATTCGGCAGTTATCATGCGAAAACCTTATAAACTATTACTTGTAATATGAAATCACCCAGTCTTTCTCTATTTAATTTAAATTTAAATCGAAGTTTTGAAAACAAAAACGCTTGAATATAAATCAACAATTAAAACAAATTATAGTTCAATGTAATGAACGGTCTAAGTTTAGTTTCGCGGTCGTAACTACGCCCCGAGGTGTTGTTTCAAAACTTCCCTCCGTACTAATTTGCATAGTACCTACACTTACTTTGTCGGCTTATTACACAGTTCTTCAATCTGTATTCAACATTTTGACTTAATTTTAACTTATATTCTAACTTGAATCTATGACAAACTATGCACTATGTCGTACTGGATCGCGACCACTATATACAATGTATAATAACCGGCATATTGGCACATTACAGTACGCACGCACGGGCTTCATGACTATTAATGTCGACAAAAAAATATGAATAAAGAGAAAGTATTAACGTGTGTCAGATTCATGCTATTCTTACATAATTATATTAAGTCTTGACTTTTTAATAACTAAAATATACAGTAAAGATAATATAACGTAGTAAACATTGGTCCTTCGAGCCAGATATCAAGGAGCTACCTACGGATTTCGTCACTGTTGTTGATTCTATGAATAAAACTGTTTTGTCACGTTGTTACGAGCGCGCACCTCCGTACCGTAAAGCACCGGATAGTGACGAAACAGTCACGGTGACAAAAGTCACTCGTGCGATCTAGCAACTACGCACGTCGCGTTCCGGGATCAATCAGTGTATATTCAGTAGTCAAGTGAGGTGTTATGGATATGTCATCGACAGGATCACGCCTACCATATACATAGATGATGATATACCCGTGATTAACAATTACTTTTGTTTTATTACGTTTCGGGATCAGTCAGTGTATGTCAAACCGCCGAGAGGCTTACAGGTTGGAATGTGAACAACGATCGGCAATGGACTGCCTTTCTCTCAGTAGTTACCGTTGTTTTGTGAGCGTCACTTGGGTTAAATGCAAGTTGCAAGGTATTGTTATTGACTAATCCGCACGTCCACACGACCCGACAGCTCGAGCGAGACTGACCCTTTAAACCTTTTTTTTAGAACTGACTATACTGTTAGCCTTAGAGGCCCTGAAGCCGCTGCGGCTTTTACAGCTTCACCGAACTTGAACACCCTTTAAGCCTGTTGTTTCCTGCTTATATATGTATAGTGCGTGCGGTCGCACAGCGTATTTGTTGCTATCTCGTCAAGTCAATATTGTGGGCCAATAAGAAATTCAATAATAGCTTTCACTAGTTAGTAGTACGATGGTTTCAATGATAACTCCTAAATGGTTCTCCGAGATATATATATATAAAACAGTATTAAGTATTATAACATAAATAACCTAATGAAATGAATGCGAAATTGGTTTTCAGTTGTCTTGTTTGTTACCTTTGATGATAACTGAACGAAACGTTAGTGTCGAGGGGGATGGAATGAAAGGCCCCGTGATTGCGGCGAGCCTGCAATTTGTTAATGGACAACGTTTTTTACGTTGCTCTAGTGAGGAAATTGAACCCTCGGGACTTTTCCTAGAAAATGTCAAATAATTCCTTTGTTTGTGGTAAATTAAATTTAATAATACACAAAAAGCAAGAAGAAAACAGGGTCCATTAAAAAAGTTAGCAACGCGTACATAAATTATTAATTTAAAAAATATTTTAAAATAAGTTTTTATTAAATACTATTTGTGCCCGCGACTTCGCTCGCGTGGACTACAGAATGCCGTCGATGGGCGTACGCGTGTATCGTTCTAATCCCGCTTCCGGCTATATGCTTATTATGAGTGATCCTTAGAAAATAGATATACACACTCGCTGACTTTTTTGCAGGTCTAATTAATATCTAAAATTATGTAGTACATTAATTTGATATATCTCTTATGGTTTACTCAATTTAAGCCATTTAAACGCCCAAATTGGTTCACAATTACCAGTTTTTTTTATTTGCGTAGAAGCATAATTATTTTTCTAAAATAAAAGTAACTTAAGTTATTCCTTATAATATCAGCTATCTGCTAGTGAAAGTCCCGTCAAAATCGGTCCAACCGTTTCGAAGATTACCGGGAACAAACAGACAGAAAGATAAACAGACAGGCAGACAAAAATTTTAAATATTGGTGTATTGTTATATGTATCGTATATACTTTCATATGCATTAAGTTAAAAACTGTTATTCTGACATTACAAACATATACTTCAATTTTATTAATTGTACTAGATTTCAGTTGTACTCAAATTAAATTAACATGGGTAAAAATGCTTTTACGTATCGACTAACGACCTGGACAGCCAAACAGGTATGTGAGACTAGAAAGGTAACATTAAAAAAACCAAAAATACTCACACAAAAATCCCCACGGTGTTCCTAACTTCAACCTTTATGCCGATGACCGGGAACTACATACGCAATACTTCCATTAAATAACTTATATCTAGTAATAAACTTGTTAAAAAATTTTTTTTTTCTTTGCAAACCCTTCCATTTGATACCCATATCATGGGATGTTTTTTAAAAAACTGGTCGCCATCTTTCAGAGTCCGCCATATTGGATTTAGAATGGCGTCACTTAGCTAACCATGTATTTTGTCATCAAAAGTAAACGCGTATGCAAAATTTCAGTTTAATCGGATGGGTATAACTATTTTAAAATTCAGTACCAAGAAATAACCCATACTATAAGGGCAAGTAAAATAAAAGCTTATAAAGATTAGTCTAAAAAAAGCAACTTCTTCTAAGCGTAATATTAATTTTAATACAATCAATTCGATACAAAATATAACAATTAGATACACAAAATGAAAGAATTGATCTCTTAATAGTATTAGATATTAAATATAATAATTACCGTAATCTGTTAATAACCTTTTAATTATTACAACCCAATTAAATATAATATTGTCTATTATTACAGCAAAATCAACCTTTCAGTTTGAATATAAACAACTCAACGTTCCAAAATTATAATTATTTCATTTTACAGTTAGTAATAAGCACTGACTGACAAATAGGGTTGAAAATTGAAATCATTCACGGTCTAGGCTAAGCTCGAATAAATAGAATTGAGATTGGATTCACTTTATTATTGTAGAACTAAATGGTACTAGATGGAGTAGTTTGAAGCAGTTAAATCTAGTTTAAATGCACACAATAACACACCTTAGCTGTAATGTTTAAACTGTTTTATGTCTGTGTTATCAGCTTTTGCTTTTAGTATTACTACAAGACAACTTTTAGCAAAAAAGAAAACCATCTTCAATTATTTTGAGGAGTTCCCTGATATATCTTCAAAGTCGAAGGTCCAATGCCAGTGAAATTAAAATGAGACCACCCTTGAAGTATTTTCATTCCAACGATAGCAGAATAATCTAAATTGATTGATAAACAAAGAAGTTATGGGGGAATATCTATAAAAAACATATACATTTAAATTGAGAACCTTCTCCTCCGTCCGGTAAGCTTAGTTAAAGGTCTCAAGCTAAAGTGAGCTTTCGATAAAAAAAAAAACATCGCGATGAAACCATATCATGGTAGTAGGACATTTTCTAATACCCCCCTGGCTAACTACCACCCTCAAGTTGTTTTTTTTTTATCGAGCATCTTTTGGAGGGTTCCGGTAACTGCATTTAAGAGCCACCAAATTAGATTTAGCTTGTTACCATCTCAGGCGACATCGTCACTTGAAATTAGTTAAGATTTTAGCCGAACGCTATATAAACCTATAAAGAAAATTAAAAAACATTTTTTAAATTGTTAATTTAACTATTTTATAAACTTTACAGCAAGTACATTCGATGGACCACTTTACTTAGAAGATACGAGAAGAAAAATTACGAGAGAAAATGCCGACTCAAAGCACTTAGATAAGCTGAATTATAAATGACTTATACCCTGATTTCCGATTCAGGAATGTCCCTCGGGCTGTGCGTTGTTTTAGAATAATCCTGGACACGAATCTCGTCCTTTTCGCGGGCTTCTTTGTTTTTGTAATCACCGTAAGATTGTTTTAAGCTCTTTTTTGTAATCCAAAGGAGAGAATAGGCATTCTATTTTATTTGTTTTATCGCTTATCTGCTGTAGTTACTAGTTATTAAACTACTGTAACTGTTAGTTAAAGGCACATGTTTAGTTACCACACCAATCCGTCTTAGCTGTACAAAAAATTTAAAAATCTACAATAGGTACCTACTGTATTTTTAGATTACGGTTTTTTTTTTACATTTAAGAGAACATTCATTATGCATTGTGTTTACATTGTATTATCTTACAACGTTTTTTTTCGTACCAACTAATTGGCAAATGACTTCTAAAAAAACTCACTGAAATTGAAACTATTAGTTTCTTTTTTGTAATGTAGATTCTAAATGTACAGATGATCGCATTACTTTGAAAAGGCTAGAAACTCGAGCATACTCTAACTCCCTTATGTACAAATTAATATACTATAAGCAAATTTTCAGTCATCGTTCAACAAGGCAATTTTTAACAAAAAAGAAAACCAGCTGCAATTATTTTGAAGAGTTCCCTGATGTATCTTCTAAGTCAAAGATCCCAAGGTAATGAAATTAAATTGGGACCTCCCAAGAGGTATCCGCTATCCAACAATTCTTGGCAAGAACAGCTGACAAAAAATTGGGGATCTTCTTCACGATTAGACGGGATTTCACACCGAACCAGCTTGTTAGCTTATATCAAGCACAGGTACGGTCATGAGTGGAATGCTGCTGTCGCCTTTGGGATGGATGAGCCAAATGACACTTCATCGAGGTCAGTTCAAGTATCAGTTATACGATCTCGTTGGCTTGTTGGGGATGAAATACTGATGACGGCTAAAATGCTCAGTTTAGAGCATCGACGTAAGGTAGCTTGCCCCTCAGTGTTATAATTTGGAGAGTGTGGACAGGAATTGTATGATTTAATTCCACCCAACCCATTCCACCATAGGACAACTAGACGCTGTGAGTGTTTCCACCTTTATATTGTGAAAATTTCCCCTATTTGCACGAAGCAGGACGCTTCGTTGTTCATTATGCGAACGGCAAAGGAGTGGAAATCACTCGCTTCATCTGTTTTCCCATCCACCTATAACTTGGTACTCTTCAAGCGAAGCGTGAATAGGCATTTAATAGGTAAGCGCGATACATCGTCGGCCTCATCTTAACTTACCATTAGGTAAGATCGAAGCCAAGCGCATACCTTTACTACAAAATAAAGATCACCCAAATCGGTTCATAAAAAACGAAGTTATGGATGACATCCATTAAAAAAAAAAAAATTTCGTTGTTTTTTGAAGCCGGTTATAAACACTACAACATTTATTTATTACAATTTGTTTACAAATATGAAATTGGAACTATTGGACCCTTTTGTGATATTGTATTGTAAGGTATGAATGAAGAAAAGGATAAAAGTTATCGTAAGAGCCCTAACAGTTTTTAACTTCGAAACTTGATTATCTCGATATTCGTATAATCCGAATATTCCATAAATTCTCTATCCGGTTTGGAATAAATAAATAAATTGCTATAACAACACCAGCTGATGTTCGGTGAAATTACTTATTATTTTGATAAAAGTTATTGCACTGCTTTGAACAACCCTTAAATATTTTTTTTAACAATCATCTAAACCGATCACTTGGAATTGTTATGCATTGTATACATGGAATTCAGTGTATACATTATTATTTTTCTTTCAATTTGACCCCTGCCCTATAGATACAAAAAGGATGTAAGTCAAAACCACCACAGAATTAAAAAGATACTTATTTACCTTACAACCATAAAAGCTAAAGTTGCAATTAGTTTGTTCAGACTTACGTCTTTACGCTTTTAAGGTATGGAATTAGCATTCATCATGCAATATCCCATTCCACAGGCACTAAGCCGCGAACATCCACAATGAAATGGAAATCAATTTTCTCCTTTGATTAAGATTCACGTTGTCTTCACATCTGTGGCTTTCATTGATTACCTACGTTTTGTTTTTCACTGTAATTCTATTTTCATTTTTTTTTCCAAGCTTCACTTTGGTAACAGATACAATATTCAGCTACAAGCTTGAGCGCTTGGAAAAGAAAATTAATAGTGATATCTAGAAAAATCTCTGTGCATTCACTAAATTATTAATATGATTATGCCGTACGTTACTCTGACAAAAACAGAAAAATGACTCGTTCAATTTATTTATTTTGTTTTGTTCGCCTCAATACAGGGGTGGTTTATGATTTAATTTGTTAAAAAAAAAACAACAACCCAAAGATCAAAAAAAATCAAAATTTGTATTTTTTTATGGTAATCACCACTTCGGATTACTTTTAGATACAATATATATGTAGTGGAATCTATTACATGTAAAATGTTTTTTTTTTTTTTTTGTAAAAACATAATAAATTTATATAGGTAATGGATTTGTCTCAATTCGTCAAGCAAATGCGTTCACTTGCATTTTGCTGAATGCTGAATTATTATACTAAACTTGAAACGCTTAATCGAAATCTTTTCAGTGTCAGAAGCAAGGAGTACCACTTGAAGAACATCCAAACCTATTTGCTTGAGACGCTCTGGGTCGCATCTACACTGTGTATCCAAATAAATATTCGTGGTCTGACGTCGTTTCAACAACTGAAAACCGTTAATATGCATCTGTTTGTGATTTTACGTGAGGCGTGTCAACTCTTTCCGTCATTTGAGAACGATTCGCATTAGATCAATACGCTCAAAGATTCCGTATCAAATATACACATTGTATGTAATTATCATATCCACATGTTTCTCTTCCAATTCGAACGATTTGTGGATCAAATATGAGGACGATATATCTGAAGATGTTTTGGATCATGTGTGTCGCCAAAATTTAAATCAGACTTTCCAAATTACTGCAAAATTTCACAATGACACGTTGATCATGATCAAAAACATGTATTTATTGATGGTATTGTATTTGGGAATAATACTACCCAATCGTCCACAGCACGATGCATTTGATCACGAATTACAAATAGAACAAGAATACGGTACCGAAGCATTAGCTGAAGCTGTTCGTACAAATATTTCGCAATTGCATCAACAAAAAAAGACTACATACGACTCTTTGATAGAAGCTTTGAACAGTGGAACTGGTGGAATTTGTGACGATTTCATAATGGTTCACTAAAGGTTACTTGAGATACTGGACAGCACCATGAAAGATCATCTTGACAAACAAAAAAATTTGGTGAAGCCATGTTTCCGTTGACCCGTAATTTTAGTCAGACTCTTCCAGTTATTTCATGATCAAATGTAGCTGACGAACTAAACACGTGCTTAAGTTCATTGAATTTAAGTTAGTACTCTGATTGACGGTTAACATACAAAAAGATCGAAATGCAGATGTGTTTACGAAGCAATTGTTAGGCATTGGTTATGAGAAAATTGCAGTTTGCATCTTAACCGGATTTATCGCATTGCCCAATGGTTTCTGTCAATTGATAGAATCGAAGCAGGAACTATTGCGACGTGTTTTTTCGAACACAGTGCAAAACTTCAAAAACCATAATTGTCGGTGAAAATCAAATATGGCGATGATCTCAACGTGATAATTAAAATTTCAATCTGGGACAGTTGACATAGCCATCAACCAGGATGAGGTTAGTCAATATACCTCACAGATATTTGAATTCGCTACAATTGTGTAGATAACCATCTCACAACTTGCAATAGAAAGTAAGCTCAGTCATCGACATGTTACTTAGCATCAATCAACCGTGACTATGCAATGGAACGAGACTGCCTATGAAGAGGCTTTTAAACAAAGCGTTATCGAGGTAACGATTATCATGAGAAAGTATAAAGCAGAGAATGTTTTGACTCCACTTATACCGATGATTACAACGGACTTGCCATTCGATTTCAAATGGCTGCAATTCCACGTGCTTTACTATAATCAAGGCCAAATTACAAGGTTAGTCTTTGGAAGTTTGCGGAATTAACATGGAGTTTCCGTATTACGCGCATCGACAACAGTATTTTACGTTTCCGCGTGTCGAAAAGCTTTGTTTCAATGGTCCATAAGCATGAAGAGCTACAAACTAATCATTTTTAGGTGGTAAGTAGTTCACCGAGTTATCAATACATCGTACAGCTCATTTCTATAAATCCGGCTACATGGTTCTTTACAACATATTTCTCTACCTTTTATAGTTTCAGAGTTCCCTTCACTGATCGTTTTCAATGTTACATCTTTATACAGCCAATACTTTGATTGTGGTTTTACACTAGACTTTAATAAAGGAAAATCATCATAAAACAATAAATCGATCTAACTACGTGTATGCCTCATGAAGAATGCATGCACACAGCCGGCACTCATAAACGAGATCGTGAGAAACGCGGTGAGATCGCACCCTCGTTTTTCATTCGCGTTATTACGTACGTCTTAAATTTCCATACGATTTCAATATAACCTTCGCCTTTTCATTTTTTGTTCCATGCCGTCATCTCTTCTTTTCTCAATGCGAACATATTTCATGTGTATATATATTTTGATTTTAATTCCAGAACTGAACTATATTCTCTCTTAGATAACGTCACCAATCTCGAACATAACGATGTATTCAGAAGCTAATAGGCTTGAGCAAAAAAGTATTAAGCATGTCATTAGTATGCAAAAGTAAAGACATTTATTATACTAGCGTTGTGCCCGCGGCTCCGCACGTGTTTGTTACTACGCAGTAGTTATTTATATCCCGTAATTTTATTTTTATTCATATTATTGACAATTCATATACCGTATCAATTAAGAAATGGTATGTATTTCCCGTGTACAATTTTCATGAAAGTGTAAAAAAGTATATATTACTCGATTTCTAATATATTATTAACGATTTTTATAACTTCTCATTATTATCTGTGGTATGATGTATGCTTCTCGTCAACAAATTTTTATCAGAATCAATTAAGAGTTAAAGAAAGTTTTAATTTTTTCATTCTTCTTTTTTCACTATTTCCAGAAATAATATTTACAATTGTTATAGCCTATCAATAATTTTATTACTTATACTTCCCGTGTAGGTACAATAATTTCATAAAAATCAGTTAAGAATTAAAGATGTTGACATTTTTTGTGATTTCTTTTTTTTGATCCCTAAAAGTTTTGTTGAAAATTCATATAGCTTATCACTCATGTAATGAATTCCGTGTAGAATTTTTTTTTTTCTAAATCAGTCAAGTATTAACAAAAATGGTTATTCTTGATTTTTTTTACAATTTCTAAAAGTAATTTCGAATTTTCTTATTCCCTATCAATTGGCCAATAATATAAGCATCCCGTGTACAAAATTTCATAAGATTCGGTCAAGCCGTTTTTGAGTTAAATCCGGACATACAAATATAGCGACAGATAGACACACAGACAAAAAAAAATTAATGGCATATTCGTGGTCAATATCGTTTATATAGTGTGCCTATCGGGAAATTATATTATAATATAATTATTGTAATATAGATTATGTATATTTTTTCTAAACAAAGTTTCAGTTATATCAATATCAATAATACGACTTATTAAAAAAACCTATTTATTAACATAAAGCATACCTTTTTATTTTATAATAATATTAAATTGCGAGATATTGGAGAAATAAAGAGAAATTATATAATTTGAAAGAATAATATATTTAATTTTGGCCACATTACTTGTAGAACGGCATTTTCGAGTAGTGGTCTTCTACTAGAAGACGCTACGTTGATAGATCTGCCACAAGATGGACCGATGATCTAATGAAGGTTGCAGGAATCAACTAGATTTAATCAACGCAGGGCTGACCGGTACGACGAAAACTATTAGAGACCTACGTCTAGCAGTTGAGTTCTTTTGGTAAAGATGAATCAGACTCAAAGTCAAGAGTTAAAACTATGCCCAAGGAATTAGGCGTTTGTAACTTATTAACTCCTATACAACCACAAATATATATCCGACGACATCTGGATTCAAAACAGAACACGAAGAAATCCAAAGCTTCTTTGAAAGTTTTGTATGGAGGATTGTAAATAAAAAAACTACCAAAAACCACAAGGTGATCTTTTATTACTTTGAGTGAAATATCAAAGTAAATATGATGAGAGACAATGACCATTTTGGCCAGCCAATCCTCATAATATTCCAAAAATTTTGAAGACATTGTTTCAATATAGCATGCACCAAAACCATGTCAATTAACAATGGGTCTAAATCTACAATGAGTCTGAGTGTTTTTAAAAAAGACCTCGTATTGAAACCATACAATAGTGACAAGCCATTTTACAGACATTAACTGGCTAGCTACCACACTTACGTTGTTAAAAGCTAGCATTTAAAAAGATCTTGTATAAAAAGGTTCATTAGGCAAAATAATTTGAAAATCACAGACAAAAATTTGAAACGATTTCTAAATTAATTCAAATGGCATAATCACGAGTAAAGTAACGAACAAAATTTAGTTACGAACGAACTTGTAAGTAAATGGACCGGAGTAAGGTCAATTCTAATAAGGTCTGTGTTGAGTTACAGGGATACGATATAAAGTTTCCTTCATTTATTTTCTACGACCTTATTTACATTTATATGTAAATAAGATTAAGTTGCCTAAATAAGTAGTTGACTTAATTATCCCAAATTTTAACTATAATATATATCTCCATAAGGTTAATTAATATGTTTTGTAAAAATCATAATTAATTTATGGTCCTAAACGCGACTGCTATGCTCGAGGTCCTAGGTTCGATTCCCAGGTCATAAAGTTTTATTTGAGGTTTTCTATGAAATTCCCAGTAGCAGCTCAGTGTTTGGCTTTGTGCCCAATTAATGGCAATAGGCTCGCCCCCTGTTACATAAGACCTAAAATATAGTCTGCGAACTGTGGGTATATACCTCTGCCTAACACTTCGGGGTACAGGCGTGATAGTATCTTATGTAACTTTATAGTTACGAATAGTTTACCTAACTCGCGTCACGCAATTTATCATAGGTTTTTTTAGGTAGAATTTCTTTGGTTACGAATAATTTTGAATTCGTTATAATCTTCTACGGTATTCGTTAAAGTGAAAAACTGTAAAGGACAATCTTAATCTACATTAAATGCCCAAGGAAACTAACAAACTTATCTGGATAAAGATTAATACTGAATTCGAGAAAATAGCTTCGAAAATAACGCAATATTTTTAAATAATATTTTGATAATGCCATCGCGGTCTTTTCTCAACGTTTTTTGAAGAACTAAAAGTTTTTTACATTATTTGAATGTACGTCATATGGTTTAGCCAGCGTAAGCCATGTAAGCGGCCAAAATTCATTTTTTAACGACTTTATTAAAAATAATTGAATTTTCTCTTCTATAAAAAAACTTTATTGAAATGTATTGTATAAATCCGTCGCGTAGTTTAAAAGATCTAAGCGGAAATAGGGGGACATACAGCGAGAAGTGACTTCATTTTATACTATGTATAGATAGATAGAAGATGTTTCATCAAAATATTATAAATAGGAGACTTTTTGAATGTAGGGGGGTCAAATAACATCTTAATACTTGAGACGTCCTGCCCAACTTAACTGCTCGTGTTGCACCCCGCTGAGTAACGAACAAGAAAATGAGGATAGTAGGGTGGGAGGGATGTACAGCTCGATTGTGTCGCGACCACCATGCATATGGCGAAAAGACCCTTAAATTGATTCACGACGGTGCACATTCATTTTCTATTTACGCAGGCGAGCACGAAAGCTGTGATTCGCGATAGATTATTGATCATTGTTGTTTCTTTGCCCTTGTTTATCATCACTCACAGTTTCGTTACTAAAACGTGTTACTATAAAAAATAATCTCAATACTTTTCTCTATGGCCCTTTTATATCACTTATTACTTACATAGATTATCATTTCATTGGCATCACCTCAAGGTTGGTGAGATCTTGTTTTTGCTTTAGATAATATCGAAATATTTAAAAGTCCTATCAAGTGATGTTCCAGAGTTAGTGAAAACTAACTTTCCAAACTAGCATTTTTCCGTTGAAAATTCATTGTAAGAACGTATTTGTGTGTTTAAATAGCTATGCTTAAACTTCATCCTTGCAAGGCTTAACGTGATATCATTTTCGGCTAACTAGTCATTTAATATCTGACAAAACTGTAGAGAAACGCTAAACCAAAAAGAATACAAAATTAGATCAATACGGTTCACGAGGTATACTAAAGTTTTTCATCGCCAAACTATGAAAACTTGCTTAACTTCGTCAATTTAAAGCTATAAAAACAAATTTTAATACCGCGGTACAGACCGACTAGCGACATAATTTAAAACTTAAAATTTTCATCTTGCATTTTCATGAAGCAATGATAGCACCGTGGTAGCGTATACGAATACTACGGCAATTGAGGTAAGTTCGAATCTCTACAATAAGCCAGAGCTTTCGGTGAAGGAAAACAAATCAAATCATAGCATGGTGACTATTTTCTAATGCTCTCCTGGCTAACTACCACCCGAGCGTTAAGGGCCTTAGGTGTGTTCTGGTAGCTGTTCTTGAGAGCTAGTTCACTCACTAGGCTTAGCATGTCACCATCTTAGGACACATTGAGGTAAAATCTATAAAGAATTTAAAAAAAACCTAACTCTGAAGACGAAGATAGTTCTGTAATAATGAGTCCGGTGCCCGTGTTAAGCGATGTGAATTCAAAACGGAAGCTTTCCAGGAGAACATCGCGGTAAAAGAAATAAGTATTTTATTGGGGTTTTTCTAGAACCCAACCCGGCTAACTACCAATCAAAACAAATGTTCCAACAGATACACTTGAGGGTCAATCTCATCTTTTTAGCTACATCTTTCCGAAACACCATGTATAAAACTATAAAAAACTTCAATTAATATTACACCTGTATAATTGTTTTTTTTTTTTTTTCACAGAGAAACTTGAAATATAACGTCACTATTAAATTAATTAATCAATTTAATCGAAACGTTAAAACTGTTTATTTAACACCATAAACCTTAATTAATATTTTTCAAAACTTCACACAATGGAAATATTAAATAATTTTAACATAAATTCTTTGATGTAAGTAATGCATATTTTATAAGTTTACATGACCGGTCGAAAACATAACAAAATAAATCTGTGTACTGTGTTTATTAAACTTTATAATATATTAAGTGTTTCATTTTATAATTTTTAAATGGTCCCACTGCTCTTTATTATACTGCAATGTATTACAGTGCCTGAGACACTATGTAGAACAATAATTTCTATTATAATAATTGCTAAAAAGAACTAAAATTTGTAGTCGGTAATCTCCAACACAACTCATCCAATTATAAAAATTATTTCATTGATATAAAAGTAACTTAATCTTAAATGGCATATCTTTTATGGTTATTAAATTGTATAGTGTAATTAAAGTGAACAAAGTCTCGGCCGACTAGCATATCACCTTAATTGATTTTTATAAATTAATAAAAATATTAATAATTAATAATAATATTAATAATCAAATTAGAATTAATTAATAAAATATTAATTAATTAATAGAATAACTACTATTTAAAACACTATAACATTGAGAACTGTAAGTTAATAACCATAAACCGTACATATATATAAATCAATAATACCTATACACAAAATCCCGTATAGCAGAACGCGACATTTTCCTCTATTTGTATGTACTAAGTAAAAATATTTTCTTATTTACCTCGAGAGAGACAGAGATCCCATTCACACGCACGCACTGTTCACACACACACAAAGCACTATCGTTATATACGAAAATACGTAATTACACTTTATACCACTATATTAACAGTAATAATATCACTAATTACTCTATTAGAAGCGTAATTTTGTATTGTTGGTGAAAGGATAGATCGACCGGCGTAGCGTGTGCTACGAGCTACGAGCGCGCTACGACTGGCGTAGACCCCGCCCCACCGCGTCTCGCGTTCTTCGGATGTGTTTAAAACGCCGAGAAACATAAATTATTTATGTTAAATATTAATAAAATAATTAAGAATATTAAAGTTATTTATATACATTTCTTTGAACTGCCTCTTCAGTGAAGTTTAGCGATCAGTTTCTTGTATATTTATCCTATTATCACGCAGTTTGTGTTGAGAAATTGAATAACATAGCTTAATGGTAGATAAAAAATTCAAAATACTATTTTTTTAACCACTCTAATAAAGAAGAATAAAGAGAGGTAGAGCGTATATAAATTTCTTTGCAGATCTCTCTGTAATAAGGCTACCACGTCTGGTGGAAGAGTGGAGAAGGTGAAGGGTGGAGACTACAGAAGATCGCATCCAAATCACTTTCGGTGAGTAGGGTTCCCACAGCTCCTTGCGAAAAGAAGTTCAAGGTTTGCAATGAGTTAGAGATACCTCTGGTGCTACAAATGTCCATAGATTACAACCACCGCTTACCATAAGGCGGACCGTAAGCTTATTTGGCAATTCACAATTGTTCGTAATTTGTCTTTTATATCCCTTCCATTAGATGGCCATACATATACAGTAGTTTAATGTCTTTAGTTATATATTAAGTTTATAAAATATACTTCATCCCAAAAGAAACTGTAATAAAACACACTTATGTGTGACCGGCAACTCCAAATAACTCTCTATCATAGAGATCGTGTATCGCTTTTCTTCAGCAAAAAAGATTAAGTCTAACAGGATTTTAATACACGTCCCACCAGCAACTTTTTTATACAGCAAAGGTGGCAAACAGGCATTCAGCCCGCCTAAAGGTAAGCGGTTATCTTATCCTATGGACGCCTGTAATATCACTAGCGCTTTGCCGATCTTGAACCCCCCTACCCCAAAGAGCTCTGAAACCCTACTGACCGCAGGAACACAATACAAAGTTGTACTGATGTTGGTGTGATGTTCTGTTGGTTTAAGGTACTCTACCAATCGGACTGCCACAAGTAGAGAGAAATCTCAAAACAAATTTCTCTGTGTCCTACCTTTTTATGCTACTAGTTGTTCTTGATTTCAAACAATGAAGTCTGCTTTTCTTTAGCCGTCGAATGTCAATAAATTTGTATTATATAATCATGTGGAAGAAAATAGATAATATTATTTTAAATTAATTAGATTTATACACTGACTTCCGGTACAGTTGTGTAATTGACTAAAGCACTTTCAGACCAATGATAAGCCATTTTGACAAGTAAATATTTGTAAGTAAATATTGTCGTAGGGCCTCTCGACAGACTACCGTCATTTCCTCCCTCTCTTGCGGCAAGTCAAGCCTAGGTCCGTTCCTTCGGTATGGAACCCTTCAATCTAGCAGCCGCCGGCGTGATACAAGTGACACTGCTCTTGCAATCACTTAGCTACCCACAGACACCATTACACAGAATATGTTCATACATACGTGCACTCCACACAAGTACACAGGTTCTGTAAGGGACATTTTTTTGTTTTTTTACGATAGTTAGTTTAAACCATGTTGACAGATTACGAAATACATATGCACATGTTCCTTCCTCCCTTCTGGGAGGCATATATATATATATATGTTAGCTTAGATCGAATTATTATGGATAAGGAATTAGTCAGATCGTGACTTCATTGCAATCGCGGCAACAGCCCAAGCCGAGGTCCGGCCACTTTGGCACTCTTACGCGTATGGTCCCCACGCTTTCGTGGCTGAATGACGTAAGCATACGCCTCCAAACCATGGTGATGCTGTAAAAACTCAAAGGCTCTAGTTTTTAGAGCCCCTCAGGCTAAGAGTATAGTTAGAAAAAGATCAGAAGTTCTGCAGTCGCGGACATGGCACGACAGTGTCTGAACTGTCTATGCAATTTATCCACCAACATATATCCATACTAGTGTATATTTATTACACACAGTCCAAGCTACTGGGGCTAAGTCCGTGAAAATTTGCATGCTGGTTTCTTTTACGCTGTAAGTGAGTAATAAGGAGTGATTTTTGGAAATTCAACCCCTAAGCTAATGAAAAAGGGTGTGGAAATTTGTATGAAATTCCGTCATTTTTGTAAATAGATTAAATTCATATTTAACAATTCAGGCAGAAACTAAAAATGACATCATTTATAGTTTTTTTTAAATTAATTACCTAAGGCTGTAAAAATGGGATTTAAGTTTGTATAATTCAATAAAATAAATATATTAGACAAAAGTAGTACCAACGAATTAATACCTTTCGCGATGTAGACACTAAAAACGGATTTACCTCAAATCCTATCCAAAATTCTAACCCGATTGGAACCGTTAGGTACTTCTAATCTGTAATATAGATAATTCGCTGTAACCAATTACTAGTTTAAACAATGTAATAATACAAAGGATTCCAGTAAAAGTATTTCAGTTGGCAACTGCGCTTCAGTGCAAATCGAGCACCGAAACGAAGTAAGCGCGTGCCTCGATATAGAGAGCCAAAGGGGCTGCTAAACCTTGGAAACAACTCGATTGCTGTAAATCCGTATTATGGTTCGTCAAAGCAATTATTACCACCCTCTCTGGCTTACATGTTTCAATTTAAAACTATGCACATCCCTTTTAATTTTTGAATTGAAAACTTCTTCAGCACCGATTTGAAACTCGATGAAATGTAAAAGCGACACTAAAACAGACAAACACAATACATGTAAAGGATAGAAATACATTATATAGGGTTAATACAAGTCTTGATTTTCACGACTATGATCGTCGTCGAAATGGCCTAGCGGTATGACGGCAAGACTTGTACGCGCTGTTGTATGTACACTATGAGTGGTTGATAGTTTGAGTCCCTGTGATATGTATAAGAATAAAAAAAATAGATTTTAAAGAAAATATATTTATGTTTTCTGAAGGTTAAACTTCTACAGAGTGTGAACTGCGCATATATTTCTTATTATGACAGCTGTTAGATAGATTGTGTTTTTTTGCGAAAATTTTGCACTACACAGCGATTTATCTTTACTAGCGGTCGCCCAATGATCGAAATTCGATCAGCGACTTTTTAATCATAGACTATTTCCTGTTTGATATTTGCAGTATGAACATACACAATGAATATTATATCACTTGCTGTCACTTTTCATTGATTGACAATATCCATATTTTGGGGGGTCTAAATTCAATGGCACTGGTTGAATGAGGATTCACAGTATTAATTTATTTAATTTAATATATTAGTAACAGATTTTATAGATATATTTTAGCTTTTTGCACTCCTTCTCCATATAAACTTTAACCATGCCAAATCTCACAGTCATCTGTGCACGCAATACGTATAAAAATGTACCGAAATCTTTTCCTTCACGTATTAATATATAGATTATTCAAAATTATTTCTTTTGTATAACGATTTACAAAATAAATGTAATTTAGAACAATATTCAATATTCTAATGCAAGTTTTAAGCCTCCTCCAATTTACGTCATTCATCCTCTTTCC
Organism: Saturnia japonica; assembly: GCA_033032175.1. Classification (NCBI taxonomy): domain Eukaryota; kingdom Metazoa; phylum Arthropoda; class Insecta; order Lepidoptera; family Saturniidae; genus Saturnia; species Saturnia japonica. Next base: position 14,350,802 of record CM065325.1, read on the forward strand.
ATGTTAATCTTGATCATGCCCTTCCAATATTATAGACTCAGCTCATTACAGCTGTATTATAACCAAGTATTTGCGCAGATAATCAAGAATGTGCAATAAAATTTTCATAATAGAAAACAATAGGAGACGGGTATTTCTGGGCCCTGGATGTAATTAGTTGAAATATGGTTTATGAAATTGAATATATGTTTGTTTTTAAAATCGTACAGTATCATTAAAATCCACAATCAATAAAATAAGTAAACTAATAACTTTCAAAGATAATAAACATAACCCTTTTTTGATATTAATCGTAATTTAAAAATAGTTTAATTGAAGTTTATTACATGACTTCGCTTAAACGAAACTTCTAAATCTCTGCTTTTAGATTGCAAAAAATCCGCTTTTTTCAGTGACTGTTTAATAAGGCATTAGCTATTAATTTACACCGTTTTCATATTTTTTCCAACGCCATTTCTGTATAAAAAGTAATGTCCTCCTCCGTCTCCTTTAATGAAAAATAGAATGTTGTATTTCTACAGTAAGTTGGGTTACCAGAGCTCGTTGGGGAAGGGGAAAGTAGTGATACCTATGGTATAACAGGCATCCGTATATTACAGAACCGCTTACCATCAGGCGGGGCGTATGCTTATTTCTCACCTAAATTGTATATAAAATATGTAATAATAAGTTAAATCAGTATAATGATGCACATCAACGTTACAGCATTCTTTCAAAATAGTGCGTTGATACGATAACAAAGGCTATTTCCATCTCGTAGCAAAACGTTCAAAGGTATTTCGTAAGTAGTTTCATGACTATTTTCGAAGCTGCGACTGCAAGTTTTACCGTCTCGCTCGCTCTCAAAGTTCTCACGGTTCAATCACCCTTGACGTTCGGTACGAGCTATAAGTATAAGCGACTACATCGAAACAAAATAATCCTTATATTTCTGACATCAAAATTGATGGAACACCCATTTAAACTTTGACACCTAATTTTACGCTCTTAGAGTTGACTTTCAAAAACGCTCCTACGTCATATTAATTAGTAGCAAGTAACGATTTATTTTTTAATTTGGATTTAGTTTTCACTTTGTTTTTAAATAACATACAAATAAAGCATACGTTCGAATCGTTTTAAAGCTCGTTCGTTTTATATTTTTTGTTTCAAATAATTCGCACTATCATATAATTTTAATATTATAAAATGTGCGAAAATAGTTCTAACTGTTTCTTATATTCACACAACTAAACCTCTAAGCCGAAGGTAATGAAATTTGACATAGAGGTTACCTGGGTCCTAAAGAAAGAGGTAGTATGAAAAACACGCAGACGTAGGAGAAAAGGCTAGTTTTAAATAAATATACAATTTAAAGATAATTATGAGCCTTTTGATTCGAACCAAATATCATAAACGGACAAAACTTTCATTCTTAAACTGTAAGAAGGTTTTTAATTTAATGATATTTAGCGGCGTTAATTAGTTTAAGTCGCTAATCACTTACTATATAGCCCAACACCTATGTGTGGTGCGTAACGCAGGCGCAATACATTCGCACCCGGGACACAAAAACCTTCGATGTTTTGTTATCAGAACAATGTTGCCAACAGTAAATTAAAAGAAAATCATTTTAAAACAAAAATGTATTATTTTCACTGCTCATTGAAGTCTTTCGTTTATTGCCTCTTTCTTACCAGTACACTTGGCCTGAGGTTGGCCTTAGTATTACACTTTTCCGGGTTATAGCGTATTAGCCAAAATTTAGTGTTCTGAAATCCAGTAGTTCTATTTTTACCGCCAGATGGCAGTACTAAATGGCAGCCAGTCTAGGTTTGTTTTATATTTATGATTTTTTCCTTCATTGTTAAACAATGTTGTCACTGAATGAACGTAAAATAATAAATCTTCCACAAAGGGTAAAATTTGGATCTATTTTGTTCCATCTCACCCTCTATGGTTTTAAGGTGAAAAATTTAGAGATAATTTTAAAAATTAATAGACCATGTACTTACACATGTACTTACATGATAGGGCATTTTTCAATACTTTATAGATCTAACGTTTACCATTATATTATCCGTCATTCTGTGACTAACTGCGAATAGGAAGTTAGTCAGATCGCGACTACTTTGCAATCGCGGCATCAGCCCAAGCCGAGGTCCGCCCACTTTGGCACCCTTGCGCGCTTGTTGGCCACGCTTACACGACTGAGTGCCTTATATGTTCGCCCTCACGCCCGGTAATGTTGTAAAAGTCATCAGCGGCTCTGTTTTTGGACAGGGTCCCTCAGGCTAACAGTAATGTAAATCGAAAAAAAAACTGTGACTAACTGAGATAAACGTAGAAAGAACTGACACACAACTGCAGTTCTCGGAACACACCTATATCTGTTTGATGACAGATTAGCAATTTAAAGATGGTAGCTAGTCACGTGGGCATTAGAAAGCGCTCTATCTGTTTTCATTTTATTACGCTGTTCACCTTCACGAATTATCAGACACATTGTAGAATTTCAAATCAAATAGATCGAAGCAGTATTGAAATACTCTCACCATGACGTCTTCGACATGAATCATAGCACATGAGGGCTCCTGTAGACGACGCCGCGTTCACGCGCGCGCAGCAACACCACCAAAGCATAATTCCTATATCACAGTACCTTTTTAAGTAATACATTGCTAGCCACAAAAATTATACGTGTAGGAACAGGTTTAACTAATAATTTGTGAATGTTTTGATATTCATTCGAATATAATCACAAAACTTACACAAATCTATTCCTAGATCTTTATACTTAGTGTATGGAATCCACCATGTTGTTCTCTTTGTATCAAAATAGGATGAACCCATAAGCGTCTATTTGACTACATACTTGTATTTAGCCATTTCTTTACATATAGTATGCAAACACTACCTCCTTTTTTTAGTTAAATTCATCTTCATTATGCTTACAAGTATGTTGTTCGTGGCTAGCAATGTATAACTATAAATGTACCGTGATATGGCAATCATGCGGTGGCTACAGTGCCGTGTACACAAGCCCTAAATAATATAGAAGGAAGTTACTAAGATAACTTCAAACCTATGCTTATGTGGAACTAGACTTACGGATATGAAGTACATTGATAAGATTTTAACTATATGTGTATGATTGTCACTGTAATGAAAATTTATTAAATACATCTGGAAGTGTTTTCGAGTAGCACCCAAGCATCGAAAGACGCAACGTAGCCAAACGCGCAACAAGGTCGATCAACGACCTAGAGAAGTTTGCAGGAACCTTTGGAGGAAGCATATGCCCAGCTGTAGACGTCTTCCGATTAACTGAATGGAAACTTACTTCTGAAAGTAACTTATATTTAATTTCAATGTAAACACTATACTCAAAGAGTCTTTCGTTAATGTATTCACGAATTTATTGATATAATAATATTAATCATCTAATGGAACAGACATTCCTCTCTCAAACATCTGTATATACTTATTATGAATATATATTTGGAAACCATTCAACATCCCGGCTTTCCAATTATTTCAATATTAAAGTTTCGGTTCGATTCTACCTGAGGCTTTTGTTTCGTGTTGTATGTACTGTCTATTGTAACCATGTTAACCGATTATCGTCGGACAGTTTCCGATAGAGATATCTTCGATTTTTTTTTCATCGCATTGTTTTATGTAACTATTACGCAAAATTTATACCTATTTATAATAAAACAGCAAGGAAGCTAAATCTGTACATTAACAATATAGCGAAAAAACACCATTAGAGGGTTTATGAAACTGCCTGTCTGTCGGTCGGCTAATTTTATTTTCTTTTTAGACAACTTAGGTAACTAACAATTTGTGGCCTGCCTGATAGCAAAAGGATACACTAGCCTATGTACGTGTTGCCGACCCTGAACCACCCCACCCCAAGGAACTATGGAAACCCTAATCAGCACTCGATCTTCTGTAGGGTGGAGGTATTCCACCCAGTCGAGCTGCACCAAGTAGAGAGAAAACTCCAAGGAGATGTATCTGTGACTAACCTTTTTTTTTAATATAGTAAGCACAGCACAATCCAAACACAATGGAGACCATAGAGAGATCCAAGTACATCGGCAGTCACCACTGTCAAGCCGGCCTGTATAAATATTTCTTCTCATTACACTTAAAGGGCCCGATGTCTTAAGGAGGGAACACATTGGCCGGGAGGAGGTTCACAGCTTCACGGTATAACAAAGATAAGTCATAGAGAAATTTTTAGTGCGTGCCGAGATGGAAGTTATTGCAGAACTGTGACTCTAAAGCCCAGCGCGTGTGGTTCTCTTATGGAAGGGAGAGGAGTGTAGTAGACTGAATATTTCTATGGCATATAAATTGCTTAATGTATTATTATATTAAGTGAGCAATTCTTGTGTATATATATATACAAGAATTTCGATAAAACTTTGTATTTAGATAATGTTTTACATTCCAAGTTTACCAAGATAGGTGTTTTTCTTTTTTTGTTTATAAGATACCGAGCGCAGCTCAGTCGCCCAGGTATTATATCTTTAGTTATAATAAAATAGTAGGCAATCGAAATCTGTACATTAAAGATATTCACATAAAGATATTTGTGGTTCGCTGCGTTTGTACATTTCAGTGATATAACAAAATAGTGACTTCATTGTTAAAACTTTCCAGGGTGTTTTTGTGGTATCTCTGAAATCATTTTCCATATTTTTATTTCCAATCCAATTATAAATATTCTCAAAATAGCAATGATGACTTGTTGGTAGCTTTCAGTGAAAGAAAACATCGTAATGAAACCATAGCATGGTGGTAGGGCATTTTTTAATATCCGCCTGGGTTGATACCACCATCCGTCCGTGTTATTATTTCTAAATAACTTCGCTTGTGCACAAAACAAAATTATATTATGCAAAATGGCACCTATATCGCACAAAACAGAATAAAATAACGAAAACAAAAAAACATGTGCGGCTAAAAAACTAAGTTCGTTTGATAGAATCTTAATACTCGCACGTACTCTTTCTTACACTCGTATATAAAATAAAGAAAGAGAGAGGGAGACACAGAGAATGAAAATCGCAAGCCGTAAATAACTTCGTTCCAATAAAGTTTCTACAAATTCTAAAGGTAAGAAACAACATTGTAAAATTCTTGAAAACAGTACAATTAAATAATGTTGAATTTAACCATAAACATATAAAAATATAATTATGCCATTAAGCAGTTAATTTAAGTCTTGATTTTCATGTCCATGATCGTCGTTGAATTGACCTAGATATGTAACGACCATATTTGTACGCACTGTTAATGTACAGTATAAGTAGTTAATAGTTCGAGTTTCCTTGATTCAGGATATTACAAAAAAGATTTTAAAGAAAAAGTTTAAGACACATGCAGGAGCTTAACACTTTTTCCTTTCGTGACGATTTATACAAGTAAACCCCCAGCGCAAGCCGCGTTATTTCATTCCAAAAAAATAAATAATAAACCATATCATAGATATGCCTTTCACATATGTTCCCACTAATAAATTATTTCCAGACCCTATTCCGTGCAAATACCATTGTATGAACTGAAATCTCAGTAAAACGGGACGATTCCAAGAAACCTTAAAAAGCGTTCGTCACCTAGTGGCTACGCACAAAGTTTAAAGTTTTATTTTGATCGCAAACAATTCTACTAAGCTCGGTTACCTTTGCAAGTGATTTTCTACTATTTGAATCTGTTACTCTCTATGTATTCAGTACTAGCAGGGACCACAGACACTAGTAAAACAAGAAGACTTCAAATAGCAGTTTAAAATACTGTAACCCCCAAAAAGCTTAATATTACTGCTCGCATTCAGATGGCGCTAGCTATAAATTGTTTATCTTAATATCAGCAATTGAAAACAACAAATTTAAATTACCTTTTAGCCTAAACGAAAAAAAAATTGTCTATTTTTTTTTAATATGTTATATTGTATAAAAATTTATACTCAACGATTTTGAATCATACTCAAAAACATTGATTATTTACTACCATTTGTATGACGCGCGACAGATGGCATATTGGTAGAATATAAAGCTAAGATAAACAGAATAAAGTATCGCATCGTTGTATTACGAGATGGCGCTCAAAACAAAAGTGTATAAAATGTATGGTAATTTAATTTTTTATACTGGTGTTTTATGAAACAACAATTCATATTAATATCAGCAGAGACTAGGGTATCAGAGATCACACCACACACCCACAATCTTCACTCATCTCGGAAATAACTCTGACTGTATGTCAGTTATCTTATCATGGCATGAATTTTAATGGATTTAACTTGCATCGCTTGAATAATTTTATTATTTTTATAAGCAGCTCTGTTTTACAAGCTACTATTTGGCGCAATAACTAACAGGTTAATGCTAGTATTCATATATTTTTTATATCACGACGCGGACGGTGGCAAACAAGCGTGCGGTCCGTCTGATGGTAAGCGGACACTGCAGCCTACGGACGCTTGCAATTTCGGAAGCATCACATGTGCATTACCGACACTTTAAAACCTGTTCACTCCTCTCTGGACACCTCCACCTTACCATTCCCACCAATATTTAGTACCAGAGGCTAGTAAACTAGATCCACGCTTTCAAACTAATCTAGTTCTAAGCCATGCCGGTTTTCACAAACATTTTATTATGGATAGAGCACATGGACAGCAAAATTGCTTTAAAGTATATGAGCTGCTGATAGTATGCAGAGGCACCTCCTACTAGGCCACAGTGTTATTACAGAGACTAGATTGTAGCATGTCAAAGTACAATCTCGGAATAAAGTGATGTTTTAAAAGGATTAACTTATACCTAAATTAAAAATCAATATTCAATCAAATTTTTATTTTAATTTTGGGTGAAATTTTTTGTCTTCCAAAATGTGTGTTTGTTTATTTTTACAATAAAAATGAATTTTCACCAAAATCATATTGTCAATTAAACCAATTATATGTTCTTGCAACGCATAATTAAAAATTCTGCAGCTTCACACCTTAAGAAATGTACTAACGAGTTGAAGAGACGCAATATAATATGCTTAGTGCTTACAGTGAAAAATGTTGTTAAAATGTGTACTGAAGTATTTAACTTTTAAATAAGTTTTAACGAGTTGTCACTCGGCATTTTGAGTTTGATGCACTTATTACAAACTCGAAAAGTTTAATCTAAAAAAGATCGACAAGATACAATGTACCAGTCACAGTCGAGCAGTCATTTCACTTCAGTGTTGCCAGACGCTTTGCATGAGGTTATTGAGCGATCATAAGACGACGTTACGACATGCGCGACGCGTCGGATGATTAAAAAGTAGTTTACCCTAAGAAGGCCATTCTTCGGTGAAGCTGTAAAAGCCGCAGCGGTTTCAGGGCCCCTAAGACTAAGGGTATAGTGAGATCTAAAAAAAATAAGAAGGTCATTATAATAAAATGGTACGTTTTTAAAATAATATTAGTGCAATTATACTATTTCCATTTCTTTATTTTCTCGATGACAGTTCTAATTTGATAGTTGTAGTGTTGTGACCAAATAAGTAATGATATCGATCGCATATATTTACGACAGTGACGATTAATCAGATTTTGATTAAAATAAATAAATAAAGATTACCTGTCATTATAATTATTTCGTTTCATTGTCGAGTACCTACCTATACCTACTGTTGAGAATCGGACCTTCTTTAATTTCTTTTTAATGTTTAATTTAAGAATTATATATATATGTCATTTTTTTTATTGTTCGTTCAATATACGTCAAATGTATTATATGTGTTAAAAGATCGCCAATTTTCCTGTTTCTCTCCTAAGCCCTAATCTTTCACAAAAACTGAGCTATCCGCAACACCTACTTATTTTACAACAGCTTCGAAAATTTTGAAGAAGTTGGCATTATCAATCAAGAATTAATACGTGTCACATCTTGTAATGAAATATAATATTAGTTAATAAATTAGTACAAAAGTATCCAGCAGTAGTTTAGTTTGTTACATTTTGTAAAAAAAATATCGGGTCTGTTATCGTGTTACGTTTATCAATATAGCTCCATCCCTATCAGTTTCTCCGACTCTGGTATAATCTTGTAAGTGTGTAAACGTCATATTTTTATAAAATAATGCATACATAATGTAAAAAAGACTCTTGTTCACGTTTTCACAGGAGCTGTCATCGAGAAAATAAAGAAATGGAATTGGGATATTTTATTATTTTTAATAATATTTAAATATTTGTTATTTATTATCCGTCTGCTTCGTTTGGTGTAATTTTTCATTTATTTTAATGTTAGAAGTATTCTATGTCATTTTCGTAATCGACTATAATCTACTTCTATGTAAATTCCATTACAATAAGTCCAGTCGTTTCAGCGTAATTGATAGAGAAATGTTTAAACAACGCCACCTATCACGTTCAAGGATAACATAATAACCTTCACCGTGAAAATACACTTGGATGTACTGATAAAAAAAAAACTATTTTTAAGAAAATCTACATGACCTGGTAACACTGATAAAAATCACAAATTTTGCATCAAATTTTGCCGCCGCAGAGTCGCGTACCTACAACCACAGCCTACATGTCCTACAACAAAGCACGCGCTGACAGCGCAAATTGAAAATATCGCCATCTAAGTAATCATAAAGCATAGTAAAAATATGTGACGACATTATTGATAAATTTAAAAAAGATTTCAACTCTATGAACGTGTCTCCACATGGCGATACAATCGCAGTGATACGACGAGGAACACTGTCGATTAAAACGCCAACGACTCGTTGCGCATCTATTGCGAGAAGAAACCTAGTCGCTACTAAACCTAAAACGCACCGACCTAAGCTCTATTCAACAAAGCAACTGTGCAACAAATCGTTGCAATTCTACACAGACACTTTTGGCTAGTTACTGAAGATCAAAATTGACATATTACTAAATACTTACACGTATCTTTCGTTCCTCCTCCCATAGAGAAAAAGACATGTATATAATGTATAGTTAGTTATATCCAATTATGGGTAATAAATTAGACTTGCGATAACGCAGCGATCCGTCACAAGTCGCGACGATACGCAGTCGGAAGAATAATCGTCTCATGGAGATCTTCCGACGCGCGGAAATAGCAGGACGGACTCGTTACGATACGCTCGCTCGTGGTAACTACCTACTGTAATCCAATCGTCATAACCCTCATAATTGTTCCCATCCAGAGAGTTGGTAGCACACCAAGACCTCTTTGGGGGTCTGTTATATCCATAACATATATTTTCATATAGTCTACCTCACGACGCATAAATTGACAATAAAAATGCATACGGTATCTGGCAATTTTACACACGAAAGCATTTAAGCTAGCAAGTTACAAACATGTTAATGCAGATTAAGTAAAAACAACAAGATTAACTCTAAAGTAAACTAACTTTGCAACACAAAAGCAGCCGCTAATGAGACACTGACAATGAAGTAATTTATTAACGTAATTTCGTTTGATACTTCAAAGAACATAACGAACGAGACAATTAAACACAAAGTTTTTCAAACAAAGTTTATAGGCTCTTGGTCTATCTTCCACTACTCTCCGTTGGATACCGAATCCGTTTGTTCCAATAATTCTGTAATTAATCCAAAGATACTGCTTGGTATCTTGCAATTTATTGGTTCAAATCGACACTTTTTATTACAAAGGGTGTAAGGTCATTTTGGCAAAAATGGCTTTTTAATGATATCAGACCCAGTTTTTATGTTCTTTAAATATGTCATATACCCGTTGTAATATTAGCTAGAAAAGGATATAATAATATATGACCCGCGTCTTTTTGTTTTCAAATATAAATTTTCCAATTAATAGAACACAAAGGATACGCTGTTAATATAAAAAAATAAAATAAAAAGGTTGTATCAGAAAAGCATTTGAAAACATATCTAAATATAAGGACTAGAATGTTTTAATTTTTTTATTCATATAAACGTATCAGTAAGTAATTGTTTGTTACATTTCTACAGCCAAACCGCTGAACCAAATTTGATAATATTTGTAAGGTGGTATTATAAGACTATCGAAAATTAATAAATTAAAAATATATTTTTTTATTAAGCCGATCCGATTTCCTCGAAGTAAAGCGAAGCCGTAATCGTTGACTAGTTTAATGTAAAAATATACTTTAAAAAAGAACTCTAAAAATAATAATATCTACTTGACCGAAAAAAAATTTCATCACAATCGGTTCAGTAGTTCCCGAGATATACCTACATTGTTTAACATACATACTAATAATATTTATATGTAATAAAACAATACACATAATACAACAATACAGGTAATTTAATCGATATTACAAAAGTATGCAAAATCTTCTATTATTCTGAAAAATATACCTCCTAACAGCGATGGAATCATCATCATTATATTAATACGTGAGAAGAAAACTTCGGATTCCTTTTTATATGTATTGCGTGCACGGAAGTCTGTGAGATTTGGCATGGTTAAAGTGTATGTGGAGAAGGACTGCAGAAAGCTATAATTTATCTATAACATCTGTTACTAATATTAAATAAAATTAATTAATACTGCGAATCCTAACCAGTGCCAGTGCATCATTGATAATACGACCAGTTTCAATGAACTTAGACCCCTCAAAATATTGACATTTTCACTCAATGAAAAGTGACAGCAAGTGATATAATATTCATTGTTTAGGTTAATACTGCAAATTTTCAAGTAGAAAATAGCCTATTATTAAAAAGACGTTGGTCGAATTTCGATTATTGGGCGACCGCTAGTTATAAGTAAAACGCCTTAAAATATCATTGTACACAACACGCTTCCTTTGACGCCGGCGTGACACTGGAGTCTGGATGTGCTAACTAGCATAATTTCAAAGTGCCATGGAAGGAGCGCATATAACGTATCTACGTCTTTAATTATAATATCATTACCTAACAGTCAATTTATATATCAAAATATATTTAGTGACAGAATAATAAAAATTTTAACCCCGGGGAAACTGATTTTTATATACGTGGTAACAGTGAATCCCGGCATTTAATAGTTTTTGTTTCATGTTATTTTACGTTGAAACTATGAAAGTATTTAGTACTTATTGAGAGTATGTAATCCCAGCGCCTTTATTATTTATTGTAGTATTGTTTGTACGTAGTTTCAGTAAGTATACTGGCATTATCTTTGGATTATTTGATAAAATGCGCTGCTTATCAACTTCTGCTGCATAGTGATGGAATGACACTGACTTGAGTACGCCGATTGCAGTATAATTTTTATTGTCGATTTTTATAGTACGCCAACAGAATCTAGTTGAAGCGTCTGCGAAAACCAATCATTAATTTATGCTGACAGTATTAAATGTCATTTTGTTTTAACATAAATCCAATGAAAGTTTGTTATGATAAAAAGTAGCTCCTTAACTTATATATATTTTTGACGGTTTGGAAGGTTCATTGGTGTAAATGAAAGCATATTTAGAATTAAAACTTATTACGAAGTTCTGTTATACCCTGACAAGCGGGCCACAAAGTGTAGATACTTAAACTGGATTATTAAAAAAAATTGATATCGTATCTTTAATACGAAATGGCCAGTACCTACAGACATTTTAAAAATATGTGAAATTATTAAGTACGCATGTAAGAAGTAAAATCTCTTTAGAAAAAAAAAGTTAGTCGTCAATGGTAGATAATAATGTAAATTCATTTCACTAACGTTAAATTTATTTATTTTCATTTACATTATGTTTATATATACAACGTTAAATTACTTCTTTACCATTGCCCCTTCGAAAAAGCTCATTTTATTCATAGATAACAGTGAATAACTCAATTTTACTCACCGAAAGAATTTTTTTTTAATTTAGAACAAACACGCATTATGTAAAAAAAAAAATTACGTGTGCAACACCGTACACATGATAGAAGTGAAACTTCCTAAAATAAAAATCATTAGAAATCTTATTTTATTACCGTATATACACCGACTGATCCGAATGCGACAAATCAAAAGAAAATCAATAACGGTTTATCACTATGTGTATGTTGGTTGCGATTTTTCTTCTCTCTCGTGTAACGAAATGTGGCTAGACTTAACGTGTCCTTGAAATAGCACTCTCTATTCTCGTCACTTTATCGAATAACGGCCTAAGAAGTTTTCTCGCAGTCAATGGTAAAAAGTAAAGTAGGTACATAAATCGTAAAAAAATATTGAATATTGGTCCTTGTCCTCTCCACTTCAAATTTAATTTAATTTTAAATTATTTCATTTTGCTTTATTTTATTTTTTAAATTACATTTGCGTTATTTTATTTTATCAATGTAGTGAGCGCCTAATAATAGGTTCGCATATCTGTATTGGACTTAGAATGAATTGTAAAAATGGCTCAAATAAAATATGCGCGCTGTTGGCGCTTCCTTAATAAATAAATAATTAAAATTCTCCTCTAGATCCCAACTCTACGCTCGAGAATCTACTCTAGAATCCTTCGCTTCTCTCGGGATCCAACTTAGTCCCTCGAATTAAATTCCCTCTTTTTTCACTTGTTGTATAATCTACTATTAGGGGGCGTCCATTAATTACGAGCCATATCTCACCCGATCTCACGAGGGGAGAGGTTGGTCTTCGGCAAATATCACGTAATTATTTTCCGCAAGAAACTGTAAAATTGAGAATAAACTGGTTTAAATTGAGAACAATATGTTTCTCCACCAAAATTTGTCTAAATCCTATATACAATAATATTTATCCTACCATGTGGTACGGTACCATTCCGGTAGTTCTGCCGCCACCAGCCAGCCATAGCAGACGATTTCATTGAAAATCACATGAACATGTTGGTGCCTACAATCACCCTTGAGACCACTCACGAGTGCCCGTGAACTGAATTAGAATGAATTGTTTTTTTTTTACGAATTTTTGTAGTTCCTATTTAAGCATTTTATTTTTCTATTTCCTCACTGTGGTTTTAAATAACGTTCTGCCTTAAGTACATACTAGTCTTAAATATTTATTTATTTTATAAATTCAATGTAGTCAAGCACAGATTATATTGTTTACATTAAAATATGATTTTTGGACTTTGTTCGAAAAATCGCCTCACGTAATAAATAGTCATACATAATCTTACCCTTACATAATCAAAAAAATAAAAGTCAGTAAAATTTATTCACTTTGTTATCATTGTTGCCTAACTTAATTATATAGCACTTTCGTTACATGATGCGCGCGCGCAACTATAAATGTTACTGCCCTCTACTAAACGAGCCAATGGAACTATATATTTCACAAACGAAATAAAACGTTTGAAATTTTAATAATTTTAAGTCAAAAATCCTAATCTAAATACAATTAATAAAATTGAAGTGTCTGTTTGTAATGTCAAAATAACAACTTTTTACTAAATGCACATGAAATTATTAAAATACCTTTAACAAAAAATCCCATTTTTTTATTTTTGTCTGCCTGTCCTTTTGTTCCTGGTAATCCTATAAGGTTAAGGTTCCGCGCAAACAAAAAAATACTGGTCATGGTGAATCAATTCGGGCACTTAAATGACTCACACTCAGTAAGAGATATATCACATTAATGTACTACACCATTGTAGACATTAAAGAGACCTACAAAAAATTCAGCGAGAGTATATTATGTCCATCTTCTAAGGAACACCCACAATAAGCTTTTTGTCTTTAAAATAACCGGGAACTTAAGGGTGTAAGTAAGATTCGCGCATGCACGATCGATACCAATCCGTAGTTTACGTGAGCGAAGCCGCGGGCAAAGCTAGTTACAAAATATATTTCGTTGTTTTAGACAAATTTGTTTAATTAATACCTACCTACTAGATTCGCTAAACTAAAAACCACTTCTGTTTAAACCATATACGATACCTATAGTCAAAGTGTGTAAGGTATCCTAAAAACGGAGAATCTCTTTGAGATTTATGTCAGGCCGTTTCTTTTTCAATTTGCCCGACGACTGTGAATCGGTTAAAAATGCAGACGACACGCGTTTCTTTCTGTATAATGTATTGGATTGCCTTCTATACAAATCTATATTGTTTCCTTTGTAATGTTCGGTTGTTTTAATTATTATAATAAGTAGGATATTTTCCGATATTTGTTTTATTATTTATCTTTTGCTTAAATTACCCACAAACGTACACGAACGTACGTAGACATTGAAACTAAAACCTCCAGTTAAATTGCGAAAAGTTCCAATGAAAATAAAATCACCCGTTTTGCAACCAAGATTACTAAGAACGATATACTTAGATAAAATACTTTTAAAATTACATTTTTATTTAGAACATTGTCCAAAATTGTAAATAGAATTCACGGTGGTGGCCTTCAAAGGCTAGTACACTGAGGAATGTTTTGACTCTTTAGATTATAATGTTATCATAGTGCATTGACCACTGGCCATCCATTTATATAAATAAATTAACAATTCCTACAAATTTAAATCGATGCGAATTAAATCGCATTGTTTTTGTTCCATTATTGAATTTTCAGTATAACAATTAAAATAATATTGGACCTTTTGAGACAAAGATCTAGTGTACCCACAAAGGGGCCATCAGATTTAGATCATCAAAGCGGCAAACCGCTCCAATCCAGTTCGCGCCGGTTCCTGACAGCTCGGATGCGTTCCATCCGTCGCTGACCACCTCGATCCGGCCGACGGTAACAGACATCTATCACGATTAAAATGATTGAAAAGTCTATTGGGATTTTTAATAGAACTAGCGGTCGCCCTAAGCTCGAAATTCGACCAGGGACTTTTTGATCATAGACTATTTTCTGTTTAACATTTTCAGTATTTATGAACCTAAACAATGAGTAATATCTACATCACTTGCTGTCACTTTTCGATGAGTGACATTGTCAATATTTTGGGGGGTCTAAGTTCAATGGCACTTGTTGGGTTAGGATTCGCAGTATTAATTTCAGATATTTCTACAAGTCAATTCCGATTTTTTGTTCTTTTTTTTAGCTTGGAGAAACCCGTCGTGGGTGCTAACTCGCCCGGAGGAACGAGCGGTTATGTGAGACTCTTACTAAAACGATTTTGTATACAATGTATTGCTATTATATGTTCAACTAGCTGTGCCCGCGGCTTCGCTCGCGTGGACTACAGAATGCCATCGATCGAACACACGCGTGAATCTTGCTCCCCCGTCCCCGGCTATTTTAAAGACATGAATGCTTATTGTGTGTGTTCCTTAGAAGATAGATATATACTCTTGCTGACATTTTTGTAGGTTTTTTTAATATCTACAATTATGCGGTACATTTATTTGCTATATCTCTTATGGTTTACTCAGCGTAAACCGAAATTGATTCACCGTGACCAGTTTTTTGTCTTTGCGCGGAACCTTAATTATTTTTCTAAAATAAAAGTAGCCTAAGTTACTCCTTATAACATTAGCTATCACGTCAATACGTCACGTCAAAACGTCAAAATCGGTCCAACCATTTCGAAGATTACTCGGAACAAACAGACAGACAACATTTAAAAAATGGGTTTATTGTTATAGATATCGTATATACTTTCATATTCATTTAGTAAAAAGCTGTTGTTTTGACATTACAAAAAGACACTTCAATTTTATTAATTGTATAGATTACTGTATATATATATTTTTTTCTTTACAGGTTTAGCATTGTGGTCACAATTTCTTCTGATCTTAAGTGACGATGTGGCCCAAGATATTACCAGCTGCAGATAGTAGCAGCTGTCGGAGCACACCTATTGGTGCTTGGTGACAGATTTCCAACTTAAGGGTGGTAGCTAGCCAAGCGGGCATTAGAAATAGCCCTACCACCATGCTACGGTTTCATCACGATGTTTTTCTTCACCGAAAGCTTATTGTCGATCGACGAGGAGTCCGACAATGCTACCAACAGAACCATCATCGCTTTAAAAATTAATTGCTTCAAAATTATAGTAGTTTAATGTCTCGTTATATATGAAGGAAAAAGTTATCCACAGAAGCGTGTAATCGAATGGAGTACTAATTGGCCAACAGCCAGACACTCGTCCTCGGGGACATGCGATCAAATCCGCACGCAAAATTACGAGCCCCATGTGATATCGTATAACCGTCTTTCAATCAGAATCTGTTATTATCAATGGCTTCTAAGTTAATCTAAAACTATATCAATGTATTAGACTGATTTGTCGCAGAGGGAGCTGACGTCACTACATTAGTATAGTAATAATCGAAACTACTCACACTAATAAACAACGAACGAGATGGATATATTAAGACGTCTCTTTCTGTGTTTTTGTTCACAATAAATGTTATTTTGAACCGACTTCAACGAATGTATTGTTTTTAATGAATGTTCAGCTACAACTTCTTTGTTTATGAACAGATTTGGATGATATTTTTTTTGTTGGATAGGGCTTAAGGCTGGTCCCATTTTAATTTAATTTGCATTAGACCTTCAACTTCGAAGATACACCAGGGAACTCTTCAAATTTATTGAAGCTGATTTCCTTTTTTGTTAAAAATTGTCTTGTTTAAAATAAGTGCTGAATGGTTAGGACACGACATTTGTGTCCAATTGGTTAAAGACCAACATACACAGTCGTACACCGGGGTCAGCCGTTATAGAGCGTCGCTATTGGCGTCGCAATTTCACTAGTAGTTAGCCATCAATGGTAATAACGTAAATTAATTTTATTGCCTTTTTTTATTACCCAAAAATAATTTAGCTGTGTATAAATAAGAATGATTTTAATTTTATTAAAAACTTACGCATTTTCATCACGTCATAATGCACGTCGTTAAAAAGGAAATAATTAGTTTTTTTTTCTGCTTTTTATTGAAATCTTAAACGCCGTATTTCAATATTATACAGCCTAAGTCGCTACCACAATTATGACGAATCTAACGACACCTCGTATACTAAAATTCATCAAGCCGTTTAGACTACAGAGCGTGCCAAATAAATATACATACTTTAAGTGAACGCTCGAAAAATATAACCTTAATTTTTCACAGTCGGGTAAGAAGAAGTAAAACTTAAAAAGATAGATATTTATTCTCCAATTAATTTTATGTACACAACCTTTATAAATAGGCAGGGAAAGTACAGCCGTTGTTCCCATCGAAACGTTTGTAATTGTAAGAATCTAATAAAACCTAATCAGAAGTTTAACAAGATGTTTGCGTTGGCAACAAACGAGGGCGCCGCGGCGTAGGTCGAGAGGGAGCCGAAATTAAATTTTAATCAGAACATTGTTTAGCCTAACTCAACAGACGTAAATATGCTCGTTCCTTCAACTGTATTCTGATGTTTAATATGGATAACGTGTTACCTTCATTTTTACTTTTACTGGATGTTTTTTTTACAAGTGTAAAGATAGTAGAATTATGGTCTTGAATATTCCAGAAATATTAAGCAAACAGTTTATTCCTTTACAGTATACAAATACAGAACTACAATGCCCCCATCATTCACCTGCCGGCGCTTTATAGGAGCACCGCCACCGCGCCACTATGCCGCGTAACATACGATAGTGTCGTCATGTCATCGTCGAGGAGAATCATTTGAGACTATTTTAGGCGGCTGCACACATCAGGATTTCTTATTATATTTATGATTACGAATCAGGAATTCCGATTCAAATACCCGATTGCACGCATTTCATATAAATTGTACCACTTCGCGCACACGATGGTGTGTGTTCCGAACGGAAAAAGCCTGAGTTCGATTTGGAACCTAATAGGGTAATCTGACGTGTGCAGCCGATGTTATATATTGTGCAACGTAGAGAGAAAGAGAAGCTATACATTGTATTTTAAGAAGTTTAAGCGGCGAAAATTTTTATATGCCAGTGCGGCAAAATAACGACACTACCTACTAATAAGCAGAGTACTATCAAAAAACAACGGGCACCGCCGAGAGATTCGCAATTCATCGACAGTCGCCGCTGTTATGCCGGCTTGCAAGCCTCTCGAGAGCTGGATATATACTGGCTGACTTCGAAACCCAATAAACTAAATGAGAGTCACCGTGACAGATTTACCACCATACGAATGGTGGTCGTGACTCCGTTGGGTATAATTCCCTACCACCTCGCTTGTTTAATGGATATACACCGACTGAACCCAGAACGCGACAAGCCTAAACGTACAACTATGCCTCTACGGTGGGCACACCTGGTGTATGGTGGTCGTTATCCAGTCGAACAGTATTGCCGTAGTTAAACCACGCTAAGTTTACAGATCTTTAAATGCCGGACATAACGATAGTTGCCTCAGTATATGTTTTTGATTTGGAACAAACATCTACGATTACAATATGCACCGAGGTATGTTTCGGAACGAACATTGACGACGCACGTGAAGTTGCTCCCGTACGAAGTTCACTGTTCACCCAACTGCGCACGGCCGTTATGTTATTACTAGGAAAGAAAGAAAGAAAGAAAACCTTTATTCTAAGACACATTTACTTTTATTTTATTTATTTTTTTATTCTTAACACGCTATTATATAATGTACCGTACATAAAAAGAAATAATATAAATTGTCCAGCTACGTGTCCTGCCATTAAGAAATGGCATCCAGATCAGCATATGCTGAAGTGCCACGAGGCACTTAGCGCTGATATTCTGCTGGAACCCCAAAGCAAGTCACGGTGCGCCAATAATAATCGATCAAAATATAAAACACATTATTAACAATAATAATTCACTACTCATGGCTTAATATTATTTTTAAATAAACAAATTAAATAATTAAATAAAAGGGGCACACATAAACAAATGAAAAATAATATATAATATAATAATTATATTATTAGTATTATCATACAATATAAAACAATATATCTAAGATTATACTGGGTATAAATCAGGATAGTAAAATATATTCTAACACCAATAAATCCTCAACACACGAATCTACAAACACTGCTTCATTAACAAAAATCGTTTGAAATTAATTCAAATACCTATCTATATATAATATATCCAAATATAATTTAATTAGTTTATCTATTCTAGTTAATATTAAAATATTCCCAACTATTATGTTTTTTTTTTTTAATTTTATGCGTCGACTTGCGGCCGTTTTCAATAACATATCTGAGTTTAATATCCCCGATTAGTACATATTTGTAATAAATACTATCTTTAACTTAAGACAGATATCGGCTTCCTTCTTATCTATTCAAGCTATAGGATATGGATACATATTATGTAGATACGAAAAACTATACATTTATTGGTTATTGTAAACATCTGTAAATCGGTAGCGTATTATCGCTTCCTCCGCTGTTAGCCAGTCGCTAGCTAGATAGAGCCACTTAAATCTCCATACAATCGTGTAATTCGCATTTGTTTTCCTCTAATTAAAGCTCATAATCAGGTTTGTTTCCAAATGAAGATTTAATTGACTGTGGCAATGCCTTTGAAGACTTTCGTTTTTCAAAATACCGCTTCTGTTAGACAATAATTACATAATAATACTACAAGACCCATGGGTTCTCACAATTTTTTAAATATTTAATCTGTTGACTGCCCCTCTGCTGGTTGAAGGGCACTCCCTCATATTTCCATATTCCTCTATTATACTATATAGTTGTCTTTATTAAATGGTAAACAAACAAATTACAATATTGACCAAAAATTTAACGTTTAATCGTCTTCTTTGAGTTTAATGGTATATATCAACAATATAATTTACTCAGATCGCATCAGAGCATTACTTTTGATAGACTGTATAGTCTTTAAAACGTAAAATCAGTAATTTTATCTTGGCAAAATAATCTCATGTGTACCAGTCACAAAAATGAAACCGCAAAAGCTCCCACGTCAAACCGTATATTGCTGTCGACTAGGCGACTAGCTTATCGGTAATTAATCGGCCTTGTTCCCTTCCCGCGTCCCGCAGATCATAATGAGAGTTGCGCTTAAAACCGATGAATCATTGAGGTATTAAGTAAGTACTACGTTATAGAGACGACATCTCAAACAGATTATTTGAAACGCAATTTGGAGTGCATACACTCGCATTTACTTAGTATGTGCCAGGCAAATGTTGCGATTATACGTCTGAGTGCTACATTTGACTTCAAAAAATATGGCTTCATGTGCACTGAGATATTGTTTAAACAACTCGAGAAACACAAGTCAAAGAAATCAAGGGGTGATATTTCATCAGTAAAAGTTTTTCCGAAAGACTCTTGTTAACTGAAAGCAAATAAACTAAACTTGCCAGATGGGAAAAATAAATCTAACCATGAAACTAATCTCGTGTAAAATAATTAATTGCATACCGTCAATTCATCACTATAATTAAACCTGTGTACACATAGAAATACAACACAACCGAAATTGTAAAGCCAAATTGAATTGACCAGAATAGAATTAATTGAAATATCCACAGAGTAAGTCCCGGGGTCAATTAATAGTAATTATTCTGAAACAATGTAGACGAAACCTCATTCAACGGTATTGTTTGGAATCATTTCAAACTATTTACAAAGAAACTTTTATTGAATATCAAACGATATGTATTGAAGAAGCGAGGAAGTGTAATAATAAATCACTTATCCTTTGTCCTATCTCACAACATGAACGACTTCTGTGCCAAACTTCATTAGAATACGCCCAAGCGTAATCGACAAACATTACAAACAAACGTACGTAATAAAACTATTTGAAGTCTGAACTCGACGATAGCGTTGCTAAAGCTGAGCCGCCGATGAGTTGTCAATAATATAAATTCAGTTAAAAAAGTATCGGGAATAAAATGATGTTTTTTTTGTTAGATTATCACAACTGTTTTTCATTTTGGCTCGAAGTTTGAGTTACACCTTTCATATCATATCCAGTGTGTCTTGCGAATTACGTAATGAACAAAAACGTCGATCAAAGATTTTGTCTTAAATTTTGCATCACCAATAGAATTACGTGTTCGGAGGCACAGAAAATGTTACAGAAGGCTTACGGTGAATAGACTTTAGCACAAACACGTGCTTATGAGTGCTACAAAGCATTCAAAAGCGGTCGAGATATGCTGGAAGATTTGCCTCGCCTTAGTAGACCATTAACTGAAGTTAACATCGCAAAAGTGAAGGACATAGTGACTGAAAATCCTCATTCAAGTTTGACAGGGATAGGGAATCGATCTGTATCATATTAAATCACTTGGATATGAAACATGTTGCCGCATGGCTAGTCCCAAAAGATCTGAATTTCCCCTAAAAGTTCAATGGCATAAGAGTCGCTGAAGATATGGTAGAACAAGACAATTGCGACCAAACATTCATGAAACGCATTAGTACGGCTCGAGTTTGACGTGCAAGCTAATCAACAAGCTTCGGAGTGGCGCCTTCCAACTGAACCGAAAACGATAAAACTACGCCAAAGTCGATCAAAAGTCAAAGTCATGTTGCCTGTTTTCTTTGACAATCGCGGTATTGTGCACTCGGAATTCTTACCGGATGGTCAAACGTTAAAAGCGTGCAACTCGAGCAATATACAGCATGCGACCTCGTGAATCACTAAAGAACATATTCCAAGAACAATCAGCACAATGTTAATACTAGAAATAGTGATAAATTAGTAGTACCGTGTTTTAGACTTAGTAAGACTAATAAAAGTTTTTTAGGTAATAGTGTTAGGTTCTATAATTAGATTCCGAAACACATTGACTTGCCGGACAACAAGTTGAAGGTTTGGATCATTATGTTGATGATAGTGATGTCTGGAAGTGACTCCCTCTCTGTACATTCACTAAGTTATTATTATTGTACCTGTTGTATAAACATTTGTAAAATTGAAAAAAAAAACCTCGATCGAGTTTCTTGCCAGTTCTTCTCGATGTCTGGGATATTTTCCTAACCGGCAGTAGTATTCTGACGTTCATAAGTGCCTTCTTAAGGCCTAAATTGAATAAAGATTATTTTGATTTTGATTTTGTAGATTACAAACCGATCGGGAGACAGCTCAGCTTCACAGTACGGCAAAGATATGACGTAGACAACTCTTTTGTTCGTGCCGAGATGAAGTTTATCGTAAAACCGTGGTTCCAGAGACCAGCGCATATGCTTGGCTGCTTGGCTTATATTGGTTCTGTTAAGAAATGATAAGGGATCTAGTTTGAACAGCTCTTCAGAACACTCACCATGATACAGGTTGTAAAATACGCTAATTGAGGCAATGTCCTAAACAGCTGAAAGGGTCTATGAACATAAAACTGTAGTAAAACTCTTTGATAATACATACATTTATAATATATTATGTAACCTATCAATTAGGACTTATGAATAGCTATGTAATTCGAAATGTAATTTATTTTCTCAAGAAAAATATTAAAAAGCTATTGGTATTGTTAAAATAATATAATCTTTCTATGGTGATCGCTGTACATGAATTGACTAACCATGAATGAAAATATAGTTGTACTGCCGAGATTGGGTACTAAGAAACATAATAATTACAAGTTGTAACAACCAAAACATTTAAACAAAAAAAAATTAATTAAAAAGCAGTCATGACGTCATGACTGCCGACAGAAGTGAAATTTAAAACTATAAACAAACAGTAGTTACTTTTGGATATCCAAATTAATGGTTTGATCCTAAATTAAAACTAATAAATAAAACTGGTTCATACAACAAATTTGTTTTATCACGTTAGTAAAATAACTCCTAAATTACTATAAAATACGCATTACATAGTAATTGTAGGTATTAAAATAACGCACGGAGTTATATCTATGTACATATATACACAATATACCTATACCTCAGGGGAAGCGTGCGGTGACGATGACTCGTGTTCCTTGATTTTTGTTCACCCAAAAAGTGTTCAACGCACGTAAATAAGCTTTCATTTCAAAAACAATATCAAACAACATTTTTTCATTTTAAATAAATAACAAACACATTTACATTTTCAATTACAAGCCTACTTAATCATAAACGCCACCTGGTAATAAATATAATTCCCCCACGAAAACAATTTAATTGCATAAAGCCATCGGGCTTGTGGGCATTAATGCCTAGTGGGAAAAAAAATAAGCGACGCCGCCCCCTGGCGGCGGGAAATGAAAAAGCACTCCGTTTGGTGGGGCGGCGCCGCGTAAAGCTAAAGTACTCGCTAACAAACTGCTTTGTTCAGAGTTATGTACGCGATTGCCGGGGATTAGGAATCGGTAAATGACATGAAATTGATTTTAATATTCCTGTCATTATTAACATGTCAAAAGTACTTAATGCTTCACTAATCACAGCTAAACCACAGGTAAAAGAAAATTTCTCACACGATTGGTACAAAAAAAATTTGGAACCTCATTTCATAATGGAACTTAATTTAAATGATAATTTACCTAGGATAATAAATAGAATCACACTGAACCTTAGCATTGGCCTTAATAATCGCTACATTTATGTAGCAGTGAATGGATAATAATATTACTCGTAAAAAGGTTGGCCGATGGGGACCAAAGAATTCACGAGCAGCGACCATGTCCCAGAAGATAAGCGTGAGCATACCCGCCAATAGGTTGACCTCTAATTATTGCGGGAACCCGCTAAATGTGAGTATCGTAAGGCAGTTCATTGTGATAAACTTTGGAGGAGCCTATATAAATAATGGACGAAACACCAGAAATATTTATTTTTTCCAATTACATAACGGGTTTTTACTTTTACATTTAACAAAATTAAGTAGTTATTTGCAATACCTATGTAACTCCATTGTAACAAATATAAGTTAGTATTCAACATAAATAGCAATTTAAACTAAAACTAAAATAATCTTGTTATTTACGCGCAATATAATTCATCAAACTAATTTTTCTGTCTTATTCTTTCACTTGTTCAATGGGTCAAAAAGAAACGGGACGAGGCGCTAATCGTCCATGCCGCGTGGTTTTTATTTTGGTGAACTCTTCCAGTTCCTACGTTTGTATCGACGGTATTCACAAACTTTTATTTAAATTTAAGTTCTACGAAATTAGTACATAGAAATAAGTCATGTACATAGTTACTGAGGGAATCAGTGTCGTGGAAGCAAAAATTACTCGTCAATAGAGCTAAAGTGCTAACGACCGGCGTAGTCTACGCTGGAAATACAATTTTAACAAAACATTATGTTATTTCATTGTAAAGTATACAGTTTTTTGGAAGAACTTCATTAGATACATAATTTTTTTTTTTATTCATATACTTGCCTTGTTTAACTTAACGTTGTAGGGGAAAGTGAGGCACCTTGATATAGAAAATTCAATGTTATATTTTATGCCCTAAAAATTAGTAAAATATTAAGACTTTTATGTTTTCCGAATGTTACATTTTATCAATAATATAATATACATATGAATTATTGAACTTATATAATAATGAGAATATAATTAAATTAGTAAGAAATGGGGTTTGTATCATACATAGTAGTGGTACGAAAATATGTATGTATGGATATAACACTTACATTACAAAATATTAAGGAAATAACTAATAACTGTTGAAGATTAATGAGTGTTAAGACTATTAAATAAAATAAAAATTATATTTTTCATAGCTTTATCTATTAAAAACGAAATTATAGTAATCACGGAGAGAATTATTTATTAAACAAAAAAAAGTTGGTTTATTGACAGTCAATCTTGCATTAGTGGCAACAGCTCCAGTCATAAGCTGAGCTCTCTTCAGTAATCACAACTTCCTAATGTTACCTCAATTTATACTGGTATTTTTACCAACGTTGTGTAGTTGAGCGTATTAGTACACATTATAAACACTGAAATTAATTCAAAAAGTATATAAGAACAAAGTTCGAGATGTCCCCATTGAAAAATGAGTATCTACAAAACCACAGGTATTACAGTTGCGAAATCAACGTTTGACTATTCCTCCACAATGGGAACAACTTATTAGATCTAGGTTTTTCCTTAGATATAGGGTCGGTTTCAATTAGGAATGTTTCGTTTTCCCCGTAATTTTCAGGCGCATTATTAAATACAGTAGTATGAATGTCTACAAATAGTATATCTTGTGTATTTACCGAATTTATCACATTCTTATCGTTATACATAATTGACACGTATCAATATGCCCCGTGTGATGTGTCAATGTGCCCCAGCAGACTTTTTTGAAAAACTAAAAAAAATTTAAAACCATTGAAGACATTAAAAAATATTTAATTGCTGAATATTAAATGGATTAACCAACTTTTGGCATATTTAAATCCTAATGATATCATATATAGCAGCAGAGAAATATTTTTACAAACATAAGTATTTTTTAGTTAGTCGCACTAAAAACATACCTTCTCTGTTGAAACGCCAGCGGTCAGCGTGGTTCCAGCTGTGGTGCTGAGACATGTATATACAGTTTTTAGTTTTTTCGAGTCACTGATAGCGTTTATTAATTTTGAGATATTGTTAATGTATCGATATGCCCCATGTATAAAAGTACCCCACTTCCCCCTATGTTTTATTTATTTATACATACGGAAAACACAACAGCCTTCATAGCCTATTTATTGAGGATTGTCATACACTAAAAAAGTGGCAAAAGCATACGGTTTGGCTGATGGTAAGCGGCTACTACGGTAGCATAGTCTACCTACGGACGCTTGTAATAACTATTGCCGACCTTAAACCCGCCTACACCAAAGAGCTCTGGAAATCCTACTCACAGCGGGAACACAACACAAGGTTATTTCGCTGCGATCGTCTGTAGGGTGGTGGAGGTATTCCATAATGCCACAAGTAGAGAGGAATTTCTAAAAATAATTCTCTGTACCCTACCTACCTCTACCTCTTCCTCTCTATCTGCTAGTATATAATAAAGTACTTTTCAATTATTCTTATTTAATTAATAAATTGAAATAACAACAATGTTTAAAGAGAAAAATAAACAGATTATGTGATGAAATGAAGCTTGTCTCGAGTCGATACGGTCTGATTTGTATAATGCGCGTAGTTGCTGATGCAGCATTGCTCTTAGTCCGGATTAACACTTCTCGTCAGTCCGTGCTCCGTGGTAACAGCCAGAGTAAAAGCGTCTAGTTGAATTAATTAGTTCAATCCGTTGACCTTGCAGTATTTTAATTTGTACAAAGATCAAAAATTGTATAACTACGTGGAAACAGAACGTACACACCAAAATAATGGACAACTGAATCAAAATTTTGCTTTTTACAATTTTTTTTATATAATTTCAGTTTGAAAACTTATGAAATTTTTTCAGCAAATTATGTAACTGCAAAGTCACTACTTCAATACACTTGGTAATAATTTTAGCGTCGCTTATCACAAGATAACACTCATTTATTCATTGAACGATGACGTCACGTTTTCTGTACGGCTATTCTAACGACGTGAGCAACAGACAAGATTTGTATTGTTTCTATTAATAGATTAATATCATTAGATAATTAATTTTAATTTTGAAATGTGCCGTCAACTAGCGGATTATATTCACAAACTTTATTTGCCTCTTTGAAACGCTCTATCCGCACGTTTGTATTTATAAGTGTTTTCCAAGGTTTAGCAAGCATGTGGTCGAACTTTGGATCATTTTATCACCAATCACATGGATAAGAGATCTCACTACCAATATGTGCGCGCAAAATAGTTTTAACGCGCTGCAGCCAACGTCACATAACAATGCCTCAACTAATCGTTTTGACATATCTATCGTGGTCGGTTAATTACTAGGCTCTAGAGACTGCTGTTTTGATTTTTGGAAGTAACTTTAACCTTTAAAAATTATATACTAAACAATAAGTGAATAGTTGTTCGCCGCGCAGCTGGGTTCTGTGAACAATATTGTGTTGGTGACGTGCAAAATGGACTCTAACGGCCTATACATTTATATGTATATTGTGTGGACGGCGCGGGCGCTGCGACGGATTTCATAGCTCGAGCTTCAATGACCTGGAGTCTGGCCGTTTTCAATAACCTATCTATCTGTTATTTCCTTTTGACCTTATTTTCGTTTCAATATCCTATTTATGGATAGTTTTTGTATCTACATATATCCATTTCCTATAGTTTGGAAAAATAAGCGGGAAGCCGATACCTGTTTTGTAAGTTAAAGATAGTTATTACCTAGTACAAATATGTACTAAACGGGAATAGTAATCTCAGATATGTTATTTAAAACTGCCGTTAGACAACCACGAGGTAAGTGCGATTGTTCTATCTTTGGTATTAGTTCGAGAGGATCCAGTGATGTAAATTGAAAAGCTACCGGTAGTTTCTTGCCTATCTCGCATACCATTTGTGTAACCGTAATACAGCGGCCAAAAACAAATAAAAAAAAATTACAAGACAATAAAAAAAAAAGATAACCAACTTCAATGATTTTGAGGATTTCCCTGGTGTATCTACAAAGTCTAATGTTCAATTTCAATGAAATTAAAATGGGACCACCCTTGAGGTATCCCCTATCCAACAAGAAAGATTCATCCAAATCAGTTCATAACAAAAGAAGTTATAGCTGAACATCAATAAAAAAACATACATTCCAATTGATTAAGTAACCTCAGCCTTTTTTCGAAATCGGTTAAAAATAATGTTCAAAACAAAAATACATATTAAAAAAAATATTAGGCATAACACACCGGGACAATATTGTCTGCTCTGTAACAGCCTGAAGCGAATAGTCCACATAACTCTTTAAGTAATCCGGTAAGGATAAGTGTTCTGCATTCACTATTCAGCAAATAAAAGAGCCATTCTGCTCGAATCTGACCGGGTAATGGAAAAACAGAGGACGCCGACATACCTCTGATTAAACAGTGGACTTGTATTTAAAAAGCATTATTTATTCATCATTATGGATTTATAATGCTACAAAAAATATAATTTCAAATAAATAATTCATTATAAGTACTTAAAATAACGTCTAAACGTAAACATTTTTAAATTGCCTCGCGAGCCATATCGCAGAGCACGTGACGTCAACCCACCAATTGAGAAGCTTTTTAGTTTACACACGAATGACGTCATGCACTTGTTATAGGTGTTTCGTTTCACATGAGGAACATCACAAAATATTGTATGTTATTTATAAATGTATAAATATAAATCAATATTCTTTGACAAAAAATATCCAATGATGATTATAATTTTTACAGGATTATTTTCAATTACATTTTATATATTTTTGCCTCTATACTGTTCGGTTGCCTATTTCATTGCCTTTTCCTGAAACTTCGTTCCCGTTGTTTTTAAAATAAAATAATTTCCACGCCATCTGTTGTCTCTGTCTGAATGGTTGAATTATTAACCAGCGCTACGATGCCCGCGAGAACACCTTTGCGCTAACAGTCGCCGCTTTATAAGACAGTTCAGCCAATAATACGGCTCGATTGTACTATCAATAGTATCAGCATAAGGTCAATAGTAAGATCATCCGGTCAATAGTATAGTTTCAAAACTAGTACCAACATATAATAGGTATTTCCCTATGAAATTGCCGTTCTGCAGTACTGGCCATTTCAAATCAAAATAATTTTTGTTTGGCTAAGAATTCTAATTTCAAATTAATCTTATTTTAAAAACATGGAATTCTTTTTCCAAAAGTAGTCATTCGTTTATTGATTAGTGTTACATTTTCATCGCATTTCAATCTTTTTTGTCATCATGGATACGTTAAAAATTCGAGTAATTATGGAATATGAGTACCGTCGTGGCAGCAACGCGGCACAAGCGGCACGCAACATCAACGACGTTTACGGAGTTAATACTACAAACCAACGCTACACCTGTTCTTGGTTTGCTCGCTTCCGATCTGGGAATTTCGACCTGAAAAACGAACCTCGCGGTCGTCCGAAAACTTTGGTCGACAATGACGAATTAAAAGCGATTGTGGAAGCTGATGATACACAATCTACAGCTGAATTAGCAGCAGCTTTCGACGTTAGCGTCAAAACAATATTGGTCGATTTGCGTCAAAATGGCAAGGTAAAAAAGCTTGACAAATGGGTGCCCCACGAACTCAATGATCGCCAGCGCGAAGTACGCGTCGAGACATGCCTTGCACTGCTCAACAGACACACAAATGAAGGAATTTCGAACCGCATTGTTACCTGCGATGAAAAATGGATTCTCTTTGATAACCGCAAGTGCTCAGCAAGTTGGTTGGATCTTTGTTCGCCATCTAAACAATGCCCTAAACGAAAACTTACCCTTAAAAATGATGTTCACTGTTTGGTGGTCTAGCGCCGGTGTGATTCATCACAACTTCTTACCAAACGGGGTAAGCATTACTGCAGATGTATACTGTGAAGAACTGAACACAATGATGTAGAAGCTGGCACATCTCCAACCAGCATTGGTCAATCGCTCGTCTCCGCTGCTCCTGCACGACAACGCGCGACCTCATACTGCACAGCAGACGGTCTCCAAGTTGCAAGAACTGGGGTTGAAAGTTCTCCGCCATCCGCCCTACTCACCAGACCTGGTGCCTACAGACTACTACTTTTTCCAGAATTTGGATAACTCCATGGCGGGAAAAAAATTCAATACCCGAGAGGCAGTACAAAATGCCTTTGAAGAATTTGTTGCCTCCCGTCCAGCTGATTTCTTTAAGAAGGGCATCAATAAACTGCCACTGCGCTGGCAAAGATTCATTGATTGCACGGGTGATTACTTCGATTAATACAAATAAAAAATACATGAAAAAAAATCGTTTAAATTTTTTCATACAAAACGGCAATTTCATAGGTAAATAAATACCTAATATGTATCATCAGCGTATAATGAATTCTTTAATGCATAATCTCCGTCAAAATGGTTCATTTTCATAATTCGTTTTTTTTTTAAAGGAATAAATTTAAATAGGGAGCTAAATAAACGACTATAACAAAGTCCATGTTCAGAGTTTGCGTAGTGAAAGCAAAGCGGGCTCGAGTGTTCACGGTAGATAAATGTGGTTGGACGTATAATTTGTGCTATTTACCCGCCATGCCGCGCCGCCCGCCCGCCCGTTAGCAATTGTTCGGTCGACCAACTCAATTTATTTACGTGTCCCGCGGTTTTTCTAATTTTACATTTAACTAGCTATGCCCGCGGTTCCGCACACATTTATCACGCATAACTAAACATTTATCTTGAAATTCCATTTTTACTCACACTGTATGATTTCTCAAATATTATAGAAAATTACTACGGGCTATAAATTTTGATTGCAATATATTTCCTGTATAGATTTTTTTTTACAATTTCTAAAGGTATTATTGATAATTTTTATACTTAAACTAGTAATTAAGGAAAATTATATCTACAGGTACCTGTAAATATTGCAGATGCAAAAACAATTATATTCATTTTACACGGACTTGAAAAATATACCATAAATTATACACATATATTAATTAGTCAATCTGTAGTTATGTCTGTTGGTACGTGTAATTATTTACCAAATATCATAATGGACAAAAATATTAAATATATACAAAGTACCTTCATTAAAATATTGTTGTCTGTCTCTTCGAATGTCTTGATATAACTACGAGGCAATTTTTAACAAAAAAGATAAACAACTTTAATGATTTTGAAGAGTTCCCTTGTGTATCTTCGAAGACGAAGTTCCAATGCCAATAAAATCAAAATGGTATAATATCTTAATTAAATAAAAATCATCCAAATCGGGTTCATAAATAAAGAACTTATGCCGGATTATCCATGAAAAGCATACATTAACAATGTTATTCGAAAACGTGGAGACAAATCTTTAGAAATTTTCATTTATTATTAATTTAGTAATTGGTGCTATAAAATTATATTTACTATATACAGAAGTAATGTAGCAGATTATGAGCCGGTAGCGCAGTGGAAGTTATTTGTAGTAATAAATAAAACCAGCATATAAAAGTAAAGAACAGGAAAAAACATATATATATATGGTAGCAAAGATCTTTACACAACAAAAGACAACTATGTGACACATACCAAATTTAAAATATGGAAGATACAAATTTATTATAAAAGAGTATCTACTCAACACGCTCCCTTAAATTGTACCTTCTAAAACATAGTATAACTATCTACTATATACTTAGAGAAACAAACAAGGTATATAAACATAACAGCACATTAAAAATTTAAGAAACTAAGTAACGCCTAAACCTTCCATACAAAAATAATGTTTCTGCTTAGGCAGTGGTTTCGTTAATATATCACCAAGCATCAGTTCTGTTGGAATATATTTCACCACAATATCTTTGTTAGTTTTTAACGTATCTCTCAAGAAATGATACTTGATACTAATGTGCTTACTGCGGGAATGGAATACGGGATCTTTCGATAACGCTATTGCTCCCTGATTGTCCGCATGTAATTGTACCCTGCTCACAGTCGCTAACCCGATTTCAGTCAACAAACTATTTAAGTAGATAGCCTCTTTCATAGCTACCGATAAACTTACATATTCTGCCTCACAAGTAGAAGTCGCGACAGACCTCTGTTTTTGTGACTTCCAGGATATTGCTGCACCAGCTAAGGTAAAAACATAACCTGAATAACTACGTCTGTCTATAATACAATTGCCCCAATCACTATCAGAATATCCCTTAATAGACTTACCAGTTTTCTTATAAACAAGACCATAATCACGCGTCCTTTTTAAGTAACGCAGGATCCTCATTGCCGCTTTCCAACAATTTTTATCTGCTTTATCGACAAACTGACCCATTTTTGCTACTGCATTTGCAATATCTGGCCTGGTACCTACAAATATATCAAACATCCTATTAACTCCCTATACGGAAAAATAGAACCACTATCAGTATCAATATTCTGTACTTTTAAATTAACCTCCATTGGTGTGGCATTTGTATCCTTACAATCTTGGAGTCCAAAACGTTGTACTATTTTATTTATGTATTGAGATTGTGTCAACTTTATGACGTTGTCACTTCTATCAATATCTATTCCCAATATAAACTTTGCAATTCCATAGTCTTTCAATTCGAACTCTTTTCCTAATTCCTTTTTAAAATCCAGAATACAATCTTTTTTCTGACTTGCAATCAAAATATCGTCCGTATATACACAGACAAAGAGTTTTGATCCGCAGTCGTCAACCTCTTTAAAATACAAACACGGCTCATTTAATGACTGCTTAAAGTTCATATTCTTCAATTTTTCGTCAAGTCTTATGTTCCACTGGCGTCCAGATTGCTTTAAGCCATACAAAGACTTGCGTAAACGGCAAACATTGCCACCCGCTCGTATGTCCGCTAACATTTGCTGCGCCTGTTTCTTGACTAAAAAATCTTCCGTTTGTAACAATTTAACGAGACTTTCTTTTAAAAATTCCGGTATTTTCATGTATACCTCTTCGTCTAGATATCCATTCAGATAGGCTGTGTTGATATCTATCTGATGTATTTCCATATCTAACTCAACAGCTAAAGCGGATAACAATCTGACAGTATCAAGCCTCATCACTGGCGCAAAAGTATCACCATAATCAATACCGTATCGCTGACTGTAACCTTTGGCAACCAATCTGGCTTTTTTCTTTTCAGATTTGTCCACATTTATCTTTGTAGTTAGAACGAATCGACATCCTACTACATCACGATTTGAGGGCTTCTTGACGATTTCCTACGTCCAGTTTTTAACGAGACTTCTTATCTCTGAAGTAATCGCTTCTTTCCAAAGCTTTTCTTCACTACTCGATAACGCCTCTTTTAACGAAATTTCCATTGCATTGCCCACGAAATCTTCACAATCAGTAAATTCATCTAAACTTACAGCTGTTTCTTCATTGCTGGCATTATTTCCACCTACTTCACTCCACTCATCTTCATCTTGCTCTCGTTCCCTTCTCGTTGCACTGACAGTTCGGTACACCTTCTTCGGCCTACCTACTTGGCTTCTTTGAATTCTAGGTCTGCCTGGACCTCTTCGAACTTCTTCTCGTACTTCTTCTAGGACAGTACTATCACTCAAAAGGAGGCTCATGTTGAGATGACCCTTCAATATGAGTCTTTGAAGTCGATGGTTTAATTTCTAAGTCCACATACTTGACTGGCCTCCCTTCTTGTGATTCAGTCACAACCTGTAGTGGGTCTATGTTGTTCTCGTTTTCAGATGTGTTCACGTCTAAAAACTTTACATCTCTTGCAACAATCAGTTTACGATCCTTCGGCAACCATACTCTATATCCTTTTTGGTCTCTAGGATATCCGACAAAAATTACTTCTACACTACGAGCTGTAAATTTATCCTTATTTATATCCTTATCTAAAATAAAAAAATTATTTCCAAAAGGTCTTAAATAATTTATATTTACACGTCTATCAAAGAATTTCTCATATGGTATTTCGCCATTAATCGCGGTAGATGGGCACCTATTTCTAACATGACATACCGTCACTACAGCATCCGCCCAAAACCCGCCTGAAAGTTTAGATGATAACAACATGCATCTTGCCATCTCAACCAGTGTTCTATTCATCCTCTCAGCTACACCGTTTTGCTGTGGAGTATGAGGAATCGTTTTTCTTCTAGAAATTCCTTCTTTACTCAAGAAGTCATCAAACTCTTTATTACAATACTCACCGCCATTATCAGTTTGTAAGTATGTTATTTTCTTGCCAGTCATATTTTCTACATATTGATTGTATATTTTAAACACAGTAAAAACCGAACTCTTCTTACTTAATAAATATACCTCGCACCATCTCGTAGAATCGTCGATAAACGTCACAAAATATTTCGCGCCTCCTAAGGCTGCATTTTTCATAGGACCACATACATCGGAATAAACTATTTTTAGTTTTTCATTACACGGTCCGCTCGAGTAAGAAAAAGGAAGAGAACTCATTTTACCACGTATGCATATTTCGCAATTACGCAACCTATTGACGGTACTCGTATTAGTTCCGACACGTAAATTGCAATGGTCTAAGAGTTTTGTTAGATCGTTTGCATTTAAGTGACCCAAACGCTCATGCCATTTTAAAATATCGCTTTCATTAGAAACCGATGAAGCTTGAGCACACCGTTCCTTTACATAATAAAGATTATCTTTTCGAAATGCGATTAACTTCACATTACCATCAGTATCAGTCACTAGAGCCCTATCATCCCTAAACGTAACATGAAACCCCTTATCGGTAATTTTTGCAACTGAAATCAAGTTAGTTCGCAAATCAGGAACATATAACGTGTTAGGTAGTTCAACTACACTTTTGAAGTTAGTATTATATGCAGACAATCTTACTGTACCTTTACCTTGTACTAGAGTACTCTGATTAGTAGCCAGAGTCACTTTACCGTCAGAAGGCTGTAAAGTTTTTCCAAAATAGGTTTTATCGTTACATAAATGACTCGTACAACCGCTATCGATAATCCAGTTTCCATTCTCGCAGTTTCCAAAGTGACAATCACCTGAAATACAATTAAACGTTACAAAACTAGTATCGACCTTTTCTGTTGTTAATTTATTTTCTGATACATATTTTACCAAATCCTTCTGTTTTAATTTATTACATTCCGAAGCTTTGTGTCCTTTTTTATGACATTTAAAACATTTGTAAACAAACTTAGACATTTTATCGACAGACTGTACAGAGTTTGATCCAAATTTCTTCTTATTTCTCTTCAAAACATCGAAAGTATTATCGCTACTCGATCTCCTAGCATTGCTTTCTTCAAGAATTTTAATTTTTAATATCTCCGGGTCCGGAAATGTATCTCTAGACTCAATTGCACACCTGAAATTCTCGAAACTTGATGGCAAGCTAAACAATAGCATTATCGATGCTAAATCATTATGAATTTCTACGTCCATCTCGTGTAACTTGCATTTAGCGTCAAAGAACTTGGCCAAGTGTTCGTGAATATCATCACCTTCGCTCATTTTACATAATATGAGCTGCTTCAGTAAGCTAGCCTTCCTAGCTGGTCCTTCATTAAAATATTGTTGTCTGTCTCTTCGAATGTCTTGATATAACTACGAGGCAATTTTTAACAAAAAAGAAAGACAACTTTAATGATTTTGAAGAGTTCCCTGGTGTATCTTCGAAGACGAAGTTCCAATGCCCATAAAATCAAAATGGTATCTCAATTAAATAAAAATCATCCAACTCGGGTTCATAAATAAAGAACTTATGCCGGAATATCCATGAAAAGCATACATTAACAATGTTATTCGAAAACGTGGAGACAAATCTTTAGAAATTTTCATTTATAATTAATTTAGTAATTGGCGCTATAAAATTATATTTACTATATACAGAAGTAACGTGTTGTGGAGGTAAAATAAATAAATAAAAAAACCTATATGCAAACATTCCGGATAATTAATAAAGCGACATGGCGTCACAGGAAAATAACGCGGAATAATTTTTTTTTATTATTATTTATTTATTTGTAAAGTAATAATCTTATTTCTAAAAAATAGTCCCACAAAACCGTGTGATCGGTTTGACTGTGGGATCAAACGGAGTCTTATGTTGTATTTACACATTACAATATTATTCACTCATGGAACGCCACTATTACGTTGCCTGCACCCGTGATTAGCTCAGCGTGGACAACAAATATTTTTTTATCATTTTTTTTAAAAATAGCTTTGTCCGTTTCGTGTCTAATTTCCGCCGGCAGACTGTTAAGTATGTATGGTAAACGTTTTTTTATAGTTCTATCACCAAAGTAATTAGATACTTTAGGTACATTATATTTGCCGGCGGTCATAGATCGAGTACAATAACTATTAATCACACTGGATAGGTTTTTATGCTCTTCACTGCCATGATGGTTTACAGCCAAAAGAAATTTATGTTTTAAACTAATTGGTAAAATCTTGCACATATTAAATAATTTTCTATAATCACCTTTACAGTCAATTTTTGTTTTCTTACTTACTAGCAGTTTGAGGAACCTTATTTGTAAAGTTTCTAATTTGTCTAGATTTGTTTTAGATGTTAAACCATAGCTGTCCAGTGCATAACTAAAAATAGAATGAACTAAAGACATATACAACAATCTTAACGTGCTAATGGGTACTTTAAAACTAAGATGATAAAGTTTACCTAATAATATTCTTAACTTACTACATAAATAATCTATATGTTGGGACCAAGAAAAACATTCATCTATTTTTAAACCAAGGTAGGTTATACACTTAACCTTTTCGATGGGTTTACAATTACAGTTGATTGAGTTTTTATGGGTACATGAAAATTCGTGAGTGTATAAGGGCGGATGTGAGCCTGATGGACGCAAGTACGGCGAGTGGATAATTAATAATTTTGTTTTGTCCGAATTCAATACAATGCCGTTATCATGAGACCATTTTACAACAGCGTCAATGTCATGCTGTACCAGCCTACAAGTTTTTACAATGTCAATTCCAGCAAGCAATGTGCACAAATCATCCGCGAACATGTATGCAGAGCAATACTGCAGTACACCACATAGGCTATTAACATGCATCAGGTAGCAGAGTGGTCCACAGCCAGACCCCTGCGGAACACCACATCTCACATCCGTCCTATCACTGAATGAGTTACTCAATCTAACACGGTAGGAGCGTGACGTGAGGTAATCGCGGAACCATAGGTTCAGAGGTTCTCCCACACCGCACTCATTCATCGCATTAATAAGCGTGTCTGTTTCTAGGGTATCAAATGCTTTCCTAAAATCGAAAAAGACAGCAATCACAAATTTTTTATCCTCCAAATAACTGTTAACCTCGTCTGTGAACTTGGCAAGTAGGGTATTTGTACTTTTCCCTTTCAAGAAACCATGTTGACAATTGTTAATAATTTGATGCTTTTGAAGGTAATCACCTACTTGATTTAATACACATTTTTCTATAACTTTATCTATACTAGATAAAATAGATATAGGTCTATAATTAGAATAGTTCTTACGATCTCCTTTTTTATAAATCGGTCGGACTATTGATTCTTTTAATTTGCTGGGAAATTGAAAGTGTTATTGAAATTATATTGCAGATACAGTATTAATGTTGAGTGGCGGCTATTTTTCGAACATATTTGTTTTTTTTTTATATATATTAATAATTGATACTGGCCGCTCCAGGACGTAACAAACATCCTATTGGTTTGCAATTTTTGTTTCAGATCATGAGCTGTTTTTATCTTCTTACAATATAATATACTAACTAACTATTTCACCCGTGTTAATTTTATCCGAAAAACACCGCGCTGCCAACGCACCCGTGTTGTCTCTCATAATTTTATTGTTCTTCCTCATTGCCGCTTTCCAACAATTTTTATCTGCTTTATCGACAAACTGACCCATTTTTGCTACTGCATTTGCAATATCTGCCTGGTACCTACAAATATATCAAACATCCTATTAACTCCCTATACGGAAAAATAGAACCACTATCAGTATCAATATTCTGTACTTTTAAATTAACCTCCATTGGTGTGGCATTTGTATCCTTACAATCTTGGAGTCCAAAACGTTGTACTATTTTATTTATGTATTGAGATTGTGTCAACTTTATGACGTTGTCACTTCTATCAATATCTATTCCCAATATAAACTTTGCAATTCCATAGTCTTTCAATTCGAACTCTTTTCCTAATTCCTTTTTAAAATCCAGAATACAATCTTTTTTCTGACTTGCAATCAAAATATCGTCCGTATATACACAGACAAAGAGTTTTGATCCGCAGTCGTCAACCTCTTTAAAATACAAACACGGCTCATTTAATGACTGCTTAAAGTTCATATTCTTCAATTTTTCGTCAAGTCTTATGTTCCACTGGCGTCCAGATTGCTTTAAGCCATACAAAGACTTGCGTAAACGGCAAACATTGCCACCCGCTCGTATGTCCGCTAACATTTGCTG
Source organism: Saturnia japonica (assembly GCA_033032175.1). Taxonomy (NCBI): domain Eukaryota; kingdom Metazoa; phylum Arthropoda; class Insecta; order Lepidoptera; family Saturniidae; genus Saturnia; species Saturnia japonica. The sequence continues at coordinate 14,388,615 of CM065325.1, forward strand.
CGCCTGTTTCTTGACTAAAAAATCTTCCGTTTGTAACAATTTAACGAGACTTTCTTTTAAAAATTCCGGTATTTTCATGTATACCTCTTCGTCTAGATATCCATTCAGATAGGCTGTGTTGATATCTATCTGATGTATTTCCATATCTAACTCAACAGCTAAAGCGGATAACAATCTGACAGTATCAAGCCTCATCACTGGCGCAAAAGTATCACCATAATCAATACCGTATCGCTGACTGTAACCTTTGGCAACCAATCTGGCTTTTTTCTTTTCAGATTTGTCCACATTTATCTTTGTAGTTAGAACGAATCGACATCCTACTACATCACGATTTGAGGGCTTCTTGACGATTTCCTACGTCCAGTTTTTAACGAGACTTCTTATCTCTGAAGTAATCGCTTCTTTCCAAAGCTTTTCTTCACTACTCGATAACGCCTCTTTTAACGAAATTTCCATTGCATTGCCCACGAAATCTTCACAATCAGTAAATTCATCTAAACTTACAGCTGTTTCTTCATTGCTGGCATTATTTCCACCTACTTCACTCCACTCATCTTCATCTTGCTCTCGTTCCCTTCTCGTTGCACTGACAGTTCGGTACACCTTCTTCGGCCTACCTACTTGGCTTCTTTGAATTCTAGGTCTGCCTGGACCTCTTCGAACTTCTTCTCGTACTTCTTCTAGGACAGTACTATCACTCAAAAGGAGGCTCATGTTGAGATGACCCTTCAATATGAGTCTTTGAAGTCGATGGTTTAATTTCTAAGTCCACATACTTGACTGGCCTCCCTTCTTGTGATTCAGTCACAACCTGTAGTGGGTCTATGTTGTTCTCGTTTTCAGATGTGTTCACGTCTAAAAACTTTACATCTCTTGCAACAATCAGTTTACGATCCTTCGGCAACCATACTCTATATCCTTTTTGGTCTCTAGGATATCCGACAAAAATTACTTCTACACTACGAGCTGTAAATTTATCCTTATTTATATCCTTATCTAAAATAAAAAAATTATTTCCAAAAGGTCTTAAATAATTTATATTTACACGTCTATCAAAGAATTTCTCATATGGTATTTCGCCATTAATCGCGGTAGATGGGCACCTATTTCTAACATGACATACCGTCACTACAGCATCCGCCCAAAACCCGCCTGAAAGTTTAGATGATAACAACATGCATCTTGCCATCTCAACCAGTGTTCTATTCATCCTCTCAGCTACACCGTTTTGCTGTGGAGTATGAGGAATCGTTTTTCTTCTAGAAATTCCTTCTTTACTCAAGAAGTCATCAAACTCTTTATTACAATACTCACCGCCATTATCAGTTTGTAAGTATGTTATTTTCTTGCCAGTCATATTTTCTACATATTGATTGTATATTTTAAACACAGTAAAAACCGAACTCTTCTTACTTAATAAATATACCTCGCACCATCTCGTAGAATCGTCGATAAACGTCACAAAATATTTCGCGCCTCCTAAGGCTGCATTTTTCATAGGACCACATACATCGGAATAAACTATTTTTAGTTTTTCATTACACGGTCCGCTCGAGTAAGAAAAAGGAAGAGAACTCATTTTACCACGTATGCATATTTCGCAATTACGCAACCTATTGACGGTACTCGTATTAGTTCCGACACGTAAATTGCAATGGTCTAAGAGTTTTGTTAGATCGTTTGCATTTAAGTGACCCAAACGCTCATGCCATTTTAAAATATCGCTTTCATTAGAAACCGATGAAGCTTGAGCACACCGTTCCTTTACATAATAAAGATTATCTTTTCGAAATGCGATTAACTTCACATTACCATCAGTATCAGTCACTAGAGCCCTATCATCCCTAAACGTAACATGAAACCCCTTATCGGTAATTTTTGCAACTGAAATCAAGTTAGTTCGCAAATCAGGAACATATAACGTGTTAGGTAGTTCAACTACACTTTTGAAGTTAGTATTATATGCAGACAATCTTACTGTACCTTTACCTTGTACTAGAGTACTCTGATTAGTAGCCAGAGTCACTTTACCGTCAGAAGGCTGTAAAGTTTTTCCAAAATAGGTTTTATCGTTACATAAATGACTCGTACAACCGCTATCGATAATCCAGTTTCCATTCTCGCAGTTTCCAAAGTGACAATCACCTGAAATACAATTAAACGTTACAAAACTAGTATCGACCTTTTCTGTTGTTAATTTATTTTCTGATACATATTTTACCAAATCCTTCTGTTTTAATTTATTACATTCCGAAGCTTTGTGTCCTTTTTTATGACATTTAAAACATTTGTAAACAAACTTAGACATTTTATCGACAGACTGTACAGAGTTTGATCCAAATTTCTTCTTATTTCTCTTCAAAACATCGAAAGTATTATCGCTACTCGATCTCCTAGCATTGCTTTCTTCAAGAATTTTAATTTTTAATATCTCCGGGTCCGGAAATGTATCTCTAGACTCAATTGCACACCTGAAATTCTCGAAACTTGATGGCAAGCTAAACAATAGCATTATCGATGCTAAATCATTATGAATTTCTACGTCCATCTCGTGTAACTTGCATTTAGCGTCAAAGAACTTGGCCAAGTGTTCGTGAATATCATCACCTTCGCTCATTTTACATAATATGAGCTGCTTCAGTAAGCTAGCCTTCCTAGCTGGTCCTTTCGAAGCATATACCGACTCAAGTTTCAACCAAACATCGTTTGATGTCTTACACTCTCTTATATGACGTAACTCGCTCGGGCTCATCGCTAAAAGTAGCTCTGCCTTCGCTTTTGAGTCTTGTGACTCCCATAAAGCCGCCTCTGGTAATTCGACTGGCTTTGGTTTACTACCATCTACGAATTCCCATAAATCGTTCTTTATTAAAATCGCCTGTGCGTGTACCTTCCAGGAATCATAGTTATTCCTACCAAGAACCTCGATCCTCACTGTAGTCATGGTGTCACCCTTTTCGCTGCTCCACTTACAATTGATCTCTTTGCACTTTTATTCGACGATCATATATGATAACTCTTCTTTCGTTATCCACCGATTTTATTTATATACTATTTATCGGCAACTGGGCCCATAACCATTGTAGCAGATTATGAGCCGGTAGCGCAGTGGAAGTTATTTGTAGTAATAAATAAAACCAGCATATAAAAGTAAAGAACAGGAAAAAACATATATATATGGTAGCAAAGATCTTTACACAACAAAAGACAACTATGTGACACATACCAAATTTAAAATATGGAAGATACAAATTTATTATAAAAGAGTATCTACTCAACAAGTAACGTTGTGGAGGTAAAATAAATATAAAAAAAAACCTATATGCAAACATTCCGGATAATTAATAAAGCGACATGGCGTCACAGGAAAATAACGCGGAATAATTATATTGCAGATACAGAATTAATTTTGAGTGGCGGCTATTTTTCGAACACATTTGTTTTTTTTAATATATATTAATAATTGATACTGGCCGCTCCAGACGTAACAAACATCCTATTGGTTTGCAATTTTTGTTTCAGATCATGAGCTGTTTTTATCTTCTTACAATATAATATACTAACTAACTATTTCACCCGTGTTAATTTTATCCGAAAAACACCACGCCGCCAACGCGCCCGTGTTGTCTCTCATAATTTTATTGTTCTTCCCGCAAGTTAAAATTATTTTAATTTTTCATTATCTCTTAAACTATGTGTCCAAACAACATACTATAAAGAGCAAAATTAAACGTCATAAACTTGTCTTTATGATGAAGTATCTTTTGTTCGTAATTATTAATATGCTGTTTCTAAAAACAATGCTCATAAATCATTATTAATTTTCGACAAATCTTTGACATGTGATACCTTATTGTGGTTTATATATAGGAGATACGCATATGCTACTGCTGACTTTTTTTAGATATACTAAGGATCAATAATTCCGTAGAACATTGTATTTCCGTGTCATTAACGACTACGCCCGCGCACGCGGATAAAGCAATTCGAGAGGGCGTCGACTTCCGACTTACGTAACAAAAACCAATATTTAAGGCTAGCTAAGAGTTTTACCCTAGTGTTAGATAGCCTATACTATTTCTCGTGAGTCTAGCTGTCATGAATTTTGATAAATGATGAATGAATTTTGCGAATCCGACTGGTAGTTTCTGAGATTGGCGTGTTAAAACTAACAAACAAACAAAAAACTCGTCTGCTTTATTATATGGTAGTATAGTATAGATTATTTCATTTCTTTAATTATTATTATCATTGTCTTACTAATTATACGTTTTTATGTAGGCAGACGAAAACTGCTTTTGATCTGTTGCAAAAGGAAGTAGGTAAGAAATTTCGGATTAATTATTTAGCATGTATTAGATAATAATTCACGCATTAATAGCTAAGCCCTGCAAATTATTTTAAATTATTGATGAATTTTCTTAACAACAGCAACTCAGTAGCTGCGCCCTCGACTTCGAACACGTGGACTTTATTCTGTAGAATACCGTCGATCGGTTACCCCGCTACCCCCTCTCCTGATTGTTTTAAAGACAAAAATACTTATTGTGGGTGTTTCTTAAAAGATAAACATATACTCCAGTTGATTTTTTTGTAGGTCTTTTTAAAGTCTACAATTATAACGTACATTAATATGATATATCCCTTAGGGTAAACTATAAACTCAGCGTAAGTTATTTAAGAGCCCAAATTGATTCACATCGACCAATTATTGATTTATTTACCCGGAACCCTAATTCTTTTCTAAAATAAAAGTAGCCTAAGTTACTCCTTATAACATCAGCTATCGGCGGTGAAAATTTTGTCAAAATCGGTTTAACCGTTTCGAAGATTACCCGAAACAAAGAGACAGATAGATAACTTTTTTTTAATGTTTGTTCGGAATTTTTTTTTTTTTTTTTTTTTTGTGGAAATGAAAGACAGTTTTCGTGTAATTAGCAAATACTTTATTAAATTATATATTGGCCGATCTGGTCCAACAACTTTTGCGATCTTTCTGGTAGTAGCATAATTCCACGATTATAAAATTTTTGGTTTTTGTGGGGAAAAAACTGATCGAGGTGGTTTTTGACCTCCTCATTTGAGGTGAAGGTTTTACAGTCTAAAAAATTTTGGAGTGACCGGAACAAATAATAATCCGATGGTAACAGGTCTGGAGAATATGGTGGGTGTGGTATTGTATCCCATTCAAGCTGTAAAAGCTTTTGGCGAGTGACCAAACTTGTGTGAGGTCTCGTGTTGTCTTGGTGAAGCACTACACCTTTCCTGTTGATTAGTTCTGACCTTTTCTGTTGAAGTGCATCATTCAGTTTGTCCAGCTAATAACAGTAGACTTCCAAATTAATCGTTGTGTTATCCGGTAAAAGCTCAAAAAAACGATTCCTTTAAAATCCCACCAAACATACAGCATCACCTTTTTTGGTGAATATCGGCTTTGGAAATGGTTTGAGCCGGTTCATCTTTTTTGCTCCATGACCTCTTGCGTTTGACGTTGTTGTATACAACCCATTTCCATCCCCAGTGATGATACGCTTCAAAAACGGATCATTTTCGTGATGTTTGAGAAGCGAATCGCAGACGTCAATGCAGCGACACAGATTTCTCTCTGTGAGAACATGGGGAATCCATACATCGAGCTTCGAGGATAATCCCAGGCCTCTCAAGTGGTCATAAACTGTTGAATTTGATAAATTTAACCTCAATCCGATCTCACGAGTTGTTATTCGCCAGTTCGCATCATTAATACAATTAAATCCTTTGTAGAAAAAAACGAAATTCCTTTCCGAACAACCCATATTATAGGTTGCTTATATACTTTCATATGCATTTAGTAAAATGCTGTGTTTTTTTTGACATTAAAAATCCAATTTTATTAATTGTATAGATTATTTTATACCATTTTATCCGTTTTATAAGACGAGCCATATTAAAATGGATTCCTATTCAATTAATTATTTTTTGTTTTTTTTTTCTCTCGTGTGTGTGTAATTTTCATAGTTTAATTTATATAGAACGGCAATTTAAAAGAGAAAGAACACTACATTACTATACGCCTGTGTTAGAACGAGATAGCGATACGAGACCATTTCTTTAAGGGCTATCGGGCTACGTAAATCGTGTCCAAAAGAGTTCTCGCATATTTTATCAGAATTTATGGTTTTAAAATATAATTTTATGTTAACTAGACATGTTTAAATTGTGCTTAAGTGTACTCTGAATGGATGTAACAAATAAAATCAATAAAATAATACGCTCACTAGTGTATTTCGTCTTAATCAATCTATTGTCGATCTTATATTGTCCTAAATTTATTGGATTTTAGCAATCGATTCCAAATATTTCAAGGGCTTAAAATCAAATACAAAATTTATATCGAATAAACACTCAAGAAGGGGAGTTTACAAAACGTGTTCAAATTTAATTGGAATTAATAAAATTCCAATAAGGACTATATAACACTAACCAAATAGATTTAACATTAAGCGAATATCATCTTCATTCATTATTCTGTAATTCACCAATCGCAAGTAAACAAGCTCTCTTCTCAAAGGGTTCTTCTAGCTTAAGACCAAGAAAATGTAAATATTGAATTATTGAATAATAATTCAGGTCTCAAATATATATTAGCAAGAAACAAGTTTATTTAAGGATAAACGTTCTGGGAAGCTAAATAACTGAGCGATGATTTTCCAACCGTTTTAAGCTAACTATAATATCACGTCCCCGAAGAGGTGAACGGGGAGATCCCACCGTTATTATTAAAGGTATACCTTAATACGTAAATATTCATGAAGCGGATACCTCTCGGGCCTGTGAGATAGATTAGGTATTTTACCTAGACGTTTGCAAAAGGGTTGCTTATCGGACACTTCAACTGTACTACACTTCATAAACGGAGGAGGTATTGTAATTTATATTTTTATTTCAAAAGGCATTAATACATGTAAAAAATAAAATAATATTAGTACCCTTAATTCCAGATAGCTTTTAAACCCTAATACCGTATTACATAAGACCACTTTTAACAATAAATCTCTTTTTCAACGAAAAAAGATTTATCCAAATCGTTTCATAATAATATTGTTAATGTGCCCTGCTAGAAATAAGCATCTCTTCCCGAGGGCAGGCAATGCTTAATCGTAACGCCAAACAATTCTTTATTCTTCCCACATACAGACGTACAACGATATCATTTCTTAAGCCTCCAGGTTTCCTCACGATGTTTTCCTTTACCCATAAACCGACAGTTTTACCAAATCTAATTAGTAAATGTATGAGAATTTCCAAAAATTGATAAGAACATGTCAGGGACTCGAATATGCGGACATCGAATCGATGTTCCGTTGATCTAAGCCTCTCGAACACCACGACTAATACGGAACGCGAATTATTTTTGAAACAATTAATCAAAATCGAAATTTAAAAAAAAAAATCTTTATTCAATTTAGGCCCTAAGAAGGCACTTATGAACGTCAAAACACTACTGACGTTTCGAAAAACATGCCAGTCATCGAGAAGAACTGGTAAGAATCTCGTTCGGTTTTTTTGTCCAACTATACCAAAGTGTTAATATAAAACATTAATAATAATTTAGTGAATGCACAGAGAGGGAGTCACTTCCAGACATCTCTATCATTCACATAATGATCCACCTTATAATAAACCTTTTGACCCGTAGCAAGCAAATCAGTAATATGCTTCGGGATCTTATTATAAAACCTGACACTATTACCTAAAAAACTTTTATTGGACCTACTTAGTCTAAACACATTAAGACTAATTTATCTCTATTTCTAGTATTAACATTGTACTGATCTTTGACAAAATCAATTAATGTTGATTAGATTAGCCATAATGGAGCTGAAATGTTGCATGTAGTTAGCAATTCTTTTATAATATACTAGCTGCACCCGTGGCTTCGCTCACGTGGACTACAGAATGCCCGCGCGAATCTTGCTCCCCCGCTCCCAGCTATTTTAAAGACAAAACTGCTTATTGTGAGTGTTCCTTAGAAGATAAATGTAAACTCATACGGACTTTTTTGTAGGTATTTCTAATCCCTATGATTATGTTGTACATTAATTTGCTATATCTCTTATGGTTTACTCAGCATAAGCCATTTAAGCGCCCGAATTGATTCAACATCAACAGTTTTTTTTATTTGTGCGGAACCTTAATTATTTTTTCTAAAATTAAATTAGCCTAAGTTACTCCCTATATCATCAGCTATCTATCAGTGAAAGTCCCGTCAAAATTGGTTCAACTGTTTCGGAGATTACCCGGAACAAACAGACAGACAAAATTTTAAAAATGGGCTTTTTGTTATATGTATCGTATATTCTTTCATATGCATTTAGTAAAAAAACTGTTATTTTGACATTACAAACAGACACTTTAATTTTATTAATTGTATACATTTCCATTGTCATACCTGATCTTAAGTGGCGATGTGGCTCAAGATGGTGACACGCTAAGCCTAGTGGAAGACTAGCTCTTAAGTCAAGCTGCCGGAACACACCTATAGGTATTTGGCGACAGATTTCCAAATTGAGGGCCGTAGCTAGTCAGGCGGGAACCTCTACAATAAGATAAAAGAAAACATTCTGTTGAAACCTGTGTGGTATTTTCAATCGGCAGATTGGTTAGCTACCACCCTCAAGTTAAAAGCATCTGCACTTGATAGCCAGTTCTTCCACTACACTTAGAGTGTTACTATCTTAGGACACATCGACACTTAATATCAGGTGAGATTGTGGTAATATCGCTAAACCTATAAAGAATATACTTTTGGTCAATTTAATTAAGAAATTCTATAAAATTACATAGGTAGAAAATAATTCTTCCCAACGTCCTCTTTATTTGTAGGTATGAAGATCAAAACTTAACAAGTTTGGAGCCACTTGATTATCTACAAGGCTCTGAGGTCAGGGTCTCAAATAACAATTAATTAGATGAGCTCTATTCTTTAAAAAATACAAGGCAAGCGAGTTTTAAATTAAATCAGGGTTCAGTAGGTTTGTCGGGGACTCATATAATTTAAATTTATATGTCATTTTTACGAACTATTAATTTATATAGAATCTTGTCAGTTTGTATACTGCCGATATATTGTGAAAGGAAAGTACTAATTTTTAATATTATAACTATGTATTAAATAAGCCAAATCCTGATACTAGGTCTTGAAAAAATTACAATTTTCAACGGGTAATTTGTTTCTGGCGTGTCTAGTATTTCCAAAGTAACCTAAACAGTCCTTAGTTTATAAACCTACGAAAATGTACCTATTACTTTGGAAATTTTAGTGTTCATTCACAAACAAACTATATGTAATCGATTGGGTCGCAACCAGCACGCTAGAGAATGAGCAATTAAAAAAAACATACATATCGTATCGGTTATTTTTAAATAGTATTGATAATTATCGAGTGAAAAATATCGATTAATCGGTATATCATTCTTTGTACAGAAATTGATTCAGAGTTGTATTACTACTGTGTACTCTAAAATAAATATCGATATATCGCTGTTTAAAATATCGACGATTTATATAGATATTTTATGAGAAAATATCGATATTTCGATTTTTTTGCCCCATCCCTTCAACACGCACATGGTGGTTAAACCTATCACAGCGACTCTCGTTTGAATTGATGTGTTTCTGGATCACTCAGTGTATATCCATTCAGCCACCGAGAGGTTTGCACTCCGGCATGGCGGTCACGAACGGCGATGCATAGCAAATCTCTTGGTGTTTGTTTTTGGATGACACTATGGGTACCATTGTCCCATAACAAAGAACATACCGCGTGCTTTAAGAAACTCCAATGGAATCCCTTGGAACCCGTTAGAACCTAAAGCATACGCAATTGAAGAATCGCGACAAAAATAAATTGATTTCAATATATCCCAAAACCGCAAGGTTCAAGATTCCGCTGTGCGGACCCTTGAACCTTTATTTTCGTAACAATACAGTGTTTGTGCTCGTTAGGAAAAAAATGCTCAAGCAAGCGGGATCCGTCCTATTAAAAATAAAAGCTTGTCGCCATTTTGAAGCGGCTAATCAAGAACACTGCTGACTACGCAAGTCGATAGGGGAGTCTGGGCGTGCTTGATTCAATTTTTTTTAGCAATATTATCGTACAGTTGTCAGTTATAATCTATTTTGGTTATTAACGTTACAATTTTATACTAATTTTTGAAGTCAACGTTAAGTCAGCGATAGAATTATGTTGTATTATTAGTGTCATTTTACGTGATATAGTTTAATGATTTGAACTGGTTTATTACTCTATTAGGTTTTTCTATGAAATTCTTAATAGTAAATCAGAGTTTGGCTTTGTATCCTATTAATCGCAATAGCCTCGCCCCCTATTACATGGGACCTAAAAATATACCCGGCAAAGATCAGTACACCTCTGCCTAACCCTTCGGAGATACAGGCGTGTTGGTATGATTTCTTATGTTACTGTGAATGAGCAAAGTGGACTATAAATTTATTAATAACTAGCTGTGCCCGCGGCTTCGCTCATGTAGACTACAGAATGCCCGCGCGAATCTGGCTCCGTGGGTGTTCCATAAAAGATAAACATATACTCTCGCTAACATTTTTGTTGGTCTTTTTAATATTTACAACTGTGTAGTGCATTAATTTGATATATCTCTTACATTTTAATCCGCGTAGCCCATCTTAGCGTCCGTATTAATTCACCATAACCAGTTTTTTTTCTTCTCGGTACCCTAATTGTTTTTCTAAAATAAAATTAGCCTTAGTTACTCCTTATAACATCAGCTATCTACCAGTAAAAGTCCTGACAAAATCGGCCCAATCGTTTCTGAGATTACCCGGAACAAACAGACAAAAATGTTAAAAATGTTTTTTTTTTTTTTGTTATGGGTATCGTATATACTTTCATATGTATTTAGTAAAAAGCTGTTATTTTGACATTACAAACAGGCACTTCAATTTTATTAATTGTATATAGATTATATATGAACATACATCTTAAGTTGTCACAAAAATCCCATAAACAATTTTAACAATCGATCCACCCTCTTGTTGGAACCGTGTTCGCTTATTAGAAAAATAGTGCTTTTGATTTGTTCCAATATTTATAATATTTTATATGATTAACAATTCCAGCGAAGTTTTTTTTTACAAACTAATTAATGCAGTATTTCATTTGTACGGCAGAGTTTTATTATCACTTTTACATCTGCAATAGTAACAGCACTACGTATATAGTGGTAAATGGTAATTGACAATCGTATCGTCGAACCAAACCTATCCAATCTAATTTGCGCGAACTCCTGGGGGCCTATAATTGTACATACATTACCGTGAGAGCTAGACACTTAGCTAATTCATGCTATTCTATAAAAATCTCTTTTCCTAATGTTACCTTACATAGTTATATAACATGCGCTGTTACTTGTTATTCTATAATTACCATGTTTAAGTCAGGTGGAGTACGTAGAAATGTTTTTGAATGTGTCTCTCTTCTTGGATCAGTCCGACTGATATAATAAATACCTCCGCCCAAAAGAAAATCGCATCGAAATAACATTGTGTTTTGTACCTGCGGTGAGTACGGTTTCGAGAACTCTGTGAAGGAGAGGGCAAGGTTCCTATGGTATTACAAGCGTCCATAGGTTACGGTAGCCCCTAACTATCAGGTGGACCATATGTTTATTTGTCACATTTTAGGCTCGATATTGATTTATGGGACATCCTCTACATAGAGTGTAAATAAACACATTCTAACTCACGAATACTGTATTTTGGTTCGCTCTTTTTTCCTTCGGAATAATATTCGGTTAAGCGCCACTCGGTTTGCGTAGCAGGAGCTAAGTAACAATAGAATAGAGTAGGTATAGAAATCCATGCAACGTTATTGCCCGCTTTATGCTTATCGTAACAACAATGAATCGTCATTTCGTATTCTTAAGTGATATAGAGCATTAACGCTCGGTTGGACCACGACCACTGTGGTGAGATTTCAACACTATTATTCAGGGAATTGCTTTCAATTTCATATTTATTTAGTAATACGGTTATTACCGCCATCACGTTATGATGCACTTTGTTAAAGCGAAATTTTAAATGAATGTATCACTACTAACATATTATGCTTGGTTGAAATCCCGTTTATGACAGTAGTATATATGATTATAGTATTATTATATCGGTGTATAGGTGTATGTCTAATCTAGTATTGATATAGATCTGTGACATGTCTTGTCTAGTTTTTATTATTCCATAATGTTATTCGGTTGTCACGTAAAAAAAAAGAAAGTATAGCGATCTACGGAAAATTAACAACAAGACAATTTTTAGCAAACAAGAAAACCATCTTCTATGATTTTGAGGAGTTTCCTCGTATATCTTCGAAGTTGAAGGTATCCTCTATCCAACAAAAAAAGGATCATCCAAATCGGTTCATAAACAAAGAAGTTATGGCTGAAAATCCATAAAAAAATATTCATTCGAATTGAGTAAACTCCATTCTTTTTTGAATCAGTTAAAAAGAAATAAATTTTAAATTCAAACCAAGGAATTTCTGTATTCGAAACAGTTTAAATGAAGAGTTCGATTGTGTTAAAAAATGATATACAAAAGGTTGGAAACGGTAAATAAAATCAGTTATATTTGGAAAGCGAAGACAATAAGAGGAAAATTTTGTAAGTGAAGGTAGAAATTAAGTAGAGGAATCTATGCCAATGCTTTCAAGTGAAGAAGAGACCTGTTCAGTGTATCTGCGTCTGTAGATTATAACAAATAAATCCACTTAAAATTGACCTCTGATTTATCCAATACCTCCCAGCTCGTAACAGTATCTATGACTATAGTGGTGGGTTGTGTTCGCGCTTGTTCTATAAATATCCTTATCACATCTAAGTAAAGTCAGCACGATATGTTTTCCTCTTCAACACTTTCTTTTTCAATTTCTTCAATCATCAATCATTTATTAGTCACACTTTTTATACTTATAATTCCTCTCATAATCCATTTTGACCTTCTACAGTTCTCTATTAGACACAGTGTAAAGTTGTTTTAAGAGTATAAACATTTGAGAATTTCACATAGCACATGAAAAGAATTGCCTGATTGCCGGAGATACCTTCGCGACACCCTCAGCGCTTATAAAAACTTTTACGACGCATTCTCAATAGATGCCACGATTTGACAAGTAGGGATAAAATTTACGATTGAATCGTGTGGGACGGTGTTAAGCGGTCGCGTATCCGTTTTTACGTCTGTCGAACACATGAATTATGGTACGAGGAATGTTTTAAGAGCGATCTAGTTTGAAATTATTGCTTTAGCCGTGGAACTGCTTGCTGTAATCAAACGATTACAAAGAATTTCTAATATCATCGCTTTAGACCCTTTTGGGCTGTAGGGATCTTTACCTGACTAGGCGATCATCATATTATTTTTAACTATTTTTGTTTGTCGTTTTTCGAGATCAGCCAGTGCATGTCCAACAGCTCGCAGACAGTGCAGACTGACATGTAAGCGAAGATCGCCAATGGATTGTCGTTCTCTCAATTTTCGCCATTGTTTCTCGTTTGTACTATCCTTACCATCTCACCTTTAGGTACAATGCAATCGTTTTTCTGTGCTTCATTTCAAAAACCACAAAATTTTTATCTATATATTAATGCGTGAAGCAAAAGCTTTCTGCACCTTTTTATACGTATTGCGTGCAGGGAAGACTGTGATATTTGGCATGGTTATAGTTTATATGAAGAAGGAGTGCAGGAAGTTAAAATGAACCTATAATATCTGTTACTAATATATTAAATTAATACTGCGAATCTTAACCCGACCATGTCATTAAACTTAGACCCCACAAAATATTGACATTGTCACTCAACGGAAAGTGACAGCAAGTGATGTAGATAATACTCATTGTTTATGAATATTGTAAATCTCAAAAAGAAAATAGTCTATGATCAAAAAGACGCTGGTCGAATTTCGACCTTAAGGCGATCGCTAGTTTCATTAAATTGCTCAACTTCTGCGCTTAAACTTCTAAAATAAAAAAAAGAAATTTATTACTGCAGAATATGTGTTTCTGAAACCATAATATTATATCATGGCAATATCGATGGGACTGGAAATGAATGGTTTATTTATTTATTATTTATTTTAATGGATACTCCAACAACACTACTCATTAAACAGTATTATTGTAATTATATATAAGTAGTACACCTGATGCGTATATTACTTAAAATAGTATACATTATTTCTCCCATAGCTCCGTAAATGGAACAAAAAAATATTCATCAACTCAAAGCAAATATAAAATTATATTAAATTTATTGGTTAAAGAGCATCTGTAGACATTCTATCAGCAGCTGTTTTTTTATGGAATTCACGATTAAAAGTTAAATATATTCTTTGACTAATTAACCTGGGTTTTGGGGTCACAGTTTTACGATAACTTCCATCTCGGCACGAAGTAAAACATTATCTATATCTTATCTTTGTCATACCGTGAAGCTGTGGAACTTTCTACCGGCCAGTGTGTTCCCTCCTTCTTACGATACCGGGTCCTTCAAGCGTGACGTGAAGAGATATTTATGCAGGCCGGGATGAGAGCGGTGACTGCCGATGGATTAGGATCTCTCGGTGGTCGCCGTTGTTTTTGGATTGTAACGTGTCCGCCAGATAACTTTTTTTTTTTGATAATGCTATTAAAAAAAACTACTGAATATTTTCTCAAATTTCTTTTTTTATTTGAAAGTACAATCCTTCCGGTTAACAATGAAAAATAATTTCATTCAAATGGCTGCCTCGGCTGGCCATGCAGTAGCCTACACGATCGGTCCAATTTTTAAACACATTATCGATTGTGTGCAGCTGTATTTCACCAATGGCTTCACGAATATTGTTCTTAAAGCGTCAATTGTATCTGGATTATCGGCATAACACTTATCTTTGACGGCACCCTACAAATAATAGTCGAACGGTGTCAAATCGCAGCTCCGAGGTGGCCAAACGACATCAGTTCTGCGGCTGATAATGCGATCTTCAAAAACAGGGCGCAAAACATCGAGCGTAGCCTCGGCTGTGTGGCACGTAGCGTCGTCCTGTTGAAACCAAATGTTGCCAATATCCTCCTCTTTAATTTTTTGAACAAAAATTCGTTCAACATGGCCCGATAACGATCGCCATTGACTGTAACGGCCACTCCTTGCTCATTTTGGAAAAAAAATTGCCCAATTATGCCTCTGGACCAAAATCCGCACCAAACTGACTTGTTTTGGGTGCGTCGGCTTTTCAATGTATGCGTGCGGGTTTTCTGTGCCCCAAATGCGACAATTTTGCTTCTTTACATATCCGCCAAGATCAAAATGAGCTTCATCTGAAAAGATGATTTTTTTGGCAAAATTGGCATCTTCTGTAAGTCGATCGCAGGCCCACTTAGCCATTGGATGGTCAGTTGGCTTCAACTCCTGAACCAATTGGACTTTGTATGGCGTCATACCAAGGTCTTTATGCAAAATTCGTCTCAATTATGTCTCCGAAATGTTCAATTGTTGAGAACGACGTTGAATTGATGTTGATGGCGCTTCACGCACACTTTCTGCCACAGCAACAATATTCTCGGGTGTACGCACTGTTTTTGGCTTTTCACGCTTTGGTTTATCGATGAGGATGCCAGTTTCTTTCACTTTTTTCACGAGATAACGAACATACGGTGCTTCTCTTCTTCCAAAATCCGTACGAAATTTTCGCACACATTCTGCAACATTACCATGATTTTCAAAGTAATGTCGCAATATTTCCCAGCGTTGTTCAAGCGTATACACAACCATATTCGTTCAGCGGAAGGATAAAACTAATTATCTGTCAAATCAGACATGAGGTAAGTGTTACCATTCACGAAATATGCACTAGTGAAAAAAAAAACGTTACATGGCGGACCCTATACTTTGCTTACCATCAGGGTCAATACTGTCAATTTTCCAAGCTACTATAAAAAAAAACATTTGATGCTCGTTGCGTAAATTTTAATATAAAATAACATACCATCACGCCTGTATCCCCGAAGGGTTAGGCAGAAGTGTACTAATGTCCACCCACAGTTTGCCGGATATGTTTTTTAGATCCCATGTAATATGGGGCCAGCCTATTGCCATTAATTGGGCACAAAGCCAAGCTCCTAGCTGCTACATAATTTCATAGAAACCCCGAATAACCTGGGAATCGAACCTCGGAATTCGATCATAGCCGGTGTGCTTACGACCACTAGGCTAATGAGGTAATTAGATCATAGATAAAACGTCTATAGCAGTATATACTGTAGTTACAAATATATGGGAAAAAGGAAATATATACATATTAAACAAGACAATTTTTAAAAAAAGATAAATAATTTCAATGATTTTCATGTTTCCCTGTTTCTCGAAATTGATTGTACAGTTAATTGATTGTACAGTTCCAATGAAATTAAAATATGACCACTTTTGAGGTATCCCCTATCAACCAAAACAAGAATAATCTAAATCAGTTCAACAAAGAAGCTATGGCTGAATATTCATAAAACCGTAGCCTCCGCTTTTTTTTTGCAGTTAGTTAAAAGGAACAATTAAGCTTAAAACCTGTTATGTAATTAGCAGGACTTATATCTCAGTGAACTCATAGTTACAATCTCTCGGAGTAAAATGTTCAATGAGATACATCCGAAGCGATAATTTTCACCCAGTTTAACCCTAAACTTGTTAACCGGGCGAAAGTTGCCCGGTTTAAGTGAGTTAACCGGTTTGCTAAAGATGTTCGGTTACGGTGTTAAATGCAATTTAAAATTTTCGCTGTTCAAGTAATGAGACTTTATCTCATTACTATTTATAGTCGCAATTTCGCTCACGTAGACGTGGTATTTTGTTTTAATAGAGTTTTTTCATTTGCATGTCGACACATTCTTATTATTGTAAATACTGTGTGACTGAGTTTTTTTTTATATAATAGCTCGGTACATTAACGGCACTGTCTAACACAACGGCGACCACCGAGAAATCTAAATTCTTCGGAGGTCGCCGCTGTAATGCTGGCCTGCATACATGTATAGCTTTCCTTGGTGTTTAGATAAAGTGAGCCATCCAGGAAAGCCTGGCAGATGTTTGACGTCTTAACATCGAAACTATTTTGTACAGTTAATATGCTTTTAAGGATACTTTAAGAAAGGAAATAAATAAGGTATAATCAAAAAAAAAATTTTAAGTTTTTTTTAAACAAAAACAAGATTGTTTATTTAAGCACATGGCGACGCGTCACTTCACCGTATTAGATGTTTCATACTATCATAATAAATAATATGTCGTGGCGACGCTTCGCCGCGACAACAGTCAGTATGACTCGCCGCATTAGAACATAACATACCGTAACGCCTGTATTCCCGAAGGGTTAGGCAAAGGTATTTAGTACACCCACAGTTCGCCGGATATGTTTTTTAGGTCCCATGTTATAGGGGGCGAGCCTAATGCCATTAATCGGGCACAAAGCCAAACTCCGAGCTGACACTGAGAATTTTATAGAAAAACCCAATAACACTTTGCTCGACCTGGGAATCGAACCCAGGACCTCGATCATAGCAGTCGCGCTTACGACCACTAGGCTAATGAGGCAGGTAGAAGTTATAGTTAATTTAAAATACATGAAAAACTTAGGGAGAACCGTTTACGCTGGTACGGGCATGTGATGAGGCGAGTTGATGACCATATGACTATAAGAGTCATAAATATAGAAGACGGAAAAAAGAGGCCGTGGACTACCACGAATAATAAGGCTTAGAAAAATAAAAAAACAACTTAATAGCGAGTAACAAAACAAAAGAGACAACGCACAACCGTACGGTGTGGCGCAGAAGTACTGGCCTTAGAATTAGATTAGATTAGAAATTAGGATAGTATCTAAGAGAAACAAGAAGAAGAGTAGGTAAGTTTGGAAAGTAAATCATTATCAATATACAAAAATAAATCCAAATAGTTACAGCCGTTTTCGAGAAGCCAACTGTTTATTATGGTATATGTAATTATTTACATCTGATGATTTTTGTTTACTCATATCATTGACAATTCATTTAGTTTATCAATTAGGAAATGACATAATTATACTTCCAGTGTATAAAATTTGATCAGAATCAGTACAGAATTGATGAAGATTTAATTTGTGAGAATTTTATTAAAACTAGCGATCGCCTTAAGGTCGAAGTTCGACCAGCGACTTTTTGATCATAGGCTATTTTCAGTTTGACATTTACAGTATTCATAAACAATGAGTATTTTTATCTACATCACTCGCTGTTACTTTTCTTTGATTGACAATGTCAATATTTTGGAGGGCCTAAGTTCAATGGCGCTGATCGGGTTAGGATTGGCAGTATTCATTTAACAGATATTAAAGACAAATTTTAGCTTTCTGCACTCCTTCTCCATATAAATTTTAACCATGCCTAATCTCGCAGATTTCCGTGCACGCAATACGCTTAAAAAGGGGTAGAAAGCTTTTGCTTCGCGTATTAATATACAGATTACTTCTTAATGTAATATTGACAAATTTATAGCCCATCAATTATGGAATGAATACTTCCCGTGTATAAATTTACATTTAAACCGGTTAGGAATTACCATAATATTTTTTTTTATTTGTTTTTATTATTTAAAAAAAAACTAAAATTGAAAATGCCTACCAAAGACATAAACTTCCCGTGTACAAAATGTCATAAGAAGCCGATTTTAAGTTGACATATTCGTGATCAGAGTCCTATATAGGATATATCCATCTGGGAAATTGGAAAAAAATTACACGTACAGACAGCACTACAGCTTTATGAATATAGACATACTATAAAGTTAACAAACTAACGAACAGAAAACTTTCACTTTGACGTAATTATCTAAGACTGTACCAAACGGTTGACAATTGGCAACTGGTTAAGAATTACAACTTACGATTCCTCTATGACTACACCGTAGTTTATTACCTTTGAATGTACCTTAGATCTATTCTATAACTAAATCTGTCAATCACTTCATCTAGGGTTGGCAGTACTCGATAAAGTTGTATATATTTATTTATTTTTAATGAACTTACTTATTAGCCCTGTGGTCTTATACATGACTGCTATGCTCGAGCTCCTGGGTTCGATTCCCAGGTCGAGCAAAGTATTGTTGGATTTTTCTATGAAATTCTCAGTAGCAGCTCGGAGCTTGACTTTTTGTGCCTGTTTAATGGCAAAAGGCTTGCCTCCAATAGGAGGCTAATGTAATGTAATAACTCATGTAATAGATAACATGGGACCTAAAAACATACCCAACGAACTTTGGTTGTACCTCTGCCTAACCAGTCGGGGAATACAGGTGTAATGTTATGTTAAGTTATAAAATATCATACAATTAACTGGTCTAACATTGCTTGTAGAACGGATGGTCGATGGGGTCTACGAATTCTTGAGCGGTGAGCTTGCACGGAAAGACATAGCGTACGCAAATATGCCAAAAGGTGGATCAACGACCTGGTGATGGTTAGGGTAGCCGCTGGATGCACCGATTGTTGTGGTGATTATTGGGGAAGTCTATGTCCATAAGTGGGCGTCTTTCGGCTGAGAAGTTGATAATGATAATGAAGTTAAAGTATAGCATATTAAAGCAATTGTACCTGGCTGCATTTTGACCAAAATACACATGGCAAAATACTGTTAAAGTGACTCGTTTCGGTATGTCGTTTTTACGGCTCAATCACTGCCCACGTACCTAGGGGTTTTTTGTCGAAGGAATATTGTCATTGTCACATTGTCTGAACATTGTCGAAAACTTCTTCGTACTTACCGTTAAAGGCTTTTGTAGTAATTTTAAAAAGGCTTATTAAGTCTTCGTTAGTCGTAATCGCGACTGCTATGATCGAGGTTTGGGTTCGAATCTCAGGTCGAGTAAAGTTTTATTGGGTTTTTCCTATGAAGTTCTCAGTAGCAGCTTGGAGTTTGGCTTCGTGCCCGATTAAAGGAAATAGGCTCGCCCCCTATTACATGAGACCTAAAAACATACTCAACGAACTGTGGGTATACATTAGTACGCCTCTGCCTAACCCTTTGGGCAATACAGGCGTGATGGTATGTTCCATAGTTAGAAGAAAACGAGTTTTAGCGGGTTCTTAGTCTATCATTTTTTTTTAATTCGTAACTACGTTATTTGGTCCTGTACATTATGCAATATTGGTGGCAATTTGCATAATATAATATTGGCTTGGTTGAACATGAGTGGTGAGATGACAAAAAACTCGCTGGAAAGTTCTAACATGCAGGCTACCATTTTTTTAAATTACTGAAATCATAGTTCAAAACTTCATATATGATGAAATAATTACCCACATGAAAATGGCAGTAATATTCTTCAGTAGCAAGGTTTTTTTATTAAGCTAGGGAAAAAAGGAAGAAAAATCAAATCATTTGAAGTAGATATCGAATAAATAGTTACTGATCTGGTGACAGCCCTAACCAACCACGTCACTTCGATAAGATTAATGTTCAATCAACCCCGGCACTAAGTCTAGATTAATATTGAAGCACGTAGCGACATCGATATGTATTACGTTCCACATCCCATCCCTAGTGATCTGCGCTTTATGAAATTAGTGCCTACTGTTAACCGTCACCCAATTAAACGTAGGTCTTTAATTTGTTAACTAATTAACTTGCACATAGCACATTCATTATGTCTATGACATCTATAATATTATTAATATCTATCATCATCATTATATTAATACGTGAAATAAAAACTTTCTGCCCTTTTCTAAGCGAATTGCATGCTCGGAAGACTGTGAAATTTGTTATGGTTAAAGTTTAAATGGAGAAGGAGTGCAGAAATCAAAAAAAAATATCTAAAATATCTGTTACTAATATATTAAATTAAATAAAAGAATACTGTAAATCTTTATACAGCCATTGCCATTGAACTTAGACCCCCCCTCCACATTTTGACATTGTCACTCAATGAAAGTTACAGCAAGTAATATAATATACATTGTTTAGGTTCATACTGCATTAAAAAGTCGCTGGTCGATTATTTGGAGTATGAACCTAAATAATTGTGTGACAATGTCAATATTTTGGGGGGTCTAAGTTCAATGACACTGTTTGGGTTGGGGTTCGCAGTATTAATTTATTTAATTTAACATATTAGTAACAGATATTATAGATAAATTTTAGCTTTCTGCACTCCTTCCCCACATAAACTTTAATCATGCCAAATCTCGCAGTCTTCCGTGCACGCAATACGCTTGTAGCAGCCGCGTAATTTAGAACCATCACGTATTAAAGTAGGTAGTTTGTTATTAATTATTTTCTCTCGTCGCTAAGCATTATGATATCCAGTGGGGGTGGTTTTCGATTTGTTGTTGTCGCCACCGGCTCTCGCGATAAAAACTCTCGTCGGAACACCGTCGCGTCCGCACGGTGCAAGTCGCTCGCCTCGGACATTCCTCGTCAACCACGTTCTCCAGAATTTAGTGTCATCAAGCCAGTGTGTGTACAGTGGGTGCGTGAGGCTCAGGAACTTTGAATATATAATGTATAGCTAAACCACGTCGGCGCCGACCAGGAATTATCACGGAACGCAGTACCGGTGAGTTGGCATGACATTTTGCATACACTTCTCTCGCTGGATATTCGCATCATAATTTGCTATTTATTTCGTATCGCAGGTTGGTTCCATATTTGCGTGGGATCAACCAACGCTTAAAAAGGTGTTAAAAGCTTTTGCATCACGTATTAATTTAAAGATTTAGATTTATAAGTCTATCGTCCGGCGTCTGACAATGTCTAAGCATACGTATACATATATAGTGTATAAGATCTATATTTTTATGTTGCGTCTCTATCTCTTGCGTAATATATTCATCCTGCGTCAAGTCAATTTAATGATAAGGTGGGGTTTACAATGTTAATTTTATTTCAGAAGTTACACTTCTTTTCTCGCCATTAGCGGAGGGTAAAATTGATAACTGCTCGCGAATCATGTGACAGAAGTAGAATAAAGTATGTAATGATAATAATACAAATTAATTTCACTAACTTTTATTTTTTTTTAAATCTAAATTGTGTTTAATTGTGTTGTGTTTCGGTAAATTGACAAAACTGACTCTGATGGTAAGCACATCATAATTTAAACACAACAGTGACCACCGAAAGATCTAAATCCATCGGCCTGCTTAAATATCTCTTCACGTTGCGCTTGAAGATTCCGGGAGAAGGTTCCACAGCTTCACGGTATGACAAAGATAAATCATAGAGAACTTTTAAATTATATTTTTATTTAAACAACGTCTCTTTTTCATTGCTATAAAATATATAGTACGTCGTGTGTTGCTTTTACGATAAAGTTTTCGATTTATAACTAAATATCACGTCAAACTTTATGGCTGGTCTGAACTTGCGCATTTTAAAGTCGAATAAATAATACTTAGAATGCTATAACAATTTGTTATCCTGCTTTTAGATAAATCACTAACTTTTATAATTGTTATGAAATATAATTTATTAAACTATCTGTTACCTAAATTTGTATTGCGCGCAAACTAACGAACCTTTCTTCACAGCGCTCATAAAATTTGTTACGAGGTGTATTGTACTTTAAGCTACTTTTTAATATAATTGATTACTTTTTAATCTTTCAGACACATGTTTTTTATTGAGTAAAGGTTTACGCTTCGCCTCGATCTCATCTAATGGTAAGTAAAGATGAGGCCGTCGATGGATCTTATTTACCTACCTGTTGACAGACGCCGGGAGTAAGTTCCACTCCTTAGCCGTTCGCGTAATGATTGACAAAGCGAAACGCTTCGTGTGAATTGAGGGAATGTCTACCACATAAGGGCGGAAGCCCTCACAGCGTCTAGTTGGCCTGCGGTAGAACGCACTGGGCGGAATTACATCGTGTCAATGCCCGTACACACTCTTCAAATTGTGACTATAACATATAAGTGTAATGCTATTGTAAGCGCGCGAGTTGAATACAGAGCTAAGGAATTCGATAGTGCTGTGACCTAGTTTGAATTATTGATGTCGATAATGAGAATAGCGATATATTTCACAGTCAGATTCATTTTTCGGCGTTTTTCATGCTTAGCGATGAATAAAAACAATTATTTTTTTTAACAGAATTCTATGGACTCGGATCAGTCATTATTTTAAAAAAATAACACACTATTCGCACCTTGAGTATTATCGCAATCAGTAAGCGTACGATAAATATTAGAGACAGCATTCACATCACTACAGTTAGGGCGCGTGAGGCGAGGCGAGCAGACGGAGGGGGTAGATGCTCCCGCTCTTCACCTCAAGCCTCGACTGCATTCAACTTGCATGCTTACAATATCTTACGTCGATGTTCTGTACTTATCATGTTTTCCATCATCAGTGTTTTAAGTCGACGTTAATAGCGGATATACGTTTTATTCGCTCTTATTTCCTAAAAAAACATATCGTGTGGTTAACATCATAATGTGGTATCCTTCCATTTTTTTTCTTAATACTCATTTATAAAACGAAAAATATAAAAGAATGATTTTTTGTATGTATACACGGCCTAACCGCAGTAAGGGATGCCATAAATTCCCAGGAATCACCCGTTTTGTCAACTAGACATGTTAAGGTTTTGGACCCCTGTATGATTTATCATTTCAACGGCCCGTTCCTATTGGATTTGTTTATTGTATTCTCACGCTATCTATTCCCTGTGACTTGGCTCGTTACCAATTTATCATTTGTTTGTAAGCATCAATCGCTTGCGTTTTATAATATACTAGCAACTGCCCGTGACTTTGTTCGTGTCAATTACAATGTAAAATTTAATAAGAGATTCAAGCTCATAAGCAATAATGGTTCGGTGGTAGCATTTTCGAACAACACGTAGGTCGACGTGAGTTCGAATCCTTTTATTAAAAAAATACATTCGAATTGCAAACCTCTTCCATTTTTAAAGTTTGTTAAAAATTAATACAAAATCAACTACCAACTTTAAGGTTTAATATCTGGGCGATCGAGTGTCATACAAAAAAAAATTGGTTGCCTGTAAAGTCGGTATACGGGCGAAAGTTTTACGTGACAACGACTTTATGTCTGTCTCTCTCGCTCTTAGGCGGGCTAACCATGCCCGAGTGGAAGGGACGCGTGCCTCTCACTCGCTCTCATTGTGAGCGCATAACGTGAGCGGAGCGTAACGCAGTTTCTTGAAGTGTCACCCGGCAAACCAATTTATAAGACGTTGTCACGTCAAAAGAACCTATCTAGATACACTTCTAAAATTAAACGTTATCGAAATATATAGCATCCAAATCGATGCCACTGTTTCCGAGAAACCAATTATATAAATAATAAAATTAAAATAAAGCCTTTTATTCCTTGCATTAATAAAAAATACACTTATTTCTAATAGGTATGTGTTACTGGGATAATGAACTTGGATTAATTTAGTTTGTTAGTTCTTTTAATTTTATTCCATTACTTCTTCTGCGAGAACCACCCCAGATTTGGTGAAGGGCATCCACTAAAGATGCTCATTTGTCTCGGTCTTGTGCTATTTGGCTCCACTTTGACGCGACGCTTCCCAACTTGTCGCTGGTCTTCCTCTGTTTCTTTTTCCTTGTGGGCCTCTCTACATGATTGTTTTTACCCTTCATTTCTGGTTTCCATTATATATATATTATACAAGAATTTCTAACTTAATAGTATTAGATAAGCCAAGCCCGATAAAACTATTATAGCCCTTTGAGACATCAGCGCTCATATGACTAACAGTTCCAGTCAGTTCCAAAAAGAAACTAATTTTTTAAGTCTTCTACACGCCTTTATAAAATATTTAGCCTATATAAAGATTTCGTGAGCACGACGGGGATTCCCATTGGGGAATATATATTTTTAATATGATTACATAGTACGATAATATCTCGAAATCATGTTATTTTTAACCGTTTATTCTACCCCTTTAGAAGATGCATTGTTCAAACAATTTCATGCTTCAAGGCCCGCCATCTTACGCAGTACATTGTCTCAGTCTTAAATTTTTTATTAAATAGACTAGCTATGCTCGCGGCTTCGCTCGCGTGGACCACAGAATGCCCGTGCTAATCTTGCTCCCCCGTTCCCGGCTATTTTATAGACAAAAATGCTTATCGTGAGTGTTCCTTAGAAGATAGTATACACTCTCGCTGACTTTTTTCTAGGTTTTTTTAATGTCTACAATTATGTGGTACATTAATTTGCTATATCTTTTATGTTTTACTCAGCGTAAGCCATTTAAGTGCCCGAATTGATTCAGCATGACCAGTATTTTCTATTTGTGCGGGACCCAAATCCTTTTTCTAAAATAAAAGTAGCTTATGTTACTCTCTATAACATCAGCTATCTACCAGTGAAAGTCCCGTCTCAATCGGTCTAACCGATTCGGAGATTACCCGGAACAAACAGACAGACAAAAATTTTAAAAATGGATTTTTTTTTTATAGATGTCGTATATACTGTCATATGCATTTAGAAAAAATCTGTTATTTTGACATTACAAACAGACACTTCAATTTCATTAATTGTATAGATAATATAAAGGAGCCGGCACACAGGTAGGGCATATTTTGATGCATGATACCGCCACTTAGGGTGGTCTTGAACTTATAATAATCCTCCTATTCATACTTCACACACACACACACACACATCTCGCACACTTGTAGCTCTCGGCAGTTAGTTTATAATAAGTATATTTGTATTATATATTCATTTATTAAAAATAAATATGTTTTACGCCGCAAGATGACTTTCATTTTTTTCTCTCTCTTTATTTGTTTTCTATTAGACAGTAAAAAAACCTGATACCCAAGATACAGGATCCCCTAGTTTAGGTATCAGGGCATGCTGTACTTGTATTTTCGTTCCTTCTTATGAATTTTTTTTTTCTCATTGACTATACTTTTAGCCTTAGGGGCCCTGCACAGCTTCACAGTGGATTGGGCACGAGCGCTTAAGGCACACAAGGGTGCCAAAGTAGCCGAACCTCGGCTCGGGCTTTTGCCTGACATACGAAAAAGTCGCGATCTGATCACTATATAATCACTTATTTATCCCTAGAATTTGATTTTAATTAACATATGCATATATACATGTTCCTGCCTCCTAAGAGAAAGGAAGGAACATGTATATTTAGTGATCTGTCAATTTTTGTCTACGCTAACCAGTACAAAAAATAAAAAAGGTCCCTTACAGAACCTATGTACCTATGTGAGTTCTTTGCCGCAGCTTTCAGTGGTATTTATATGAATCCGACAGCAGTCGAGTGTATCCGAACCAATTATATTATATCAAATTTAACAGAAATTTTGTTGTTCCCAGTACAAATTACAAAATAAATACAGTTTTTTAATGTTAACCTACTTAAAAGTTTGCCCCAATTTACCGACTTTAGAGAGATTTACGTTGGAGCCGAAAAAGATTAAAGTCCTCGCCCTAATTAAAAAACATTGACCGGTAACGACTTCCAAAGTTCTAATTTTTAAACTATCTTCGTTTATAAATCTGTAATTCTGTATGAACAGGCTATTTTTTTCTCAATGTTATAATAGATATTTATTATAATGGTCACTGAATACGAGTATGATATTAATACAAAAATGCCTGTTCGTTTGTATGGCTGGATTTAACTTTTAAAGAGCTAAACCGATATGTATAAATAAATGTTTTATAAGGAATGTATATATCATTGTTCAATTGGCTATAAACATTTTCAATATTACATCCAAAAAATTATAAAAATTAATATATGTAAAATGTAATAAACGGGTGCGAAGCCTCATCAGGTTCAGCTAGTTTATTTATAAAATTCTGTCGTAAAACGATTTACTATTTATTGCTATAAAATATGAATAATTATATTTCATTTAATGATCGGCTCCGTGATTTCAAAATCCAATGTGAATCGATAATCATTTAGGTGCGACCTTCGTATTTTGCTTTAAACTGCTATGCGAAAATGAAGAGTTATTTCTTTAGAGCGTGTGTATGGTATGTCTATTTCTTTGGCACGCTCTTTAGTCTTAACGACTCGATGGATTTTAGCATACGAGGTGTCGTTAGATTCGTCATAATTGTGGGAGTGACATAGGCTATATCATATTTAAGTGAGACTTATGGGAATCAAATAAAAAACACACAAAGGGAGGAGGTTTTTACTTCCTTTTTAATCATTTATCTTGTTAATTGTTAAAAACTTTGTCTCTCTCAGTCAGCGAGTGGAAAATAGTTCGGCAATGATATAAAATTAACAA
Organism: Saturnia japonica; assembly: GCA_033032175.1. Lineage (NCBI taxonomy): Eukaryota > Metazoa > Arthropoda > Insecta > Lepidoptera > Saturniidae > Saturnia > Saturnia japonica. The sequence continues at coordinate 14,415,940 of CM065325.1, forward strand.
AATATTTTTGCCAGAGCACAATAAGCTTACAGTGGCACCGAGTGAGGGGAATTTCAACTATTTAATCACAGACTCAAACGAGTCTGTATATAAGCGGCCATAGCAAAATAATAAGGTACGGCCTCAGTATCTGCGTAGTAGAAACAATATTTTATATTGTATTTAGACTTAGTAAAACAAATATATGTTTTTTAGGTAATTGTGTTATGTTTAGGCCTCGCGTATTATGGTGCTAGGGTCTGTTGAATTCTCCACTTTTCCCGAACACGCTCAATCTGGCATGGTGACACGGACGAACTGGCGCGCTTGGGCTTTAAAATTTTCCTCCTACACCGAGGATGTAGGGTCTTTAGCTCTTCTGGAGATCTGGTGTGCAGCGGCGCAATGTTCTGGAGGTAAAATTCAACGAGACGTCCGCTCTTTGGAACATGCAAGCCTGACATCACTCAGTTTCCTGCGTTTTATAGGAGCACCGCCACTGTACTGCCGCCGCATCGCCGCCACACCGCGAGCGATCTTATGATTTCACGTGGCCGATAGTAGCGTCATCGTCGAGAGTCAGTTGAGTACCTTCAAATATGTGGTGTTAACAAATTCTTTATAATTTCGTTAGTAAATTTGGAGGGTTATTTAAATGAATGTTAATTTATATGTTCATAAACTCCAATACCGTTTAACTGATCACTATGAAGGTTCGTTGATTTTATTGTTTTTTATTGATGAAGTTTCAAGCTATCCCGGAACACGATAGATGGCACTGTGGCCGAGATATTAACTACTGGAAAAGGTGAAACCATGTTTACGAGTTCAGCTAATGAGTTATAAGTGTATATTCTGTTCAATTTGCTATCGTCTTATGGTGAAATTATAGACAGAGAACTTTTTATAGCTTGCACTGAAATTGTTATCATATGTATATCGTTTTGAAGTTTAAAAAAATGTTTTAAATAAAGATCAAAATATTTGCTTCAAGTTAAGTCACGTAACTAATAAGTGATAGCATATAAAGTTAAGAAAAAGGCCTTAAAACGCATCCGCCAAAACACATCGAAATCTATTTGACGATAAACATAAAGTTTAACTTGTAACTAAAGTGGCATTAGTAACAGGGTTATTTAAATCTAAGCCACCTCTCTCTCTCTCTCTCGCAGTATATTGTGTATTAAAATTGAGAGATACCACAAAGAAAGAAGCATTAGTTAACTCAAGTTGAATACCGGTTTCGAATACATATCGCTCGAACTACGAATTAGAAACTTCCACTTAACCATTATGCCTATTATGCCCGGCTAGCTACCACACTTGAGTTGAAAATCTGTCGTCAAGCAGGTATATGTAAGTACATATAAGTTTGTTCCAGCAGCTTCACTTGAGAGACAGATAACCGTCTTTCATAATGCTAAACCTATTTAAAAAAATGTTATTTATATATTGAAAAATTGCATGAAGCACCGTACACGTGTTAGAAATAAAACTTATTAAAAAGGAAGATACGAAGACCATAAACTGTGAATCTATACAATTAATAAAATTGAAGTGTCTGTTTGTAATGTCAAAACAACAGTTTTTTACTAAATGTATATACGATACGTTTAACAAAAAGCCCATTTTTACAATTTTTGTTTGTCTGTCTGTCTGTTTCTTCCGGGTAATCTCCGAAACGGTTGGACCGATTTTCACGGGACTTTCAATGGTAGATAGCTGAATTTATAGGAAGTAACTTAGGCTATTTTTATTTTAGAAAAAGAATTAGCGTTCCGTACAAATAAAAAAAACTGGTCACTGTGAATTAATTCGTGCTCTTAAATGAGTAAGCCATAAGAGATATAGCAAATTAATATATCACATAATCATAGGCATTAAAAAGACCTACAAAAAAGTCCGGGACAGTATACATCTATCTTCTAAGAAACACCCACAATAAGCATTTTTGTCTTTAAAATAGCCGGGAGAGGGCGAGCAAGATTCTCGTTCAATTATCGAATTGCCGTATAAGAATTTTCATTTAAAAATGCAGCCGCTTAAATTCGACTTCAGAGTTATATAAGTATTTATTGAAACGCTAGAATTGAGAGCACACCGTTCAGATTCAAAGTAACCATCACAAAGCAGCCGGATGCAGCCAAAATTCATAATCACGTACCGAGGTTCCAGTGAAAATACCATAATATAAGAAATATGCTTAATTGAAATATTGTACTACAAATTATATTATGATATTTTTTATTCAACTGCGAAAAATAATGTATGTATGTATATTTCTTTGGCACGCCCTGTAGCCTAAATTACTTAATAGATTTTTAGCATTAAGCAATTGAACGAGATATCGTTAATTTGTCGTAAATTGTGGAAGAGACATAGCCTATAATATAGAAAAAAATATTTAGTCAAGCGTTTTCGTTTCAGTCGGGTTTTCGTTTCCTTTTTATTAATAATTTAGTTTTATTTACTTATATCTCAAGTATATCCATACATATTATAAACCTCAACCTCTCTCTCTCTCTCAAAACCACTAATCCCATACACATGGTTTTTATTTTAATTCATATCTATATTATCTGGACAGATTATAGAATAAATTTTGTTAGATAATGTAACATACGAAATAAGAAGTGACGATAATGGTGAATCAATTCAGAAAAAAAAACGCTTTTGGGGCGCTTAAATGGCTTACACTGAGTAAACTAAAAGAGATATATCAAATAAATATACTACATAACTGTAGATCTTGAATATACCTACAAAAAATTTAATTGACAGCATATGCCTATCTTCTACGTATCGCCCATAAAATAAGCATTTTTGTTTATAAAATAACCAGGAGCGGAGATACTACGATACGTGCGTGCACCTGATTCAGGACATTCTGTATTCCACGCAAGCGCAGCCGCGGGTATAGCTACTTACACATAATAATCAATTTTTGTAAAATCTTCTCCGAGCTACTGTAAACACTTTTGTTGCTAAGCAAGACGCTTTTGGAGATTTACACGGAAATAATTACATGAATTTTCTACTAACTTGCTGTCTACCGCGAAAGTTCACTAAATAGATAAAGAAAGACAGATAACAATTTAATTAGGTGTAATAACGCTTTATCTGAAATCTCTGTAAGCGATACAAAGTTCCTTATAAGTTCAAGTACAAGTAAATAATATAAGTTAGCCATGGATATATCTAAGTTCAACCGAAATAGAAACGTAGTCCGACACGAGTTCATTTACTGATAAGTTACTACTTTTGTGAGTTAAGTTAGAATATCTCACTTAACAATGTTTGTTTTTTGTTGTTGTTTTTTTATCATTCAATTAGGATATAGCTATACGGGTTGAAAAAGGGATACTTAGATGGTTTGAGAACGTAGAGAGGATGGATGAAAAAAGAATGAATAAACAAATTTATAAGGCGAATATGAATGGAAATGTTGCAAGAGGAAGGCCTAGAGCAGTGATCGATGATGAATGGCAAGGGTATATGTCAGAGGAAAAAAATTGGCGATCCATGAGATGTAAATGGGGGTCAACGATAATGGATCTCATTTCAGCAGATCGTGACTTTAATTTTGGCTTTTCATGAATCCACCATGCATATATAATATTACCTTATACTACCTTTTAATGTCTGTGTAAATAAATAGAATATAAAACTACCTATGAAGTAATACTTTTAAAACATAAACGTTCATGAAACTTGATGAATCCTTCATTTCATTTCTTCTCAAATATAGTAGAACTATATCTCCTTTCAAAACACATTTGAAATTGTTTATTGTGCAAAGAAACCAATACCAGGTAATCGCAGGGAATCTACACAAAACCAAAATAACATGGAAAGTGGTCTACGAGACAAAATAGTTTGGGGAACTCCGGCCTAAACGATCGTTCCTCGATCAAATCGGGGACGTTCTGAAGAAAGGTCAGACCAAGAGTACTCTAAACCGACGAGCGTGCGTGAAAAGATTCGAAAGATGTATGTATAACGGATATATAGCGTTGACAAGGAAAAACACTTTTGAGAAATAATATACTTATATAATTAACAAGTTAAATTATTATAAAGGAAACAAAAACTTGACCGAACCATTTTTTTTTTTTTTTTTTTTAATTTGATTACCAGACGTCCTACTTAAATACTATATACCCTATGTCACTCCCACAGTTAAGACGAATCTAAAGACACGCCGTATGCTAAAATCCATCAAGTCATTTAGGCTACAGAGAGTGCCAAAGAAATAGCCATACATACATACTCTCGAAAAACAAAACCTAAGTCACGGTGAAGCAGCAAAAACCGTCTGAGGCTTGACGGCCCTCATGGTTAACAGTACATAAAGTCAGTTGTAAAAATATATATATATATATATAAACCACCTTTTTCACAGTTGGGTAAAAACAGTATGCAAACTTCTTCTTCTTCCTACCCCTTCCTTCCTCTTTAACCCCTTCGACTTTATCAAATATCATCACAGTATTCACACTTTTTATACGCATATCCATTCTTCACACAATCCATTCATACCTTCTTCGGTCTCCCTCTACTCCTGTATCCATCCACCTTCATACTTAACATTCTTTTAGTTAAATAACTTTCATCCCTCCTCATGACATGCCCGTACCACGCTAGCCTATAAATCCTCAACTTCTCTGTGACTGGTGCTATTTAAGACTTCCTCTAATAAATTCATTCCTTATCTTATCCATTCTAATTTCTCCACTCATCCATCATAACATTCGCATCTCTGTCACATGTAATCTTCTTTAATCCAGATCTTTCGTTACCCAACACTCAGATCCATGCAACAAGACAAGTCTTAGAATGGTTTTATACACTTTTCCCTTAAGTTTCAGGAACATTCTTGAATTCCTTGGACCACATGTTATCCTGAAACCTGACGCACTTGTCTCATACACCGTTCAATGCTATATGAACAAAAGCATTTTTGTTCTATTAATTTTCAGTCCAATGTTCTCAAGTTTCTGGACCTCAACACAGTATGCAAACTACTACTGTTATTGTAGTATAATATGATGCTTCTGCAATCGAAGTTTATTCGAAGGTCTACAGAATATCGGTATTGAAGTGACCCTGCTTCCACCCACGGAAGTTACCCGCCGGTTATTTTACAAATAAAGATGCTTCTCTTTTTTTTGTGCGGAACCCTAATTCGTTTATAAAATAGCCTAAGTTACTTCTTATAACATCAGCTATCTAAAAAGTCCCATCAAAATTGGTTAAACCATTTCGGAGATTACCCGAAACAAAAAGAAAGACACGCAAAAATAAAAATGTTTTCTTGTTATTAGTACCGTATATACTTTCAGAAGTATTTATTTAGTAAAAAGCTGTTATTTTCACATTACAAACAGATACTCCAATTTTATTTAGTTGTATAGAAATATTTAGTTCTATATTATATCATTTTTCATGTAGATTCCGAATATTGGTTAATACTAGCGGTCGCCCAATGATCGAAATTCGACAAGCGACTTTTTAATCATAGACTATTTTCTGTTTGACATTTGTAGTATGAATCTAAACAAGGAATATTATATCACTTACTGGAACTTTTCATTGAGTGACAATGTCAATATTTTGGAGCATCTAAGTTTATTGGCGCATGTTGGGTTAGGATTCGCAGTATTAATTTATTTTATTTAATATATTTGTAACAGATATTATAGATAAATTTTAGCTTTCGGCACTCCTTCTCCATATTAACTTTAACCATGTCAAATCTCACAGACTTCCGTGCACGCAATACAAGGTATGCGAAGATTTCTTCTCACGTATAATATAATGATCGTGATATTGGTATAACTATACCTACACAAAAAAAAAAACTAAATTAAAAAGTATCTCTAAATACTTTGTTGAAATTCCTAACAGGACGAACCAATCCCCTAAACTAGGCTTAAAAACCTCGGTAATTTCACAAGATAACCGGGAAGATTTTTTCTTCTTTTTTTTATGAATTCCCTTTTTTAATTTACGACTAATTTACGTCGTCGGGAGAAAGTTTCATTTGTAAAGCTAAATTACTTTAACGATTTACGTTAACTCCACCGGGCGAAATTAACCGGCGAGTAAATTCACTCGGACCCTTTTGAAGAATAACAGTATTTCGTAAATTATCTAAACGTGTCACAATATTCAACTTACAAATTTCATTTTTTTTTTTTTTATAAAATTATGTCTGATGAGAATCTTAGTACAGTGCAAGAAACCCTAATCAATAAATCTATTCATATATATATGGAGGTTTATATGTGTGTTCCCTAGGGACTCCAAAACGGCTGGCTCGATTATGATGAAATTTTCAGATAACATTCTTATTAGTCCAATGAATGATCCTGTAAAATTTGGTAGCGATCGGAACCAAGAATTATTTTTTCTAAGTCACAGTAATACTTGGCCATGAGTAGGCTATAAATAAAATTCCAACGTAAGTTCGAATCCCTGCAATGAGTCTGAGCTTACGGTGAAGAAAAACAGTGATGAAACCATAGCATGGTGATAGGGCTTTTTCTAATGCACGCCTGGCTAGCTACTACCCTCATGTTGAAAATCTGTCGCCAAACACCAATAGCTGTGATCCGGCAGCTGCACTTGAGAGCCAGTCTTCCACTAGGCTTAGCGTGTTACCATCTTAGGCCACATTGTCACTTAAGATCAGGTGATATTGTGGCCCCAACTCTAAACCTATAACAATGAAAAAAATGCAAAAAAAATTGTTTAAATGTGATTAGTACTTCCAGAGATTAGCACGTTCAAACAAATAAACAGTCTCATGAGCTTTATAATATTAGTATAAATAACTAGCGGTTGCCCGCGGCTTCGCTCGCCTAGAGATTTACATACAATTTTTTGGAGAACACTTGGATCTTTTCGGTAACGTACCGAAGACATAAAATTAATTTGTTGTTAATACAAAAATTCTAAAATCGCTACAAAAAAAAATGGGAAGTTGGGGGAAAATTTGGGGCTCTAATAGGTATTTTTTGATGTCAAATAAAAAAAATGGCAAAAAAATATAACAATATTTTCTGGATAGGTATTAGTACACCCTAATCACCTAGCGTTATGAAATATACTTTGCGACCTATTTATTCTCATACCTACCAAATAGACATAAAAAATTGCATAAAAATCGGTCCAGCCGTTTCGGGGGAGTGCGACCGCAAACACCGTCACACTAAATTTTTATATATAAAATTATCTACAATTCATTTAATAAACAAAAAGTGAATACTAAAGAGTATTTCTATTCTCTTTTAGGTTCCAAACGAGTAAGGTTTCCAACAGCAAACATAACGGATACATCTATTTGAATCGGTGTCACAACGGCTTCGCTCAGGCGTTCCCTGTAAATCCACATTTACCCGATCCCTCTGGTTATATACGACGTGGGTGCACCCACATTATTATTACCCAGTTTTACATAGAACAAACAATACTTCGCTAAAAATAGAAAAGACATTTCGTAAATTCGATCCGTGTTCAAAGTATCTGACAAAAACACAAAGATGAGACCCTCATGGGGGTAACTAAAAGGTCGTAATTTCAATCACTACACAGAACGAAACTTTATGTAAAAATGTAATTGGCCATTGTATTTAGCATCTAAGAAAATGTTATTTCATTATCACAGTGCCAGCTACGCTTAGTCTAGAATCAAATCCCAGAAAATACAGGACCTGTATCTGACATTACCCATACTTTATGTAAATATGATGCTTATGAAGTAAATGTGATGTCAAACTAAGGTACGGTGAACACACTGAGATAGTAGGTTATGAGATTGCCTTTCCATATTATATGTACATTTTCCAATATAAACAATGCCCATTTATACTAGTGAATAAATTGAAACTGAATAAAATGATGTTTTTTGTTATTTTTATAACAATTAATGTTTATTTTTATAGCTTTATAAACAAGACTAAAAAAATTATAATTTTATATAAAAATTCTCAAATCAGCAGGTTTCGAAACAACGACCACTTGTACTGTACATACAACCTTGCGTACTGCATAGAAATCTGGTCATATCACAGCTGAGCTAATTCTACGACTGTTATAGTTTTGAAAATCCTATATATGTATTTTTGTGTTTGTTTGTCTTTTTGTTGGTCTCTTTTTCATTTTAGCTCCCCGCCACCACGCGTTAAAGAGCTTTGTTACAATAATACAAGACAATTTTTAGCAAAATAAGAAAACCAATTTTTCTAATTAAGTTTTTTGGTGTATCTTCGAAGGTCAAGATCGAATGCCAATGAAATTAAAATGAGACTACCCTTGAGATATCCCCTTTCCAACGATGAAATAATCATCCAAATCAGTTGATAAACAAAGAATTTATGGCGGCACATCCATACAATAGATACAATCGAACTGAGAACCTCCTCCTTTTTTGAAGACAATTAAAAAGACAGTACTTATTTTTAGAACTGACTATACTGTTAGCCTCAGGGGCCTTGAAGCCGCTGCAGCTTTTACAGCTTCAACAGACTTGTCCAAGTCAGTACTAATGAATTTACTTTGTTGTCTTTGTTGGCTAAATCGCGCAGGTCTTATCCTCTTCACTCTCTACCAAACACGCCGAAATATGTATACCAGGAATAAAAATTGAACTGCTACTAAATCTATAATGCCTACTTACCTACAATTATTATTTTTATGATCTATGACATCGGTGTATGAATTTTTCATGTTACGCCTGAGAGCCGAGTTTTGCAGTAACGCGCACGACACTGTTTTTCGGTCAGACGCCACGCTTTACGGACATCGCATTATACGCCAATAGTCTTACTATATCTATTTTAAAATTGTTTGTATTATCAAACTGGACTGTGAAATTACTGTCTTAAAAAAAACTAGCGATCGCTCTAAGGTCAAAATTCGACCAGCGACTTTTTGATCATAGACTATTCTGTTTGACATTTGCAGTGTACATGAACCTAAACAATAAGTATTATCTACATCACTTGCTGTCACTTTTCGTTCAGTGACAATGTCTATATTTTGGAGGGTCTAAGTTTAATGGCAACGGTCAGTCAGGTTAGGATTCGCAGTATTAATGTATTTAATTTAATATATTAGTAACAGATATTATAGGTAAATTTTAGCTTTCTGCACTCCTTCTCTATATAAACTTTAACCATGCCAAATCTCACAGTTTTCCGTGCACGCAATACGCTTAAAAAGGGGTAGAAATCTTTTGCTTGCTGCGAAAACTTGTAAGAAATTTTTGGCACGTTATTAAAAGCTTCATCCTGCTTTAACACTTTATGGATTGATTTAGAAAAAATAATCACGTTTTTACACTTTTCTAAAAAAAATTATTATGTGTGCAACATCTATGATTTTTTAATTCAGAAAATGATCAAATACACACTAATTAAAAATTTATGAAAATGTACATACAAGTACTCACAATCATTTTTCATAATATCATTTTCAATTAACAACACAGTATCAATCAGTAACAGAATGTCTTAAGTGTTGTCTAAAAAGTTTTTGTTTCGTGCCTTTTTGGTGAGGTATTACAATTAATTATTGCGTGGCAACAACAAACTTTTGCTTTGTCGTTTCGTTTTCAAACCACAACGATGCTAAAGACGTTTCCACTTCAAAAGTTAATTTTTCAGAAATTTGTGTCATGCATTTTAACCGAAGCTCTAAACACTAATAGACGCCATCTTCGATAAATACCTTCGTCATATATTTTAAAGTAAGTAAGTTTGTAGTTCTAAAGTAGTTACTTTAGGAGTAACTTTAAGAAAGCAGAAACACATTTTCTTAAGTTAACAATTGCCTAAGAACCAAACGACTTTTCCCTTGTTTGCAAAACATCTTTTTAAAATTCTTTAGATTTTTTTTAAAAATACATCCATCTCAAATATATTCGTGACTATTTTTGTAGTAATTTTAATTAAAATTAATGCATTTAAGGATCGAGGGTAAAAGCGTAAGTTTGAAATATTTTGGATAAATGTTAATTACATTGTCTTTCTATAATTGTATATCTTACCAATACCATAAAGTGATAAAATTTGTGAATATGTTTTTACAAGGTAACCTCTACAACTACTGAATAATATGATTCTAAAAATGTATTCATTGAGAATTTAATATTTGATGCTTATTTTTTCATGCTATTATCGACTTATTAACAAGAAGTACATGGTACAAAATGAAACAGTGGCTCAAATTTTAATAAACTTAATTTTACAAACATATTTTTACTTGTTATGCACACAAGTAAGAAATTTTACGCACATTTTTACCTGACTGCGAAAAAGAAGGATTATGTTTTTCTATCGTATGTATGTACATATATTTCTTTGGCACGCTCTATCGCCTAAATGGTGGATTTTAGCAAACGAAGTGTCTATATAAGGGCTATATAACATTTATATACAACGCTTAGGAATCAAGTAAAAGTAAAAATTAAATAAAAAATATTGTCCAGTGTTTTTTGTTGCAGTCGGGTTTTTTGTTTCCTTTTTTATACGCCATATTTTATTGCTATTTAAAAAAAATATTATTTAACGTATTTCAATTCGTGAATGGTTACTAGTAATGCATAAAATACTAATAATCACTCTACTTATTTTTAAGTTATTGCTAACACATTTTTAAAAATTAGATTGGAAAAGATGTACGTAAATAAATAAAACGTAGGTACGTGTTAGATTACAAAGCACTTAATTTAAGAATCATGAATATTGATACGTTTTTTTAAATTAGATTTAGATACGGTGACATTACTCAGAATGACAATATATGACAAAAGCTCGAAACAAAAGTTGACATTGTGAAGTTTGTAATTGCAATATTCATTTTCAGTTCGTACACGTAATATGACCCTGTTTTTATAACAAATATTCATGATACAATAAGGAGTAAGTGTCATATTAAATATCCATTATTATGTTATAATCTAAATAATGTTATTATAGCTGCAAATACTTTCCTAAATACGAACTGATAATAAAATTACAAAACAATTTATGTATTATTTAAAGATATAGTCCATGACTTAGGTCACGTGTAATCCACGAGTTGACTGTATATTTAAAAATTAAAGAAAATTATTGAGTAATATTAGTCTATAGACAAAATGCCTAAAACAAAACAAATCTGGAATAATTTGATTATTTATATTTGTTGTCTGTGAGTCACGTGATGTGATAACGCCGATTAGAAAACGTGACGTCACCATTCCGGGAATATAAATCTTGAATCGGTGTCATACTCTTGGGTAAGTTGTCACATTTGTCACTGTTATCATACAAAATGACATATAAAATGAATGATTACGTCTCGGGAACATACAGCCGCGTTTTTGTGGCGTATTTTTAATTTAAATAAAAATAATTTAAATCGCTTTTTATGATCTATTAATGAGAAAAAAATTATACATAGGTTTTACTTTCATCATATAAAGTGTTTAAAATAATAATCCAAAAGTTGTCAACTCCCGGATTGCTTTTTATTTTTCATGGGAACCACGTGTCTTTACTGTATTAAGAGTAGACTGTCTTTTTTCTCTTTCATTTATATCTTTACTATAGAAAAGTTTTTTCGGCGAGATCCATTTTCTCGAGTTTTTTTACTACTACAAATGTGTCAAACAATCATACGGCCCGCCTTATGGTAAATGGTTACCGTAGTCTATCGACTATTGCAATACCAAGGTTCAGCCATGGTTTGGAAACTACGTAGTTATCTGTCATATTTGTGACATCTTTAACGTTCTATATGAACGCAGAATTTGCTTCCTTATTGTTAATATTCTCAGTTTATATCGGTAAATGCTGGAGTTCCTCAAGGCTATATCTTTTCACCCAGTCTGTTAGAGCATGCATATATTCCTTCATAATTTTTCCTACCTCGGCCACAATTAGCGCCATCTACAAACAAAACCAAAAACTCACGTGCGACGAGTGACAGTTGAAAAAACAGAAAAGACAAAACGTGTCGCCTAACAGAGCGCAAAAAACTATTGCATCTTCGTCGCAAATTAAAAGAATAAATCAAATAATAGTTAAGCTCGGACTTGACAAACCCCCCGGGGTTCCATAGTGCTTCAACAGTGCGTGATGTGCAGTGCATAGAAGCCACGAAAATCAACATCAGTACGCCCGAGGTGAGTGGCCGGCAACATACCTATCCAAATTCCTACCCCGCATGCTAGGGAGAAAATATCCAAAACAATACACAGTCAATCAATGATAATATTTTTAGTGTATTATTTTATTTTGTTTTATTTTATTATATTATTGTGATTGTTAATTTTATTGTAAGTGATTTTTTGTACAGCATGCTTGATTATTATACCTTTTTGACATTTTTATCCATAGATTATCTATACTATATGACATTTTTTTTATTCTTTGTGGACTTTCATAATTAAGAGTTACAGTTTATTTTTAAATTTTTTTACTCAGTTAGTCTTTAATAACGCATGCGGTGGTGACCTTCAAAGGTTAGTACACTGAGGAATGTTTTAATTCTTTAGATTATAATGTATCATAGTGTACTGGCCACTGGCCATCCATTTTTTAAATAAATCAATGCTACCTTTAGGCCATAGTGGTATGGTATTACAACAAGCCCACAAGCGGTCGAGGAGAAACAGAAAAGAGACGGGAGGAACTTGTCCCTGAACTGAACCAATCCTTTCACCATGTTTCTACATGGGGACCAAGTTGTGTTCAATGACAAGAAAGCTAAGGTGTCCGTGTTTAGTTGCAAAAAATCCGGTCCTTCAACCGTAATGTGAAGAGATTTTTTTTTCCGGTAGGCATGACAGCAACGACCGTCGATATATTGCCGATATCTCGATATTCCTCGTTTTAGTAGCATAATAGAAGGACAGTACAGTCACTATATTACGCTAGTATTAAGTACAAATTAAATATTTTCCAAAGGCATGTCGGTCACGCGCAATTTAGGATTCCGTAATTGCCCGTCACAATATGCAGATTTGGAAAGGGGTGTTTAAATAATTTTCTATGGAATTTGTAAGAAATTATTCTATTAGTTGATTAACTGTTACTCGATAACTTGTATAGTCTAATTACCTCTGATAATTTTCCTTTTAATTTCATAATTTATATTACTACCAATAATTTTTCACATATCCAAAAAAAAGAAAAATTAATTCGACTCTAACAAAAATTTGCAATGTAAAGCTTAATATTTCGCAATCCGTTTTCTTGAATAAAAAAACAAATTTCATGCACCGGCAATAATTATTTTTCAATGACTTATATCTACTTTTTACTCTTAATATATATACAAACCCATATGTACCAAATTAGCCTTCTAGTACTAAGAACCTCTGCACTAAGTCACGGATAGACAGACGGACATAGCAAAACTATAAGGGTTCCTTGTTGACTTCGGAACTCTAAAAGAAAAATAATCAGAAAATCCCGGTTTGAAAATGAGTAAAGAATAATGAATGAGCGTAGCAAATAAAAAAATTATCGGTCGCCAATATAAATTACATTTGCATTGGAAAACCCTCTCGCAGCCTTCACGATAGTAGGTCTACGCCCATACATAATTTATATCTCATAAACTAGACAGATAAAGGTACTTAAAAATATTACAATAACCTTCAATATTCCTTTTGTGAATATTTCACAACTTTTTGTGTATAAAATCAATAAATTATTAATTATATAATTTTATTTCTACATACATAAGTATGTATATATGTTCTTGTATATACTTCAATTTATTTTTACTTTATTTTATTTGTTTAGCGTATTATTATATTTTTGTGTTGAAATTTTATTACTTTTCTACTTTTATATTTTTGTTTTTGCATATTTTTGTTACACATATTTTTAATTTAATTTTCTATTGCACTACCAACAATTAAATTTTTTCCCACATTGCCGATGGTTAGTTGGAAGAAAAAGTTATAAAGCATTAAGCTCGCTAGTATACAAACTAAACGTGGAATAAAGTATTCATTCATCCATTCACCCGATTATTCATTCATTAATTTATCTTAAATCTAAGCCCAAAGTTAATGATTACGGCCCATCATGGATGTTCGCTACTTCTTACTTTTGAGGGTCCGTGCAAATGTGGAATAGACCCCCAGCCAACGTTCTTTCTAATACCTTTGATATTTGATCCTTGAAGCGATGCGTAAAGAGGCATTTCAGCAGGCTGGCATGGCATCGATGACTTCCAATGAAAAAATGTGTTACCGACGGTCACCATTGTTTGTAGGTTGATACTTACCATCAGGTGCTGTGTAATTATGTTGTCCAGCTATTTTAAAAATAACTCTTTAGTGATTTCTCTCTACTTGGAAACCTACTTTAACCTTGTGGTGTGTTCCTATAGTAAGTAAGTTTTCCAGAGGTCCTTCGAGAAGGAAATTTCAAGATCGGAACGCGATCCATAATTATGGTCACAAGCGTTCGTAGGCTACGATTGCTTATTTGTTACCTTAGTTATATAAAAAAGTTAACCTAAAGGTTGAATCCAAAAAAAAGGAAAATAAAATTTAACCAAAACCACGAAAGGACACCGAACTGAATTTATTACACTGTTACACACATAAATCAGAGTATAGTAAAGAGGTACATAAAACCCTGCATACATGGGTCCTATTCAATTAATACAATACATGGCCGTGTATGTAAATTAGCTCTCAACCGAACCCTGGTCGAGGACACGCAAAGATACTAAGTCACTACGCTGTGTATATAAATACAGTAGACCAAGTATACTTCTGAGTTTTTGGTGAGCTCTTAAACTATCATGAAGTAGATTTTATTTTTACCCGAATGCGAAAAATGGGTTATGATTTTCCAGCGTATGTATGTATGTCTATTTCTTTGGCACGTTCTGTAGCCTAAACGGCTCGATTGATTTTAGCATGTGAGGTGTCGTTAGATTCGTCTTAATTGTGGAAGTGAGATAGGCTATATAATATTTATTTATGACGTCTGAAAATTAATTAGAAGGCTTTTTTATAAATCGTTTTTTTTTTGTTGCAATGGCGTTATTTGTTTTCTTTTTAATAATGTGGCTTGTTTATTCATTATTTTTGGACGCTATATTATGTAATATAGGCGGCATTTTGCATAAAGAAAGCTTGGTTATTGAGTTTTTGGCGGAATCTTGAAGAGATATATTGTGGTTTTTACTTTTTAATTTATTAACTTAGGGTTTTTGACCCTATATTATATAATATTTGTGGCATTTTGCGTGATATAGTTTCATTATTGTGCATAAGTGAAGTGAACTATAAATATGAAGTACGCGCATGCATTTTGAGATTTCACAAAAACTCCCTAGATAATTCTAACAAGAGAGCCACCATTTTCTCAAAAGACCCCACTTTGTATAATTATTATAAAATTATACGAAGACTTAAAAAAATTGACACTGGCAAGTGCTTTTTGCGGCGCCAATACAAGAAGAAGCTTGGTTGTTGTGCACAAGTGAAGTCGATTGAAAGAAAAAACATGCATCATTAATTCTGATATGCCACAACAACTCCATAGAAAGTTCTAAGAAAGGAGCCACCATGTTATTCGAATACTGAAATCATCATGAGACAGGACACTCTATATTCACTCGATAATGGCAGTAACGGTTTTCAATACAGAGGACCAGTTGCCAAGTTAGGAAAAGAAGAAGTAGGTACCTGAAGTGTACCTGAAGGTCCAGTTAACGTCAGCGACTTTAGATTCTAATAGGATTACATTTGGTGAATATTTTAAAGTAGCTATATTTTTATCAAGATAAAAACCATGCGTCACAATGCTAACAGTAGCGTCTTTTTTTACCCGACTGCGGAAAAATAGGAATACGATTTCGAGTGTATAGTATTTATGTATATTTCTTTGGCACGCTCTGTAGCCTGAATGGATTGATGGATTTTAGCCTACGAGGTGTTTTTAGAATCGCCTTAATTGTGAGAGTGGCATAAGCTACATTATATTTAAATACGAAGTCTGGGAATGTAATAAAAAGTAAAAATAGAAAAATATTGTCTTTTTGCAGTCGGGTTTTTCGTTTCCTTTTTAATAATTTTATCAAAACTTACAATTTCATATTCCTTTTTTCCTCCCTTATAGGTTTAACGTTTTGAACACAATCTCACCTGGTTTTAAGTGACGATGTGGCCCAAGGTTGTAGATCACTAAACCTAGTGTGGCACGCCATATCTGACTGAGGAGTGCAACTGGTGCAGGTGTTTGGTTTTTCAACTTGAGAATGTAGTAAGAGCGAAGGTTTAGAAAGATCTCCCAGCCAACCTGTTCCCTTGATCCTATCTATACAATTAATAAAATCGAAGTGTCTGTTTGTAATATCAAAATAACAGCTTTTTACTAAATGCATATGAAAATATATACGTCACCTATAACAAAAAAGAAACCATTTTAATTTTTTTTTGTCTGTCTGTATGTTCCGAGTAATCACCGAAACGGTTGGACCAATTTTAACGGGACTTTCACTGGAAGATAGCTAATTTTATAGGGATACGGAAACCTTGTTACGACTTTTACTTCCTCTAAATGATCAAGTTTGGTCAACTTCCCAGCAACGCCGACGGCCGTGAAGCCACCGCGTGTCGGTCCGAAGACCTCACTAAATCATTCAATCGGTAGTAGCGACGGGCGGTGTGTACAAAGGGCAGGGACGTAATCAACGCGAGCTTATCACTCGCGCTTACTAGGAATTCCTCGTTTATGGGGGATAATTGCAAACCCCAATCCCCAGCACGAAGGAGTTTCAACGGGTTGCCCGGGCCTCTAGGCCAGGGAGAACATGCTGATTCCTTCAGTGTAGCGCGCGTGCGGCCCAGGACATCTAAGGGCATCACAGACCTGTTATTGCTCAATCTCGTGCGGCTCGAAGACGCCGGTCCCTCTAAGAAGAATTTTAATACGTCGCCAGTGAGTTGCGTGACGGAGCCACGCACACCTAAATGACGACGCCTATTTAGCAGGCTAGAGTCTCGTTCGTTACCGCAATTAACCAGACAAATCGCTCCACCAACTAAGAACGGCCATGCACCACCACCCACCGAATCAAGAAAGAGCACCTAGGCTACTTTTATTTTGGAAAAAGAATTAGGGTTCCGCACAAATAAAAAAACTGGTCATGGTGAATCAATTCGGGCGCTTAAATGGCTTACCCTGAGTAAACCATAAAAGATATAGTAAACTAAAGTACTAAATAATTCTATATATTAAAAAGACCTACAAAAAAGTCAGCGAAAGTACATGTCTATCTTCTAAGGAAAATCCACAAAGTATTTTTGTCTTTAACATAGCCGGGAGCGGGAGAGGAAGATTAGCGCGGGCATTCTGTATCCACGTGAGCGAAGCCGCGGGCGCAGTTAGTTTTACATAAAGTCGACATATAACGACATATATGTGTAACCAATGGACGTCTTTTTTTTAGGACTGTACCTGTACAGTCATTTTTATGAGTTATTGTAATAAAGAACGGTTTCCCTGATCGGTTGACATTACAAGAAAACCGATCTACAAAACTAGCCAAAGTCCATATAGAACTAAGGGAAGTAAATAATTGCCACTATCTGTACAGAGTTTAAATTTTCGTAATTGACCTACTGTTATCTCCTTTAAGCTTCATCGTTCACCTTTGCCCAAGTGTCAAAACAAACAATAGATAACAAAGTGTGCGAACACAAAGGCACGGGGACGGCAAAACCCATAGGTGACAAACACTACGAAGTACAAGGATCCTTGTTATATATTATAAAACGAAATATATAACTGTTTATCTGTATGTGAGTTTGGGTCCTTATACATAAGACAATTTTTGACAATAAATTTCATTTATTTTGAGGAGTTTCTTGATATATCATCGAAGATGAATATCCAATGCCAATGATATTAAAATGGGACCACCCATAAAAGTATCCCTTTTCCAATAAAAGAAGAATCATCGAAATCTGTTCATAAACAAAGAAGCTATGGCTGAACATTCATAAAAAAAGAATTCTAATTGTTTTCAATTCCTCCTCCTATTTTGAAGTTGGTAAAAAATATACGGTTTACATTTTTTTTACTGATTCCTTTGGTAAAGTGTTTGTAGGTATGTTTGGTACGATTCCCAAGCAAACATTTGGCAATTTCTGCAATCTCTTTGCTACTCCGAAATATGTAATTAATTTAGTGAACCGGAGGAGTAGCATTCTCTCGCTTTTTGGATCACCGCGCCAATATACTTAGTCATATTGTCATTTTATGAAAAATCTAAATAACCTGAATATAAATGAAAATATCCAACACCTGGTGGAAAGTCATTTCCTTATACAGTCACGTTAGAACGCGTTCAAAGCAATAAATATAGCAAGTTGACATTTTTACAGCCCGCCCTCGAGCAAATAGCGCAGACGTTGGCCGCGTTACCAAATTAAAAGTTGCCTCTTATTATACATAAATCAGCGCCTAAATCAGTCGGCTTTTTGTGGTTATAGTGATGCCTCTAAACTTAAATCTACTTTGCCCGATTATTTCCAATCGATTGTTAAAAGTAACATAAGTACACGAGATAGAACCTTCTTAAAAAAGAAGCCGCAGGTAGCCTTAACTATTAATATTGTTTAAGCCTAATAAGTACTGTAATATTTTGGAGTTTACTCCTTGAGAAACAATTTTCATATAAGAACCCCCGTTTGGAAATTTTATTATGAGTGAATATAAAAGCGTTATGTTTACTGTCAAAAGGTCATTACTCCTTAGTAAATATCAGATTTATGCGCCATCTAGTAACTAGTGCAAGAATTATTTTACTCTTTTTATCAAATTTACGTACAGTCTTGTTTATTCTATATTATATTTTCTGAAAGATAGTGTGATTCCTATTATTATTATTTTATATTTATTCCTTGATAATTCTCAGATCTGATACACACACTGTGTGAAATCAGTAAATCAACGTTTTTAAAATTAAACCCAACTGAAACCGCATTTCACGTACAATTACTAATGAGATAAGAAGCTCAACCATTATATTATAATTAATGTTTTATAACCAATAAATAAAAAAACTTTAAGATATAATTTTAAAAATACCATTTTTTATCATAGATAATTTTCAAAAAAGTTATTCAATTTAAATGATATTTGAAGCGAATACCTACAAAGTCACTAGATAACTTAAATTTATACTATTAAAACTTTTCAAATTCTGATAAAAACTTTTACCGAGAATTAAATCGAATATGAGATTTCGTTTACTCGGGGACAAATTACTTCGTATATTTTGAAATCCCTAAAATTCGTAAAATAAATCTAATGGGCATATAAGTACTTGCAGTTTATATGTCCAGATATTAAAATTGAAACCGTGTGTTTATTGCAACCAAGTTTGTTCAAGCGGCGAGCTAAAGGAATTTACTTGTAGAAATCGTCACGTAAATAGAAAACGTTATAGTCTAAGCGTAAATTATCCATGCTACTTTCTTTCTGTCTCTCTCTTTCTATTATATACAAGTATGTGTGTGCGTGCGAGTATTAAGATTCCAGCAGACGATCATTGTGTTTGACCGGTTGTACATTGCAAAACACTGCACTTCGGGCGGGAAACCTCAGGGTGGTTTCAAGAAATAGGTGCGCGTTCAGTAATTCAATTACTTGTTAATTGCTTTGTATGGAAAATCTATTGTTAGATATTCATCGCTACCCTCGTCGGAAATGTGGGGTACATTCATAATTGGATATTCACAATTACCCTACTGCTCGGTCCGAGTGGAAGGGCATCTGTGCAGCGCATTTTCACGCTGAGGCATTCTCGCTTGGATCGTTCAAACTGTTCACATATTATTCGCAATCCTTGAATTATATTCACAGTACGTGGTTTCAAGTTAGAACTGTCTAGAGTTCTGTCTGTAAAGTTAATTATTTGTCCAAACCCGATAAGCATACTGTGTGAACGATACTGATCACGAATATCCCATTACAAATTGTTTTGTCTTTCTGTTTATATGTCCTTATTTAACCCAAAAACGGCTTGACCGATTCATATGAAATTATGTACACGGGATACTTATATCATTGGTCAGTTGATAGAGTATAAGAAATTTAAATATTATTTGTAGAAAACGTAAAAAAATATAGTTCTTGACTAATTTGATAAAATTTTGTAAGCTGGAAGTATAAGTCATTTCATGAACGATGAGCTATGACAATTTTCAATAACACTTTTAAGAATCGTAAAAAAATTCAATTTCATTAATTCTTAACCGATATTGATAAAATTTTATACATGGAAAGTATAAGTAAGTAATTACATAATTGCCATTATTACTTATAGAAATAGTAAATTAACTTTTCATCATATCCTGATCAAATTTTGTAGAAGGCAAACAAACATTAGATACATCATACCAATACCATAATTGACAGAATATAAGCATCGTCAATAATACATTAGAAATCGTAAAATACAATAACAATTTTACACAGGAAATACACTCATCAAAAAAGTCTAAGCAACATGTACTAATTTAAATTTTAGGATGGTTCTTCACATTATAACGTATTTTATTTTTAAAATAATATTATATCTTTAGGGTTCTATGATGTAAAAATAACAGTTGTTGTCTTTATAAGTTCTTTTAATAACAGAAATGAACAATATTAGAATATACTGTAGAAACTAAGATACATAAGAAACTAAACTTTTTTCTTACAAAATAAAATTTCTAAAGAAAATGTATTTATTGTGAAAGAATAGAACAATTTAATACAAAGTATGGGCTCCTCTGCTATTCAGAACTTGTCGGCAACGATTATTCATTGAATTAATGTGACTGTTTATGTCATCTTGCGGTATTCGCTCCCAATGGAATTGTAGCAAATCCTTCAGCTGTTGGGTTGTTGTCGCTCTGTCCAAGTCCTTCAAAACACGTCTCTGGAGCATGTCCCATGCGTGCTCAATGGGGTTGAGATCTGGCGATTGTGCAGGCCAGGGCAATACCCGGATGTTCTCCGTTGCAAAGTATTCACTGGTTCGCCGAGCTGTATGTGAACGTGCATTGTCATGTATTAACCTAAAATCGGAGCCAAAGGTTTGTGCAAATGGGTAGACATAAGGTCTGAGAATATCCTCTATGTAATTTTCAGCATTCATGTTTCCATTTGCAAAAACGAGCTCAGTTCGCCTGTTCTTCATAATACCCGCCCATAACATAACTGTTGAGCCGCTGTATGGATGAACTTCCTGAATGCACCTGAGCCTTTCAGTATTTCCGGGCCGACGATAAACTCGCACCCTTCTTGTATCAGGCTTAAACCCGAATCGCGACTCATCGGAAAACATAATTTTATCCCATTGTTCCTGGGTCCATGTTATGCGTTCTCTACACCATTCATATCGACGAGCGCGATTCCCGTGACGTATCGGTGGGCACCTGATAGGGCGTCGAGCTCGTAGGCCGTACTCATGCAGTCGATTTCGCACAGTTTAAGGACTTACATCAACACCACTTGAAATTTGTAGCCTCAAACTTATCTCTTGAGCGGTTAACATCGGCTGTCGTCTTGCAGTCTGTTGTATGTACCGGTCTTGCCGAGTGGCGTACTCCTTTTACGGCCTGGATGCTGTTCAGCGAGTTCTCCTGTATTATTGTAGCGCTGCCAAAGACGACAAATAACACTTCTATGAATTTCAAAATGTCGAGATACTTGAGATTGATTACTTCCCGCTTGCAACATCCCTACAGCTCTTTGCATTTCATCTGCTATCAAATGACGTCGCTTCATGACGTAAAGAATATCTAACAATTCAATTTTGTCGCTAACTTTATTTAAATGGTTGATGAAATTATAAAATCAAGACTAAGCGTAGCAATTAAAACGCACTTAAATTCAAACAAATTCGCAGTCATTTGAATTTTATGAAAAAACAAAACATAATCAAATTTTTTTTTTACAACCAGCCAGTATCTCATCAATAACAAAAAAGTTTACTTAACTACGCACTTTGTTTGAGTAAATATTTAGAAATTAATTAATATAAATGGAAAAATTTGTAATATCACGCATGTTGCTTAGACTTTTTTGATGTGTGTACATACATGCCTTTGCTCAATTGATAGGCTTTATGAATATTTAACAATATAAGTAAAAATAAAATTACGGGTGCTGTGTAATAACTAATAACAAACGCCAGTATTATATATAAATATTTATGTGTTCTTTATAAATTGATTTTAAAATACTATTTTACTTACTTTATTTTCCTTCGACCCACACATTTTTACTTTTATCTCCTTTTTGTACTCGTTTAACTCATTCAATGGGCACCACATTCTCCGTTCGATTTCCTCACGCCATATTATTTTTTTATCACAACTTGTTTGAAAATATACCTTTCCTGTTCAATTAGTACATAATAATTCATTAAATATATAAAAAACATACATTAATAATGTTTCTAAAAATTCTTGACGTAAAGTATAAATTTAAACGCACAGATAAAAACCGCATTTTTCGGGAATTAATACGGCTGCGGGATCGATAATAATACAGTGAAATAACTCGTTATTACTAATATCGATATAGATCGAAACAATCGATTTCACACGTAAACAAGAATGTGAAACGTCTCTAATATTGTTTCGCTACATAGAAATGGTAATTTTTATGTCCGTCCGTTGTAATAAAGCTTAAACCCTAATTTGCGGGAGAAAATATTCGGTAACGATAAAAAAAAAATCTCGCCGTTGTCGCGTACGTATTAAAGTGATAAACTTTCCCTTGAGAAAACAATTTGATATATAATATCGAAATCGTTGTCGCTACCATTTGTTTTTATTAAGTTTTATTAAAGTTATGATTGTTTTGCTAACCCTCATCGAGTTATACTTGATAATAATATATTTAGCATACTTATCAACTTAGCATTGGATTCCGAATACTTGAAGAATAAAACCGTGATGACCAAACCAAGTTCAAAAGGTCCTGATACATCTTGCTAAGTAAAATATCGAGGTAGTTTTAAATGAAAAACTAATATAAACTTGCTTCATTATTATCCTAGACTATTTACCTAGGCTTTTTATACTGTTACCTCCGTGGATAGTAAAATTGGATTGTTTTTTTTTTTTAGTAGCACGGCAAATTGACTGTACTGTCCCTGATGGTAAGCACTGTTCAATCCTAACATAACGGTGACCACCGAGAGATCCTAATCCATCGACGGACACTGCTGTCATACTGGCCAGCATTAATTTAACTAGTTACGCGCAGACTGATCCCGAAACGCGACACGCAAAAGCCAGTCACTATGACGGACTTTTCACCACATGCACGGTGGTCGCGACCCAGTTTGGCAAAACAACCCTACCACCCCGCACTTTATTCGCACTCAAAAATGCAAATTCAAAACGGACTCACAAATCCTCTCTTCAAATGTAGTCTTGGCTTTTTTCTTTTTTATACCACGATGGTGGCGAACAAGCTTACGGCCCGCCTGATGGTAAGCGGTCACCGTATCCTATGGAAGCTTGCAATACCAGAAGCATCAGTGCACGTTGTCGACCCTTTAAAAACCTATTCACTCCCCTTTTGAAGCACACACATCCGGAGCGTTCGCGAAAGAAAGTTCTTCTGAAACTGGACCATCCGCGACCACTTAGGTTCCAGGATGTGAGAATGAACTACCTGGACCTGGCAGTTTATTCCTCTATGGTCATCTTGTAGGTTTCTTCCTTTATAACGCTTGTTGTTTTCACTTCGCTTCTAAAATGAGAACTGTTTTGGGGATTTTTTTTTTTAGAACTGACTACACTGTTAGCCTTAGGGGCCCTGAAGCCGCTGCGGCTTTTACAGCTTCACCGAACTTAGGGGCAAGCGCAGAGGGCACTCAGCCGCGAAAGTTTTGGACGACACGCACGAGGGTGCCAGTGTGGCCGAACCTCAGCTCGGGCGGTCTACACGAATGCGAATAGGTCGCGATCTGGCTAATTTCCCTACTCCTACGAATTCGAGCTAACTAACATATACTCGTATGCATGTTCCACTCCTCCTGGGAGGAAGGAGGCAAACATGCGTATGTGTATTAAGTGATCGGAAAGGTTTTTCTACACTAACTAGCGCATGACTAACTAGCGGAAAAAAAGAAAAAAAAAGGTCCCTTACAGAACCCATGTGTACATGTGTCCATGTGTTACATTCATACGTGTGTAATGTTATATGTGGGTAGCTAAGTGTTGCACGTATAGTGTCACTTGTATCGCGTGGGTGGCTGCATGTCCCAAGGGTTTCACACCGAGGAACGGACCTAGGCTTGGGTTGCCGCTAGAGAGGGTGGACGTGACGGGTGTGCGGGAGCAAAGTTAACCGCCCGTCCTCTGCGGAGAGAACGGTGGTTACGCGGGCGTAAGCGCTGGCACGCTCTGTTTAGAGAGACGGAGGAATAATACGCGTTTGCTTTTTCGACTTTGTCGTCCGGATCGGTGAAGATGTTACGCAGGCGGCGTCTACGCCGCAGGCATTGGGGACCAGTTGTCTTGGGGCTTTTTTTTTAGAACTGACTACACTGTTAGCCTTAGGGGCCCTATCCCAAAACAGAGCCGCTGCGGCTTTTACAGCTTCACCGGACTTGTCTTGGGGCGCGATACGACTCGCTTATATAGTCAGGTGCGACGATCTTGAAATCACTAGACGGTACTTAACTTACAAACAGGTTGTAAATAAACATGAGTCATCCTTTTAAAAACGTTCCTCGTTCTATTTTTAGATTAATGTTTATTTGACGTAACCCGAGCGATAAGGTCTCTGTATGTGTGCATAAAATAAAGCTTCCTTGAATCTATGACAACATATTCGATGTTTCGAGAATATTCTAGACGATTCCAGAGCTTTCTAGATGATGATTTTTTTTCTATATTTAGTCAGATCGTAACTATACTAATACGGTAAAGTGAAGGCACTGTATCTGTGCCACGAAGAATTAGTCTCGTATACAACATTTCGTCGCAATCGATCAAGCCTTTTTGAGTAAATACCGACCATACAGACAGACAGTCAAACAAAAAATTAAGACCATTTTCGTGATCAGATCGTTATAATATATTATATATATAAATCACAAAATTTGAAAAAAAAGGCACTTACAAACAGAACTACTGATTGATTAATATAGATAGAGATAGACTAGCTGATCCGCGCAACTTCGTCTGCATCACATAAGAGAGAGAGGATTAGTGAGTGGGACGTAAGCAGAGAAAAATAACAGTTGTTGTAGGTACCTAAAATACAATTTATTGTATTATTTATTAATTTGTTGTGCAACGTATTTATTTCGATAAGGATTAATACCAGAATAAAAACACCTCCGCAAATAATGCATTATTTGAGAACAAATTTTATTACCATAAAAAAGGTTATATTGCGTCAACCTTAAAAGATAGGCATAATTATGCTATCGCGGACTTTATTGAACTTTTAAAAAAAATACAATACCGTCACACATAATTGTTGCGTAACTGTAACCATTTACGCAGCGCACGCAATGGAAACTTTGAAAAGGAACAAATTTCACCCGTTTTTTCAACATATTTTATTGATGCTCCGCTCCTATTGGTCGTAGCGTGATGTTATATAGCCTAATATCATTTTTTGATAAATGAGCTATCCAACAATAAAATCATTTTTCCATTCCAACCTGTACTTC
The DNA here is from genome assembly GCA_033032175.1 of Saturnia japonica. Classification (NCBI taxonomy): domain Eukaryota; kingdom Metazoa; phylum Arthropoda; class Insecta; order Lepidoptera; family Saturniidae; genus Saturnia; species Saturnia japonica. The sequence continues at coordinate 14,441,641 of CM065325.1, forward strand.
CTGTGATTAGCCCGTTCAACCAAACAAACAAACAAACTCTTCAGCTTTATAATATTAGTATAGATTAAAAGCAGTTCTGGTGATTTATAGTGAAACGTAAACTAACAAAACAATAAAGGAAAAACAATTTTAAAACACTTATAAAAATCAATCCAATTTAAATTGAATGATAAAGGGTACAATTTAATATTGAAATGGTGAAACATATTAATTTTAACATTAAAATTATTAACTTTCAAATTATACGTGCATCAATTGACTTAATTGATGTATTTATATTTTAAAAAACTAGCTGTGCCCGCGGCTACGCTCGCGTGGTTTACAGAGTTCCGTCGATCTGGCACACACGCGAATCATGCTACCCGCTCTCGGTTATTTTAAAGACAAGAATACTTGTTGTGTGTGATCCTTAGAAGATACACCACAATTCTCTCAATCTACAATTATGTACTTCTTTTTTTTAAATAAATTATAAAATACATAAACATTTTTTTGAAATGTCCCGAAAAACCATAACTGGTTTATGCCGAGACAGTGAATCAACTCGTTCTTAAACATAGTCTGCAGGTATACACAAATAATACTACATACGATAATAAAATAAGTTGTAGGTATTTTGATAAAATTATAGCCACCGACTCAAAGTAAGCTAAAAATTCTAGCTACTTCACTTGTAAACCGGTTTAAAGATTACCGAGTCGAACCGTCTATACAGAATGTTACAAAGTGTTGGGTATTGAAGATTAATCCTATTTATTTTAGTATTCATATTAAATTTGCTAAACATAATTATGACATATTTTTCAAATTTGTGTTTTATTACAAGTATCTTATATTATACTTTCATATGCATTTAGTAAAAAAAATGATATTTTTACATTCAGACAGACACTTCAATTTCATTTATTTGTACCTATAGATAAAATGCTCATAAAATTGAAATGAACAATATACGTAAAGATGCGCAAATTAATGTATATTTAATTTAGTAATTTTCCTCGTGATTTACGATATTGTATTTTAATACGTTTTCACGAGAAATTCACAGAATATTTTTAATGGTATATTAAATGAGTTTTTAATTAGCAAAACTTAGGTAATGCGGCGAGCTAATCGCGCTTTTTACGTTATTTATGAGTACTGTTTTATTAACACTAGTTGAATGATACTGGCCGCTTACCAGAGCAAGCTAGCTATTTCAAACATCTGTTCGTAGGATGCTAGAATACAAGTTAATCACAACCAAGAGGATGCGACGACTGGAAAGACTTAGAAAGGAGCAGTAGGGGGACTTACCACGTATCCTGGTTGTATCTGCCACGATCCGAGGGTGCACCCTGAACTTCCTCACACGTCTTGAACAGTCTAAAACACTTCTAGAGCACTAGAAAGACGTATTTCACCAGCTTTCCGATAGTTATAATTAATTTACAACGAAATTATGCAGAGCGTGTGTGTCACTGCAGTTCCGCGGCGGCCATTACACCGTTCTCGGTTTACGAAGAAATGCGCGGCAGATTTGCGCGCGTATTTTAAATACAATTGTGCCCCCAAGGAATTGGAGAAATTAGAAAGGGAAAAGGGATGTCGCAACATACCTCCCACTTGGAATTCGCCAGGATTCCAGAGAAAAGCAAAAATAAGTTAACTGCAAGTACTCGGAATCTAAAGTTTACCTTACAACTAAAAAAGTTACAATAAATAACCCTATTATTTTAGGGTCTAAAGATAAATTAAATTAACGCTATACCTAAGTAACTTAGATTAAGTAATTTTAATAATAAACTCAAGCTTATTACAAAGGTAAAGGACAAACCTTTACCACAGGGCGTCGAAACTCGCTACCATTAGCTGTTTTTACGGTAACAACTCTTACCACGTTATCTGGGCCCGGATGAATTCGAACTATTCGAGCTATTTTCCACGATAAAGGAGGAAGATTAGGTTCAACCATAATAACCAAATCATTAAGTTTTAAATTAGGTACAGTTTTAAACCATTTATTTCTCTGTTGAAGTGTGTGCAGATAATCACGTTGCCATGTACGCCAAAAGGTTTGACAAATTTTTTTTATTAACTGCCAACGAGAACGGGGGCATGTCGTTTCGTCCAATGGAGTTTCAGGCAGGCCAACGAGAGGACCATCTATAAGAAAATGACCCGGTGTGAGTACATCAGCTTCGTTTGGATCTGACGAAAGCGTACAGAGAGGTCTCGAATTAAGAACTGCTTCGATTTTAGTAAGCACAGTAAACATTTCTTCCAATGTCAGAGTTTGCGAACCTATAACGCGTTTTAAGTGGTGCTTAGTTGATTTGATACCGCTTTCAAAGATACCTCCGAAATGAGGAGCCCCAGGCGGATTAAAATCCCATTTTATGCGTCTTACCGCAAGACCATCTGATATATCGTTACGATTGCTAAAGAAAATGTCATAAATATCGTTCAGTTGACGATTAGAACCTATGAAATTGGTACCGCAGTCTGTAATAATCTTATTACATATATCGCGTCGAGAAACAAATCTGTCAAGGGCTGCTAAAAAGGCTTCGGCACTAAGTTCTGTCACTACCTCGAGATGGACAGCCTTGACACTTAAACATATAAATAGGCACATCCACGCCTTATAAGTACGGGCATTACGACGCCTACTTTCCTTTACAATGAAAGGACCACCAAAATCGATCCCAGTAGTTTGAAAACATCTCCCAGGAGATAGTCTGTCAGCTGGAAGATCTCCCATGACTGGTTGTAAAATTACTGGTTTGGATTTAAAACAGTTAATGCATTTTGAAAGTCGTGAACGAATCAAAAGTCTTATACCCAAGATCCAAAATTGTCTCTGAATAAGAGACTGCAATGTACGAGGTCCACAATGTAAATATTTAAGGTGCCAACTATCAATTATCATTTGAGATAATGTGGAATATTTTGGCAGTAAAATCGGATGTATAGTAGCGTCGGGTAAATTAGAGTGGCGCAAACGACCCCCCACTCGCAAAACACCATGATTATCTATAAATGGTGACAAACGTTTAATTGATTTAACACAAGTAGATCCTTGCTTTAAAGAATCGATTTCTTGTGAGAAATATTCCCTTTGAGTATGCTGAACTAAAATCCTAAGTGCATTTTCTAACTCTGTGGTGGATAACGGCAAAATATATCGCATATCTCGTTTAAGTTTTATATTTTTAACAAATCTTAGACACCACGCGACAACCCGTTGGAGTTTTGAAAATGATGAACATTTTGCGATCACGTCAGTTAAACAATTTTCTGATTGAGCTTCTAGAAAGCAATCTGTAGAGAGCGGCTTTCGTTCTGGTAAATCCGTTTCTGAAACTAACTTCTTCTGATTTGGCCAATCGTCAAGAGGTAGACTGATCCAAGATGGACCTTTCCACCAAAGTTTGTGGGTGGCTAGCTCATCGCAAGTTGTTCCACGACTACAGACATCTGCTGGGTTTTCGCGAGTAGAAACGTGAAACCATAAGTCAGACTCAATCAAATTTGTGATTTGTACCACGCGATTTGCGACAAACATCTTAAGGAGATGTGGTGGAGTATTAATCCATGATAAAACAGTGCTACTGTCAGTATAGGCTCTAACAGAGTCAATTTTTATTTTTGATAGAAGTAAATTATACATGTGGCTCAGCACACGAGCCAATAAAACCGCAGCACACAGTTCAAGCCTGTTAACTGTCAACGGTTTTAAAGGTGCTATTTTAGATTTGCCTATTAGAAGACTGATCATATTTGCCTGTGGCGACGTTGTACGGACTACACAAAGGTAGACACAGCAGCCGTAACCTTTAGAACTTCCGTCGCAGAATCCTACAAGATGTATCTGCATTGGATCTGGAGGTAAAATCAAACGAGGCAATCTAATGTTTTGCAAATCCACCAAGTTGGCTGCAAGAAGATGCCATTGCTTAGCTAAATATTTGGGGATTGATTCATCCCATGTGAGATTTAACCTCCACATTTCTTGCATAAGCATCTTGGCAGAAAATACAATTGGACAAATCCAACCTAGCGGATCGAAAATCCTAGCAATGGTTGACAAAATTGACCGCTTGGTGAATTCAAGCTTGAAGTCATCCGAAAAGGTATAAGAAAAATGATCATTGGAAGGATCCCATTTAATTCCAAGAATTTTAAGTATATGGTCATTAGCAGACTCCATAAATAAATTAGGAGATTGATAATGCGCAGGTGGTATATCAGAAAGCAACTCGCAATGATTACTACTCCATTTACGGAGTTCAAATTTTCCTAAATTTAGTAAGGCTATTAGCTCGTTCTTAAGCTCAATTGCCTTTTGTAAAGTAGACTGCCCTGTAGTAATATCATCCATGAATATTTCTTCACGCAGAACTGATGCAGCATGAGGAAATTTAGATTCATGATCGTTCGCGAGTTGTCGTAGAGTCCTTATGGCTAAATAAGGTGAACTGGCTACCCCATAAGTTAAAGTATTTAACTCATATTCCTTTATTGATTCGTTAGCAGATTCACGCCACAATATGTGTTGATAACACCTATCTTCAGGGCGAATTAGTATCTGGCGATACATTTTACATATGTCTGCTGTAAATACAACCACGTGCAGGCGAAACTTGGTTATCAAATCTATAATATCAATCTGAAGTTTCGGACCTACGTGAACAATGTCGTTTAGAGAATTGTTATTTGTTGTGCGACAGCTAGCATCGAAAACCACTCGAAGCCGTGTGGAAGTGTTATCCGGTTTCACGACACAATTATGGGGAATAATACATGCGCTATCAGTAGACGAAGTTTCAACTGGTTGCATGTGACCTAACTGTTCGTACTGACGCATAAATTCGACATATTGTGTTTGAATGTCCGGATCACGAGCAAGTCGTTTTTCCAGATTAAGCAAACGATTTAAGGCTTGTCGGTTTGACTCGCCTAAGTGACAAAAAATATCCTTCAACATAATGGGTACAACGTATCGTCCATCAGGATTACGGTAATGATTATTTTTATAATTTTGTTCGCAAATAGCATCTTCTGGGGCACAGATGATTGCCTTAGGTGGCTCTTCAGTCTCCCAGAACTTTTGAATTACATTATCGAGAGCTAGAGTGGATACTAACAGCGAAGTGACTTCCTTACTAGGCGAACGTAGACTGGAGTGCTCTAATTGGCCCGTAATGACCCAACCAAATACACTACCGAGAGCACACGGAATTCCGGGGCCTGGATCAAAGCGGGTACCGTCATAGATACGGTCGTAACATTCTACACCAAGAAGTAAATCCACGCGGCATGGTTTGTCAAATGTTTCGTCAGCTAAGTTGAGATGACTGTAAAGTTCTCTAAGCGATGAAGGTAAAGCTCTCCCTGGCATATTGGAGGAAATTTTCTGGATAACAATTAAAGGTAAATTAAATTGAGGCATTTTGCTATTCCGAGGCATGATCGAACAAAACGTAACTCCCTTAATATCATGTATCGATTTTTCACCTAGTCCAGTAACAGAAACATTACATTTTTGTACCTTCAGACCGAGCCTCCGGGCACAAGAACTAGTAATAAACGAATCCATAGAACAACTATCGATGAGAGCGCGCGCATGATGCATGACGTCATTCGTACCCCAAATTCGCACTAATGCAGAACCTAAAATTTTAGTTGACAAATTGCTTGGCCAATCGGCCGCGCTTGTTAACGCCGTTGAATCCTGAATTAATTTCTCAGTAACAATCTGAGCGGACGAACCTATAGTAAGGGAACTGGCCGACTGCTCACTCGCAGTAGGCGATTCCACCTGTAAAAATGTACTAGTGGTAGGGCTGGAAACGTCTACGTGTAACAACGTATTATGCCGTGTACCACAAATGGAACAATTTATTTTAGAAGAACACGAAATAGAACTGTGTCCCGATCTCAAACAATTTGAACATAATTTTAACTCTTGAATTAATTTAATACGCGAAGTAACATTCATTTTTTGAAATTTAAAGCATTTATAAATACTATGTGAAAAATTGCAGCATGGGCATAATAATTTCGTTTGTTGATCAGTAGTTGAAGAAACAAACGAAGACTTCGGTTTTTTATTTAGCGGACTGTAAAGTTTATTTTGAATTTGTTTAGAATTTACACTTGTTGACTTTGGTACTTTGGTAACTTCTAGTATTTTAATGTAATTTTGTAAAAACTTTAATAATTCATCAAATGTAGGTATTTCATTTTTGTTTTGTAACTCGAAACGTTGGCGAGTGTCGTTGTCGATAACACGGGAAGCAATGTAAAATAAAATGTATTCACCGAGCGAATCAATATTGAGCGCGCGAAGCGCATTTACACTTTCAAATAAAGTATTCGTTATCAAGTTTAAATCATTAAGTGACGATTTATGCAACGGGATAAGGTTAACCATTTTATCGAGATAATTAGTGGCTAGCAGTCGCTTATTGTCATAACGATCGAGAAGAGCGTTGAAAACAACATTATAATTACAAGCGGTTAACGGAACTCCCTTAGCTATTGTTAAGGCGAAGCCTGACAAATAAGAAATTAAATAGTGAAATTTTTCCATGTTCGACAGTGACTTGTTTTCATGTATCAAGGGCAAGTAGCTATCTTTGAACGTTGGCCAGTTCTCAATATTGCCATCAAACGATGGTATTTGTAATTTCGGTAAACGTATTTGAGGCTTGTACTCAACCGCACTAGTGAGGGCTGGAACCTTTGGAGAACTTGCATCTGAGTTATCTGTGTCAAATATCGATTCTGCTATTTGAATTATATTATAGTATAAATCGTCGAAAGAATCTAATATTTGCGTATTAGCTTCAACTTCAAATCCGTATTCTAAATTTTTTTGATCAATCGTTTGACTAATTTCATAAAAGTTATCTCTTATAGTATTAATGTTTTTATATCTCGCACGGAAATTTGATAATTTCGACTTATCGTGTGTAACTTGAGTAGACAAATCATATAAAATTTGAATTGAACGAAAGTCATGTTGTCGTCGGGAAACAAGAGTTTTTATTTCTGCTTCGACTCTTTTGTTTACATTTTCAACTGGTTTCGACATGGCAAACTCTAATCATTAACTGCACAACTCCAACAAAATAGAAAATAAATAAAACAAAAGTAAAATATTTGTAACTAGCGAGTGTCGTCGCCTTAACAAGTTTTTAATAAATACCTACCTCACTTTTATTGTGTATATCTAAATAACTTTGTTAATGTACAACGTAACGTTTACATTTAGTTAACACGTTTAATTCTATGTTATTTAAATAGATAGCATGATTTTTATTCCGAGTACATACAATCTTACCTAAATTTGCCAATCGTACACCCAGGAACAGATGGATAAATAGGTAGGTAGATTGAAAACACTACATGATAAAAATAAATTCTTGAACAAGTTTTGAAGTAACAACGTAATATGAGTTGTTGAACTAACTAATGATAATTGAATGACTATTGTTTCTTTTGAAATTAAGTAAAAAGCGGAATAGTCATAATTTTACTGATTCAATGTTACTGAATCCGTCTCGTATGGATCAATTTTTGAATGGATGATACTGGCCGCTTACCAGAGCAAGCTAGCTATTTCAAACATCTGTTCGTAGGATGCTAGAATACAAGTTAATCACAACCAAGAGGATGCGACGACTGGAAAGACTTAGAAAGGAGCAGTAGGGGGACTTACCACGTATCCTGGTTGTATCTGCCACGATCCGAGGGTGCACCCTGAACTTCCTCACACGTCTTGAACAGTCTAAAACACTTCTAGAGCACTAGAAAGACGTATTTCACCAGCTTTCCGATAGTTATAATTAATTTACAACGAAATTATGCAGAGCGTGTGTGTCACTGCAGTTCCGCGGCGGCCATTACACCGTTCTCGGTTTACGAAGAAATGCGCGGCAGATTTGCGCGCGTATTTTAAATACAATTGTGCCCCCAAGGAATTGGAGAAATTAGAAAGGGAAAAGGGATGTCGCAACACTAGTTTATGCTCGCGGCTTTGAATTCTTGTCGACATTGAATTTAATATTAAATATGGATTTCTTTCTGAAATTAGGATAGAAAAGACAGGATTTTTAATACCTGACTTTTTATGGTAACCTGGTCAATTGACAGCACTGCCCCTTATAATAAATATAGTACAAGCTAACACAACGGCGGTCACAGAAAGAGCGATAATCCGACGGTGGTCACCGCTATCATCCCGGCCTGCATAAATAACTCTTTACGTTACGTTTGAAGAACTGGATGTCATACGAAGAAAGTAACACACTGACTGAACAATAGTACCACAGTTTCACAGTACAGCAAAAATAATACATTAAGTTCGTCCCGGAGTTTTTGGCGGGATCTTAAAGTGACATTGTGGTGTTTATTTTTAATTCATTCACTTAGGTTTTTGACTCTATATTATGTAATATTGGTGGCGTTTTGCGTGATATAGTTTGAATTTGTTCATAAGTGAAGTGGATTATAAGTATAAACTGAAAGCATGCTTTCTGGAATCCCACAAAAACTCCCTAGGTCGTTCTAAAAAGAGAACCACCATCTTGTTAGACGCCACTTTGAATAAAATACCTACTACTACGAAGGGTTGAAAACATTGACGCTGGCAAGAGCTTTTGCGGTGCCAAAACAAAAAGAAGAAAAAAAAATCGTCCCGAGATGAAGGTTACGGTAAAACTGTGTTCCCATTCACCGCAGCCTATAGACGCTTGTAACACCAAAGCATCACATGCGTATTGCCGACTCCCCTGCTGAAGAACCCTATAGTATCCAGAGAAAACCTCAGCACGGTGCACACTCTACATTCGAAGCTTTCGCTGGAGGAAACTTCTCTGAAACCAGAATGGCCGCGACCATTTAGGACCATTCCTACCAACTATATCTATCATGAAATACATATTTAAAAATCACCGAATAATAGGCATGATCCTATGGTATCCGGGCGATAGGACAAGATAATTAAGTCTGACTGGTTTGCGATCACCATACACCAGTTTTAACACCCATCATAATAGCACAGTCAGGCGTGTCAATATTTCTAGATGAGCAGTAATCACGCAGGGCGGTAGGGATTTCTTACCAGCTTTGCCTATGGCGATTGTAGTGTATTGACTTCACGAGGTAATGTATTGACTTCGTCTCAAGCGCTTATATGACAGTGACGAACACATATGTTAGGGTTAGAAAGCCGACCGTAATGCGGAGCGGACGTATACTGTTGACGTGAGGTGATCTGATAAATCCGTCACAATGCCTCTCCTTTGGATTATGGCCTTCCGAATACAATATACTCTATCGCCATTTTTACGTTTGTTTACCAACAAAGTGCACCAGTGCAGATGAGATTGTCTTCGGTTTCTCAAATCTTAAAATGTTATTTCAATCCTCTTACACTCCAACAGGTATGGTAGAAGTATCTGGTTCCAAGTAGCAAGTTTCTGGATCTTGGTACACAATGTTACCAAATTTTTAGTATCGATCAGAGCCCATGTTTTTTCGTTCACCAAAGAGCTACAAAAAGGCCTCCAGGCGGCGGGAAGACGGAACAAGACCCTGGCGTTTGCAAAATTTTGGGCAACGCTGAGATTAAAAAACGTCCTCTTGAGCGGGTGACAGTAAGGATACCAATTTATTTTTAAATTACACTAATTTTAGCGATATCCATATCAGTATTATTGGTCCACTATCTACCACCCCAAGAATGTTTAAGATAAACTCGTATACATTATAGCGAGTAACAAGGGCACTGCTAACAAAACATTCCGAAGGAGTAGTAGACCCTCTTTGAAACGAAATATCCTACGACCACAATGATCCAAACCGCTCCAAGCGAAGTTACATGGTAACCGCGGTAAAGGAGACGTCTGAATTCCACTCCCTAACACAACTATTTACTACACATTTAATAACTTCACATGTTAAAGTTAAATTTGATATCTGTATTTATGATGGAAAAATATTTTTAAGGTGTCTCAGTTCAAAGCCATCATCTCTCAATGGTTAACGTTCGAATCCCTTCAATGACCCTCAGGCGACAACAGGCAGTCAGGCTTTCGGTGAATGGATACATGGAGATGAAACCATAGCATGGTGATAGGACATTTTCTAAGGCTAGCTACCATCACTAATGTGAAAATATATCACCAAGCACCTCTAGATTTTTTCTGTCATTTGCACCTGAAAGCCAATTGAGTTCTCACCTAGGCTTGGCTTGTTATTATCTTGGGCCACGTCTTCACTTAAAATTAGGTGAGATTGTGAGCAAACGATAAAGTCTATGAGGAATAAAAAAAACAGTCAATAAGCCAAGACGTCACTCTTACACGTATTAGTCCATATCTTGAAAACTACTGAACCGATTTTAATGAAACTCGCACTGATCCCTAAGTTGAAGAAAATTTAAGCCAATAGAAAAATGCTCGCAGTCGCGGGTTGAAATAACTACCATATAAATAATATATTCACTAATTTATGTATATGCATATTACTCGTCCATAGTACATGTTCGAGGCGCCTGCGCACAACTTGTCGGACTCGGAGTTGGCAAACGACTAGAAAAGTGAAAATAAATTAATGGGAAAACTGATCTAGCACGAAGCGCGACGCGGATCGCAGCCAATCGATACCGAGTGACCGCGAGTCCCGCCACACATTCATACATACAAACATACATACATACGCCTATAGAAATGTCTTTTTTGAAGTCAAAAATATGCACTCATTTCTATGTAAAGTAAGAAGAAACAGGGAAAATAAACAAGTGACGTCACAGAAGCGAAACATTTCCTCGAAATTCGACGACACATTGTAAAGAGGACATAAATCAAGCGGCAAGCCATATTAAATATTCGTTAAGTCGAGGAATCTCGATGCGCCATTAATAATAATATTGGTTATGTTAGTCGTTTGTTAGCGTACGTTTTTTATTGTGTGACACCGACACGAATTTTCGGACGTTAAGGAACCTGTCCACATAACCGGAGCGTACCATGACCGTGTTACGAACGTATCAGGCACATAAAGAAACACGACACACAATACTAATACCCACTGCAGCTGATCGAAAGCGTTCGATGCCAGTTTTATACGCATACGGGTGTATGCAATAGATATCATGCCCGTTCGGAATTTTTAACGTGCAGCATTAGATATGTAATACATACATATCAGTGAAGCGTTAAATTGTTGTCATTTTTTGAAATAATCAAATTAGAAAATTAAATATTAGACAATTAGAATATTGCTATAATTATGGACGAGAATTAAAGATTAAAGAGACCAAAAGTGAGGAACCGGACAAGAGCAACGCGGTTGAACGTCTGCGCAAATCGGTTCGGCAACGTCGCTCGCTATGCACAGATCGTACCGGCACATGCAAACTATTCTCGTAGAAAATTAGCTGCCGGTGCAGTCATGTTCGGTGACAGAACAGGCATAGTCTCATTCATACTAGTTCATACAAACTATATTTATTTGCATGTGTCGGTATGGTTACGGTCATGGTATGATACGTTCTAGTGGGCAGAGACCTTTGAATTCAATTTTTTTTTATTGTTTACACAATATTACGTATACCTCGCGCCAAACTTAATGTACGCGGTGAACTTAAGACACGTTAGGCTTAAAATTGTAAAAACATTTTTTCGATTCTTCTCGAAGACTTTGATGTTTCTAAATTGAATACAATATTTTTAAAATGATTACAATTACCATTTGTTTATTTTATTCACTGGTGTAACAGAACATTACCAAAATTCGTAACTGTGTAAAGAAATCCATGATATTAAGTGCTCGTAAATTTCGAACCTTCGTATGATTTCTAAACTCGACTCACAAATTATTTCAGCTTTCAGTGCCGTTGCTAGATGATGTAATGGATATTTAATACAAATAAGGTCCACACTGTTGGCAAAAGACTTTTTATGGAAAGAACGACCTTAAACTCTGGGCTAACCCATGATGTTATTTCTTATTTCAACTTCCAATTCATAGTTCCAGGTCAACGTGTTCAAGGTAGATCATTTAGCAGTTTGGCATGCCAAATAAAAACGGAAAAAATGACAATCCCTACCGACTCTAAAAACCCCTACATTTAAAGGATTTTTAAGCACTATTATATGTACAGTACGAGTGATCTGTGGTTCGTGTCTCGCTAATTCGGGATTATAAAATATATTTAAAAATATTTAAATAGAAAAAAATCTTAATCAGCGTAACTCGAACCATCAACTACCAGCGCGTACAAGTCTGGTCATCCCATACTATCTCTAGTTTTTTATTGCTAACTATCTGTGTCCCACGGTTTCCCCCGTGTTAATTTTATTCGAAAAACACCGCGCCGCCAACGCAACCAAATAGCTACCCGCAAGTACAAATTATTTTAATTTTTCATTATCTCGTAAACTATTTGTCCAAATAGCATACTATAAAGAGCAAAATTTAACTTCATAAAGTTGTCTTTATGATGAAGTAACTTTTGTTCGTAGCGATTAATATACCATGTCCAAAAATAATGTTTATATATTACTTTTTAATTTTCAACAATTCTTTGTCACAAAATACCTTATTGTGTCTTATGTATAAGAGATAGGCATTATAGGCATATGCTGTTTCAACTTTTTTTAGATATACTAAGGACCAATAAAATTGTACAACATTTCAGTTCCGTATCATTAACGATTACACTAGCGCACGCGGTTAACGCAGTTGGAGTGGGGCTCGACTTCCGACTTACGTAACAAAAATCAATATTTAAGGTTATCTGAGAGTTGTAGCCTAATTTTATATAGCCTATACTATTCCTTGAGAGTTTGGCTATCATATACAAAAAGAATTTTTTCTAATCAAACAAACAAACAAAAAAACTTTTCCGCTTTATTATATTAGTATGGATTCATAACACCAATACTTTTGTGGTGGAACGAAGCCTTCGATGCAAAAGTCGCAATCAGACTTAGCCGATTTTTTCACAAGTGACGTAAAATTTAAACATATTCGTCGGTGCAAAAAGCAGACCTCTATAAAATTAAGTTGCCCTAGTACTTAGCTAGGGCTTATATAGAATCCAGTCACGCAACAAAAGTCCCTAAGTCATTTTGTGAATCTTATTGTTGATTTACTCGGTCGTTTCTTTTACCCTGGCTATGCCGACGGTCACAGCCTAAGCTAGGAATAAGAGTCGTTTCTCACTTACAAGTAATCAAGTAATCGTCACCTATTTTCTACGACAGACTGTTAGCTTTTGACAGGGTTGTATTTAGAAATATAAGTAGTGGATTTTTGCTTACAAAATAAATCACGCGTTTTAATTTAAAAAAAAAACAATGAAAATGTTTATTTTCAAAACCATTCAGAAAATATTTCCTTATTTACAATCGGTACTTTGTTTGTAACAATGTAATTTTCTTTTTCTTTAAGTCGGCTTAAGTGATACTTTATTGCCGTGGTGAAAGGATTAGTCAAGAAGTGAAGTTAGAATCGGGACTAATAGCGCAGGTTGCACCAAAAGTACTCGTGTATCATCACCCGCGGAGGCTTTTTTCATGCTCCCTGTAGTAACACAATGTATATTAAGCACAGGTCAATAAAGATTACAATAAAATACAGTATATAAACCGATTAGAGAAAATCCAAAGGAAGTTCATTAAATATTTGTCACCGCTTGCATAACATCTAACGATCCTATAAATTATAATGAACTTTCTAGAAAACATCGTTTGCGGCGTTTTGTAAAACGTTGTTTTATACTTTGTCATTAACTAACTTCAATTTGTCTTTTGTGTGTGTTTACAATTTTGTTAATTACTCGACTACGAAAAAGAAGGGTTATGTTTTTGGAGCATATGTATGTATGTAAGTATATTTCTTTGGCACGCTCTGCAGCCTAAACGGCTAGATGGATTTCAGTATACGAGGTGTCTTAATTGTGGGATTGACATAGACTATGTAATATTTATGTACGACGTCTGGGAATAAAATAAAAAGCAACAATAGAAAAATATTTCTTTGTCAATTATTTTTATGTTGAAGTCGAATTTTTGTTTCCTTTTTAATATTTTTTTTTGTGCATAACTCGATAATGAAGTATGTTGTACAGTGTCTATTCATTTGGAGCACTGGATGCTTGTTGTCTGGTGTATTTTTTTTTTTTTGCAACATTTCAGTAAGAACTTCTAAATGCCTGTGTAGTTTTGTTAAATATAGACTTGTTAAATATAGAGAATAAATAAATAATATATTATATTCATTCATTCATTATCAAATGACCATTTTTAATATATGTGTGAGGTTTGGGACTGCAGAGTGTTAATTAGACACACTTCATGTTCTGTTATATGTTTATTTACATTTCTTACAAATACATATATTTTATAGAAATAGTAGCTTATTGTAAATAAGTAAACCCCATCATTTTAATAGTGGGTCAGTCCCTCGTTGCATCTTACGCCCTCTCTGTCCTTCACCCTTTATATTCAGCGCACACATTCGGACCTGTACGTGGGCTTGTAGTTCCCTTCGTTCCACACTTGGCACGAATCCCATTATATGTGTTCTCTTGTTCATTCAGTTAGCTATTCTTTGAAAAAATTAACTTAATTTTTTTTAATCTTTTGCTACTTTTTATATTAAAACTAAGCTTGAGCAAATGTTACCATTATTTATCGGTGTACTATTCACATGTAAAGGGAATTTACTTAAAAATTCTGTGCGCTGTGCCAAAATACATTTTAACATCAAACCCCCGTTGTCCTGCTTAAAAATGTCCAATATACGTGACTCTTTAAAAATTTACATTTCTTGTTTTAGTATAGTTTATATAATCTTAATTTTTAAAACCACTTTGGTGCTTGTTTGATGTGCACCTTTCAGATGTATTTCACCTCACAGCAGATGAGATTGTGGCCAAAACGTAAAAAAAGCGCTTGATTGACTCCTAGGGAAAGACAAGTTTTGGGGAAGCGAAAAGGTTATGTGAGACTCGTATGTAGGATTTCGTGTCCGAGGCTATAATGTTTATGCAAAGCTACATAATTCGTTCAACCAACAATATTTCGAAGTCAAATGAAAGGCAGAACATAGAAATCAGTGGCAACTGATTCGTCGACAAAAGCTGAGCTCTTAAATTAAAGAAAGCAATTCTTTTAATTTAAATGGTTATGGTATATTAGAATAGTCTATTATTTGCCAAGTTTATTGAATATCTGGGAGAACAAGCTTCGCTTTGTGACGTAAAGTAAAAAGATACACACCTATGTAACTTGGAAAGTGTATCTAAATACTAAATTCCATCGATTTCATTAAAGGTTTTCCGTGAAACCAATTAATCTTTCAAAAATACAAGAATTGCTCACTTGAAATTAATAAATATTACGATCTAAATAATGACCTAACCAAAAATGGCTATGTGGTTAATTTACATGAGGTAGAAGTGGGAGCGAGAGGTGTTCCAGCGAAATCTCTCTATAATATGCTAAGAGAGCTCGGCCTGTCGAGAACTGCAGTATGATCTATTTTAGAACGAGTATCTAAAGCAGCATTAACTGGCTCTTATCAAACCTGACTTGACAGTCAGGGTGAGCGCTGATGTGCATCATAAGCAGGTCCCTAAACCTACACCTGAGTCGCAAGTCCCGGGGGCTGCTCGTGTTCCATCCGTCTGCTACACGATGGACCCGGCACCCGCACGGTGAATCCATGGAACGCTAAGATGTTTGACTCTAGATAGGTATTCGAGTTTCTAAATTACATTTATCTATTTTCAGTCCGGTATAAAAAAACTTGACTAGTAACGCTGTTAGAATTGCTGCTCATTTAAATCACGAAAAGTTTGTAGCAAAATTCATCCAACTTCGTACCTTTATATACACACATCAAAAAAGTCTAAGCAACATGCGTGATATTACAAATTTTTCTATTTATATTAATTAATTTCTAAATATTTACTCAAACAAAGTGCGTAGGTAAGTAAGTAAACTTTTTTGTTATTGATGACATACTGGCTGGTTGTAAAAAAAAAATTGATTATGTTTTGTTTTTTCATAAAATTCAAATGACTGCGAATTTGTTTGAATTTAAGTGCGTTTTAATTGCTACGTTTAGTCTGGATTTTATAATTTTACCAACCATTTAAATAAAGTTACCGACAAAATTGAATTGTTAGATATTCTTTACGTCATGGAGCGACGTCATTTGATGGCAGATGAAATGCAAAGAGCTGTAGGGATGTTGCAAGCGGGAAGTAATCAATCTCAGGTATCTCGACATTTTGGCATTCATAGAAGTGTTATTTGTCGTCTTTGGCAGCGCTACAATAATACAGGAGAACCCGCTGAACAGCATCCAGGCCGTAAAAGGAGTACAACCACTCGGCAAGACCGGTACATACAACTGACTGCAAAACGTCAGCCGATGTTAACCGCTCGAGAGATAAGTTTGAGGCTACAAATTTCAAGTGGTGTTGATGTAAGTCCTTAAACTGTGCGAAATCGACTGCATGAGTACGGCCTACGAGCTCGACGCCCAATCAGGTGCCCACCGATACGTCACGGGAATCGCGCTCGTCGATATGAATGGTGTAGAGAACGCATAACATGGACCCAGGAACAATGGGATAAAATTATGTTTTCCGATGAGTCGCGCTACGGGTTTAAGCCTGATACAAGAAGGGTGCGAGTGTATCGTCGGCCCGGAAATACTGAAAGGCTCAGGTGCGTTCAGGAAGTTCATCCATACAGCGGCTCAACAGTTATGGGCGGGTATTATGAAGAACAGGCGAACTGAGCTCTTTTGTAAATGGAAACATGAATGCTGAAAATTACATTG
The DNA here is from genome assembly GCA_033032175.1 of Saturnia japonica. Classification (NCBI taxonomy): domain Eukaryota; kingdom Metazoa; phylum Arthropoda; class Insecta; order Lepidoptera; family Saturniidae; genus Saturnia; species Saturnia japonica. Next base: position 14,458,495 of record CM065325.1, read on the forward strand.
AGGATATTCTCAGACCTTATGTCTACCCATTTGCACAAACCTTTTGCTCCGATTTTAGGTTAATGCATGACAATGCGCGTTCACATACAGCTCGGTGAACCAGTGAATACTTTGCAACGGAGAACATCCGGGTATTGCCCTGGCCTGCACAATCGCCAGATCTCAACCCCATCGAGCACGCATGGGACATACTCCAGAGACGTGTTTTGAAGGACTTGGACGGAGCGACAACAACCCAACAGCTGAAGAATTTGCTACAATTCCATTGGGAGCGAATACCGCAAGATGCCATAAACAGTCTCATTAATTCAATAAATAATTGTTGCCGACAAGTTCTGAATAGCAGAGGAGCCCATACTTTGTATTAAATTGTTCTATTCTTTCACAATAAATATATTTTCTTTAGAAATTTCATTTCGTAAGAAAAAAGTTTAGTTTCTTATGTATCTTAGTTTCTACAGTATATTCTAATATTGTTCATTTCTGTTATTAAAAGAACTTATAAAGACAACAGCTGTTATTTTTACATCATAGAACCCTAAAGATATTATTTTAAAAATAAAATACAACGTTATAATGTGAAGAACCATCGTAAAATTTAAATTAGTACATGTTGCTTAGACTTTTTTGATGAGTGTATTACTAGCTAAAATGAGCGCGGAGCCGGCCGCCTATTATACAATGTGCTACGTCAATCTATACAGAGCGGGACCGCGCACGACGGCGGATAACACGCTACGGTAACCAGCTGTCTGGAAACCAGTGCGTGCGAGCCCCTCTCACTACGTGCGACCAACCCTGTTCACACCCGAAACTACTAGGCGTGAAGAGGGCGAAACATCAAGGTACACACACGCAGTGAGGTGCCTGCTGGTAGGCGCGGCGATGACGTAGCACGGAGCGGAATGGACTGGGTCGCTGGCGGGTTGAACTTAGTGAAGATGCGAAGAAATGACACACAGGCACCACAATAAAATTTGCTGTATTCTTCAAGACAATACACTTTGTTAATACTATATCTTCTGGGTACGGTTTCTTCCAGTTTCTTGAGTCTTGAGTCTTGAGTCTTGATTCTTCAATTTGTGGTACCCGTGTGCGCTTGTTTGCCCCGGCAGAACGCCTTTTATATGGTTTGCCGGAGAGCGAGACGGACGATGGCGTCTCTATCCGTACTGCTCATTACCAAACTTGGGTGTGGTCCGTTAACCGCGGTAATGCGCAGTGGTTGCAATATTGCTGTCTCTGTCTATTATTATTATTACTTGTATACAGAATACAATAAATTGTTAATATCTCTAATTACAGTTATTCAATGTAGACACAAATACCTATTCAAAAACACTAACTTTAACATTATAGGTTAATAAACACGAGAGATATAAAGCATTAAACATTGCAACCTTAAAACGTCTTGCGACTCGTTATATACGCACTATTTGAGCTTACAAACATTATAAAACACATACAGAAGGCTATTTTACTTATATAACACAAAACATTACGTATAACTTTTACAAAATATGAATTATTGACAATATATGATTTTAGTACTTTAAGTGATTATTTTTATTAGATTACACACATTTTCATGACTTATATATTGTTCTTACATACCTACACGCTATAGTAACATATTCAAAACATTAGAAACATTTAATTATTGATCGTTCGTGCAAATTATTCAACCTTACAACTTATATTTACAATCGTTATTATCGTATCATTACGCTTAGGCCTATGCGTCGCTAACACTAGCTGACCCGCGCAACTTCATCTGCGTCATATAAGAGATAGAGAAAGGCTTAGAGAGAGTGGGTCGTAGGTACTGTATAAAAGGTACCGCCCGCCTCCCACATTATTCTGCATAATAAAAATGCGCACGCGATACTTGATCATTATTTTGCTGCCGAGTTATTTTAAAACTGTGATATCTCCTAAGATATTCATTGAAATCAATTTCTGTAAAGAGCAATTTTATTCAAAATTAAATAATTGTGATGAATAGCATATTTATTTCGATAAGGATTAATACATTGTATATAAAAAAAAACCTTCGCAAATAATTTATTATTTTAGAACAAATTTTATTACCATAAAAAAGATGATATTGAGTAAACCTTAAAAGATAGCCACATGCTTTGGCAGACTTTTTTCAAACCTTTTTATGAGAAACAATTTCGTCTTACATGATTGTTGCGTAACTTTAACCATTCACGCAGCGCACGCAGTGGAAGTCCTAAAAAGGAATAAATTTCCCACGTTTTGCAACTTTTTTTTATTCCTCGATAAATGGGCTATCCAACACTAAAACATTTTTTTCCATTCGAACCAGTAGTTCCTGGAATTTAGCACGTTCAACCAAACAAACAAACAAACTCTTCAGGTTTCTAATATTAGTATAGATTTAGAAGAAACGTGTTCATATATCATAGAGAACAATATTTAGTTTTGAAGTTTGTTACCAGTAAATCAGGAAAGCCCACCTGCACGATGACAAACATTTTCCAACTAAACAAGAACCATTAATCCACAAACCGTTTCGGGTTGGCGATCGAAGCGAGACGATAAAATGCTGCTACTATTTAAAGTTTTTAATAATAATACCCTGTCAATATACGAAAACTGGGCAGTGGCCACTATTATTAAGCAAGGCATGAGTTTAGTCATCACGCTTGCTAAAGACATGTTGGGGATTTAGAACGGTGATAATTTAATGATTCTCTATTTACTAATTTTTTTTAATACATACAATAAGGAAGGCAATCAAAGATATCACTAGCGCATTGCCAATCTTGAACCCCATACCACAAAGAGCTCTGAAAGCCATACTCGATTTACAAAAAACATCCATGTGGCTATTTGTGGGTAATTTGTTTAAATTAATACAATAAAAAAATGGTTTTTAAAATAAGATATTCCGCGTAATTTAATTAATATAATTACAATTAATCGCGTAATTTATATCACAAATTACCAGTTAACCGTACTATATACTAGTTACTATTAACCAGTACTATTGACAATATTATTTACCGTACCTATACGACCTTAAAATATTTTAAAATGTCAGTTAAGCGTCTTTTATGGTAGGATATTTAGAAGTGAGTCGTTGTAATGTGAAAGTGTTTCTCATATCCTATACCTTTTTATTGTTATTGCTAGTTTTCTTGCTTTTTTTATTAATTTGAACAAAATTACTAATAGTAAATGTATAAATACCATCATACAATCACGCCTGTATTCCCCGAAGGGTTAGGCAGAGGTGTAGGTACTACTAATGTACACCCACATTTCGCCGTGTATGTTTTTAGGTCCCTTGTAATAGGGGGCGAGCCTATCGCCATTAATCGGGCACAATGCCAAACTCCGAGCTGCTACTGAGAATTTCATAGGAAAAACCTAATAATACTTTGCTCGACCTTGGAATCAAACCAAGGACTTCGATCATAGTAGTCGCGCTTACGACCACTAGGCTAACAAGGCAGTTAAATGAAATGTAATTAAATGAATAAATGTCATGAACAATGAAATCAAACAATCCCACTCTCTCTAAGCCTTTCTCTCTCTCTTAAATGACGCAGATGAAGTTGCGCGGGTCAGCTAGTAATATATAAAGGTACGAAGTTGGATGAATTTTGCTACAAACTTTTCATGATTTAAATGAGCAGCAATTCTAACAGCGTTACTAGTCAAGTTTTTTTATACTGGACTGAAAATAGATAAATGAAATTTAGAAACTCGAATATCTATCTAGAGACAAACATCTTAGCGTTCCATGGATTCACCGTGCGGGTGCCGGGTCCATCGTTATGTTCTTTAAGGTTATAAAATACGAAGTAACATAATATATAAGAACCCAAATTTTACAAATACATGTTCCAAACTCAGAACTAAACCATTCATTTCATTAATAAAAAGTTATTAAACCATAAATAAATAATTATTTATTAATTAGAAAAAAAAATCTACATTTTAGGTACCCAACGCTTCACACGGCACTGTTAAACGCCATTCCGCTCTCTGCTAAAAGACACTCGAGCCGATTGGATCCTTCAAAAGGCACTTTTTGGCGCACAAGTGCACTGGACAGACATTAATGGGTGGCGGGTTCTGTAGATTTTTCACGTTAATGGTCCACCATTACGTTTGACCTTCGAGGGGGAAGTCTTAGAGTTCGACACACAATGTTTTTTATGTCAGTTCATTTAAAACATATTTTTACTGGTAACCACGTAAGACACTTTTGTGATTGTAAAGATAGCTTCCAATAGGGATAGGTTGTGGAAATTTTTATACTTTAAAAAAAATATAAAGAGGACACGCGGCCTAAGAAACATTTCAAGAATAGGTATTTCTAAAATCTATTGCTGTCGCGCTGTACCCGGAACCTCACTGAATAGAGTGCGAGAGTGACAACTGCAGTTCGGACTGGCTATACCTAAGTAAAATTGACAAAATCATAGTCTCGTGTTCCCCTATTTCCTCCTCCAAAAGTAAATCGATTTTAATATTTTTTCAAGAATAATATAAGAAAGACTTTGGATATGTTTGTGTGTTTATCTTTTTGTAGTTGTCAAATTTGATTGTTACACGTCTGAACATTATGGTAAAAAAAGACAATTTTCTACATTTTAAAAGGCTTCTAGTTTTTATAATAATTTATTTATGAAAAAAATCAACCCATGGTCAAAATCTGTTTGCGTTAACGTTCAATTTATTTCACATCCTGCTCACAACTCAACTTATGAATGATAAATATGTAGTTCTGTCTGTACATATTTTTTTTTTCAAATTTTGTGATACTACTCTGTCAAAAAAGTACCAGGAAAAGATGAATAATACACAAAATGATAGTTATTTATCCAAATTTATTTTATCGCCTTCAAAGTATGCTTATTCAGAAACGATACACTTACGCCAACGAATAATCTAATCATCATTACATTTTTTTAAACGCTTTTTCCGGATCTGAGTTAAGTTCTCGTCGCGAATTCTCCGTTATGTCTTCTACCGAATGAAAACGGGTGCCACGTAGTGGTAATTTGAGTTTAGGAAAAAGAAAGAAGTCGGCTGGAGCCATATCTGATGAATAAGATGGTAGCTCGATGGTGTTTGTTTTTTATTGTTATTTGTTTGTATTTGCAATAATTATAATGTAAATTCATTTTACGCCGATTTTTCAATGAACAGATAACATCAATTAATGAGGAATAATTTTTAAATTTGCACATATTTTCCATCCATACATTATTATTATTATTATTCTGTCAAAACGTAAAAATTATTCCTAAAATAATATTATCGAACTATTGAAAAATCAGCCCTAAAAATAATTTAACGGTGTATGAGTAAACGTTTTTTTAAACCAATTAACCACATTTAATAATTTTAATACGATATTAAAGTCGCTTTATTATTATTTACGTCTAACTTCAAGTCATACAACTTCCGTAACATGATGTGCTAAAAAACTTATACTACTATACTAGCTGCGCTGCTAGATGAAATTTGGCACACTGATAATTTATATTTTTATTAACACATTGGGTACTCTTTATCCCGGTAAGAACCCAGTTCCAAGTCTACACAAACAAAGTCGCGATAAGAGCTAGTGATTTATAAAAAAAAGGCTTTCAACCCACGTAATTCAATAGTTTTCATACAATTAGAAAATCTCAGTAGTACATCTATGTTGTTGGGGACAGCCCTAATTCCCAAACCCCCAAACTGCTTAATATACACTCGACTTACTTATTTCTTTGAAAACTTTCATAAAGTCACAACAAAGGCGTTTACGATTTATTACTTGGTTATAACTCATTCGAGTAAATAATAACCCAGTCGAGTTATGTTTACTCGAGTCATTACAGGCCACTTAAACTTAGCGGATATAAGCTGAAACGGGGCGGATAATCTCGGTGTTAACCCTTCGCTGCATTGTAAACAGAATATACGTATATCTGTTTTACTTTGGCAAACCTAAGTCGATTGCACATCGTTTTATTATTTATTTTATTTATTTACTAGATGTGCCCGCGGCTTCGCTCACGTGGACTACACAATGACCACGCGAATCTTGCTCCCCAGCTCCCGGCTATTTAAGAGACATCAATGCTTATTGTGGCTGTTCCTTAGAAGACAGACATATACTCTTGCTGACTTTTTTGTAGATCTTTTTAATGTCTACAATTGTCTTGTATATTAATTTACTATATCTCTTATGGTTTACTCAGCGTAAACCATTTAAGCGCCCGAATTGATTCACTATGAACAGTTTTGTTTTACTTGTGCGGAATCCTAATTAAAAAAAAATCAAAATCAAAGTAATAATTTTTCAATTTAGGCCCTAAGAAGGCACTTATGAATGTCAAAACACTACTCCCGGTTCGGAAAATATGCCAGACATCGAGAAGAACCGGTATGAAACTCGATCAGGTTTATCTTCTCTTTTTTGTTAACTGTACAAATGTTAATATAACAGGTACAATAATAATAATTTAGTGGATGCACAGAGAGGGAGTCGCTTCCAGACATCACTATCATTCACATAATGATCCACCCTATAATAACCTTTTGACAGTAAAGCCCGCTTGACATGGCCCTTGAACTTGTTGTCAAGCAAATCAGAAATGTGGTTCGGGATCTTATTATAGAACCTAACAATATTACCTAAAAAACTTAGTAAGTCTAAAACACGGTACGACTAATTTATCTTTATATCTAGTAGTAACATTGTGCTGATCTTTGACAAAATCCAGCTTGTCTAAGTTTTTACGGACATACATTAAGTTATGAAAGATGTATTGGGAGGGCAAAGTTCAAATACTAAATTCCTGGAACTTGTTGTTTAGTGATTCGCCGATTCTAACCAATGATCCCAAAGAGGTTGCTCCATTTACACTTATTTTCTGACAGCGTTCTGTTAAATAAGAAGTCGAAAGAAGTTTCACGCACACCATAGTGTTTTAGCTTAAGTATAAGCGTACTGTGGTCAACGCAGTCGAAGGCCTTTGAGAGATCATAGAACACACCGATTGCATCCTGCGACTCCTCCCAAGCCCTATAAAAATGACTTAGCAGTGTTGCACCAGCGTCAGTGGTTGATTTAGACTTTGTAAAACGATATTGCCGACCATGCAAAAAAAATTTAAAATGCGTTTTTTGTTATAAGTATCGTATATACTTTCATATGTATGTAGTAAAAGCTGATATTTTAAAATTACAAAGAGACACTTCAATTTTATTGATTTTATATACATTTCCTAAAACATCCTCTGTAATGGATGCTAAATACGAATCCTTAATAACAAATTTTGATTGTCCATCTGTTTGTATCTTCAAATTTAAGTAAAAAACGCCTTGACTGATTATTATGAAATGTTATAATATGAGAAGTTTATATTATCGGTCGATTGATAGGCTGTAAGAATTGTCGATAATACTTTTAAAAAGAGTAATAGAAATCTAAAATCATACGATTTTGTTAATTCTAAACCGATTTTGATGAAATTTTGTACACGTAAAGTATAAGTCATGTCGTATAAGAAATGTTATAAAAAAATATAATAATATTATACATTTATAAATCGTGAAGGAAAAAGACTATCAACTATTTTGATTTATTCTCAATTGATTTGAACAAAATCTTGTATACGAGAAACATAAGTCATCCCATAATTGATATAATATAAGAATTGTCAATAAATATTATAAACAATAAAATTACAGGTGAAAATAATTACTGCGTAGTAGCAAAAGCGTGCGGAACCGTGGGCACACCGCTATAGTCGACGCATTGTGAACTTCATGGAGTTTTTGGCGGGATCTTGAAGTGACATGTTGTGGTTTTTATTTTGAATTCATTTACTTTGGTTTTTGTTCATAAGTGAAGTGGATTATAAAAATAAGCTGAAAGCATTCATTCGGAGATCCCACAAAATCTTCCTAGAAAGTTCTAACAAGGGAGCCATCATCTTGTTAGGATACTGAATCGTCATAACACATGGCACTATAATTCACTCGATAATGGCAGTAATGGTCTTCATTAAAGAGGACCGGTTGCCAAGTTAGGAAGAAGAAGAAGAAGAAGAACTGAGGCTTCAGATCATAAATCATATTTATCTGTCTATCTCGCTCGCACTTACAAGTCTTATGGAGAGATGTAGTGATATGCGTAAGAATTGTAGAGGTGCATATCGATAACGGGATAGGTACGATCGATATGCTAAATTATGTTAAGTATTAATAGGAATAATTTTTCGCTATCTGAAAATAAAAGTTTTTAATTTGTAAGATAAAATGTTTGTTTCGACGTAATCATAGAGAAACTGTATAGATCGTAATGTGGCCCTAAAAAGGGCCGTTTTTATCTTTTCTAGGGATATTTCTTAGTTCTTCAAAAATCCTCATCCGTATCTTCCCCATCTGTGTCATCTTCCTGTAAGTAAATTATCAGAGGTGGTGCTTGATCTCTTAAAATAGTTTTCCTTAAGTCGTTGTCCTGGAGCTCTTCGGCAGGCCTCACACAATCAAACAAAAAATCTTATATTTATAGAAAAATAACAACCCTTACTCGTATCGACCAATCAGGGGTCAGAGTGCTAATGAAGGTCACGATGACGCATCGACCACGCGTGCGCAGGTAGCTAAGTATCGATAATGGGTTGCATTGCGTGCACATTCCTACTGTCAGTGACATTTATTGCCCGACGACTCAGTCTAAAATGCGTCGACTATAGTCTATCAAAACATAGTATGAAAGAAAGTCGCTATCCTCGTCTGTTTGTTTGTCTGTTTACTTTTTCAAAACCATGCAACAGATTTTTATAAGGTTTTCACTGACATTTAGATAATTTTACAGAAGATTTGTACATAATACATTCCAATTAAGTTTTTGTATAGTTTAGGAAATTTCATGTTTTGTATAATACGAGTCATCAATAAAACGATTTTCGGGTACCAGCATGGCTTACGATGGCTAAACCATGAGTTAAACATCAAAATAAAGTACTAGAGAATTGCAGCTCTTTAAAAGGCCTAGAGAAAACAGAGAAACAAGAGAGCCTAGAAGCCTGCCACTTACACCGCCGTTTGCCCATGTGCTAAAAATTGCGCGTTGCGAGTGAAGTGCAATTTTAAAGCGATAAACTGTAAATCAATTGAACATTCGTTTTAAGCATAACTGACACTAATTTTTAAATTTCCCCCGCGGGTCGGTAATAAATATATATAAATGTCACAAAATAAGTTATATGAATATACCATATCAGCCATACCTATATTTAATGAATACAGTTTTATAAAGAAAAAACATTTATTTAAAACTAAGAAACAGAATCCTGTTTATCTAGATATTTAGAAATATTCTACTAAATTTTGCTTCGTTATATCCCTATAGGTTACACTTATAGGTATTGTGTCTTCGCTATATTTTACTGGAAGGTATCCTAAGTTACAATCGCTTTTTATAAGACACCAGCAAAAACTATTTCCACCAATCATTACTGAAAACAAAACGCTGTACCAGCGACATGTTCAAAGTATTTAGCCTTCTCCAGTTTCTGAACTAAGCAACCCAATACCTCACGCGTCGGTTTCTTCTTCCCAAGCAGTTCCATTATGTGCTCCGAATCATTCACCAGTAGTATATAATCATTGTTTAACTTTAGCACTTCGAATACAGAACTTCTTCCGCACGTTTCCATCACGTACTGGTCACCACCGGTCGATATCAAAGTATGGAATATAAAAAGTTCAGGAGCAACTATTTTCAGTTTTACATCGTTCCAATTAAAAGGCACTTCGACCTCTCCACAACCCGCCCTTATAGCTTCAACGTAATCCTTATCTGTATGAGATATTTCGACATTAGCACACATGTAACTTTCTAACGGAATAGTGTTGTCGTGCACGTCATCGACTTTCTCAAAATGATACAAGTGGGTCCAATTGCCGATGATTTCTTCAAGGTTATTCACGTATTTCGGTACGATCCCGTCATTGCACTTGTGTGCTAAGTTCGTTTGAAGGCATAAAAGAAATATTCCAAAGATGAAAAAAGGTGACATTTTTAGTATTTCGTTTATTGACAGTTTTAAATATTTCTATGAAATATTTGTTTACGATTATGAGAAAATATTTATTGTCCCCTATCATATACCGATTGGGCCGATATATATTATAACGAATTACTTCTTTTCGGATTATATTTGCCCATCAAATTATCAGATATATGTCTTATACGTATCACTGGAAGTAACACAAAATTCTTTTGACGTAATAAGTATACGGTTGCTCTTGGAAACGTCTTTTATTTTAAAACGACAATGTACCTGTGTACCATAGCTTTTTTGTATAGTTTTTTCGTGAAAAGAAAAGACAAAGGTAACTAAGACCATGCAGCCAAGTCAGATGTTTTTATAATTCAAATTTAGATGACATTTATATAAAGGCCGACGCCATGTCCTCTGTTTTTCCTTCTTCTTTTTGTATTCTTTCCAGTGTCAATGTTGTTTAAACCTTTGTTGCTTATTGTAACCATCAAAGTAAGTTCAAACAAGATGGTGTCTTTATTTTTTTGAACTATAAATGAAGTTTTTGTGACAACTCAAAATGCGTGTTTCCAATTTATATTTATAAACAACTTCATGAGTTAAAAATAAAAACCACAATATGTCTGTCACTTCGAAACCCCGCCAAAAACTCTGTACCATAGATATAGAAAGCTCTTAACAAATCTTAAGTCTATGATCTGTAACAGAGATGCCCAAACTTTTTGTCTCTTATGATATACAGAAACACTTTAAACTTATAATATTCGTCTATTTGCTTCGGGGGTTAGTAAAATATATTTATACCGAGAACTTTATTCCGTGCGACTACTCTGAATGGAATGAAAACGGCTGAAAACGCTCGGGTCATTCCAGTCACGGAGTTACTTGACGCAGGTCGGAAACGGCCAGCGCGATTTGTCACTCGAACGCTGCACATCCATCAATTACGGGCTTGATATCAACTTGAAGCTTCTAGATAAAACTACGCTGGCCTCTCATAAGCCTTTGTCTTTTGGATTCAATATTTCTAAATCAAGCTAAAGGCTCAATAAATATCGTATGGTATAATGATATCATTTATTATAACGTGTAAATTTCCCAGTGCTGGACAAAAATATCTTTAGACAAGACACGGTCTAAATCATGACGTCATCCTACAACGAAATCTATATAATACTATTTAGTGAGCAATTCTTATTTATATGTATAACTAACTGTGTTTCACCCGTGTTAATTTTATCCGACAAACACCGCACCGCCATCGCACCCGTGTAGTCTATCATAAATGTTTTTCTCCCAACTACAAATTATTTTAATTATTCATTATCTCCTAAACTATGAGTCCAAATAACATACTACAAACAGTAAAATATAATTTCATAAAATTGTCTTTTTATTGAAGTAACTTTTGTTCGTAAAGATGAATTTGTCTTGTCTAAAAATAATGATTATAAATCACTTTTTCATTTTTAACAAATCTTTATTACAAATTACCTTATTGTGGCTTATGTTTAAGAGATAAGCATATCCTATCGCGGACTTTTTTTTAGACATGCTAATGAACAATTTTTTTTTGAACATTGTCTTTACGTATCATTAGCGATTAAGCCAGCGCATGCGGTTAAAACAGCTCGCAAGGGCTTCGATTTCCGACTTACGTAACAAAAATAAATATTTTAGAATAGCTGGGAATTTTAGCCTAATACTATATAGCCTGTACTATTCCTCGTGAGTCCGGCTATCATATGAGAGAAGATTTTTTCGAACCCAACAGGTAGTTGCAGAGATTAACGTGTATAAACAAACAAACAAAAAAACCTTTCCGCTTTATTATATTGCTATAGATCAGTATAGATTGGTTTCTCGAAAACGGCTCCAACGATTTGGAGATTTTATATATTCCAAGTTTACCTAAATAGGGGTTTTTTTGGATAGGGCGAGGATGCGATGCGGAATAATTTGACTACTTCGATAGTTAAGTCACAACTCAGAAAAAGAACGCGACTTTGCGTACTTGGAGCAAGAACTTTAATTAGGCTAAATTACAAAATTTCTTAATTGTTACTTATTATTAATTGTAAATTGTCATTACAATTATTATTTTTATTAATTATTATTGTTATTACTGAACTATTACTGATTTTAAATATTATTTTAAATTTGTATGTTTTTGTTTTATTTACATTGGGTATTGTTTTCGATTAATATTATAGAAATTTTAAAGAACGACCTTAAGTTTCGTTCGAATACGTATCTCCGCCTGCATCCTTTGTGATCATTTTTTTTCAGTTTCTTTGAAATAAGTTCCTATTTATTATGCATTGTTGTAGAGCTTAGAAAACGGTTATATTTTTAAAATAATCTACAATTTAAGTTTCATAACGTTTTATTTTTATTGTTATGGCATTTCATTGGGAAAAAATCTCAATAAAATATTGAAATAATATTCGTTTTTTGCCTCGCGTTTTTATATTTGTACCAATAATTTTTGTTTTAATATTGATAAATAACCAGTGTCTATTCGTTTTTATAAATACGCAGAAAAATGAGATTTAAATTGATACTTTTATTAATAAATTCACTTTTGCGTAATGCATATGGGGGATAAAATTATCCAGTAACAAAAAAAATTATACGGCAAATACACAAGAACACCAATTAAAAAAAAATTATGTCTTTCTATCTGTTTGTACCGGATAATCTCTGAAACGACTGATTCTGTTGCGAGTTGCACTGCCAGATAGATGATGTAATAAGAAGTAACTTAGGTTACTTTTATTTTAGAAAAATAATTAGGGTTCCGCGCAAATCAGAAATGGTCATGGTGCATTTCGAGCATTCAAATGGTTTAATCTGAGTAAACCATAAGAGATATATCAAATTAATGTTCTCTATAGTTGTAGATATCAAAAAGACCTACAAGGGAGTCAGCAAAAGCATATTTCTTTCTTCTAAGGATCACCCACAATAAGCATTTTAGTCTTCAAAATAACCGGGAGCGAGGGTAACACGACGCTCGCGCGTGTCCTATCGACGGTATTCTATAGTTTACGCGAGCGCAGCCACGGGCACAGCTAGTTATAAATAAAAGAGTAAGCTAAAAAAATAACATTAATTAATAACGCAGGAGAAAATAATTTATTCCTTCCAAGGAGCGTGTTCGCGTGCATCTCGCTTTAATGGTATTAGGATTAATGATCCATCGTGAAAGACTGTGTGTGCTTAATGATTAATAATGAACCAACATCCCGCGCGGAACCGGGCCGTATGCATTAGTATAAATTACATGCGTTATAGTTTTCTTTGTATTAATTACGGTCTATTCTATACAAGTATATAATAATAGCTGACCCACACAACTTCGTCTGCGTCATATGAGAGAGAGAGATAAGAATTGAGAGTGGGACGTAGGCACTGTATTATAAGTGCCGCCTGCCTCCCACATTACTCTGCATAATAGAAATGAGCTCGCGAAACTTGATCATTACTTTGGTGCCGAGTTATTTTAAAACTGTTATATCTCCTAAGATATTCATTTAAATCAATTACTGTCAAGGGCAATTTTGTTCAAAATTAAATACTTGTGATGAATAACGTATTTATTTCGATAAGAATTAATACCATGTATTTAAAACACCTTCGCAAATAATTCATTATTTTAGAACAAATTTTATTACCATAAAAAGATTATATTGAGTAAACCTTAAAAGGTAATCATGTGCTGACGCAGAATTTTTAAAGATAAACAATTCCGTCACACATGATTTTTGCGTAACTTTAACCATTCACGGCACCGCACGCAGTGGAAACTTTCAAATGGTATACGGTATTTCCCCCGTTTTTGCCAAATTGTCATTGATGCTCCGCTCTTATTAGTCGTAGCGTGATGTTATATGCCCTATAGCCTTCCTCTATAAATAGGCTATCCAACTCTAAAACATTTTTTTCCATTCGAACCTGATTGCAATGACTGTGCGGTTTTTTTCTAACTTGGTCGATAAATTAACAACTAATATGCTTTGTTGTTACCTATGAAATGACACTCTGTCTTCGTTTTTTGTTTTCCAAAATAATTTTTACTGTGTAATTAAAGATGGCATATTTTTTTATATAATATCTATTAATATTATGTTGATATTGAATGACGTTGCCTTTCAAAATTGACACAATGTGAGACATTTTCATTTTCTGATAGGGTCCATCTACGTCTTTCTCAAATCTGTGTGTATATCGTGAAAAAAAACCGAGGCAGGCATAAGGACTGCCGACAGAAGTGAAAACTCAATTGTGAATTATTAAATCAATTATAAGTAGTTTTTATTGTTGCAGAGCATGTCGGTGACGCGAAATCACAAAATTTCATCCATCCAAAAAGTCAAACACGCATATGATACAGTCGAGTATATACAATGTATATATCCGTATACATGTACACAGACCGAAATCCTACACGTCGCTAGTCTTGTGCAAGCGCAATACTTCACGAACATGTCGAGGTCATCGGTGACGCGACGGTCACGCAAACCCATAAGTTTTTCCCCTACGAAAAATCGCTCAACGCGGCTAATGAAGTTTTCACTTTAAAAAATCTATTATTAGTGTCCCTTACAAAATACGCATACTAATCTCTACAGATGTTGTCAGGAACCACATAGATAGATTTTTTTACCGTAAGAAGCTTGTTTTTTTTATCGCACGAGCGTGACCGTGCCCTTTGATATGGCCTATGATCAGAATAAACGAAAAGTAAAATTATGCGTGAGGGTCGTGGACCACTCCGTTGGGACAAAGTTCGTAGTGTTGAACCAATAAGCGCGCACCTACGACTGGGCACAGCCAATACCATACGCGCTATGGATAACCGTCTACACTATAGAAAGGGTCGTGAAGGAAAACTCTTACACTTTTTTTCATAGCCACCATCCTAACTTAAGGAACTTCGGTCCAAAAAACGTTATCTAACTTTTCCAAAGTGCGGGTATATTAATTTATTGCCCTGTTATGCACAATGTGCCCGTAGTCACGGGTGGATGCTAGTATCTAATAACTTCAGCGACATCGTATTTCAGGAAACTACCTAAGAGATGCACAGCGGTATATCAAAGTATGCGTGATAACCCCGAGGTATGTCGAGAATTGAACCGTCAGAGCTGTGATTGCGTTCAGAACTCTGTGAGTTGAGATTATGAAATTTCTTGACAAACTTCGGCTAGTTAAAGACCTGTACAACACTCTATCATTAGCATCATCCTAGAAGTGCTGCAGGGACTTGTTCCGGCGTGATATACTATTCCTATGGCCTATTTAATGACATACACCGTGTTATTTTCAGAATAACAGACACAACTTTCGATCAAAATATAAAAAAAGTTTTTATTCATTTCAGCCCTTATATAATGTGTGATAACTAATGTGTGTAGGTTGTCCAATTTATATAATAATTTAGGATACGTGTTTGGAGAATAACTGAGAAATTTTAAAGAAAATGCTTTAGTGCTGTTGAGGGATTGTTATTTGCTTTAATGTAATTTTTTAATTTAATTTGAATTTTGTTAAATGTTTTTTTTTTTCAAATGTTTAATATTGCTTTTATAGTTGGTTGTTGACTTGTCAATGATCGCATAATTCTTATTTTTTACAGATTTAATGGTCTCTGTTAGTATATTTTAATTTTGTTTTGTACTTTTCACTTACTATATACCATATTATAGCCCATGCTGTGGCAGCCTTAAAAGGTCAATGCACTTAAAATTGTATCTTTTATATATATAAATTTAATGTATTGGTGTATTGGCTACTAGCCGTCCTAATTTAAATAAATAAATAAAATATAACTTATGAACATCAAAACACTACTGCCGGTTCAGAAAATATCCCAACCATCAAGAAGAACCGTCAAAAAACTCGACCAGTTTTTTTAAATGTACATATGTTAATACAACAGGTACAATAATAATAACCATAATAATAATTTTGCGGATGCACAGAGAGAGAGTCACTCCTAGACATCACTATCATTCACATAATGATCCACCCATACAGCAGTTAGAGGTAGTTTTAAGTATGGTGCTGCTAAAATCTGGAACAAATATTCCTCCACCTTTACAGTTTGCTAGATCTGTATGCACATTTAAGTATAAAATTAAGAAATATATTTTAAATTTACAGGTAAGTTTCAGCACAGAACATCTATTTAAATTTTTTATCTATCAACAATGGTTGTTCGTAGGTAATGTACTTTTTTGTGTTAAAAACTTTTGTCGTTTACTTCCTTCCTTTTCGCGACCTACACCTTTCTGTATGCATTATGCACTAATATAATAAAGTGGAAAAGTGTTTTTGGTTTGTTAGTTTGTTTAAACTGGCTAATATCTGGAACTACCAGTCGGATTCGAAAAAATATTTTTGTATATGATAGTCAGACTCACGAGCAATATAAAAAAAAACTTACAATGTCAACTATAGACTAAAATTAGATGAAGAGATGAAAGGAAATAAATAAAAAACATTTTAACTATATTGTATTTTTTTTATGTTAAATATGCGTCAATAGATGGCATAGCGGCGACTTAAATCGTGCTATTAGAATGTATTGTAAAATAAGTCAGACCTAGGAGAATTAAAAATTCTAAACAGGACCTCAAAGTTATGGTTTTTAAATTTTTGTATGAGCTCCAATAAGCACAGTTTAGTTAAAGCTCACCCACAGGGTTCAGACTTCTCACTTCAGTGGTTAAGAATTAAAAACTTGTATCCTTTAGATTTTTTTTTTTTTTTAATAATCAATACTTTTCAGATTTTCTTGAGAATTTTGTCCTCAGAATTTAGTTTTTTTTTATTTAGGTATATTCTTTAAACTTTTAAAAGTATTATCTATACCTATACTAATATTAAAAAGGTGAAGAGTTTTTTATTCGTTCGTTTGTTAAATTTCTAAAACTACCATTCGCATTCGAAAAATTATTTTTAAATGATAGCCAGACTCACTAGGAATATTATAGGCTATATAACATTAAACTATAATTCCCAGTTAGCCTTAAATATTGATTTTTGTTACGTAAGTCGGAAGTCGAAGCCCTCGCGAACTGCTCTATCCGCCTGCGCTGGCTTAATGGATATGTAAATATAATATTTCTCAAAAATATTGCTCATTAGTATATTAAAAAAAACTCAGCCACAGCATATATATATCTCTTATACATGAGCCACAATAAGGTGTTATGCAAAAAAATGTTGATGAAGATTGAAAATTAATTTATGAGTATTATTTTTAAGCATGGTTTATTAATTTACGAACAAAATTTACTGCATCATAAAGAAAATTTAATGAAGATAAACTTTGTCTTTTGCAGCATGTTATTTAGACGCATAGTTTGAGAGATAATGCAAAATTAATATAATTCAACACTCGGCTTGGGTCTATGTCTATAGTAGTAGTGGCGCGAACGAGCCGTGCAATGCCGGGTAATGAAAATATTGTCTATACTGAAGTATTATAAATCATCAATCAGTCATTTCTTCTAAATTATATGCGGGTGGAACCGCGGGGCACAGCTAGTGCAATAATAATCATGATTTGTTCTAATCTGAGGCCTTTATTATGTAGTTTTAGGCCCAGCTGAAAAACAGCGTTATAGTATTTTGCTATAGCATATTATGCTGAGCTGAGGTCCTTTTTGGTCTTGAGTTCGGCGTTTATATTGCAACGTTGTTGTTATAAATTTAATTAGTAATATTTTACTATTATTAGGTATATCTTTGAACTTATCCGCCAAATCAGTAATGTAGTTCGGAATCTTATGATAAAACCTGACACTATTACTCAAAAAAAAATATTGAAACTAAGTCTAAAACTCAGTACGACTAATTAATGTCTATTTCTAGCGTAGTCATTGTGCTGATCTTTGACAAAATTTAGCTTCTCTTAGTGTTTACGAATATACATTGTCGATTGTGGACAGTTTCAATCGGCATCACCTATCGCGATGGAGTAGGAGCCCACTAGGTAACGGAATGTGCATTGAATGATTCCGCTTTCGAGACACCGAATTGAGTCACTGTGTCTAATTGTTCACAATATGTATTTTGTAACCCCGTTATTGGTGTACCTCTCGATTCTTAACCAGCAGGGCTAGAACTTGCAGGAGAGATAGGTTTTTGTGTCACATGAAGCGAACTACTTGTCAGTTCTGTCAACGAGGACATGCAATATAAAATACTTACGTCTTTTAAGTGCGTCACAGACGGTGATGACGCTGTAATTTGTTATGTTATGATAAAATATCGCTCGCCATTCAATAGGGGCGAGAGGTGTCGATGACTCGACTCGCACATGTTTCTCACGATTGCATTTCTACGTACCCTACACTTACGCCTAGTGTGGGTAACAAGAAAAATTTTAAACTAACTTCTATAATTTTGAAGAGTCCCCTTATATATCATCGAAGTTAAAAGTCCATTGCCAATGAAATTTAAAAGGTGGTCCACCCTTGAGGTATCCCTTATCCAACAAAAAAAGAATCACCCAAATCGACTCATAAACAAAGAAGATATGGCTGAAAATCCATAAAAAATATATACATTCGAATTGAGTAGCCTCCCGTCTTTTGATGAAGTCGGTTTATAAGGTGCTATATTTAAACAAACATTTAAAAGACTGAAATGATTTCATATACCTTAACATACTACCTAATACTATTAAGTGAGCAATTCTTGTTTAAATTATTTAATTGGCTTCTCGAAAACGGTTTCAACGATTTGGATGACACTTTGTATTTAAATAATGTTTTACATCCCAAGTTTACCTAGATAGTTTTTTAAGACCCCGAGTACAGCTCGGTCGCCTAGATATTAATATTTTATTTTACGTCTAGCTGTAATCCAAAATTTCATCCGTATCACTTTTTAAGTTACAACAAATCTTTGTCGCAAAATACCTTTTGTGGCTTATGTATAACAGATAGGCATATACTATCGCTAACTTTTTTTTAGATATACTAAGGACCAATATTATTGTAGAACATTATATTTCTGTATCATTAACGATTACGCCAGCGCACGCGGTTAAAGCAGTTTGGGAGGGCCTCGGCTTCCGACTTACCTAACAAAAATCAATATTTAAATCTATCTGAGAGTTGTAACCTAATCTTAAATAGCCTATACTATTACTCGAGAGTCTGGCTATCATATTATATAAACAGAATTTTTCAAATTATTAGTACAGATATCGTCAGACGCATTAACCTAATACGACACATAATTCCCGGTAACATTTTCCGTGAACAAAGTCGCGAGCACAAACTAATATTATATAAATGATAGAATTATAACGACGCTTTGCAATACACAGACAGATCTGCACACGATATACGGTTAACCACATCCAGTTCCGGCCGACCGTCTTGTCTCTTCGCAGCCGCCATAATTATATGCGCATAAATTCAAATAACAAAAGCTCTAAAAATTACTTCATATTACACTAGACAGGTAGTACCGTACTGAAAAGGTAAGCTGATAATAGACAATTATTATAAACAAAAATAATCACTTTGACTTATAAATATCTGGGTGAACGACCTGAGATTGGGGACTTACAAAAAAAAAGAAGAAAAAAACACCTATCTAGGTAAACTTGGAATCTAAAAACGTTATCTAAATACAAAGTTTCATCAAAATCATTAAAGCCGTTTCCGAGAAACAAATAAAACATAGGTATATAAAAGAATTGCTGACTTGATAGTACTAGCGGTCGTCCAATGATCTAATTTCGACCAGGGACTCTTTAATCATAGACTATTTTCTGTTTCATATTTGCAGTATGAACCTAAACAATGAATATTATATCATTTGCTGTCACTTTTCATTGACAATGTCAATATTTTGGGGGGTCTAAGTTCAATGGCCCTGGTCGTATTAGGATTTGCAGTATTCATTTATTTTATTTAATATATTATGTAATAGATATTATAAATAAATTTTAGCTTTCTGCACTCCTTCTCCATATAAACTTTAACCATGGCAAATCTAACAGTCTTCGTGCACGCAATAAGCTTGAAAAGGGGTACAAAATTTTTGCTTCACGTTTTAATATAATCATGACGATTAGATATAATATATAGGATACGAGAGTCACACTTTTTACATCAATGTCAACACAGAAATCGAATAATCAAGTTATTATATAACAAGGTTAATTGAAAATTTACAATAACTCTCGGCACAAGTAAAGTATTCCTTGAGACCATTCCAATGAGCCCAAACACGATATCTCTGCTGTAAGTTGCTGAGGAGTTAGGTATCCTACATATTCCAGATTACGCTGCAGCATCAGCTCAAAGTTTTTCTAATATCACTGAAGTAACAGAATACCAAATGTTGACTAAATCAGACCTGTGGAAGGTGCTCACATCTATTTATCCACTGGAAAAGAGCTGATAATCTTCAAACGGCTGGAATCGGTCCAGCCATTTGGGAGCTACAATACCACAAACAGATACACGGAAACGCAGATACATACAAGTTAAGTTATAACACCCATTAACTCTGCACCCGAATGCAAACACAATTAAGTAAAAAATATTTTTTGTGGTCCCCTCAGACGTCATACGTAAGTCTTACTCCATATCTTATTCAGAATTTAAGAGGAATCTAATGACACCGCATATGTCAAAATCCATCAAACCATTTAGGCTAAAGAGCGCGCCAAAAAAATAGATATACATACACTTAAAAACTTCTCCTAACTCTTTCTATAATAACTGGTAAAAAAACTGAAAAAATCCGAGCATCATTGTTTAAATTTAGTATTCTACTTGCTTTTACATCATCTGAATTTTTCTCTATGCAATTAATTTATTAATGAAGTATTATTTAACAAAAAAAAATTATAAATGAAAAGTACCTAATTACACAGATATTTTGCCATCTATGTATATCTATTTATCTAACATAACTTTAGAAGAATTATTTACATTAATATGTAAACCCTTTAAAATTATAAACGATTTTCGGTCCAAATTTCTTAATCAAATGTAACAATCCACCTCTTTGAAAAAATGATTAATTTTTATTTAACATATGTACATTGGTGCGCTTATTTCCCAACGGGGTAGGCAGAGACCACGTCCTTCCACCTGCTACGATCCTGGCATACCTCTTTCGCTTCTTCGACATTCATTAATATTTTCATGCATGCTCGTCGGATTAGAGTACTCATGACCTGACCTTTCTTCAGAACGTCTCCGATTTGATCGATAAATGTTCGTCTAGGCCTTCCTCTTCCAACGTTTCCTTTCACACTCGCATTATAAATTTGTTTATTCATTCATCTTCTCAACATGCCTATTTCTATTTAAATATAAAAGAATTCGTCTATCGTAAATATTAAAAAACGTAAAAAAAACAAACAAAAAAACGTTTCCAAGCAGGAACAAACACAAAAAAACGACAATATTCAGTAACACCGGGCATTCAATGACTGACACAATCATTTGGGGCCTCCGTAATTTTCCTGCCATGTTTTATCTAGGCTGAGAACAATAGGAACTCATTTTGGGCCCACAATGAATTTCGTTTCACAGGCGATCCGCCAAAATATACCACAATTAAAATCCTTTCCACGGAAAGCTACGCTTTGTTGCTGGTTCATAGTGGCAACTATAATATCCTATGTTTTCTGCGAATAAACGTGACAAATTATGTGTGTTTTACGCTCATTTCTCTTTAAACAAGCAAAAATAATTCCCGAAACTGACTACAAAAACATTCATTGTTATATTTTATTGCGAAAAT
The DNA here is from genome assembly GCA_033032175.1 of Saturnia japonica. NCBI lineage: Eukaryota > Metazoa > Arthropoda > Insecta > Lepidoptera > Saturniidae > Saturnia > Saturnia japonica. The sequence continues at coordinate 14,480,337 of CM065325.1, forward strand.
GCGTCATTATTTTTTTAATAAATGCTATTTTCGGTATAGAATACGTGTTTTTTTTTTAATTTTGACAATAAAGTTCAAAAATACTGTCTAAAAACCACGTTATGTTTTGAAGTGAAAACTTCTTTAGCATCGTTGTAATTTGAAAGTCGATGAAACGAAAAAGCGAAAGCGACAGAAAAAGAGACAGACACATAAATTCTTAGGATTTATCATGGGAGAAAATGAGATAGGAACATTTTAGGCAATGGTAAAATGGTACAAAAGAGGTTTGATGGATTTATATAGTTTGACATATTATTTGGATAAAAGACTAGTTGACTCTTTTTTAAAGTAGGTCTTAATTTATTAATTATTGTCCGATTAGAGGATAACAGAATATTACCATATTTTTAGGGCCTAGAAAACCGCAAAACTTTATTTCAAAAGTTTACTTCTTGTAAACAGGCGAAAACGTTGTCAGCCATATTACACTATAAAATATCTCTGCTGTGACGTCCGTCATAAGAATCGAAAACAAACATTTGACATTTAGCAAATGTTCATCATTGTAAAAATCTCGATACTTATTATGTCATAAATATAAATGTCAATGGCCTGAGCCTTTTTTTTTTAGAGTCCTATGACGTCATCGTCATAACATGGCCGACAGCATTTTCAGAGTTCAAAATAAAAATAACATCAAAAATTGTAAATATGTAGCCATCTTACACTATTAATATCTGAAATCAATAAATATTGTTTTCGTAAGTCGAATACTACAGAAAATATTCATATAATGCACCTAATTTGATATAAGTAAATTAATCTGTTGGGGTATTTTACCATAATAGCTTTATATAGTTATAATCTGACTCCTCTGTATAATAATTATATTCTTTTACGCGATATTATTTCATATTGACAATAACCTATTACCCGTATCTTAATTTCGCAACATCACATGTGATAGCTGGTTTTTTTTCTATTCCCGGCACGTAGCAATTAGCAACCGTTAGTGTAATCCGGATATCGGTGACGCGTACCGGTTACGACCGGTTCGTTGGCGAAATTTCGGCCGTGGTTGTTTGTTGCGTTCGAATTGTTTTTAGGTAACGTACGCGAGCTGAATCTTAAAGCGAAGTAATGGGCTGTAAGTCGGTGTTTAGATAGTGTTTTACGGTCGTATACCGTTTCACGGACCCGTGTAAACAGTAGTTTGTACAAATAGTGATACAAGAAGCTATTAAATGGGAACGTTCGAGGCATTGCTTTATTTATTTATACTCGTCTTAAATATAACCATGTAGTTTAGATTTTATCACGTTTTGTTTTACTCAATTAACTTGATTTATATAAAGTTTTTGGTGGTTTTGCAATTTTGGCCACTATTTCGCCGGATGTTTAAAGATGATGTAACCCAAAAAAATACACGCTAAACCTATTGGGAGGATGGGCTCTCAAGTAAAGATGCCGGATAGTTGAGAGCTGATGACGAATTTGGAGAATGTACTTTAGGCAATTTAAAATTATAATAACAGCATATTATTGTCGATATTGGGGAATCCTAAACTTGAGAGTCTGAAAAACAATTTACCGACGGTTTAAAAGTTTTATTCTCTTTGAAATTCTAATAGCATATTTATTAATTAACATTTTTAAATGTTTACAAAAAAAGCCAGACGAATTACGCGATACGAATAAGTATTCTAAATAAGTGCGATACACTTAACATTGGAAAAATTGCCTACATAGGCATAAAGCCAAGATTTAAAAAAGAATTAATGCGATGGCAAAATACGTTGGTTGAAGTTAAACAAAGTATAGTAATCATGATTTTACTATAATAAATATACATGTATTATATGTAACTTATTAAATTATTAAGGATTAAGTCATTAACATTTATTGCTATGAACTTTGGTGAAATAATTTAATTAATGAGCGGTGAGAATTTACATACGGAAAGTATACATTTGAGGTATATTGTATCGTATTGCTACATATAATAAAGCATATTATCGACTACTTCTAAAAATATTTCACTCACGCAGCTGCAGTCTACAGTTTCCAAGCTGACGGCTTATCAAATGACTCACTATAACCGGTTTACTCATATTCTCGACACGTAGTAATTAGAAGCTGCTAGTATAACCCGGATAACGGCGGTATATACCGGATAAGATCGGTTTGTTGTCGAACATTCAACCGGTTTATAGATCGTTTTTCCGAAATGTACGCGAAATGAATGTTAAATGTGATTAATGAGAGATCTTGTTTTAAAACTAATTTTGATTTTCTTATTTAGGAGGGCCATGTAAGTGTAATCCTATTAAATGAGTAATTCTTGTGTATATATATATATATATATATATAAATGTAATAGTTTTCTCGGAAACGGCTTCAATGGTTTCGATGAAATTTTCTATCTAAATACTGTTTTACATTCTAAGTTTAGCTACATAGGCGTTTTCCTTTTTTTAAGATACCAAGTAAAGCTCAGTTACCCAGATTTAGTATTTATAAGAGATCACAGATATGAAAGAAGGCGGTGTATTTTTTAGGATTCTTTCCAAGAAAAGGAATCTTATTGTTAAACTTACGTCCGCCTTACCGTTAAAGAACATTTATCTTTTGAAATGTAATAGATTCCTGGTTGACATTTTCACAAAAACCATGTTATTGTGACGAAAATCCTGAATTATTTTTTTTATTAAGAGTGTTCTAATACAAGGAACCTGTCTTTCATTTAATCGTAAAACCGGCAATACACTTAACACAATAAATACAAGAAAGTGATGCTTTATGGTTTGGGCATGTAGAAAGGATGAATAAAAGAAAAATGACTAGACAGATTTATAAGACTAGTGTGACAGGGAACGTTGGAAGAGGAAAGCTTAAAAGGGTAAAGAGTACTCTTAAGCCGAAGTATTCTAAGCCAACGAGCATGCATGAAAAGATTGATAAATGTTGAAGAAGCGAAAGATGTATGCCAGGATTGTAGCAAAAATAAGGACGTGGTCTCTGCCTGCCCTGTTAGGAAGAAAGCGTGATCATATGTATATACACACTTGTACAATGAAATATTTTCATAGTGACTTCTTTTTCTCAATAACAATTATCTAATAAATGGATTATTATTAGTACAATTTCTTTACATAACTAAGGTAACAAACAAGCATACGGCCCACCTGATAGTAAGCGGTTACCTTATCCTATGGACACTTGTAATATGATAGGTATCATTAGCGCGTCGCCGTCCTTGAACCCCCCTACCTCAAGGAGCTCTGGAAATCCTACTCACCGCAGGAACACAAAAGAAGATCATTTGACTGCGATCTTCTATGGCGTGGAGGTATTCCACCTGACGAACTGCCCCAAGTAGAGAGAAATGTACAAAGAAATATTTCTATATCTTACCTTTCAAAATATTATTTTTTAAACCACAATAGTGGCAAATAATAATGCGGTCCATCCAGTCACTCAGAAGCACCAGAACCATCACATGCGCTTCTTCTTGGAGAACCCCTTATTGTATAGTTTTCAGAAAAACTCTCAGCTCTTGCCACTGAAAGTCCTCTAAAACTGGATTGTTTTTATCGTTTAGAGATTTCTCATCTGATATTAAGTGAACGAATGAAATCAAATGAACGAATGAATGAATGAATGGATGTACCAGTTAATGGATGAATGAAAGAAACCCAACTTCAATGGTTTTTAGGAGTTCTCTTGGGTTCATCAAACTCAGGGTCGATTAGGGAACATATATTGGCTTAATTGAAAAATAATGCGTTTGTCTATTTCAATGACTGTTTTTATTAGAACGGTTTTTTAACGAACATTATGCTTGACGTTGATTCGTCCGCCGGCGTTGGCGTCACGCTCCAAGAACGTTAGTATGACGATGTTAAGCGTGAACACCTTGTGTATCTTCGAAGGTCCAATGCTAATAAAATTAAAATGGGATCATCCTTGAGGTATCTCCTTTTCAACGAAAAAGGTATCATCCAAATCGGTTCATAAAGAGAGAAGGTATGGCTGAACATCTATTAAAAAAATATAGATTCTAATTGGGACCTCCTCCTTTTTTGGGAGTAGATTAAAAAAGGAAATTAAGGTGTTTAGTTTATTTGAAATTCCTGCGCGAGATGGGAGCTAAACAGGAAAAATGTGTCCGACACGACCGACATTAAAAAGAGACAAAAAATCCAAATAAATTTTTTTCGAAATTTTAATTATCATGGAATTGGCCTAGCTGTGTTATAACCAGATTTGTATGTACGGTACGAGTGGTCGATGTTTAACTCCAAGGAATAACTCCATTCACCCAAATTGTCCGGGGATTTATTGGTAGAGCCCTATCTATAAGAAATTACGGTTCCCTGGAATAAACTATCACTCTATTCAGTGCATTGAGCTTCTAAAGTGTCAAGATAGCAAAATATCAGAAGCGGGATATCAAATGTAGCGGAAAGTTTTTTGTAAAGAGTTCTCCTATCCTAGCTGTGTCGATTTCTAATCATTGTTATATCTGGCTTCACACGTAAATATTGAATGAAGCAGGCGTCCGTTAAATTCTTCAGTATCTCATTTTATTCGCTGCACACCCTACTTTTTAATCGGTTACCGACATCCCATACTCACAGTCGCCTAGAATTTTAATTTATACAGGATGTAAAATTGATATGGGTTATTAAGGGCCGGGAACTCTGAAACTATAAGAGATAGAATTATATTTTCTATAGAACCATGACATCGATTTTAAATATAAGTAAAACTGCATTCACATATTTTAAAAAACTTATACACGAGTCGGGAATCGAACCTAATCGAAAAAGTATGTCATTCTATTGCGATAATTCATAGTTTAGGTTGTAAGGAACAATAAATTTTGGTAAAAAAAAATGTGATGTTAAGGAACGTATGGTACATATTTATTTATTTATTTATCCATTAGCATTAGGATGTACATTTGTTCTTATAAAATATCCGCATACATGGACCCTGAATAGGGTATGACAAATTATTACATTTGTTTTTCAAGCCTACATTTGAGATACAGGCTCGGCCTAGTTCAGGCGCTACGTTTCATTAATTAGAAACAAAAATATTGTAGGTATATCCTAGAAATACGCCTCATATTTTTGTATCTTATTATGGTCAAATAAAGTTATTATTATTATTAAAAAAAAGAAGATAAACCCGATTGAGTTTATTAACGGTTTGTGGCGGCAAGCCAGTTTTCTGAATGAGAGAGGTGACAACACCGGATAGACGAGGTGTCATAAAGAAAAAGGTTCTAAAAACTATTGTGTGTTCTTTATGACTACAGTTGTTACTTAGCAACAGATTGTTATTAATTATTGATTAAAAGGTTCTAGTGTTATTTATTGTATTAATATAAAATTGTTATGTGTTCTCTGTTCGTGTTAATATAGATTAAAAGGTACTACAGGTTCTTCTCGATGTCTGGGATGTTTTCCGAACCGGCAGTAGTGTTTTGACGTTCATAAGTGCCTTCTTAGGGCCTAAATTGAATGAAGATTATTTTAAATTTGATTTTGATTATTATTATACATTTTTATTTACTTATGTTACTAATTATTTATTTGTTTATACATAAAATTTGTTTGTGTCATTGTCATGTAGGGGGTCATTCGATTATTTATCCCACACTTTCAAGATGCTAGATCACGTTTATATATTTTTTTAATAATACTTTTTGTTTATCTTGTGCTACAAAAGCGCGTCGTTGTCTGTCAATTAACACTCTATTGAATTTCAGATTGAGTTATAGGTTAGTTTATATTTCGCAGTCAGTTTTAAAACACGACTTTCGTATTTCTTGATATAATGGACTCGAATTTTTAGAGGGATTAACGAAACTAAGAAACGTTAACAGAACTGTATCCACTCAAAAAAAGATTATATTGAATAATTTTAGTTTTCATTCCTAACACGGGTACTTTTTGATCGTAAAAAAAATAACGTTGCATTTTTAAATCTATGAACACACGTTTTGTAATCGTCTAGAAAAAAAAATTATTAGGTGGTACGCTCAGTGGTATCGTGTACGGAAACCGCGTCGATCGGTGTGAGTTCGAATCCCTGCAATGAGTCTGAGCTTTCGGTGAAGGAAAACATCGTGATGAAACCATAGCATGGTTGTAGGGTATTTTATATTGCCCGCCTGGCTAGCTACCACCCTCAAGTTGGCGTGTTATTATCATTGGCCTCATTAGCACATAATATCCGGTGAGATTGTCGTCATATCGCTAAACCTATAAACGATATTAAAAAAAACAGTTGCACGAACGGACGGACAGTGTGTCACGCCGCCGCCGGACAGTCTTCAGAAAAGCGTGAAATAGCGGTGATGTCCGTAAATATTTTTTTTTGCATCGAGCTGCACGACTTCGGTTGGACGAGGGAAACGGAATTGTACAAAAATCTATCTCGAGAGCTGACTTATCCTATTTTATCGTAATATGTTATAGGTTCATAATGTGGGCTCAAGATGGTAACATACTAAACCTAAAAATGCCTGTAGATGTTTTTAGTACCACTCCAAGTTTAAAGACTATGTCAAGCGGGTTTTACTGTCAAAAGGTTATTATTATAGGGTGGATCATTATGTGAATGATAGTGATGTCTGGAACTGACCCCTCTCTGTGCACCTACTAAATTATTATTGCACCTGTTATATTAACATTTGTACAGTTGACAAAAAAAGATAAACCCGATCGAGTTTCTTACTGGTTCATCTCGATGTCTGGGATGTTTTCCGAACCGGCAGTAGGGTTTTGACATTCACAAGTGCCTTCTGAGGGCCTAAATTGAATAAAGATTATTTTGATTTTGAATCTATTGTAATTTCGTGTTTGTAATAATGGCTGTTTTTCTAACATCAAAAATATGCTTTCTTTTTTAGATTAGGTGGGTTCAAGGTCGGCCACGTGGTAGTGATACCTATAGTATTGTATGGTGGGTATCATGGAGATCTTTAGCTGACTGGGTTGCGACTACCATACACATGGTAATAGGTCCGTCATAGTGACTCTCTTTTGATTGGTCGTCTTTCGGAGTCGACCAGTGTATATTCAGCTGCCGGAAGACAACAGCTTACCATCAGGTACAGTGTAGTCAATTTATCGTAGTAATAAAAAAACATATATGCAGTTTACACGTGAATAATACACCACGCTGGTTATGACGCCCTTTACCAACGCTTCGTATTACGCAGGCGCACACACACGTACAATGAAGAGACTGAGATAAGTGGTAATACTGTTTAATGCCCATACTCTTCATGTGACGTAAAAATCTTCTATAAAATCATTTTTTTTATTATTCTAAATTAGATGGGCTCGAACTGTTGACCACTTGTAATATATATACGACAGTGCGTACAAATGTAGTCGATACACTGCTAAGCCAATTTAAAGACGATCATAGTTGTGAAAAGCCGGAATTAGGTTATCTAAATGTATTTTATCTCATTCTCTCTTAGGCTAAATTATGTAGTTTGTTTTTTTGGTTTCATCACTTTTCAAATCGTAACGATGTTAAAGAAATGTATTGCTCCAAAAATTCGTGTAGCATTTATTACAAGACAATTTTAAAAAAAAAACAACTTTAATTAATTATTTGTAGTTCCCTGGTGTACCTATCTTCGAAGTCGAAAGTCCAAGGCCAATGAATTTGAGGTATCTCCTTTTCAATGAAAAAAGAATCATCTAAATCGTTTCATAAAAAAAGAAGTTATACCTGAAAAGTCATTAATGAAAATATACATTCGAAATTATAGAACCTCGTCCTTTTTGGAACTCGGTGAAAAATATTTCGTTTACATGAAATCATGAACCGATGAATGAGAATTTTTTCTGTTTCAATACTTCTAGAAAAGTTGAGGTTAACTTTACCAAGTTACGAACGTGAAACCTGTGCCAAAAGATAAACACGATTCCTATACGTGCGCGGTGCATCGCGATCTGAACTCGAAAAGACTAACCCGGCGTCATAATCTGATATGAAAACTGGCATCGACGCAATTTTCAACTGCACTATACTATAACACAAGAACGTATAGTAAAGTACAGACAAGCTACAATAGAGGATTAAAGTTAAAAGCTTAAAAATGAATGAATTAATTAATAATTCATTACAGTTTTTGTTTGTACACCGGCGAGATACAGAAATATAATAGTATACTAAATAAACAAAATTAAATTAAATGATTATAAAAGGACATTAAAACCCCGACTGTAATAAAAACACTTGACTAGAAAAATATAATTTTTAATTTTTGCTTTTTATTTTATCCCCAGAAGTCGTACTTAAATATTATATAGCCTATCTCACTCCCACAATTAAGACGAATCTAACGACACCTCGATTGCTAAAATCCAGGAAGCCGTTTAGGTTACAGAGCGTGCCTAAGAAATAGGCATACATACATACATGCGCTCCAAAAACGCAACCCCCATTTTTCGCAGTCTAGTTATAAATACATACAGGAACATAATATATTATATAAAATAACAATATAAAATTAAGTTTAAAGCTTTCTCGTCATATTAATACAAATATTATTTGGTCCACGTCCATTCCGGTAGTCAGTAAATAACGGTAAAACGAGTATATTTATTAGCCTAGTGGTCGTAAGAGCAACTGCTATGATCTATTGAACGAAGATATCGTGATAATTGTTTATTTAGATAAGGGCTAAGAATCTAAGGAGTAAAATATTTAAAAAAATCATCAATATCTATTCAGTAGTTTTTGCATGATGCGGGCACAACAGCAAGCCTATATCATATAATATATCTTATTATATTAAGTAAGCAATTCTTGTATATATATATGTAACTGGTTTCTCGGAAACGGATGTAACGATTTGGATGAAACTTTCTATTTAGATAATGTTTTACGTTCCAAGTATACCTAGATAGGTGTTTTTTTTTTTTTTAAGACTACGAGCAAGGCTCGGTCTCCCAGTTTTTTATATTTATATAAGTATAATCGGTCAACTTGTTCAGAATTTAAAAAATCGCTAACAGAAGCATACAAGATTTTAATTTATTTATTTTTAATAATGACTAACAGCTAATTTATCGTTATATTAAAATACGTGAAGCAAAAACTGTGTACCCCTATTTAAGCTTATTGCGTGCACGGAAGACTAAGATTTAGCATGGTTAAAATTTATATGGAGAAGGAGTGCAGAAAGCTCAAATGTATCTATAATATCTGTTACTAATATTTTACACTATATAAATTAATACTGTGAATCCTAACTTGACCAGTGCCATTGAACTTAGATCCTCCAAAATATTGACATTGTCACTCACTGAAAAGTGACAGTAAGTGATATAATATTCCTTGTTTAGGTTCATACTGCAAAAGTCAAACAGAAAATAGTCTATGATTAAAAAGTTGCTGGTCGAATTTCGATCATTGGATGACCGCTAGAATAGATTAAAAACAGCAAAGGAATCTGATAGCCAATAACAAGTCATCACGTTTAAAAACCTGTAGAAGTTATAAAAAATGTGAACAACTATACTAGCACAACTGTTATTACTGTGATAATAACAATTAAAAACAGTAGGAAGCAAAATCGAGACAAGCACTTTCTAACCGAAACCACACTTGAGTGGAAAGGATCCAGTCACGCTTACGACCGCTAGGCTACGAGCCTGTTATTAGGATTGAATGAAACTATGCTACTATTAATGGCGCCGTAACGCTTTACGTTACGAAGCGGTTTACCCTCCCACAAGAAGCTATTACTTCAAAATTTTAATAACAAAGTGAAATCATTAATTTCTCGCTTGTTTGATAGTAGTAATATATGGAATTCATAATATATATAAGAAGAAAATTGTGATTTAAGATAATATATCACTCAATAATTTTATTTATTTACTGGATTAAAACCTATTTGATTACAAAACTTTCTAATTTCATTATGATGTAAGATGTTATTATTATTTTAAAAAAAAATCACATTTGACACAAAATGTCAAAACATAACGGTAAAATGGGGAAATTTGGCCTAAAATAAATACCAAAATGTATTATTATCGTTTCTGAGATACGAAAACTTTTCTTCAAATGGCTAAGGTAATATGATTTAAGATTTTAATATATAGAGAGTGAATGATGCAATTTGAAGATGTTACCAAATAATAATAATCAATTATAGAAGTGTCTCACTGCTAGGCAAAGACTTCATCCCAAAGGAAGGCTACGGCTTAGTTATAACGCCAGTCGAAGACGTATTGGCGATTTAAATCGCCGAGAAATCAACCGTTCTATATATTGCCCACATACACTGGTACAAAAAGAACATTTCTCAAACGTTCAGGTTATCTCGCGATGTTTGTATATGTGTCGCGATATGTGTTTGTAATATTTAACTGTCATCGGTCCTTGATAAGTATGCCATATTTCGAGTTAATCCGACGTTTTGAAGGGGGTCAAATCATGTTCATAGTTTCCGTTACATACATACATACGTATGAAACAAATAAAACCGTATATATATATATATTTATAAAGGTTGGTACCTATTTAGCAATTCAGATGTGACATAAAAACATTTCATCGGACATAACTCAACTATGGCGCGAGCGAAGCCGCGAGAAAAGTGCTAGTATCATTAATAGAAATACTCTCATAAAGCCTTTTTTTTAAATGTGTTAACTTTTCAGATCCTGTAAAAACATATGGAATGGTGTTTCTTCGGGCCTATGCTGATAGCTGTGGTGATATTCCTTCTGGTCGGAACCATCTTCGAACGTAGGATCGAGACGGCAATACGTCGCGTCTGTAAGTGAGTTTGTTCTTTATTCCGTTCCGATTTCTCGCTTATAGAAATTATCGTGTTGCAATTCTATAATGGCAGTACAGGATTTTACAATATTTAAATCTATAAAATATGTCGTCAAACATCTAACCAATGTATAAGTAGCTTTATAAGCTAAACTTTCGTACCGTAACATGTTACAGGTTAAAATTAAAATTAAATAATATCAGCTTTCATTCACATAAGTAACATCCATAGTTGTTTAATAAAAAGCGAAGGAATGACCTTATACCTATGTAACGTAACCGCTAATATTAAATATAACTCCGACGTTTTTTTTCTAGTTTACTTCGTAAAATATAGATTGACTACATATTACTACTAACTATATATGAAATATATAGTCCGCCGTACGTTAATTAGATGGGAAGCAACATCGAGTGTTAACAAAAGTGAAGTTGTTATGTTACCACTCCGCGCAACATATTTGCGCATCTTATCCTGAACGTCTGTATATTATACTCAACTTACTTGTACACGGAAGTGATTATAAAATATATAAGTAATTTAAATTTGCCTATTGCATATAGTTATATTTCAAGACTAGCTGTGCCCGCGGCTTCACTCACGTGGACTACAGAATGCCCGCGTGAATCTTGCTTCCCCGCTCCCGGCTATTTTAAAGACAAACATGCTTATTGTGGCTGTTCCTTAGAAGATAGACATATACTCTTGCTGACTTTTTTGTAGATCCTTTTAATGGTTACAATTGTGTAGTACATTAATTTGCTATATCTCTTATGGTTTACTCAGCATAAGCCATTTAAGCGCCCGAATTGATTCATTATAACCAGTTTTTTTTTTAATTTATGCGGAGCCCTAATTTTTTTCCTAAAATAAAAGTAGCCTAAGTTACTCCCTATATCATCAGCTATCTATCAGTGAAAGTGTCGTCAGACAGACGGACGGGTGTTATTTTGACATTACAAACAGACACTTCAATTTTATTAATTGTATAGATAACTCTTTCTTAAAGAGTAAAAGAGTCGTCAATTTGGACACGTGCCATTTGTTTACCTTTAGCGATTGGTATTTCAAACACGTTAAATACGTCAACATGGCGCTAGTCTCTGTCGATACAATATGATCACCTTTTAGCGATCACAATTATTTAAGGATCTCATCTTTCTGCAGTTATCTCTAAAGTTCGATTGGTAAAAGTGTTTAAATATATATTACAGTGGTCCAGCGACAAATGCAAATACAACAGCAGCAGGAACAGAATAACCCGCCCACCGCTGGGACTGGAGGGCAGTCCCAGTCCACTACAATGCGATCTCCCTCTCTACGCAACATGATTAATCCAATAAATCCATGCGTCGCCGTACCAACCACACAAACTTGAAACGAAGAAAGAAAATTAACTTTTTGAAATCGTTTTTTTAATTCTCAGAATTGTTTTACCTCAACAAAATATACTTACATTGATTTTGTATCAAAAGATAAATAAAGAAGTAATTTAATTATTCTCTTTTTACTCTTTAAAGGTTGAGCGAGCGATCCCTAAACACGACAAACCAAAAGAAAGTCAATGGGAAGATGTTTATTTTATTATGAATATCTGGGCGACCGAGCTCAGCTCGGTGTCTTGAATACAAAAAAAGGAAATACCTATTTAGCTAAACTTTAGCTAAATACAAAGTTTCGTCGAAATCGTTGGAACCGTTTCTGAGAAATCAATTACAAGAATTGCTCACTTAATATAATAAGCTATGTATAGTGGTCGCGGTCCCAACCAACCGCTTTTAATTTATCAATGTGTTAACATGAAACTGAAATAACTATTTAAAAAACGAATTCGGCTCCACACCGCCAACGTTGGGTCCAAAGCGTCGCCACACCAACAGCCATAGATGTAGTATAAAACAGCCGTCAACATTAGGGTCCAATATATCCAAGTCCGGTGAAGCTGTAAAAGCCGCAGCGGCTTTAGGGCCCCTCAGGCTAACAATGTAGTCAGATCTAAAAAAAAATAGGGTCCAATATCTATACAATTAATAAAACTGCAGTGTCTGTTTTCAATTTTAAAATAACAGCTTTTTACTAAATGCACATGAAGTATAATATGATACCTATAACAAAAAACCCCTTTTTAAAATTTAGCTCTGTCTGTTTTTTCTGGTTAATCTCGGAAACGGTCACATCTATGTTGACAGGACTTTCACTGGTAGATAGCTGATGTTATAAGGAGTAGCTAATGCTAATTTTATTTTAGAAAAAGAATTAGGGTTCCGCGCAAAATAAAAAAACCGGTCACGGTGTATCAATTCAGACGCTTAAATAGCTTACACTGAGTAAACTTTAAGAGATATATTAAATTAATGTACTACATAATTGCAAACATTAAAAATACTTCTAAGGAACACCCACAATAAGCATTTTTATCTTTAAAATAACCGGGAGCGGGAGAGCAAAATTCGCGCGTGTTCCCGATTGATAGCATTATGTAGTCTACGTGAGCGAAGCCGCGGACACAGCTAGTCAAAAATAAATGAAAAATGCTTAAATGTAATTGCGTTGTAATAATTAAAATCAAAAAAATTGGTTCATGCCACTCGTCTGCTCTTCGAAACGAGAAGCTTACAATAATATACCTAAATGAGATAGTGTAGAAAATTGTGGGTAATTGTATTTGATGAGCTAAAATCGTCTACCCCCCGAAGCAGCCGGGCGTGGCTCGGATATAATATTTTAGAAACTCCCTACGGGTCGGACCGAGGTTTTACCCGTAGATGTTGATTTGATAATATATTGTTATAACACGTTAATTAGTAATAGTGCTACTGTACTAAAATATTCAGTGAGATTGAATGACGTTCAAGTTTATTGTACCATTCCTTAGAGTAAGCTTCAAGTTGTATAGTTTATAACCTTTCTCAATAACTAGGCTTCAAAATGCATAGGATTTTGAAAATTTGACCTATAGTTCCAGAGATTAGCGCGTCAAAATAATTAAACAATATCTTGAAGCAATCACTCATGGTAACAAAGTAACAAAGATTACACGAGCCTACAAGCATCTGTGGAAAATCCTGTAGCGCGGACTGGATGGACTCACCGGGCGTTGGACGACGTACTGATCCAGTATTCGGCAAAGTGCGGCTCCAGAGCCGCATGTGGCTCTTTGGCCAAGGATATACAAGCACATTTTTCGCATTTATTTATTAAGTATGAAATTTAATTTTATTTAGTGTTACTACTTAATTAGTGTAATAAAAGTTTACTAAACAAGCAGATTTGGCTCCCAATTTCTTTTAAATCGTTGTAATGTTCATATTTGGCTCTTTGGCTAATAATTTTGCCGACCACGGCACTGACCGAACCATGGGCCATTATCGTACGGGATGCAGGTACGTAGCCACATATTCCTTCGATATCTATCTCGTATAATAAAGCAGAAGAGTTTTTTTCGTTTGTTTGTTTAAACACGGAAATCTCATTTGGATTCGAAAATCTTTTTTATATGATAGCTAAATTCACGAAAAATAGTATAAGCTATCTAGCACATAACTATATCTCTCAGCTAGCCTTAAATATTGATATTTGTCAAGTAAGTCGGAACACAAAGCTCTCCAAAAGTGCTTTATCCACGTGCGCTGCCTTAATGGTTAATGATACGTAAATATAATGTTCTACAAAAATATCTTTACTTAGTATACCTAAAAATAAGTTCGCGATAGTATATACCTATCTGTTATAGATAAGCCACAATAAGGTATTTTGTGACAAAAAGTTTGTTGAGGTTTAAAAAGTGATTCACGAGCATAGTCAAGTTGCTTTTTTTTAAACATATTAATTATATTTTGATTTTGGCATCCCCTGAAACTACCACCCGGGGCGAGTGGCCGGGTAGCCCCCCTCCCCCACCGCACCCCCACCCCTCCAACCCAACCCGTGACTATTATATAAATAACGCAGAAATATAAAGAAAATTTTCAATCACAACGAAGCCTAGCGCCTGATTATATTATTATAGCAAAAAATATTTATGTACGTAAGCGCCTGGCTCCGTGGCCAAAGGTAATATTTTACAAAGCCCAAGAGAGTTTACAGTCCGAGGCTCACACTAATATGCCGTTTACTAAATAATTTATTAAATAGAGTTATTACTATTGCCATTTTCTATGATTTTGGAATAAATTGTTTAATTTATTTTCTGCTTAGGACATTTCTAACAATGTTGAATGTAGGTAATAAATCTGAGTTAGTATCTACATCAGTGCCTATAAGTATAAGAATTCGTAAAATAGTTTTGGACACTGCGAAAGAACTACCTACAAAGCTTAATTTTACAATTTATTTATTTATTTAATTTGAATGTTTGTTTAACAATGACACTCAAACGGCTCGACAGATTCTAATGAAATTTGACATAGAAGTCGAGTAATGTCGTCGAATACTTTTTTTATTTAAAATGTTGATGTGTATTAAAATAAATTCCCTTGTTCAACAATTCTAAACGAAAATCAAATCTAGTTCAACAGATGCCCGCTCAGATGTTTGTTAGACTAATCTAGTTTTAAAGTGTATATAATTTGCGAAGGTGAGCAAATCAAATCGGGTCGTACGAGGCGACGCGACGAGACGTGTTGAATGACTGAAAGTGTCAATTTAACCTTAGCATTGTAGGTAAATAGAATGCGGTAGGTATGTGAAGTTGCGTTTACACAAAGACGTGTACTTGGACGAGCACTAGCGCGAATGCTATCTATACAAGTATAAAGTTCAAGAGATTTTGTGTTTTGAAAAGTCAACAAGCAGATTTATAAAGATATTTTTTGAAGTGAAACTTCTTTGCGCACTTGAGGGTAAAATTTTTACGGATGAAACGTGTCACGAAGATGTGAAACGTTTTGAGAGAGAGAGGGAGAGAGCGATTGAGACCGATTGAGACGAGAATGAGAAAGAGCGAACGTAGCCATGGAGACAATGTGTAAACAGTGATTTAAATTTATAAATAAACATTTTGTGATAAATTTGTAAATCGTCCTATACTAAGCAGTTGTTCAGAGTAAGTAATACATTTGTTATCTTTTTATTAATTTACAATTTTTTATGTTAATTCGATTGAAAGTTAGGAAGTTTTAATATTTACAAATAACATGTGGCATTTTAATTTGCCACTCGTAATTTAAGAATTAATATACTATTTTTCATAAAATAAAAATACATACATTATTAGGTCGAATTTAAACGAATTTTTGACGTGACAACGTCTTATAAATTGGTTTGCCGGGTGACACTTCAAGAAACTGCGTTACGCTCCGCTCACGTTATGCGCTCACAATGAGAGCGAGTGAGAGGCACGCGTCCCTTCCACTCGGGCATGGTTAGCCCGCCTAAGAGCGAGAGAGACAGACATAAAGTCGTTGTCACGTAAAACTTTCGCCCGTATACCGACTTTACAGGCAACCAATTTTTTTCATGTAGTTTTTATTTGTATTAATCGAAGTAATCACCCATGCAATCAATGCATCTTTGCCAGCGCAGCGGCAGTTTATTGATGCCCTTCTTAAAGAAATCAGCTGGACGAGAGGCAACAAATTCTTCAAAGGCATTTTGTACTGCCTCTCGGGTATTGAATTTTTTTCCCGCCAAGGAGTTGCCCAAATTCTGGAAAAAGTAGTAGTCTGTAGGCGCAAGGTCTGGTGAGTAGAGCGGATGACGAAGAACTTCCAACCCCAGTTCTTGCAACTGCTGTCTGCTGTGCAGTATGAGGTCGCGCGTTGTCGTGCAGGAGCAGTGGAGACGAGCGATTGACCAATGCTGGTTGGAGATGTGCCAGCTTCTCCAACATTGTGTTCAGTTCTTCACAGTACACATCTGCAATAATGCTCACCCCGTTTGGTAATAAGCTGTGATGAATCACACCGGCGCTAGACCACCAAACAGTGACCATCACTTTTCTAGGGGTAACTTTTCGTTTAGAGCATTGTTTAGGTGCTGAACCAGGATTCAACCAACTTGCTGAGCACTTGCGGTTATCAAACAGAAACCATTTTTCATCGCAGGCAACAATGCGGTTCAAAATTCCTTCATTTGTGTGTCTGTTGAGCAGTGCAAGGCACGTCTCGACGCGTACTTCGCGCTGGCGATCATTGAGTTCGTGGGGCACCCATTTGTCAAGCTTTTTTACCTTGCCAATTTGACACAAATGGACCAATATTGTTTTGACGCTAACGTCGAAAGCTGCTGCTAATTCAGTCGTAGATTGTGTATCATCAGCTTCCACAATCGCCTTTAATTCGTCATTGTCGACCAAAGTCTTCGGACGACCGCGAGGTTCATTTTTCAGGTCGAAATTCCCAGAACGGAAGCGAACAAACCAATAACAGGTGGTGCGTTGGTTTGTAGTGTTAGCTCCGTAAACGTCGTTGATGTTGCGTGCCGCTTGTGCCGCGTTGCTGCCACGACGGTACTCATAACCCATAATTACTAAAATTTTTACGTATCCATGATGACAAATAAGATTGAAATGCGATGAAAATGTAACACTAATCAATAAACAAATGACTGCGTTTGGAAAAAGAATTCCATGTTTTAAAATAAAATTAATTTGAAATTAGAATTCTTAGCCAAACAAAAATTATTTTGATTTGAAATGGCCAGTACTGCAGAACGGCAATTTCATAGGTAAAGAAAGACCTATTATCATAAACTCTCTTTTCTAAATTTTTATTAAAAAAAAAAAAAAAAACTTCTAATATTTTGTCTATAGTTAAATAATAATCTAAACACATCAACTACAAATACAAGAACGACGATAGATGCTATTTTTACAAGATATTCAGATAATGTTGAAACACGAATTTATATTGCATATTTTACTTATTATAATGCTTTAGTCACAACAATACCAATAGAAATCGCATCAAATAATGTATATATCGATGAAATAAATTAAAATATAATTTGTATTAATTTTCGACACTTTTAATATTATAATAACAATTAAATTCATTAAATTCCTAACATATATTCCTTTTTCCCTCCCTCTAAGTCTCGGAAATCTAAAGCTTTAGATTAGTATAAATATAAACGAGATTTAAAAATTTGTCTGCCAAAAAAGTTTCACTTCTGACATGTATACTTTGTACGCACGCACATTTTTTTTTAAATCGTTATAGGTTGTTGTGACCACAATGTTAACTGATTTTAAGTGACGATATGACCCAAGATGGTAACACCCTAATAAAAAAATTAAAGCCTTAACTAAGGTGTCAAACTACGCTAAGGTAGTATTATTGAAAGTTTTAAGATACAGTAAGAATCAAATGTATATTATAAAAGTTGGTGGCGTATAAAAGAAGGTAAAAGAGGTAGGCCCACAAACTACCTGGATGCAAACTATGCATAATGATCCAAATGATACAAAATTGCTAAGAGTGTGAAAAGCCTGACACCAAATAGAGAACAAGGAGGAGAAAATAAGGGAATACAAAATTATTCGTCTATTTTACACAGGAGTCATAGTTGCATTTGTCTCTTTCGCGTTCAACTCGTTTGTTCGGACATAAAGCGACAGCAATAGAATCCTATATTCAATTGTCTTATTGACCGCGTTTGCTGTCAGACCACGTTCAAAGCGAATGTAAAGTCAACCACCTACTGCGAGCGAGTGTTAGGTTACCTGCCCACTGAAGCCGAGTCGAGCGGAGCCATGACATGTTCGACCAATAGAATTGCATCTCTAGCAAATTTCGACCAATAGAATTGCATGTCAAAATTGTTATGCATTGCTATTGGTCGAAATTTCCACAGCTCCGCTTCAGTGGGGGCAGGAAACCTTACACGGTTTACTCTGCTTTTTCATACATATTCACCTTTTCTTTCACACCGGACGGATAATACGCTATTACTCTAAGCGTTGTCGCTGCTACATTGCCTCTCGGGAACGAAAACTGCAGTCTAATTTCACGTTCACAGTCCGCGGCCAACTGTACGCTTAGTTTGAACATGGTCTTAAACGTAGCACAGACTGAATCGCTAGGGAAATCAGCTTAGGATCGTAGCTGAACGAAACCGCGTGGTTACGAGACAAAAAGGGTAACCAACATGTCCAACCAACATCGTTCTGGTTAACCTACGTCACGTACTTTCGGATATAAATTTAAAAAAAAAAAAACAAAAAGAAATTAAGAGACCTCACAAGACATAAATAACTCCAAACATTTTACTGGCGTGGCTATCAAAATTATAATCGGAGTGAACTTTATTATCGATTTAAAGGCCAAAAATATTTTATTTTGAACTTCTCTCTGTCTGTCCTGTACGCTTATCACTTTGCAATATTCTTCGTCCGATAGCTGATAACTTTATTAAAAGCTATCTTTCATATCTCTATAGTATTCAATTGGAATGCTAAAACAAGTTATCTTTAGCCGCGTCAGGACACTGTAATAGCACATAGCAAAGATAGTTCAAATGTCTTTCTTGCTTTTAAATCTTCGTTAATATTTCTATTATTTTGTACCTATTTTACAATATATTTTGTGATAAATAATCTGTACTGTTATGCTATTCGAAACAAATCAGCTATCCATTAGGCGATAGGCTAGGCACGTGGTTTGCAAATCATATATTTGTTTAAATCAATCAAGAAGGATCAGAAGAGGTCACCAAATCATTGTCTGCACCCGGGATTCTATCACACATACTCGCGGGCGAGGGTCTCATTACTAGTTTCTTTATCGTGAGTGCAATTTGTAGTTTACGCGAGCATAGCTGTGGGACAGCTACATTTATATGAAAAATATTATTAACTAACTATGCCCGCGGCCGCGCTCGCGTGGAATACAGAATGCCGTCGATTGGACACGTTCATGAATCGTGGTGCGCCTGCTCCCGGAAAAATGCTTATTGTGTGTGATACTTAGAAGATAGACATATGCTCTCGTTCACTTTTTTGTAGATATTTCTAATATTTAAAAATATGTACTATATTAATTTGATATATCTCTTAAGGTTTACTCAGCGTAAGCCATTTAAACACGCACATTGGTTCACCATGACCAGTTTATTTTTAATTATTTGCGCAGAACCCTAATTATTATTCTAAAATAAAAGTAGTCTAAACTACTTCAACGTCAGCTATCTGCCAGTGCAAGTCCCGTCCAAATCGGTCCAACTGTTTCGGAGATAGCCCGGAACAAACAGACATTTTTTTTGTAAAATGTTTTTTTAAAGGTGTCGTGTAAAGGTACTTTCATATTATGCATTTAACAAAAAGATGTTATTTTGACATTACAAAAAGACACTTCAATTTTATTAATTGTATAGAATATTCATCAAGAGCCGAAAAGTTTTCAAACTCTATAAGTTATATTATAAGAGAGTTAAAATCAAATCAGTTATAGTACTAAAGACTCCATTGAGCTCAAACTTTGTCCATACAGCAAGCTAGTGTTTAATTAAAACAGCTAACAAGTATTCTAACAAGTGTTGCGCACAAGTTGGACAATTTATCACACGAACTTGTAAAACTATTTTTTTTACAACTGTGGATTAATAATTTCGTAGATTCCTAACGTTAGGTGACCCTCACCTTGTAAACAATGTCTGCGACGTAGTTCGGTATTCGCACTAGCGCTTTTGAAACGCCTATGCTTGTAGGCTACTACACTATGCAGGCGCGGTGTGACGCAGAAAACGAGCAGCCGAAGTACACCAGCGCGGCGAGCTATATAGCGTGCAAGCGTTAATTTACTCCCGGGCGGCAACTCAAACATAGGTCCTTTCCTCGGTGTGAAACCCTTGACTCAGGCAGCCACCCGCCCGATATAAGTGACACTGCACTTGCATCACTTAGCTACCAACATACAAATATTACACACATATGTACGTACATACGTGCACACCATACAGGTACATAGGTCCTGTAAGGGACCTTGTTTTTTTTCTTTTTTTACGCTAGTGAATGTAGAAATACAATCAGATCACTAAATACACGTTAATGGAACATGTATATGTTAGTTAGTTGAATTTAAGGATAGGGAATTAGCCAGATGCGTTTTAATTGCAATCGTGGCATCCGTCCAAGCCGAGGTCCGGTCACTTTGACATCTTGTGCGAGTTTTCCTTATTTTCGCGGCTGAATGCCTTAAGCGCTCGCCTCCAAGTCACGGCGAAGCTTTAAAAGCCGTCAGAGGCACCAAGGCCCCTAAGGCTAACAGTATAGCCAATCAGAAAAAAAATATTCACTCCTGGTATTCCTGTGATAATGTTGTGCGATTCAACAGTGAAATAATGCTCCGTACCTTACTGCCGATTTCTGCGGCATATGCCGGTGACATATCCGCGTGGCAATAAGAAGCCAGGCGTGACGCCGGCATATTTTGTAGGAGCCTCAACGATAACGCTAAATTAAGAAAGTATACTTATATTTCAAACTTTTTTTATCAGTTAACTATTTGAAAACTATAGGTCCTCGATATATTAATTAATGGTGTAATTGAAAAGTAATACCAAGTTCTTGGTATATTAGTTTCGATTTTGGAAACATGAATGATATTTTATAAGTAGTTAACTTGATTAAATAAAGAGGCGTACTGACATGGCGACGCCAAAGAAAGAGTGTGTTGTGTTTGATAAATTTCTACTTTATTGAAGTCACTTTATTAAAGTTTGAAGTAAATCTTCTTTAGGGGTATATTGTGTAAATTGTACAGTCAATCCAAAGAAATTTTACTTGAAGAACTCGTATACACGTACGTGTAAGCTTAAAAATCAGCGCACAGTTGTTATATTATAAAATCTTACATAGTTTTATAAATTTCGCATTCGTGGTGACTAGATGGTTGAATTACCACCAGTATACACTTGAAAAAAAGCTATCACTCTATCTCGCTTCAATATTTCACTTTCCGAAATCAAAGAAAGAAATAAATCATTTATTCTTAATAACAATACACGCTATTACATAATATAAACTAATTAAAAAACATGAAGACAAACGGAGAAACTGTACACATAAATATAATAGCGCGCTTAGCGCTGATTTTCAGCTGGAAACCCAGAACAAGTCACGGTGTGCCAAAATAATCAATCAAAAAATATAATATAAATAACAATAATAATTCACTACTAGGTACTAATGGCATAATGTGTTTTTTTTTTAAATAGACAAAAGAAATAAAATAAATAAAGGGTGTACAAACAAATGAACAATAATATAGGTACATAATAATATTATATAAAACAATACATTTAAGCTTATACTGAGTATGAAGCAGGATATTAAAATATATACAAGCACAAATAAATCCTCGATAAAACAATCTGAAAACACTGCGTTATTAACAAGAATCATTCTAAAATAATTTTAAACATTTGTATGGGATTTTTATGACGCATTGGAGGGGTACAAATCAGTATAGTAAAGTCCGTCTCGTACAAACTGTAACTGCATAATAAGTCTGCTTAACGAGGACTACAGTCTGACTGTTACCTTTAAAATGAAACGACTTGGACGTCATCTAACTGGTTTTACAAATACATATGTACAGAATACAAGAAACCTAAGGATAAGAACGCATAGGAGGCAAACTAGAAATGTTACGCATATGTAATTTCGGATCGAAATATGGATTATCTGAAGGGTATTTAATCGGTTTTAGTTATGGATACGTATATGATTTTTTTAAATAAATATGATTATTCTGCCTATGTAGGCAATTTTGCCAATGTCAAGTGTGACAAATACATGTTTAAGAATTTTGCTGCAAATTGTTTGGTGTACTGTAGAATAACGTAAAAACAAAACACATTTTTTTTATACTACGACGATGGCAAACAAGCGTGCGGTCCGCGTGATTGTAAGCGGTCACCGCAGCTTTTGTACGCTTGTTCACTTCCCTCTTGAAGAGCTTTATATTGACATCCAATGGAAAACCTCAAACTCCAAAGTTTGAGGATGAACTCCCTGCCTATAACAAGTAGCGTGGTCGTAGAAAGTAGCCCCTAGAACCTATAGGTTCGATACCGTTTGTGAATTTGAGATTGTCAACAATTCTTACAGCATGTCTTTCAGCTGAGTCAAATGGTCCAAGCTGGTATCCAACCAGTTTTTGGGCGTTTTTTTAACCAAACTAAGCATTGGACGTTTAAAAGCACCAATGCGAAAGCAATCTCTGTAGAATTGAAATAAATGGTAACGTTGTCGGGAATCCAGTAGAGAATTTTGATAAAGTCGTCCGTCTGGTCGTGCCGCGTTGGGGCGGACCTTTTATAACTTGGCTATCACTACATTTTACATTGCATATTATCATTTTTAAAAGATTTATAAGTTTTACTCATAGACGCAATTATTATACTACATTTGTTTCGTTAGCGTTAACAATTGTAGAATTGAAACTTAGCTAAGGCCTCAGGTGTTTATAAAATAAGAGATTATATGTATATAAGAGCTTTTTACCATTGTAATTCATTCAATAGTAACGCTTCATAAGAATCAGTTCTATTTAATTATTGGAAAGCCTCGGTAGCGCTCTCAGAACTCAACTAGGTATTATTAGTTGATTGACCTTAGTAAATAAATATTACATTATATAAGTTTCTCACTTCTATGTAAGTTTCACTGCCGGTTCTACTTATTAAATATTCTTGTAATAGGATCCAATAACAACACAAACATTTGAGGACAAACTAAATCGAGGATAAATAAGAAAGCCATTAGTTATTCCGGATAACATTTTTATTGGTAACATGTTAAATACATCGGAGGAAGTGGCGTCCGTTTGTTTAGGACCGCACTCAGACCAGCGACCAATTGACTAACAACACATCCAAGTTTAAAAGTGACGTTTTTTTTTAATACAACAAACTACCTAATTGTAGTCAACTACCGTATCCTATAGACGCTAGTTATACTATAGATATCACTCGCGCGTTGCCGTACTTCAACCCTCTTACCCCTAAGAGCTCTAGAAATCCTACTCATCGCATAAATACTACACTAGGTTATTTGGCTGCGATCTTCTGTGGGGTAGATGTTATCGAAGTTATTCCTTAACTTATAAGATCTTTTATGTGCCAAATAAAACTGTAGGTCCCTAGGAAGTAAGCTAAGGGTTCCGATAACTGGTCAGTGAGCGGCACTTTTCATTTAAAGCACTATATTTCTTTATTGCGTACCTAGAAATAACTTTTTTCCGAACTATGTACATGACACTAATTACAACTTTATACCTCAAGCCATTTTCAAGAAAAAGGGTCTTGTCAAACGGACATACAGATGGACAAGATAATAATCCTTTAAGGATTCTGTTTTTGGATGCTCTAAAATGGGGTAATTGGAAAAAGAATCCATTAGCAAGACGATAAGGCAGTAATTCTCGCTTTGCTTAATACAATCAAAGATATTGTTAAAATACTGCTAATAATGAACTGAACTATTTCTTCACTATTTTCTTGAGGAAGGGGGTTACCAACCTTGCACATGGTGATAAATCCGTCAGTATGACTCTTCTTTGGTCTCGCCTTTCGAGATTCACTACAGTATACTCCGTTATCTCCATATTTACGTTTGTTAACCAAAAAAAAGATCGCAGCCAAATGACCTTTTTGTTTTCATTTGCTGTGAGTAGAGTTTTCAGAGCTCATTGGGGAAGGAGGGGGGGGGGGGAAGTGGGGCACAGAGAAATTTCTTTGGAGATCCTACTCCAGTCCTACTGATGCAATGCCTCCACCCAAAGGAGATCACAGGCAAATAAACTTGTGTTTTATTCTTGTGGCAAGTAAGATTTCCGGAGCCGGCGTACCGTACGTTTATTTGTCACGTAAATTGTATAAATATATTAATTTATTTACTTAGGTAAGGACACATTAGTTTACTGGAAATAATATTATTTTATTACATGTTACCTTATATCTAAATTAGGCGGAAATGTTCCTCAAGTGCCTCTATAATTAAGCGATCAAAGTGTATAATAGAAAACCACATAGTTCGTTGTTTCAAATTCCATTGGAAACAATTAAATTTATAATGAGACAACTTTCAGTGCTCGATATATTGTTGGAATATCCGTCAGAAGTAAATTTTCTATCAATGTTTAATGGAGTTTTTGGATTATGGTATTCTATATTTAAAAGTAAGTGATTTGAAGTGAATAATTTTATGAAATCCAGAATAGGGAAGTGAAGAACTATTAACAACGATTTAATATAAAATAATCATAATTAACACTTGCCTCAAACGTCGTAAGTCAATTCACGCTAAGTTTTCTTTGCGATAGGTAAATAAAGTTAACTTGCAATTTTCCTTTGTATAGTTTCACTGAACAAATTTCTTTGTTTCTTAATATTTGTAGAAAAATATCAAAAATAAAATTCAAAGCGATCGATTATATTATACTTTAACTAGCAACCCGCTTCGGCTTTACACGGGTAGCAAAGTAATACATATAATTAGGAACGGTAACCGGTAACCTAATATGAGATAGATAACTAATATACGTTATATTCTATATTAGGATTTGGGAATATCATCATATCTAATAAAACACTAGAGATGTAACGAAAATATTCGTAATAGGTAGTAGGTACAGGGATTATAATACGCGCCAAGGACTAATATATTATGTTAAAAGAATACAGAATAATAGGTTACCTACCAAAATATATTAGTCATATTATAGGCGCGCGATTCACGATCCGCGTGGCGAGTCAAGACATCATTATACACGTCGGGCTTCGTATGAAAACTGCATGGATTGGTAACACAGTACGCAAGCAATGAGAATAAAATCACTATATTAGTCACCGTTTTAACGAATATCAGTGTATCAGCTAATATGGATATTAGTTAGATTCACAGATTAGTTTGTAATTTTTGTATTAGATATCTGTTGGTATTTCGTATTATAGAATCACTATATTAGTCATCGTTTTAACGAATATCAGTGTATTAGCTAATACAGATATTAGTTAGATTCACAGATTAGTTTGTAATTTTTGTATTAGGTATCCTGGCTACGCCACTGCAAAAACCTAAGTAAAGGAATTAAAAATAACAACCACAACATGTCACTTCAAGATCCCGCCAAAAACTCCCAGATAGTATTTAATACAGTTCATTTCATTAATAGAGGAGCGATGCGACCGGCGACGTATGATTAGAGATGATTCGATACTACTGAGTAATTAAATAGTATCGAACCTTTTCATTCGATACTAGTACTTGTTGTAGATCAAACCACCATTGATAATGAGTACTGGTATCGAATCAATTGGCGTTATGATGTCGCCCCCGCCCCGGGCCCTTGGTCAGCTGGCGGGCAAGTCGATGAATAACGTTTCGGGGTGGGTGTGCAAGTGGTGATATGTGATTAATAAATATCGTTTTGTGGACAATCGATAGTAATCGATATCATTGTTATATCATAAAACAAAATTTCCCATCGCATCTGTCAGTCTAACTGAATTTTTTAAAGAACTCAGAAGTATCGAAATTTAGAAGTGGAATTTAATTCAGTTTCGATACTTTAATTCGAAATCTGAATGAGGACGATATCGATTCATCACTAAGCATGGCAAGCTAAAAAAAAATTGATAAAGAATTCATAAGTATCGAAACTTTGAAGTGGTATCGAATAACGACGATATCGATTCATCACTAAGCACTAAGCAGGGAAAGCACAAGCTCCATTCAAGAATTTAATAATTATAAAAAAAATATATTTGAGTACTCACAACAGTCACAACACAAGTTTCGAACTAAGTTCGAAGTGGTATCGAGTATATCGATACTTTGAATCGATAACTGAAATTCCCTACGGTGCGATATTTTTTAGAGGTGGGCGATTATGAATGATGACTGAACTGAGATATGTATTTAATACAAACGTAGAGTAAGAAGCTATAAAAAAGGTCGCGGAGTCGTAAACAAAGTTCTTTACAAGAACATAATATAAGTATGCCAATTAGCTAGAAAATAGGCCATTCTGTTGTAATAATTACCTAGCATTAGTATCTAATTATTAATGAATTAAAATGAATTATGAATTCAATTATGAATGATCACTCATCATCGAAATATCTACTAATATTAGTAATTACTAATAGTTATAATCAAGATACCTCGAGTCTATTTATAATCGAATGATTACATTAGTATATCTCCTATTCGCCCACCGCCAAAATTTTTCTTAAATAATCGATAATTCCATATGACAAATCTCTATTGGTTTACGCGGCGCACGCCAGTAAAGCTTCCAGTCAGCAAAATTTTTTCCGATAATTTTAACAATCATTGTCATATTTCAGCCAATTTACACAAAACATTTATTGAATTATACAACTAAACCTTTCTCATGAGTTCAACCGTGTGAAAATCCTTTTTTTTCATAGTAGCACTGTAAACTGATGGCACTGTCAATTAACACGACAGCGACTGCCAAGAGATCGAAATCCATCCACGGTAGCCGCTGTCATGCTGGCCTGCATAAATTTAACTAGATATGCATAGATTGATCCCGAAACGAGATGGGCAAAACAGCCTTGCCTACCACCCAGCTATCGCCATTTCGTAGTTCGTTATTCAGCAGGGCACCACGTGCAGGTGAGGTTAGCGCCCCATACAACCAAAAACTCACATGAACATGGACATAATGAGCATTGACATCATATTTACATCGTGTGTGTCATATTTACATAAACTTTACAAATGGTGTATGGGAGATGTCAATTATAGGTCCAGTGTTCACTGGGTTAGAACTCTGGTCGCCCATAAAAATAGCACCACCCGAACCTTACTCTTTTAAAAATTTCAAAAACATGCAAGCTCGTCCATCACATTCAGGTCTTTAAAAACAATATCTACCTACAGTTTTATAATAAAACATTTTAAAAAATCGGATGTTTTTGTTTTAAAATTACTTGGCGAGTCTACTTGCTGCCGCTTTCTTGCCATTTTTATTTTAGGGAGGCGTTATACAATTGGGAGGCTTCTGACTGAGACGAACAATATAAAAAGCCAGAAAAATTATAGAACTCTTTTATTTTTACCCACTCGAAACATATTCAACATTCGTTACCGAAACATCATAGTATTTTTCTCTAATGATTAGGAACCTACTATTATTATACTGTAATAATCAACGTCATCATAATATGACAATGGTGAACATAAATCTATTCCGACATAACTTGAGTATCATTTACGAAGCTTGTTACGACTATCGATATATCTATCGCACTGTCGCACATCATTAACAATGAATTAATGAGATAAACCACACGCATACCGAATATATTACCTCGTCGAGTACCTACCTGGGAGGCGGTAACTCAGTGTGATAATAATAGTCCGTTTATCTGTTTGTCTTACTCGCACAAGATTACTGAAATTTACAAGTACTTGATTTCGTATTATGTAATAACTAAGACAGTAATTTATAAATTACAGACTTCATATAAAAATAAAACTTTTATCAGTATAATGAGCAAATTTTTAATAATAACGCCATCTATTGGTACAAATTAAAACTAATATTTGTTTAAGTTGTTAATAATGAACACAGTACTGTATTCAGATAATAGGGGCTGCTACTATTCGTTACCTACTGCAGTGTATAAAGATAAAACCAAGATTTTATCTTTTTCATAAACCATATGGAGTAAACATTTTCATCCCTATAAAATACTATTTAGTACCTCATTTTTGTGAATTCAAATTGCAAGTACTGTGAAAATTATCGAACTCAATTAAATATACATATTCCAGACGCGCTTCCACAATGAAAAAAAAAAAATTGTGTGAGTTCACACGAGCTACAAGTGAAACTTCTCTCTCTCTCTCTCCCCCTATCTTTGTTTAATTTTCGAGTAGGTATATTATGAATACATGAAAGATAGGGAAACTATAGATATTAGAAACGCATTCTATCTCATTCTCTCACAGCCTAAAACCTATAAAAACATTTATAGCAATCGCTTTTTCGTTACGCATTTTCGTTTCATAAATCCAATTTACACCGTCCCAAAAGAAGTTTCACTTCAAAACTACTTCTTCATATAGTCACGGGTAATTGTTACAAGAGTAATCTACACTGCAGTTCCATTAAATCTGATATTAAACTTTATATTCCATTAAACTCTACAGTGTTTACTGAAATGTTAAATGCCTACAATTTATGTCAGGGTTTATTTACAAATACAAGTCGAAAGAATTTAGTTTACTAAATTAAAAATATTTAAACCGCGCATATAATTATGGTTGCTGAATTAATTTCGTGATATTTCCAAAAGATGGCGCACCGTTGTAAATTGCATCATTTATTTTATTAATACCACCAATGTTTTGGGATATTATTTCAGTCTTAAAAATATAAATTTACATACTGAATGTGAGGTACAGATAAACAATTAAATTTCATAGTTCATCCATAAATTATAATCTATAGTGAGCGTGGTATAAGTTATAGCATTTGCAAACCAAAATCGTACGGGTGTTCATTAAAAATAATATTCCTAATTTAAATAATACTGAGCCCACTGGATTTATTATCAACTAGCTGTGTTCCACGGTTTCACCCTTAATTTTGTTAGACTAACTATAATAGTAGTATAGATTAATAAGTTGACTTGACTGATGGTGGAATAAAGAAATGAAATTGACTCTCTATGTTTGTTGATGCACGTAGAATTAAGATATTGTTTAAGTGGGGTAAGTTACGGAGTGGTGGGGGGAGAGTAAGTACTGAGAAGAGGATAATAAGTGAAAAGAGCAATAAATTGAGTAGAGATGTTTGGAAAAATAAAATATTCTTTGTTTATATTTTCTTTACCCCCTATTCGTTTCTAAACCATTCATATTATGATTGCGATGAAATTTTTGTAAGTTTATCAAACACATATGAAGGTTCTGATTTAGTACAATCAATTTACAATAGATGGCGTGCTAATAAATTCTTATTTCTTACAATAAACGTCATCTCGTGTCCCTTGCACCGTATTAGGTGACTGCATTCGACGTAATCCGAGAAATACGGCCACATAGAACCTGGCCGCAGCCATTAGCGATATATCTACTGCAAACACGGCGTTTTGTCCACTTGAAACGTTTTATTGTAAGACTAGCTGTGCCCGTGGCTTCGTTCACGTGGACTACAGAATGCCCGCGCGAATCTTGCTCCCTCGCTCCCGGGTATTTTAAAGATAAAAATGCTTATAGTGGGAGTTCCTTAGAATATAGACGTATACTTTCCCAAACTTTTTTGTTGGTCTTTTTAATGCCTACAATTATGTAGTACATTTATTTGCTATATCTGTTATGGTTTACTCAGCGTAAGCCATTTAAGCGCCCGAATTGATCCATCGTGACCAGTTTTTTTTTTATTTGTGCGGAACCCTAATTCTTTTTTTTTTTAAATAAAAGCTATCTAACCGACAGACAGACAAAAATTTTAAACATTGGTTTTTTGTTATAGGTATCGTATATACTTTCATATGAATTTACTAAAAAGCTGTTATTTGACATTACAAACAGACACTTGTATAGATTTCAACAGTTTATTCAATGGTTATAAAATTCTCTTTTCGTTTGTAATTCAAATGGATAGATAGACAAGTTTGAGGGAGCGTTTACTATAGAACTCGCTGAAGAGAAAACCCTTTGAGCAGCATATTTGAAGGATATATTTCAACAGACATCTATTGCTTTTGCGCTATGCCCACGCTGTACTGTAAGTCAACAACAAAATGAAATCATATCGCTTAGCCTACATATAGATTACAGTATTTACAAGAGCCATGTCCAACAACAGGCTTAAAACAATAGAAGAAATCACTCGCAGCGAAACAGTTGCACCGCACCTCTGATGAATTGCGGGTCCAAACTAAGCGCACTTTCCGTAACTATGAAGTGAAGGCGATAAACTCTAAATCATGCTTTTTTATATGTACATAAAATACGCCATTTTGTAAATTGCACCCGAGCGAAGCTGGGGCGGATCGCTAGTGATTAACAATTTAAAATGCGAATATAATGGCTCCATGAAGCATTTAGATGTCGATATAAAGATGTTTTAAGAACATTTAGAAATATGATGACAAGCAAAAAATTAATACCTTTTATTTAGCACACCAGAAAACATAATTATAAAGACGTAATAGGGTTGGCAATCATATTATTTTCTACTAAGACTCCTTACTAATTTTAAATCTATAGGTGCACAAAATGTTGCGCGCATTACGCAAAACCTACTAAATAGATTTTGTTTTACTCCTTACATAGCTAGTCCTTATCTCTAAAATAATATCACGATATCTTCACAAACCGTGATTCTGTAGTCCACGCGAGCGGAGCCACGGGCACAATCAGTCCTTACCAATATTATAAATACGAAAGTGATGTTTCTTTGTTACTCGATCACGCAAAAACTGTTAAACTGATTCGAATGAACTTCGGCACATAGATAGCTTTTAACCCGGATTAAGACATAGGATACTTTTTATCCCGGTAAAAACCCAATTCTGAAGTCCACGCAGACGAAGTTATGGGCATAGGTAGGCAATCTTTTACATCGCCATAGACCGGAGTAGATAGAGTATATTTAATTAAAAATTCGTATTAGGGTAACATATAGTGATTACTACATCTCTTTAAAATACCGGAATAATAATAATGACATTTTCAATCCGGAATTTAAGATATTACAAATTATTTATTACACTTTGAATACCTTCGTAACTAAGTATCAACACATACAAATAAATAAAATTGAGATGTCTGTTTGTAATGTCAAAATAACAGCTTTTTACTAAAAGCCTATGTAAGTGTAATTATACGGTACTTATAACAAAAAAAAAAACAATAAAAAAAAATATTCCTCTGTCTGTCTCTTTGTTCCGGTTAATCTTAGAAACGGTTGGGCCGATTTTAACGCGATTTTCTATAGTAGATAGCTGATGGTATAAGGACTAACTTAGGCTACTTTTATCGGTATTAAATGCGTGTGTAGCCGCGAGCAAAGCTAGTTATTACTAAAACTGTTAAATTAAAGGGCTTTCTAATCTGCCTGTCAACTCTAATATGAACTACACGAACAGCGAACACACACACACACATGCAAATAACAATAAAAGTGAAAACGGAATTGCCGGTTGACTGGCGCGGCAGTAACACAGTACTGTGAGACCTACTATATAATGTAACGTACTTATAATGTCAATATGATTCACAAAGTTCTAAGGATATTCTTTTCCATTAGTTATGTTCCCGGTTATTTATCCTTATTGTGGGTGATCCTTAGGAGATAGACATATGATCTCGGCGATTTTTATCTAGGTCTTTTTAATATCCACAAATATGTAGTACATTATTTTCATATATCTCCAGTGGCGGCCTAAGGGGGTGGCGAACAGGGCAATCGCCATAATTAAACAAATTTTTTAAAGTATATTTTTTTTATATTTTAAATTTTTGATTTTGATTCTTAATTATTTATTAAGGTTATAACATATAACATAACGGTAAATTAAAATAAAGTTAGTTAAATAATTCATTCGTTCAAATCATAATTGATAAATTTATTTTGTAATATGTACTTGAATATCGCGCCTCGAAACACTTAAAGATCGGTTTTTAAAACGCATAGCACTCGGGACTAGTATAGTATTATATAGTCTAGTCGGGACATAATTTTCTGCTCGTCTATCGCTCGGGGAATCCCCGTCGCTAGAGGAATTCCCTTGTTTCATTTCGTTCATCAACTTTTCACCTTGGAATTATTTTGCTTGCAGTATGAGTTACAAAATCGTTGCTGTACCGTACATATCTTTCAATTATATTTAATATTACGCTCTTATAGTGTTTCAAGTATTGAGTGAGCTGGAAATGTATAAATTATAGTATTTTATGTATTGAGTAAACTGATAAAGTGTAATAAAAGTGTGTGACACCTACCTAAAAATTATTTCTGACTATTTGTGCGAAATAAAACAAGATTTACGAAATGAGTTCGCGTGATCGTGATGCCGGTAGAAAATTTGAGTCAGTTAGTTCAAAAAGGAAACGAGCTATCAAAAGAAACCAGGTAACTACAAGAAAATCTACGTGGATCTTTATATAAATATGTATATAAAAAGTGATGATCAAGAAACCTATACGAAACATTTATTGATTGAAAGTGACTTTAATCCTGATTCAGCTGGAGACATTCCTTACACATAATCAAGGGTGCCGCTGCCGTCATCAAGTAAAAACAGCGAGGATGATGATGATTTAACTACATCATTGTCTCTTAGGTCACCGGTGCCGCGTCAACGCTATCCAGTCAAGAACACGAATCTGAGCCCGAGTCTATGTCTACATCCATGACTGCTGGAATGGAAAATCTGCTCATAACAATTACTGATATAGACCGAACTGAGACTGTATTAAGAGGTCCAATCCGGATTAAAGTTGAGTTATTTTCCGTAAATGATAATGAACGGCGATTCAGTGAATATCATTATAATAAGATATTAGTTAACGGTGAAATGCTTGATAAATATAAATAATTAATAATAAATATTACTCTATTATTCTTGATTGTACTCGCGACGTTTCTCGTGTTCAGCAACTTTCAATTATTTAAAAAAAATTTAATACAAAAACAGCTGAAATTGAAGAACATTTTATTGGTTCCATAGCCGTCGAAAAAACCACAGCTGAGAGTTTGACTATTTATATAATCACAGAATTAGAACACTTATGTATGAATGATTTCCAAAACTGCAGAGGCCAAGGATATGATAATGGTGCCAATATGCGTGGTGAAAAAAATGGTGTCCAAAAACGTATTATTGAAATTAATCCACTTGCGTATTTTTTACCTTGTGGGAGTCATAGCTGGAATCTCATCCTAGGAGATGCAGCATCGTCTTGTGTCTAAGCAAAATCTCTTTTTCGTTTGCTGCAAAGGTTGTACACTCTGTTAGCCAGCTCAAGTCATAGTTGGGCTATTTTAAATGCTCATGTAAAAAATTTATCGCTAAAACCACTTTCTGAAACTAGATGGGAGTGCAGGATAGCATCGGTGATGGCTGTTAAATACTACCAAGCGATATATGTAATGCTTTAATGATTTAGCAGAAAATACAACAGATTGTCAGATAGTCAATGAATGCCATTCTATAGAAGATGAAATAACTACCTACGAATTTGTAGTTTCACTTGTCATATGGTATGACATTCCTACAAAGATAAATATTATCAGTAAAATGTGGCAAAGTGAAAACATGCACTTAGATGTGGCTATACAACACCTAGACACATTCACAAATTGGCTCCATAATTATCGAGAAAATGGTTTTCAGTCATCCCTTGTAACAGCGAGAGAAATAGCCGAGTAAAATGATATTGACAGACAGTTTAAAGAAGTCAGAAGACGACGTAAAAAAGGCATTTTGTATATGAAGGGGAAGATGAAGCTAACGAATTGAATGCGTAAGAGATTTTCAAAATAATGTATTTTTATGTTATTGTCGACAATGTGCGCGCAAGCTCCCATCCTAGGTTTGAGGCACTTAAACATTATGAGAGCATATTTGGTTTCATGTATAATATAAAAAGATTAAAGGAAATTAGTGATAGTGAACTTTCGAAGCAATGCAGAGACTTGCAAATATCTATTGTCCTCATGTGATATTGATGGACATGAATATTACGAAGAACTGCATATGTTCATGAAGAAAACGATTACATTATCTCGATGCTGAAATACATAATAGAAAAAAAATTTACTGAAGTTTACCCCA
The DNA here is from genome assembly GCA_033032175.1 of Saturnia japonica. NCBI lineage: Eukaryota > Metazoa > Arthropoda > Insecta > Lepidoptera > Saturniidae > Saturnia > Saturnia japonica. The sequence goes on from CM065325.1 coordinate 14,514,919, forward strand.
CTATCGAAATAGTTCTGAGAATTATTGCCACCACACCTGTTACGGTTACGTCTGCTGAAAGAAGTTTTTCGAGGCTTAAAATTATTAAAGCATATTTGAGGAATTCGATGACACAGAATCGGCTTTCAGCCCTTGTTATTCTTTCAATCGAAAATGACGTAGCGCATTCGTCAGATTATTGTGCTTTAATTAAAGATTTTAGTTTTGTAAAAGCCGCAAACATCAATTTTAAAATTTATCATCTTTGTACTTGTTAATTTTGTAAATCTTTCAATGTCAGTAAAATATTTTGAAAATCAAATTTTATTTGTTTGTATAACTTTAGCATTTCTCGTCAAACATAACGAATACCTACCAAACAACCAGACCTACTTTCACGTCACATAGGTACTTTTCCGTAGGACAAAAGGCATCACAAAATCCTGCCGCCCAGAGCCTTGCAATGGGTAAAGCCGCCGCTGTAAATCTCTTAAGGTATACTTAGCGTAAGCCATAAAAAAAGTCAGCGAAAATAGTCGTTTTTCCGAATTGATATTTATTTGTGCGAGATCCTAATATATTTTTTTTTTCTAAAATAAGAGTAGCCTAAGTTACTCCTTATAACATCAGCTATCTGTCAGTGAAAGTCCCGTCAAAATCTGTTCAACCGTTTCGGAGATTACCCGGAACTTTCGCTTCCAGTCTCGATGCAATCAAGCACGTATGCTTTACCACATTACAGTATGTGTAATGAAGTTCCTATAAAAGAAAATATATATCCAGAATCCTTAAAGAATCATGGATAAACTAGTTCGCACAGAACGCAAACCGTTTTGCAACGAGCCGAGAGTGAAAGCACTAACATAACAGCATCTCTGCCCACAACAATCTTAAGTACGGGACTTGTCACACGTTAATATGGTAAGTCTTTTATAATTATATCCCTATTTATATACCATAATGAAGTTATAGTTGTTTTGGTACGTTTGGGATAAAAATGAGACCCGCACCGGTCGCACGCGCATCATGTGACGGAATTGCGATATGGTCGTTATTAACTTGGTCATCAATTAAAACAATGTGAATTAATTTTACTGCCTTTTTTATCGTGTAAAAATAATTTTCCTTTTTATAAATATTCTAGCTGCACCCTACGGTTTCACCCGTGTTCATTTTATACGACAAACATCGCCAACGCACTCGTGTAGGCAATTTTTTATACTTTGTGTAAAACTATCGACATTTTTCTGAGGAATAAATTAATTTTTCAAATTATAATATAACCTATGTTACTCGCTGATACAGTAGCTTTATATTGTTGAAAGAATTTTTAAAATCGGTACAGTAGTTTTTGAGTTTATCCATTACAAACAAAAAAGTAAATCTTTCCTCTTTATTAGTTGGGTTATAAGAGTTATTACAGCAATTATCAAGCAGGTAATTATATCGTTTTAAAAGTTACTGCCTTCTGATTACTTCAGTGCGCTTACAAAATGGTTTCTGCCTTGTTAGATCGTCCAGGAGCCTTTTTTAACATATCTTCATGTTATTTGTTATTATTTCGAATCCACCTAACTTGTGCACAATAATATATCTTTATTGTGCAAAATATCACTTGTGTTACACAATATTTGATCAAATAATGTAAGTTTATGTATAATAAGCCTAAACCACTACTGACAGTTTAGTATCCCGCCAAAAACTCTAACCTAGAGTTAATGGTAAAATGGAAAAACCTCACGTGGGAATCTGTAGAAATAATACAATTTGTTTACTAATTAAATTAACGACCGGTACCTAACAAATAATTTTGTAATTGTTGGCCTTTATGATATAAATCAAAATACTACTTATTTCTTTGACAATCTATCGTCAGTCCCCGCTGTTGTGCCGGCCCGCAAGCCTCCCGGCAGCTCGAAATATTCTGGCCGATCCCGAAACGCTACAATCCAAAACAGAGTCACTGTGACGGATTTATCACCATAGAAGAACATTAAGTTAACCCAAACTGTTATAATATGTATCATTTGTAAGCACAACATTTATAGACAAAATTAATTTTTAATCCGGGTGTGCAAACAATTTATATTTATATATTTATTACCTAAGGCGCAGTTTATGCAGAGACTTTTTCACTAATTTTTAAGTAATTTTTGTAAATTACTTTAGCTTGTGTTAATTTTTGTGTTTCTCTTCGTGGCTGACTGTCTTTCTTTTTTGTTTATACTTATCATTTCTATTTGTGAAAACTTGTAATTGGCCTTCTGTTGCGATTATTTTTACTACAATTTCTATCTGTAAATTTTCCCAACAATGAAAAATAAATAAATAGCTATCGCGAGCCAGTCGGGTATAGATCCCTGTCATACCGATGGATTACTGGTGACATACCGGTTGATCCCGAAACAAGATTAACTTAAGTATGTTAAGTTTGTATTAAGTACCTGATGTATGGTGGTCGAGATACCTGTTGGATACAGCTTAGCTTAAATAATTATTAACCGAGTTAAAAAAAAAGCAGGAGGTTCTCAGTTCGACTGTATTCTTTTTTAATGTACGTTTGTTCAGACATATCTTCTTTGTTTATGAGATAATTTAGATGATTCTTTTGTCGTTGAAAAGGGGATACCTCAACGGTGGTCCCATTTTAATTTCATTGGCGTTGGACCTTCGACTTCGAAGATACACCAGGGAAATACTCGGAAATCCTTGAAGTTAATTTTCTTATTTGTTAAAAATTGTCTTGTTAAAACATAAAAGACTGTATGGTTTTTAGCTGACTCGCGCAACTTCATCTGCGTCACATAATGGAATCTCTCAAAAGAAATACATTTTTTCCGTTTTTGCAACATGTTTCAATGATGCTCCACTCGTATTGGTTGTAGCGTGATGTTATGTAGCCTATAGTATTCCTCGATAAATGAGCTATCCAACACCAAAATAATTTTCCCATTCCAACCAGTAGTTCCTGAGATTAGAGCGTTCAACTAAGCAAACAAACAAGCTCTTCTGATTTATAATATTAGGATAGATCAGTAATGTAGTCCACAGTAATTTTAATACACAAGACCCAATATATTTTTAAGTTATGCTGATACATTATATTAACAGGGGGCTTCGCAGAGTGACCAAACGTCTTTGAGTAAAGCTGACCTGGTGAACAGAATAAAAGTTCGAGTCGCTTCAGCAGACCCCGAAAAGGCGAAACAGCTTGGCGGTGTATTCCTTTTCAATATCATCAAAGGCACCTCAGTTTATTCTTGGAGTGAGTATTAAGTAAGTGAAATCGACGTAAGTTCGAATCCCTGCAATGGGTCTGACTTTCGCTGAAGGAAAACATCGTGATGAAACCATGACATATTCGTAGGGCTTTTGCTAATGCCCGCCATGTTAGCTACCACCCTCAAGTTGAAAATCTGTCCCGAAGCACCTATAGGTGTGTTCCAGCAGCTGTACTTGAGAGCCAGTGTTCCACTAGGCTTAGCGTGCTACCATCTTGGGCAGCATCGTCACTTAACATGAGATTGTAGACAAACTATGGCGGCAAAAAAGCGTACGACGTACGATGATGAGCGGTTACCTTAGCCTATGACGCCGGTAACACCAGAGGGAAGACCAGGTCATTGCCGATCTTGAATCTTCCTACTCCAATAAGCTCCGAAAACCCTACTTATCGTAGGAACACAATACAAGGTTATTTTGCTGCTGTCTTCTGTAGAGTGGAGGTGTTCAACCAGACGAACTGCCCTAAGTTGACAGTAATTTCCAAAAAGATTTATCTTCTTGAATTTTGGAGCTCTGGAATAAATGTTTTAGACGGTAAAGCGCTCTTAGCCTGTTGATGGTTAGGTATGTTGAAGTGTTTTAACTTTTTTTACGACATAATAACATGTTTTTAATAATTATTATAACTGTATGGACGTGCACTCTCGACCGCGGCTTGGAAACATGTGGACGGAATTCGCGAGTCGATTGTTTATTTAAAAATTAAAATAAATTATTGAGTAATATTGGTCTATACATAAAAAGCCTAATACAAAAGATATCTTGAAAAAGTAATTGTTAATTTTTATTGAGTTTTGCCTAAGGAAAGTAAATATTTTTTGTCTGTGAGTCACGTGATTTGAAACGCCAATTAGAAAATGTAACGTCACCATTCAGGAAATATGAATGTTAGACTCTTGTGTGAGTTGTCACTCATGTCACTGTTATCATACAAAATGACATAATATAAAATTAATGATGACGTCACGAGACCAGAATGCTACATTTTTGTGACGTATTTTTTATTTAGATTAAGAAATAATTTTGAACCACTTTTTATGGTGTATTAATGTAAATATAATTATTCATAGGTATTATTTTCGACATATAAAGTGTTTAAAACAATTTTCGAAGAGTTGTCAACTCCGGGATTCTATTCCTTTTGTTATTTTATATTACTTTATGTGGCTTCACTAGCGCGTTCTAAACCTTCCGTCTATATTATTCTTCTGGTCTGTGTAGTTAATTCATTTAATCAATCAATAAATTTTATCATAACGGTTAGTGTGTATAAAATATAGAATAGGTTGGGGATCCATAAAAAGTTATAACTACAATCTATTTCTACCTATTAAATTAATGAACTCGATAATAAATATACGGTGGTTTAACAAACCGTTAGGATAACAAAAACCGTGTATTTAGTTAACCTTGGGGTCAGTCTGTTAACTTCACAGACAAACTGACATCATTAAATACAGTTACATCTGTACGTTATATTGATTGATCAGACCATTATCGCAGGATCTACATTGAAGCAAATGATACCTTGTCGATTTTCTCATAAAAACTGGCCGTAAACTAAGTATGTTTTTTTTTTCATTTACATTTATTAATATACAGTGTTTAGAGATAGATATGTTTCATCTAGCTTAGCACTAATAAATGCCCTAAAATCAATTATATACCTATAAGTACCTACCTACTTCATAAAAGGTGTAGTTTCGGACATATGAAAACACTATCTCCGAAACGGTTGGACCCATATTGACGGGACTTTCACTGATATATAGCTGATGATATAGGGAGTATCTTAGGCTACTTTTATTTTAGAAAAAGTATTAGGGTTCCGCTCAAATAAAAAAAAACTGGTCATGGTGAATCGATTCGAGCGCTTTAATAGCTTACGCTGAGTAAACTATTTTAAACGGGAGCGGGGGAACAAGATTCGTGTGTGTGCCCGATCGATGGCGTTCTGTAGTCCACGTGAGCGAAGCCGCGGGCACATCTAGTCTTTAATAAAAACTACTGAATCTCGCAACCCGGGAGAGACAATAAACTTTAATTAAACCTTTTTGATATCTTACATACATCTTATATCTTTTTATACCTTCTAATATTTTATGACTAACTGTGTCCCACGATTTTACCCATATTAAATTTATTCGATGAACTCTACCGTGCCGAGCCGCTCCGCCAACGCACCCGTGTGGTCGTGTACCCTATCGTTTCCAGATAGCTTGATATTCGTGGATACTGCTCTGCTCGTTAGAGGCCTAGAGTGAAGATATATAGCCTATAACATTCCTCAATAAATAGGCTATAGTATTCAAAAATAGATTTTTATAATATTAAAGTAATAGATTGAAGGGGAATCCTAGTAAATATTTTTTATCTTCCAGCGATGGACCTCAACAAAGTCACAGTGTACGAAGGCGAGCCAGATGAAGACCCCGATACGACCTTCACGTTAAACGAGCACTACTTTAAGCAGTTGGTCCAAGGTCGGGAAGACCCTAGGGTTATAATGCAGGCTGGGAGGTGTTCCGTGACCGGTGACGTCATGAGAGCTATGAAACTTGAACCTTATATAAAACTAGAATAGACTTTGTATTGTTGTTGATTTAATTAAAAGCTTCATTGTAAGTAATTGTTAAAATCCAGTATAATACATTTTGATTGTTATATAGCCTAATTTCGTCGGGTAACAGGATAAAGTCATGGGCTTTCCTGTTCCCCTGCGAATGTATGCATTTAGCTATTTGTCTCGGTAGAGGCATTAAAAAAAACGTAATAAGTTAGATAATTTTTGATAATCGCATGTTAATATGGTATTTCCACGTGCCCGCCTTGCCTTTCTAACAGCAGCCTGTGCTACAGCCGTGTAAATTAACAATCTTTTGGCATACATGTTGTTTTCTGCCTAGGCAGTACTTCTCTGTAGGCACAACGTGTTACCCATTTTTGTAAATATAGTCTTGTGATCAAACTCTAGCCTATATAAATAAAGTTACCACGATACATGTAATGTTTTTTAAAAAAAAAACTTTTACCCTTTTTTCGACAAAAGAGTTTCCGCCTTAAGCTGTGATTTTCTATCTCTTTTGTTTCAACATCCTGATAACAAAATTTGTAACATTTTTAAATTGCTTTTAGTGAAAGCGTAACGCGTCTATTTTATAAAACGTCATTGGTAAACTCTGTAAATTTTCGAAATGTTGGTATCAGGGAAATTGAAATGCAATATTTTAATATTTCGAATATTATCTAAATGATTTTTTTCCTCTTTCAAGATTAGTTTCTCCGTATTGTATACCGACCTATAGTGGTAAATTATGTGAAAATATTCTAGGCTAGGAACTAATAGTCCGATAATCTAAAAATTGTTTATCTGACAAAAAGCTACGTTACGTACGACCAATCATTAATCTAAGTTAATAAGTTATCGTGTTCATAAAGTTAAATAAGTTCAATTAAGATATGTATCGATTTTATATTTACCATAAACTTGTAAAAAGAAAATAACTTAAAAATAATGAATAAATTGTTTAAAAAAATGAAATTAATAATAAAAATTTAAATTTTATATGTATTTTAATTTATATTTATATATAGTATTTTAATTGTTTATTGTTAGTTGTCGAACTTATAGATCATACTCACTTACATTGCAAAAATACATTTATTTATTTTTAAAGTCATCAATATATTTAATTTACGTTTATATCAATATTTATAACAAGAATAGGTAAACCTATTAGAACTTGAAAACCGAAACTTCACCTAACCTTTATCTATATATAAAATAAATGCCGCGTTTCGATAAAGTACAGTAAAAGCACCTTATTCGCGTTTTCACTATTCGCGGATTAAAAAATGCGACCCAATTCCTATATTCGCGGCTAAAGATTTCTTTATTCGCGGATCTAATCGGTACAATTGACTGCTTTGACTGCATACATATCAGAAATTGCGAATGGAATAGGACGAGATGTGTTCGAACAGATAGAATCAAGTGACATTCAGAAGTTGCTTGAATCGCAAGATGAAGAGACTTGAAAGAAATGTTAAATTCACAGCCCATTGAAGAAGAGGCTTCAACATACACGGGAAACGTGACATTTAGTTTGAAAAATCTTAATGAAGGCTTAGAATGACAAATGGCACTTGAGAGCTAGTCTTCCACTAGGCCTAGCGTGCTACCATCTTGGGTCACATTGTCATTTAATATCAAGCCTATAACAATACAAGAGAATTTTTACCAAAAGAGAAACCCAACTTCAATGATTTTGAAGAGTTCCCTTGTGTATCTTCGAATTTGAAGGTTCAAAGGCAATGAAATTAAAATGGGACCACCCACCCTATCCAACAAAAGAAGAATCATCCAAATCGAATCATACACAAAGAAGTAGACTCATTGCAGGTACTCCATTAATACCATCATTAATTTTATTTATTTATTGTCAATTTTTTATTTTTTATTTTGTTTTACACTATTAAACCATTTCCATTTCTATAATTGCTCGATGACAGCTCCTGTGAAAACTTGAACGAGTGTCTTTTTTACATTATGTATGCATTATTTTATAAAAATATGATGTTTACACACGTACAAGGTTATACCAGAGTCTGAGAAACTGATAGGGATGGAGCTATATCGATAAACGTAACACGATAACAGACCCGACATTTTTTTACAAAATGTAAGAAACTAAACTAATGCCGGATACTTTTGTACAAATTTATTAACTAATATTATATTTCATTACAAGATGTTACACGTATTAATTCTTGATTGATAACGACAGGTAATCTTTATTTATTTATTTTAATCAAAATCTGATGAATCGTCACTGTCACTCGATATGCGATCGATAACATTACTTATTTGGTCACAACACTCCAACTGGAAATAGTTATTTAATGTATTTGTTTTGTTTTATTTTATTATATTTTGTGTTTGTTTGTAAAGCACGTTTTATTATTATCTATTATTTACTGATTCTATTATCTGTGGATTTTGATAGAAATTTACACTTTTTTGAAATTTTTATTCATAGATTATATGCACTATTTGACTTTTTTTTATTTCATGTGAATGTACAGTTAACAGTTAGAGTTTATTTAAATTTTTTATTGTTAATTTTTTTACTAACCTTTGACTAGTATTAACTTTTCGACATATTTTCAACTACATTGCTATAATTTCTCTTTTTTTTTACTCGGTTATTTTGTTAAGGTTATTAATAAGGCATGCGGTGGTGATTTTCGAAGGCTAGTTAGTACACTGATGAATATTTTGACTTTTTAAATTATAATGGTTTCATAGTGTATTGGCAACTGGTCATCCATTACTGTAAATTAATAAATAAAAGCCCACAAATAGCTAGAGACTAGGCACAGGCAGCTACTCTCATCATGAAAACAGGTAAAGCAAGACGAACTAATGACACGAGTACAGCAGCACAATGCGAGCAGCTGTGAACCATCTAATCAGCAGCTCGTACTGTGTAAACGAGGCTTAAGACAAAATATATTTTATGCAATTGAAATATAACAAAGAAAAACGTGGATGTGAGTGTGATCATCCTATCGCTTAAGTGAAATATTTTGCAATGATCGCTTAAAAGCGCTCTCCTCAAAAAGGGCATCATTATCGACACAAAAAAATATATAAGTAGACAAGAATCTTCTTTATAAAAGAAACCAAGATCTTCTCTATATCATGGTTAGTTAATTAGAAGTCGTGGAGACAGGGATAGTAGTCAATGGCACAATAATCTTGGTACAGAAGTTGCTTAAATTTGGTTTTTTTTTTTTTTTAAATTGGTACGCTCTATATCATGGTTAGAAAATTATTAATAAAAAAACGTGTGCGCCTCAGGACGCTCGACAGAAGTGATAACTTAAACTAATCTAAGTTGAACTATTTAATATTGAAATTGTTTAACTTGAGAAAAGCGTTATTACTTAAACTTTATGTATATTGATATGATAATGTGAAGAAAGGTTATTTATTAATAAATTAATAAAATCTAATATGTACATTAGAACACTGAGGAGAGAAGGGAAGCCAGACAAAGTGGCGCCGTAACGCGTTACGGTACGAAGCGGTTTACCCTCCCATAAGAAGTTATCTCTTCAATAATAATAATTTATTTATGTAAAGTACATAAACTGACTTTACATTTAGAAACACAAAACAAAGAAAACATAACATAACACTTTTATGAGCTCCTGACTGCCAAACTAGGGTTCCCTGTATCTTGGCAGTCGGTTTGCCTACAAAATAGATATATTCATGGTTGTTGTTTCCATTACTAACAAATTGTGTTGATACAAAAAAGAGAGAAATACAAAAACAAAAATAAAAATAAAAGAAAAAAATAAATCAAAATAATAGTAATTCTACTAATATAATAACAATTAGCAGTCGAGGAGACAGAGATAGTAGACAATGGCACAATAATCCTGGCACAGATGTCGCTTAAAGTTGGTATTTGAAACAAAAAAATATGGTATACTCAAGTAAACGCCAGGGGCCCGACTCCGTTTTTCGCCCTTTTCTAGCTCAACGGTTCCGCTCCGTACAACATTTTCTTTGTTCGTCTTCGGAAAAAATTAGCAAACGCCAGGAGCCGTGATCCATCTTTCGCCGCGTACGACCTTTTTTACTTCGTCGTTGAACAAAGTTAGCCCTTGATGCCTTGATCAATATTGAAAATTAGTATTATTGCGTACCAGCATAATTTTTACCTGGTACACGATACAAGAACTTGAAACTTGGTACGTGTACCAGAAAACTGGTACGTCTACAATTCCTACGAGGAGAGCAATTTCGTGTTCATAATATTTTATTATTTCTTTTCTCTTACAACACAAGGCCCACGCTCGAATTTCTTATTAAACCAGTCGACATAAATGTTATCGTATTTTTATTAACGTAACATAGGCTAATCTGAAGCGAAATGCGTATCTAGTCAACTATTAAAGTAATACTAGTGGAATCAGCGGTTCTGCTTGCGTTAAATTATGTATTATTTAATATTTTTAACCGGCTTCAAAAAAATACGAAGGTTATTTAATTCGAATGTATATTTTAAGACTATTCTAAGCGTACGGCTTACTAAATCTGCGCCATGAGGCAGCAATGTTGCCAATTCTACGGCAATTTCCGTGTTCTACGGCTTTCAGGTAAAAAAATCACAAAATCCACGGCTTACGGTCGCAACACTGTGACCGTAGCGAATTCTACGGTTTTTTGCAAATACTACGTTAATTAATTTATCGACAAATATATCAATGATCCGTATGATGATATTTATGTACGTACATTTCAGTTAGTTTAGTTTGAGATGATTTTGTTCGACTATTCTTACTGTTGTTACATTATTAATCGCCCACCGCTACATGTTATGGTTTTATTTTTAATTCATTTACTTAAGTTTTTGACCCTATACTCTTTTTTTTGAGCAGTGACACGGCCGACCGTTGATCTGTTTCCCTATAAACACGGCTTTTTTACCTAACATACACGGCCAACTAAAAATTTGCATTGGCAACACTGTGAGACTGTAATACTATAATATGTAATCCACTAATATCTAATTTCTTGAAGCCTACTCATCGCAGGAACACAACAACAGGTTATTTAACCTCTATCTTCTGTACGGTGGATGTATTCGATCAGTCGGACTGGCCCAAGTAGAAAGGAATTCCCAAAGAGATTTCTGAAGTTAGTGTACGGTGTTAAGTGTTATGCGTCCATGCAAAAGAAAGACGCCCATTGCTGGACAAAGATTGCCACAACGACCGGTCTTGCGCTGCTTTATACTATGTGTTATATTATTAGCTAGCTGTGCCCGCGGCTTCGCTCACGTGGACTACAAAATGCCATCGAGCGGGCACACGCTCCCGGTTATTTTAAAAACAAAAATGCTTATTGTGGGTGTTCCTTAGAAGATAGACATATACTCTTGTTGACTTTTTTTAGGTCTTTTTAATGTGTACAATTATATGGTACATTAATTTGCTATATCTGTTATGGTTTACTCAGCGTAAGCCATTTAAGCACCCGAATTTATTCACCATGATCAGTTTTTTTTTTATTGCGCGGATCACTAATTCTTTTTCTAAAATAAAAGTAGCCAAGTATCGTATATATTTTCATATGCATCTAGTAAAAACTGTTATTTTGACATCACAAACAGACACTTCAATTTTATTTATAGAATAGTTGTATAATTCTAATTATCCTCAAAAAAAAAACATTTTTTTATATTTGTGACAGTCCAAAATGAATAAACACGTTATACCTAATGACAAGTTCTGACAGACATACAGACAAACAAAAAGTGTTGTGTTTTTTATGTAGGGATTGCAGAGACGTGCGCACCTCACGAGAACTGGTTCAGAACGGTACACGAGTTCATCGGCAGAGACCACGGTCGTACACCTTGAGACCCTGACATTAAAAATAGATAGATTAAAAAATGACACAACGCTACGAGCGAGGCTTATTTATCGGAACAGTTTGGAAAATGGAGCTCTTACCTTTCCACATACCTGGTGTGTGAAACAAAAGTAAACTGATTCAGTTTTGAATGTGCTCTTCTCTATTCGAGCTAGCTGTGACGTGGAACGAGATCTTTACTCTTCTAAATTATAGTAATAGAAAGAGATAACATCATGTAAAAGGCTGTTATTTTGGAACAGGTTTTTTGAAGTGTTATTATTTCTCTTGAACAGTAACAGGTGGACTAGGTTTCTAATTTTACCTGTTGATCCTGTTACCCAACGCTATATTCCTTACGAGGTGAGCAGAGATTTTTTAATATGGTGTGACCACAACTTAGTTTGTCTAGAAGGGCAAGGGCCTTGGATCTTAAATCAGCTACCGAAATACACTTATAGATGCTTGGCGACAGATTTTCAACTGAAGAGTACAAGTGGGAAACAGTAAATTCCTTACAGCTAGCCAATTATATCTAAGTGAACCTCAGAAGTTGTTTACGACCGATGGAAGAAAGAGAAGAGAAAAATCCTTTTTTAAACATTCTGCTAGGTGTATAGAATGCATTTTGAGGTGTTATGTAGTTAGCAAAACCACTATAATTTTATGCAAATCAATCCTGAATGGGGATCTAACTTAAAAATAACTAAAAATATACCAGTTTACAATGAATTGCAAAGTCGAGCTTAAGTCACGGCCGCACCATCTTTAATGGAAGCATTTCACCGTATTTCTATTTTAATTTTATTGGCCTTGGACCTTCAACTTCGAAGATACATCAAGGGACTCTTCAAAGCCATTGAAGATGAATTTCTTTTTTGTTAATACATAATTGTTTTGTCATAATATTGTTCGCGGAGTCTTTTGTCTGATAGTTCCAGATATTAGCGCGTTCAAACAAACAAACTTTGAACTACACAATACAAAAAATAAATGTAAAAAAATCCATCTACAATCATTTCGGCATATACCTAAAGGTTTTCTAGCTATTCGCAAAATAACAAACGAATATTATTAAAATGTGAAAACTCACAAACGTAATGTTGATTTCAGACCAAAATAACTCCACGATCAAGTTCTTCAAGACTCGAGTGTCCCATATGATAATTTATGTTTAACCAGAATACATTTCTAAGGGCTAATGAGCATTTATAAGTAAAAGAATGTATATTAAACCAGTCAACAAGAAAAACTCGTTTGTTCCTCTTGTGTTAACAGCCTGTGAAGCTTCAGTAGCTATGCATTCTTTAAGAATCAACACTTGATTATTCCATTTACGAAGGTTTGTTATTCAGACAAATATAAACATTACATTTTATGCTCGACTAGGTGTGTTCGCGACTTCGTTCGCGTGGATTATAGAGTACCGCCGATCGGACATACGCGCAAATCTTGCTTCTCCCGCTCCCGATTATATGTTTATTGTGAGTTATCTTTAGAAGACATACATATACTCTCGCAAACTTTTTGTAGGTGTGTTTAAGGTCTATAATTATGTAGCACATCGATTTGGTATATATCATAAGTCATTTTAGCGTCCGAATTGATACACCGTGTTCATTTCTAATTTTTTTACAACATATGCTATCTACCAGCGAAATTTCCCGTCAAAATTAGTTCAACCATTTCGAAGATTGCCCGGAACAAACAGACAGAAATACAAAAAAAAAAATGTTTTTTTTGTTATAGGTATCATACATACTTTCATATGCATTTAATAAAAAGCTGTTATTTTAACATTACAAACAGACACTTCAATTTTATTAATTGTATAGATTGAAATTGAAAACTTGAATTGAATTGAAATTGAAACTTGAAAATTGAAAACTTTATTACTTTCTTTGAAATGGGATTTCATAACTTCAACTTTTAATGGAAATGGCAGTGGGCGTAGTCCTTGTAACTATATCTACTTGAGATTTGTGATACCTTCACACTAGGCTAATGACCTAATACTTTTATTGTTTTGTTTCTTAATTTTTGTAATTCTTCGTACCCTTTATCCCTTTTAAGTAGGGTCTGCGCATGTTTTTCTCTACCACTTTCCTCTATAGCTCTCATCACATTATTCATATCTTTCATACACATATCATTCTTCGCACAATCCATCCACACCTTCTTCGTCACGTTGAACTCATATTAATTTTAATCTAAACCTCGAACCGGACTCCATACAGCTATTATGCTATTAAATATACTAGCGGTGGCCCTAAGGTCGAAATTCGACCAGCAACTTTTTAATCATAGACTATTTTCTGTTTGACCTTTGCAGTATTCATAAACCTAAACATGATATCTACTCGCTGTCACTTTTCATTGAGTGACAATGTCAATATTTTGAGGGGGGGTCTAAGTTTAATAGAACTGGGGGTAGAATTCGCAGTATTAATTTAATATATTACTAACGGATATTATAGATAAATTTTAGTTTTCTGCATTCCTTCTCTATATAAACTTTAACCATGCCAAATCTCAATCTTCCGTGCACGCAATACGCTTAAAAAGGTGTACAAAGTTTTTGCTTCACGTATAATATAATGATAAACTAGGTATAATTTGCATGTAGGTATATCATGATTGACAACTGTCGTTCTCAAAACCAGAATTTTTAATTATCATAAAACAGCTCAGAATTAGAACACTTCCAAAAAATCATTTGAATACGCGATTTACTCAATTTAAATTTTGCTTTAGAATTTGTTGATCACAAAATTTGTAAATCATAAACTTTCCAATGTAGGACACTTCAATACTGTTCATGCCAAAGGGCACATGGAGAACGAAGTATTTAGCTTAATCATCTCATATATTCTTATTTCATATTAACTATGATCGGTCGAATACTTGAATTCTTCTGAATGCGTTAACGCGCGGGCAGGGTATAGGTAATTGTCAAAGTTTAGCCAATTTCTGTCTTATAGATCTAGCCAAATTGTAAGTTTTTTAATTACAACTATTTAAAATATAAGCTAAAGAATATAGCTAGTGTTGCTAGCTATTTTAGCATCACATTGAAAATATTGATAACAGCATAAGTCTAGTTACAAATTTGCATTGAAAATTAAACGTATTAACGATATATATACATATAACTAGAGATGCGCCGTGTACTCGTTGATTACTCGGTACTCGAAAAGAACTCAAAACTTAAAATAAACATAAAATAAACCGAATTATTCGGAATAGTTACTCGGCAAAACTTATACTCGGCGCATCTCTATCTCTAGTTATAGAAAACATTATTCACAAAATTACATATTATACTTATGCAACAAATTATAATTCAAAAACCCACTAAAATGGCGCTAGCGTAGCAAGAGGGAACGAGACTTTTTCGTGATTTTATAATTTTTACTGTTGTAAAACTGAAATGTCCATTCTTTCTTCTGATCTCTGCCCTCCATAAGTTTTACTTACCAGCTACACGCTTCAGAGAAGATCAAAACGAACAAAATTATAATTTAAGTTTTTATCTTCAATAATCAACTAATATTATTTTTCCAATTCTCCACATCTAGTAGCACCTAACATTCTGCGACAATTAACATAATTTAAGTGACTGGTGGAATGGCTTCTAAAGAAGTTTAAGGACGAATGCCCTATCCCTCGGACTAGTACTAATATGAACTCGGAGTACTGTCGTGCAAAGAAGTGTTTATTAATATTAAGCTTTCAAATATTTTTTACATCCTATTTCTCATGATAAAAATGGAGTCTCTCACTATAATTTATGCGGGAAGATTGATGACGTACATCATTTACTCATGGAATGTGCCAAGGACAAAACCGAAAGGGAGTCGCTAATGAATAGCATGAATTTCAATTGTCAAAATATAGGTATTTGTCACAACATTCTGGCATAACCTAGTTAGGATGATCGTAAGATATTGTATGTCCTAGTATACTATCTTGTCAGCGACTCTCCTGATTAGATTCTAGATAGGATCTAGTTAGGGTATATCGATTTCTGTGAAATAAAAGTCCCTAAAACAACAGGAAACCAGCTAAATCATTAAAAAAGACGCAAAAAACCGACAGCAACAAAACCACAATTAAATTTTTATTTGATTCCCAGACGTTGGACTTCAATGTTTTATAGCCTATGTCACTCCCACAATTAGGACGGAGGCTGCAGGTCGTGGTTAAGAAATAGACATATCATACATATATACGCTCTAAAAAAATAACCCTCCTTTGTCGTATTCGGCTAAAAAAGTACGTTTTTATTACCCACAACACAACACTGAGTGCCATAGGGGGTTCGAATTTATACACTAGTGAATTATCAACTTCATGTTAATTTTAATGAAGCCGAGGCCCTGTGCATCTCACTTGTGATTTTAGATCGTCCAAACATGCCAACAATAAAAAATTAATTGAATTAATTGCGAAACGCTTATGTTTGTGATTACACCGGTATATCCAGTGGCGAAGTCTTAAAACGGATTATTTATTCTAGCATATTCATTTCTCATTACTGATTCGTCGCCAACAGACGCCAGTCGACTTCGTAACTAGTGGCATTTGTCTATAAAACAAGTGCAGTGTAAAATGGATCGAAAAATACTGCTCGTTATATTCGCGGCTACATTTGTTGGGTGTCATGGTGAGATTTAATATCAAAAATTTTATTCAGTCGATTTTTGAAGATCCAAGACTGACCTTAAAATTTCATGTTTATTTTTTTATAATTTTACAATATAGCAAAAGCTATTCTTAATAATTCATGTGAAAATTCTCTACTTTTACCGAAATTTAACCATTTACGTGCGTAAAAAATTAAACATGAAGTTAATTAACCGATTGTAAGATATTTAAAGATTAAATTATAACCAATCGATCAATTTAATCATGATAAGAAAGGATATATTGGGTATAAGTATTAAAAAGTTCTTTATGGTGTTATCACCTTCCGGTCAATATGTTCCTTCTAACGACATCGGGGTCTTCAAGTGTAACGTGAAGAGATATTTATGCAGGCCAGCATGACGGCGGTGACCGCCGACGGATTAGGATCTCTCGGCGACAACCGTTGTGTTAGGATTGTACTGTGCTTACCATCAGGTATAGTACAGTCAATTTGCAAAGCTACTATTAAAAAGAGTTATTACATACCTATTTACCATTATGTAAAAGATTTTTCGTAAATTAGGTCTGGAGCCAACGAATTACGACATAAGCAGAAATAAAGTAAACGGTATGTCTCATTGTTTTATATTTTTCATCACATTCCAATGACATTCTGATATCTGCTTAAAAGTAAACGTGCATTTAAACAGTTAAATTATAATTTTTTATTTAGCATTACTAAACATCGTGCATGTTATTTACAAAATAATACATTCGCAAGTCCCATAAACTCATGTCCATGGTTCGCATTCGCTGTGAATATTAAGAAGTATTTTCACTCGTATGATGTTAACTAGCTAAATTATTAAAAAGGAAACAAAAAAACAACTATAACGAAAACACGACAAAAAAACTATTTTTGTTTTTTTTTTTGATTCCCAGACTTCATACTTAGAAAATTCATCAAGCCTTTTAAACTAGACCGTGCCAAAGAAATATACAAACATACTTACGCTTCAAAAAACATAACCCTCCTTTTTCGTAGTGAGGTAAAAAGGTATTTTTATATTGATATACGAAAGTATTTTCCAAACAGCTGATACTGTCACCCGTATTAATCACGATTTTTGATATACTATATCTAGCTATAATTAGGTGAAACTTATTTTTTTTTATGTACAAAAATAAACCGTAGCAAGAGAAAAAAAACGACCATTTTTAGAATTTTTGTACTTAATTCGAAAACAACCACTAAAAATCGGGCTGATCTAGGATGTATGATAAAGTAACGTAATTTCATGCGAGACTAGGAAAAAAAGTAGTCGATTTTCTTAACTAACCTAGTAAGTATATAGTTTTGTATGTTATAAAATATTTTTTCATAAAAGTATCTACCAATATACTGCAGTGCGCCCAATTCATACGAGTGTTTTCAACCAAAATGTAAAACTGTATTTTGCAAGTGTATGTACAATAGTACAATAAGTACTTACTTAAATTATATTAATTACTAACTGTGCTCCACGGTTTCACCTGTGTTGCTTTTATCCGAAAACATCGAGCCGCGCCGCCAACGCACCCGTGTAGCTTATCATAACAATTGTTCTGACTTCCCGCAAGTACAAATAATTTTAATTTTCCATTATCTACTAAACTGTGTCGAAATAACATTCTTTATAGGGCAAAGTTTAACTTCATAAAATTGTCTTTATGATGAAGTGGGTAACTTTTGTTCATAAGAATTAATATGCTATGCCTAAAAATAATGCTTGTAAATCACTTTAATATTCAATAAATTTTTGTCATAATATAACTTATGGCAGCTTATTTATAAGAGATAGGCATATGCTATCACAGACTTTTTTTAGATATACAAAAAACCATTATTTTTGTAGAACCTTGTATATGAAATTGACATTTTGTACGGGAGGAATATAAAGTAATTTTTTTTTTTTTGTAAAATATATTTAATTAATCAAAGTATGCACCGTTGTTATTTATGCACTTTTGCCATCTCATAGGTAGTTCATTGATCCCTTTACTAAAGAAACCATGGGGGCAAGAATCAATAAACTCTTTGAAGGCGGTTTGGACTGCCGCATCGGAGTTGAATTTTTTCCTTGTAAGAAGTTGTCCAAATTCCGGAGAAAATGGTAATCTGTTGGAGCAATGTCCGGGGAGCACGGTGGATGTCGCAGACATTTCAATTGTAGCTCATCTAACTTAGCGGTCGTTTGTTGTGCAGTGTGTGGTCTTGCGTTGTCGTGAAGCAGCAGTGGCCTAGAGCAATTGACCAATCTCGGTTGTTTAGCAACAATTTTAGAAACCAAAAACGTACCATGCTTTCTTTTGCGACACCAGCGCCGTACACATCATTAATCCTTAGAGCTGTTTCTGACAGCACTGGTGCCACTGTAGAACTTGTACTCGTAAATATACTGATATTTCATGTTTTCTATTGTGCGGTAATAAGCGACGCTAAAGAAAAAAATATGAGGAAAAAATCAAATGAATGACTGTTTTCAAAACTCAAATGTACCAGTTAAATGAACTTATAAATTTGAATTTGGAATTCTTAACAAAAGAGGAGATATTTCAAATCAAAGTGGTCAGTACGACAAAACGCTAATTTCATATGCAAGTACCTAATATTTTTGCCTACCCTTTTTTATCAATAATCTGCGATTAAATCATTTTAATTTCCTTTGATACACCAAAAGTACCACATACCACAAAGCTACCATTAAAAGCTTAATGTTCACTCGATAAAAGAAATAAAGGTAATTAATAAAAAAGTCATACGTATGTAGTTATAATTAAGGATATTATTTATTGCTACCATTTCCTGGTAATTTATGAGTTTATAGTAAAAAATTCGTTCGATTAATACTTTTGTGTCTTTGTCAGGCGTAGTTAGGTAATGACGGAATTGCTTATTTATCTCTAAACATTAAAATTACCTGTTAACATTTATTCAAATACATTAAATTGTCACCTATATCCACAATAAAAAAGTGATCTGTAACACAAAAATTAATGTAGGAAGTAATTTACATATTTTTTAGTCAAACAACTCATTCTCTGTTCATACTTTTTCATGACTCATATTCGACACCCGGTTAGATACAACAGGTAAAATTTCATTCTGTCCAGCTTTTGTTTTATAAATAGGATTTTTTTTTTAATGCGAAGTAGGTACCCAAAGCCGAGCCTTATTGGAGGTAAAAGAGATGCAAAGCAAGCTAAGGGCGGCAAAATAAAAATAAAAATTAGAAAATCGGGTCATGTGAATTAATAGTAGAAAATGGTATGTCTTTGTCTACCGTCTTAAAATTAACCCATATGTGTAATTTTTTTACAAAAACCTAAAAAGTAAAACTACATTTTTATACATATCAGCTGTATCTGACTTTTTTTTAGATGGGTATCTCAATAGGTACATAAAGTATCGCATTACCTATCTTTTTTAATGTTGGCAAGCATGTACTTTTTCCAGGAATCCAAGAATTTTAAAAATAACAATAGTTACGGTCTATATGCTATAAAAACAGCAAATTATATCTACGAAAATTATAATTACATGACAGTTATTTATGTTCATCTGGCTTTCTTACATCAGCAGCAACTCACCATTGGATAAAGACCATTTTCTCATAATATATTTTCAATTTTAATTTACATATTATATGCTAATAGCCTTTGACGTTAAAAATAAGTTATTTAAAACAAATCGTTCATTCAAAGCTCATACTCGTAAAATCATTCACTAACAAATCATTCATCGAAACACATTCACCAACAGGTTTTGGATTAAGGGAATTATGGGACTATTTAATAGGCGGTGATTATGGGCAGTACTACCCCGGATCTTATCCAGGATACCACCCTGGACCTCAAGGACCTGGGCTGTACCCGAGCGGCCCTAATTACGGACAGTATGGACCTCCTGGACCACCCGGCGCACATCCTGGCTGTCCACTCTGCGATTCATCAGTCTACAGTTATTGCTCCCACAAGCAAGCTCATGACGCATGCTGCTGTGGTGGAGGAGGATGTAAGTATTCTTCTAACCTTTATATTCAAGACTTGAAGTCTCTTAAGTTCCTATACACACTTTGGAGTAATAAAAGCTACATTGAGCTTCAGCTGTTGGTGTAAATAAGCATCCAAAGCTTGGTGGTATATCACTATAAGAAAACCTCGAACAATAGATACTCCATGTTCGAATTCACTAATATAGTTCACAGGCATTGAGGCGTTATGTAGGTAGGTACTGTAGTACCTGTGTTCTCGGAAAACCTTATAGTGGAGCATAGTATCATTTATTTTTCTCCTCTACGACAAGGCGCGAGTTACGTTTTTACCAATGTCAAAGTATCAGTTGTCACAGTGACAGTCAAGCGATAAGACAAAGACACTAGTACCTATTCTAATTTGAAACTGTTGTCATATCAGCTTGTTCAGTTTTAGCTCATTTTTTTTAAATATTCTTTTATATACAACAAAGGTGGTAAACAAGCATACGGCCCGCCTTATGATAAACGGTTACGATAGCCTATGGACGCTTGTAACGTAACACGAAAATTGATTTCCGTAACTATTACAAAATGCCACCAAAAAGGATGCAATAACGCAAAAAAAATCCCAACCAAATTCTCTCCAAAACCTCCCTTGAATCACAAGTGATATAAACCAGTTTTTTGTTTGGTTCCAGTTCAATTCAACTGCCTGAACAGTAACTGTAAGTTTCTATACGCGAACTCCTGTCAGGAACACGACATGATTACCAACTGCTGTTGTGTGGACCTACACAAGAATGCACCAGCTAATGCTCCTCCTATCTCCGGACCAGTTATCACGCCTGTAATTGTTTAATTTTGTTTAGTCTAAGTATCTACTCGTTATAATTATGCTAAGATATGTATTCGAAACCAGTACAATAAAAATTGTATTAAGAAACAAGTTTGTTCTTTTTAACCAATTTCAAAAAGAGGCGGATGCTCAGCCAACTTAACTTCTCTGTTTATGAACCGATTTGGATGTTTTTTTTTGTTTGGTAGGCCGATAGGGGATAATACCTCAAGGGTGGTCCTATTTTAATTTCATTGGCATTGTAATATCAACTTAGAAGATACACCAGGGAATTATTCAAAATCATTGAAGTTTTTTAAAATTATCTTGTAGTTATATTTTTAAATTTTAAATATATCAACTATCAGTGAGGCTTATTTATCCTAACAGTTTGACCTTGAAAATGTTATCAGCAAATTAAAAAAAGGTATTGCTAAATATTATTGTCTACCTGTTCCACATACTGGTGTGTGATAGGTTGGAAAATGCTCTTCTCTATTCAAGCGTAAGGATGTTTGTTTTTTTAGAAAGAGACAAACATATCTCTTATTTTACCCGTAAAACTCGCCCCTAATAATGTCTTAATAAACTATTTAAATATCTGTTACATCCAATAAAGTAGATACATTACACAGTGGACGCGCGTAGGGCCGGATTATATTTATCTATTATGAAGTGTTAAGCCAGTGGTTGGCAAAGTGCGGCTACAGAGCCGCGTGTGACTCTTTGGCCAAGAAATGGAAGCACATTGTTCGCATTAATAAATATTTATTAAGTATGACATTTAGTTTTATTTAGTGTACTATTTATTTAGTGTAATAAAAGTTTACTCAACAAGCAGATTTTAATTGTTGTAATATTCATATTTGGCTCATTGGCTAATAAGTTTGCCGACCACTGGTGTAAGGTAATGATTCCAGGGCCCGGACCAGCACCAGCACCAAAAATAAAAATCTTCAATAAGTGGAAAAAACTTGCGAGTGAATATTAAATCTGAAGAATTATATGTAAAAAACCCTTAACAATTTTTTTATTACATCGCATATTTCAGTACATTTCGGAACGCATTTCAAACTATTATAGTGAATGACAAACCGATTTAATAAAAAAGACGCATATATAAATAGATTGATGGTATACTTTCGTAATTAGGACATAATTATCAAGGTAAATTATTAAAATGGAAACAAAAAACCCGACTGCAAAAAAAAAACACTGAGTATTTTTTCTTTTTATTTGATTCCCAGACATCTTACTTAAATATTATATAGCCTATGTTACTCCCACAACTAAAACGAATCTAACGACTCATCGTATGCGAAAATCCATCAAGCTGTTTAGTCTAAAGAGCGTGCCAAAGAAATAGACATACATAAATATGCACGAAAAACATAACCATCTTTTTTCGCAGTCGTTCGTTCGTTCAATCGGTCTTTGCAATAATGTACTATTATGAAATTAGAAAAGGGTAAAGGAGCCCCGAGAAGTGCATTGCCTAGAGACCCCTACATTGTTGATCCGGCCTGAACGCAAGGGATGTGACATTCTTGGCAAGTTACAACCATTTAAAATAAATGTATGACATACTTTGGTTTCAATTACACACAATATGAGACCAACATTTATTGCGAATAAAAACAAATACTATGAAATTGAATCCAGCTAGAGTAAGAACGTACAAATGTTATGCCAACTCACAGGTGTTTCATACTATGGCAAAAAAAGACTAAGTTAGGCTTAAAGGACGTGTATCAAGAGAACTTAAAAAATAATGTTTTCGCGCTTGTTTGGTTTGGCGAGTTTTTGCCGGGATCTTGGAAGTGTTATACATATAGGTACTTAGTGGTTTTTGTTTTAATTCATAAACTTGTTATTTGGTCCTTTATTATGTAATTTTGGCGGCATTTTACGTGATGAACTTTAGTTACTGTGCACAAGTGATGTGGATTATAAATAATAACTGGGAACATGCATTTTAATTTACCACAAGAACTCCCTGGAAAGTTTTAACAAGGGAGCCGCCATCTTGTTGAAGCTATGTTTGAATATTGCAAAATAATTGGATATGTAGGTATATTCTATAAACATGACTTTGGGAAAAACTATCCAGTTAGGTAGATTCAATTACGAGAAAGGGTCAATCGTTGAATCCATCTCGGCTGGGCAGCGTTAGGGAAGCTACAGAACATATCATCAAAGATACTGCAGTGTCTCAAGACGAAAGCCTTTGACCAGTGTGTGTTGCCAGAGACTACATACAGAAACTATAAAAATTCAAGTGCTGAACCCAAAAAGACTATTTAAGAACTTTCTTTAAATGTAATAATAACATTTAAAGCGGTCACAATTTTTTTTTCATTGTACACGAATTACTAAATCATTCTTAACTATATTTATTATTCTATCACAAATATACGTTGGATCTATACAACTATGTTACTACGTAATACAGCAAGGATCTTAATTTAAAATGTCCCGAATAACCAGCGTAAAAAAAACTTCTGAAGGAGACTAGGCATATTTCCTCGTAAATTGTTCTCAAAGTGTAAAAAAAACTATCTTCGCTACATCGTGCTTTTAAATATCTAACTATCACCTATCCAACTACTAACTACCTAAAGACTATCGTATAATATTAAGTCTGTTAAAAAGAATAGGTACCTACCTACTAAAGAATGTGTATTATGACATTTAGTGTAATGTGTAATTTATTTGAAGTGACATACGTTTTCCTCGTAGACGATAAAGGAGCCAGAAAAACAGAAACATCGACATAATAATTAATATTTTCATGTAAAACTCATAGTATACTACTATTGCCATACCAGGTGCGTGTAGTTTCAATAATGCAAACATTTTATTGTAAAATCATTTATTTTAGAAATTATTTAGGTATTCTAACTTAATCTAAACGCAAGATCACTTTTATTTAAGTCGAAAGTGTTCTATTTTATTTATATATTTATCACCATTTCTATTAAGCTGTTAAAAGCACAATTTCAACACCAAACTCAATCAATGCTTTTAATATGAATAGTATCTATTTTTTAACAATTAATTTAAATTTTAAGTTACCAATCGATGTATTCATCCTATTGTGTTCGCCAATTAATTTTAAAATAAAAGTGTTTTTATACAGCTACTTTTAAAACTATAAGTAGTTATATTTGTATATCAAAAAACAATTTGCTAAGAACACAAAAATCTATGATAGCCATGATAGGCTACCACTCAAAAGTAGATTATATACCAAGTTATATTCCTCAAGCATAAATTGCCATTTATGTAAAATATATGGAGGCGAACTGATTAAATAGGAGTACATTTGCTTTTTTAATTATTATCTTATGTAGGTTTATATAATAAGTAAAATTCACCTTTGTGTTTTCCCAATGTAAAAGTTAAACAATTTAGGCTCGCTATACTTGAAACTTTCTTTATTACTTCGTGCTGTAGAAAATTTCGCCAGTGTCTTTAGACATATTTATTTCTTTACTATTCATTATTATATCTTCTATACAATGGCGTATCAAGGTGCTGGCAAGGGATCTGCCCTCCTCCCAGCAGGGTGTGAGTAAGCGAAGTACTGGCTGACCTGACTCGCACGCCATGTAAATACTTCAACATTATACTAAAAACTGCGCATATCAGTTCAATCAATCAATCAGTATCAGTCAAACACTATATCAGTGCCATCTAGAAGCAAATAACAAATATTCGGTTGAATTACTACTATGTAGTACAAAATTGTAACGCTAGATGTCAATTTATTTCTTAATGTTGTTTGAGCCTTTACAATTTTTCGCATGTACTATGCAGTACACAATCCTGTTGTTAATTTAAAATTTTCTAGCAGGTTACCATGCCGCTTTTGTGGGTTTTAATTAAACTTTAGATATAGGTAACACTGTGCTACGCCGCGCAATTGCGCTAACTCAACTCACTGCGCCGGATGTGTCAACTCGCATATTCCAAATGCATTGGCGCATAACGCACTTCGGCGCAGTTTTCAAAACATGATTAAGTGGAAATTTTTCGTGGCTTGGTAGATGCACGAGTCTATAACTATAAATTACTTTCTCTACATTACACGATCTAGTATAAAAATATAAGTAGGTAATAGATAATTGTAACCCTTTGTAAATTTTACTGGAAATTTAGTTTCGTGTGAAGCAGCTCAGTACGATTAAGAACTCCAAGATTACTTAGATAACGTAAACTCCTTCATTTCTCATTTCTCAGCCTGCGTTAAATTCCAGATGGCGCCCGTTTAGCGCCTCACTTGGTGCGTAACATTTTGCATTTTGCTCATAGAGTTGACGCAGGGAATTTTGCCGAGTTACCCATGTCTAAACTTTAGTTATAATTAAACTAATATTTTATAACACACAGTATAACATAAAGTGTGATTATTCAAAGTATAAATTCTCCTTCAAAAAGCAGTCCTATTAACAACACTTACATTTTTGCAGTGATGAGTTTAAATTCACATTTGTAGATGTAGAAGATATTTAATTCCAACTATTTTTAATAACATACCGTGTGAAATAGAAAGTAACTGCTTTACAAACGGATCTTTATAAAAAAAAAAAAACCAAGTGTCTTTGTGAAGATTTTTGTATAAATCTTAGTTTAGGAATAATTTAAAAATAAAACGCAACACTAAATAAATAATTATGTTGAAGGGAGCTCTACGTCTGCCAAGAAACTGCGATACAGTTTGGCAGATATAATATTAACTGTGTTATTTGAGTAACTATATGAATAAATGATTATTTTTATTCTCCGGGATGAAAAGTTCACTTTTAGTCCCTGTCACGCGGGAGAAAAGTACCCGATCTCTCCCGGTGAGATGGCAAATGTGCGCATGCGCGTACTTTACTTTATCTCCCGGTAACCTAGCAACTGCGTGTTATAAAATATATAAACTTTTCATCCCGGAGGAGAAAAAAATTGTAAACGCACCTAGGGAGAAAAGTAGGACATCCCCACCCGCGATTGTCGATGTGCGAACCATACGCGCGGGCGTGAATGTCCTACTTTTCTCCCTCGGTGCGTAATATACTATTTTTTTTAACCCACGTACTAACCACTTTTTTTGATAACATACATGGATGTCTTTGTAGCCCCAAAGACAAACAGAAGGGTGTCATAAGTCTAACGTACTATCTGTGGCAAAACAGCTCCAAACGGCTGAGCCAATTTTGATCTAGTTTTTTTTAATTGAAAGGTGACTTCATCGAGTATTCTTAAATATGATATAAGAAAATCTGTTCAGCCATTTAAAAATTACCAGTTCCTTTCTAGTTGATGAATGAATGTAAGCACCTTCGACAGGTCTTAATGAGTCGAAATTAGGTATTCTGTTACTTCAATTATATTATAAGAACATGGCAACCTGGAGCTGATGCTGCAGCATCATCTGAAATATGCATGATGAACAACTCCTTACCAATTTACAGCAGCGGTATCATGTTTGGGCTCAATGAATAGGTTGTGTCAAGGCTTTTAACTTTTTAAGTTTTCAATTATTACATATTCTGAAAGCATAGAAAAAGTAAAATTTTTTTTTTTGTAATTTGACATGTCCACATTTTAACGCCAACAAATGATATTTATTATCCATAACAAGCAATCGAAAGATATCTAGGCACTAAGATAGCAAATCTATTCCGCAGACATGTAGTGACTCCCTTTACTTTTAACGTGTTACGTTTGGCCACGTGAGAAAGCGAGATGGATAGAGTTAGAAGAAAAACACGTTTCAATTGATAATCTCGAAATATTGCAATTTAATATATAATCAAATGTACCAATACTGTTGTAAATTACCAAAAAAACATTTGTTAAAGTATAAAATTACTCTTAAGTTGTATCATTGCAACAGTTTCCATTTAATATGTAAATTTTGAACCTTTGTTCAATGTAATTTAGTGATCGTTTCAAACGTCTCATCCAGTATACATTGATACAGTGACGTAGCTAAAGAACGGCGACGTCGGGGGCACTCCGCCCCAGATGCCACCCATTTAGGAATGACACCCGACAACCGTGAAAAAAATAAAAACACAAACCCAAAAGGTCCTAGGATTTTTGTCTATAATAATAAAAGATGCGAGTAAAATGGCCATCTAACTAGGAGGCCTCTATATATTTTACTTTTTCTGCTCTAGCCGCCCCCAAAAGCGCCATGTACCGCCCCCAATGCCACCCGTGCTAGCTAGGCCACTACAACGATATCGTTAATATAAACAACTATACACAGAAAATATAGACTTTTTGTTATTCGATTCCTGAAGCTAAACAACAAAAACACTATAATTCACAATATCTTATATCTAGGATGTCTATTATACATAGCGTGTAGTTCGATTTCACAGGGGCCTTGGATTTCTTATAACGATTTCAGTCCGGTAATAGTTTCTCACGGTTGGTCTATTTAAAATTTGAGTATCTAGTATATTCCCTGACTTGTGAGGATGTGAGTCTATGTCACTAGAAATATACAAGATACCAGCTTGAAATCTACATTGGAACGGCTAATACTATATTATATTTTTGTCAACGCACGAGATAAAACGTAAAATAACAGAAGAGTGCAGTCGGGTGAAACCTGTGGAATGAAGATCTTATAACTGTAGGTTTTTAACTGCTGCATATATCTTCGTTTCTAAGGCGCTACCTCCACGAGAGAGTTTATCACGGCGATATTCTCGTCTTGCCACTTCGTTCTATAACAACTCTATGAACGTGTCTCCACACGGCGATGTGACGAAACGTGACGTACTCGCAGCAAAACGATAGTACACGCGGCAATCAGTCGCGAATCACCACGAATCGTTGCGGTCACGCCAATAGAAGAAACATTGACTTGTAGAGATCAACCGACCATAGCAAGATGGACTCGCGGCGATACACTCGCTCGTGGAGGTGGCGCCTAAATTCGCGTAAACTTACTTAATTAAAGCAGGAACACTGATGAGGGAGAAAGAACATGAGGAAGTCTGAACCTTTGAGATATGTTCTTCTTTTAGAATTAACGGAGAAAAATATGTATAGATTATGAATTGGAGCAAATGTTCCTAAGCCTACGAAGCTATAAGGTTTTAGTATAATATAAAAAAGAAGTAAATGCATAAAAACGCTCAAAAAAAAAAAACAAAAACCGTCCATCTGAAAGGCCGATATTTATTTTATTTTAGTGCTCTGGCCATATTCAAAAGCGACTGTCTGCCCCTTGGGAACTTGCCACCTTGAGCCATGGCCCCATAACACAAAAATAACACCCCTGTGGATTCGGAAGGAAAAATAAAATAGACATATTCAAGAGGCAACATGTCATGGCCTTCTATTGTAACATTGAAATTAATATTTTTCATCGCTGCTATTTCACGAGTGATAAATGAAAAACTGCTACATTTTAAGAATAATATACACAGCAAGTTTTTCATAATTTCCAGTTGCTACAAGTACCAAGTGTTTCCGTGAAAGATCTTTTATACCAGGGTCACAAACTGAAGTGTTGCAATTATTATATTAGCAACGTCAAAATTATCGTATTTTCGTTCGAAAGTATGAAATTGTCATACATGTACGATAATTATCGTACGATTATTAACTGTTTTATACACACATCGTTTATTTTGATTCATTGTATATTATAAGGTATATGGAAACTGGCAGTAATAGAAATTCAAAAATATCACGTGATAAGCTACCATTTTTTCATATGAAAAATAGCCGAGACACGTGAAATGTTACTTGCATATAACTAATCGAGTTTCCGTCGAAAATAGCTGCCATCTCTCTTCTCTAGCTATTTACTGACACGAATTAAAAACTATTTGTCCGTTTAAATTTTTATCCCGTGCGATAACACATTGAGTATAATACAGATCAGCCTGAATTCATAAAATGTAAAATACCATATAATCACTAAAAATATTATCATTTAGAGTCTCGACGTACACGTTTCGGTTTCCGAGCGAGTCGCAGTCGCGGACTTCGAACATGCACTAACGCATCCTGTAGTGATTCTTCTCATGAACTTGGCACAGCTCCCCTTTGAAGTCGATCTCGATCTCGAAATCCAGATCGCGGTTGTTCCTGGCGTTCTGACGCATCGAGAACGTGCCGGCAATCTCTTCGAATTTTTTCACCTGAAGTACAAAATAAATAAATAAAAGAATGTAACCGTTGCACTTTTAAAGTCGCTAAAATACATGGAACACTTAGGGAGGACCGTTTGCGCTGGTACGGGCATGTGATAACCATAAATGACGAAAATAAACGTGAATATAGAAGACGCTACCGGCTACAAGCAATAACAAAACAACATAATAGCGAGTAACACAACAAAACAAACAACGCACAACCATACGGTTTGGCGCAGAAGTACTAGAAGAGCTGAGTCCAAATAAATTAGGATAATTAATATCCAGGAGAACAAAGAAGTACAAAAGAAAATTACATCAAAGGAATTGCATTAGTAAATTGAAAATACAAAACTTTTTAATTTATATTTAAAAACCCTGAATTCTGTATTTAAAATCTTACAATTCAAGTTATTATAAGAAAAAAAGAAAGGGTAGCACGAATCTGGCAACATTATTTTCAAGTTTAACAATAGTGATTTTTTATTTAGCCCATGGGATTATGCATAAAGTGGTAGAATATTTGTCGTATATTATTAACATTAACCAAATTAAAACATTTAATTTAACTCGCTCTTAAAGAATGTGAGTTAATTACAATTAGCCTCCGAAATGGATTTATCGTAAACACATTTAGGTTCATCTTGCACGAGACATACAGTGCGCTGATTTAGATACAAAAAATTAGCGAGTTGTTAAAGCAGTCTCTGCATTCCATTTCACGTCTTGATGAGTTTCATAACCCGAAAAGTGCGATGACTTATAAACTTATCACTTAGATTGAATTGTGCATAGTTGGATGTCATTGAATGTTGTCTGTAAAAAAATAACCCAAAACTCGAAGATGTGAGAAATCTGGTAAGTGTTAATACACTGCTGGCCCTTATGATGTCTCTGTTCCTTTAGTCACATTTAGGGGTGCTAAATGCCATTTTTGGCTATTTAAGTTTGACAGTTTAACATATTTAGCAACTAGTTTGTCTTTGAAAAAAATGCTAATTTTGTTTAACCATTTTAAACGTGTTGAAAGTATATTTAAACATGTTACACAAGTCGCCCTAAATATCAAATCTTGCAACTACGTGATATTGGCGAAATCGTGTTACTACACACGGTACCATAAAGTAAAGAAAAAGAAGAAAATGGAGTAGGCATAGATGATGATAGTTGTGGTCCAAAAAAATTAATTAAAAAAATTGATTTACTTACAGTCATGTAATCGTCGAAATAGAAGACAGTCTGCTTCCAATGCGTATAGGGCGCCTCCGGGGCGGTGCTGAATCCAAGCCTCTTGTGTGATTTCATGAACTCAACATTGAAGAACGTCACCAGCGCTTGAATGAAATCATTACGTCGCACCTAAAAGAGCTCTATATATTGTATCCATAGTTCTGTCACAAATCATGAGTACAAACTATAGTCAGCGCGCGAGTTGAATGCAGTAGGGGCCTGAGGTGAAAAACGGGAGAAACTCCCAACCTTTCACACGCCTCGCCTCACGCGTCTGCACTGTAGTGATGTGAGTGCTATCTGTGACAACTATAGTATCCTAACATAGGTATGAACCGTCTCGATAAAACAAATATATGAAAATGATCTCAATCAGTGAAGTTGATAATAACAATCACTAATTCACTAACAGCCATGTTCAATAACATATCTGAGTTTACTATCCCCGATTAGAACAAATTTGTGATAAATACTATCTTTAACTTAAGACAGATATCGACTTCCCTCTTGAATAGATATTCAAGCTATAGGATGTGGATATATATTAGTTGGATAGGAAAAATTATTCATTGATAGGTTATTGAAAAAAGGTTATATTTATCTTGCCGGCGGCATAGCCGTCGGGAATTTCCCGCGCGACTATGCCGCAGAAATCGACAGTAACCCGCAAGCATCATTTCAGATGTGACAGTTGCCGGCGGCTCGTTTTCTGAGACAAGCCCGGCGCGGCTAAGGTTTTAAAGACGAAAGATTCATATACAAATAATCTTTCTCATATCAAAACTTTTATAACGAATTCTCATATTACGCGATTTCAATCCTTCGTATAACACGTGTATTCCCCCATATAACGACGGGATTTCCCACGTTATATTTCTGTACTCACAGATTTGAGAAAAAGACGGATGGAGCCGGTCGGAACACCAAAATATCCTATTATATTAAATAATATTCGATTTAAAACCCCTTTAAGGAGAAAAGTAAAACGTGAATCATTTGTACATAACGCGTTATAGGGGGGTCGTACAAGCGCGCTATACGAGAATACTCCTACAACGCGTTTTCTTATAACGTGAAACAAATCTACCGTGTTATAGGGGGGGATTACTGTATGTATATATAGAATGGTTAACAAAAGGATGTTCTTTTTTACATTACCTGAAGGTGAAACTTGGATTCAAAATTAAGATCCTCTTTCTTAACAGTATACAAATCGATTTCTTTCAATAAACATGAATTTGTAACCACCTGAAACAAATTTCATATATTTATATTGTAGCTTAGCTATACAATTAATAAAATTGAAGCGTCTGTTTGTAATGTCAAAACAATCTAATCTCCTAAACGGTTGGACCGATTTTGACGGGACTTTCACTGGTAGATAGCTGATGTTGTAATGAGTATCTTAGGCTACTTTTATTTTGGAAAAAGAATTAGGGTCCCTCGCAAATTATAAAAAACTGGTCATGGTGAATAAATCCAGGCGCTTAAATGGGTTACACTAAGTAAAACATAAGAGATACATCAAACCTAGTTACAGAATATAATACAGTGTAAACTCCTTATAACGTAACTCAAGGGACTGAGCATTTTTTGTCGTTATAGTCGTTATATGGAGTGGAGTTTCAATATGTGGGTTTTAACGCAAACCAACCAAGTTGGGCTCACTTCAACGTTATAGGGAGTTTATCGTTATAAAGGATAACGTTATAAAAAGTTTACACTGTATTTAAAAAAATATAAACGTAATGTTAAAAAAACAGCTTATATATATTTAGGATTAGGTTGAATAAAAAATTAGAATGTTTATTCACATATTTTTTGTATAAATTTTTTAAATAAAATATATTTATCGAATTTTGTTCTTTATAAGATAACTATTTAGAATTAAAAAATATATATTAAGAAGGAAACAACAAAACCGGACTGCAACAAAAACACTTGACTAAAAAACATATTTTTCTATTTTGTGTTTTTATTTAATTACCAGACATTGTACTTAAATATTATATAGCCTATTTCACTCCCACAATTAAGACAAATCGAAGGACACCCCTTATGTGAAAATACATCAAACCATTTAAGCTACAGAGCAAGCTAAAGAAATAGTCCTAAATACATATGCTCAAAAAACATAAAGGTCCTTTTTCGCAGTTGGGTAATGAATAAAAAAAATTATTATCATCCTACCTGTTTTGCATCAACAACATCGACCAGTGGTTCTGAGATGGCCACCTTCCTGATGGAAGACATATCGAAACCGTAGACATCATCCCACCAGTTGATCTTCTCATCCTTGTACTGACGGTCCTCAATACCACAGATGAAGAGAGTACATCTAAAAGAAATATATGTATTGTCAAACCACAAAAAAAAAAAAATTACTCTGGAATTATTGTGATACTATTTATTGAAGATGGGCTATCAAGTGAAAAGCAATAAGAGGACTACCCCAATAACAAAAAACTAGGGGGCTTAGGGGGTGCAACATCATGAGGCCCCAACAATGTTATCAAATGACAGGCTCGTTTTTTTTCTCCATTTATAATTTATTCTAAAATTTTATTTTAATATTTTGCTTTATGTATAGGACCTTTAACAAAATATTGCTTCTTTTTGGGATTTGGTTATCAATGGTATGATGGTCTTGGGGGGAAATTATTATAAGAGTTCTAGAGTTGCACTTTTACACACCATCAGGCATAACTGCCACTTGGTCATGCTACTATTAAAAAAAATAGATTCCAGGACCAAACACATGGGACATCTCTCAAGTATTTTCATTCAAGTTAATGTAATTTACTCTCCATCCATTCTGTCTGCTCTAGTAGTGCTATAGAGTGATAGTAAATTTCGCCTCTTTCCGCTACGAAGAGACTAAAGACATTTCTGGCAAATTGACTTTTTGCTGCACTCTTACTTAGTTTTACAAGATTTTTGTTTAAAACCAGGTTATAAAACAAATTTATTTTTAAAATATGAGAGCAATCTTATAAAACAAACTATAAAATACATAATACATTGTATAAACTTGAGCAAATAAAGTATAAAAACAAAAGAGTCATGTAAGATTTTTTTTTTTATCTTTGCACAAAGTATGTCATTTCAAGTTATGCCCTTTGTAGTAGAAAAAGTTGAATTATAAAGCAATATAACCAATTACAGAATATCAATCAACAATGATTATAAATAAGATTAAATACCTGTCAGGGAACATGATGCCATCAGGTTTGAGCCATTTGTCACGCGCATACAGCACTGTGTCAAGCATGCTCTCATAAAATAAACAGTAGCCCATCCATTCCGATATTATTATGTCAACTTTTTCCACTGGTAAGTCTACTTCTTCAACCTTATAGAAATAATTATACATGATTAAATATCATTTTTCTTATAACAACATCTAGTAATATTTTTGGTCTATCTATTAATGGATTTGCATCCAACAATCTAAAGGATTTATTTCCCTACATCTTTATCCAAATTTATTTTTGTTAGTGAAAAACAATAATTAAAGCTATTATACTATAAATTATTCACTAATCATGTTCAAAAGTGTAACCAGATTTTACACAGTATTTACTAAATGGGATTTAAACATGAATTCTCCCTTTAACTATTTTTTATATCATGTAAAAAATCAAGTGTTTGTTTTATAATTATAGACTATTTTTCTATTTATTGATTCCTTAATTTTTAAACTATCCTAAATTATAAGTTATTACAAATATTTTTAGAATATTTGAAATAATTTGAAAACCAACTTTATTTACAAAAAATATTTGTTAAATCATCATTATTGATTTTCAATATATGTAATCAAACTGATCTTAGGAGTTTAAATATATTTTTTATTAAGTTTACATTTGGAAGTTTTTAGCAGGATATTGAACTGTTATGAAGCGGTTTTTATTTTAACTCATATATGTTATTTGGCCCTATATTATGTCATTTTTTCGGCATTTTACGTTATGTAGTTTGGTTACAGTGTACACGTGAAGTGGATTATAAACAATAACTGGGAACATGCATTTTAAGTTTCCACAAGAACTCCCTGGAAAATTTTAACAGGGGAGTGGCCATCTTGTTGAGGCTGTTTGAATATTGCAAGATAATTATAGATGGATAAATATTCTATACATATATGTGACATTGGCAGAGTTGTGTAAGAACACATTTGCCATTTAACAAAATAAAGGAAGTTTACAATTTGCATATTTTTTTTTGTGAATCATCATTTTGATCTCTTTTTCATCTCTAAATCAATGAAATTACCAATTTTAAGAACAATTAAAACATTAATCTATGACTCTTTACGCAGCAATTTCAATCAGTCAATCTTTTATTAATTTTTCTATTAAGTAAAAACTGAAAAAATATACCAATAAAACTATAAAGGGTATCCATTTAGCTCACCTTTCCCTTAACTATTTCAATGACATCACTGAGTCTGTTTGCCTCAACAATTTTACGAGCATAGTCAACTATGTTGG
Source organism: Saturnia japonica (assembly GCA_033032175.1). Lineage (NCBI taxonomy): Eukaryota > Metazoa > Arthropoda > Insecta > Lepidoptera > Saturniidae > Saturnia > Saturnia japonica. The sequence goes on from CM065325.1 coordinate 14,549,970, forward strand.
AGCACTCCACAGCGATTACTTTTGTAGCGCCCGCCTTCGCAGCAAACATTGAGAGAATTCCTGTTCCACAGCCAATATCTAATACTGTCTGTTTAGAATAATGTATGAACATTACAATAAAGAATAAAGTTAATAGTTTAAATGAGAAAAATAGACTAAATTGTAATTTTTATATTCTAGTGGACAATAAGAAACATTTACAGAACATATTCTTGCTAATAGTCATTTATTTGACAACAAATCCTTGTATTTTACCATAGGATCCAAGGTTATTTAAACACTATAATAGTATCTCTCGAAATATACTGCAAAAAATATAGTTTGCAAAAATATACCAACACTAAGGTAAATTATAAAAAAAGCTGTTTAGTGTAATGATTTAATGTATTATTGAAGTAATATGAGTACATTTTGTTACTCATCATACACTGTGTAATGTCAGTATTTTAAATAATTGAAGAAAATAGTATATGAAATTAACATTGTCTATAATGCCTGCCTGGCTATCTACCACCATCAAGTTGAAAATCTGTCACAGAGCCATTATATGTATTCCACAGCTTCACTTGAGAGCCAATCCCAGTTGCAACATTGTTATATAGTCACTTAACATTAGTTGAGATTGTGATGAAGAAACACATAAAATTTGCATTTACTGCATTCCTTTTTAGAAGATATATTTTTATCTATTTTGTTCAATAATATTTGGCAACCCCAACTACATCCAACATATTCTAATCCATTAGTGTACTAGACATGCGCAAAACAGTACTCTATGAAGTAATGCCATATGGCATGACATTTTGTGCTGCGTAATATGGCATTAGAGCAGTACTCAGTACTCTAAACATGACCCGTCCGAAATAACGCATTAAGCTTAGGCATACATATAGCCCGCTAACAATTACGTATGTGCTATTGTACTGAATGTTCTGATGTCATAAATAGACCTTTTATTATTGCCTATTTGTAGTTTACTTTTACGAGTGACGACACGGCGTTATGAAAACGCAAGCTTTATTCTGCTTTATTGAAAAAGTTGATTTTCCTTCAAACTTAACCATTATGTGATTATGAAATATTTCTAATAGTGGTGGGCGATTATGAGATATAGTAATGTTATCATTCGATAACTCGAAATATTTTAAACATTACAGTACACTTCAGTACTTACGTACAGTACTTAGAACGCGACAGACCTATCCTTTAACCTCTTGCTATGGAACGTCATGTTTAGAGTTATGTGACATGCTAAATTTTGTTGAGTTATAGGTACTGTTACAGTACGCGGTCGTGACATATTACGCATAATACATGACTCGCAGTACTTACACATGTCTATAGTGTACATAGGCCACTCAATCAAATTCCTAGCGCAACACATCTAGTTGCCATATATTTACTCCCTAGGCAAACTACACACTGCTTGCAAAAGTTAGATCTCCAATCAAGAACTGTAGTAATATTGTGCAGATGTCTGTTTTATGATACATTTTTTAGGCTCAACCTGCTTCTCATTTAGGATGATGTTTTGTTGTAGTCTAATATATTATCTCAATAAGGATTCTAAGAATCAATTACACAAATACACTCCAAGCATCACTTTTTATATTTTCACTTTTTAGTTAGTGAATAAATAAAATACAAAATACAAATTACTCCGCATCACAGATCAATATCGGTATCATGCTTTGAAGACTTCCTTGACTCACTGCTACAGGTGAAGATACAACAAAGCATTCCAAAATCTATTGTTTTCAATAATAAAAAACTTTAAAGAAAATATTTGAGCTCTGTAAACATATTCTATAAGACTAATACTTAGAACTTACTTTTCCTTTAAACAAATGTTTATTGTGGTACATAGCATTCCTGTAAGTTAGTGTTCGTACTTCATCTTTTAACATTTCTTCGTGGATACCGAAATGTGCGTAGGAATCGAAATAGTAATCTCTCGAAGTCATCTCCTCCGCGGTAACGTTCTTGTCAGGTCCTAAAACATCGCAAGAGCGATGTAAATCTATACTTTATGAAGCACGTTTTTAAAAACCCGACATGGGCGCCATTCACCGGCGTCCAAAAAACATGTAAAAATCTCACCATTCTCAGCAACAGGCGTTGACGCAGCTGAAGTACCTTCTTGTGCGACATCCATGCTTTCCATTTCAATTATTAAATGTGAGAAAAGTTTTAATTTTACTTTTTATAACCTGAAACTAGACAACGCCGAATCGATCTGTCAGTGCCTAACGAAAGTATAAACGCGAAATACGACTAACAGTTCGTAAAATTAGATGAATTTACTTAGAACAAGTAACTTACAGCTAAATACTAGATTACAAAAAGAACTATCACACGATAAAACAATGGTTTTTAACAGAAAATGCTCGAAATCGTTTGATACGAACAACGAGCTTTTTTCACCAGAATTGAAAGACAAAAAAAATGTTGCCAGAGAGTAAAAAGATATACCATAATCAAAGAAAATTTTTACAATAAAAAAGGTACCTACCTACTCACGCGGGACCTTTAAATTTTAATTCAATAACTTATTCATTTATGTTAGTTGGTATTGTAAAGAATATTTTTTGTGGCATATTAAATTAACTAGTTTTGTTCACAAACGAAGTGGATTATAAATAATAACTAAGCATGTATTTTAAGTTGCGACAAAAATTGAACATTTTTAACAAAGAATCCTAGCCGCCCAACATTGTAAAGTTATGATTGTATAAAGATTAACAGAATATTACAAACATTAGACTTAAATGACGTGTATCCGTTGGCCTAACATTTAAAAACAATCACAATAACTTCCGCGTACTTAAATCACTTCTAACGAGTTTTTGGCGGAATCTTGAATTGAAAAGTTGTTTTAATTTTTAATTCATTCGTTTAGGTTTTTTGACCCCTATATTACCTTTGTACTATTGGTGGCATTTTGCATGATACACTTCAGTTTTTGTGCTTATGTGAAGTGAATTATAAATATAAAGTACGCGCATGCATTTTAAGATGTCACTAAAACTCCTTAGGTATTTCTGACAGGGGAGCAACCGAGCAACCATATTGTTAGAAGACCCCACTATGTATCATAGAAAATTTCACAAAACATTCTAAGCTATAATTCCCACTCTAGCTTTAAGCGGAATGATGTTGGAGGCGGGAGGCAACTTTAATACAGTGCCTACGACCCACTCTTTCTAAACCTTTCTCTCGCTTAACTTAAGAGAGATCTAATGTGACGTAGACGAAGTTGCGTGGGTCAGCTAGTTGATTAGGTATATACGCGCAAACAATACGCTTTGACACTCGCCTGCCCAAGGGTAATAATACAGGTCAGAACTTTCAATATATTAGGTATACCTGTACAAGTAGGTACAATACAAGTAAAGTAACCGTTACCTCGTGCCCCACTTCCCTTGTACCCCTCCTCATGCCACTTCTCAAGGAATACCAGTTTCTACCGCGATAACTTTGAAATAGGGATAAACTTCACGAAAAAAACGATGTTAATATCGATAAGTAAACATTAATTGATAATTTGTGCTATTGCAAAAAAAATGCCAAACAAATGCTCACCCACATGGATGACCTCCTGGTATATGATTGAGATGAAATTTTTGATATGGTTAATAATATATATGTATCTGACTCATTGACCTAGTGATCCAAAACGCAACTGCTATGCTCAAGGTTCTGGGTTCGATTCCCAGGTTGAGCAAATTGTTATTGGGTTTTTCTATGAAATTCTCAGTATGTTTCTCAGCTCAGAGATTGGCTTTTTGCCCGATTAATTGCAATAGGCTCGCCCCTGTTACATAGGATCTAAAACGTACCCCGAGAACTGTGGGTGTACATTAGTAGGTACATATCTGCCTAGCCCTTTGGGGATACAGGCGTGATGGTGTCAATTGGTATGTTATATTACGTAAGTTCTATGACAATGTAATATTACGGTACCATATAGCTGATCTGATACTGAAGCCGGGATGTAGGGACCGCAACTCCTTATTGGCAAATGGTAGGTTTGTTTTGTTGCTATGAGTACTTTGTATTACACATGATGATGAGGATCTGAAGATGAAGCCGACGATCACTACTGGAACTCCCTGAAGGAAACTGCAAATATTGCTATCTCTAGTAATGACCATCTTTTTGCTTACATACATACCTTCGAACCGCATTGACAAAAGACAAATGTGAAAACATCGATATTCATTGATTTGTTCATAATATCGATATTTCGAAAATATCGATCAACCCTACTTTGAGATGGTTTAGTTTCATGGAAAAACATACATACCTACTTTAAGTATCTACCACAGTTCGATGTAATAAGTAAAAACAAGACGACTTTTGCCTTAGGAATACATAGTAAGTTATACTTTAATGAGTCAATTTAGATTCAGAAAGCATCATACATATAGTAACTTAACTGTTAACAGTGAGTCGATTTAATGCCAAGTGTCAAATGGCAAGTAACTACTGCAAGTCAATAATTAACTAGTTTCCACTGATTGCAATTTTTCTATCAAAAGTCACTTTTAGAAGTTTGTAGAAGTTACCTTGCTGCATGTCCTTGTAGAACCGTTTAAACAGATTGCATTCAATATATTTGCGCAAATGCGGTCAAACTTAATATCAGATGCCTAGCTGCAGAAAAATTCGAGTTGCGGTTATTGAGCTGTTGGCGAAAAAACATAACATGTGGGTACCTGATGAACTAGGTCTTCAAGAGCAATTATTGAAAAAACTCCAAAGTTAAGATTCCGTACAATTAAAAAACTTTCTACTAATGTATAGACCTTTAATAATTTCTTCAATTTCAACAGTAAATAAGAGTGTTTTTCCTAATTTTATTATTATAGTTTTTGTTTGTCGTGTTCCACAATCGGAGATTCATCTCGTATAAAAAAAAAACATGAGTTTCAACGTGTCTTCACGAAACCATACATTTTTCGTTTATATTTTTCATTAGATATCAATACAAAAAACTTGCATAGGCTTTATTTTGCAAGCACAATCAAGAAGCAAGTGTATCGAGCAAGTTTAATATTACTTGCATTTATGTTTACACACGAGACTTGCAGTAACTGCCGCAAGCTCCTAAAACTTGCAGAAGTCGACTTGCTGCGAGTGTTTACACAGTGCAAGTGACTTGTCAGAGGTAACTTTTGCAAATTTTATTGCTATTGGACACATGGCATTAGATTTACTTGAGCATTACACCCAGCTCAGTGTCATCCTACTGCCGTTTTCAATAACCTATCTATCAGTTGTTTCAGTTACTAAAGATAGACAAATATAACCCTTTTGTCTTTACTTTTTTTTTTTATAACCTATAAATGGATAGTTTTTCGTGTCTAACTAATATATATCCATATCCTTTAGCTTGGATAGATAGGAAGGAAGCCCAAATTTGTCTTTAGTTAAAAATAGTACCAACTTATCGGGAATAGTAAACTCAGATATGTTGTTCTTAGTGCTCGTGGTTTCGCTCACGTGGACCACAGAATGCCCACGCGAATCTTGCTCCCCCGCTCCCGGTTATTTTAAAGACAAAAATGTTTATTGTGGGTGTTCCTTAGAAGATAGACGTATACTGTTCCCGACTTTTTATATGTTTTTTTAATGCTTACAATTATTTAGTACATTAATTTGCTATATCCCTTATGGTTTACTCAACTTAAGCCATTTAAGCGCCCGAATTGATTCACCATGAGTCCATGACCAGTTTTTTTATTTATGCGGAACCCTAACTATTTTTCTTAAATAAAAGTAGCCTAAGTTATTCCCTATAACATCAACTATCTACCAGTGAAAGTCCCGTGAAAATCGGACCAACCGTTTCGGAGATTAACCGGAACAGACTGACGAAACTTTAAAAAATTAGTTTTTTGTTTTATGTATTGTGTATACTTTCAAATGCAAAAAAGTGTTATTTTGTTTAATGACAAACAGACACTTCAATTTTGTTAAATGTATAGATTACTGCCCGCGTAAATTAAAACATCAGCCCGAGTTGACTCATTGTTGTGTTTGTTATCATACTATGCGCCGATTGCACTTGCGGCCATTGCCACCAAGCATTCTGTGGATTGTGATTATTATAAAACCTTACGCTATACACTTAGTTACCGTGCTGTGTAGTTCACGGTTGAAAACGAACGTCGAAGCGCGTGTGATTCTCGTACGAAATTGGCGCGAATTTCTCTAAGTAAGCGAAAATAAAAAGTGAACTCGTTTGTAAAAGTGATAAATATTTTAAACAGAATATAGGTACATATTTATTTCACGTGAGTATTCAGTTTTATAATTACTCTGTATTGAATTAAAAACAGGATACTTTTATTAAACAATGGTATTAAAATATGCAGGGTTTTTCTATATATAAGCACGTGAATAATTTGCATTATCCGCCATAATTTAAATAGGTACTTTGTTTTTTATTACAATTACGTAATAAGTACGAATTAAAATGAGTATTTAAAAATTAATTAAGTACACCAACAATATTAGAATTGAGTAGTCACGAAGTAATTTCTTTGTTGTTATGTAAAAGTCATGTTATTTCATTTTTCAAACGATTACGAAAATAAAAACGCTGAATGTCCATCTTGGACTGTACACTCGTTTTTAAGATATACAAAAACTACATAGGTACTTCTTTCAAATTTTTAATGCTAACATGATAAAAGAAAACATCCAAATCGGTTCATAAACAAAGGTGTTATGGCTGAACATCAAAACATTCGAATTGAATAACTTACCGTCTTTTTTGAATCGGTTTAACAAGCTATCATTTTTTCAAAATGAAACCTCAAAGTCAATTTTACATGGATATGAAGTAACTGAGGATTGCTCTCCCAGACATTGTGTTTTCTCTTTTGATAATAGGCTTATATTATGAAACTAAGCGTGACAATGCATTTCAGTAAACTATCATGAACTAAACGACTGCCGATATAATATGTATCACCGCCGCCACGCGACTGTCGCCGTTGTCTGTAGACTGAACCTTATCATTAGGTGCTGTATCTTGGTCATTTTGTCAAGCTTGTAAAGTTTTTTTTTGCTTTCTGCCTATGCCAATGTCAAGTGTAACAATACACGTTATAGAATTTAGTTGCCAAATATTCGGTGTACACTGTACTGTAGAATAATTCGTCAGAATAACACATAAAAAAGGATACATTGACACAACATAAAATTTATAAATATTACTTGTTATGACAACTGCAGGGATAATATAAAACGACATATGTTAGACATTTTAAAAATACGTGAATATAAGAAATACATATTAGTATAGAAGGGCTAGTATAGAAAACTTTAAACGTTGGATCAGTGATAGAATTTTCGAACAACGTGTCGATTGACGTGTAGTCGAATCCTACCATGTGCCTAACCCTTCGGTGAAGGAAAATATCGTGATGAACCAATAGTAGTTCCTATAGTGATAGATTAGTAGAGGTGTTTCTATCAGTCAGATCACGCCTTACTTGTAGGGATTGAAATCCGGAAAAACGGTTCCGGTAATCCGGCGGATCCGGCAACTTTAAACGTTGACCGGATCCGGTGCTAAGAATTATTGGCAAAATAATAGAGCTGTTGCCTGCTATTCATGATTGTTTGCTGACAATAAAGCCGACAAGTGTAGAAGCTGAAAGGACCTTTTCGGCCGCAGGCTATATTTGCAGCTCTATTAGAAGTCGACTAGCAGATGACACAATTAACAGTATTTGTTTTCTACGATCCTTTTTTTCAAAATCAAAATTGATTTTCTTATAATATATAATGAACACTAAGACAATTATTACTTAACATTCTACTTAAAATAATTTATATCATAATTTGATTAAACTAAAGAGTTGTGATTATAAGACAAACTCATTATTGTGATAGTTGTGCCATTCATTAGACAGATTCATCAAACGTTGGTGTCTGTCATAAATATAAGACTTGTTTGTTAGCAATAGTTAGCATTCTCAAATACTTTAATAATATTGTGATCTCATCATAGTAAATTATGTAAGGTTAATTATATTACATTTTATTAAGTTACTTACTAAAAAAAATTGACTTATCTGTGAAAGTGAAATCTAGAAAAACTGAGCTACTCTTTACATCGTAAAAATTTTACTAGCTACTTACAACTACTACATTTTATTTGTTTGGACATTTGGTTAACATTGGATTGGAAATAAAGTTGATTGTATATACATATATGTTTTATTTTTTATAAACTACCTATATATAAGTACAATGGCACTTGAAAAATTTACTAACATTCCATTTTGAACCGAAAAGCGAAAATCATCCTGATTTGATCAATCCGGCCGGGTTCGGTTTATCTGATATATGATTTATTTGATCAGATGGTTATCTCTAGCCTATAATTCGATTTAAAAAAACAAGTAAGTACTTATATATAATTAAAAACAGACATATTGATATTATTTTTCATATCGCTCATTGAACTAAACAAGCGCTAAGCACTTATAATATAGGTAAATGCTGTTGTATTTCTATATAATACGTTACCATAATATTTTATTTTACTGTATTCTAAAAGAAAAACGAACAGCAAAATACAAGAAATGAAATAAAGAGAAAAATATGTTACAGAAGGCCAATTAAAAGTTTAAAATTACTATTACAGTAATATTCTGAGTTATTTTACCAAAATTGAGATGGAGAAGTAATAAACAAATCAAAGTGCCTTTCGCTATATTGTTTTAGCACCTGCATGCCCTAATTAAGTAACTGTTACAGGTCTGTATATATTTAGTTTTGTTATATATAAATAAAATATTATTTTATTAGTATCTGCTCGACCGTAAGTGAAGTGCGATTCGACTGAATGCCGTCGATCGAGCTCACCCGCAAATTTTGCTACCTTCCTTCTCTCCCATACTCCCATCCCTCCCATCCGTCACCCACGACGCGGCGCACATTGGACTGAAATCGGAGCCTCCCTTTCATAGGATTTTAGAAAAATTAAATATGTTATTTCATAGTTTTAAGTATACAGTATTGTCAAAACAGTCATATCATTGTATAATTTAGCAATTTTTAGCTTTATTTTTAATTTCTACACCATATAATATGGACTTGTAAATTTCAAATGTATGAAAATGGATTTTCTTTTCGTCATAACTTTTTTATGTTTTGAGTTGTAAAGCTGAAACTTATACATATCGTTACTGGGTGGTAATGGACTTAAGACCTTTCACCTTGACCCCAGGCGTCCCCGTTCAACAGATATTTGTTGATGAAAATTTCATACTTTGATGACATTGTATTGAGGTGAAATCATCAATCTGTAGGTTTATTTTCGACCTGAATGCTACAGGTATCGATTTTCCATTAGCGTCACTGTTTATTTCGTACTTTACTTTGTGTAACAAAATATATCCTATAACCTGGCCAGATAACACAGCTATGAATTTAAACAAAATCCATGTCAATTGAGTAAGTGGTTCTCGCGTGAAAAGAACATAAACGGAGAGATAGACAGCCAGATGTTAAGTTTTATGTATTATCTAATCTAAATCATATTATAGACCTCTACGGCGGATCCCTGTAGTGGACTCGACACAGAAGCGCACTATGTGGAAAACCCGCTGCACGGAGAACTTTATTTACTATACTGAAAGTCAGCTGAGCGGACGCGACTACGTGAGAGCCGTGAAAGGAAAACTTCGGACACCTTTTAGAAGTATTGTGTGCACGGAAGTCTGTGAGATTTGGCATGGTTAAAGTTTATATGGAGCAGGTACACATGCAGAAATCTAAAATTTATATATAATATTTGTTACTAATATATTAAATTAAATAAATTAATACTGCGAATCCTAAACCGATCAGTTCCATTGTACTTAGACCTCCCAAAATATTGACATTGTCACACAATGAAAAGTGACAGGAACTGATATAATACTCATTGTTTAGGTTCATACTGCAAATTTCAAACAGAAAATAGTCTATGATTAAAAAGTCGCTGGTCGAATTTCGATAATTGGGCGACCACTAGTATACATATAATACAAAAAACTTCGTGACTGACTAATTATCTATCAACACAGAGCTCAAGCCACTAAACGAATTTTCCTGAAATTTGACACACACAGTTATTATGAATTTAGATGTAGACATATCCACTAAGAATGGATTTTCGAAAATATAACCCCTAAAGGGGAGTATCGGTGGTTCACATTTTTTTTCAACACAGGTGAAACCGTGGGAACGGCTAGTGTTTATATAAGATAAGTTAAGAATGGATTTCGATCTCACGACCGTCAATTTGCCGAGAAACAATTTAAAAAAAACTAACAAATTTTAAAATATTTTTGTAGTATGTACTGCATAATTTAGGTGAATCGTGTATAGTAGGTATGGTATAACACACAACATAAATACGTTTAATTCTAAAAGACGTTTATATTTTTGGATAACACTGTGTTCACCTTGGCCAAAATGCAGTAATTTTACCGTACTATTTAATAAAACTAACTGATCAAAGTAAAATGTAATTAATGTAACATTCGACTCTTTTATTTATTTACAAAGACCAGAAAGAAATAGTTCTATATTCAACTCAAACCAAATAGTTTTTTATTCAAATTAGGCCCTAAGAAGGCACTTATGAACGTCAAAACACTACCACAGTTTCGGAAAACATTCCAGTCATGGAGAAGAACCGGAAGAATTATTTTGATTCAACTATTCAATAGTAATAATATAAAACAAAATAACCATATATGTAATTTAGTGGGTGCATAAAGAGGGAGTCACTTCCAGACATCACTGTGACATAAGTACCTACCTCATGAAAACTAATTCCACCAAACTATAATCATGCCTCGACATCATCAATCATTAACTGGATTATAAGTATAACACCTAGCTTTATACCATAATCAATAAGCGCTAAAGTCCGGGTACTATGTATTATGTATGTTATCTGGCCGACGATATTTAATAATTTCCACTCTTATCATCGCGTCTAAACAACATCGTTTTAGGTGCCATTCGATCGACAGACACTATTTGCATTTATGATAGTGACACGTTTTCGTTTATTGATTCCACTATGAATTATGAATCGAATTCAAACCGCTTACTTCGGGATCGTTGCTTGAATTGTTATTTATCTCTGGTTGCTTGAACTCGTTGCGTTGAATTTCGAATTCAAATGTTTGAATTCTGAACGTTACTATTCGATCGAATTGAACTTATAAATATTGCTGGATCGGTTGTGGTGTGTGTGAATCAAATATCTGAATTCAAAAGTGTGAAGGTCTTGTAAAGAGTAAGTTATTTATAATTTAAGTAGTGTAAAAGCGTCTTCTACCACACCAGCTTATTATAGAATATGAATAAAAATCTCGTCGAATCCGAAAGTGTATAAGGTACCCCAATGACATTACCAAAAAAATATCAAAATTTTATTTATTATGAAAATAAAAATGTTAATGCGATTTAAAATTAACATATTAAGTTTTAGTTTCCCTAAAATTTAGCAAATTTTTAAAACGTGATAACACCGTCGCCATCTCCCGCATGGCGCAGCGGTATGTTTGATCGATATGGCGGTACCCTGCACCGCGCCGCCTGTATTGCCATGTAAGTTTTCTTATTTAACTATTTTTTTACATATTATTTGGGGTAATTTTTTTTTACTTATAATCTGAGATAGATAACATAAACAGAATATAATCTCGATGCCTGATGACACCTTCACTGATCCGACAGGGTTTTTAATACATATTGTTTATAATAACAATATTAAATACCTGTAAGTGTCTCGCTGCTAGATAATCTTCCCGAAGGAAGGTGCCCACGCCACGACAGCTTGTATTGTACTATTTAATTGTCAAGTCTAGACACCGCACCATCTTATTAAATTCAAATTAATATTTCGTAATTCGCAAAATTCGTTGGTATATTTTGAAGTTCGAACTCGCGGGCAATCAATAGATATTACATGATCATAACCGTTTGACCATCAAACTTTTATAGTTGCAATAAGAAAAAAATATTATCATAATTACTAGTTGTGCCCTGCGGTTTCATTCGCGTTAAAAGTCTATTCCGTTTCTTAGGAACGTAGCGAAGAGCGAACTTCTATCCAAAAAAATATAATTGTAGTGTCTGTTTGTAATATCAAAATAGCAGCTTCTTACTGAATGCATATGAAAGTATATACGGTACATAATTTTTTATTAACTTTTCTGTCTTTTCTTTTTCTGGACTAATCTCTGAAAATTCCATCTTTATTTAATCTTTAAAAAAAACTTAAGACTATTACAATATAACATACCTACACATACTGACTTTATGCTAAAAGTTTGATATGTAGTCTCATTTATATACCGTTAATTTGAACATTGGACATTTTAATAACTTAATGTATAATAATACAATAATAAAAGAAAATATTTCGGTTGATTCAGTGAAATTAATAAATACTATAACAATTGAATTTTTTTTTTAAATCTATAGATTGTAAAATTATGTAAAAATACTGCAAATAACACTTAGGTTGCAGGTTAATACCATTCAACATACAACATATGAATAAAACAATAATAATAACATAACAAATCAATAATTTCGATAAAGTTAATATAAAAACTATAAGATACTGTAAAGTTTTGTAAAATTACCATAATTTAAAATACTGTAGAATATAATCTGTAAAATGTAAATGTTGATACATAATGATTTTTTATTTATTTCTCTTATTTGCAATCTTTACAATCTTTGCAATAAACCCCAGAAACTCCAGTCTTGTTTTTTCTTCCGTCATCAGTCATGGTGAATCAATTCGGGCACTTAAATGGCTTACGCTGAGTAAACCATACAATATATATCAAAGAAATGTACTACATAATTTTAGATATTAGAAAAACCTACAAAAAAGTAAGCGAGTGCATATACTTATCTTCTAAGAATCACCCACAATAAGCATTTTTCTCTTTAAAATAGCTGGGTTTGGGGAGTAATATTCGCGCAGGCATTCAGTAGTCCACGTGAGCGAAGCCGCGGGCACAGCTAGTATAACAGAATATAGGGTCAAAAACCTAAGTAAATTAATTAAAAATAAAAACCCCAACATGTCACTTCAAGATCCCGCCAAAAACTCCAATATAGTCTACTAACTGACCCGCGCAACTTCGTCTGCGTCATATAAATGAGAGAAAGAGAAAGTGTTAGAGAGAGTGACTATGCTGTTAGCCTTTGGTGCCTTGGAGCCTCTGACGGCTTTTACAGCTTCACCAGACTTGGGGAGAAAGTGGCTCGTAGGCAACGTATTATATATAGGTGCCGCCCGCCTTCCACATAACGAGCGATGCAGTAACTTACAAGCTGAGGGTCAATCACGAACTTCTGTAGAAAAATGTAATTGTATCGAGTACCTAAGCAATTTGTATGAAGATTTACAGCGCTCCTACTGGGCATAAGTAGAACTAAGTATCGCGATCAAAAACACTTTAGACTTATAGTAGCGTCTCGATACTCGACACTCGATTCACGTGACCGATGTAACGCAGTGGTGAGTTACTCGAATAAGATATTTAACACTTACAGGGGCGAACCGTGGGCACAGCTTACTAGCTCTTGTAATTATCTATATTAACCAATCTGTAATTCTGTTTGTACGTGTAACTTTTCTTACAAATTCCCTGACAGACGTCTATCTTTACCCGATTGCGAAAAGGAGGGTTATGTCTTTCGAGCGTATGTATGCCTCTATAACATAAAATACCATCACGCCTGTATTCCCCGAAGAGTTAGGCAGAGGTGTACTAATTGTACACCCACAATTCTCCGAGTATATTTTTTAGGTCCCATGTAATAGGGGGCGAGCCTATTGCCATTAATCGGACACGAAACCAAACTCCAAACCGCTACTGGGATTTTCATAGGAAAACCCCAATAACACTTTGCTCGACCTGGGATTCGAACCGAGAACCTCGCTCATAGTAGTCGCGCTAACGACCACTAGGTTAACGAGGCTATGTATGTCTGTTTCTTCGTCACGCCTAAACGGCTTGCTGGATTTTATCATACGAGGTGTCGTTAGATTTGTTTTAATTGTGTGAGTGACATAGCCTATTTAATATTAAAGCGCTATGCCTGGGGTTGAAATAGAAAGCAAAAATAGATAAATATATTTTTTTAGGCAAGTTCATTGCCGTTGGTATTTTTTTTTTTTTCCTTTTTAATAATAAAGTCCTGATTCGTGCCACTATTCTATCTGTCTGTTTAAATACGTAAACTCAAAAACGGCTTGACTAATTTTAATTATGTTATTCCTCAATTGATATACTATAAGAATTGTCATTAATATAATACTTGTAGAAATTATAAAAACGTAGGTAGTTAATTGAGAAAAAAAATGTACCGATATTGATGAAATTTTGTACACGGGAGGTATATGCCATTTCTCAAGTGATATACTGTATTATGAATTGCCAATAATATCAGTAAAAATAAAATTACGAGATAAAAATAATTACTGCATAATAAACGCCGCTATTTTATAATATACATAAATAGAAATCTTGTACCTACATAAGCTTTTTTGTTGTTGTTTTTTTATAATAATCTAAACACTAATACATGTTTTTTTGGCGGGATCTGAAGTGACATGTTGTAGTTTTTATTTTGAATTCATTAATTTAGGTTTTTGACCCAATATTATGTAACGCCACCACGTTTTAGGTCATGTAGTTTGTTTTTGGTGCATAAGTTAAGTGGATTATAAATATAAGCTGAAAGCATTCATTCTGAGACCCCACAAAATCTTCCTAGAAAGTTCTAACAAGGGAGCCACCATCTTGTTAGGATACTAAATCGTCATAACACATGATAGTATAATTCACTCAATAATGGCAATAATGGTCTTCACTAAATAGGACCGGTTGCCAAGTAAGGAAGAAGAAGAAAAAGAAACACTAATACATAGTCTCACAAAACCGTATGATCGGTTATATCTTTATATCGGCTTCTATAAAGAGTAGCAAATGAAAATCACATGAACCTGACATTATGCCTGCACCCGTGATTAATCTCTAGCACAATTAGGAAATATTTAAAAAAAAAAGTTTTTAGTTGTCAGTTTAATAAAAATTTTTACATTATTATTACAGGTATTATTTTACTAACTATCCAAAAATATACCTATAGATATTTTTCAAAATCTCGAGCTTAGCTCTTTCTCCCAGTTAATTTTATTATTATCTTTCTAATAACATTGTGAGTTTAAAGTAAACGCGCAATTCCCGCTTAAAGTATTGCCACACAAGGCCGCGACTCTCGAATATTACCCCGATAATTATAATACTTACAGACAGTCATTATCTAATCTTCGAAAGTGCCTACTTACCGCTTGGTAACATTTTTTTATCTATGTAACGTTTAATCTCACACATTTTATACACATAGTCTTCCGAAAAAATTATTCAAACGTAATCGGTAAAAACCGACCTGATTATATAATATTATGACAAAAGAAATATACATTTAAATATTCTTTTTAGTTTTTTGTTGTAGTAACTCGGTACATTGACGGTACTGTACCTGATTGTAAGCACAACACAAACTTAATACAACGGCGACCATCGACGGTCACCGCTGTCATGCCATCGTGCATTAAAATCTCAAATTTAAAAACTGAGCTATCGAACCACACACCCACTATGATACAAACTGTAGTAAACGTTCAGCGAGGCGATGTTCCTGCGTAGTTGAAGCGGCTCGATGTATTTGGTAACATCTGCACCATTATCAGCCCGTCGCTGCACGTTTCCAAGGCATCGAGAAAGTATTTTGCGAATCCATCCCAAAGATGCAAACAGTGTTCCATACACGGCCGAACTTGTGATTAATTAGATCGCGATTAATTTGCATGTACGGAAACAGCCTAAGCCGAGGTTCGGCTACTCTGGCACCCTTAAGCTAAGCAACAAGCTAAGTGCCTTAAACGCTCGCTCCCAAGCCCGCTGAAGCTGTCAAAGCTTCTAGTGGCTCCAGGGCCCTTAAGTCTCACAGTATAAAAAAAGGCTTGTAAAGAAGATACAGTTGACAGGGAGTGAAAAACCGTCGCATCCTTTTCAGAAAACGAACAACAGCGACACTGGAGAGTTCGACAATGGTGGTCGTAGCTGTCATGCCTCTCAGCAGCAGAATATAAACTGGCTGATCCCAAAACGCGACAAAACAAAACAGAGTCAATGTGTAAAGCTTATCACCATTTGCATAGTGTCCACGATCCAGTCGAGTACAGATCTCTACTACCTCGTTAGATTACTGGATATACACCGGCTGATTCTGGAACGAGACACTCCTAAGCGAGTCGCTATGACAAGTGTTATACCTAGTGTATGGTGGTCGCGATCTCATCAGACACAATTGTCTTGACCTACCATCCAGATAGCAGCATCCTCAATTATAAAAGGATGGATGACTCCAAACTACTACTGTCGGAATACGATGATAGCTGACGGAGACCGATTTTACAACTTAAAAATATGCCCTACCACCATGATATGGTTTCACCACGATGTTTACATTCACCGAAAGCTCAATCACTGCAGAATTCCAATCAAAGCGAAATCAGGTCAAGTTTTTTCAAAACCACCATATCTTCGAAAATAAAATACGTAAAAAAAATTATATTCAACAAAAAACGACATCTGTGCCTATATCAATACAAACAATCTATTTTATCAGTTTTATTGTAAACAACTCGTAAAATCTTCTTGTATCATTTGACAAGTACTCGGAAAATATTTCGACAGACATTAAGAAAAGAATTATCTTATTTGAAACACTTTATGACTTGGAAATACGTTTGTAGATACTATCAAACATAAGTAGGTACATTGTGATAACATAGGTATTCATTACTTACTCATTTCTGTCCTGATTGGATTCTTATCGTTCATTTGAAGAAGCCAACGTAATAGTCGTTATTTCTTTTTTTTATTTTAATAGGCTTTTTTATTAGCTTCATACGTATGTATGTATGCATGTAATGGAAATTTTGAACATGATTTTGACCCCCTTCAAAACGTCGGATTAACTCGAAATTTGGCATACTTATCAAGGACCGATGAAAATTCAATATTTCAAACAATTAGACCCGTTATCCTCACTAGGATAAGCAGGATTAGCGAAAATCCAACTAAAAAATGAAAGTAAATGATAGTTAAGAAAATATATTAAAAAACACGCTTTTATAGAAAGTTCTACCGAACTTGGCCCATTTTCTTCACATTTATTTTTTTGTTGGTATATTATTCTGTAGAAATCTAATACAATATTGCTTAATACAGATATTTACTATTTATGTAACATCCTAAGTACATAAAAAAATTATAAGTATATATTACGCTTACATAATAAAATAAATACATTAATAAAAGTGCTGAAATAGCGGTGCATACCTACCTACTCTTTGTATTCCTTCAAAAAAACTGTTTTTTTTTTTGTTTTGTTTTAATTTTATTTTATTTATCTTCCATTTACACTCAGCGGGATATTTTAAACTTATTTACTCATGCGAGATAATATTGAAAAACAAAAGTAATTTTTAATTCGAAGAACCTCTTTGCAAGTTGGCAATCATTATGATTTTTTAACAAAAATTAAAAATAGGCCGTTTGTAATTTGATTCGGAGAAGTGAGTTATTCCTTTTATGCAAGCTTGCACGGCGAGTGGTATACTTTTTGCAAAACTCAGCGGCAACCAAACTTTTTCGAATATCTCCCTCTTTTAAATTATTGCATTAAAATACAACAACACTCAGTAATTTTACTTGACGAGGGATTTCATAACTTACGACCACAGAGATATACTTATGACTTTGTACGCTGGATATAAATAAAAAGTTATTTTAATAATGTTATTTAAGAAAATATAATGTTTGAGTTAATGACAGAGTTCAGAAGGAGCTTAACTTGCGGTGATTGCCCGCTGCACCGGTTATTTTAAAAACAAAAATGCTCTCGCTGAATTTTATATAAGATCTACAACTACGTAGTAAATTAATTTGATATATCTCTTATGTTTTACTTAGCATATTTTACGTATCGCTTCGGCTTATACTAGTAAATAAAAGGATTTTATTTTATTTATTATTTCGTATGTTTTTATGGAACAAAATATATCCTTTAACCGGACCAGATAACATAGCTATGAATTTAAAAAAAAAACATGTAGATCGGATTTGCGGTTTCCGCGTGAAAATAATAAAAACGGACAGAGGGACATAGAAACGTCGAGTATTATAATATGTCAATGATTTATAATAAAAACATTTGTAATAGAGACGCAGCAGAGTGTTGGTCACAATAAGAATGTGCTATGTGAATAATAAAATAGGTACAGAAAACATTTAGAAGATTACTTTACTTTATAAATTTGCTATTTACAAAGTTGTCTCTTATCACATCTAATTTATTTTGTTTATATTATATTCTCAATTCTACGAACAAAGGCAAATATAAGACATTTAATAATTATGTCAGGAGGTTTACTAAGATATTTCTGATATTATTTTGGTGAATTCTCAAATCTGAAAACCTAGTATTTTTCATTAAATATTAAATCCTTATGTACAATATCAAAAATTATCATCTATGTAAAGCGAACCAAAGTTTTGTGTGGTTACTACCACTACGCTCCTATTTCTACCCGACAACGGCGCGGCGCGGCGCGGCTCAGACGATAGCAAATAGAGGATTATAATTTCAGCATGTTATGTACCTATGTATGCCTATCTGTTCCCACATATCTTCTTAAATACATAACACATTTTAACAAATGAAGTATTGATAGAATCGTCTCGATTGTCTGCCGGTTATAGGCTATGTGACGTAACAGTGAATTCAATATTGTGCCCTTTAGGGGAATTAAAGTCCTGTATTAAAAAATATGTTTTATTGTATCGTGCCGTGTATATTACATTTTAGATTGCAAGTACGTCACTAGCACTTGAGGCTGACCATAGTGCAAAATTACAATTAACTCAGGGTATATTAAAAAAAGTTAAGTCGTTTATTGGGAAATTGTGTCAAAATTTAAAAAAAGGAATTATGAAAACTGGAGTGATTATTTTAATGAAAGAAGAAAATATAAATGCATTCGGTATATAACATTAGTGTCACTTGGTTTAGTGAACGTATTTTAAATTGACAATATATTAAGATAGCATTAAGTCTGCGTTCATACGTATCTTATGCGAACAACTGTAGTGGATAGATCGCTGATGTGCATCACTTAATGATAGGGTGTGATAAAAATAGTATGAATTTAAACTATCAAAATTTAGGTATTTTTGACGACATTTTGGCAGAACCTTGATCAGATGAAGTCAAGATGTTGTAAGGCCTGGTAATACTATCTCATCAGCGACTCTCTGATTTGATGCTAGTATAGATTGAGTACAATGGGACTGATATGTTCGTTAGAATAAAAGTCCCTAAAACTCTAAAACACAGTAGGCTTTACAGATACCGTATAGATCGACGTGGACTTGAATCTTCTAATGAGCTCTCGGTGAAGGAAAACATCGTGATCAAACCTTAGCATGGTGGTAGGGCTTTTTCTAATGCCCGCCTGGCTAGCTACCACGTTCAAGTTCTAATATATCGCCAAGCGCTTAAAGATGTGTTCCGGCAGCTGCAATATTGACACTCAGTTCCTCTCGTTACTTAATACCATGTGAGATTATGGTAACACTAAACCTTTCCATAAAGTATAAAAAACCTACGCTCGGTGTCACTCTATGATGAACTAGATAGCTGAGGCTCAGGAAGGAGTAGTAGTAAAGACTCGGTTAACATTATTGAAGACTAATTGTGCAAAACGCCGTCGATCAGCCACACGCGCGATTCGTGCTAATCCAAGCTCTTCATTATTTTAAAGACAAAAATGATTATTTTAGGTGATGCTTCGAACATGACATATACTCTCTTACTCAGTGTAAACCATTTCATTGATTCATTTCAATTTCAATCAATTTCATTGATGCATTTCCAAATGCCGATATTAAAATTTTGGAGCCTTGCTCTTTTTTATACTTGAAATTTTTTTAAGCCCTAGTAACTTTCGACTATAGAATATAAATTAGGGATATGCGCTATTACTAAAAAGCGTTTCTTCTTCGTCATGATGTTTTAAGTATAAAACTATCAACATATCACTAACCGACAGCTTAAAAAAACTTAGTACTTACTCGTATGTACACACGTAAAAAGTTATACTTCTTTGGCCTGACAAAACAATAATAAATCCAAAAGTTTTATCCAGCCAATAACAATTTTGATATGTATTTTAATTAATCACATAATGCTCGAGCAGCTCTCAATTTTACCATCTATTAAGCGCGCCAAAAGAAGTATAACTTGAAAATCTTAAATCGTTAAAATTCTCCACAATTCCTTACATATTGCCAATTCCCACAAAACCCCCTATGGAGATGAAATTCCCCTCATTTTGTGGAATTCCCCACAAATTGACAACCCCGATGAGCATTCGTCGTCGCTTCCATCGCGTTAGTCCTTTTCCTTTGATGTACCGACATTCGCTCTGGAGCACAGGTTAACGCCCACTAACCGTCCACACCAAAATCATTCGCGTTCCTTTATTAGCTTTCCTTCGCTTTCGTTTGCTTTGTCTGTACATGGCCTAACGTGTTTATTTATAAAACGCTATTGGTTTTAAATATAAAAGTTTGTAAGTGACCTAATGTCAAATACGTAACAATAAAATTTTTATTGTACCTATGTAGTTCATCGGCATCGGTCACTCATCCGACGGAAGAGTCCGAACAAAACAAAAGCCACACGAGTTGTTAAAAATAAAACATACAAGTAGGTTTGTCATTAACAACATTTTGCAAGTTATTTCGGGCAATTATACTTACTCAGTTTTATTAAGAAATTGATGGTATTGTGCTGACGGTAAGTATATTACAATCTAACAATAACGGTGACCATCCAGAGATCTAGATCGGCCACCGCTGTTTTGCCAACCCGTAAGCTTCTCAGAAACCGGTTGATCCCGAAACGCGACAAACCAAAAGAGAATTACTATGATGGGTTTGTCACTATGTATACTACGGTGGTCGCATCCCGGTCGGGTACTCATCACTACCACGTAGTTAAATTTTTGTAGAAGTAATACATAAAAAAGCATTTTTATCTTTAAAACTAGCTATGCCCCACGGTTTCACCCATGTTGATTTTATCTGACAAACACCGCGCCGCAAACACACCCGTGTAGCCTCCCGCAAGTACAAATTATTTTAATTTCTCATTATCTCCTAAACTATGTGTCCAAATAGCATACCCTAAAGAGCAAAATTTAACTACTTACATAAAATTGTCTTTATGATGAAGTGAATTCAATATTGTGCCCTTTAGGGGAATTAAAGTCCTGTATTAAAAAATATGTTTTATTGTATCGTGCCGTGTATATTACATTTTAGATTGCAAGTACGTCACTAGCACTTGAGGCTGACCATAGTGCAAAATTACAATTAACTCAGGGTATATTAAAAAAAGTTAAGTCGTTTATTGGGAAATTGTGTCAAAATTTAAAAAAAGGAATTATGAAAACTGGAGTGATTATTTTAATGAAAGAAGAAAATATAAATGCATTCGGTATATAACATTAGTGTCACTTGGTTTAGTGAACGTATTTTAAATTGACAATATATTAAGATAGCATTAAGTCTGCGTTCATACGTATCTTATGCGAACAACTGTAGTGGATAGATCGCTGATGTGCATCACTTAATGATAGGGTGTGATAAAAATAGTATGAATTTAAACTATCAAAATTTAGGTATTTTTGACGACATTTTGGCAGAACCTTGATCAGATGAAGTCAAGATGTTGTAAGGCCTGGTAATACTATCTCATCAGCGACTCTCTGATTTGATGCTAGTATAGATTGAGTACAATGGGACTGATATGTTCGTTAGAATAAAAGTCCCTAAAACTCTAAAACACAGTAGGCTTTACAGATACCGTATAGATCGACGTGGACTTGAATCTTCTAATGAGCTCTCGGTGAAGGAAAACATCGTGATCAAACCTTAGCATGGTGGTAGGGCTTTTTCTAATGCCCGCCTGGCTAGCTACCACGTTCAAGTTCTAATATATCGCCAAGCGCTTAAAGATGTGTTCCGGCAGCTGCAATACTTGACACTCAGTTCCTCTCGTTACTTAATACCATGTGAGATTATGGTAACACTAAACCTTTCCATAAAGTATAAAAAACCTACGCTCGGTGTCACTCTATGATGAACTAGATAGCTGAGGCTCAGGAAGGAGTAGTAGTAAAGACTCGGTTAACATTATTGAAGACTAATTGTGCAAAACGCCGTCGATCAGCCACACGCGCGATTCGTGCTAACCCAAGCTCTTCATTATTTTAAAGACAAAAATGATTATTTTAGGTGATGCTTCGAACATGACATATACTCTCTTACTCAGTGTAAACCATTTCATTGATTCATTTCAATTTCAATCAATTTCATTGATGCATTTCCAAATGCCGATATTAAAATTTTGGAGCCTTGCTCTTTTTTATACTTGAAATTTTTTTAAGCCCTAGTAACTTTCGACTATAGAATATAAATTAGGGATATGCGCTATTACTAAAAAGCGTTTCTTCTTCGTCATGATGTTTTAAGTATAAAACTATCAACATATCACTAACCGACAGCTTAAAAAAACTTAGTACTTACTCGTATGTACACACGTAAAAAGTTATACTTCTTTGGCCTGACAAAACAATAATAAATCCAAAAGTTTTATCCAGCCAATAACAATTTTGATATGTATTTTAATTAATCACATAATGCTCGAGCAGCTCTCAATTTTATCATCTATTAAGCGCGCCAAAAGAAGTATAACTTGAAAATCTTAAATCGTTAAAATTCTCCACAATTCCTTACATATTGCCAATTCCCACAAAACCCCCTATGGAGATGAAATTCCCCTCATTTTGTGGAATTCCCCACAAATTGACAACCCCGATGAGCATTCGTCGTCGCTTCCATCGCGTTAGTCCTTTTCCTTTGATGTACCGACATTCGCTCTGGAGCACAGGTTAACGCCCACTAACCGTCCACACCAAAATCATTCGCGTTCCTTTATTAGCTTTCCTTCGCTTTCGTTTGCTTTGTCTGTACATGGCCTAACGTGTTTATTTATAAAACGCCATTGGTTTTAAATATAAAAGTTTGTAAGTGACCTAATGTCAAATACGTAACAATAAAATTTTTATTGTACCTATGTAGTTCATCGGCATCGGTCACTCATCCGACGGAAGAGTCCGAACAAAACAAAAGCCACACGAGTTGTTAAAAATAAAACATACAAGTAGGTTTGTCATTAACAACATTTTGCAAGTTATTTCGGGCAATTATACTTACTCAGTTTTATTAAGAAATTGATGGTATTGTGCTGACGGTAAGTATATTACAATCTAACAATAACGGTGACCATCCAGAGATCTAGATCGGCCACCGCTGTTTTGCCAACCCGTAAGCTTCTCAGAAACCGGTTGATCCCGAAACGCGACAAACCAAAAGAGAATTACTATGATGGGTTTGTCACTATGTATACTACGGTGGTCGCATCCCGGTCGGGTACTCATCCCTACCACGTAGTTTAATTTTTGTAGAAGTAATACATAAAAAAGCATTTTTATCTTTAAAACTAGCTGTGCCCCACGGTTTCACCCATGTTAATTTTATCTGACAAACACCGCGCCGCAAACACACCCGTGTAGCCTATCATAATTGTTCCTTCCGCAAGTACAAATTATTTTAATTTTTCATTTTCTTCTAAACTATGTGTCCAAATAGCATACCCTAAAGAGCAAAATTTAACTACTTACATAAAATTGTCTTTATGATGAAGTAACTTTTGTTTGTAAGGATTAACATGCCACGTCTAAAAATAATGCTTAAATATCAATTTTTAATTTTCAACAAATCTTTGTCACAAAATTCCTTATTTTGGCTTATGTATAATATACAGGCATATGCTATCGCTGACTTTT
The DNA here is from genome assembly GCA_033032175.1 of Saturnia japonica. NCBI lineage: Eukaryota > Metazoa > Arthropoda > Insecta > Lepidoptera > Saturniidae > Saturnia > Saturnia japonica. Next base: position 14,574,067 of record CM065325.1, read on the forward strand.
TTTTTAGATATACTAAGGGTCAATATTATTGTAGAACACTGTATTTCCGTATCATTAAAGATTACGCTAGCGCACGCGGTTAAAGCAGTTCGGGAGGGCCTCGACTTCCGACTTACGTAACAAAAATCAATATTTAAGGCTATCTGAGAGTTGTAGCCCAATCTTAAATAGCCTATAGTATTCTTCGACAGTTTGGCTATCATATACAAAAACAATTTTTCAAATCCGACTGGTAGTCCCAGAGTTTGCATGTTTAAACAAACAAACAAAAAAAAACCTTTTCCGTTTTATTACACTTATTAGTATAAATAACCTACGGCATTTTGTAGCCCACGCCAGCGAAGCCGTAGGTAGCCATAGCTAGTTAATAAATAACTTTAAAAGGCGTTTTTTTCCTAATACAACGATTTAATAACAGAATATTTTATTATCTTTCGAAATACGCACGTTCTAACACACAAACAAGAGCCCAATGGTACAAAAGAGGTTTTTTGCCACGCAATAATGAATTTTATTACCTCACCAAAAAGGCACGAAAAAAAACTTTTAAGACAACACTTATGACATTCTGTTACTGATTGATATTGTGTTAGGACACTTTAGTCGTAGAAATGAAATTATTTCGGTTAGCGGCCTCTGTACAAATAGTAAGGGAATAATAATTTTGAATGATCAATGATGAGAAATTACACCATTTCCAGTTCGTACAGAAGTAACAATAGAGGGCGCTAAAATTAGACTTCTAATAAAATAAAATTATGGATTTTAGAAAATACGTTACATTTTGCCAAAAAAAATTGCCTAGAGGCCGCTAAAATAAAAATATGTAAGTTGCAAATTCCAACACTTTAAAAGTAGGTATGAACATTGAAAAGTACGAATTTTGAAATGTCAAACAAACTCCTTAGATAGTTCTGACAAGAGAGCGAAAATCTTGTCAGCAGATCCCACTTTGTTTAGTTATTTGTTGGGAAAAGGCATCACAAGAACTGTGGTGTTTTGTATACATGTATTAAACGTATTAAACGTTTGTACTCGTTCAGATGATATTCCCATGGATATTTCAAATGTGCATTAATTGAAAATGATATTGTGAATAAAGATTGTGAGTACTTGTGTGTACATTTTCATAAACTTTAAATTAGTGTGGATTTGATCATTTTCTGAATTTAAAAAAAAAAAAAACATAGATGTGAAGGTTTCACTTCTACCACGTGTGATTGCACACATGATATTTTTTCATTGTATTGTGGAACTCAGACCCTACTGTAATATTGGCTGGAAGTGGGCGCTATTGGCTGCGACACAGTCTTCACTAATGTTGCTAATATCGTACATTTTTTTTTTGTTATAACATGATTTATGGTTCTAATATATTATTATTATTATTATAATGTCTGACTTTCCTTCATCCACTAACATTATACGAGTTACGACAATACCTATTTATTTTGATACAAAACGCTTTATTTTCTGAAATAAAAGGTGACAGCCCTAGACTCAACGAGCAATGCATCACGCTGCACATAACCATGATATAAATTCTGACAAATATTCATGACCATTTACATATTCTTTGTTCATATAAAATTTAATGGAAAATTATTTTTAGTTTCATATCTAACTTGAAACAATAACTGCAATGCATTGGTCACACAACACCGACACACATATGACGTATGTGTGCGATGACAACAAAACAAATTAATTAATGCTACATTTAAAAATAAAACACGCTGCACAAGTTACAACAATTTTTGAAGCAATGATGCCTCAGTGTTAACTTTCTTCGACACCACGACGATCGACGTGGAGTCCATACACGCTACGAACTGAACAATCATTGCCTCAATAAATAGGCTATAGGTTTAAAAAGATTTCTTTTATTTGTCTCTAGTAGATACAGAGATTAGCGCGTTTAAACAAACAAACAACTTTTAATCTTTCTTATCATATTAATACGTGAAGCCAAAGCTTTTGGTACCTACAATTTTAAGCATATTGCGTGCACGGAAGACTACGATTTGGCATGGTTAAATTTTATATGAAGAAGAAGTGCAGAAAGCTAAAATGTATCTGTAATATCTGTTACTAATACATTAAATTAAATAAATTAATATTGCAAATCCTAACAACCAGTGCCGTTGAACTTAGACCCCCCCAAACAAATGTCAAACAGAAAATAGTCTATGATCAAAAAGTCGTAGGTCGAATTTAGAGCTTAGGACAATCGCTAGTATTTATTAAATACTTATAGAAGATTATTAAATTAACACGTACTAAGTCGCAACCGTTTGCTAATACAATTATCTTATTACTTGCGGATAATGTTAAGCAAAACAAACTCAGCCATTCACGTGTATGGATGTGTAGACAGATTACCAGGGTTGCCACCGTTTATTCCTGCTAATAAAGTATATTGGTTGTCAAAACTACGAAAAAAAAAGTATATAATGATACTAAAATAAAGTATTTACCTTCTCATATTTTAATGGCAGCGTATGTTTACTTACAAAATTCTGTTAATGTCGCGTGGATAGAACACATATACCTATTACTAATCTGACAAGTTGAAAGAACGCTCTATCAAAACGGCGAAATGGCTCTTGTTGGAATTGACTAAAGAGTTTTTTTGACAACTGAAAATGTATGTTCCTAGTTATCTATATTATTTATAAAATGAAGTCGCTTCCCGCTGTCTGTTCCTATGTACGCTTAGATCTTTTAAACTACACCATAGAATTTAATGCGGTTTTCACTAACATTTAAAGAATTTTGTTACAGAAGGTTTTTATATACAATACATTCCAATTAATTTTTTGTATAATAGAGAAAATTTAATTATATGTAATAAAGTCGTCGAAAAATGATTTTCAGGCGCTTACATGGCTTATGCTAGTTAAAACTTATGAGATACATCTACATAATTGTTCAAGGAATTGTAATTCTTTAAAAAGATACTAAATTATAGTGTTGTCATCCAAACTACACATAAATACAAAGTTTCATTTCGATAAGATAATTAAAAGTAGGTTAAAATGGACTTGTAAGATTTGATTACATTGTTTGTTGGTTACAAGTGAGTTAATATAAAAGCGTGTTAAAAAATATTTGCCTTTAATATATTTTCATTCATTGCGCATCCATGGGCGTAGTTTAGATTGTTTACTGCCCATCCTACAAAAGTCATAGCCCACCCTAGAAAAATCGACAGAATTGAAGTACCTAATTTTATATCGTTTTTATTCATTTCATCTAGAGTTTTTTTTTGGTTTATAGTAGGTTATTAGCTAGCTACATAAGCTACTTTAGTATAAATAACAGGTGGTAACCCTACTGATAACCTATTGTAATTTAACGTGAACTGGGTGCATTTACATTGCAAGGACGACCAGTTTACTTTGTAAAGTTGTACACACTTTACTGGTGTATTGGGAGTGACCTTTCAATACTTACATATTAACTAGGTTCTTATAATAATAATATTTAGATAAACTCCATATCCATGCGTGACCATTTGATTAGCTTACGATGGTCTCACTTTCTGATACTTGCATTAGCTTGTCAGACTACAAAGTTGTACCATAAAGTTAGTATAATAAAGTTTTAACTTTTATATTTGCTTTCTTAGGCTAAGATATTTTCATAAGTGTAGATGCGTTACCCGCAGTCTATTTTGGCAATGTTAAAGTCAGATAATTGCCTGACATTCTCCTAGTCGAGTACTTATTATCTAGTTCATGGTTGCACATAAATACAACTCAAAATATATAGGTATTCATTTCGTTCTAACATCAAAAATAGCATATAATGTCTTTCATAACTGGAAGCATTATTTATGGTTTGTATGTATAGTTTAATTACGCTGTTTTTAGTGCACTGATGTTGTCGTATGACGCGTCTATATATAAAATGTCATTGTTCTTAGGGCCTAAACTGAATAAAGAATTTGGACTATGTAGTGTTAAAGAGACGTTATTTTATCGGTTTTATGTTTGCCCGAGAAGTATGTGAGCGACAATTGGCAGTTATTGCGCAGTGCGCACTGTTCGGTTAGAGAGCTTGTGGTTTAGGTTCGGAGTTTTCGAGTATATTACACACAAGTCTATGTTTTTAGTTTATCAAATCGCAGTATCTCCAAACCTGAACTTAATAGGTATTCTTGCTATAGAGTATACCTACAATATTATTAATACACTAAACGCTATTAAAAACACTAGCTGTGCAGCACGGTTTCACCCGTGTTATTTTTATACGACAAACACCGCCAATACCGCCACCGTGTAGGCAATTTTTTATACTTTGTTGTACAACTAGCGATATTTTTATGAGGAATAAATTATTTTTTTATATTATAATATAGTCTATGTTACTCGCTGATACTGTAGCTTTATATTGGTGACAGAATTTTGAAAATCGGCCCTGTAGGTTTTGAGTTTTTCCATTACAACCAAAAAATCAAATCTTACCTCTTTATATTATTGGTATAGACTAGCTGACCAGCGCAACTTCCCCTGCGTCACTTAAGAGAGAGGGTTAGAGGGAGTGGGTCGTAGGCACCTATAATACAATTTTAAGGAGCCGAAACTTTCTTTATTTAGGTGCGGGGTTATTTTACTACTGTGATATGTCAAGATATTCATTGAAATCAAATGATGTAAAGGGCAATTTTGTTTTAAAATTAAATACTTGTGATGAAAAACGTATTTATTTCAATAAGGATTAATATCATGTATACAAAAATACATTCAAAAATAATGCATTATTTTAAAACAAATTTTATTACCATAAAGGTTGTATTGAGTCAACCTTAAAAGATAGACAAAAGCTGTCGCGAACTTTTTAAGAAAAATAATTCCGTTGTATAAGATTGTTGCGAAACTTTAACCATTTACGCAACGCACGCAACGGAAGATTTGAAAAGGAATAAATTTTACCCCTCTTTGCAACATTATTCATTGATGCTCCGCTCCTATTGATCCTAGCGTGATTTATATAGCCTATAGCCTTCCGAGATAAATGGGCTATCCAACACTAAAATAATATTTCCATTTAAACCAGTAGCTTCTGAGATTAGCGCATTCAACCAACCACACAAACTCTTCAGCTTTATAATATTAGTATTAGATTCACATCTCTACCAAATGTAGGTAATTTTCTTTCATCCATCTCTTTCGTAGCCCAACACTGAAATTCATACATCAAGAATCAAGACAGGTCTTTTAATGGTTTTATACAGATTTAAGAGCATTTGTTGCACTTTTTTGTTTGTTTTAGCTCCGAAAAAAACATTTGCCGCTGTCAATGTAAATGAATTAAAATAAAAACCACAACATGGCAACTCAAGATCCCGCCAAAAAAAATCAAGAGACATTCCTTCACTCAAATATAAACTAGACTACAAATTTTCATACAAGATGGCGCTGCGTGCGCTACTCAGATAATTATTTTTATTTTTGTCTAAGTTGTGCTTTATGTGCTAATAAATAAGATGAATAATTATAATTAATAATAGTTATTAATTATGCTTAATTACAATATTATATATCTACATAAGAAAACTATAATATAAATAAATATTTAAAAGAATAACCTGCATCGCGATATAGACATTTTTAGAATACATGAGTATATATACTAATTTTAATCATCATTAGTTGTACTTGCTTCGGCAGTACATATACTAAAATTGGAACGATACAGAGAAGATTAGCATGGCCCCTGCGCAAGGATGACACGCAAAATCGTGAAGCGTTCCACATTTTTTGGACAAAATTATTTTTCAATTTAACAATTTTTTGTCGGATCTTTGCAGTGCTAAACGGAAAAAAAATTTTCTATCGGTCTTTAATACATTTTAAACTTTTAAAGGTTTTCATATTTATAGTACAGGTCGTTGACATTATACGCAAATATTTGTGTAATATTAATAGTGCTCACGAATCATGCAAAGGAATCATAATCTGAATGCAATGGTTGCATTATGCTAGCTTTCATTAAAGACTGTTTTTGTTGTTGTCTGCAATGTATAATTTGTTTATTAAAACAGATAAATTTCATTATATGTACATTGTATATATTAATAATGTAATATATTATTCGCCCGCGGCTACGCTTGTATGAACAAAAAAAAATTGTTTTTACCTTATTCAACGTATTTTCTGAAACGGTTAGACTGATTTTGACGGGACTTTCACTGGTAGATAGTTGATGTTATAAGGAGTAACTTGGGCAAATTTTATTTTAGAAAAAGAATAAGGATTCCGCTCGAATGAAAAAAACTGGTCATAGTGAATCAATTCGGGCACTAAAATAGCTTACGCTGAGTAAACTTTAAGAGATATATCAAATTAATGTAATACATAATTATTAAATTTTATTAATAAATAATTATTAAATATTAATTAATTATCAAATTAAAGTATATATGTCTTTCTTCTAAGGATCATCCATTATAACCATTTTATTATATTTAAATTAACCGGGAGCGGGGATAGTACGATACGTTCGTGTGACCAATCGATAGCATTCTGTAGTCCACGTGAGCGAAGCCACGGGCACAGCTAGTATTTGCTAAAAGTGTAGGAATTCCCAAGCTGCAAATCGGGCTTATCTAATTCATTAAAACAATATACGATAAGTAATGTAATGAATTGGCAATAATTTTACCGTCTCATTGACTCCGAATGTTTAAGTATTTTATTTACTATAAGTATTGTTAGTTACTACAAAACAAGGAAAATATGAATAAACGGTTGGCGTACAAAGATATAAATGTCAAATGGCATTTTTATTGTTGTATTTTTAAACGTAGCAAGTAGGGTTACCACCTCCACTTTATATTAATACACTTCGTAAGAACAACAAAGTAATTAGAGCAAATAATTTTTTTTCTTAGGATTTATTTTAAGAGGCATTCAAATATTACGTAAGCAAACTTTGAATAAGTTTAGATCTCCTCGTGTAAGCAAAAATAACAAAATTGTTACCCATCCACCAACAATAGGATGGAAGATTTTTTTAAAATGTAAATATTAAATTTAAAAACATTTTTTTTATGTATTTAGATTTACGTTAATTTTCGGAGCACTCATTTATATTCAATGATAGGTCAAGTGTAGAGAAATAAATAAAGAAAATTCCATATTTTTAATTAAATAAAAATGTAACACTGTTCATTGGTTTGTCTATTTTTTTTTAAATATTAGTACTAAGGTCAGTAATGTTTTTAGGAAAAGAAAAATTTCAAAAGTTTTGGAAAAACTGTAATTTTGTTTTTTTTTGCTAAAAAAAAATTATTATTTCAAATTCACAACTCAACATTGGAAAGCTTCGAATAGTCGTGATTCTAATTTTGTTTTGTTCGTCATAAATCTGGTTTTTCTCTTCTTCTTTAATTTAAGAGCTTAGCCCTTGTCTGTGATCGGTGGAGCAGTTTCCATTGTTCCCTATCTTCTCTGCCTTTCTTTTGACCTCTTGATATGACACAACTCCCACTTTATCCTTCACATTTTGGCAAAGCTTCGATCAGATCTACCTCTTCCTCGGTTTCATTCTAAAATTGTTTTAAAGAACTTATGTGCCATAGCAAGTGTTCAATCCTCTTTCCTCGACTGTTATCTGTGTTTATTTAAGTTTTTATTCAGTTTATGTGACATAAGATATAAATTCGTCGTCTTGCTATAAGTGCTTGCTAAGTAGGTACGTTAACAAACGGTTCATTCCTTAGCAGTCTCGATTTTTACGAACCGTCTAGCGTTTGATTTATGTTTATTTCTTGTAAATCTGAATTCCAACTTTGGCAGCCCTAGTTCCAAGGTTACACCGATGCGGATAAACAAGCCATTAGGAATGAATAATCATTAATAAGTATATAGTTTCTTTAACCCTCGTCCTCTTTTCAACCTGTTCGACAAACATTCTAAATAAGATAATATTTATATTTAAATGAGAAATGTTTATGTTTTCGTTTGTTAATTAAAATAAAATGACACATTATTGCTGTGAATGAACTTATGTGGTTTTACAACAAATGTAACATCCGTCATAGTGGCACGCTCAGGAGTGCCGCGTCTCGGGATCAGGACAGCGACGGTAGACGTAACAGTTCCCTGGTACTTAAACCGGTTTTCAGGGTTTTGAACTATGTACCAAGTAAAGGTTAACCTGGTGCACAACACACCAACTTTATCGATCAGCTTCAAGTGTCTTATTCACACCGAGGAGCTAAAAAAAGCATACGGGGCGTTAAGCTGTATAAGGGGACAGAATAAGGTCCTCCTGCGCGAGCATTTGCTATTTGTTTGAGGTTACCACCTTTTCTTTTTAAATACCAAGTTTTAGCAACTTCTGTACTAAGATTGTTGGGTCACTGTCGACTCTCTTTAATATCAACCAGTGTATGTCCAGCTGCCACGGCGAGAGGTTTGCGGGCCGGCATGATCCCTTGATGGAGGTTTTTGGATTGCACTGCGCTTACAACCAGGAACAGTGTAGTTAGTCACTTTGCCGTGTCTCTGTAATTAATAAAATTGATGTGTCTGTTTTTAATGTCAAAATAACAGGTTTTTTACTAAATGCATATGAAAGTATATACGATAGCTATAACAAAAAGCCAATTTTAACATCTTTGTCTGTCTATCTGTTCCGAGCAATTTCCGAAACGATTGGACCAATTTTGACAGGATTTTCACTAATAGATAGCTGATGATATAGGGAGTAACTTAGGCTACTTTTATTTTTAGAAAAACAATTATGGTTCCGCACGAATTAAAAAAACCTGGTCATGGTGAACCAATTCGGGCGCATAAATGGCGTATACTTAGTAAACCATAAGAGATATAACAAATTAATGTACTATATAATTATAGACATTAAAAAGACCTACAAAAAAGTCCGAGAGCGTATATATCTATCTTCTAAGGAACACCCACAATAAGCATTCTAGCAACACTCGCGCGGGCATTCTGTAGTCCACGTGAGCGAAGCCACGAGCACAGCTAGTTACTTAATAAATAAAATGTCTCTGGAACTTCTGATCCGATTCTGAAAATTCTTCCTGGGATAGAAAGCCACGTTCAAGCTGATCATTCATCAAGATGATGTTATAGGTTTTTTTTTTTTTAAAAAAGGAGGTGTTTCTCAATTCGAAGTGTATATTTTTTTATGGATGTGCAGCCATAACCTATTTATTTATGAACCGATTTGGATGGTTCATTTTTAGTTATAAAGGGAATACCTTAAGGGTGGTTCTGTTTTAATTTCATTGGCATTGGACCTTGAACTTCAAAGATACACCAGAGAACTGCTCAAAATCATTGAATTCCGTTTTCTTTTTTGTTAAAAACCTTATCCTAAAGAGGCTCCTAACAGTACGAAGTCACGGGACAGTCCCTAGTTTAATATAAAACAGATACGTCATGTATTAGTTTTTAACTTTAATACTCAACAGTTAAGTGATAAACTATATTATTGCTCGGCTTGGATATAGAATTAATAGACCTTCACTTTTCACTATCCGGTCCATGCGAACTTAATTTTCGTTTATCTAAGGTAAGATAATTCAAATAAAATGTCAGCATAAAATTTATAACTCACAAGAGATTATTAATATTGTTTGTTTAAACGCGCTAATATCTGGTAATATCTCAAATTAGAAAATATATTTGTCTGTGTAGTGTTATAAAGTATGTTAAGCTCGCTAGTGTACAAACTAAAAGTGCAATAGAGTATTAATACATTCATTCATACCATCATTCATTCATTCCATAATTTAATAATTATGTTTCTTGTGGAGAGTTTATAGCATTTTAGGATAGGTATAGTATCTAATTAACGTTGACCACACGATGAAAACCAAACATGACTGACAAATAAACATCTAAATTTTATTATATTTTTACATTGAAATATGAACAAATAAAAACGAAAAGAAAAAACTTAATATTCAGTTAATTGTAAACCTTGAAAGTAAATGTGTTAAATTTAATCTAAGTACAAAATTTAGAAACTAATTAATAATTACGCATAGCGTCGTGAATTTGTTCAAATACTGTTACAGTAGATTCAATGTTATTTTTGTCTTTCGCAAACTGCAGCACCTATTTTCCCGCGTGTTTTTTTTTTTTTTTAGTTCTGACTACACTTTTAGCCTTAGGGGCCCTAAAGCCGCTGCGGCTTTTACAACTTCACCGGACTTGGTACGTGTGTCATTTATCTTTGTATTGTTTAAATACTCTTTACTCGATTAATTTAAAAAGCTTCTCATCGTCCCGAACTATCTGCATATTTAAAATGAAACACTCGTCCACACTTGTAAACATCTGTTGTGAAACTGAGATGTTTCGCTTACCCCCATCGTCAACAGAGAACACGGCAACTTTTTCGGAAACTCGTAGTGTCTACTACAACATTTACAACAGTTTATGAAACATAACTATTTGTTTCAGAAACACGTAAATATTGTTTCTAAAACAGTATATATAAACAATTGTTTCTTAGTGAACACATTCATTGTTTCAACCGAAAAACGTCCACTTCTAGGCCTGCTGGTTTTGTGCTGCTCGTAACCAGCGGCTTCTCATAGCCTTTACCAGGTCGTCGGTCTACCTTGTGGCGGGTCTGACCGCATTGCGTCTTTAGGTACGAGGCCACCACTCGAAAACCCTTCGAGAGGACTATGCTTGGAGTTTCTCTGCGTGATCGAATCAGAAATAACGAGATCCGCAGAAGAACCAAAGTGAATACATGGCTTAATATTATTCGATCGCATCGCGTTTGCCCTTGAGGAAACATCGTTTCGCTAAATGGCATGTCAAATAGTCGATGTAAGCTACAACTAGCCTCCTCGTTTTGTAAAGCCGATAGAAAAATACAATAATTATTACATTAATATTGTATAACAAATATTATCTACAGCTTTTATTTAAAGAAAAAATTTAAACGAGGAAAAAGTATTATATCTTAAAAACAAAACAACAAGAAGAATAATTATCTGTAAGAATTGAAAAAAAATGATAACCTACATATACTATTTATTTAATTTGTGTGAGTAAAGATAGGAGTTTGAACGCAAATTTTCATTCTCCGTTAACTATTTTTATGTACCTAATTACCCCAATTTTATTTTATTTTATTTTATTTAAGCGGAACCCTAATTGTTTTTCTAAAATAAAAGTAGCCTGTTACTCCTTATAACGTCAGCTATCTACCAGTGAAATTCCCGTCCAAATCGGTCCAACCGATTCGGAACACCCGAAAAAAAAAGGCAGACCAAATTTTTTTAAATAGGGTTTTTGTTATATGTGTCATATGCGTTTAGTAAAAAGCTGTTATTTTGACATTACATACAGACACTTTAATTTTATTAATTGTATAGATTAAACACATACACGAAGCTGACTGGTCAAGGGTTTCCCGTTAGCGATTGGTGATTTTCGTTATTACACATTTTTGAACGAAAACTGTAATGACTTACAATAGAAATATCAAATAGCTCATCGCAATAAAAAAATGCCGAGAGTTTAATCACTTTTTTATATACATAAGGTAGCAAACAATCAACCAGAAATTTATCGTAGACTCAATGGTCGTGGGACCAGCACACCCTGTAGGAACGAAATTACTTTCCCAGTCCCATTTAATAAATAACAAGCAAAATTAAGTTGTTTTATAAAAAGTTATAAAAATAAACATTTTATTATTAACTATCATCATAAAAATATAAACAAATTATAAACATAATCAGTGCAATAAATTAATATATTGTACTAACTAACTCGCGCAACTTCGTCTGCGTCACATAAGAGACAGTGAGTCCGAGGCACTTATAATACAATTCCAAAGGAGCTAAAACTTTTTTTGTTTTGCTGCGGAGTTATTTATAACTGCGATTTTTCCAAAGATATTCATTGAAATCAATTTATGGAAATGGCAATTTTGATCAAAATTAAATATTTGTAATAAATAACGTATTTATTTCGATAAGGATTAAATACCCTGTTTATAAAAACACCGTCGCAAGTAATGCATTATTTTAGAATAAATTTTATTACCATAAAAAGGTTAATGGTCAACCTTAAAAGATAAACATATGCTATCGCGGGTTTTTTTAGAACTTTTTAAGTAAAACAATTCCGTCATATATGGTTGTTGCGTAACTTTAATAATTTACGCAGCGCACGCAATGGAAGCTGTCAAAAGGAATAAATTTTCCCCGTTTTTGCAAAGAATTGCATTGGAGCTCTGCTCCTATTGATTTTAGCGTGATGTTATTTAGCTTAGTAGCCTTTTTAGATGAACGTGCTATCCAACACTAAAATATTTTTTCAATTCGAACCAGCTTTCAGCTTCATTCAGCTTTGTAATATTAGTTTAAATTAATAATAAAATGTTTATTTTAATAACTTTATAAACAAAAACTACAAAAAAACAAGTTAATATGAAAAATCCTAAATCGGCTGGACTCTGAATGATCAGCTACTCGTACTGTACATACAACAGTGCGTACAACTCTGATCGTCACACAACTAGGTCATTTCGACGTCGGTCATAATCTTGAAAGTCCTTAGATTTATGTATTCCTTTAAATTGTCGTTCGGGTTGGACACTTTCCCGTTTAACTCCCACCGCGTGATAACATTGCGACCTGTTGAATAATGGGCAGCTGATTGCGATATTATGTTTTGGTTTATTGGTCTCAATCACGGATAATTTTATTATTTATCGCTAATCACTATGCGGCTGTTGGTGATAATGACGTGGGCGATTTACTAATTAGAGGAATATATTTATTCTCGCTGTTACTTTCGTGAATACCAGAAATCTCCAAGGTTTTTCAGAATGTTCTTAAAAATATCTTTCGAAGTGTCTTTTTACTTGGGGCAGTCAGTCCCACTGGTGGAATACCCCCTGGAAGATCGCAGCCAAATAACCCTGCGGTGAGTGGGGTTTCCAGAGGTTTTAGACTAAGTAGGTCCATTAAATGTTATTTAGGTAATAGTATCAGATTTTATAATAAGATCCCGAAGTACATTACTGATTTACCAAACAACAAGTTCAAGGACCATGTCAAGCTGGTTTTACTGGCTAAAGATTATTTATTATAGGGTGGATCATAATGATGTCTGGTCTGGAAGTGATTCCCTCTCTGTGCATCCACTAACTTATTATTATTGTACTTGTTATATTTAAATTTTTACAGTTAACAAAAAAAAAGATAAACACTATCGATTTTCTCACCGGTTCTTCTCGATGTCTGGGATATTTTCCGAACCGGCAGTAGTGTTTTGACGTTCATAAGTGCCTTCTTAGGGCCTAAATTGAATAAAGATTTTTTTTATTTTTATTATGTCCTTGGAGAAGGGACAGAGAAATGTCTTTGGAGATTTCTCTCTACTTGGGGTAGTTTGACCGGTGGGTACCTGCACCCAGCAGAAGACCGCAGCCAAATAACCTTGTGATGAGTTCCTGCCGTGAGTAGGATTTCTAGAGTTCCTTGGGGTAAGGTCGGGATCGCGCAGTCATAACAAGCGTCCATAGACAACGGTACCCGCTTACCATCAGACGGGCCGTAAGCTTGTTTTCCACCTTAACTATTTGGGGGAAAAAAAGCTTGAAATTTAAATACGTGGTTTAAAAAAAAGTTTTCAAAGTTTTATCAAGGTAGTTCAACAAGATTGAAATCCGATATTAAATGTAGGTACCAGAGATAATACGTACAGCACTAGGTTTACCACACATCAGTCTGTCTATAAATGTACCATGTTAAGTGACCCATAAAAGGACAATAATATTGCGCAGTATGAATACACTAAAAATTGTAATTGCTTTATATAATAAAATCGTTATTGTATGCAAAATCATTTAGTTATCAAGTAATTTACGAGGAGCATTATGTCCAATAGTGGCAACATATATTTTTTTCATATAATATACTAGCAACCCGCCCCGGCTTCGTACGGGTAGCAGAGTAATATTATAAATAGTTACTTAACTCTACAGGTTCCAAGCCAAGCACGCCAGCTCAAAGTCGGCATGATTTTTTCGAGATCTTCAATATTCATCATCATATTACAGCTTATTTAAACAAAACCACAATGGATTATAAACCTAAACCTTCCTCATGAATCACTCCGTCCATTGAAGAAACCCGTATGAAAATCCGTTCGATAGTTTTTGAGTTTATCGCGTTCAGACAAAAAGGGAGACGCGGCGCGGGGAGACGCGGGGCGGCGCGTGATTTTTTTTTAAGGTAAATATAGTATGATAACGAGTATTATGGCAGAGAAGGATGTCTACTGATCCAAGATACCGCCTCATAGGCCCTTCCATTATAAACAGCGTGACACAGGATGACGCCATCTTTATTATCCTTAACTGGTTTTTGAAGAATATCTATAATGCTGGCTTTACGAACAACCGAACTACGAATTTTAACCCTGAACTTGAGCGAAGGCAAAGAAACAGGCTTTCCTTCATAATCATAGCAAACTTCGAAGAGATAGCAGATATCTCGCTATATTGTATTAACGCGTATCATTATTAATATTTAACCGACTTAGAAACAAGACAATTTTTTAACAAAAAAGAAAACCAATTTCAATTATTTTGAAGAGTTTCCTTGTGTATAAGTTGAAGGTCCGATGCCAATGAAATTAAAATGGGACCACCCTTGAGGTATCGGCTATCGAACAAAAAAAGAACCATCCTAATTGCTACATAAACATAGAAGTTACGGTTGAAAATCCATAAAAAAATATACATTTGAACTTAGTAACTTCCGTCTTCTTTTGAAATCGGTTCAAAATAAAATAAGCCTTTATTACTATACTTACATTAAGTGTTTACTCTAATTATTTACAAATCAAATAAAACAAATATTCATTCATCGGCAACGGGATTCTCTAATGCAGCTTGTCCTTCGACAAAAGCCTCCTCTAAAGACGTACATCTTTCTCTATCTCTTGTTATTTGGGTCTAAGTTGGATCAGCTACTTTTTTAAATATCATCATCCCATCTCTTATTCTGTCTACCTCAGCTTCTTTTAGTCTCTCTAGGATACCATTCTGTTACCTATATGTTTAGTCAATTTCTCTATTTTGTTTCTTATCATGAGTTTTGTCTATCTCCATTTTAATTGCTTATACACTTTATTCACACTTTTAACCTTCTTCAACAAAAGACGGGAGGAAACTCAATTCGAATGTATTTTTTATGGATGTACAGACATAACTTCTTTGTTTAAAAACCGATTTGGTTGATTCTTTTTTTGTTAGATACCTCAAGGGTGGTCTCATTTTAATTTCATTAGCATTGGACCTTCAACTTCGAAGATACACCAGGAAACTCTGCAAAATCATTGAAACAGGTTTTCTTTTTTGTTAGAAAATTATCTTGCTAAATTGGGTTATTGCTTTAATTTTTCCTAATCTATCTGTAAATGTCTGACTGGATTAAGCTATTCGCAGAAATGAACTATGCCAATACGTCACATGTCAGTGGCCGACATGCCATGCGGCATATTGCCGAATTAGAACATCATGAAATTTTTAGTTTTGTGTTTTTCCGTTCGGAACATTACACGTATGCAAATTTTTCCTATTCGTCACTAATTTACTTGGTTTCGTTACTAATTTGAATGAGTATTTAGTAAAACACAGATTTGATAAACTAGAAAAATTAATTGTCAAAGTCAACCAGCGGACATTAAAACGATACTTTGACCTTAAATTGAAGGAAAAAAGATTTTTATTTGATACAGCTGACGTGGCAAGCAAGTGGACGGTCTGCCTGATGACAATGGTACCGTAGCCTATGGGCACCCAAGTCACGGTGAAGCTGTAAAAGCCGTCTGAGGCTTCAGGGCCCAGAGGGCTAACAGTTAAGTCAGTCAGAAAAAAAACCTATGGACACTTGTAACATCAGAGATATCACCAACGCGTTGCCAACCTTGATCCCCTTTTCCCCAAGGAACTCTGGAACACAAGGTTATTTTACCAGTCAACTGCCCATGTAGAAAGAAATTTCCAACGATAAAAAATGGAAGAGATTCGCACTAATGTGATAATTTCCAGAAGCCAAATTATTGTAGCTCATAGATTGCGTTAAGCCTTGCTATCTTAATGTATAAAAAATAGTGAACTTAAAAAAATTATTTAATGACAATAATAAAAAGCAAACTGCATCTCTATTACCTATTAATTGCCTTTGCAAGTGTTTTATCGTTTAATCAAAGAAGACGTTTTATATGGAGTGGCCAACATTTTAACTCAAAACTTACTAGATACAAACAATACATTTGGGAACGGGATACCTAGTAGGATCCAAGAAAATTTTCCCCAAAATGTAAACAGCCTTAATAATTTAATACAATAACATTATGAATTACTAAAATTAAGTACTATTACATTATTTGGCTCATTTTGCGGGATCTTGATTTTTCATGTCATTGTGATGGTTTTTATTTTTTAACTTACTTCAAAAAAGACTCTCAATTCGAATATATTTTTTCTAAATAGATATACAGTCATAACGTATTTGTTTATGAACCGATTTTAATTTAATTGGTTATTGTTTGATCTGTTGACTTCGGAGATACGCCATGGAACTATTCAAAATCATTGAAGTTGTTTTTCTTATTTGTTAAAAATTGTCTTTTAATTCATAAACTTGGTGTTATTTGCCCCTCCATTTGTAATATTGGTGACATGTGTAATACGGTTTGGTTATTATGCAGTAATGGAGTACCTAAATTAAAACAATAATAAGGAACATAATTTAGACCTGCCAAACAAAGAACTAAATAAAAAATTCTAGCAAGAGAGCCACCATTTTGCTAGAGCGTTTTTAGAACTTGTGCAACCTACGTAACATTGGCAAAATAATTGTGAACACACTTTGCCATTTTAATAATAAGAAGTTTCTACCTACATAATATTTTAAAATAGCGATAATGTAACGAACGCGTATTTAAAAAAAATCCAAAGTGCACTATCCCATACGTTACAACTGGATAACTAAAATACCGTACTTTGTATCCGCCTGCCACAGGATACTTCTCTAAAGGCCCAGAAACGGGACAACGTCGCTTGCGCGAGACGACTGGCAACTCTAATCAAAACTATTGAACATCACTCCCCGCGCAAATTAGAACATAAGGCCGAGATGACTCATTGTTGTGTTTGTTATCATACTATGCGCCAATTGTAAGTACTTGCGGCCATTGCCACAGAACGCTGTCTGTGAATTGTGATTATTTTATATATAATACGGTACACTACCGTGCAGCTGTGCACTATGCAGTCAACCATCAGTCAACATTTGGAAACGAACTTGGACGGGTGTGTGTGATTCTCATACAAAATTGACGCAAATTTTTTATACGATCGAGAATATAAAGTGCACTCGTTTTAAAAGTAATAAATTTAATTATTTGAAAGATAAATATATTTGTTTCGCGTGAGTATTCAAATTTTATTTTTACTCTTTTTTTTCTTCTGTTTTATATTTTTAACTGATATTGCTACTGATAGGCTAGTCTACTTCGCTTATTTTCACAGTTTAATGTCCTACGGTATTTTACTATGGGGTTCAGCAGAGGTAGATAACATATAGGGTATTCCATGCCAAATCGACCACTTTTGAACCTTACCCCTTTAGATTTAGCTGAATTTTTTTTTCTTTTTCTACTCGATGAAAGACGTTTTTCAGAATTTTTTCAATTTTTTTTTATCCAACCCAAAAAAAGTTATGAAGCTTTCAAAAAAATGGCTCTTTTATTTTCAAATAGCCGTAACTCTCTCAAAAATTGACCTTTCGGGTTGTTTTTTTTTTCCAAATTTTTGTTTTTAATAGAATTTTTTGAAAAAATAAATAAAAAATATTTAACATGATCGCTTCTATGAAATAATCGCGTTTTTTTTATAAAATCGTTATTTTTTCGAAGTTCGTCGTTCTAATTTTTTTTTTTCTCAAAAAAATCTTCAATCAATTCTACAATTATCCCCGTGTATCCCAGAGTGGGCCGATTTTTTTTCAATTTTTTTTTATTTAGTTGAAAAAAGAAATTTCAACATTTTAAAAATGCAGAATTTTTTTTTTCATAAATATTATATATATAACATAATTAATGTAATTATATGATTTTAAGGTATTATATTCACCATATATTGTCCTTATTTACCATTACAATGACTAGGATTAATGATTGATGCAGTTAACATTTAATGACTCAAAAATAATGCAACAAATTATTTATTAATTTCTTGTTTGGCGTTTAAATATTTTACAAATTCTGTATTCATTCGAGTTAGAAAAGTTTTTAACGCACAAACAACCATTTTTGTAGGGAATTACACAGTGTAATTGTTGAGTTCCTACAATTGGTTTTGTTTTTAAAAATCGTTCATTTAAATCATCAACTGCTGTATTAAACTGTACTGTTATTTAACTGTACTGCTGTGTACCTTAAAATCATATAATTACATTAATTATGTTATATAAATAATATTTATGAAAAAAAATATTTCAGCATTTTTAAAATGTTGAAAAATTCTTTTTCAACCAAATAAAAAAAATAGAAAAAAAAACGGCCCACTCTGGGATACACGGGGATAATTGTAGGATTGATTGAAGTTTTTTAAGAGAAAAAAAAAATTTAGAACGACGAACTTCGAAAAAATAACGATTTTATACAAAAAACGCGATAATTTCATAGAAGCAATCATGTTGAAATTTTTTTTTTTTTTTTTCAAAAAATTCAATTAAAAACAAAAATTTGGAAAAAAAAAAACAACCCGAAAGGTCAATTTTTGAGGGAGTATGGCTGTTTGAAAATAAAAGAGCCTTTTTTTGAAAGCTTCATAACTATTTTTGGGTTGGATAAAAAAATTTGAAAAAATTCTGAAAAACGTCTTTCATCGAGTAGAAAAAGATAAAAAAAATTCAGCGAAATCTAAAGGGGTAAGATTCAAAAGTGGTCGATTTGACATGGAATACCCTATGTATTTGTATTACAAAAACAGGCAGTTCGGGTAATTTTTAACATGGGAACACGCGTATGATTGAGGAATAATTTTCAAGAATTCAATATCTTTACTATGCCTTCCCACTGGAAAATATAATGTATGTTCGGAGAAATTAAGATAATTTTGAATTTGTAACTAACAGAAACAATTTCAATACTAAAATAGTCATTCCATCTTTTAGAAATAAATAAAAGCTTTTTAAGTAATTGTGTTACTTTCTATAATAAACTTCCTAAGCACATTACCGATTTGCCGGATAATGAGTTCAAGAATCATGGTTAAGCAAGTTTTATTGTTGAAAGGGTAATATAGGGTAGCTGATTACGTGAAAGATGATGATGTCTGGATGTGATTCCCTCTCTATACATCTACTGAAAATAATAATAACTGTATATAACTTAACACAGTAGAACTAATAAAAAAAAGATAATAAGATGTTGATAAACCCGATCGAGTTTCTTGCCGGTTCTTCTCGATGGCTGGGACGTTTTCCGAACCGGTGGTAGTGTTTTGACATTCATAAGACGTGCCGTGCCTTCTTAGAGCCTAAATTTAGTAAAAAATATTTTGATTTGGAGTTTTGATTGAATTATAAAATATATCTACTTTTAATTTAAAAATTGATAATATGACGGTTTTTTTTTACTGTATGAATTACCTACTTCATACAAAAGTATACTATAAATATTTAACCGTATTTCGAACGGAAACCGGTCAGGTATAACATGAATCTATATTATTATGATAATATAATGAAGCAGAAGAGTTTTTTGTTTTAATCTGTGGAAATACCAGTCTGCTTCGAAAAACTTTTTTTGTATACGATAGCCAGATTCGCGAGGAATAGTATATGCTATCTAACATTAGACTATCTGCTCTTAGCTGTCCTTAAATTTTGTAAGTAGAAAATAGTTGTTAGTCGAAAGTGGAAGCCCTCCCGAACTGCTTTATCCGCGTACGCTGAAGTAATGGTTAATGATACGTAAATACAATATTCTACAAAAAATATTTTCTCCTTAGTACATCTAAAAAAAGTCCGCATTAGAATATCTCTTATACATAAGCTGTAATTAGGTATTTTGTGACAAAACTTTGTTAAATATATAAAAGTTATTTATGAGCATTATATTTAAGCATAGTATATTAATCATTACGAACAACAGTTACTTCATCATAAAGACAATTTTATGAAGGTAAACTATGCCCTTTACATCATGTTATTTTGACACATAGTTTAGGAGATAAAGGAAAATTAAAATAATTTGTATTTGCGGGAAGTGAGAACAATTATGCTACACGAGTGCGTTGGCGGCGCGGTGTTTGTCGGATATAACTAACACGGGTGAAACCGTGGGGCACAGGGTGTAGGGTGAATCAGAAAGGCGTACAATTTTAAAAACACTCTTGCGTTCGAACCTTATGAGCGGGGGCTGCGCGGGTAGTGGGGATGAGAAGCTCGGTTTCCGGAAATTTAGTCGCAATGGATCGCTTCATCGGAGCGCGCAGCGTGCATTCTGCGTTAAACTTTATTATAAAAATGGCGATTCGTGCGTATTGTTCGACGTTTATTTCGGCGTGAATTTGGATTACATGACGTAAATCAGTGTCCTAATGAAAGAGTGATTCGATCGTGGGTCAGAAAATTCTAAGCTACTGGTTCAACTCTCAAACAGAAGCCTGCGGAACCCCCAAGGTCAACAAGAACGGAAGACACAATTGAACAAGTTAGAGCTTCAGTTCAACGTAATCCTGGCCTATCGACTCGCAAGCGATCAGCTGAACTTGTGGTGTTCAGAACATCTTTGCGTCACATTTTGTTGAAAGATTTGAATTTGCACCCGTAGATATAAAATTCAACTTGGGCAGGAATTACTGCCAAATGACCCAATTTTACGACGATCTTTTGTTGAAACAATGTTGGAACGCTTTCAAAGTTTCAACAATATTCTGTTCTCCGACGAAGCCCATTTTCACTTAAATAGGCATGTCAATAAACAAAATTGCCGTTACTGGGCTGCAGAAAACATCATAAGCCTCTGCATTCGCCGAAAGTAACCGTTTGGGCGGCCATATCAGCAAACGGAATTATCGGACCCTATTTCTTTGAAAATCAACAAAGGAAATCTGTCACTGTAAATTCCGACCGATACATAGCCATGTTAGGGGATTTTTTCTTTCCGCAACTGTAACAATTTGAAGCCTATAATCGTGCGACGTGGTTTCAACAAGATGGTGCGACATGCCATACATCTAATGTTTCGTTGGCGGCCGTAAACGAGATGTTTGCTGGGAAACTGATATCGCGCCGAGGTGACATTGCATGGCCGCCTAGAAGTCCGGATCTAACGCCACCGGACTTTTTCATGTGGGGATACCTGAAAAGTAGAGTCTACTCCAATAACCCAGCCACGATTAACCAGTTGAAGATAAATATCCGAGAAGAAATGGCAGCTATACCTCGCGCAATGTGTCAACGAGTTTTTAACAATTTGAGGTTCAGATTCGAGGAATGTTTACAGCGGGATGGTGCACACCTGAATGATGTAATTTTTAAGAAATTAATTTCTCAGATGTCTATTTTAATGGAAATAAAGATATGTATGTGTATTGTATTTAGTTTTTTTTTTTTAATTCGCAAATATTTCTGGCCCACCTGTATAACATAATAAGTATGAGTATTATATTGGTGACATTTTGTGCGATATAATTTGGTTATTGTGTGTTTAAGTAAAATTTTGCTATCTTCAATATTTAAGGTAGTTTTCTCCATGTACCTCTCGTTTTTTCCGCACTATACTATAAGATTTTGGAATCTCTTTTTGTGATCTATGTCTGGCATGTAGTTTATTATAGTTGTCAGTACACATATACTATTTGTAATGTATTATGTATAGGTACTAAAGAAGGATAAAGTGACCTAATTATGTAAAGTCATTAAATAAAGTTATTATATTTTATTTAATCGTAGCAGTTGTGATAAATTAATTGCTTTTTCCTTTTTTTGGGGTTCATAATATTTTTTTTGTTTTCGCTTTATAGCGGTTGTTTTTTTTAAATATTAAGACTTCTAGATACACGTTCTTTAAGCATAACTTCGTACTATTTTTTATTCTTGAAACACGGCTCCAACAAGGCTGGTTGAATTGTTAAAATTGTCCAGGTAGTTTTTATGACAACTTAAAATAAATGTTGCTAATTATTATTCACTAGCTGTGTCCGCGGCTGCGCTCGCGTGGACTACAGAATGCCGTCGGTAGACATAATATGCTCTCGCTGACTTTTTTGCAACTTCTTTTTAAGATTTACAATTCTATTACCTACTACATTAATTTGATACATTATCTCTTATAGTTTACTCAGCGTAAGCCATTTAAGGGGCCCAAAATTGTTGTTTTTCCGAATTAATTTATATTTGCACGGAATCCTAATTCTTTTAAAAAAATAAAAATAGCCTGAGTTACTCCTTATAGCACCAGCTATCTGCTAGTGAACGCGTCACGAAAAATCGTTCCAACCGTTTCAGAGATTACTCGGAATAAACAGACAGACAGACAAAAAAAGAGTTTTTTCTTATAGGTGTCGTACACTTTCATAAGCGTTTAGTAAAAAGCATTACAAACAGACACCGCAATTTTATTAATTATATGTATTGAAGATATAGATATGTACTGCCTCATTAGCCTAGTGGTCGTAAGCGCGACTTCTATGATCGAGGTCCTGCGATCGATTCCTAGGTCGAGCAAGGTATTATTGGATTTTTCTATGAAATTTTCAGTAGCAGTTCGGAGCTTGAATTTATGCCCGATTAATGGCAATAGGCTCGTCCCCCATTACATGTGGCATAAAAAAACGTATACGGCGAACTGTGGGTGTACATTAGTACACCTCTGCCTAACCCTTCGGGGATACAGGCGTAATGGTATGTTGTGTTGATTAGTACAATTTGAAATGAAATAAAATAAACATTGAAATCGCTTACCGATTGGTGACTCTGGTCAATATATTTATAGATAAAGGTCAAATTAAATAAATACCCAATTCGCTACGTTCGTAAGTTCTCTTGGAATGTCCCAAGTTTCACCCGTGAAACTATTAATAAATAATATGATGCATCGGTTATGCTACAATACTACGAACACACTAACTATAGTGTTATGAATCCATGGTCAAGGTCATGACGCGTCATATCATAAGCTTATGATGCAGAATCCTTGGCCCCTATCGCGTTAAAGCTGTGATGGGGCTATGACCCGTCATGATCTCATAAAACGTCACACGTTTCCCTGAATTACGCCATGTTAAAAAAAAACTTTTCAAGAGCGTGAAAAGATTTTACTACAAATTGATTTCATTTTCTAAGAGTAAATATCTTGTAAACAACAAACACAAGTTAAATACCTAAGTTAAACCGTTACGTAGTTTTTTAAATATATGTTATTATTTTTCACTTGAATAATCCGCCGTATAAGAAGCAGAATTTTCACCAGGCCGTTGCTTTATGCGCTCTAAAAATATCACTACCTAATTCCGTGACCACGCAATAAAAAAATAATATTACGATCTATGTAATGAGCTAACCAAAAACGGCTATGCGGTAGAATGGGAGCGAGAGGTCTCTCTATAACTTGCTAAAAGACCTCGGCCTGTCGAGAACTGCAGTAAGTTCTATATTGGAACGAGTATCTAAAGCAGCATTAACAGGCTCTTACCAAACCTGACTTGACAGTCAGGGTGAGCGCTGATGTGCATCATAAGCGGGTCCCTAAACCTACACCTGAGTCGCAAGTCCCGGGGGCTGCTCGTGTTCCCTCTGTCGGCCACACGATGGACCCGGCACCCGCACGGTGAATCCATGAAATGCTAAGATGTCTGTCTAATGTTATAGAAATCTCTATAACTTTAGTTATATATTCAAGCTCAAGAAAACAGACATAAGTTATAGTAACAATGACTTTTACGATATATTCAAACCACTCCTGGTTATATTGTG
This sequence comes from Saturnia japonica, assembly GCA_033032175.1. NCBI lineage: Eukaryota > Metazoa > Arthropoda > Insecta > Lepidoptera > Saturniidae > Saturnia > Saturnia japonica. Next base: position 14,598,083 of record CM065325.1, read on the forward strand.
GGTAATCCTTAGAAGATAGACATATTATGCTCTCGCTACTTGTTGTAGGTAGTTTTTAAGATATACAATTATGTAATACATTAATGTGATATATCTCTTATAGTTTACTCAGGGTAAGTCCTTTTAGCGACCCAAAATCATCGTTTTACCGAATTGATGTTTAATTGTGCGGAACCCTAATTATTTGAAAAAATTAAAGTAGCCTTAATTTGTCCGTAAAACATCAGTTATCTGCCACTGAAAGTTCTGCCAAAATCGGTACAACCGTTTCGGAGATTACCCGGAGCAAACAAACAGACACACAGACAAAAAAAAATTAAAAATTGGGTTTTTGTTATTAATAACGTACATATATTCATTTAGTAAAAAACTGTTTTTTGACATTTTCAATGGACAATTCAATTTTATTTATTTGTAGAGATTTAACTATTAATACAATTTCTACTTGATTGTAATAATAGTAGATTCTTAAGCGGCGGGGCGGGCGGCGAAACTTCTTAGGCGGTGATAGTTTTTGTTTGTCGCGCTTAGAGATCAGTCAGTGTAAATGTGGTAGGTAATGAAACGGGTTATAAAGAAAGAAAGATTAAAAGAAGGAAAGAAAGAAGAAAAGAAAGAGTGAAAGAAGGAAAGAAAGAAAGAAGGGAAGAAAGAAAGACCCGTCTTTTGTTGAAGTCGTTTAAAAACCAACGAAGTAGTTACTATGTATTTTTAATGAATACTTATTTTACATTACATTTATTTTGTTGTTGTAAATTTTAATATATTTTTTTATATAATTTTTTTTTTTCGCCAAGCTAGCTCAGTCTTAGAAATATGGCGTCCCAACTTGAAGGCCGAATCCAACAACAAAGTTAGTGAAAATTTGTGAAATCTACGCTGTGTGTACATAATCGTAATCACAGTGTAAGTATAGTCAGAAAACAATGCCGAAAACACGAAAACGACAGTCTCTCAACAACGATGATCTCGATGGTAGCATCACGCTGTCTCAAGAGAACTTCACCGCCTTGCTGACTACTATACGGCAATCAAATGCTGAGGTCTGCGAACGAATGTTGCAACGCTTGTCAGCGATTTCTTCTCCTCTGACCGTTCAATCACCGGTACCAACACCGACTACGGCAGAAAAGACTGGAAATTTTGCACAATGTTCATCTAGATTCTCGGGAGCGGCAGAAGAAAACATTGAAGAGTTCATCAATGCAATAGAAGCTTACAAAGAATGCTCAAATATTGGCGATGACCTTGCCATCAAGGGCCGTTCTATATTGCTTACCTCAGAAGCCGCAATATGGTGGCAGAGCATACGCGCCGAAGTCACTTCCTGGAAAGAGGTGATACAGTTCCTTCGTGATGCTTATGGTGATAGCAGACCTGAATACAAAATTTATAGAGAATTATTCAGAGTCGAGCAAGGTGAAGATGAACGGTACCGATATATTCGTCGCTAAGAGTCGAGCCCTTCTAACACGCCTTCCAACAAACGATCTGACTGCTAAGGTCCAGTTAGATATGATCTACGGATTATTACACAGAAAGATTCGAAAAAGATTACGAAGAGAGGACATTAAGAGTTTTTCAGAGTTATTGTCAAGTGCAAGAGTCGTAGAAGATTCATTAAAGGAATCCACAGCTACAAGGCAAAAAGCTCCAAATTATACTGCCAGTCGCACGAAGCGTAATGGAAACGAAATATCAACTTATCCCTCATCCTCATCATATAACACACGATCTTCAAACTCCGCTGCGAGCGTACGGCTGCACGGGGGCGGGACTGGCAATGCACGGCGTGATAACGCCCCGCACGTCCCGACCTCGCGATTGTCCGAAGAACAATATACGCCACGCGCAACGCACGCACGTGTGTTCGCCTTGTCACCACGAGATGAGCGTATGCCATCGGCCAGGCAACGGCCCTTCTGCGTGTATTGCAAACGCTATGGACATCAGCGTGATCAGTGCCGTAAGTGTGTGAACAAAGGTGAGTCAAATACTCTTAGTCAGGTTGTTTCGTGTTACAAATGTGGTTCAGAAAACGTAACTAGAAAAAACTGTCCAAAATGTAACAATGAACAAAGTTTTTATAGTGTAAACTCTAATAATGAAAATGTTCGTGATGATTTTAGGTCTGACTCTTTGCATACTTACTATCAAAATGTTCATACAAATGTTTAATGTGAACAACATAATAACTGGTCGCGTGATAGTTCGACAAAAGAACCTATTTTACAGTTTAATAAAATATTTCATAATAGTAATTTTCGGGCCAACAAATTGTCGAGCGAACGCACAACCAGCAAAAATCTATCAAAAAGACGCAATGTCACATTTAACAATTGTTTTTTGAATAATGACAATTTTTATGTCAATAACTCGAAAAATGAAAAAGAAGTTAAGGTTGGATGTTTTAATTTATGTAATTGTAATAAGTTTTGTGATGAAAAAGTTCATAATGCAAAAGAACTTGAAAACTATTTCCATGATATTCCTTTTGTTCATAAAGACGACCCTGATGTAAAAGGGCATAAAGATTATTTTCGTAATTTTTCAGAAAATGATTTATTTTATTATAATGATATTTCTAAAAATGTATTAAATAATAATAAGGTGTGTAGTGGCATATATTGTGTTGAAAACGCGCGCGCCGGAGAAAGCTCTGAACGAACATTTACTAAAATTTTACTGCCGATTTTTGATATCGAAATTTTAGGTTCGACGGGAACAGCAATGGTTGATACCGGGGCAAAACATTGTATCGCGGGACACACGCTACACGCCCTCCTCTGTCGTAAGGGACACCCTCTCGTTCCGGCACGAAGACGTATTAAGTTCGCTGATGGACTCGCTCACGACATAGACGTCCTCGTGACCACACACAACGTGCATTTAGAGAAGAAGGTCATTAGGACTCCTTTTCTTATCCTTCCTGAAGCACATAATAACGAAACACTGCTCGGCATGGATTTCCTGTTTGCCGCCGAAGTAGTTATGGATTTTTCTCTCAAATGTTGGTATTTTGCGAATGATCACCGCATTCAATACAATATGCGCTTTGAACCCTCTTTAATCACAGAATATTGTTGCTCCTCTACTGATGTACTCAGGGTACTCAGGGATGACGAAGGCACATTGCTAAATCCACCTGACCGGAACCTGTTGGCGCAGCTCTTGGTTGACAATACGGACATTTTCCAGCTAGGGGGAGAGCCAACCCCATTTGCTGAGCACTGTATTGACACAGGTGATCATACTCCTATCTTTGTACCTCCGTATCGTTTGACCCCTGCGAAAAAGGAAATCATGCATCAGGATAATGAGAAAATGCTAAAGGACGGCCCTATTGAAGAGTGTGAGCTCGCTTGGTGTTCACCAGTACTCTTGGTTCCCAAGGCGAATGGCATCACTCGCTTCTGTGTAGACTCTGACACTGAAAAGGTTCAAGCCGTACTGAACGCGAAAGAACCAACTAACTTGATACATCTACGTACAGTTTTACAAACCTGTTCCTGGTTTAGGAAGTTTACTCCAAATTTTTCATTCGTATCAGAGCCACTTACAAGGCTTACAAGGGAAAATCAGACTTGGACCTGGGGTTCAGCTCAGGCTGCTGCTTTTAACGAGCTGAAACGACTTATCACCTCAGCGCCGATATTAATCAAAGCTGACTTTAACCGGCCCTTCGTAAATCGCACCAATGCGAGCAATCATGCTATTGGACGAAACGAACTACCATCTAAACCTATTATACCTAAGTGACGACGCGGACGTCTGAAGTGTACGAGTCATGAACTGGTCCAGGAACGAGGGCGTTCTCCTAGACCAGAGGGGGAGTATATAGTAAGACAACCCGTCCCTAGTACTTCCAGACGCCGTGATATACGTATCCCGTCTAGGTACTATGATTACTCTATGTAGGTTGTATATGCATCGGTTGTTGTTAGTTCTATTCTTGAATTTGACAGAGAATAAAAAAAAGAGCTCTAGCGAGCGCGTCGTTTGATGTCTTTTAAAATGACTGTCGTGTTTTCTGATTATTTTATATAATAGCCTAACTTACGAATGTGTAATACATTGTGGTGGTTGAATAAACGTTTCAACTATCTGCCGACTATATTATTTATAAGACTGAGCTAGCTTGGCGAAAATTTGTATTTATTTTATATTTTAAGAGAATTTGTGATAGGATAATTAATTATCTATGTTTATAACAATTAGATATAACGCTCGATTCATAAATGGAAAAAATGTTTATATGTATTTTAGTAGTTATGTACGTACTTTATTTTAAGAATGGTGCAAATTGTCTTATTACTTAATGATTATATAATAATATTCAAACGTGCGTTACAAATGTAATATTTTTTTAAGAGAAAAGATTAATATTCTTTATAAATTACTGGAAAATTCGTGGGTAGATATTTCATATTTCAGTCAATGGTTCGCCAAGACAACAATTAGTCGAGCTGTCGAGTCGAGCATTATCTAATTAAAAGAAACACGAAATATCTGCGAACGCTCGGAATGCCGCTGTATACATTAGACGTCTGCAGTAGGTACTAATTGGATTAAGCTAACTGCAACCTTTATTCGACATTTTCGGCAATAAAGTCGAAACTACATATTCACTTATTTTGCGACATATTATTATTCTGTCTGCCGGCAACGCCTCTCCTAATTTGCGTACTTTCAAAATTAATATTGTAAAATAAGGCAAAGTTTGAACGCCAAATTTCCGATATTTCATTTTTATAAACCTCTAAGTAGTTTACTATTTACTATTTACTAACACAATAATTTTTTGTTTTTTTTTTTGACGATGTGAAACATGCAAACATTAATTAAAACGTTTTTTATTTTTAATAATGTGTTTTTTTTTTCAATTTAATAGTATTTTGGGTTGTAAGGGGTGTCGAATTAAACCTTCAGTACTGCAATGCGACCAAGCCAGCCTCACCTGCACGTGGTGCACCCTGCTGTGCATAGAACGAGGAAATGGTAATAGAGGGGTGGTAGAGCTGTTTCGCCCGACTGGGTCGCGACCACCATGCATGTAGTGAATAGCCTGTCATAGTGACTTGCCTTTGCGTGTTGCGTTTCGGGATCAACCTGTACTTATCAAGTTGAATTAATGCAGGCCGATATGACAGCGGTGATTGTCAATGGATTTAGATCTCTCAGTGGTCACTGCCGGTGTGTTCGGATTTTACTGTGCTTATCATTAGGAACAGTAACATCAATTTACCATGCTACTATAAAAAAAAAACTTTATTAAATATCCTGATAAGTTTTTTTTCAATGCCTATACAATAGATATCCAGTATATACCTAATTAAAAAGTGAATTAGAATGTATAAATAAAAAATTTCGAATTGGACAAGCAAGCATCTGCGAGCCCTCTGGTGTTGCGGATGTTTGTGGGCGGCGGTGATCACTTTCTATCAGGTGCGCCACCTGCCCGTTTGCCCCCTTTTCACCATTAAAAAAAATTGTTTATATTAATTTAAAAAATTTGTTACAGGTTGAATAAAAATGTCAACACAAAAAATGGGACTGCGAGCGATAGAAAAAAGTGAGGCGGGAAACGGTATGAAGAGCGCTTGTGGCAGTACTGTCAAATTGAAACGAGAGCTAGGGTTGTTCTCAGCGATTAATCTAATACTTGGAGTAATGATCGGTTCTGGAATTTTTGTAGCTCCAGCTTCAGCATTAGAATACTCGGGCTCCGTTGCTTTATGTTTAATCATATGGATAGTGTCTGGAATAATATCTTTATTAGGTGGGTGTAATTGAGACTTATAACACGTACAAACAATGCATTTTAATAATAATAATAATATAGATAGAAACTGTGCGGTAAAATAACTTGCCATTTTTCATTTTTGCTACTATAAATAGGTAGTCGAACCTTAATAAATTCTACGAGAATTCATGTTTGCCAAATATTTGTATTTTCCTAATATTAACCTTATAATATCATAAAATATTATTGTATTCACATTGTTGTCCTTTACATCACAAACTACACTATGTTATTTTTAAATGTAAGTAAATATTACATATTTCAATAATGACATAACCGGCTTATATTAAAGAGAACATCATTAGAAAATGTACAAATCATTTTAAAAAAACAACAAAGATTTTAAGTTATAGTAACTTGAACGATGACGAGTTTTATTATTACATTTAAATACTCCAGTACACAAGCAACAAAATCCTATCTTTGGCTTTCGGTTATTGTAACAATTACGATTATGTAAAAACTCATTTTAACGAATGATTATCATTTTAGGAGCGTTATCTTTCGCTGAATTGGGAACTGTTGTCAACAAATCTGGGGCAGAATACTCATATTTTCAAGCAGCATTTGGAAAAATGCATAAATTTTGGGGTCCCTTACCATCCTTTATATGTGCCTGGATCTACGTAGTGATATTGAGACCCGCTGAAGTTGCAATCGTTGTTATGACGTTTGCTGAATATGCAACACAACCTTTTACTATAGATTTACAACCAGAATACAAAGCTAAAGTTATTAAGCTTACATCGTTATCAGCTTTGTGTAAGTATTTACTAATAAATATATCTAAATATTATCTCGCTATACGAGTTTATTGTTGTCTGTGGTTTCATTCCATAAATACAATTGATGCGCACCACTATAACTGTCAATATTGGCATTATCAATAGTGTCAAAATATTAAATCTAAAATCAATGAAAAGCATAGTCTGAAACCGTATATTCATTTATCTATGGTCTCAAACTTCCTCAATGCGATTGAGTGTTTTTATTTTGAAAACAAAAACGGTATAATGAGCGGTATTCGTTTTACAAAACAGTGAATTGTGATAGTACCATCATTATTATATCTTGGAACTATTATAACTTTCCGCGGGCGATCTATAAACATGTAAGTATTACAATTGATACTAATTACATCTCAGAAGTGGCAGAAAATAATAAAGTTTACATGTTTATCAATTTTAAATTTGTGTATACCTAATATAGTACACTTTTCCAGGACGTCAAATGAACGCAATATGGAATCCCAAGAAACTCTAAACAATGAAATAAAATCTCTTAAAAGGCAATGCATTGATACATGCAATATTATTAACAACACCCCACAAATTGCATCCACTTCGGATCAGGACGAAGCAGCAAAAAAAACACTTTGTTACGTTGAGGGGTTGAAAACAGAAATACAAAATGCAAATGCTATTATATTAAAAGATGAAAACTTGCTTACAAGCCACTTCTTGTGTGATGTGAAAGAAAAAACCGCCCAGATAGAAGATTTGACGGCGTTTACTCGTGGCCTAGTCCATGATTTCGACAATGAGATACGCAGGTTAGAGGAATTAATTTATTTTATTGAATGATGTAGGCTTACCATAATTCCTGGTTTTTAAAATTGGTCCCAGCCAATTTGTTAATTTGCCCTGGTTGTTTATCCATTTAACAAAGAGACTGAAAGAACCAAGAACCATCGATTAAATTTTGTGTAAAAGTTTTAGGGCAATTGTTTCATTTTTGTCATAGGGGCATAACCTCCAAGCCTCACAACTAAATTTAGTTTTTAATAATCATAGAAAATTCTATTTCTTTTTAAATGACTTCAAAAAAAGAAGGAGGTTACCCAATTCAAATGTATTTTTTTTAATGGACATTCAGCCATAACTTCTTTGTTTACGAACTGATTTGGATGATTCTTTCTTTGTTTTGATCCCCTTGAGGTATCCCCATACCTCATCAACTTCATTGGCATTGAACTTACATCTTCGAAGGTATACTAGAGAACTCTTAAAATTATTGAAGTTGGTTTTCTTTTTGTCTATAATGTGTTCAATATTGAATCTTTAAGAAACTTTAATCTATTCACTCCCTCTAAACTTAATCTCTAGGTTTGTAGATGATCAGACTCCAGTCCCGGTTTGGAGGTCTATTATTATGGTAAAGCTACTATGATGTTAAATGTGACTTAAAATTATAACACACATTAAGTCCAGAATTCATTGTTACTTGGAAATTGATTTTATACTTGATGGAATTGTATTGGAGTGTGAACCAAGCAACACAATCTCTATCATACCTTACTAAAGTTAAGAAGGAAAGAACATTAATGGAATAAATCAAATAACAATATTATAGTGTCCCATGTGCCATCCCATGTAACACTCAAATATAGGCCACAGCTCAGCATAGGCTGAATGCCATTATTCCAAGTTAAACCTAGGGTTAATTGTCAGTTTCCAACACTAGATGAATTTGTATTAACCATAATGGTGAAATATTCTTACATAAATGTATGATTATGAAATATAATTTCATATGTAAACATAGCTTGTTTATTTTAGCAAATTATAATAATTTCTACATCATGCTTAGTGACCTGGTTAAATATTTAAACTTAGATAATTCAATGCCAAATAAATTGTAAGTCAGTAAATAAATAAATTTACTGATTCTGGAGAGGGGAGAATACCTAGACAGTTTTTCAAAAATAAGTATTAAAATGGTTAACGGAATGATGCTCATCTTTCGATGGAGTCTTAAATCCAAACATGCTCAGTAATTCAGAACTCTATACATTTATTAACATGTTGGAATAAAACATTAAATCAATAACTTTTATGTGCACATTTTTTAAAAGGTTTTTGTCTGTCTGGCTGTCTCTTTGTTCTGGGTAATTTCCAAAACGGTATGAACAATTTTAATGGCTGATTTTATATGAACTAACTTAAGCTACTTTATTTTTTTTTAAAGAATTAGTGTTCTACTAAAATTAAAATAATTTTGGAAAAACAATGATTTTGGCATGCTTAAATGGCTTACACTGATTAAACCATAACATACATCAAATTAATGTATATAATTGTAGATATTAAAAAGACCTACAACAAAAGTTAACTCTTGTTATGCTATGGTCTTGCTATGCTATTTATAGTATGCTCTTGCATATGTCTATCTTCTAAGAATCACCCACAATAAGTGTTTTTGTCTTTAAAATTACTGGAAGTGGGGGTAGCACGATTCGCTCGGGTGCTTGATCGACGAAATTCTCCAGTACTCGCTAGCACTGCCAGTTCATATAAACATATATTAGTAAAATAACATAATGTGGCATCCAAGATCAAAATCACTGAGCTATAACCTCAGAAGACATTGTAAAATTTTATTTAAAACTTGTATGTCTGTCATGTTACATATATATTATAACAATATTTGAATTTCATGTTGCAGTAATATTTTTTGGAGCAAGATCATTTCATATTTACTTTACTAAGATTGTATCATTCTTTTATTAGAAGTGATAAACTTTAGGACTATTATTGCCATTATAAAAAAATTAAAGCTTTTAAATTCCATTATTTATTTATTTACTAGCTGCTCGCATGGACTACAGAATGTCAGTATTGTGGTGAACACACTTTCACCACGAAGGTCACCTGCCATGCCGGTTATTTTAAAGATAAAGATGGTTTTTTTTTGCATGGATCTCTAATTTTTTTTCTAAATAAAAGTAGCCTAAGTTACTATTTGTAACATCAGCTATCTTCCAACGAAAGTCTCATCAAAATCGTTTTTTTTTTGTTATAGCTGTTATTTTAACATTAAAAACGGACACTACAATTTTACTATTATGTATAGATTTATTTTTCATGTTCAGAATACATTCATCTATCTAACAAGTGGTTGATCGTAAATATTATAGAAAATATACAATTCTTTTAGACTAAGGGATCAAATCAGAGTTGCTCAAGAAGCGAAAAAGATGCCAAAATCACAACAAAAGATGTTGACGATGCAACATTTCCAAAAGGCCAGGGAAAGGTTTTTGATGATGAAGGGTGAACTACATGGATTGATCAACTCTCTCTACCCTGATTCATCTGATGCTATTATTGATTTTTTGGGGGTGAGTTGCAAAATTTAAATTGGTATTAATAAGGAAGTATAAATAATTTAATTAATGTTAAAATTAAAATTAATTATCAGATTTAACATAAGAAACAATATACCCATACCCATATAGTTCATGTAGGCTTCATATATGCGGCATCTAAATTTTTTACGCGTAAAAACATTGCATTGACCAATGTGAGTTTGAATCCCTGCATGAGCTTTCGGTGCAGGAAAACATCGTGATGAAAACATAGCATGGTGGTAGGGCTTCTTCTAATGCCCGCCTGGCTAGCTACCATCCTCAAGTTGAAAATCTGTCACAGAACACCAATAGGTGTGTTCTAGTAGCTGCATTTGAGAGCCAGTCTTCCACTAGGGTTAGTGTGCTACCATCTTGGGTCACATCGTCACTTAAACATACACAAATCTATAACAACTACAAAAATCTCCCCCATGGCGTTTTAATGATAATTTCGCATTTAAGACGCATTTAAATATGCAAAAATTAATATAGGTACTAAAATTATTATTTAAATTTATCAATAACATTGAAAATTTTATTAAATTTTTGGCAGTTCACAATTTCCAGCCATATTAAATACTTTACTGGGTATTTAAATGTTTGTTTTTTTTTCAAATGCAGCAAAAGAAAGAAATTACAAATAAACGTGAAACATCATAAATATGATTAATCAAATGATTGACGGCTAAATCAGAAGGTTTGGCTGAAAAACAGCATCGCATGATGACCTTCGTCACAAGTGACTAAAACTGATACCAAATCTTGTTGTTATATTGTTTCTTTTTTCGGTTTAGATTTAATATTTTAAGTTTATCATCAATCTTTATTACTTTCTTTAAAAAATAATAGAATAAATGTCTAAATAAAAGAAAATAATTCGATTGTCTAAACAATATTCTTCACTTAAGTCACTGATAATCCACTTTATTAATTAAATGTCGCCGAAATAAATATTTATTGTTTTTTGTACTTTTCTCAATGGAGGGTAGAAGTAAAGAGAACTATCTTACAAGTTGAAAAAGTATCTAGCTGTAAGTGGCAAATTACAATTAAAAAACCAACCAAAATGGCGTTAGTTTAGTAAGCGGGAATAATACTTTTTCGTGATTTTATAGATTTTATTGTAGAATATTTTTTTTCGTGGCGCCACCTTAATATTACGCTCTTCGACACTTTCATACTCAGGGATGGTTCTCTTATTCTTTCCTCTTGACACTTTCTCTATAAAAATCTGTTTTTCAGACAATCATGACAGAGAGACTAGATGAGTCGTCCAGTGGATATGTGCCGATAACATCTGAAAACTACCACATCGTTGGGCTATTGATGGATATAAATATTTTGACAGCCAACCCTTACAACAACATGGAAGTGAAATTGGCAAACTAATTAATAACATTCTCGTCTGCCAAATCCTCAATGTATGGCATGATCAGAACAGTAGCCAGAATTCATTTTAAGGGGTTTAATTCTGACCCTGTCTACATCCTTCCGCTTTTGTTTGTAGATTGATGTATCTCAAATCATGGATAGTTCTTTTCTTTGTTAGTATATGTAGTAGATTTTTTGTATGAGGAATAAATAATAGATGAAAAAATTATTCGTTTTTCATTTCTATTTACCCGGCCGCGAAAAAGGACGTATGTTTTTTTACTGTCTAATACATTGATTTTCAAAGTGGGAGTCACGCTCCAGTAGGGAGCTGCGAAGACATTTATAGGAGGCACGGGCGCTTTTTAACTTTTCATTTTTGGACTCTATTGTGCTTATTTTTACAATTGTGTGGTGAGCCTTCTTGCTGTCGCTTGCTTATTTGACTTAAAGAAACCAATATTGATCGATTTCAGATATTAAAGGTATAAGATGGCTACACTTTTTTTTATTTATGGTTGATATCATAAAAAATATTTTCTACATGACACTGGCCGAATTGTGGACATCATCCACAAGTGCTATATTTGTAATATGACTGACAGAGCTTTCGCGTGTTTACTAATAGTAAACCAAATCGATAAAATCTGATTTAAGATTGACAGTTGCATACATTTTGGCACAAGGAAGCTAAATTTCAAAGAGAATACAATACTACGCTGAATTTCATTTGGATAAAACTGAATTTAAATTTATTTTGTTGCAAAATCCTTTTTGATCTTGAGTACGGCATTCATATGTATAAATTAAATTATTTTATTGTAATCTCTTGTTTAATGTATTGTTACACCCGTGGGTATTAAAAATGCCGGTGTTTGACGTGAAGAAGATTTATTTTAAATTCCACATAGTTACAAAATACACGAACTCGCAACACTGTTATCTATTTCACTGTGATTCCTTCTATCCGCTTCCTTTTATCGCTAGATGTTATAGCTTTATAATTCAAAACCGAACTGTCTCGGCGCCGCGCCTGAGCCGCTTAAATACCTACACTAAACGATCGCAGAAAAATCGTGAATCATCGCTAACTTTCTCGATGTTTAGTTGCTATGCCTACTTGACGACGTAATCGAGGCGATAACCGATAAGTAGAGTTTTTGGCGGGATCTTGAAGTGACATGTTGTTGTTGTTATTTTTAATTCATTTACTTAGGTTTTTGACTCTATATTATGTAATATTTGTGGCGTTTTGCGTGATATAGTTTGTTTTTGTGCATAAGTGAAGTGGATTATAAATATAAGCTGAAAGCATTCATTCCGAGATCACACAAAAATTCCCTAGAAAGTTCTAACAAGGGAGCCACCATCTTGTTAGGATACTGAATCGTCATAACACTTGACAATATAATTCTCTCGATAATGGCAGTAATGGTCTTCATTAAAGAGGACCGGTTGCCAAGTTAGGAAGAAGAAGAAGAACCGATAAGTAAACTGCGATGTTTACACAAACATGCGCCGCGGTTGTTTACGACGCGAACATTATTTCGAAGTCCTGAGAAATAGGTAGTTGCTTCGAGATATTTCGGGAACAGGATTTTTTTATCTTTTTAATCGGGTTGTAACAGATCGTAACAGTATGTTGTATTAATATGTCCGTATTTTCACTATCAAATAATTAATGTTCTTTCTTTGAAGTCGCCAATATAATAAAGTTCTGCGGTTTTCTAGGCTCTAAAAAAATATGGTTATATTTTTTCCTCTAATTGTACAATCATTAATAATTTAAGACTTACTTTAAAAAATAGTTAACTACTTAGTGTATTATTAATAACGCAAGAATGTTTTTTTACAGTTATAATGACTTACATCAATATAACAAGCGTGAAGTTGTTCGTCAGAGTACAAAATATATTTGGTGTGTGTAAGGTGCTCGCTTGTCTCATTGTTATCGGAGGTGGAATATATCAAATTGCTAAAGGTAAGTAAGGAAATTAGTAGGGAAGAACTAAAACGATATAATCGGTAGGCCAATATATCGATATCATCGATTATTTATCAACCGATATCCAACAATTTCAAAAGCTTACGAAGCAACGACATTCCCCTTTCGTGCCACGTGTTGCTAGCGGCGACATTGCCGTCTTTACTAAGCGTTGTCTTATTTCGCGCCTATTTATTATTAATTTTGAAATTAAATAATATTTATCATTGAAAAAGATTATAGCCAGTTTTGTGGATAATATAGACCACGTAACTGCAGTAGGACACATACAATCACCAAATAAGCTTTACGCTCAGTCCCAGCCCAGTCGAGTAAAAATGTGTAGGAGCTTCCCTAAATACTTCATTATTTATTTTATCTATACAATTAATATAATTGAAGTGTCTTTTTGTGATGTCAAAATAACAGCTTTTTACTAAATACATATGAAAGTATATAGGTACGATACCTATAGCAAAAAACTCATTTTTTCAATTTTTGTCTGTCTGTGTCTGTTTGTTCCGGGTAACCTCCGACACAGTTGGACTGATTTTGACGGGACTTCCACTGGTACATAGCTGAAGGCTACTTTTATTTTAGAAAATGAATTAGGGTTCCGCTCAAATAAAAAATATGCTCATGATGAACCAATTCGGGCACTTAAATGGCTTAAAGACCTACAAAAAAGTCAGCGAGAGTATAATATACCTATCTTCTAAGGAACACCCACAATAAGCATTTTTGTCTTTAAAATAGCCGGGAGCGGGGAACAAGATTCGCGCGGGCATTCTGTGCTACATGTGAGCGAAGCAGCGGGCACAACTAGTTTATTACTAAAGTTTTGGTATCGATATCGTCGATTATTCACTAAAATAATCGATTTCGTATCGGCAAAATTATGTATCGTTACATTAGTATTAGTAAATTGGTTAAAAAATTAGTCATTGTGGCCAAGTGGCTTAGACCGGCGCAATATCGAGATGTTCGCATGTACCCAATGAATTTTTCGGAATTCAAATAGGTAACTCTATCGGCTGACAGTGAAGAAAAAACATCGTGAGGAAACGGGAACGCTTGAGATATGGTCTTGTAGTAAAATTGTTGATTTCTCGCTGTTTGACATCCTTAATACGTCATGTGCTCGCTTGGTGATTAAACCCATACTTTTACATAGACTATTTTCTGTTTGACATTTGCAGTATTCATGAACCTAAACAATGAGTATTATCTACATCACTTGCTGTCACTTTTCGTTGAGTGACAGTGTCAATATTTTGAGGGGTCTAAGCTCTATGGAACTGGTCGGTTTAGGATTCGCAGTTTTAATTTTAGCTTTCTGCACTCCTGCTCCATATAAACTTTAACCACGCCAAATCTCACAGTCTTCCGTGCAGATTCACTTATTAATACATATATAGATTATTAAGGAAAAAAGCTGTAATTTAAGTATATTAAATTAAATAATAATTAATGTTACTAATTACTGAACTGGGCTTAAGAGATGTAGGGCAGTCTTTGGAAATTTCTCTCTACTTGTGGCAGTCCGACTGGTGTATCTCCACCCTACAGAAGATCACAGCCAAATAACCTTGTGTTATTTATGTTCCTGCGATGAATACGGTTTCCGAAGCTCCTTGGGACGTTCATAGGCTACGGTAAACGCTTACCATCAGGCGGGACGTATGCTTATTCGTTACCTTAGTTGTATTAAAAAGAAGCCTTTATTTATATCGTTAGTTGATTTCACAGGGAATACTTCGCACCTCGGCAAAGGTTTCGAAGGCAGTACAACTAGCCCTGGCGGGATAGCCCTTGCCTTATATTCCGGGTTATGGGCTTACGATGGATGGAACTGCGTTACCGTGGTCACTGAAGAAATACTCAACCCTGGGGTGTAAGTACAGTTCTATTTAATATTATTTCGAAAATCATACTATTTATACACGGTAGAAAAAACGAACGAAACATAGAGGAAAAGAATATTAAATATTGAAGACAGCAATTAAACTCAAAGGAAACGTTCTTTTGTTTTTTTTTTGTATTAATAATAACTGCATTCACAGATTTTATAAAAAAAGTTACATGTACCGGGAATACAACCAACTAAAAATGTAAAAAAACCAGACATGCACTATATTATTGCACCAATCGATAGAGTATATAATAAGCATTAAATCTCTCGAATAAACTTTGTATCTTATACTTAATCACAGGAGACCATGAAATTTTACCATTACTACATATTGAACTAACACGAAAGCAAATTTATATCTAAAGGAGATATAAATTAAAATTATTATTTTCATACATTTTAGCTAATTAACTCATATGTTGCTCGAAATATGATCCATTATCTTATATGTTTAGATTATGACTGCCAGCAGAAGCAACACTGAAAGTTCATTATATAAACATATTTAAGTCAAATGTGGATTGTCTAAATTTACTCACTGTGGACGTTGTACGCGTCTCTTGAGCCTTCCAACGTTTACGAAATTGTCTATCATTCGCAACAACAAAGTGCATAAAGAAATTTACCTCCAACTTACAGAAGATCACAGCCAAATAACCCATTAGCAACGCGCTACTGATATGCGTTAGTCTTAAGCATTCCATAGGATACGGTAACTGCTTACCATGAAGCAGACCATAAGCTTGTTGGTCGCCTTTGTTGTATAAAAAAAAAACGGACAGAATTTGTCTATCCGGACACCTCTCACTAAAAATTTGAGACCATATAATTTTAAAAGCAAGCTTCAAAAGTCGTCCTAAATAGACATCTATGAAGCTTATGAAATGTGGATGTTTTTAATTAGCTGTTTTATTATTTATTTCCTCTCTTTTCTACTGATATATTAGTCTCTGTTATTTGATTGACGAGGGCATTGCTTTGCTGAAATCCATTGTAAATAATTTATCCGAAATTTCTTAGTTATTTTCGCTTGCAACAGATAAACAGCAGTTTTCAAAGTTAAAAAAAAAATTATGACTGAACAAAAACTAAAAAAAAAAACATTCGAATTGAGTAACCTCCCGTCTTTTGTTGAAGTCGGTCAAAAAGAAAATGGAGATTCATTCATTCATTCTTTTCTTACTAACTCACTGTCACTTTTGAAACTAGAAATAAAATTATGTAGAAATATTTAAAATTAAAACTTACATTAATTGTAGGTAATATACTTTCGTGAAAAGATAATAGTGACAATTTATAGTATTATCAGATACGTAAGTAAGTAGGTAACCCAAATAGCAATTATGGCTCATTTGTTAGCGTATACGGACTCCGCGTCGATCGACATGAGTTCGAATCCCTGCAATAAGCATGAGCTGTTTGGTGAAAGAAAACATCGTGATGAAACCATAGCATGGTGGTAGGGCTTTTTCTAATGTCCGCCTGGCTAGCTACCACCCTTAAGTTGAAAATATGTCTCCAGGCACATATAGGTGCTTAGGTGGTGCTGCGCTTAAGAGCCAATCTTCCACTAGGCTTAGTTATGTAGAAAGGACGTGAAAATACCCGCCCTACAGCGGGATGTAATGTGGCAAATGTTCGCCACTTATGATTTTATACGGAGCAGTAAACACTAATTTTAAAATAATACAAAAAAATCAATTGTGATGGATTTTAATCGGTGATGAATTCACATAGGCGGGTTGACGGATGACCACGTCGAAGAAATAATAAAACTGGCAACAAATTACAAATATGTGCACTCGCCTGTAGACCTTGATAGCAACTGTGGTGCGGGCGTTGGCGCTGGTAGCTAGCGGTCAGCGAATGTGTGGCGTAGATCACGTGGCTTTTGCGTGCTACACTTCAAAACGTATTTTGCCGCCATCTAACGTGAGGCAGAGTTGGAACCACGTTTAAGGAAACTCGCGGTATAATTAGTTACCAACAAACTCGTCAGATGGCGCAATCTTAATAATACATTACCCATATTATTAATCCCGCTCGCAACCATTTAGTGTGTGCCATCGTGGGCCACATCGACATTTGCGACCAGCTGAGATTGTGAGCACAACGCTAGAACTTATAACATTATACCTAATACATAAAATATTTTTTCGATCAGGAACGTTCCATTGAGTATATCAATCGCAGTGCCTCTCATCACGAGCCTCTACGTGTTTATGAACGTTGCCTATATGACAGTATTAAGTTACGCTGAGATGACGTCAGTGCCGGCCGTGGCGGTCGCCTTCGGAGCCCAAGTGCTCGGCCCCGCTAGCTTCCTTATTCCGCTCGGTGTTGCTATAGCTACTTTCGGATGCGCCATGAGTGTGCAGTTCGGTGTTACAAGGTGAGAAAAGTAAAATACAGTGTAAACTCTTTATAACGTTATCCTTTATAACGATAAACTCCCTATAACGTTGAAGTAAGCCAGCCCAACTTGGTTGGTTTGCGTTAAAACCCACATATTGAAACACTCTTTATAGCGATACGCCATTAACTATTACGAAGAAATGTGTTCATATTTTTAGACAGTAAATATTTATTATCGGTATTATTGTTTATGTTATGTTATCAGGTAACAAAAGACTTTGAAGCTCCGAAACATCCGAGGTCGGTCTAGCTTTTGTTATCCTTAATTTCCTTGAACACGTGCAGTATGACGCATTGTTTTCTCGGAAGTGATGGTCTTCGACCAAGCATACTGGGTACCTATCGTATTATCAGTCGTAAACCCACTTTGAAACTGGTAACATGGTCAGTAAACGGAAAGCGATTAGTGTTGACGAAAAAGTTTGATAGAAGAAGATATGAATAGAATACATAAAATAATACAAAACAAGTTCTGGCATAGCAAAAAACGTCAGACAAAGTTATCAGACTATATGTGTAAACAATAATTTATAAGCATTTATTATCTAAGACATACATATTAAAAATTCTTGTTAATTTGGTTGTTTTTTTTGTTCACTCCATATAACGATAACTCTCTATAACGACAAAAAATGCTCAGTCCCTTGAGTTTCGTTATAAAGAGTTTACACTGTACATATAAAATAATTATTATTTTATTGCATTATATTAGTAAAAAAGTTTTTTTTCTAACCGTAACCCGACCACAAAAATGAAATCTATATAAATAAAATAATTGTGGTTTGCCATTATGCGTGCATCACGCAAAAACTACTGTATAGGTTTTGATTTTTTTTTTTGAGTTTATCACCTTAAACTTCGATTTACATAAATAAGAACCCCGGTATGGAAATTTTATGGGGAGTGAAATTAAGAGCGTTAACTCAAAAGCGTTATGTTTTCTGTTATTAGGTTATTACTCCTTAATAAATATAAGATTTATACGCCATCTAGTAACCAATGTAAGAATTATTTTACTCTTTTTGTTACTTTAATTATACGTACAGTTTTATATATTCTTTATTATATTAGTTAACAGATGGCGCGATTTATATTATTATTATTGGAGCTTACTCCTTCTGTGTCGATTTTCATTTATGGAACCCGGGATAGAAATGTTATGGGGAGAAAAGTTTATAAGAGCGTCACGTTTTTCTACTTAACGTGCCTTGTATGTGTATACATACATCATACATGAGTCAGTACAGCACAGTGACAATGACAGTCGGTCGGTCAGTCAGTCAGTCAATCATCTATTTGTACCTACTTAAGGAGTAATCTCTAGTCATGCGTCGGAGTTGACACACACACTTTTTTTTACTTGATCCATGCCCGAGTGCCTGATCTACGGCATTCTGTAATCTACACGAGCGCAGCCGCGGGCACAGCTAGTGGTGCAATAAAATGAATGATATTTCTCCTTCCAATTATTTATTAATATGTTTTCTATTAGGGTATGCTACACAGCAGCGCGGGGTGGACACATGCTTGAAGTCTTTTCATATGTCAACATAAAGCGGATGACTCCAGCGCCCGCTGTCGCTTTTCAGGTAAAAATCTTGATACTTGATCATTTAATTTAAATGTCTTATGGTAACTTGATTGATTTTTTAAATTCCTCATTGGTTTTTTACGTGGTTACCGTAGCTTATAGACGCTTGTACCACTATAGGTATCAGGTACCAAGGAGCTCTGGAAACCTCACTCACAGCAGGAACACAACACATGGTCATTTGGTTGCGATCTTCTTTAGGATGGACGTATTCCACCAGTCGGACTGCCACAAGTAGACAGAAATCTCAAAAAAAAGTTCTATGCCCAACCTCTATTAACTCTTATCTCGTTTAGCCACAAACTCACCTAATGAAGGTGTGGCCCAGGCTGGTGACACGCTAAGCCTAGTGGGGAAACTGGCTCTCAAATTCAGCTGCCGGAACATACCTATTCGTGCTTGGGGACAGAGTTTCAACTTAAGGGTGGTAGCTAGCCAGGCAGGCATTAGAAAAAGCTCTACCACCATGCTATGGTTTCATCATAATATTATCTTTACCGAAAGCTCAGGATCATCGCTCTGATTCCAACTGACGTCGATCGACACGGTACCTCTAAGCCATTATCGTCGCAGCTCTATATTTACATTGTAATATATTGTAACGATATGAGTAAAAAAACCATTCTCGAAATCTCTGGAATCATCTAGAATGTACTCGAAACACTGAATATGTTGCTGATTGGTTCGCGGAAGCATTACATTTATTCACACATACAAAACCTTATCGCTCGGATTGCGTCAACAAACGATGGTCTTTTTTGCGTATTTTGCGTATATTATAAGGGAGCCATGACAGTTCTGTTTTTATAAGCGAAGTGAAAACAACAAGCGATATAAAAGAAGAGATCCACAAGAGGACCATAGAGGGAGAAATTGTAAGTACGCCAACACTACATTCGACGAGCGATTTGTGAGTTTGTTTGCACAGTATTTTGAGTACAAATAAATCGTTTACGTGAATTATAACGACATTTTACTACCACCGGGTGTCACAATAATATAACAACATAAATATATTTACAGGCGCTCTTAACTTCAATCTTCATCTCAGTTGGAAACATCAAAACTCTAATAGAATTCGCAAGCTGGTTCCTATGGTTCTTCTACGGTCTCGCCATGGTCTCTTTGTTGGTTCTAAGGAAAACACAAGCAAGCAAACCTAGGCCTTACAGAGTACCGACACCAATTCCATGTTTTGTGTTGCTAGTCGCAATATTTCTGTCAGTGTTTCCAATAATACATGATCCGTCATTGAAATATGTCATGGCTGTCGGATTTATCCTTTTGGGATTTATCGTTTACACTGTCTTTGTGTATTATAAGAAAACGCCGACAACTTTGTTACGTAAGTATAATATAATATCTTTTTCCTTTTTTAGGAAGGCATAATTTGCGTTTTCGCCAGTGTCACTTCTTCTATCTTTCATTATTAAATGTAAACTGAAGGTTTTTGGCAGAATCATAGTGGTTTTAAAATTTTAATTCAATAACTTGCGTTTTTGATCCTTTATTTTGTAATATTGGTGGCATTTTCCGTATTATAGTTTGATTAATGCACTTTAGTAAATTTAATCAAAATGCCTAAACCAGAAAAATGAATTTTGTGTTGCCACAAAAATTCCCTGGAAAGTTCTTGCTATGTTTACATTAGAAAATAATTTATTCATATAACATTTACAGATTTGTGTATAAACACAAATGTTGCCATCAAAAAAGAAGAAGGATAATAAATTTTTTTTTTTTTCATATTTTCAATGCAAGTTCACTGTTATCTTTGTTTATGTATATTTAATGTAAACTTGTCATGTTTAAGTAAACTGGTGGTGGGATAATTTTACTGAAACTTTCTAATGATATTATGAGTACCAAATTCACGATATCTTTATATTAATACGTGAAGCAAAAGCTTTCGGTACCTTTTTAAGCGTATTGCGTGCACGGAAACTTTGAGATTTGACATGGTTAAAGTTTATATCGAGAAGGAATGCAGAAAGCTAAAATTTATCTATAATAACTGTTACTAATATATTAAATTAAATAAATGAATTCTGCGAATCCCAACCAGTCCGGGCCATTGAACTTAGACCACCCAAAATATTGACATTATCACTCAACGAAAAGTGACAGCAAGTGATGTCGATAATACTCATTGTTTAGGTTAATGAATACTGTAAATGACAAACAGAAAATAGTTTAAGATCAAAAAGTCTCCGGACGAATTTCGACCTTAGTTCGATCGCTAGTATCGTATAAATATGTAAAGTTAAGACTTTTCTTCTTTATGTTTCAGGAAAAATCAATTTCGTGATGCAAATCCTATTCGAGTGCGTTCCCCCCAGTAAAGAAGAAGACTGAACATTGTAACAATAATATAGTTTTAACTGTAAATATAGAATATACATAATGTAAGATAAATAAATATAACTAATTTATAAATATAAATGAGTATTCTTCATATTCCATTACTATTAAAGCTGTTGTCTATTGACTATTGTCTAAAAAAATTCATCCCAATCAAGTGAGAATTAATGTTTTTTTTTTAATTACAGTGTAAACTCTTTATAACGTTATCCTTTTAACGATAAACTCCCTATAACGTTGAAGAGAGCCCAACTTGGTTGGTTTGCGTTAAAACCCACATATTGAAAAACTCTTTATATCGATACGCCATTCTCTATTACGAATAAATGTGTTCATATTTTTAGACAGTAAATATTTATTATCGGTATTATTGTTTATTATCAGGTAAAAAAGACTTTGAAGCTCCGAAACATCCGAGGTCGGTCTAGCTTTTGTTATCCTTAATTGCCTTGAACACGTGCAGTATGACGCATTTTCTCGGAAGTGATGGTCTTCGACCAAGCATACTGGGTACCTATGGAATTATCAGTCGTAAACCTACTTTGAAACTGTTAACATGGCCAGTAAACGGAAAGCGATTAGTGTTGACGAGAAAGTTTGATAGAAGAAGATATGAATAGAATACATTAAAAAATACAAAACAAGTAGTGGCATAGCAAAAAACGTCAGACAAAGTTATCAGACTATATGTGTAAACAATAATTTATAAGCATTTATTATCTAAGACATACATATTAAAAATTCTTGTTAATTTGGTTGTTTTTTTGTTCATTTCATATAACGATAACTCTCTATAACGACAAAAAATGCTCAGTCCCTTGAGTTTCGTTATAAAGAGTTTATACTGTACTATTTTCAAAAGAATTATTATCCATCTATTCTTATAGTCTACTAGATGTGCCCGTGGCTTCGCTCACGTGGACTACAGAATGCCCGCGCGAACCTTGCCCCCCGCTCCCGGCTATTTTAAAGACAAAAATGCTTATTGTGGGTGTTCCTTAGAAGATAGATGTGTATACTCTCCGGACCGGATTTTTTTTTAAGGTCTTTTTAATGCCTATGATTATGTAGTATATTAATTTGCTATATCTCTTATGGTTTACTCAGCATAAGCCATTTGAGCGCCCAAATTGATTCAACATGACCAGTTTATTTTTATTTGTGCGGAACCCTAATTCTTTTTATAAAATAAAAGTAGGCTAAGTTACTCCCTATATCATCAGCTATCTATCAGTGAAAGTCCCTTCAAAATCAGTTTAACCGTTTCGGAGATTTCCCGGAATAAACAGACACAGACCGACAAAAATAAAAAAAATGGGCTTTTTGTTATTGGTATCGTATATACTTTCATATGCATTTAGTAAAAAACTGTTATTTTGATATTACAAACAGACACTTCAATTTTATTAATTGTATAGATAAATTGAGCAACGACATAAGCTTCCCGTATAACAAATTTCGTAACAATCGATCAAGCCGTTTTTCAGTTAAGTCTGCCAAAAAAATATTTAAATAATATATTCGTGATTACTGTCTACTGTCGTCATAATACAGGTGGCCATCGGAAAATTAGGAAAAAAGATTACTTGTACAGACAGAACTACAGATTTAAAATTAGATAAAAATATTATTCATATTGACATTTTAAATTTAATCGAATATTTGGTTCCCAATTAAAAATGCAATTTAACTCCCCAGGTGACACATGCTATAATATACTGAATAAACCCGTTATAATTACTGTTTTTTATTTCAAAGGGTAGAAAAGAGGTTTATTAGATAACCAGCTGTGCCCCACGGTTTCACCCGTGTTAATTTTATACGACAAATATCGCCAACGCACCCGTCTATGCAATTTTTTATACTATATGTAAAATTATTGTTGGGTACGCGTCACTTCCCCTCTACGTGAGGAGGGAGGGAGGGGGGGGTGTGACGCTTCCCCGGTTTGGACGGGCGTATTTTGTTACGCCGGATGCCCGTCTCATAGACGCCGTACGGATGCCAGTGGGGCGCGATGGTAGTGAAGGGGTCTGGGGGGTGTATTAATGCACGACCGCTTGAGGTGCCAGGTCTTCAATGAAACTCGAACTCTTGTTTACTGCTCGCAGGACGACCAAAGCTTTCTTTTTGTAGACTGACTACACTGTTAGCCTTAGGGGCCCTATCGTCAAACAGAGCCGCTGCGGCTTTTACAGCTTCACCGGACTTGGGTGCCCCATACGGCGCCTCTTTGAAACTTAAGTAGTTCGGAGAGTGACCGTAAGGAGAGCCCCGCTTCAATTCGTATTTTTGTTTGTTTTTACTTTGGTCGCCCTGTTAATTGCTCTATATTTCTTTCTTTATATACATTGTGTACACATGTCATATACCAAAAGGTTCCTTTTTGTAATAGCTATTCATTAAACATTCACATATTATATACATCAAGTACATTTTTCGTCTATAAGCCAAAAACAATGTAATTTACGGGCGGCATCACCGCTTCCCGTTCGTAAAGTTACTGTAACATTGAATATTCTCACTGTATCGACTTATTCTATAATAATTCTATTTCCATATATGTAACACACAATACATAAGCATTTATATATAACTTAATACATAACATGCAACTTATAATGTAGCGTAGTCGCTAACATTTCTCTATAATTTTATCTATATCAATCTATTCTATCATCTAACATTTCTCTATAATTTTATCTATATCAATCTATTCTATCATGAGTTCATGACACATAGTACACATCACATAAACACAATAATATACCATAATAACCTAACACAAGACACGAAAATAACAGTTTCGTCGCCAACAATTATCGACATTTTTATTATCTCGCTGATACTGCAGCTTTATATTGGCGAAAGAATTTTTAAAATTGGTCCAGTATTTTTAGAGTTTATCCATTACAAAAAAAAAAGTTCCTCTTTCAAATATTGGTAGAGGTTATTAGCGGGATCTTGAAGTGATATGTTGTGGTTTTTATTTTTAATTCATTAACCTATCAAGGGAGACACTATCTTGTTAGGATATTGAATCGTCATAACACTGACAGTATAATTCACTCAATAATGGCAGTAATGGTCTTCATTAAAGAGGACCGGTTGCCAAGCTAGGAGGTAGAAGAAGAAGAAAATATTGTTATAGTATGTAGCGACATCTCTCGCCACAACTGACGCATCAAAGCATCGACAAAACTACGTAGCGACACATAGCGACATCTATCGAGCCACATAGGACGCATCCCTACTATCCTACATTGCGCTATAGAAATTCACTCTATCGTTGAGTATATATACAAGAACCCGACTACAACAGTCGGGGCAGCTGCCCGCCAGACATAGCACCCGTCTGGCCGGAGGATCCTCCCTTTTCTATGGCGGATGAGCAACTTTACTCTCTGTTCCTCACCTCCGCTAAAGTGGTGACCCCGACGTGATACGTCAGCACAACCTTCTTCACAAAGCTACGTCATCATCACTTCCTCAAGCTTTCGAGCAGCGAATCAATACAGCCAGCCAGCATCTACGGCTTCTACGGGTATCCTGACCATACGCATGCAGCGGACGTGCATTCCTGGTCAGCCCCACAGCCTTCTCAGCGACCTTGGCACAGCACACTGCACTTCGGCCGGTCAGCAAGCAGCAGAAAACGCACTTCTCTCCTGGTCGACGCAGCAGCCAATCACCGCAGACAGTTTCGACTCACCGTGAACTATGCGGCACTAGTTCCGACTCACTGGAACATTCCACTGGCCCGGCAAGCATAACAAAGATGTATGGACGACTCAACCTGCTATCGACCTCCGGTCTCGGAGGGGAGTGATGTAGCGACATCTCTCGCCACAACTGACGCATCAACGCATCGACACAACTACGTAGCGACACATAGCGACATCTATCGAGTCACATAGGACGCATCCCTACTATCCTACATTGCGCTATAGAAATTCACTCTATCGTTGAGTATATATACAAGAACCCGACTACAACAGTCGGGGCAGCTGCCGGCCAGACATAGCACCCGTCTGGCCGGAGGATCCTCCCTATTCTATGGCGGATGAGGAACTTTACTCTCTGTTCCTCACCTCTGCTAAATAGTACTAACAAAAATTAACGAATTAAACATTTCTTTTAAATTAAATTTTATGAGGCTTCAGGTAAAATGATTTTTCCTAATAGGTCATAGTAGAAACAAGATTGAAAAAGTTATTAGGAACCGCTTTGCCAGAAAGTCTGGTCTATAGAATAATATTATGTCTACAGCTTTTTTTAGAACTGACTATACTGTTAGCTTTAAGGGCCCTGAAGCCTCTGGCGGCTTTTACAGCTTCAGCAAACTTAGAGAAACGCGGCGCACGTTGATTTTAAATTGTGTTGGCAACTTTACTCATAGTTTATTACTCTGGCAAGTAATTTGAAGTGTTGTACATAAATTAATCTTGAATGTGCAATACATAAATAACTTACGTACCTGTGTGCAATATTTCATTTTATTTGGCAGGGATGGCAGTTTCCCCATACACACTCCAGGTTTCAGGGTCATGTACCAGATTAAATATTATGCTGGTATGCATTAATATTAACTTTCAATATCTATCAAGGTCCCACTTGTTTTGTTCACTGATGACCTAAAAGTAAGATCGTCGTACGGTGAAGACGGAATAAGGCCCCTGGCTTTTGCTACCTTTGTGTACCAGACTAAAAAATGGTCCTCTGGGACGGAACTTAAAATTTGTTAATTGCTTGAGGGTACCGATTTATTTTTTCAAATACCAACTTTTAGTGACGTCTGTACCAGGATTATTCATCCATTGTTTACCACACTGCTATCAACAAAGTAGGAGTAGGAATATTATTATTTCGTGATCACTGTTCTCTGGTACCTAATTCAACAGAGAAAAATAAAATTAGTTATTCACTTTAATTTCAAGTTTTTAGTAGTTGTGGTATTATCCTCTTAATAGTCTGTGTTCTGGTGCTAGTACAACACTAGCAATATACAAATGTACCTACTCTGTTTAGCAGTAGCAAGTAATTGTTAATTATCTCTGGTAGCAAGCAAACACTAGTAGACATAGGTAACTCAACAAAATTTTCTGCGTCATGACAATAACTCATATTCATATAAATACTCATAACATCACTGCGCCGGCGCATTGAGTTAACTCAAATTTGCGCCATTGTGCAGCAAAATGATACGCGAGGCAAACTAGTTAGAGAAATGAATGAGTCAACTGACCTTCATAGAGGCTTGATGCGGCACTGCACCGTAGACAGCTCGCTATGCCGAAGTGCGCTATACGCCAACACATTTGCATTATGTGTGTTATCACATCCGGCATAGAAACCTGAGTTGCGCAACTATACGGCGCAGCGCAGTGTTACCCATGTCTAAAAGTCTAAATGTCTAAAGATTAGGGATGTGCGATGTT
This sequence comes from Saturnia japonica, assembly GCA_033032175.1. Classification (NCBI taxonomy): domain Eukaryota; kingdom Metazoa; phylum Arthropoda; class Insecta; order Lepidoptera; family Saturniidae; genus Saturnia; species Saturnia japonica. The sequence continues at coordinate 14,625,087 of CM065325.1, forward strand.
ACAGAAACGTCATCTTAACATTGATTTCAACATCATTAAATAAATATTGAAACAAAAACATCTATGTTTTGGTGCTAGCCAAGAGTGTGAGCCTTTTTTGTGTGACACAGCGGTATATTTTATATTTCCACATCATAGCACTTGTTTTCACACATCTACAATGCCAGAGTAGAATCCGTATTTCATGATTTGCCTCTGACGGCTCTATTCCTTTATTGCCTTTATCTCAAATGCTAAGAGGGGAAAGATTATTAAAATTTAGGATCCTGAGAGCAGTAAAGAAAAAGTAGGTATATTTACTAAGAAAAAGAGATTAATTAAAAAATGCTTTCCTTGTTTTTAAATAATCAGAACCATCAACATCTAATGAGTGTCATGGTGAATCAACGTATAATCAATAAATATAACATTTTTAAGTTATGAACTCGTGTTTGTTTTCAAGTCAAATTTTTGGCCACTTTTAGCCACTTTTTAGGGTACGAAATTTTTAACATTCTAGCAACTTCATCGAAGTAGAGATATGAATTTCTAAAAAAAAAATATTTTAAAAAATTGATTATTTATAAAAATTAAATACAATTAATTAATAATCGATTTTTTTCATATTTTCTTGAGAAATTTAATTAAACCTGAAATATTTAGAATCATAACTTTCTTAATCAATTTAAATTAACATATTTCAATAAAAAGACAAAAATATTGTTAATAACGGGGAATGCCCATTCTTGTATCAAATTTTGTTGTATAGTAAGGTTGAATAAAAAGTAAAGAATGTTTCATATTATTTTACGACCTTTTATCCTCGGAATTTGGTTTTCAAAGCAGGAATATTCTTTTAACTTTTAAAACTATTATCTATACTCTATATTATATATGTTGGCGCGTGTTAATTATAAGGCTTTCAGTATTTCCCGCTAAACCTACCACCTCATAACCCCTCCCCTCCCCCTACTCCCTGCTCGCAAAACAGTCCGTCTCGGAACGCAAGTGAATCGCCACGCGGACAACGCCGCACGGTTTAAATAGTGATATAACCGTTGAATTTTGTACAACCGCCGCTAAAAATCTAGCTTGGAAGGCCTTCGCTGCGGGTGACATATAATTTAGTTTGATGAAGAGCTATCGTCGAGATAAATTACATACGCCACGAATCACCATATTATCGCAGTGAGTTCCAGATTTTACGCACATCCCGCACCTAATATTTAAGGCCTCTTTCTAGCTACACCAATATGAATACTAATACAATAAAGCGGAATTGTTTTTATATTTGTTTGTTTAAATACACTAATCTCTGGAACTACCAGTCTGATTTGAAAAATTCTTTTTGTATACGATAGCTTGATTCACAAGGAATAGTATAGCCTATTTAGCATCAAGATGCACGTTGGAACACAAAGCTCTCCTGAACTGCTTTATCTGCGTGCGCTGCGATAATTTTTTTTTGTACGTAAATACATGTTGTACAAAAATATTTGGCCTTAGTACATCTTTCAAATAGTCTGCAATAGCATATGCCTATATCTTATGCATAACCCACAATAAGGTATTATATAATAAACAATGGTTTAACATTAAAAAGTGATTTAAGATCATTATTTTACGCATGGTATATTAATCCTTACAAAGCAGAGTTACTTTATCATAAAGAAAATTTTATGAAGTTAAATTTTGCTCTTTTGCATGTTATTTGGACACATACTTTAGGAGATAATGAAAAATTGAATTAATTTGTATTTGTGGGAAGAACAATTATGATAGGCTACACGGGTGCACTGGCGTTGCGGTGTTTGTCGTATAAAATGAACACGGGTGAAACCATGGGGCACAGCTAAAATTATTATACACTACTTAAATAGTTCCAAAGACGCGGGTGGTGCGTTCCATTACTTGTATTACAATCCTTTTGAACAAAAAAATACAATATTTAATTAAAAGCAACTCATTATTTAATTATTAATAACGATATTTATGGGTGATATATAAGGGCGATTGAAGTTTTTGGTGGGATCTTAAAATAACATGATGTGGTTTTTTTTTAAACTAATTGACTCACACATCTTCTTCTGCATCACACGAGAGAGAGAGAGAGACAGAGAGGGTTAGAAAGATTGAGTCGTAGGCACCTTTAATACAATTCTAAAGGAGCTCAAATTTTATTTACTTTGCCACGGACTTATTTTAAAACTTTGATATGTCCTAAGATATTCATTGAAATCAATTGATGTCACGGACAATTTTGTTCAAAATTAAATACTTGTGATGAATATTTTATTTCATTAAGGTTAATATAATGTTTATAGAAACACCTTAGCAAATAATGCATTATTTTAGAACAAATTTTATTACCATAAAAAAGGTTATATTGAGTCAACTTTAAAAGATAGCCAAATGCTATCACGGACTTTTTTTGGAACGTTTTAAGAGAAACAATTCCGTCACACATGATTGTTGAGTAACTTTAAGCATTTACGCAGCGCACGCAATGGAAGCTCTGAAAAGCTCTCCTTCCCCGTTTTTGAAATATTTTTTATTGATTCTTCGCTACTATTGGTTGTAGTGTGATGTTATATAGCCTATAGGCCTTCTTCGATCAATGGGATATACAACAAAAAATATTTTTTCCAACCGTAGAAGTAGTTCCTGAGATTAGAGCGTTCAACCAAACAAACAAACAAAGAAAACCTTCAGCTTAATAGTAGTAGATCCATTAATTTAGGTTTTAGACCCTATATTATATAATACTGGTAGCGTTTTGTGTGATATTAGATATAGCTTGTGCATGTGAAATGGATTATAAATATAAACTGGATGCATACATTTTGATGTGCCAAAAAAATTCACTAGAAAGTTCTAACAAGGGAGCCACCATCTTGTTTACCACTATATTCACTTGATAATGGCTGTAATGATTTTTAATAAAGAGGACTAGTTGGCAAGTTAGTAAGAAGAAGGGTCATTGAATACCTACTGACACAAAAAAAATTACATTAGATCCATAAAAAAAAATCGCCATTGAAAAAAATCGATTTTGTACAATAAAGGATTGTTTATTATTCGATTTTTTTTTCTGATCCCTACATCAAAGTGGTTGGCCACTTTTTGATATAGATGTTATATTAGGCTGATATTTTGGTATTACTAATATGGAATATATTAGTTAACTCGTATTAGGTTTCCGTACCTATTATTCGGTATTAGTCAAATATTAGTCACTGATTCAATACCTATTCGCTACCTACTTGAATCTAATACTGATATTAAGCGAACCTATTATCAGTATTCTTTATACATATAGAATGTGTGTATGAAATAAAAGATTGTTGTGAATATTTATTATTATTATCCGTAAGCTTATTATTTAACATACATGAAAAAGTAGTTAAATTTTCTTTCGTATTAATAAACTAGCTGTGCCCACGGCTTTGCTCACGTGGACTACAGAATGCTCACGCGAATATTGCTCCCGCGCTCCCGGCTATTTTGAAGACAATAATGCTTATTTTGGGTGTTCCTTAGAAGATAGACGTATACTCTCCCTGACTTTTTTGTAGGTATTTTTAATGTTTACAATTATTTAGTACGTTAATTTGCTGTATCTCTATAGTTTACTCAGCGTAAGACATTTTAAGCGCCCAAATTGATTCGCCATGACCAGTTGTTTTTTTTATTAATGCGGAACCCTAATTCTTTTTCTAAAATAAAGGTAGCCTAAGTTACTTCCCATAAAATCAGCTATCTATCAATGAAAGTCCTGTCGAAATCGGTCCAACCATTTCGAAGATTACCCGGAACAAACAGACAGACAAGAATTTTAAAAATGGGTTTTTTATTATAGGTTTCGCGTATACTTTCATATGCATTTTTAAAAAAAAAACTGTTATTTTGACATTACAAACAGACACTTCAATTCTATTAATTATAGATTACGGACTGTCGTTAACGTCAAAATCTTTGTTATATTAAAATATATAATGTTAAAAAATATCACTATGTCATGTACTACTATTATAGATTTTTATATATGTCCATTAAAAACGTCAATCGATTGATTTTTTAGTTGATTTTAAACATAAAATAATAAATATTTACATTTCAAATTCTCCAAAATATATAATACAGTGATTCTGTTCTCATTGCTTGCTTACTGTGTTACCAACGCTGCAGTTTTCATACAAAGCCCGACGTGTATAATGATGTCTTTACTATACATACCTAGCTGCGCATACGATCAGCCAGCAACCAGCGGTCGTTTCTATACGAAGTTTCAAATCATGTAGTTATCTCGCTTACTAACAAGATGCGCCCTCTTATAACGGACAAAGAAAGAGGTACGTGCGGTAACTCGCCACGCTCGCGCGTGATTATTATTAGACTAATATTTGGTAACCTATTATTCTGTATTTGTGAATCATAATATATTAGTCCGTGGCACGTATTATTATCCCTGTACCTAATACGAATATATTAGTTACACCTCTACTTCTTGTTTCCTTGACTTGGCAACACTATCTCGGTGTATTGTATTGTTTGAGTGAAATGAAAATAAGAATTATTTTTATGGTTAAATAACTATCTGATAACTGGAGAATCACAATGGCATACCACTACGTAGTTACGGCACAGAAACCGACTGCGGTCACAGCATGTGTTACTGGTAAATACAAGTTTTATCGACTATTTTAAAAACATTGAGGTTAGCTCTGTACCTCCCGAAAGCTATTCTCGGTTTTGATATATTTATTTTAACATTTATGTTGAAATGAGAGCCAAATTTAGAATACTGAAGCCTCTTTAAATGGAACGCTTGCAATGAAAGATTAAACAGCGAATAAAATCATCCAAACCTTGCATGCATTTTTGAAGTTACCTGCCTATAGGTATACCAGAATCTCATGGAAAATAGGGAAATTAATTTTGTAGTAAGAAACACTAGGGTAATTGGAGTAAAACGTCTTGATACTTTTAATTTTTTTATTATATCATTCATCAAAAACATTATTTGTACTACACTGTCAAAAAAGTACTGGCAAAAACAGCACTGTATTGACAGATGCAACTCAAACTCCGTGCCAAAATGGAAAACAGTTGTGCCAATGTAACAACAACAAAAAAACAAAAAATTGAATTTTGAACAATAAATAACAAATCATCCATTCCCGGTGCTTTTTTGACTGAATGTATATACTGTAATAGGGTTGTTGGTTTTCCATAGGACTTGAGTGGTGGAGCAGACTATAAATCGAAAATGCATTGACTTATTTAGATAATTATATTACAATATCGCCTCTTTGCCTCAATAACGTGATAAGTCCGACAATTCATTTTTTTTATTATTTATATAAGTTTCGTCTAAATAAACTACATCTAGTCTGTTAGGTTCTTGTGATTCACTGTTCTTCTTCATACACTCTAAATATCTGAATCTTTGTATCTTGATATCATGACGCTCCATCAAAATAGTTCTTTTTGATTGGCACTTTACAAATTCAAAGCCAATATTCTTCAGAATAAACCTGTAAAAAAGCATAAGTTATAAAATGTAGCAACGTCAAACTATAGCAAGTAAAATAAGTAGATGCATATATGTGTTACCTCAATGATTCTCTGCCTCCATTGAAATAATATCTTCCCGAAGAGTTTGGAACAATTTCCTCACGGTTGGAATTTCTTTTCGTACAGTATAAAATTCCTTTATTTTATTTCTGATCACTTCTAAATCAAAACTGTCCAGATTAATATTTTTCTTTCCCCCTTTCCTCTTTTTACCAGGCGTACAGAACACATCTCCGTTTACTTTTCCTTCTTTAATAATTCTTCGTATGGTAGAAGAAGAAACCCCTGTAAGTAACAGTTCAATAACATAGAGTAAGGATAGTACACAATATAATATTACTTATTTGATTCCATCATGGGTTTTAATTTTTCTTTTAATGTACGAGAACCCTAAATAATATACACACAAAAATGTTTGTTTGTAGAATATCAAAAAAGCTGCCAAACTATTACTAACTGTAACTTTAACACTATGATTAAAATAATAATAATTGTTTCAGAGAAAAATGTATGTATAAAATATAAAGTATCTTGACTTGTTAGTTCTACTTACCGGTGAATGTTTGAACTCTCTTTAAAATCGAAGATTCTGATTGGCCTCCATCTTCTTCTGCACAAATCCTTTGATATACATTGTAAACAACGTTCCTTGCTTGTGATCTTATTGGTTTTTCGACATTTTCACGAAACCTGTAACTTTTGAAGAAAAAAACAAAACATCTCTGCAGTGGTTGACTCAACTCGAATTTAATTTGATAGATGACAATTGATAATTGCCATATGAAAATCACAATTAATTTTTTTGTTTTCGTTCCATGAGATTCTGGTACACCATAGTTACTACACTAATATCGAAAATATGTTCCTAAACACATTTGAGTATTCTGATACTTGTACTTGAGGGTTACTTGCCTCCTTTCCAGATTACAATGACCATCATCAACCACATTGTTACAACGTCAGATACAATTAAAATATAACAAAAAAGTTAAGATAAATTAGAACACAGTATAATTTACATTATACATACTACCTCGAAGATTTTTTCTCTAAAAACCTTTTTCATTTTTGAACCAATTTCAAAGAAAAGAAGTAGGTTCTCAATTTGAATGTATATTTTGTTTACCTATAACTTTTTTGTTTATGAATTGATTTAGATGATTGGAAAGGGGATACCTTAAGGGTGGTTCCATTTTAATTTCATTGACAGTAGACCTATAACTTCGAAGATACACCAGGGAATTCCACAAAATCATTGAAGTTGGTTTTCTTTCTTGCTAAAAAATGTTCAATTAGAAAACTAAACTTAATAACAATAGAATATGACCTATAAAACTCGGGGATAATATAGCTTCCTATCAGTAAAAGATTTTTCAAAGTCAGTCCAGTAGTTCCATAGAATTATCTCCTAAAAGCATACTCACAAAGTTAAATGATTATTATTATATTAGTATGAATGATAAGCATAGCTTACAATATGTTAAATGCATTACATAACTTCAATCTTGACATGGCGTCCTCAAGATTTAAAAATATCTTAATAGTTTTAGCATTGCGCCACAATCTTAAGCCTAATGGGGAAACTGGCTCTCAGTGCATTTCCTTGAACACATATAGGTATATGTAGGTACCTACATATGTATATGTATATGTACTTATATATGTATATATACTTATACTACATATGTATATGTATATGTAGCTTGGTGACAGATTTTCAACTTTAAGATGGTAGCTAGCTAGGTGGGCATTAAAAATGCTCTAGCACAATGCTATGGTTCCATTACAATCTTTGCCTTCATTGACTGCTCAGGCTCATTGCAAGGATTAAAACACATCTTGATCAAGGCATAGTTCATACATGCTACTACAGATTATAATTGGATGAAAATTTAGGAATGCAAACAGGACAAACAAAAAAATATATATTTATTTATATAATATATACAGATAATATGATTTTACTTCCAAGGTGACTAAGATGTAATAGTAATAAAATATGCCACAATAAAGTAACATGAACTTGTACTTTTTTATTTATAGGCAATTTCACATCTCCAACGGATCTCAACCTTTTGGTAGCAAAGGCTTCACGCTTGGAGATGTATCTCGTCACTCCAGAAGGTTTGCGATCATTGAAAGAAGTTGGGCTCTATGGGAGAGTTGCAAAGATGAAAATATTCAGACCACCTGTAAGTTTATAATAAATAAAAAATTAAGTTTTATTTAACTATGTATCATATGCAGGGCTGTTGACAGACTCTTTTGGGAGTTGAAATTCCCATCTGAATTCTACAGATGGCTATTGATAATTTTCTACTGTAATACATATCATTAGGTGTTTTGTATTAAAATAATCAAATAGAATTTATAAGAAAAAGGAAATGATTATAGTGCCTTTCATCCCACAGTCATGGACTTTCTCATCATGGAAATTCTAATTATGAGTTGTTCCAAACAAAATTATGTATGAGTTTTAAATTTCTGTTATTGAGTCATAGTTTATGAAAACATATTTCTCTACTTACTTACGAAGAATTGAGTGGTGTTTTAATTTATTTTTAATCATTTTTCATTCTGATATGTCCCGCTTTTGTAGTTATATTGTTGTTAATACTCCCTAATCATTAGCAGTTCAGATAGTAGATACAATAAATAAAAACTTCTCAGAATGTTGGGCATATTATAAACATTTTCAAATATAGTTCTATGGGTGTTACTATTTTAACTTGATTATTACTGTGTTTTGGTAAGTTAATTTTAAGAGCCAGAGTCTTATTTCACTAAGGCGAGACCATACTAGAGCGGTGCTGCGCCTATCGCACTACTACTGTAGTAAAGTGACAGAACACATAATTTCGGTCTGAGGTAGCATATTTTGCTACTCCTGAGTTTATCCATTCAGTTCAGAAAACCGCATTAGTGTGTGATCATTCTAGGATTAGAAATGGATCTTTGTTGAAAATTAACTACAGCCAACTGGACTGGACTTCGAAGTGCATTAATTATTAATCATTATAGATTTGAAAGCTAGGAAAAATATAATTTCACATCAATAACATATTGTATGTAGTAGAATAACATCTAAAATGTATACATTTTTAAATTGCCATGCAGAGCGCGTGACGTCATACGTAGAATGAGTACAAAAATCAGTGAAACTTGCTGCTTTGGAAGCTTAACGGACTGACTAACATTATTATTTTCACATGTTTATTCATTGAAATAAGCCATCAAAACATTTTCAGAGTATGATTGAGTATTTCTTCGAGTCTTCCATGATATAAAATTATTGTAAATCATAGCGCTATCGCGATTTTGGCGGCAAGAGACCGTTTTCTGCTGTTTGCGCCTCATTTAAGATATTAGGTGGAGTAGATTCCATATTAATATCGGATTCCACGCTTCAACTCATATTATTATTTTGTCTATAAATAACAGGCGAAATTTCCGAAATGTCGCAACAATCTTTGACGATGCTTTGACGTTTCTAATTTGAAAATGCTACACATTTGAGAATGGCGTCACGTGCGCGTGGTGTAAATTAACACTACATCTTTTGTCTCATTTTCTTTTTAGTATTAAAGTGAGACAAATGTATTGATCAAAATAGCTTCCAAGGAGGTTCTCGATTATTCTCAGCTTATTTATTCTCGTAATGTGAAACTCCTTTGCGGAATTCTTATTGTTAATGGAATATTTTATTATGGAAATTAAAAAAAAAAACTTAAAGAAGGATACGGACGGCGCTATACAACGAAGTGTGCAGTAAAACAGGTACTTAGGTGAGAGTCTCAGAATACAGAAAAAAACAGAAACCGCGAACGCACATAAAACTGAAGATACAAAAACCACTCTTAAATAGAGTGGTTTGACGTTGTTGCGATTAGTCACTCCTTTGTAAGTAGCGCGTCGTGACGTATTGTACAAGTGCCAATTTTAATTTTAAAATGCCGTCTTTTGTTGTTCCTACATGTAAAAATGCTGCAGGGATTATAAAAAAACAGGATGGGGTCACATTTCATCTGTAAGTAGCGCATTCTAAAGTATATTTATTTAATTGTTTAATTTATTTTAGATTTAGAAAATTACGCGTCCATTTTTTAAGTGTTGCCATTTTATTTTCATCGAAAATTTTACCCATTTAATTTTTATAATACTCGTGTAGAATGCTTATTATTTTTGTGTATATAGAACCTTTGTAATTTTAGTTTCCCTGCTGATGAAAATAGAAAATCGGACTGGATGAAAGTCATACAAAGAGCACGGCTAGATGAGTTTTGGAAACCACCAAGCCGGAGCGTACTTTGCTCAATTCACTTTGAAGCGCAATATTTTTATGATACAAAAGGTGGTTTGAAAAGACTGAAGAAAGCAGCTAGGAGTATGCAAAGGTATAACAAGTATGCCCACTTTTCGTCGAGCTTATCCGTCCCTCATCGTGATAAGGGGCGAGCCTAAACCGGGCGCAAATTTCAGATTCCGGGCTAATGAAACTTCGGTGAATTAAATATATAAATAATCTAATACTAACGTTCTATTTCAGTGTTTGGTCTTGACACCAGAATTTTCCGAGTTACACATAGAAACGTCTAAACCTTCGACATCGGACAATGTGCGTACCCACCTATGATAATAATGTTTAATTTTTTTTTATAATATTGAAAGGCAAACAAAGCACTTAATCAATATACTTAGTTACAAGTAAACTAATGTAGTAAATAAACACTAGTAGTAACAGTAATAAATGTAAAATAAACTAAGTAAGGCCCATGGACATTTGCAAGCTCAGGCACAAAGTGCTATTACTAATGCGTTTCCATCCGTGAGGACTGAAATGTCATGCCTTGTACGGCAGAAATATTCTGTATTTAATTAAAGTTTTTGTTAATCTATTACATGATACAACAACATACAACTTAAGGTTTTTCATTTCAGGTTACACAACCACAATCTCCTGCGCGATCGAACTCAGAGATCGGTGATGTCAATATTTCTGATTTGGAATCTGTGTTTGATACACCGAGAAAGGTCAAACTTAAATCTCAATTACGACGAAAACAAATATTTTGTGAACAGCATGTTCGCCGAATAAACACATTACAACAAAAATACAACAGACTTGCCAAGAAGTACGAATCTTTAAAAAGTATATTAAAAAATTAAACTTAATAAAATCTTAACTTACGTTATTTAAGCCGTATTCTATTTATAGTCTTCCATGTAAATAAATAAATATTTTTTAATGAATATTTTTTTTTGTGTTATAAGACTATCCCGAAAAGTGGGAAACCGCTTCCGAGCTAGCAACATTATGCGTATGGGAAGTGGGGCAGGTGCGGGACGTACGTATTGTTTTTGGACACAGTGCAGCGTATGTAATTATTCTTGAACGCGGCTTCTGGTTTTTTCTGTATTCTGAGGTGAGAGTACGTGTTTTACCGTACATTCTGTTGTAAGGTTGCGTAATTTTTAATTTTCTAACAATGTTTACATGCTTCGAAAATGCATTTTTTTGAACAAATGCGTTGAAAAAGATTTGATCATATTTATTAATTAGAAAATTTTTAACAAAAAAGAAAGCGAACTTCAATGATTTTGAAGAGTTTCCTGGTGTATCTTCGAAGTTCTAAGTCCAATGCCAATGAAATTAGAAGGTGGTCCATCCTTGAGGTATCCCTTATCCAACAAAAATAGAATCATCCAAATCGATTCATAAGAAAATAAGTTATGGCCTAACATCCATAAAAAAAAGCTTTCTGCCTATGTAGGTAATTTTGCCAAATCCAGCCTTAAAATATAAAGAAATCTGTTTCAGTATGAAAACAAGGACCTAGTATTTATATTAACTGCCAGATACAATGCAATGATACTCGAATGGAGGGCTGGGGTCAATGATGACCTAGAGGTCATCACCAGGGCTCACGGTAACATCTCGGATCGCATCGGAAAGCCTTCAGAGAATGGCATCCTGGCTGTGATTGATCCACAAGCAAGAGTGATTGGGTTAAGGCTTTATGATGGTTTATTTAAAATTATACCACTAGATAAGGATTCCACAGAGCTTAAAGCTGCTAGTTTAAGGTGAGTTTATCTTTATTTTAACCAATAGAAAAAATGTATCCCTATTATGAAAATGGACTTTTATGATTGCTAGTGCGATCAGTTATATGCTATTGAATATCAAAAGAAATAATACTGGATGCATAAGGAGTGGCGCGGGTATAGGGCTTAAGTTTGGAAAAGGTCATAGTTTGAAGTTTCTTCAAGATACAGCATCGAACACAATATTCTACTAATATTATAATCATGTAGAAACGGCAGAACGGATTTTGATGAAAATTGGCACATAGATAGTTTATAATCTGGATTAAAAAATAGGATAGTTTTTATTCCGTTAAATGACATATTTTTGTATGCTATTTCGTATTGCCAGAGTCGCCTTTCGTCACCTTTTGTTGCGCCTAAACAAAGAAAAAAAGACCGGTAGTCATAAGGATTGCCGACAGAAGTCAATACGCAATTTTGAATTTTTAAGAAATCTATTATAGTCTGAATTATTGCAGAGCATGTCGGTGACGCGAAATCACAAGATTTTACCCATGCGAAAAGTCAAACATGCATACGATTCAGTCGAGTATGTACAATGCATTAGTGTATATGTGCGTATACATGTACACAAGCCACTATACTACTCGTCGCTAGTCTGACGCAAGCGCAATACGTCACAAGCATGTCGAGGTCATAGGTGACGCGAAGGTCACGCAAACCCATAAGTTTTTCCCCTACCAAAAATCGCTCAACGTAGCTAAAGAAGTTTTCACTTTAATAAGAAGGAATGCAATAATACTAATTGTTACAGATTGGAAGAACTAAATGTTTATGATGTTGAATTTTTACACGGATGCTCAAACCCTACATTAATTTTAATACACCAAGATTTAAATGGGAGACATATAAAGGTATATACAAATGTGAAATCTGTATTTATAATAACTAGCAATCGCTCTAAGGTCCCGAAATTCGACCAGCGACTCTCTAATCATAGACTATTTTCTGTTTGACATATTTTACAGTATTCATAAAAGAGTATTATCTACATCACTTGCTGTCAGTTTTCGTTGAGTGACAATGTCAATATTTTGGGGGGTCTAAGTTCAACGGCACTGTCACATAAGGATTCGTAGTACTAATTAATTTAATTTAATATATTAGTAACAAATATTAAAGATAAATTTTAGCTTTCTACACCTATTATATTGCTTCACCTATTAATATATAGATAAATCTGAAATGCTAATTGCCGAAACAATGCTTATGATTTTTGCAATGGTTAAAACAGGTGGCAATAATTAAGGTAGCATTTAAGACTTCTTTTAATTATTGCTACCTTGTTATACCACGATTGCGAAAAAAAAAGTTTACGTGTTGTGAGTTCGAATCCCTGCAATAAGCCTGAGCATTCATTGAAGGAAAAAATCGTGATGAAACCATAGGCATGATGGTAGGGCCTTCTCTAATGTCCGCCTGGCTAGACCACCCTCACGTTAAAAATCTGTCACCAAACACCAATAGGTGTGTTCCGGCAGTAGCACTCGAGAGCCAGATTTCCACAAGGCTTAGTGTACTACTATCTTGGGCCACAGTGTCACTTAAGATCAAGTGAGATTGTGGCCATAATGCTAAACCTATAACGATATATTAAAAAAAATGTCTGCCTGTTTGTAAGCAGTTACCCCAGACTATGCACACTTGCAGCACTATAAGTGTCACTATCGCGTTTCCGATCATTTAAATTCCTGTCCACATTCCTATTGAAGAACCCCATACTGTTAACTGTTTACTCACCATATATGTATTCCAAAAAATTGGCAGAAAAAACATGTATGTTATTTTCTACACTTCAATTTAACTATCTACAAAATTGGGTTAAAATTGGTTGGTTTAACTGTAAACATTTAACAAAGAAACCTTGGTATTTATAATGTTAGTGACGTCATGCTTTCAGACTCACGAAATAAATTTACGAGATAAAGAATTCATGAAAATACCATGGAAACAAGACAATGTTGAGACGGAAGCTTCCATTTTGATACCAGTGCCGAGTCCACTAGGTGAGTGTTTATGTTTCGTATTATAATTTCACAAGCCGCAGTCTGCGCTTCTGCCGGTGTCAGTATAAAGATAATAAAACTGCTTAAAGAAGTTGTTTGCATGATGTTAGTCTATCATCTAGTGGTTTTTATTTATTAACTTGCATTATGTGATCCTATAATGTGTAAAATCGGAGAAAATTACTTGATATATATATAATGGAATATGAATTCTGAGATGTCACAAAAACTTCCTGAAAAGTTCTAACAATGGGGCCACCATTTCGATAGAGCATTAAAGTCAAAAGCCATAACTCTGTAATACTAAACCGTAATCCACTTGATTTTGGCATTAATAGGCTTTAATAAAAATAATTGGTTTCCGAAATAAATCAGAAGAAGAAGAACTGTTGTAAGAGAGGTAGCGCATAGAGAAAGTTCTTTCTCCTCTACTTGGAGTAGCCCGACTGGTGGAATACCTCCACCCTACAGAAGATCCCAGCCAAATAACCTTGTGTTGTTTTCCTGCAATGAGGACAGTTCCCAGAGCTCCTTTGGAAATGGGGGTTTAATGTTGGCAAAGCGCTATTGTTACCTCTGGTGTTACAAGCGTCCATATGCTATGGTAACTGCTTATCATCAGGCGGGCCTAACGCTTGTTTGCTACCATAATTATATTAATAAAAACCGATAAGATTTTAATGTGTGCGTGTTCCGCGAATTGACGCGCCATGACAGCGTGCGCCTTATTTCTTTGTATTAATTTATTAACGATATTTTTAGAGAATTCTATAGACTTTTCCAGATATTTCATTTCAATAATGCATTTTTTGTATATTTCGTAAACAATAAGATATCAATAATTTTCGAAAGAATAAATAATTATGTCGATGGTCTTGTTTGTAAAAATAATTGATGTATTTATCGAACTACAAGGAGATGTTCTACTAAAGATCTTTGTTTCGTATTCCCAGGTGGAGTCATTGTTATAGGTAAGGTGTCTATAGTGTACCATGATGGGCAGAGTTATGTGTCAGTCGCTCCTCCACAAATTAAGGTAAATATATAAATTATGGTGGCAAATACCAAACGAAAGTCTCTGTCGCGCGTTTAGCACCGTATGGATGATGGTGGCGATCCAGTCTAAATAATTATATAGTACTAGCTTACGCACGCATAGGGCCTCATGCAAAGATGAGTTGAAATACCTGTACTATAGTCATAGACCTGAGCCGAGTGTAAAAATTATTTTAATCATCCATTATCTTCTAAATTATCTGTCCAAATAACATGCTATAAAGGGTAAAATTTAATTTCATAAAATTGTCTTTATGATGAAGTAACCTTTCTTCGTAAGGATTAATATGCTCATATTAATTAAAAATAATGCTCATAAATAATTTTTTAATTTTTAGATATACTTAGGACCTGTTCTGCTGTTTATGAGCATTTACACTTCCGACTTATCAAAAATTAATATTGAAGGCTAGCCAAAAGTTTATATTATTCTTCAAAAATCTAGCAATCATACACAAAATAATTTTTTTTTTTTTTTGAATCCGACTGGTAGTTCTATAGATAACTGTGTTTAAACAAACAAACAAACAAAAAAAACTCTTCTGCTTTACTATATTTGTATAGATTTTTATATTCTTTATTCTCATAAAGTGTAGGGTATATTTGCCCGAAATAATTTATTATAAAATATGGATGGCAACTCTCGTCTTCCAGATCACTTTCAGAACAAGAATGATCCTTAAATAAAATAAAAAAAGATTATACAAATATGTATTGTACTTAAAAAATTTGATACATCTCCAAAAATAATAATTATGTTGAGAGAACATGGGAAAGCTAGTCTAATCGATTTCTACTTCAGATGACGTTAATAAACTGTTACTGCCGCGTGGACAGCCGCGGGTTGCGCTACTTGTTGGGCGACACGTCGGGCCGGCTGTTCATGCTGCTGCTAGAACTACACGAGAAGATGGACGGCACGCAGGCGGTCAAAGATTTGAAAGTCGAATTATTAGGTATGCTCAATCCTGAGACTGCAAGTAATTTGATGTATAAAGCTGGAATTGACTTTGCCAAGCCTCGGACCATATCATCCAGTAGTAGACGAGGTGATAATGTCTATACATGTTTGATTATAGATCAAACAGCCATCTTTCAATGGAAACTGAGCAAATCAATAAATCAATGCATATCCGTCCCAAATTGTGGATTACAACAATATGGGACATACATTTACGTATGTACGTAAATACTGCAAAGCTACGTCAATGTAGAGTTTAACAAGGTGAAACTCTATGGTAAACTTTGTATCATCTATAGAGTTATTTAACCTTCTGGCTCCCGGCGTCACATAAATGTATTGGTTCAGCGTTATTGCCGCAATCTCACATGGTGTTTAGTGACGATGTGGCCCTAGATGGTGACACGCTAAAGCCTAGTGCGGAAACTGGCTCGCAAGTACAGCTGTCGGGACACACCTATAGGGCGGTTGGTTTGAGCGTCTCGGCTTTAAAGATGCAATTCCACACTCCAAAACTGGCCCAGTGGTCAGTTTGTACCAAATGGTTAAAATCTTGGCTGATGTGTTTTTTGATTCTTTGTTAAGCTTTGTTAAGTGGTCAAATATGTGACATTTGTTAGAGAATTTAACCGTCTCAGCTTGGACTATAAACAGTTTACCATTTTAGCTATAGTTAATCTGAGTAATTGTTATAGTGACTTTTACTACGGATCAAAATACTGGGTCTTATTAGTGTTAAAACTTTGTGGTAGTAATGTACGTTTGTATCGTTCAGGAGACATTCCGATCCCTGAATGTATGACGTATCTGGACAACGGCGTCGTGTTCGTGGGGTCCCGGCTCGGCGACTCGGCGCTGGTGCGTCTGGCGGCGACGCGCGACGACTACGCCGAGTACGTGCAACCGATGATGACGTTTACGAGCCTCGCGCCTATCGTCGATATGTGCGTCGTCGATCTCGAACGCCAGGGCCAGAGTCAGCTTATCACCTGTTCCGGTAACCCTTACATATTTGCCAAATCTTTCTTACTGAATAACTAAACCTTATTATATTCTTTATTGCACAAAAAAAAAAGTACAAATGGAGGACTTAATGCTAAAAAGCATTCTCTGCCAATCTTCCAAGGGAGCAAGGGAAAGGTATATGCAAGGTGTGCATAATGTTAAGTAAAAAAAAAAGATTATAACGATTATTAAGATTATATATTATTAAGAAGTATTCAATTGCTCCAAGTAAAACCTACGTAGCGAATACTTGAAGGAATTTCGTGAGTTGGCCAGTTGGATATTGATAGGAAGCGAATTCCACAGTCGTGCTGCTGTAACGGCGAAGGATTGGTCGCGGAAATTAGTATGATGACTTGGTATACTGAGAATTAAAGAATCAGAAGACCTCAGCTGTCTATTATGCGTATCCGCGAGAGATTGAAAAGGTGTTTTTAAATATTTAGGGGATTTGGGATTATTAAGTACGGAGAAAAGAAGACAAAGTATTCTTATATTCCTACGTTGCCGAATAGGTAGCCATTTCAACCTGGCTCGGTATTCAGAAACATGATCAAACTTCCGAAGACGGAAGATGAAACGGATACAGTTATTGAGTAGACGATTAAATTTATTTAAGAGATCTTCTGAGAGGTCCAAGTAAGCAACGTCTGCATAATCCAGAAGTGGTAGAAAAAGAGTATTCACTAGGGATATCTTAGTATTAACAGGAAGAAAGTTTTTCAAACGCATGAGAGAATGAAGAGAAGCATAAAATTTTCTACTAACTTCCTTGACTTGGTCTGCCCAGCATAATTTAGTATCGAAAATGATACCAAGATTTTTCACCGTAGTTGAGTAAGGAATGGTACATTTATTGTATTGAAGAGGAGTCAACGAATTAAAGTCTATTTTAGCAAGCTGTTTTGAACTACCAATTATAATGGATTGACACTTAGTTGGATTAACATAAATCCCGTAAGATTCAGACCAGGAAAGTAAACTTGAGAGGTCCTTGTTTAAATTATTGATTATAGAAGGAAGATTCTTTATTTCGCAATGCAGATACAATTGCAGGTCATCAGCATAGAGATGGTAGTGGGATTGTAAAATAGACGTAAGTAAGTTTATAAAAATAGAAAAAAGTAACGGAGAAAGAATGCCGCCTTAGGGAACGCCAGCTTCTAGAGCACACCAATCTGATTCGCCATCATAGACGCGAACAGCCTGGTGACGATCTCGGAGATAAGAAGAAAACCATTCCAGTGCTAAGGGTGAAAACTGAAGACAAGAAAGAGCGGCAATCAGAAGATCGTGGTCAACAGCATTAAATGCATTGCTAAAATCAATAAGGACCAATACTGTGACCATACCTTTTTCCATATTAGATCTAACATCTTCCGTGATCTTAAGCAGAGCAGTAGTAGTAATGTGGGCGGTTCGAAAGCCAGACTGAAATTGATTTAATAGATCGTTGTCAGTGAGGAAAGAAGTAATTTGTTTATTGACAATAGATTCCAAAATTTTGGAAAGGAAGGGAAGAATAGAGATAGGTCGAAAATGATTAGGAGCTGTGGGATTGGTA
The DNA here is from genome assembly GCA_033032175.1 of Saturnia japonica. Taxonomy (NCBI): domain Eukaryota; kingdom Metazoa; phylum Arthropoda; class Insecta; order Lepidoptera; family Saturniidae; genus Saturnia; species Saturnia japonica. The sequence goes on from CM065325.1 coordinate 14,643,343, forward strand.
ACTTTAGAAAGCGGAACAATATAAGCATTCTTCCAAGAAGCTGGATAAATCCCCGTGGTTAAAGAAAAGTTTATGATAGAAGTCACACATGGGAGAATAAGCTTATAAATATATTGTAACATGACGCGACCAATATTATCACAACCCACAGCTTTGGAATTGAGAGTTAGGAATATTTTTGTAATTTCATCTTCACTAGTAGGGGAAAACTCAAACTGCTCAATCTAAGGATGGGGTAAACAAGCAAGAAATTTAAGAGTAAGATTTTTAACATTAAGTGTGAGCTTAGTAGCACTTGCAAAATGTTTATTTTTGTTAAGTCAATATGAGTTTTATCGTCCCTATTCAAGGGTTTGGATAGTCCGAGCGACTTTAAAAATTTCCATAAGCAAGCAGGTGTGGATACTTCAAGTTGCTTATAAATATAGCGACGTTTGGCGTTCTGGCACAGAAGATTACATCTGTTCCTTAAGGCCTTGTACAGCACCCAATTTTCATCAGACCTGTGACATTTGAACTTACGAAATGCACGATCACGCTTTGACATTGCCCTACGTATTGGATCTGAAAACCAAGGAGCAGGACGATGCTTGATTTTTATGGGACGAACTGGGGCATGACGGTCAAAAAGATCAACAACAGTAGTGTTCAGGAAATGTAGCTTCTCATCTTCTGTAGACAGAGTTTCTACCGCTGCCCAATCAATGTTAGCAGCGTCACTAAGGAGCTTATCGGTGTTCATACGGCCAAAATTTCTTTGAGAGAGAATTATAGGTTTAGGTTTAGGTGTTTTAATTTTAAGGGAGGCATATATCAAATCATGGTGCGAGAAGGCTGGCGCCAAATGTTGCCCATAACTAAATAAGAGATTGGTGTCCGAAGTTATCATCAAATCTAAGAGAGAATCAGAGTTACTAGAGTGGTGCGTGGGTGCTAAATCTAAAATACTAAAACTAGCAGATTCGAGAATCGATCGTAATTTGAGGCATCTGGAATCATTACGAAGCAGGCACGTGTTGAAATCACCCATAATGAATATACGGTTATAATTTGCCATAAGATATGCAACAAAACGAAATAGTAAACAAAATAATACAATTATACTGAATAACCCGAGATAAGCATGTTAAAGATATTCAAATAAACACTGAACGTGAACGGTACTATAGCGACTTCGCTAAGTAACTTAGTAACATAACTAAGAAATATGAAGTAGGTAATTGGAAAAAAAAGTTAGATTGTAAACAAATATCGAAACAAAATAAAACTGAACTACCTTAGTTACTAACAGGATATCATACGATCATCACAGCAAAAGTTACTTTTTGGAGGTTGTACGTTTAGATTTCGTGTCTATCTTCACGGATACCGTTGGTTTATCTGTATCTTCGTGTTTGATCTTATTCAAATCAGTGAGTGAAGTGATTCGTTGACGAGATCCGTCCGGCGCCAGAACGAAGACATAGCCTTCCCTGGTCCAACACTTCTCAACACCAAACCTCTCACGAGCTGCCATAAATGCATTATGCCGCGCTCTAGTCAGAAACTCAGACATAGTAACTCCGGTGTTTTTAAGTTTAGTTTTGCTGAACCAGAGCTTGTCACGGATTGCTACACTTTGAACCTTTAATAGAATCGGCCTAGGTTTTTGAGTCGCTGAAGGTCGTCCCATCCTGTGGCACCGTCCAATATCAGCGACAGTGAAGTCCGAAATTTTTAGACTTTCTTTGATAACCTTCATCATCACCTCTACCGTTTCTTCCTTCTTCTGCTCTGGCACTCCATGAAGTAAAAGTATTTTTCTACGTGACTGCATCTCGAGACTGTCAACTGTGCTGGCCAGTATCTCCATCTGGCGATGAAGACTTCCCAGTGCCTCCACGATAAAAGACTTAAACGGGATAAAATCAGTAGAAAGACTTACAGTACTGGGAGTAGTGCTGGGTGTCTTCATTAGTTCGGCTTCAAAATTCGCCATACGCTCATGAAACATAACCATCATATCTGACAGAGATTCTTTAAGTGACTCCATTATGTGCTAAGTTGCCATTTTCAAGGAGATAACACTCAACCGACAGGTAATTTATACTAGCATTGATTTATTACTATCAAACATTTTATAAACTTATTAATTGTTTTATTTAACTAAAATAAATACAGAGAAGAAATTTTCGCAGGTTAATTACCCGCCTATTACATATTTAACATTATTTTGAGCTACAATTTAAAAAGAAACCCATAATTTAACTAATAATCTCAGAAATATCTCTAGTGAGTTCTTGAATATCCTATTTAGGGGTAAATAATACTAAGGTTCTAATAGTTCTCTTGTGAAGATTAGTTATTTTTTGTTTAATAACGGTTTCCAAATAAAGGTTATATTTATACCCTACCAGATAACCCTTACATATTCGCCATTTCTTCGTACTGAATAACTCTTTTATATATTTTTCAAATCGTTCTAACTGGATAACACTTGCATATTTGTCAGATCTTCCTTACTTAATAACCTTTGGATATTTAACGTTTATATCTTACCAATAACCCTTACGTATTTGCTGTTTATGGATACTTATTAGTGGCTGAGTTCACATACTTAAGCACGGCAGCGTAAACTTTATTGTATTTAGACCAGAAGCATCAAACTTACCGATTTTCCGGAGGGACCATTTTTAGCTCGTTGGGTGAACATTAGCCTCGGTATGATTTTTTTTAGCTCCATATTTCCATCTTACCCAGTACACGATCTTAATTGTAGGAATTCTTAGAAATGACAAATTATCGCACGATAATCATTATCTTACGAAGGCATGCAATCCGGAAGTTGACAACTTTTGGAAAATCGTTTCAAACACTTTGTATGTTCGATAATAATACCTATGAATACTTTTTTTTCATTAATACAGCATAAGAAGCTATTTGAAAATATTCTTTAATCTAAATAAAAAGTACGCCACAAAAACGATGCATTATGGTCCCGTGACTTCATTATTCATTTTGTATGAGAACAGTGACAAATTTGACAACTGACGCAAGAGTAACGTTTATATATCCTGAATGGTGACGTCACGTTTCCTACTCGGCGTTTCAAATCACGTGACTCACAGGTAATAAATATATTATTCATTTTCCAAAGAAAAAATTAAAATTATGTACTTTTTCCAGATATGTATTGTTTTAGATTTTTTATCTATAGTTCGATATTACTCAATAATTTACTTTAATTTTTAAACATACAGTCAACTCGCGGATTGTTGTATGTGTACGATAATTATCGTAAAGTTGTGAACACTGATTAGAGATCGAATTCCGGTCATACATGAAAGTAATTATTTACCGGTAAATTATTTCCGTACCCAGGTGCATTCAAGATGGGCTCGTTACGTATAATACGCAACGGCATCGGCATACAGGAGCAAGCTTCGATAGACCTGCCCGGGATAAAGGGCATGTGGCCGCTGACACTCTCCAACTCGAGTTACCACGATACCCTAGTACTTGCTTTCGTCGGACAGACAAGGTAAGTGTTTAATCAAGGTTCAATCTAAAAGCGTTACAAGAATACATCTGATAACCTGTTATTATCATTATGTTCATCATTGTGTTCCTGCGGTCAGTACGGTTTCAGAGCTCTTTGGGGTAGGGGGGGTTCAAGATCGGCAAAGCGCTCGTGATACCTATGATATTACAGGCGTCCATAAGCTATGTTAGCTGCTTACCATCAATCTGGCTGTATGCTTGTTTTTCACCTTTGTAGTATAAAAAAAAATAACGTTATATGGGAAACGTAAACCTTGTCCATATAGCTACTACAATTTTATTTTTTCCAATTCATACTTTTTATTTGTATCCCAGACGTCGTATTAAAATCTTACATAGCCTATGTCACTCCCACAATTAAGACGAATCTAACGACACCTCGTATGCTGAAATCCATCAAGCCAATGAAAGAGACATTCATACATACATACACGCCCGAATAAAATATCCTTCCTTTTTACAGTTGGGTGAAAAATAAAACTTTGACCCTTTTAACAATATGTGTTTTGTTTTTGCTTTGTACACCTTTCTAGCGTTTCAAGACATCACTATTTTTCATGGTTTACATTCTCTCCAAGGGAGCCAAAGGGAAGTCAAGTACACAATAGAATTGTATTGTACAAAATTAAAATAAATCAACAGTTTATTGAGAATATTATTCCGTATCACTACCACTACAAATACCAAATAAGGAACTTTCCGTTAATTTCATTATTTCCGTTACGTTCTGTTTAATGTTATGTAAAGCAATGTATATTTTTCAATTCCCAAAGTATTTTCTCTATAGGGTTTAGGATGATATGGTGGTACACGAAGAATTTTTATACCATATTCATGTGTATTTTTTCTGTTACCGATTTCTGAATATCTATCTTTTTAAAATTAGTATTTAGCGTTTTAATATTTAACATTATAAAGCACAACTCCTGGTTAGATGAAACATTTTCTCCGTGATGAACCAGACATTTTTATTAACGACTGTACGACTGCCGCGTCTCTGATATACAAATAAAAACTGCATGTTTATTAGCTCACGCACACATAGAGCCGCGCGCAAAGTTGAAGTGAAGTCTACATAATATGAAGAAAATTTCGATTTAATTTGTATGTTACACAGAGTTTTGACACTGAGCGGTGAAGAGGTAGAAGAAACGGACATCAAAGGTTTCGTATCAGACCGTCAGACGTTCTTCACTGGGAATGTGTGCTACGATCAACTTATACAAGTAAGTCAGTTTTGTTTACTTATAGAATTAGACTAGCTCTGCTCCACGGTTTTACACGTAGTAAGTTTCACACGTGTAGCCTATAGTTATTCTCGTTTTCTGTACTTGCCTACAGCTTTCCAAATTGCTTGATGTTCATAGTTACTGCCCCGCTCTTTTGGGTCGAAGCTTGTTTATATAGCTTATAATCTTCCTCAATAAATAATCTATGAAATGCGAAAGGAATTTGACTGGTAGTTCCAGAGATTAGCACGTTCAAACAAACAAACTCTTGAGCTTTGAAAATTAAGTATAGATAGGAGGTACCAAATTCGTCGTTAGGTTTATGCGTAAAAGAAGTACGTAGGAGAAAGAAGAGGAGTAGAACTCGGAGACATTTCTTTGGTTTCGCTCTACTTGGTGCAGTCCGATTGGTGGAAAACCTCCACTATACAGAAGATCACAGCCAAATCACCTTGTGTTGTATCACTGCAGTGAATAGGGATTCTAGATCTCCTCGGAGGTTCAAGGTCGGCACCGTGAAAGAAAACGTAATAACCGGTGTGTATGTACTTGCGTAGGTGACAGACGAGGGTATACGGCTGACGGGCCGGTGCGAGTCGGGATGGGCCCCGGTGGCGCGGTGGGCCCCGGCGGGTGGTCGCGCGCTCTCCGTCGTCGCGTGCAGCGGCGAGCGCGTCGTCTGCGCCGCGGGGCCCAGGTTATACCTCGTCGCGATACACCAGGCCGGACTCGAACTCATGGCGTGAGTACTCTCGATGTTTTCAACTTTTAACCAACAGTACCTAGTTAACGCGTTATTAGACATAGCTAACTCAGCAAAACACTCCCGACGCATTAAACTGAGCTAGCACAATTGCACCGCGTAGCGCAGTGTTACGCATGTCTACGTGTTATAGTCCGACAAGTTCGTGCGCGACCGTCCTATGTGAGATAGACGTTAATCATACTGCACAATAGACTAGAGTAAACAATATGTTGTCTCGGCCGCGTTCTTGAAATATTTATCTGCAGCCGAACAATAATCAGATAAGCACGCACTAGGGCTGCTCTCTGACTGTCTTTCTTGAGGTACCTACTTACGTATTTAATAATGTTATATTAAATTGTTTTCTGTTTTCACCAAAACTATTACTACAAATTTTGTAAGTTTTCAATTAAATTATTTCTACTTGGGTTTTATTTCTAGTTTAAAAGCGATTGTGAATTAGTAAGAAGGACATGTACACAATTACACATGATATTTTGCTTAGTTTTACTTGGATTTCGAAGTACGTTGTTTCGGCTGTTTGTATGAAGATGTGATACTGTTTACTTTAGTGTACTGTGATCGCGCGCCTACGTCACGCAATTGCACGCGCCTCTCTTCCCCGCATCACATTACAGTACCTCGCCCTCGCCAACTTCTGTCGCCATATTGGATGGTCGCACACGAACTTGTCGGAGACTATAGCAACCCATAGAATATCATTTTACTTTACGGAATTAAAAAAAAAACAAATTATACTCAAATCTCTAAATGTGATTATTGGTAAAAATTGACCAGAGTACTTAATACAAATTGAATGGGCAGTGAAGTGTGTATGGAAGAGGAGGTCGCTTGCCTGGACCTGGGCCCAGGTGGTGACAACGCGCTCCTCGGCGTCGGATTGTGGACCGATATATCTGTCAGAGTACTACGGCTACCGGATCTACAGCCAATGCACACAGAAAAACTATCCGGAGGTGAGTAAAACAAAAGTTTATTCCTTAGTACGATTGCCTTTGTAAATGCAATAAAGCAACGAGGTGATTGATTGTTTGACACTGACTGACTGATTGATTTAGTGGTTAATGATTAAATAAATCATATAATATCTAAAATAAGTTAATATCTAAAAGCAAGATAATTTGCGCAGAAAAACTTAAAGCTTTTTGTTAATGCTTTTGTAAATTTCACTCCTCATAAAATTTCAACATCGGGGCGCTTATATGAGAATCGATTCTTAAAGAGTCCGAAAAATATAATGATCAGAATTTTAGGAGTCGTAGATTCTATCTTAAAGTCACAGAGGAAGTGCTTCTGCAATACTTATTTATGCTGTGAGGCAACAGTACTCGCGCTTCCGTGTTTTTTTTTTCTTATAGGTTTAGCTTTGTTGCCACAATCTGACCTGATTTGAAGTAACGATGTGGTGATGGTAGCACGAATGTCAACAGCCTCCGATTGCACTTCACGATCACGACCTCTCTGTCAAGAGTGAAACGACTGAGAGGAAGGCCGTGTCTAACTCTACCACCCCACTCTTGATTGGCAAATTGCATTCGTCGCTTCAAAACGAATGCACTTTTCATCTAGCTTGCACGTAAACCGTGTCATAATATGCAGGCTATCTTGTGTTAAAACCCGATGGCCTTTTTTTGCGCTAACGACCGAGGGCGTAATGTCTTTTGCAATTAATGCTATTTTTTTTACAATCCGTTTGGATGTAGTATACGTCTTTTACTTTTTTGAACGCAACATATTTGTATTATCTATGGAAGACCAGCCTGCCAACTGTTATTGTGAAGTAATATTAATTTTTTGACATTATTTTATTTCTTTACGCGCAAATGTGACTTCGACCTCGGGCTTCTAATAGACTCTCGTTCGGAATTGCTTATTTACCGTCCTCAAGACACAATGTACTATTATGTTGGTTAGAGATAATCCCGCGTTCTTTGCTGATATGCGTGCTGGAGGGCGTCTACTACTTGCTGTGCGCTCTCGGCGACGGCTCCATGTTCTACTTCATCGTGGACCCTGACACCGGCGTGCTCACCAATAAGAAGAAAGTCACACTCGGCACACAACCCACGGTGCTCAGGAGTTTCAGGTACTATCTAAGCTTCAGTTTCTCGTAGCCTATTAAAGTGCGTTTCTAAGGCAGGCAGAAAAACGAACAATGAACTTTGTGCCAGCCATAGGGGTAAGAAACCTTTTTGAAGTGAAAACTTCTTTAGCATCGTTGTGATTTGAAAGTCGATGAAACGAAAAAGCGAAAGCAACAGTTAAAAGAGACAGACACATAAATGAATAAGATGTAACGTGGGAGAAAATGAGATAGGAAAGTTTTAGGCAATGGTAAAATGGTACAAAAGAGGTTATTGCCACGCGATAATGAATTTTATTACTTCACCAAAAAGACACGAAACAAAAACTTTTTAGACAATACTTATGACATTTTGTTATTGATTGATATTGTGTTAGGTTACCATGAATATTTCAAATTGAATTTTATTACATCGCCAAAAAGGCACGAAAAAAAACTTTTTAGACAACACCCATGACATTCTGTTACTGATTGATATTGTGTTAGGTTACCATGGATATTTCAAATGTGCATTAATTGAAAATGATATTATGAATAATGATTGCGATTACTTGTATGTACATTTTCATAAACTCTAAATTAGTGCGTATTTGATCATTTTCTGAATAAAAAAAAAAACATAGATGTGAAGGTTTCACTTCTACCACGTGTGAATTGCACACATAATTTTTTTTAGTATTGTTCAATTTTTCTATCGAAAAACTTAGATAGTTTTTTTTTGGTTTGACATTGGGATATATCGGGTGTCCACTGTCTGTTTTTTTCGTCAAATCAGACGCCGAATAACTATCGAATAGATAAACGCTTCATTTTGGTTAGTTGAACCAAGTTTAACTGAAGTTTATCTTTATGATGGTGTCTTCAGAAACGCAATTTAATAGCCTATTGAAACAATAATGCTATTGAACACATAAACAACAGTTAAAAGTACCTCAGAAACTGGGTATAAGTGTTAATTTAAAATAAATGTATGGAGAGCGGTAGGTAGCGTTTTTTATCGACGCAAACATGTTACCATGTCTCACAGTCCATTTTACCCCTGCATTAGACATTAACTTTACCCATTGCATCAAGATATGCATTGCCTTCTCATATCTTTAGACTGTACAGTTTTCGGTTCAATATAATTGCTATGCCTAAATAAAATCACTGTAAAGTCGAAGGAAAACATACTGCAAACGGTGATGACTTTTTTAATCCTCAAAACCAAATCTTTGCAACAAACGAAACTTTTTATGTTCTGCTTCGGATTTCCGCGTTTCACAGCTGGCAACACTGATTGTGACTTAAACGGGACGGTGTTTATGAGGCTCGCGCGGGACATTTGATATCTAAATACGATTTATCTCATTCGTTAACATGCTGAGTTATTATAGTCCGCTTAGTGTCAACGAAATGAGGAGTGCTATGGCAGTTGCTATTGTCAAGTGTCATTCAGTTAGCCAATCAGAATGCGAGTTATTTATTCTTCTGCCTATAAAATGGCAGCGTGTGTGAGAAACCCTAATCACCGTAGGAACACAAACAAGTCCATTTGGCTACGATGTTTTATAGGATGGAGGAATTCCACCAGTCGGACTACCCCAAGTAGAGAGAAATTTTAAAGTTTTTTCTGTGTGCTACCGAAACCATCTTGCGAGGAATTGTTAGGTTCATATTTGCAATAGACCATTTATACGAGGTCATTCAACAAGCTATTTCACTAAGCCACAACTATTAAATTGTTAGGGTCTAAAGCCAGACGTGAATAAAGTTATTATTTTATTTGAATATACTGTTTGTTTCAGATCTCTGTCAACTACAAACATATTCGCTTGCTCGGACCGTCCTACAGTCATATTCTCGTCGAATCACAAGCTGGTGTTCTCCAACGTTAACTTGAAAGAGGTGACTCATATGTGCTCGCTAAACGCCCAGGCGTATCCTGACAGGTGAGTCTTTAAATACTGTTTGTATATAAACCGGTTTGCTCGCGCACATTAAAACCTTGGCGGGAAAATTGAGCTCTTCTGCATTTGGAGTACGTCAAATTTGCCAGTTAACAGATATTGCCAGATATTGTGATGTCCGGAAGTGACTGCCTCTCTGTGCATCCACTAAACTGTTATTTTTGTAACTGTTATATTAACATTTGTACAGTTAACAAAAAAAAGATAAACCCGATCGAGTTTCTTACCGGTTCTTCTCGATGTCTGGTACAATTTCCGAAACGGCAGTAGTGCTTTGACATTTACAAGTGCCCTCTTAGGGCCTAAATTGAATAATGATTATTTTGATTTTGATCCAATTTTTGGACTGTGAGGCGCTCAGTGTGGTTTTTTAAATTGTCTAACGCAAACTCTGTGCATATAGTATAAGAAATGACATGCTATACGCTATGAGAGGTGATGTTAAGTGTTAATGTAATATTTAAAAAAAACTTTATGTTGATTTACAAACACGTTTGTCAAATTTTATTTCGTCTCTGCGTGTAATAAATAATAGTTGTGGCGATAAAAAAAAATTCTTCAGAATATCCCGACTTCGATTGGTCAAAATGAAATCGATCCGATTGTATTGAAAAATATGATCGATCATAATACAGTCAAAAGTGATTGTCATAGTGTTTTCTTTTTATTTATTTTTCAGTCTAGCAAAATATTTTCGATTCGATTGCATTGCATAATGTGAGCGATTATAATGCAAACCATTTTTTATTTCCAATTAATTAAAATGCATTCGACCAACATTAAAAGAAGAATGCTAAGTGATAGACTTAGTATTTTTTATGTTCAGTTTAGCGTTAGCGACAGACAGCACAATGACAATCGGCACAATAGATGAGATACAGAAATTGCACATACGGACGGTACCTTTAGGCGAGACTCCGAGAAGAATCGCGTATCAAGAGATTTCACAGGTAAGCGGGATTATATATATAAACTAGCTATGCCCGTGCGAATCATGCTCCCCCGCTCCAGACTATGTATTTTAAAGACAAAAATGCTTATTGTGGGTGTTCCTTAAAAGATAGACATACTCTCCATGACTTTTTTGTAGATCTTTTTAATGCCTAAAATTATGTTGTACATTAATTTAAGCCATTTATGCGCCCGAAATGATTCACCATGACCATTTTTTTTATTCGTGTGCAACTCTCATTTTTTTCTAAATTAAAATAGCCTAAGCAATTCCTATAACATCAGCTATCTATTAGTGAAAGTCCCGTCAAAATCGGTCCAACCGTTTCAGAGATTACTCGGAACAAACAGACACAAAAAAATTAAAAATGTTTTTTTGTTATGGGTGTCGTATATATTATACACTTTGATATGCATTTAGTAAAAAGCTGTTAAATAGACTTTACAAACAGACACTTCAATTTTATTAATTGTATAGATATAATTTACTCCGTTAATGTAATATATTGCAATCGCATAGTTAAATATTAATTTATCGATAAGTATTATCCGATCAATTTGAATAGATAATTGTTACATACATTATCGTAACAGATTTTGAAATAAACCAATTACAGCTCTGTTCCGGCACCAAAAGGTTCATTGTCGAAAAGTTTCGGAGTGTCTTTGGGAAATCTAATTATCTATCCATTCGACTTAAATTTACATAATATGTATACCAATTTAGCATAGAATAAAATAAGGCTATATAATTGCGCGCTCCTCACGGATATGGTTTGTTGTACGTCAAATCCAGTTTGATAATGGTGTATTAATGAATAATTAATATTAAATCTAGGATAAACAACTTTTCAAAAGTTGTCTACTCTTTGTTTTTTTTTTTTCATCTGACTACTCTGTTGACCGGATGATCCTTGATATCTTGCTCTCAGCCGCCCAGCAATTGGTTTATTATTCTTACTCCCTTATCCTAATTATTTAAGGTCGGCACAACAGCTCCGTATTCACACCTTTTATCTATACTAATATCATAAAGCTGAAGAGTTTGTTTCTTTGGTTGAACACGCTAATCTCAGGTACTACTGGTTCGAATGGGAAAAAAATGTTTCAGTATTTGCTAGCCCATTTATAGAGGAAGCCTATAGGCTATATAACATCACGCTACGACCAATAGGAGCGGAGCATCAATGAAAAATGTTGTAAAAACGGGCAAATTTTATTTCTTTTGAGAGCTTCCATTGCGTTCGCTGCGTAAATGGTTAAAGTTACGCAACAATCATGTGTGATGAATTGTTTCTCTTAAAAAGTTCTAAAACAAAGTTCGCTATAGCATATGGCTATCGTTTAAGGTTTATTCAATATAACCTTTTTTATGGTAATAAAATTTGTTCTAAAATAATGCATTATTTGCGAAGGTGCTTTTATATACATGGTATTAATCCTTATCGAAATAAATATGTTATTCATCACAAGTATTTAATTTTGAACAAAATTTAAATGAATACCTTAGGAGATAATCACGGTTTTAAAATAACTCGGCAGCAAAATAATGGTCAAGTACCGCGAGCGCATTTTTATTATGCAGAATAATCTGGGAGGCGGGCGGCGGTCGCCTAATAATACAGTGCCTACGACTCACTCTCTCTAACCCTTTCTTTCTCTCTCTTATATGATGCAGACGAAGTTGCGCGGGTCAGCTACTATACATATATCATTCTTCACACAATTCATCCATATCTTCTTCTTCTGCCTAGAGGTCGTAGGAGCGACTGCTATGCTTGGGGTCCTGTGTTCGATTCCCAGGCCGAACAAAGTGATATTTTATTGTGTTTTTCTATTAAATTGTCAGTAGCAGCTCGGAATTTTGTTTCGTGTCCGATTAATGGCAATAGGCTCACCCCCTGTTACATGGCACCTAAAAAACATACTTTGTCGAACTGTGGATGTATGTACATTAGTACACCTCTGCCTAACCCATCGAGATTACTGGCATGATGGTATGTTATGTATTTGTAGACATTTGGCGTGATAACGATGCGAGTGGATAAAGTGGAGTGGGGCGGTGCTGGTGCAGCGGGGGGCGGTGCGGGCGCGGGTTCGGAGGCGGGGGGCGCGTGCGCTGCGCCCAGCGGCCGTGTCTCCGCGTCGACGGGGGCTCCGAACACGTCGGGTGCGCTGTTTGCATTGCCGAGACACGCCCCCGACGTGCTCGAACTGGACGTATACAACCTGCTGATACTCGATCAGCACACCTTTGAAGGTATGTATCTATGGTCAGACAAGTTCGTGCGCGACCGTTATAGGCGGCAACAGACGTTGAGGGGTACGAGGTAACACGTGATTACGTCACTACTACAACACGGTACACAGTATAACAGTATGTGGTAAGTAAATCTCTGACTGTGTTTCTTGGGTTACCTACGCACGTATTTGATAATGCTATATTAAATTGTCATAATTATGTTTTCACCAAAATATATATTACACCGGATTTTGTAAGTTTTAATTTAATTTATTTCTGCTTCGGTTTTATTTCTAGTATCAAGAGTGATTGTGAGGTAGTAGGCAGGGATGTACAATTTTATGTAATTAGTGATCCTTCAGTTTTCAAATTATGGTCATGTGGATTGAAATAATTACACAAGGGAAGAGATATTTTAGTGCTATAAAATATAAGCTCTCATAGGGGTTAAAAGGGATGAACCAGTAATTTAAAGTGGTCAAACCTGTTTACAAATTTGTAATGTATTTCATTGTTATTGCTCAGAAAGGATACGTGTTTTACCGTTTACAAGAATATCCTTTGTGGGGGTTAAAGGCGATGAAATTGTTGTCTAACGCGTGTAAAACTGGTAACAAGTTAGTTATATGTGTTTAATTATTATTGCTTAGAAAGAACACATATTTTACCATTGTGAAAATTAAGTTAATTTAGTTAAAATTTAGTTTTTTTTGTTACACATTAGTATCGTAAATTATAACTATCTATGTGTGAAATTTCTGCCCAATCCGTTCAGAGTTCCAAGTTATGTGGTGATAGATCAGCCAGTCATGGTTACCTCTAACTGATGACTTCAAAAACTTCGTTTGATAGGAGATACCTCAAGGGTGGTCTCATTTTAATTTCATTGGCATTGGACCTTCAACTTCGAAGATACACCAGGGAACTCTTCAAAATCATTGAAGTCGATTCCCTTGTGTATATTATTTAGATGAAGTAGAAGTCGTGAATGTGACGTTTTGTGTCGCAGTGTTACACGCGCACCAGCTCATGATGAGCGAGACTGCGATGTCGCTGGTGTCGTGCAAGCTCGGCGACGATCCGAACCATTACTACGCGGTCGGCACCGCCGTCGTCAGCCCCGAGGAGTCGGAGCCGAAACAGGTGACTTACAATCGTAATTAAGAAGAGGTAGGGCTCGGCGAAATGCCTTCGGAGATTTCCTTGTACTTGGACCAGCCTAACCGGTGGAATACACCTCCATCCTATAGAAGATCGCAGCCTTTTGTTGTGTTCGAAGGTGAGTAAAGTCTCCAGACCTTCTGTTCAAGTGGCGGTTCAGGGCCGGTAAGAGCTTAATTTTTTATTCCGAAACGCGATAAACCAAAAGAGACTCACGTGACAGGTTTGTCGCCATAATTTCGCCCTTCTAGATCGCGACCACCATGCACGTGGTGCAAAGTACGTCATAGTGACTCGCTTTAGCGTGTCGCGTTACGTGATCATCCTGTGCATATCCAGTTAAATGTATACAAGCCAACATGACAGCGGCGACCGTCGAACGATTGTGATTTCTCAGTGATCGCCGTTGTGTTAGGATTGTACTGTGGTTACCATCAAAGACAGTACCGTCATTTTGCCGTGCTACTAAAAAAAATAATTGTCACTGGTTAGGGCCTCTTAATCAAAACCCTTGGCTACTGGATCAGAAGAAGGTGAAGGGCGTAAAACTTCTCTTCTCTTGGTAGGAAAGCCCTTTTTTTCAGATAGATTTATTACCAACAATTTGTTTACAGGGTAGGATCCTGTTATTCCACTGGTCGGAAGGCAAACTGGTTCAGGTAGCGGAGAAGGAAATCAAAGGGGGCTGTTACACCCTCGTTGAGTTTAATGGGAAACTGCTCGCGTCTATCAATAGTACGGTGAGTGGATGCTAATTAAAGGGATTTTTTCCTTATATTTTACCGACTTCAAAAAAAGACGGAAGTTACTATATTTTAAAAAAAAATATGGATGTTCAGCGATAACTTCTTTGTTTATGAACCGTTTTGGATGATTATTGTTGTGTTTAAAGGGGATACCTTAAGGGTAGTCCAATTTTAATTTAATTATCTGAACATCTTCCAGGTGAGACTCTTCGAATGGACGTCAGAAAAAGAGTTGAGGCTAGAATGCAGCTACTTCAACAACATAGTGGCGTTGTATTTAAAAGTGAAGGGAGATTTCATATTAGTCGGCGACCTGATGAGGTCTATGACCTTACTACAATATAAACAGGTGAATATTAACAAATATTATATTATAATATCCATATACGATTGGGAATGAATTAGTTGTTATGGATGTTCAGTTCTTTTCTTAGGAACCGATTTGGATAATTATTTTTTCTTTGTATAGGGGATACCTCAAGGGTGCTGCTCCCATTTAAATTTCATTGCCATTTAACCTTCAACTTCGAAGATACACCCGGGAACTTGTCAAAATCATCAAAGTTGGTTTTAATTATTTTTTTTGTTAATACTTGTATAGAATTGAACATCTTTTTCGATTTTTCACAACTGTCAGGCGTCCCAAGACGGCTTGCTGTTTTTTCTCTTTGTTTTGTTTTTAACGGTTTGCTATTGATATTCATCAGATGGAGGGTAGTTTCGAGGAGATAGCACGCGACTACACACCGAACTGGATGACAGCACTCGAGATACTAGACGACGACACGTTCCTAGGGGCTGAAAATAGCTTCAATCTGTTTGTCTGCCAAAAGGACAGGTAAATGAAGAATTATCTTGGATACTTAGCGACAGATTTTTAACTCGAGCTAGCCAGAAACAGGCTTCAGGTTAGACCTTCAAATTGGAGTGTTTCTTTGGGGATAAGCGCATATTATAGACTAACCGCTGTAAGCGCGACCCTCCTAATGGATTGCGGAATGTGGGCGGGGTGTGTAGTGTAAACCGACATATATGGTATTGAGATAATGCTAGGGCAAGATATAGGGTGTTATAACCAATATTTTATGCACGTTATTGTAATTGAGACAAATATCTAATGATAATTGAAATAATTAATATACGTTACATAAGAACTTGTATACCGAGGTGCTAAAAAATGCTAGTTTAATCATAATGGCAGAAGTTCTTTTAGGATCTTGTCTACCAAATTAGTAATCACTAATGGTACACCAAGATGAAGTTAGTTGCTGATCCTATCAAATTAGTAATTACTAATGGTACACCTAGTTGGAAGATAGTTGCTGATCCTATCAAATTAGTAATCACTAATGGTACACCAAGATGAAATTAGTTGCTGATCCTATTAAATTAGTAATCACTAATGGTACACCAAGATGAAGTTAGTTGCTGATCCTATCAAATTAGTAATCACTAATGGTACACCAAGATGAAGTTAGTTGCTGATCCTATCAAATTAGTAATTACTAATGGTACACATAGTTGGAAGTTAGTTGCTGATCCTATCAAATTAGTAATCACTAATGGTACACCAAGATGAAGTTAGTTGCTGATCCTATTAAATTAGTAATCACTAATGGCACACCAAGATGAAGTTAATTGCTGATCCTATCAAATTAGTTATCACTAATGGTACACCAAGATGAAGTTAGTTGCTGATCCTATCAAATTAGTGATTACTAATGGTACACCAAGATGAAGTTAGTTGCTGATCCTATGAAACTAGTAATACTAATGGTGTACCAAGTTGAAGTTAATTACTGATCCTATCAAATTAGTAATTACTGATGGTTGTAATCAAGACATCTTCATGATTAAATGATTGCATTAGTATTAGGTCCTTACATATGAAATTGGCGTTTTGTACGGGAGTAATATAAAGTCATTTTTTTTTTGTAAAATATATTTAATTAATCAAAGTATGCACCATTGTTATTTATGCACTTTTGTCATCTCATAGGTAGTTCATTGATACCTTTACTAAAAAAAACCATGGGGGCAAGAATCAATAAACTCTTTGAAGGCAGTTTGGACTGCCAAATCGGAGTTGAATTTTTTTCCTTGTAAGAAGTTGTCCAAATTCCGGAAAAAATGGTAATCTGTTGGAGCAAGGTCCGGGGACTACGGTGGATGTCGCAGACGTTCCAGTTGTAGCTCATATAACTTAGTGGTTGTTTGTTGTGCAGTGTGATCTTGCGTTGTCGTGAAGCAGCACCTAGTTCTTCCTTCATGGTTTGCAGTTGCTGACAACAGATATCTGCCGTAATCGTTTGGCCAGATTTTAGAAAGCCTAGACACCGGCGCTAGTCCACCAAACACTCACAAGTAACATTTTCTTAGTCAATTTTCGTTTAGGACAGGATTTGACTGGATCTCCAGAGTTCAGCCATTGCAACGAGCGCTTCCGATTATAGTACAGTATCCACTTTTCATCAGAAGTAATGTTCGATTTAAAATCCCTTCATTATTGTGTCGGTTGAGCAAAGTAACACAGCACTCGACGCGTGTTTGCAAGTTCGATTCACTCAATTCATGAGGTACCCATCGTTCAAGTTTTTTTTACTTCCCCGATTTGCTTCTAGTGGATTAATACAGTTTTATCACTTATTTCAAAGCCTGCAGCTATCTCTGAAGTGCTTTGTGATGGATCCGCTTCCACAATACCCTTTAATTGTTAATTTTCCACTTTGGTCTCCGGCCGTCCACGGGGTTGGTTCTGAAGGTCGAAATTTCTAGAACGAAAACGTTGAAACCAAAAACGTACCAGGCTTTCTTTTGTGACATCAGCGCCGTACACATTGATCCTTCGAGCTGTTTCTGCAGCACTGGTGCCACGGTAGAACTCGTACTCGTAAATATACCGATATTTCATGTTTTCCATTGTGCGCTAATAAGCGACGCCAAAGAAAAAAATAATGAGGAAAAAAACAAATGAATGACTGTTTTCAAAACTCAAATGTACAGCTAAATGAATTTATACATTTGAATTTGGAATTCTTAACCAAAGAGGAGATATTTCAGATCAAAGTGATCAGTATGACAAAACGCTAAGTTCATATGTAAAGATCTAATATTATATCCCATAATCGCCCATCACTAGTATGGTGTTTTGTGATACAGCGCAGCGACAACGGATGAGGAGCGCCAGCAGATGACTTACTGCGGGCAGTTCCACGTGGGAGACATGGTGAACGTGATGCGTGCTGGGTCCCTCGTGGGACCTCATCACCACACAGACTCCGCCGCGCCCGTCTCAGCGCCGGTACTGTTCGCAACCGTCGCGGGTGCTATATGTCAGTACTTTAACTATCACCATCATCATATCTATACAAATAATATAATTAAAGTGTCTCTTTGTAAAGTCTTCTCTTTTGTAATAACAAGTTTTTACTAAATGCCTATAAAGAGTTTAATAATGTACTTAAAACAAAAAAAATTTTTTTTTTAGTTTTTGGGTTACGGTGGGACTGATTTTGGTGGGACTTTCGTTGGCAGATAGCGGATGATATAAGAAGAAGTTACTTAGGCTACTTTTATTTTAGAATGAGAATTAGGGTTCCGCGAAAATAAAATCAACTAAAATATAAATGTACAGCACCGCGCGCCTCTTTGCCGCTATCTCCGCATACGAAATTCCATGCGGAACGAAGTCGCAAGCACAGTTTTTAGAAACTCTTATCGTTCCTCTTCCAGGTTTAGTGGTCCAACTTTCACAAGAACTGTTCGACTTTCTGCACCAACTTGAAGAACGTCTCACTCATACGATAAAATCGGTCGGCAAGATACAGCACTCGTTCTGGCGTTCCTTCAACACGGACATCAAGACCGAACCGGCGGAGGGATTCGTCGACGGTGATCTCATCGAGAGGTTTCTCGATCTCACCAGGGATATGCAGCAACTCACCGTGCAAGGGCTCCAGGTCAGTATTAGATATGACAATTTTCGGCTCGAAGGACCATTTGGAAACTTTGCTAAATCGTGATTATAGGCCATTTTTTAATGGCCTCAGGCTAACTATCAGGGATGTGCCGGTAATTCATATCCGTCGGATCAAGATTACAGTCTGTGTCAATATCCGGGCATACACATTTTCAAGAATCCTGCACACCACTACTAGCTATCTGCCCTCGAGTTGAAAATCTATCACCGATCATCAAACAGTTTTTCCGGCAATCCTTTTAAAACCATATTAAACCATTGTTACATAAATTATTTATATACTAATAATAGTTAAGGAATACATGGTATATAACGCTAACTTGTTGGTATACTTGTCTTGTCTACACTACTGTCGCTGTGTATTACTTTTTTTTTAAATTGAAAGAAAAACCATTTTTATTTATCTTGTTATAAAAAAAATGCTGTCAACGGTTAGTACGACGATGAATTCTTCATTATTTTTAAGTAGTTATGTAGTCCAGGTTTCTAGTTTTCTTATCACTCTTAATGTATATTCTCCATTTATCTGCAGTTTAATATGTCGTTAGAAATATGATTCTACCCACGTTTTCGATGTTACAGATAGACGATGGCGGCGGTATGACGAGAGAGGCGACAGTCGACGACCTGATTAAAATCGTAGAAGATCTTACCAGGATACATTAGTCGCTGCAATAATAACTGATAATTATAATAGTTCGGAGAGTCAAATAAACTATATGTGATTTTGATGATAGTTTTTATACCAAATTAGCAAACTCGGTCACCCATTGCTGTGCCTTTTTAGGGTCCATAGGGTAGGGTTGTGCAAGAGAATAAAATATCGATTTTTTTTAAATAGTACCGAGATAAAAATATTGATTATTCGATATATCATCGTGATTCGAACAGAAGCTGACTCAAAGTTGTCTTTTTTTAACCTTCACACGGAATGAATTTAGCATGACAAGCAAAATAAACTGGATTGATCGAGCTCACCAACCACGCCGCCCCAATGTTGCCATCACACATACAGAACAGATACACAATTAATTTTTGTGCACAGTAACACTATAGATAAATATTCAATTTCTATTGTGTATATAGCAATTTATGAAAACTGGCGGATTAAAAAAAAAAAACGATGCACGAAGATGGTACAAGGATTATCTAGTAAAATTAAATACGAAACCAATGCTGCGTTTTGCCTTAAAAATATGCCGCGATTAAAAACATCAACGATCTGTATCGATAATTTTATGTAAAAATATAAGTGTTTCTATATATCGACAGTTTTTATTCATCCCTACCATAGGGAACATTGATCCGATCGCTACCAAACTTCACAGGATCACCAGATGGGCTAATATGAAGATTGTCTGAAAATTTCATCAAAATCGTTCCAGTCTGTTTCTAGAGTCCATAGTGAATATACATACAAATATCGCTTTTATCTATATAAATATGAAACAATGATGGTTCAGTAGTAGCGTGTACAGACACCGCGTCGATAGACGTGAGTTCGAATCCCTAATAAACCTGAGCGTTTGGTGAAGAAAAACTTCATGAAACCATAGCATAGTAGAACACTTTCTAATGCCCGCCTGGCCAGCTACCACCCTCAACTTGAAAATCTGTCACCAAGCACCAATAGATATGTTCCGGCAGCTGTACTTGAGAGCCAGTCCTGTTTAAGCTACCGTGTTACCATCTTAGTCCACATAGTCACTTGAGTGAGGTGAAATCAGGTGAGTTAAGCCAAAAGCTAAAAACATACAAATAATACTCTGGAAGATTCTTAAATAAAACAATTCGTGATAATTAAAAAATAATCTGATTTTAATTATAACCACAAGGCATTCATTACAAAGCACAGCCCAATTATTACATTTTATAAATGCAGACAACAAAACAAATACATTATTTTTCCCCTTTGAATCAAATGTTCACATAACTCTTTGAAGCTGTATATTATCTTGCTTTAAATACAGTGGCCTTGGTAATAATATTCTGTAAAAATTGATAAACACGATAAAAAAAAAAAAAATCTATCATTGTTCTAATGAATATAATCGGTACGGAACGAAGCTAAAGATTTTCATTGTTTACACAAATTACTTGTAAAATATTTTTTTAATAGCCACGTTTATCATTTACTTCACGCGCCATTAAAATGATAAGACCTTATCGCGTTGTGTACAATTGCGAAATAATTACATTTAAAACTACTATTATGGGAAATATTACGTGAATTTTGATAACAATTACATAACCGATCGGCCCACTGGGTCCGCGCATTCTGGAAATTAAAAATCTTACGCCAGTATAATTAACCACATAAGACGTCTAATACAATAACACGTTTAATATTACTATCAAATCGAACAGTAAAATCCACAAAACAATTTTTAACAAAAAAAATAAAACGAACTTTAATCATCATTTTGATGAGTTTTCAGAAGTATCCTTGGAGTTCAAGGTCCAATGCCAATTAAATAAAAATGGGACCACCACCCTTGAGGTATCCCCCTCCCAACGAAAGAAGAATCATCCAAATCGGTTTTTAAACAAATAAGTTATGGCTGAACATCGTTAAAAAATACATATGTGTATTAAATATATGTTGTACACATATGTTAGATATATATATATCTACATTCGAATTGAGAAACTCCTTTTTTTAAGTCTATTAAAAAATATGTAATATAAAAAGTATTACTACTCCCGGCGTATTTTAATTTAAAGCTGGTAAAACATATTCTAACAATCGTCTTGCGCGACCATTGACTGTAGTGCAATCAAGTGAAGATAAAGTGCGCAGGAACAATTTATTATGAACCGAAGGCAGTCACGCACAGACTACTAACAATCGAAAACTACTAATATTTGATTACAATCGAATGATTCGATTATTTTTAGTAACAATCGTCCATCACTATTACAGATCCTTAGCACCCTGTCTAATTATTGAATCTACTTGAATTTATATAGGTTTACTAACTGGGCTGGCAAACGTTGTTCTGCCCTTTCCGGTAGTTAATGGCTCTACCACAGCGCCATCTATCGGATCCTAACATAGCTATAAATCATCATTTCGATAAAACGTATATGATAAGTGAATTGACCTCAATCGATCACACCGTTCAGAAGTTACAGATCACTAATAGATTAAGATTATAAAAAATAGAATAGACTCAAGATTTTTTTAATTATTATAATAATACTAGCTGGTAACCGCAATTTCGTCTGCGTATTATTGGATACACACGGAGTGATTCCGAAAAGCAAGAAATTAAAAGAAAATCAGTGATAGGCTTATCACTATATGTATGGTGGTCGAGATCCGTACCATTTCTCTTTATTATTGTATGTAAACCGAACGATCTCTGAACACGACAAACCACAAGAAAATTAAAAAAAAAATTGTATAAAATTGTGGATAGGACCACCCTAATCACCTAGCGGTATGAAATATACTCTACGACCTATTCTCATACTTACCAAATATACATAAAAAATTTCATAAAAATCGGCTTAGCCTTTTCGGAGAAGACCACAAACACAGTGACACGAGATTTTTATATATAAGATAAACGTATTATATTTTAGTGAAAGACCCTAGCCTTTATGGTCTGTTGACCATGATTTCAAATTAAAATATTGGCGATTAAATGAACTGAGGTATTTATATAATGAATAAATTAGGCAGGGGATTCAGGGATATTTGCATAGGTGGTCCCATGAGTACTCATAATATATGCCGAAATTTCCATTGTTTTTTTCATACCAATAAAACTATTTCCCATAATTATATAATTACTAAAATTATCTCAAATTGAACATCTAATGCTAAATTACTCAAAAATCTACATGTAGAGTGTACCCACGAATAATTATTAATTTAACAACGAATAATCTAGCACCATCAATGTATTCCAATATATACAAATCCAAAAGACAAACTCAATCTACAATAATAGGCAACCGGACAGTAATTGTAAAATAATTTTGTTGAAAATAATCTCCCTAATTATTCTATATTCTTAAATGAACACAGGATCGAATATTTTGTGCTGTTCTTTATGTTAAGCGATACACCATTAACAGCGCATGACGTCATTCGTGTGTATGTGAACGTTACCCAATTGGTGCGTTGAGCTGACATCTTTTGTTTCCTTATAATTTTCTGCGTTTATGTATTACCGACTCTACATATGACGTCACGCGCTCTGCGATATAATTTTCGCGGCATTAAAAAAATGTATACGTTTAAACGTAAAGCCCCGCCCACATGCTTGCCAAGCCTTGGCAAACGATCACAAATTCAAACGTGTGGTTAAAGCGTTTGGCTTGGCTTGGCTTGCGAAGGTTTGCGTTGGCTTGCCACCCATCCGATCGAACAGATTTTGGCAAGCGCTTGCGATGCGTCCACACGTTTGCGTGTAGTTGCGAAATAAATAATTGAAAAAACCTGATACAGTTTCAGTGAATTTTTAACTATCTTCGTTGATTAATTTTCCATATTCTATTATTTTTCTTCGTTCAATTTTGCTTCATTTTACAATAAAAATAGATTAAACCAAATGTTATATATAATCGAAACAAGGTCGACGTCCGCCAGGGTTAGCTTATCACAAACACACAGGGCAAACTTGTGGATAACTTGACAAGTGGCAAGCATATAGATGAGGCATCATATTTTTAATGCGTTATTTTTCCTAGGTTTAAAAGTTCGTTATGACTAATAATTATCCGATTTGTAAAAGTTATCTGGTTGCCTATTTGGAACAAAAAAATGTACATACAATCTTTTTAATCACTCGGTGACATTAGATTTTTTGCATTCGCTGCAAGTTCTTTCATATGACCTGCATAAATACATATATACATTAACAATTGAAGTACTTATTTATTAACGTGAAACTTCTTAGGCGCCAGTTCGATATTTTTTTTTGGACAAAAATTGAGAGTAAATTTTCAAGGACGCATCATGTTTAGTCACATTTCATTACCTGAGAGAAAAGATATAAAATAGAGAAAGGAGAAAGAGATTTGTATAATGTATTTTAAGAAGTTTTCACGTCTTCTATGATGTGTATGACACTTTTTTTATAAGTCATTTAATATGTTATTATTACATTTTGTGAACATCACATAGCCCACCCTGATAAAAAAATCATGTACATACATCAAAAACTTTTTTATAGTTTTCCCTTTCTTCGTCGAAGGAAAAAGCAAACGTATCTAGACCATACAGCCATTTCCTGTTTTTTCTTCTTCTTGTTTTTCCAGTGTCAATGTTTTTAAGCCGTCAGTCTTTTTTAATTTTCAAAGTGAGTTCAAACATGGTGGCTCCCTTGTTAAATCTATCTTTGGGAGTTTTTGTTGCAACTCAGAATGTATGTTTCCAGTTTATATTTATATAAACCATGTCATGTATGCACAATAATCAAACTATATCACGCAAAACGCCACCAATATTACATAATATAAGTATGACCAAATACAGAAGATAATTAATTAAAATAAAAACAACCCCATGAGATAAATCAAGATCCCGCCAAAAACTCCCAGTACCTAATTACATATATTGATAGTAAATAAGATGCTTTATTTGCAACAAAGTGCGTCTCAAATGATTTCATAATCAACAGTGATATAGATGTATCAACTCGTTTGAGTGCGCGCCCTTATGTGTATGTACAGTGTAGAAGTGATTATGAATTATGTTATTGTTGAGATATGTGCTTATTACTAATATAGATTAGTAAGCAAAAAAAGCTCGTTCAGTTGTAAACAAAGTTCTTTATGAACATGTATACTAAAGAGTTGAAAAAACTGCTCGTTCGGTCGACATAGTTACTAATCCAATCGAATTAGTAATTACTAATAGTTATAATCAAGATTAGCGATGAAACGGACTTGTTTTCGCTATCCGGCCGGATTCCGGATAGTAAAATTTAAAAAATTCTCATTACTTTACACAAGACAAATCATACCACAATAGGTTACGGGCACCGTTTATTTTTATAATAGCACGTCAAAAATGTTTGTTTTATTTTTTTGTTTAGTTTATTTCAGATCTCGTTCACCGCGCCAATATTCAAATCAAACTGATCGCGTCGTGTAACGCGATATAGGGGCCGTATATCCGGCACTCCGGCTTCGTAGCTTGGCCGAATATCCGGTATCCGGCCAAACTACTATCCGTTTCATCTTTAATCAAGATATCTCGAGTTATCTTCATAATTGAATCGTCATAATCGCCCACCCCTAGTACAGTGCTTACATGTCAGTCAAGTTTCACAAGAGAATTCTTTCTTCCAACTTTTCTATTATAGGTATTACTGAGTATTTTTTTCTGTTACCCAATGCTGAGTTTTCTCCACATAACAAAATTTTCATTTTCTCTATGACGAACCAGACATTTTTATTGCTTTCCGTACCTATTGAACAAAGTGATAATAACATGTGTTGCTCGGAAGACGAACACCGCATCACTGATCACTGTCATGTCATGTTTACAAATTCATGCACACATAAAGCCGCGCGCAAAGATGTTTTGACGTATCTATAATATTGTAATAAAATTACGAATAACATTGATTGCAGAAAGTCTACAAGTATATTATAAGATAAAATATACTAGCATTGCCAAAAAAGTGCATTCTCAATAAACTACTACATAAATTAATTCTATTTGTCTTCAATTAAAAATACAATGTGGTCTCGAAACTCACTTTCTAAATTTCTCTGCCTTGTTGTTTAGGAACCACATTAATGCAAACAAACAGCTCGGAGGACTCGCCAGTGGTCCAGGGGACTTTAGCATTTTCTCTATTTGCGGTATTGTCATTTCTACGATTTCTATAATTTCATCATCAATACCTCCACCTGTGGATATTTATATACATAATTTGAGTTTTTCAAAAGTTCAAAGGGCTTAAATTAAAGAGTTCATATTTTTACTTACTGAGGATAATTTATGTGTTTTTGGGGATTCAAGAACTATGTCTATGTATTGAAATGGTATTTATACCCGATACAGAAAAGAATTGTATTTTGAATGTTATGATATAAAGAAGATAAATATCATACTCTATATCATTACTTATAATTAATACAGAATTTTACTCAAGGAGTTTAGTTAAAGTATTAAAGACAGTTAAATTTACCTACTGACAGCAGCATTCGGTTATTACCAAGCAGCCAACCAACCAACCAATGTCTTGGTCTCATGCTTATTCATTTTTTGATGATTATTAAATTATGGATAACTGAAAGCTTTGTTCCTTTTAAATATCCATCTAAGTGAGATGGGTGGCTCACCAGCTGACATGCAATCGAAATCTTAGCCCAACTGTATAATGAATTAGGCAGCCTTGCCTTATACAATAAATAAATGTAATTGCTTCACAGTTAAATGATTAATATATTTTTAACTTTTTACCTGATTGTGTTTTCATATCATCTGTCACTTCAACATAATACATTGTTTGCAATGCTCCCTGTACACCAACCCCAGATCTGTAAAAAAAATTTCATTGCTAAATTATTACACTGGCAGTATGATGGAGAATAATCCTTCCTACAACATAGGAGTCCTTCAAAACATAACATCAAGAGATATATGAGCATGCACAACAGAGATGACTTTGGATGCATTGTACATTAGTTGGTAGTCACCAAAGTTATTGGATTGCATCAACTTACCATCTGAGACAGTGCCAACACTTTAAAATGCTACAATAAAAAAAAAGATACTGATGACCATAAAATATGACAAAATAAAAAATTACTGCTCATTATGTCCAACTACCTAAATATATTTTGGCGAAGTTGTTGTTTTTTTACTGTAGCACAGCACTGTAACTGATGATGAGCAGAGACAAACATCTTAGCATTCCATGGATTCACCATGCAGACATCAGGTCCATTGTGTGGCAGAGAGAGGGTCCCCTTATGATGTACATCAGCGTGCACCTTGACTGCCCACTATACCCTGTCTGCCAAGCCAGATTTGGTAAGAGCCTGTTGATGCTGCTTTAGGTACCCATTCTAAAATAGAACTTATTGCAGTTCTCGACAGGCTGGCCCTGCCGAGTTGTCTTTTAGCAAGTTAACAGAGAGATTTCATTGGAATACCTCTTGCTCCCACTTCTACCACATATAAATTAACTGCATAACCATTTTTGGTTAGCTCATTACATAGATCATATAATTTATTCATTTTTATTACATGGTCTTCAGATATATTAGTTTCCCCTGGTTCAGTAAGCTCTACAAGTACTATATTGATTTCTCGAGAATAAAGAAATGTCTGGTCTACATGACGAAACACCCACATCCTTTAGCCAATCCAATAACATCAGCGGTTACAGTGGGATCCAATATCAATCCATGAATCATCAGTTGTCTCTGTCATACCAGCCTGCTCAAATGTCTCTTCACATTATGTTTGTTTTTAGCAAATAAGCTTGGAGTTCAAGGTCTCAGCTAGTTTTTACATAACATAACATACCATTATGCCTGTATCCCCGAAGGGTTAGGCAGAGGCAGACTCCAAGCCACTACTGAGAATTTCATAGAAAAACCCAATAACACTTCGCTCAACCTGGGAATCAAACCCAGGACCTCGATCATAGCAGTCGCACTTAGAACCACTAAGCTAATGAGGCAGTTTTATTTATTAGTTTTAGTTTCTACTTTAATCAAAAATATATTTAAATGTAACCCATTAAACTTGACTCTATTAAATATATTTACCTATATGAAATAATTCTTTCTAAATCAGTTAATTTAACATCATAACCACATTCTTCTAGAACTTCCTCCTTTGCTATCTGATCTACAGGTTTATCCTTGTCTATGATACCTGCACACATCTCCAAAGCTATTCCTAGTGATGCAGGATATTTATTAGTGTCTATACATTCCTCTTCTCGGTCATTTGGATGTATGCAATTGTAGTATATAGCTAAAACACATAATTTAAAATATTGTTATATAAAATAGTTTACTTTTCAGTTATATTATTAGAGTTGACAGAAAATACATTTTTAATGGTAGTTGCTAGATATGAAGAGGTATATGTATATAAGTAATTTTTTATCACCGTCGACGAAAACCGCTAAAAAAATGTTTCTTGTTTATGTACATAATCGATGACAGGATAATTTATAAAATAGGTTATTTTAAATTACATACCGGGTCGAAATTGTTTGACAAAAACCATCACCTTTCTGGTAATGTTAAAGACTATGATAGCTACGGAGTCATGAACTTCCAAAAGATCCCATGTTTTTTGCTTGCCGTTCTGCGTGTAGTTGAATCTGAACGGCTTCACGTACGGCGAATCCGGCAGCGGGCTTAGGTACACATTTTTCAAATCTTCCATTATATTTAACAGCGACGATTAATTTATTCTAGGAAATAATTAATAAAACTTATAGTCAAAAAAGAATATACCAATTTAAATTTACTTTTATTTTGTCTTCTTCAAGCACACAACTCCTCAGAATCCTCAGATGTCAACTACAATCATAGACCAAATTGCATAGACCAATAACCAAAGACTACAATACGAGAAAACGGCAATGATACTCTCAATCAAAAGTCAAAACCACAGAACCATAGAGCACAGAACACTATTATTCCTATCGGAGAAAAATGTTAAAAGGCCTTCTACACGCTCGGAACCAACGGCCGACCATCGTGTCCTTGGTCGGGTTGATATAAAAATGGACAGTGTAGAAATCGGTTGACGCGACCGATATTTGGTTGATGTCAACGACCTTTGGAGTTTTTGGCGGGATCTTGAAGTGACATGTTGTGGTTTTTATTTTTAATTCATTTTGTTAGGTTTTGACCCTATGTTATGTATTATTGGTGGCGTTTTACGTGATATAGTTTGGTTTTTGTGCATAAGTGAAGTGGATTATAAATATAAGCTAAAACATTAATTCAGAGATCCCACAAAATCTTTCTAGAAAGTTCTAACAAGGGAGCCACCATCTTGTTAAGATGCTGAATCGTCATAACACATGACATTATAATTCATTCGGCAGTAATGGTCTTCATTAAAGAGGACCGGTTGCCAAGTTAGGAAGAAGAAGATGTCAACGGTCTTGGTTGGGAGCGCATCCCTCACGACAGGCTACGTCCGTGGTCGGCCCCAACCGTCTGGAACGCTGTCGGCCGACGCAAGCGCTTTCGTGTGCGCTTGTCAGTCGTCGAGGGCACACGTCTTCACGTGTTGCAATGGAATCGCAAAACGAACTAGAGCTTTTGACCGAATTTATATAGTTATACATTGATTTACCATGTCTTTGAGACATTGGATCCGATTTATATAAAGATAAGAACCAAAAACGCAAGCATGGGAGCTTATGAAAAAGAAATTGAACTGGAGGCCAATATCGCCGCGACAAAGAAAAAAGTCGAGCACATGCGATCGGCGTTTAAAAAAGAATATAAAAAGGTGAGCATCACATTTATTTAATAGGTACTTTATAATTTTGTACTGCTGCGTAGATTTTTTTAAATTTGTTTTTATACATGTAATTTTAAATGTTGTTATTATTTTTATAAGTTAAAGAATCAAAACGAACGGGAGCAGGGGTAAATGATGTCCATGTTCCCAACCTTTGGTACTATAATTTACTGTTGCTAAAATGGGCGCGTGCGTCTGCCCACAACAAATGTGCTACGTCAACCAATACAGAGCGGGACCGCGCACCGAGGGCGCGAACGCGACTGAAACGATTCCCTCGTACTCTGTATAACCGACGGCGGATAACACGCTACGGTAACCAGCTGTCTGGAAACCAGTGCGTGCGAGCCCCTCTCACTACGTGCGACCAACCTTGTTCACACCCGAAACTACTAGGCGTGAAGAGGGCGAAACATTAAGGTACACACGCAGTGAGGTGTCTGCTGGTAGGCGCGGCGATGACGTAGCACGGAGCGGAATGGACTGGGTCGCTGGCGGGTTGAACACTAGTGAAGATGCAAAATGACACACAGGCACCACAATAAAATTTGCTGTATTCTACAAGACACAATACAATTTGTTAGTACTATCTTCTGGGTACTGTTTCTTCCAGTTTCGTTTCTTGAGTCTTGAGTCTTCAGCTTGTGGTACCCGTGTGTGCTGGTTGGCCCCAGTAGTGCGCCTTTTATATTGTTTGCCGGAGAGTGAGACGGACGATGGCGTCTCTATCCGTACTGCATAAAATAGCTGAATTCTGGTAAATTTGGTCACACTGGACTAGATTAAGTTTATTATATTATAGTGAATATTTTAAGGTGAAATTCCCTTATTATGGGTATAATACCATATTATTATTTTATTATTCGTAGGAATTAAATAGTATATCAAAATGACGACTACTATTAAAATTATACCTAATGAGATGCTTAAACTAATTCCAATTTTCAGCGGTAGTAAAAGGCAGTTAAATTTATTTTTAAGAAAATGTGAATACATAATAGATCACTATAAGGGGAATCAAGAACAAAATATATATGTTATGCATTCACTTACAAGTAGACTAACAGATGGCGCGGCTGCATTAATAAGTGAAAGAGAGGACATAGAAACCTGGGTACAGCTTAAGGAACTGTTAATCCAACATTTCGGTGATCCTCGGAACGAGGAGTGCTTAGCTATAGAATTGGAAAGCTTTAAAATAAAATATGGCGAAAACTACACCGACTTTTGTAATAGAATTCAATCGACTAGAGCTATTTTAATATCCAAGGTAAAACAGTTGCGCGATACTGAGATTAAAAAGGCTAAAACTATCATCTATAATAATATGGCGCTTAACGTGTTTCTATACAATTTACCCGAAAATATTATACGTGTCGTGCGATTAAAGAACCCGGCAACGCTAGAAGAAGCCTTACAAAATGTGTTGGAAGAAGTTAATTTCTTCGAACAATATAATTCAAAAAACAAATCCAATAAACAACATACGAGACCATTGATTCCATTTAAATTCGGCACCACAAACAATACTCAACCCAGCATGTCCACTATGGTTAGCATGCTGTTGTGATTATGAAGGTGATCTGAAATAAAGCAATTGTTGTCTGACCCGCGTATCATTAACACCACAACATGGTGGCAGCGGTAAAAAAAAAGTGGTTTACACGTGAATTAATACAAATATAAACCATTTGTACATTGTGTAGAAGGATTGTAGTGGAACTCAAGTGTTATTAATCATCAAAAATGGAACACGCGCGACCTCCTTCAGAGTTTATTATGGAAGGTGGACCTGCCGGCCGGGCCGACGGGTGGAAGCGCTGGCAACAACAGTTTATGGTGTTTCTAAATGCATCTGGAGTTTATAAGGAACCGCCAAAAATCCAGGCAAGCTTACTCGTAAATTTGATTGGCCCAGAAGGTTTTAATATATATCAAACCTTTCAATTTGAGAACGAAACCGAAAGAAATGATATTAAAGCTGTGTTAAAAAAATTCGACAGTCATTTCGGTACAAAATCGAATACTACGCTTGTTCGTTATAAGTTTTTCACACGTAATCAAGAAGAGGGCGAGTCCATTATACAATACGTAACGGCATTACGTTTAATCAGTAAAGATTGCGAATTTTCTACCTTAGAAGATGATCTCATTAAAGACCGTATAGTATGCGGCGTGCTGAGTACTAGAACAAGAAATCGGCTATTACGTGCGGATAACCTTGACCTTGATTTGGCCGTAAAATTATGTCAAGCCGACGAAATAACTTTAGAAAGCGAACAACAAATCGGAGATAGCGTCATTCAAGCAAACGGTACGCATGTAGACGGAGTCCAGAGACGTGGCTGGCGCGGATGGCGCGGCAGGCGAGGCGGAGCGCGAACACGCGGCGAGGGTCGTGCATCTGCATCGCAGCTTGCTGGTGCATCGAGCGCGATGACGTCACGACGCACCGACATCGCCGATTGGCGCACGCGGCCGCGGTCGGGTCCTGCGCTGGCGCCGGTGTGCGATGGTTGCGGGGACGTGCGGTGCGCGTGGGCCGAATGCCCCGCGCGCAACATCACTTGTTTTGTATGCGGTAATCGCGGACATTTCGCGAGAATGTGTAAGTGCAATCGTTCATTAGAGGAGGGTAGGAAGATAACAGGGCGAGTTCATTATGTTGAGAACGATGATGATAGTTATTCTAACGAAAATGATCAGTTTTATGTATTAATGGTTTCGGAAAATGATAAATGCGAGTCGTGGCATAAAGTGCTAATATGTAATAATAAAAGTGTTAAATTTAAGCTAGATACTGGTTCCGATGTCAATATAATGTCTTACGACACATTTAGAAATTTAGGGTTTAATGAAACAGATATTGTTCGAAAACAAATTTCTTTGGAGTCGTACACCCACACGACAATCCCTGTAGTGGGGACGTCTTTGTTGACAATAGCACTTAATGAAACGGTGTACAAAATATTAGTTGTAATTGCCAATATGAGATGTGAAAGCGTGTTGGGACGAAAGTCTTGTGTGCAGTTAGGCTTAGTAAAACGAATTGATTCTATTATAACGAATAATTACGAGGATTTATTTAAGGGTGTGGGTTGTTTACCAGGAGAATATCATATAACTGTTGATGAAACGGTTCGGCCGGTTATAAGTGCTTCTAGAAAAATCCCGTTAGGGTTGCGTGATATCTTAAAACGAGAACTTTTTGAAATGGAACAGTTGGGAGTTATTAAGAAAGTTGATTATCCAACCCAGTGGGTACATCCGTTGGTTTTAGTAGCTAAAAAGAATAATGGTATTAGAATATGTCTCGATCCCCGTGAGTTAAATCGTGCAGTTCAACGCGCACATTTTCAAATACCTACAGTATCAGAGCTGGCAGCGCAGTTACACGCCGCACGTTATTTTTCGGTTCTGGATGCTAATTCCGGGTTCTGGAATATACAACTTGATAGGCAGAGTGCTGATTTGTGTACGTTTGCTACACCATTCGGGCGCTACCAATTTCTTCGCCTTCCTTTCGGTATAAGCTGTGCATCGGAAGTTATCCATGCTAAATTGCGTCAATTTTTAGAAAACCTGGAGGGGGTAGATAATTTTATCGACGATATTCTAGTATGGGGCAGTACAAAGGAAGAACATGACCTTAGATTGAAAGCCTTATTAGAAAGAGCCAGAAAAATAAATTTAAAATTTAACAAGGCTAAATGTCAAATAGGTGTGGAGCAGGTCACGTATTTAGGCCATGTGTTTAGTGCTAAAGGGATGAGTCCTGATTATAATAAAATCAGAGCAATAAAAGAAATGCCTACTCCAACAGATAAAAAGAGCTTACAGCGATTTTTAGGTTTAGTAAATTACTTGTCAAAATTTATTCCTAATTATTCAAAACACGCCATACCTTTAAATAATCTTTTAAAAAAACATAATGAATGGCGTTGGGAAGAAAGTGAACAGTCTTCACTTGAATTATTAAAAGAGAGTGTATGCCAGGCACCCGTTCTTGGTTTATACGATGTATCACGGGATGTAACATTATCCGTGGACGCATCCAATCACGCACTCGGAGCTGTGCTCCTACAAGACGGTCACCCCGTAGAGTATGCATCCCGCACCCTAACTGATGCACAGACACGTTATGCGCAAGTGGAAAAGGAATTATTGGCCATTGTATTTGCATGTGAGAGGTTTCATCAATACATTTTTGGTAAAAAAAAAATTTTAGTTGAGACAGATCACAAGCCGCTCGAAAACATTTTTCTAAAACCTTTAATGTCCGTCCCGGCACGCTTACAGCGTATGATGTTGAGAATACAAAGCTATGATATTGTAGTGAATTATGTCCCAGGTAAATATATGTATATAGCGGATACGTTGTCTCGTGCGCCACTACCTGAGTTATATAGTGAGGAAATTCACACGAATGTAGTTTATCAGCTTAAAATGATAGTAAATACTTTACCAATTTCAAATCAGAAACTTACTTTAATTAAGAAACAAACCAAATCCGATCCAGTTTTTCAATCATTATTGAATTATATTAATAATGGATGGCCTTATCATAAGTTTAATATTTCCAATGATGTAAAAATGTATTGGTCTATAAAAGAAAATTTGTACGTAATTGACGGTGTAATATTTAAGGACAATTTGGTGATGATACCTACATCTATGAGACAACAAATGTTACATATCATTCATGAAGGTCACATGGGCATAGATCGTTGTAAAAGGCGCGCGAGACAAGTTATGTTTTGGCCTAATATCCCGTGATATTGAGCGTTATGTTAAATG
Organism: Saturnia japonica; assembly: GCA_033032175.1. NCBI lineage: Eukaryota > Metazoa > Arthropoda > Insecta > Lepidoptera > Saturniidae > Saturnia > Saturnia japonica. The sequence continues at coordinate 14,677,257 of CM065325.1, forward strand.
TTGTGAAGTATGTCAGGAGAGGTTAAACGCACCTACTTGAGAACCCATGATACCGGTAGAGATACCACCGCTTCCGTGGAACAAGGTAGGATCGGATCTCTTTGAGTTTAGAAAAAATCATTTCTTACTCGTAGTCGATTACTATTCGAATTACATAGAAGTTTGTAAATTAAATAATATTTCTTCTCATTCAGTAATACAAGCCATGAAAGATATGTTTTCTCGACATGGCATACCCAAGATCCTAATGAGTGACAACGGCACGCAGTACAGTAGCTATGAGTTTAAAACGTTCGCTAATGATTGGGGGTTTGATCATGTGACATCATCGCCTAGATATCCGCAAGCGAACGGTAAGAGTGAACGAGCTGTTCAAACAATTAAGATGCTGCTAACAAAGGCCATAAATAGTAATACAGATTTTCAGTTACTTAATTATAGAAACACTCCTAGGGACGGTTTAAGCTCTCCTGCACAGCTTCTTATGGGTCGTAGGCTTCGATGTAAGCTGCCAACTCATCCTAAACTATTAGAACCGAGCCCTGTTGCTTCCTCTGAGTACATAAAAATGTTGAATAAACAAATCAATACAAAAAAATACTATGATAAAGGCAGTAAGAAATTACAAAATTTAAATAAAGGTGATCACGTAATTTGTATTGATGGTAATCGCAGGACTCGAGGTACAGTAGTGCAGGGTGCTGGTGCTCCCAGGTCATATTTTGTACAAAATGAACGTGGTACATACAGACGTAATCGTCGTCACTTAATAAAGCGTAATGAAAAAACAACTTCTGTTGCCTCTCCTCCGTTTACACGTAGTCGAGCAAGGCAATTGGCTCAGCAATAAACTGTGTTCTTTATTTATCTTTTAAGTTATATATTTACAACTTCATAATATAATAAAGTAAAGGATACATACGAAATATAAGGACTGTTATGCATTTATTTTAAATGATTCCAAGATCAAATAGTCCAATAGTTCTTATATTATTTAACCCTGAGTGTTTCCCAGTATACAAGTTTAATATAGTAAGCATCTTGAAGGGGGTATGTGAGTATAGGTATTTACTTTATTTTTAGTTTGTAATTTATAAATTAGATCTAACGATAGTTTCTAAGGGGAAGATGTTGTGATTATGAAGGTGATCTGAAATAAAGCAATTGTTGTCTGACCCGCGTATCATTAACACCACAACACATGCCGGCCATAGCTCGCGCACCCTTACAGTTCGGTGGGTTTAAATCCACAGTACCACCACAGAATCCATATCAATTTAAATTTCGTATCCCAAATAATTAGGCGATGTTACCGCAATTAAACCAAAAGGCGTATAGCCCTCAACAACAATTTGGTTATAGACCACAGCTAGGTCCACAGCAGAGGCCTATGCAACCATCACAATTTAATCAAAATTTCCAGGAACAATTAGGGTATCGCCCTCAATTAAATCAAGCACAGTTTGGCTACAGGCATCAACAACCAGCGGCGACAAATGCTTTTGGTAACACAGATGTTTCTATGCGCACTGCACCACAGCCTAAGCCTCAGGGCCAAACACAGCCTCATGGGTTCCGACTCAATGAATTAGAACTAGGCCAAACAGGTTATTATGATAGTTGTGAGAATGGTTATGAATGGGAAGATCAGGAATACTGGCAACAAGATGAAGAAAATTATCAGAGTGGTTATTCATCAAAGCAAATAGTCGAGAGTGAACAAGAAAATAGAATAGTGAATTATGATAACCCGAATGAGGAAGTTCAAAATTTTCACATTTTAACTTCTATAAAAAACCGGAAATAGTACATTTGAATTGTGACGTAAAACTTAAATTGCCTTACGTGTATATACCAGAGATCGATGCAAAGATCATGATTGATACTGGCAGCACCAGATCATTCATAAGCCCACTTAAAGCCCACCAGTTCTTTCAACCATATGCCCTATGTGAACCCTTTACCGTAATTAGCACACACGCGTCGAGTAGGCATAATGAAGTTGTTAATATCCCATTAATGCCTTCCTTCAATAGTGATAAGTGCCACAAATTTTACGTTTATAATGTAGACAATAAGTATGATGGACTGATAGGTAATGACCTGCTGATAGAATTAGAAGCCCTTATAGATTTAAAAAATTCCAAACTTGTAACAAAAACAACAACACTCCCAATAGTGAATAAAGGTGACTACGTTATTGAGTTAGACCCACGGACCGAACAACTCGTAAAATTACCTACAGATCAATTCTCTGGGGATGCAATATTAAATTTCACTAAATTTTGTGAAGGAGTTAGGATGCCGTCGGCTATCGTAACCTGCAATAGCGGATATGTTAGTACTATTATTCAAAATACCACGGATGTACCGAAAACCCTGACCATTACAAAGTCACAGAATATTCAGAAAACTCTGCAAGAATACACTGTACTGACGTAGAAATGAGGGACGTTGAAATTGACACGATACTAAACGAAAATCTAACAAGACTGAGACTAGACCATATGAACGAAGAGGAAAAGAAAAGTATTAGTTTATTGTGTAAAGTATATAAAGATATATTTTACAGTGATCAGTTACCCTTAACCTTTACAAATCAGGTCAAACATTCCATTAGAACAAAAAATGAAGATCCAATATATGTCAAACCTTACAGGCAACCTCCTGCACAAGCCGAGGAGATAAAAACCCAAGTTAAAAATTTGCTAAAGAATAATGTTATTAGGGAATCTTAATCGCCTTGGAACGCACCTGTTCATCTAGTACCAAAGAAAATGGACGCTTCAGGTGAAGTAAAGTACCGTATGGTCATAGACTATAGACGATTGAACGAAATAACCGTAGACGACAAGTACCCATTGCCCATTATAACGGACTTATTTGGCAAGTTAGGTAAAAGTAAGTATTTTAGCACACTTGACTTAGCCAATGGATTCCATCAGATTGAAATTGAGGAAAATGACCGACAAAAGACCGCATTTAGTGCAGATGGACATTACGAGTTTTTGAGAATGCCGTTCGGGTTAAAAACCGCCCCAGCGACATTCCAAAGGACTATGGATAATATACTCAGAGGACTGCAAGGTCATCATTGCCTGGTATATATGGATGATATTATAGTGTATAGTTCCAGTTTAACAGAACATATTAATGACTTACGAGCTGTATTCGACCGACTTAGAATGAAAAACTGAAAGGTACAATTAGACAAATCGGAATTCTTACGTAAGGATGTTTTATATTTAGGACACACCATAACAGATCAAGGGTTGAAACCTAATGATGCTAAGATTAAGGCAGTACTGGACTACCCATTACCACAAACAGTGACGGAAATAAAAAGCTTTTTGGGATTGATAGGTTATTATAGGCGATTCATCAAGGATTTCGCTAAAGTAACACAACCTCTGACTTCTTGTCTAAAGAAGCGGCACAGAATTATATTGGATAAAAATTACATTAACGCCTTCGAACGTTGTAAAGAATTACAAACAAATGCCCCCCTCCTGCATTTCCCGGATCCTTCGAAACCATATATCCTGACAACCGATGCATCTTCTATAGCCTTAGGAGCCGTACTTTCCCAAGGTACTATCGGTAGTGAATTGCCTATTGCTTACGCGAGCAGAACGCTAAGCGAGACCGAAACACGCTATAGCACTATAGAACGCGAACTTTTGGCCATAGTATGGGCGGTGAAACACTTTAGACATTACCTGTATGGTAACACATTTACTATTTTTACAGACCATAGGCCCTTAGCTTGGTTATATTCCTTAAAGGAACCAAACAGTAAATTAACGCGTTGGCGACTACGACTACAGGAATATGACTTTAAGATAGTTTATAAAAACTGGAAGCAAAATACAAATGCAGATGCCTTGTCCAGAATAAAATTGAACGCCATGAGTGACTATGAAACTGCTTCTATGAAAGTGAATGTAGATAAGAATGAACGGCAGAAAATAAAAGAACATCTAAATGAAATTGAGAATAGGGCAGCGAAACTAGCTGCAATGAATCAAAGTGAAGATCTCATATCATTATCAGGTAGTTCAGATACAATAAGGTTGAGTGATATATCGGAATTAGAACATCGCTACCCCATACCGCCATCATCTAGTGACACAGACACAGTACATTCAGCCGTAGAACTAGAAAATAAAGGCATTCCTATTCTTAACGAAGCGATCGACACTAAGGCCAACCAAATCTTCATTTTTACATGGTTCAGAAATAATATACAAGTGCGAGACATGTCACGTGATAAACAAAAAGTTCTCGAAGTGTTTTTACCAGTAAATAACGAGGAACTAATTATAAAATTTTTGAAAGAGCATATTAACCCAAAAATTAAATACTTTATATACTTCGAAGACAAACAGCACAGGAAAGAATTCAATGACGTAATTATTAAATTATTTAAGGAAGGTATGGTTGAATTTTATGAATGCACAGAGAGAGTTGTGTACGTAGAGGATGAGAACGAACAGAAAGCAGTTATCCTGAAATACCACGAAGGAAATACGTGCCACCGAGGAATAAAAGAAACAATGGTGAGGATTAAGAGGAGTTACTTTTGGGAAAATATGCAAGAATTAGTGTCATCGGTTATAAATAGCTGTGAAGTACGCAAGAAAATGAAATATGATAGGAAACCGTTAAAACCCATCATACAATTAACACAAACGCACGAAGCCCCCTTCCAAGAAATTTTCATAGACATCTTTAGTATTGAAAGTCGACAGTACTTAATCATTGTCGATGCCTTCAGCAAACTAGCTCAAGCAATTGAAATAAACAATAAATCTACTACAGAAGTAGTCCGTGCTCTAATTAAATATTTTTCCATGTATGGTATACCCAGAAAAATAAGCAGCGATCCAGGTACCGAATTCAATAACGAACTAATGCGAGAACTAACGTCAATGTATAAAATTGAACTACACATTTGCACCCCCCATAACCCAAATTCAACAGGGATAGTCGAACGTTTTCACTCGACGTTAATAGAAATATATCGATTGGCCAAATACGACCAAAAATGTACGGATGCCGCTTCAGTTATGACTTACGCCATAATGGCTTACAACAATACTATACACTCAACGACTGATTTAACCCCGTTCGAAATTGTATTTGGTCACACATATTCTAATAAAGTATTCGACGGCGAATTTGAAAAGAATTACATGCAACAACTAATAAAAGATCATGCTAAGCGTACTAAGTGTCTTTACCAGTTCTTATCTGATAAAATACTTAGGAAAAAGGAAAACATTAGAGACAAACGATTAGGCGAAAACGTAGAAATAAGTGAAGGTGATGTAGTTTTTGTTAAGGACATTAACACAAGAAAAAGCTAAGATAAGGCTGGGTATAAAAAGGCTACAGTAAAGGGTAGAGCGGAAAGAAATATAGTACCAATTGAAGTAGGCAAAAGAGAAACGAGGGTAGCATTAAAAAACGTTAAACGTCCTCCACAGGTGGTGCGTGGTCATAATGACAATACTCCCTCTCAGCCTGGGCCTTCAACTTCAAAAACTTGAAAAAAAACCCGGGATTTTGCCGGTTAAAGAAGGGCAAGCTTATAAACAAGAAGATAAATGGCTTATTGTAAAAAGATTAGATTTAGATATTTTAGAAAATGATTTAAAGATTAATACTGAAAAATTTAAGGAGTTCATAAATATAGTAGAATCACACAAACCTTTTATACACGAATTTTTAGGCATAAAAACTCAAGTAGAATATGTAAATAATATAACAATCTCAAAACTTCGACAACTGGTACCCTCACATAGAAGTAAAAGAGGCCTTATTAATCCCCTTGGATCTATAATCAAAACGATTTCAGGAAATTTAGATTACCAAGACGCGATTCGCTATGATAAAGAAATTTCTATGATTGCTTCTAAGGAAATCGCATTAGATAAAAAAATAACCGTAGTCACTAAAATGTTGGACAACTTTACAAATAGCACCGAAACTATAAATGAAAATATGTCAATTTTGGATAAAAAATTGAAAAGAATAGAAGAAATTATCAAATCACAAAACAATAAAGAAAATAACTGTTTATATCTTACGTATGTTATAAATGTTTTCGATACATTTATGAGAACCTTTAGAACCACCTATATAATATTAAACGAAGTAGAAACAGCACTAGCTTTTACCAAAGTTTCTGTACTACACCAATTAATTGTGAATCCGACTGAATTATTAAATCTTTTAAAACCAATAGAGCAAATCCATAGCTTTATGTATGAGGTGAAGGAATCTAACTAAATTAAATTTGAAAGAATAATTAAGGTAAATGCTTATTGTAAAGGAAAACCAGATAACATTCATTTTAGAAGTACCACTAACGAGTAAAGATATTTTCGATTATATTAAGATTTATTCCATACCAATTTATAAAGGTTCGGTTAACAAGACTGTTGTAGTTTTTCCCGAATTCCCTTACCTTTTGGCGAAAAATTCCAAATATCTGTCCGTTAGAAAGTCATGCGAGAAATAGATACAGATATGTTCCTGTGTACCGATGACGACGTCACACCCGTGCGAGCGTCTACATGTGTTGAGCAACTCCTGGAGTTTCAGGTGAACCTCAATCATTATACCCCATATGCCGTTGAAGTGGAAGATGTCAAAGTTCAAAGGATCAGTCTGGAAAGCTGGATCGTGTTCGCAAGAAAACCAACACTAATTTCAGAACGATGTAACCATGATAACATCAAGGAGCAACTTCAGGGTACCTACATAGTTACTACCATGGAAAGCTGCGTAATTCACATTAACGAGCTGGAACTGACGTACCAACGCATATACGCTAAAAATCTTCGATACAAAATTATACCTATAACAGCGTTACCAGAACTGAAAATTGAGAATATGACAAATTTATCTTCAGTTAATATTAAGAACATCAATTTGGAGGAAATGAAGTACTACTCGCGTATCTTGAAGTTAAAAGAAAGTGATGTGTATAGTGATAGTGAAGGTCTCTATAGTGACGTGAATATATTAAAATCCGTTATTAACACGGAAAGCGTTAGTCTTATGACAGTTATATTGTATGTCTTTTTAGCTATAAGTTGTATTAGTTTAATTATATATTACTATCGTCGCAAGTTCACGCGAAATCATCGGAACCCGATAAACATCTCGACGGAACCCGATAATTTCGCGCTTGGTGAGGGAGGAGTTATGCGGTCACCGGGACAAACCATAACAACACGTTCCCACGTAAATGCCGTGTAAGCATTCTGATTCCTGGTAACGCACGTAACTCGTGGGAACAGTAGTTAAGTTTGGAAATAAGTTTTAGTAAGTAAGGCAGTCGTGCTGGACATCTCGATCTGTCCGTACGCTCCTGTAATTAATTAGTCCTAATTATATTTCATTAAATATAAAAGTAATTAAAAAGTTTTTGTATTAGTTTTTTTTATTAATACATTGCTCCCGCAAACTTGACTAGGGATCTATTGATATTTCGTATTATATTAGCAGTTCCTTGTAACTAGCTGCGATTGTATACATGTTATCGTATCTATATATTTTTGAGAATTTCAAATGTAAATATTTATTATTTTGTGCTTACAATCAACAAAAAATTCAATCGATTGACGTTTTAATGGACATACATAAAAATCTATAATTGTAGTACATGACATAGTGTTATTTTTTAACATAGGTAATATATTTTAATATACCAAAGATTTTGCCGTTAACGACAGTCCGTAATCTATACAAATAATAAAATTGAAGTGTCTGTTTGTAATGTCAAAATAACAGTTTTTTTTTACTAAATGCATATGAAAGTATACCCATAATATTTTTAAATTTTTTTAAATTCTTGTCTGTCTGTTTGTTCCGGGTAATCTCCGAAACGGTTAGAACGATTTCGACGGAATTTTCACTGGTAGATAGCTGATTTTGTAGGAAGTTAATTAGGCTACATTATTTTGGAAAAAGAATTAGGGTTCCGCATAAATAAAAAACAACTGGTCATGGTGAATCAATTCGAGCGCTTAAAATGGCTTACGCTGAGTAAACTATAAGAGATATAGCAAATTAACGTATTTAATAATTGTAAGCATTAAAAAGACCCACAAAAAAGTCAGGGAGAGGATAAGTCTATCTTCTAAGGAACACTTACAATAAGCATTATTGTCTTTAAAATAGCCGGGAGCGGGAGAGCAAGATTCGTGCGGTTTAATCACTTTTTCATTCGCGTTATATAATAAATATATGGATAATAATAATAAATATTCACAACAATCTTTTATTTTATACTCAAATTCTTTAAGTAGCGAATAGCGAATATGGAATCGGTGACTATTATTTGACTAATACCAAATAATAGGTACGGGAACCTAATATGAGTTAACTAATATATTCCATATTAGGAATACCAAAGTATCAGCCTAATATAACACCTCTAGAGATGACGCTGTACTTGTTTGAAGGGTCAGCTAGCGATTCGAAATTCAAATTACTTTGAAAAGTTTTATAGTATTCAATATATATAAAATAAAATCTATTCACTAGATGTAACATATTTCTACCGACACAACAATAGCGTAGTGTTTTTTTTTTTTAACTGACTATACTGTTAGCTTTAGGGGCCCTGGAGCCTCTGACGGCTTTTACAGCTTCACCGGACTTGCGGGCAAGCGCTTAAGCCACTCAGCCGCGAAAGTTTTGTCTCGTGGACGAGACGAGACGAGACGTGGCTTGTCGAGCATATCAGAGAATGCTAGCGGCTCAGGATCCAGGAGGCCCTGTTCTGGACTATACGGACATGTGGTCTAAAAGAGAGCCTACTATCTATCTATCTATCTATCTAGCTCGGGTGGTTTGAGATTCCTCGGTATCCATGAGCAATCTATATTGAAGAGCATCGCGGCGCTCTTGGAGGGATTAATGGTAATTCGGCAGTCGGTAAATCACTTCAAGAGAGTGGTCACCGCGCATTGGATAGCACATCTGAGATTGCGTCTTTTCCTGTCGGAGGTATATATGACTGTGTCGTCAGCGTATAATCCCACCTGGACCTCAGGGAGACCGGGTAGGTCACTGACGTACAGATTGAAAAGGCTAGGAGCCAGGAAGGAACCTCGGGAAACACCTGAGCGTATGGGGCTGTAATGTACGCAATGAAACACGGACGGTCGCAGAATAATGTGTATTATCGCAAGCGCATTGACAAAGGTGAACGTGGGGGTACATATGAAAAACTTAATCAATCTATACATTACATTGTCCTCCTTCTAAATAAAGATCATCTTAAAACTAACAGAATAACCAAAATAAATTATAAACGAATAAAACCTAATTTTATAGTTTAATCCACTATCTAAAAATCTAAAATTATTTCTTATTTGACCTTGATCTTAAAATCATAGAAATGACCAGGCTCCCGAATCTTTATTCGTGGCCTCAGAGTGATAGCTTTAGGCGAGCTCTGTTTTTAGGTAATCTCTGAATCTACGTTATCGGTTTGTTTAGGTACCATCTCTTTCTGGATTTCGTTATTTATATCGGATGAAACAACGTTATTGGAACAGGGAAACTCATTAACCGGAACCATCGGCTCATTGTTTTCATTAGAATTAGTTTCTGTATCCAATTGTTGTGTATTTACACATGATAATGAATGACGTGATTTTCTTTTACTTAATAATTGATCGGTGTGGCGCTTAGATATGCGATCATCGTCTGTACCTTTAACAGTGTACGAGACAGGTCCTGTTCTATCGATAATTACACCATCTTTCCATTCTATATCTTTATTGACATAATTTCGCATCAGTAAAAACCCTCCCCTGGTAAAAACTCACGCAACTTCCCACCACGGCGCGTCTTTTGCTCTATCTGCTTATCGTGGACTATTTCACTAGTAACCGGTCGTAACAAATCAAGCTTACCACGTAACCGCCGACCTAACATGGCCACTGCTGGCTCTTTTTGTGTTGTACAGTGCTCAACGTTTCTGTATGTAAATAGGAACCTAGAAATGGCTTTATTAAAATTTACATTTTCTATTGTTGCCTTTTTTAATACTTGTTTTACAAGTTTAACTGCGTTTTCAGCAGCTCCATTACTAGATGGATGATAAGGAGCAACTAGTACGCGTCTGATACCATTCATCTTTAAATAATGTAAATATTCAGCCGAAGAAAACGGTGGTCCGTTGTCACTCACTATACTTCTCGGGAGACCGAAACGAGCAAAAATTTTGCGCAAACTATTAATAACTGCCGTTGCTGAAGTACTATATACTTCTTCAACTTCTAACCACTTAGAATGAGCATCTATTAATATAAGAAAATACTTGTTACGATATGGCCCTAGAAAATCTATATTCAAACGGACCCAAGGTTCCTTTGGCCAGTTCCACGAATGTAATGGCGCTGGCGGGGCTTGTTCGCGTTGAGAAGCGCAAGCCTGACATTCACGACATATTCGCTCTATGTCTGCGTCTAACCCCTCCCACCAGACATAATTTCGTGCAACTTGTTTCATTTTGACAATACCTATATGCCCACTATGAATCTCATCCAAAATAATAGAACGTAAGTTATTTGGTATTACAACGCGATAACCCCAAACTAAACAATTATTTTCTATGAAAAGATTATCTTTTTTTGAGAAATAAACCCTGTCTCGTTCACTTTCTACACGTTCTGGCCAACCAAATTTTATATACCCTACTATTTTGTTTAGTTGTATATCTTTCTTTGTTTCCTTTTGTACTTCATAAAATGTAACTGGTAAATCATTTTCTATAAAATGCAAATAGCTACCAATATAATTTTCAGAATTAATGTTATATTTATCGCTTGACTGTAACGGTAATCGAGACAATGAATCAGCAAAACAATTTCTTGTGGAAGGTACAAATTCTATGTCAAAATTATAAGCTGCCAATCGTATCGCATACCTTTGCAATCGACTCGCAGCTGTCTGCGGGATGCCTTTATTTTTGCCAAAAATAAAACTTAAAGCACGGTGATCACTACGTAATATGAAATGTCTACCATACAAATATTGGTGATGTTTGGTTACTCCAAATAAAATTGCCAGTGCTTCTTTATCAAATTGAGAGTAATTAAGTTCGGCCTCATTTATTGTGCGAGAAGCACAGCTAACGAGTCTCTCTGAACCGTCAGGAAATCTGTGAGTAAGCACTGCACCTAGCCCATACGCACTGCTGTCCACAGGTAATATTAACGGTAATGTAGGGTCGTAATGAGCCAACACCGGACTGCTACTCAACATGTTTTTGATTTCATTAAAAGCTCTTTCACACTGATTATCCCAATTCCATTTAACGTCTTTTTTTTAATAAATTATATAATGGATGTAAAATACTACTAATATTCATACAAAAATTAGCGTAAAAGTTAACTAAACCTAAAAAACTTCTTAACTGAGATATATCTTTAGGAGTGGGGGCGGTCACTATCGCCTCAATCTTTTTCTTATCAGTGTGAAGACCAAACTTATCTATGCAGTAACCTAAATAAGTGACACTATTTTTAAAAAAATCACATATTGACCAATTTACACGTAACCCTGCATCCCTCAATCTACATAGTACCGCTCGTAAGTTTTTAAAATGAGTGTTTCTGTCTACTCCAGTAACACAGATGTCATCTTGGAATGCCACCGTATACGGCAAGCCACTAATGGTTTCCTCTATTAATTTTTGAAAGTTCTCTGGTATGCACTTTAAACCGAACGGTACGCGTTTGTAAATGAAAGTACCCAAATGTGTGGTAATCGCCGTCATCGGTTGTGAGTCTTCTGTAAGAAGTATATGCTGATAAGCATTAGATAAATCAATTTTTGAGTATTGTTCTCCTCCCGCTAATTTAGCAAATATTTCCTCAATTCGAGGGACCGGATAATGAAAATCTTTTAAAAGTGGATTGATTGTGACCTTATAGTCACCACAAATACGTATGTTACCATTTTTTTTAACTATAGGAACAATAGGTGTTCCGTAATCTGAACGATCCACCTTATATATGACGTCATCTTGCTGCAAACGTTCAAGTTCGCGCTCAACCGGCTCGCGCAGTGCTAACGGGAGCGTCCGCGCTTTTACATAAATCGGAGTTAAATCTGTTAAATGTAATTTAATGCGAGATTTATAAGTTCCTAACCCATCAGCAAATACTTCTGAAAATTCTCTACGTAATGCTTCTATCGAACATTTGTTTATGTCTGGCATTATATTATGACAATGTGTAACATTCAAATTCAAACAGCGTATCCACGTACGGCCTAACAACGGTGGGCCCCCGTTCTCTATAATAAACAATTTTAAATTTATATTTATTTGTCCGTACACAACATTAACCATAATATAACCCAGAGGTCTAATCACATCGCCAGTATATGTTTTTAAACTAGGCGAGTCCTTAATTATGTTTTTAAGTGAGAAACATTCATCATAATACTTCTTAGATATAACAAAAATTTTACTACCAATGTCAATTTCAAACTTGATAAAACAATTCTCAACCTTAACATCAAGTAAATAAGGATCATCAGTATTATTACATAGAAAATTGTAAAAACTTAAATCACCGTCAGAATTCGATTCACTCAAAAAAAATTGACTTTTCACTCTCCTCGACAAATTTGGTCCCGAATTTACGTCGTACTTACGACACATGACCTTCAAATGTCCTTTTTCACCGCACCGATCACAAGAGTACATCTTGAACCTGCATAGCGCGGCCACGTGATTGTCCTTGCCGCAACGCGTACAGGGGGCCGCACGGCCGGCGCGGCCGGCGCGTCGCACGCTGTAGCCCGTCTACCTCGCCGTCGCCCGCACCGCTCTCGGCGCAGCTACCGCTACCACCGCCCGCCGCAATCACCGCGTGCCGCTCCGCCGCTTCAAGTGCTAAAGCAAGCTCCACTGCCCGCTTGTAATCTATATTTTGTTCAGCAAACAGCCGGGATCTCATATCCTCAACACGAAGTCCAGAAACGAACTGATCTCTTAAATTTACCTCTAGACCGTCACTAAAATTGCAAGTTTTAGCGAGATGTTTTAAATTTTGTAGGTATTCGCTTACAGTTTCTTCACGTCCTTGCTTCCTTTGCCGAAATACATGTCGTTCTGCGATCTCCGACCGTCGCGGTTCCAGATGTTCCTTGATTATTCTCTCTAATTCTTCAAAAGATTTGTCTTCAGGATGATCAGGAGAACACAAATCACACATCAGCTCATAGCACGCGACTCCTACATGCGTCACTAAAGTCGCCACATGCAACTCTTTCCCGATGTTATTCAACGCTATAAATTGCTTCACACGTCTACAATATGCGTCCCAATTATGTACGCCTATTAAAAAACTTTCAATTGACCCGAATGGTATTTTGAAAATTCCTTTAACCGACTGCGCCAATGTAATGTACGCAATGAAACACGGACGGTCGCAGAATAATGTGTATTATCGCAAGCGCATTGACAAAGGTGAACGTGGGGGTACAAATGAAAAACTTAATCAATCTATACATTACAGGGGCGGGGTGTGGATAGTTCACCTTCCACTCTGTAGCGGAAGGTGCGGGCTGTGAGATAGTCACGGATGATTTTAACTAATTTATTGGGGATTTCATAAGAGTACAACTTGTGGACTAATCCTTCGTGCCAGACCTTATCGAAGGCCTTGGCAACGTCAAATAAGACCGCAATCGTACGGCGAGGTTTGTATGAGTCTGAGGCCGTGCACTTGATGAGTGAAATAATGTCTAGCACGAAAACCGAACTGCTCAGGCGGATAGAGGTTTTTCTCCTCTATTACGGACATGAGACGGTTCAGAAGGAGCTGCTCATAAATTTTACGTAACGTATTAAGAAGACTGTTAGGGTGATAGCTGTCGGGAAGCAACGCTTTCTTGCCGGGCTTATGAATGCCTATCTCTATGGCCGTTTTTCAGGCGGCTGAGAAGTGGCAGCGGACTATGGGTACATTGAAGATGCAGACCAAAAGAGCTATGAGGTGATCGGGAAGAAATTTGAGTACTTCATTACTGATCCCGTAGGGACCTGGTGCATTTCTAAGCTTAAGGCTTTTAAGAATGGAGCAGACTTCCTCAGATGTGACCAGGGGTAGGGTCTCTATCGCGGGGAGTGCGTTCAAATCAGCCACGTGGGATTCGATACCTTCAACACGGTCGGTATCTGCAGTGATACTGTTCGGGGAGCACTGACTCTCCGCCTTATCAACGCTATCGAACCGTGAGTGTGGTGCCGGGGCCCTTGTCGAGGGGAGAAAATGGGAGGAGACATCTATTTTAAGGGAATGGGCTACTTTCCATTAAGTTATGTTGGCGACAGAACAGTTAATTTCGTGTTTCTTGTTAGGTTATTATGTGATATTATTGTGTTTACGTGCTATGTACTATGTGTTACGATAAAATAGATTGATACGGACAATATTATAGAGAAATGTTAGCGACTACGCTACATTATAAGTTGCATGTTATATATTAACATGTATATAAACGATTATGTATTGTGTGTTACATATATGAGAATAGAACTAATATGGAATAGATTAATGCATAGAGTAAGCCAATAGAGTAAGGATATCAAATATTATAGAAACTTTACGAACGGAAAACAGTGATGCCGCCCGTAAATTACATTGTTTTTGGCTTATGTACGGAATATATACTTGATGTATGTTATATGTGAATATGTAATGGATAGGTAATACAACAAGGAACATTTTGATATATGACATGTGTACATAAGATATATAATGACAGAAATATAGAGAGATTAACAGGGCAACCAAAGCGAAAACTGAAATTAAAACACGAAATAAAGCGGGGCTCTCTTTACGGTCATTGTCCGAACTACTTAAGCTCGAAGAGGGGCCGTATTGGGCACGACGCGAATCATCGAAGTACAAGTAACTACAAGACAACAAGAAGAAAGCTTTGGTCGTCCTGCGAACAATCAACAAGATTACGACTTTCATTGAAGACCCGGCACCTCAAGCGGTCGTGCATTATTGCACCCCCCGGACCCCCTCACTACTAATATCGCGGCCCACTGGCATGCGTACGGCGTCTACGAGGCGGGCATCCGGCGCAACAAAACGCCCATCCAAACCGGGGAAACGTCACACCCCCCCTCCCTCCCTCACGCAGAGGGGAAGTGACGCGTACCCAACAAGTTATATGGGACGGTCTTAGTCCTTCGACTAAGGTATCCCATCAATGACTTCTGAACTCGGTTATACAGGCTTTAACCGCTCTTTGAAGTGTGCGTGACCGTGCGCGGTTTTCCTCAGTCAAATAGAAGTCGTGCGCACGAGTCGCAGCGTTCTTCTCCGTCATCAACGTTCGCATATCAGAAGGGAGTACAAAGCGACCATCGTTCACCACTTGGACCTCTCTTGAGGCCTCTCCGATGCCGATCTGGAGGTGGCCAACGAGGGAGTCGATAGCTAAACCTACGTATGCAGCTGACTCCAATAAGTCCGGGATCCTATCTAGACTGGACGAGGTCGGGCGGTCCGTAAGGTAATGTTTAAGCTTGGCATAGTCAACCACTTTCACGGAGGGAGAGCTAGTATCCTCTGGTTGACCTAGCTGGAGGATGACCGACCGGTGGTCGGAATCGAGCTCGTGTACGACTTGAATGCGACGCACCCGAAGCGCGATATTTTTTAAGAGAGCTATGTCGAGCACTGTAAGTGTACAGTTGTCTCGAAAGTGGGTGGTGGTGGGGGGCGATAAGACATAAAAGCTTAGCATGTTCATCAACCTGTGGAGTAGGATCCCATTACTGGTGTTCCTCCAACTGTTGAATGAAGTGTGTCCACTATTGAGGTCACCGTGCTATAATGACCGATGGGCCAAGCGAAAATAGCTTCTCTAGGTCAGACCTGAAGGGTATTTTCGACGGTGGGAGGTATACGGATAAGATCGTTATGGACAGATGATCGGTCAATCCTAGTCGACATATGGATACTTCCATGTTGGTAAGTACCGGAGGGTCTACTGGCATACAATATAGTGAACGCTTATAGTAAATGAGAGTGCCACCTCCGCGGGAGACCCGGTCATTTCTGACTATATTATAATTCACAGTTCTAGGATTGCGCTTGTTCGGCTTTAAGAGTGTTACCTGCTCTAATAGAATGTAAGATGTAAGATAGGTCGCGACGAGATCACGTTGCGGAGCTAAGTTCCGCGCATTAAAGAAGGATAGGTTTAGGCCTCTAGGTTTAGACCTGGCCATTGGAGGGCATTTCAGTGAGGGTGGCTTGGTCGAGACGGTATAACGTCTTCGCGAGTCTGGGGAATACAGTGACAGTCTTGAGGAGATCGTACTGTTCGAAGTGGTCATTGTAATCAATTACCTCTTCTATGGTGTCCTCGCGTAAGAGTTGTTTGGTGAGATCCTGAGCGGGATGAGCACAGGAAGCGAAAGTGCGGGGCGCGGGAGCGTGGAGTGCAGGTATGTCCATAGCCTTGAGTGGTTGTGGTCTGGGGCGGAGGGGCCCCATGCGGCCAGTGTGGCGCGCACGAGCTTGGGTAACACTTGGGATGCGGGCGGGCCTACAGTCACTTAAGTTCGACGGGGTTCGGAAGGGAGAGTAATACCTGTGGGTTGAGCAGAGGTTGTTGTCGGAGGGCTGAGGCGGGGGGTGCCCTCTGAGGAGCAACCTGCTAATGGCTACGCGGGCGCGTAGTTCTCGGGGCTTTGGGGCATCTGCGTTAGTTTGCAGGGTGCTCCACCTCCCCGCACAATACGCAGCTCGAGGGGTCTTGAGATTAGCGAGTGCATTGCACTTCCTAGTGGGGTGGTCCTCTAAGCACTTTACGCACCCCGGACGAAGGTAGTAGTTGCGGGTGGAGTGCCCGTACAACTGGAAGTTGTGGCATTGTGTGGGCATGTGATTTTTTTAGGGTGGCTCCACTGAGACGCCCGAGATACCACATACTGTGTCTACGTTTAAGATAGCTTTGCCCTCGAGGATCCTAGATAGGATTAACACGAGCATTGGAAAGGCTCGTTTTTCCTTGGAGTACATACGATGTACTTCTCTAATGGGGAAGGCTTGCTCTTTTAGAGAGGCGAATATCTCCTCGGGTGTGACTTCGACCGGGATATAGCGAAGTACCACGCGAAGGACTCGCTCCTCTTCGTGCGGATATGTGTAGTAAGCGAGATTCTTACTACGGAGGAGAGTGGTTATTTTACGATGAGTATCGGCCGAACTCATCGTGATGGAGATTTCTGTCGTGATATTACGTTCCTTGGAATACCGAAGTTTGAGCGATATAAGCTCGTTTTCAAGCTGCGTCCAGATAGCTTTATCTTTGACGATAATGGGTGGGGGTCTTTGTTGTTTAGTGACGCTCGGTGCGTCGGTAATAACAGAGGGTACGGGGGCGGTGGTACCATCGTCCGTCTTGTCGGTTTTATTCGCGCTCGTGTGCGCGATGGGGCTATCCGGCTGGCTCGGGACACTCGTTACCGGGACTGAACGGCAGTGAAGCCGTTGTCGTCAACGATGCGTTTGGTGGGAATAATGAAGGGTATTGAAATACCCATTTCCGAAGATGGGGCTGGACTAACGGGGGAGTCGATCTCAATCGGTAGGGACGAGAACGAGTTGGACAGCGTTACTACTGCGGGAGCAGCGGGTTTTGCCTGGCGGCCATAGGGGCTGGGGTGTAAGATCACTGTTGCGAGTGCGATCAAGACGAACGCGGCGCACGTTACGCGGGTGCGGGGCTAGAATGGTGTAGGTACTCAGTCTTTTTTTTGTTTTAGAACTGACTATACTGTTAGCCTTAGAGGGGCCCTATCCAAAAACAGAGCCGTTGCGGCTTTTACAGCTTCACCGGACTTGGTGGCGAGCGCTTAGGGCACTCAGCCGCGAAAGTTTGTGACGACCCGCACGAGGGTGCCAGAGTGGCGGAACCTCGGCTCGGGCGGTCGTCGCGAATGCGAAAAGGTCGCGATCTATCTAATTCCCTAATCCTAAGAGAATTCGAACTAACTGACATATACTCATATGCACGTAAATAAGGGACCTTTTTTTTCTTTTTTCCTCGGAAGGAGGGGACTATGCGTATGTGTTTTTTTTTTTTTTTTTTTTTTGCATGTGTATTCAGTGATCAGAAATGTTTCCTACACTAACTAGCGCTAACTAACTAGCGTAAAAAAAGAAAAAAAAAAGGTCCCTCACAGAACCTATGTACCTGTGTGGTGTGCACGTGTGTTTGTTCATACGTGTGTAATGTTGTATGTGGGTAACTAAGTGCTGCACGTATAGTGTCACTTGTATCGCGCGGGCGGATGCCTGACCCAAGGGTTTCATACCGAGGAACGGACCTAGGCTTGGGTCACCCGCTAAAGAGGGTGAACGTATGGAGTGTGTGCGGAGCGAATTTGACCGCCCGTCCTCTGCGGAGAGAACGGTGGTTACGCGGGCGTGGGCGCTGTCACGCTCTATTTGGAGAGACGAATCGGTATATTTTACTGTACATACGAGAATAAAATTTTGCGCGGCCGGTGTTAGCGGGTGGTCGCGTGTTTCAGAGTCGAGACGGTGTAACGTCTCGACGAGGCGGGGAAGGCGCATATGGTCTTGACGAGACCGTAATGCTCTAGGTGGTCATTGTAGTCCATGACCTCCTGATATGCCGTGTTCACGAAGGAGCAAGATCATGATGTCGTTGCTCGCAACGTAGAGCGCGTGCGGAATTATTCATCGCCATACGGCTTGGATTAGGCGACGGGGCCCATGCGTTCGGAGCCGAACGCACGGGTTGTGATTGACCGCGATGCGCGGGAGGCCGGCGGCGGCCGGGATCTGGCGAGGCACTGGAAGCGCAGGAAATTCCCTGGCGCCAGCAGAGTTGGGCTCGGAGGGCTGAGGCGGGAGGCACCGCCCGAGGGCCTTCTTGCCTCTGGTACCGAGGCCGCGATATGCGTATGTGTATATAGCATATATTTCATAACATATTTCAGCCGACAAAATAATAGCGTCGTGTAATTCGATTCCCGCGACATCTATTGACAACAAATCGAAATAGTGATTACTGTGCGATCTAACTCGCATAAAGAGCTTAAACTAATTTATCAAGCTCATCATCTGATTCATGGACTTCATCGAAGTGTGATAAAAATTTGCTTCTACAAAGGTCTTTGTCAATTTTCAACTGAAATTTATATTTTTGCGTGGATGAAATCTTTCTCAACACATCCTTTGAAGATTAACTCAAGATAAGACTATCATAACATTTTAGTTTATCCCTTCCTTCGTAAAAGGAATTACTATAATGCGATTTTTTTCAAAGTCGTGTTGAATACCATAAAAGCGCTAGATTTAGCACTATGTGTTAAAAAGTGCTCAAGATTAAAAAAAGCGTTAGATCTGGCGCACGTTGGCACTTGCCAGCACAGACGAATTGACATAGTTTGACAATATCTTATATTGGCCTTGACATCAGGAATTCAACATCAACATTCAAAATTGGTATTATTGCTTGACAGCATAATTTTGTCTTAGTACATGGTTCAAGAACCTGTTATTAGAAACCTAGTATATGTATCAAGAAACCAGTACATCTACATCACTGAATTACATTGCTGCCTTGCCATGAGAAATAAACTTGCCATACCAATTGACCATGGAGGACGAAGAGCGAAGACCTTTGACATTTTGACACTGGCAAATGCTTCTGCGGCGCCAAAACAAAAAGAAAGTTATCATGAATAACTTAGCAATATTATTTGCATCAACACAATAACTCATACGTTGCTTACAGCGCCTCGCCAGTTAACTCAAATGAGCAATAGCTCGAAGCAAAGCTCAAACAAAGTCGCAACGAGTGAGGTACTAAACACGCGCCACCCGCACCCTGTGCTCGCTATCTCTTAGCGCAAACAGCGCATTTTTATTCAGCTTTAACTCCGCCGGCTCACTGAGTGGAATTTGAGTAATTCCGGATTACTCGCATTTTCAAAACATTCGAATTAAACGATGCGAATGCGAGTGTTGAAGTGAATGCGTAAAACGATGCAAATCTTTCGCACTTGCGGATGTTAACATTCGTAACATCCCTTGTTTAGAATACTCTTGACCTGACCTTTTGTGAGAACGGTCAGCGGGTGCGGTTTATTTGTATTTTCTAAGTAATCTTGAAGTTCTTGAACATACTGTGCTGCTTCACGTGAAACGAAATTGCCAGTAAATTTTTTTAAGGATAAGATATACTTATCTATTACTAATATTTCTATACTAGATCATGACTGTAACTTAAAAGAATATGTAGAAAAATAAATGATACTTAAATATTCGTTTATCTGCCGCATTATGAGAAATTCTCACATAATCATGTTTTGGGGAGATGCGCTATGGTGCACTATACGCCAACACATTTTGAATAAGTGAGCTAAAATTTCCGGCACAGTGAATTGAGTTGTCACAATTGCTAGATGTAGTGCAGTGTTACCCATGTCTACATTATACATACTCATCTCTAATGTGTATAGAATTAGATTGAGGTGGTCTAGTTTTATTGTAGTCTTTGGTTATATTCTATTCTATTCTGTATACTTTTATCATAGCTGAGTGTATTCGAGAGGAATAATACTGATAAATATAAATGCAGAAAAGACAAAATTTGTTTTATATTTTTAACTTTACAATGTACAAAGTAAAATATACTATAAAATGAATAAACAGGTGACATCAAGGTCAGGGTTTGTGATCAAACTCTCTGAAGAAACCGTTCAAAAATTGGCCGAAGAAGATCAGCAAGCTAAGGCAGATGGCTCTCGAAACGTCTCTCAGATAACGGACTCTAAAAAAGATGTAACTTTTAAGGAAACATCTGAAGTAGAAACAATTAATAGCAATAATAAAAATGAAAAACCTAGCCTAAAAGAGAATTCGAGTGTTTCAGAAGCGGTGAAAACAGTAAGTTCAGAATCTATAGAAGATGGTAAGGAGTCTTCTGTAAATCATAGTATAAATGTACACTCCAAAGATAATGCAGATGAAAAGTCTACAGACGGTAATGTTGATTTTAATATATCGTGGGGAGAATATGCCCCATATATCACTTACGAAGGTAATGAGGCTATGTACACAGATCCTTCAACAGGCCAGAAGTATACTTGGAATAAAACAAGTAACTTGTGGGATACAAAAACTGTTGAAGTTCCAGGTAGAGTATACAGTTATGAAGATGATACTCATATTTATACTGAATCAGATGGATCAAAGTACTTCTGGGATGTTGATAAAAATGCCTGGATTCCTAAAGTAGATGATGAATTCTTAGCTTACTATCAAATGTCATATGGATTCATTGATAATAAAACTGAAGACAAAAAGGAAGAAGTAGAGAAAAAAGATGATGCAAAGAACATAGACACTGCTGGTGTTAAACGAAAGAGTGAACCACAATGGTTTGAACAGTCTGATGAAAAGAATACAAAAGTCTATGTATCTAACTTACCACTTGACATAACTGAAGAGGAATTTGTTGATTTCATGCAAAAGTGTGGTCTCGTAGAACGAGATCCAAGTTCTCAGAAAATGAAAGTAAAATTGTATATGGATAAAGAGGTTAATTGTTTTAAAGGTGATGCCTTGTGTACTTACATAAAAATAGAATCTGTGGACTTGGCATTAAAGTTGCTGGATGGTAGCAATTATAAAGGTAATACTGTAAAAGTGGAGAGAGCACAGTTCCAACAGAAAGGGGACTACAATCCAGCTTTGAAACCTAAGAAGAAGAAGAAGAAAGAATTAGATAAGATCAAGAAAATGCAACAGAAGCTGTTTGACTGGAGACCAGAGAAGTTTATTGGGGAGCGAGCAAAACATGAGAAGGTTGTTATTGTAAAGAATTTGTTCAGTCCAAGCGATTTTGATAGTGAAGTTCAATTGATCTTGGACTATCAACAAGACTTAAGGGAGGAATGTACAAAGTGTGGTGAAGTACGTAAAGTAGTTATTTTTGATAGACATCCTGAAGGTGTAGCCCAGATCAACATGAAGGAACCGGAACAGGCTGATGCCGTTGTGCAGTTGATAAACGGAAGATGGTTTGGTAAAAGACAGATTACAGCCGAAATATGGGATGGAAGAACAAAATATAGAATTGCAGAAACTGATGCAGATATCAATAAAAGGATTGATAAGTGGGATAAGTTTTTAGAAGAGAAGGATGGCAAGAATGAAAATGTTGTTCAAGTAAACAAAGACCCAGTACTGAAGATAGAAACTGAAAGTAAAGCAGAAAAAATTTAGTGCTAATAAAACTAAAAAGTATTTGTATACATGTTTTAATAAATCTTTTTATTTTAAATGTTTTATTTATTTATTGATGTGATGTAAGAAAACATATTTTTTTTGCAATCTGTGGTGTCTTGGTGAGACCATAGATTCAATATACTGAAAGAGACAAACAGTGGAATTAAATATTAATATTCAAATTCATATACTAACCAAAAGTACCAAAACCGATGGTCACTAAAATAGTTTAGGAGATTGGCTGACTCATCTTATTTTAGTTTTGTTCTCAATTACTCAATCTGGCACAGTCTCACTTTGGTGGTCTCTTTCTAATATTTACTTAAATTATATCCCTGTTTGAGTTCTAGTCTTAGCTGAATATTATTACTACTACTATTAAGCTGCAGACTTAATCTTAGCATGTTTAACTGCACTGTGGTCAACTTGATAGAGCAAGTTTGCTAAAAAGTATTTGTGTAAGACGTTAGCATTAATGTTTTAGTTAACCTGTGTTGATCTGAAGACTTGTGACAGTACCTAAAGATAATGATAGCATGCCATAATTAGTCTTTCGCCTAAAACTATGCTTAAATTAGTGTTATCTATGAATTTGATAAAGTACTAAAATGTGACTTTTGCCGTTAGAAATTTAATTAAAAAAATAAACGTGACATAAATAACAAACCATCATGTTGTCGATGTTGTCTTTTTTGACATCTGATGATCTGACTTTATTCATAGTTGAATACACACAATTTTGTTTATTTGAACGTTTTTTAATTGTAAACGTCAATGAAAGTGCTTGCGGCTTAGTAGACGAATGAAACAACTTCGCAGCTGTGTGCTCTGTATCAATGAGAATTGTGTATGAACGGTTAAAATCTGTGTCGAACTTGGAGTGAGCTGTCAGGTGTACTCGGGGCTTCTCTTTCGGCTATCTCCATGAATAATAACAGGATAATATGTTAACATGGCCGTGCAGTCGGACTCTGGAGGGAAGGATGAAGTGAAGACCCAGTTTGTGACGCGGGAAGGGACTTACCGTTTGATGACTTTGTCAGAGTACTCTCGACCTAATCGTGTGGGTTACACGAGTGGTTCCGGTTCGAGCCATGTGCGCGTGTCGCTGGTTTCACTCCCGCCGGGTCCGGGGGGCGAAACTCCAAGTTCAGACGGACAAGGCTCCGATGACAGAATATGCTTTAACCATGGCAAAGAACTGTATGTTTATGTATATAGAGGAGTCAAGAAGGTATGCTAATTATAAAACCTTATATCACTTGATAGGTATAAGTATCACATTTTAAAGATGATGAAATATGGACTTCAAGATTATTTTGATAAGGAAAATTAGATTACTTTAAACATGTTTTTAGTAAATGTACATAACAATATTCTGGTATATAGGCCTTTTCTAAATATAAAAATAATTAAATATTAATTTTCTACTTGTTTCTGCTTTACAATAAAATAAACACATTTTTTAAGATTTACAGTCAACAATATTAAAAATATCTCAATTGTAAAAATTCTCATCTTACAAAGCATTACAAGTAAGCATAGGACTCAACCCACAATTTGGTTAAAAATGATTTATTGATACTAAGAGGGTCTTTAACGTAAGATCCTTTCATTCAGCAAAAAAGATCTGCTAAAAGACAAGGTAAGTTTACATTTAGTGGCATGGGAACTAACACACACATATCATGAGGATATTATTTTAATTTACTATAATGATCTAATCTGTTTGAATCTTTTGTTATAAATTACTTTTTAATGGAAGAGGTCTATTAAAAGGAAAGCTAAATTAATTCAAACTTTTTTGATTGTTATAAATATATTTTCTTCAAACAAGATGATAATTTATCAAACATTTTTTTATCAATTATTTCACACAAATCAAACTGAAAAAATTAATCATTGAAAATAATTCATCATCAGATTCATATTTTTCCATTTCTCATGCAAAGTGTTGAGAAAAAAAACACAGGTCCGCAACTTGAGTATAAACTAAGGATTTCAAATAATAGTGATGACTAACTAGTGATGTTCATCCTTTATAAAATTGTCTTTTAAATTTTATAAGTTACTTATTTGCATTTCATATTTTTATCATAGTAACTTAATGAATGTTCTCTATGTCTTAAATTTGCCCAACAGTGAAAATGTGGAACCAACTCCGGACCGCGTGTTTCCTTATGACATTGAATCTTTAAAGTGTGATGTAAAGAGCTATTTATGCAGACTGTTTGACAGTGATGACTGTCAATAGATTACCATGCTCTCGGTGGTGGATTGTGCTGTGCTTACCATCAGGGAGAGCTACATAATTTTTTTTTGTTATTCCTATCAGATATCAGATTGGGAAATAGGTGCTTGTAGTAGTATTAGTGGTGGAGAAGATCAAATTTCTCTCATCAATGTGAAATATGCTTGATGTCTCTAAGGGCCCACTCATAAAATTCGTTCGCACTTATGGAAGCCGAGGGGGTGTCGTTTACTGTGACAAGATGTGACCTGTGTAGTTGGGGGTATAAGGAAATGTGACATTTGCAGCCCGTCAAACAATTTTACAAACATTTCTCTTGGATTTTTAATACAATGTTCAGAGGGATCACTCATTTGTGACGCAATATCAATAGCGGGGTGTGTCACAGAATATGTGACATAGGGTGGTTAAAATATTAAACTAAGTGGCCTAATGGGGTGTTGGGGGGAGTTAAGGGAGCTGCCCTCACTCCTACCCCCCGCCGAGAAGAGTAGTTTTTTTTTAAATTTAATAATAGATAAACAGGTCAGCATGGTGGAATTTTGACTTGTAACCATTGTTTAACTAGCTATTGATTAATAAATAGTGACCAATCTGTTCTGGCTTTAATATAAATTTAACCTAACCTAACTCACCATTCTTTTCACTGGTGAACTGCGACAGCCTCTCGCAACCTATACTTCATCAGAATTAATTGCAATCAGTGTCCAGTAAGATAAGTCAAGGTCATACAGTATCCATACATAAGGCATCCTGATTTATAGTACCATTGGTCTTTTTACAAATTTTTGTTTCTATTTCCAGGCAGCAGATCTCACAAAACCAGTTGATAAGAAAATGTATAAAGGTACCAATCCCACATGCCATGATTTCAACACCGTCACGATGACACCAGACAGTGTGTCTTTAGTTATAGGATTTTCTACGGGCCAAATTCAACTTATAGATCCAATTAAGAAGGAATTAAGTAAACTATACAATGAAGAGGTAAGTCATGAATGATAAGTCTTCTACTTCTGCATAGGTTTTCACAGGATGAGAGCTACACGAGATAGTGCCCATACGAAACTAAAAAGAAACAAACACTTACATCTATATGATTTAACTTACGAAAGAATGAGATAGAATATACATGGTTAATGCAAGTACTCATTTTCATGACTATCGAATTGGCGTAGCGGTGTGACGACCAGGTTTTTATGTATAGTACCAGTGGTCGATAGTTTGTTTACCGCTGATTTTATTTTTATATTAGCACATAATATTGACTATAGATCTGATAGTAGATATAGTACAATCTAAAAAACATCCATATACTGTTGTTTTTACCATTACATCTTTGTTTATGAACTGATATAGATGATTATTTTTTTAGTTTTACCTGTTGTATTAACGTTTGTATAATACAATTGAAAAAAAAATCCTGATCGAATTTCTCACCGGTTCTTCTTCGATGACTGGGATATATTCCGAACCGGCAATAGTGTTTTGACGTTCATAAATGCCTTCTTAGGGCCTAAATTGAATAAAGATTTTTTTTATTTTGATTTGTGTTTTGTTGTGTTATGAAATTTTCTGATAAATGTATAATATTATAAATTCTTATACTATTTCCATTTCTTTATTTTCTCGATGACAGTTCTAATCTGATAGTTGTAGTGTTGTGACCAAATAAGTAATGATATTGATGGCATATATTTATTATATTTAGAACAAACAGATTTTGATTAAAATAAATAAATAAAGATTACCTGTCATTATAATTATTTCATTTCATTGTCGAGTACCTACCTATACCTACTTATTTTACAATAGCTTCGAAAATTTTGAAGTTGGCATTATCAACAAGAATTATTACGTGTAACATCTAGTAATGAAATATAATATTAGTTAATAAATTTGTACAAAAGTATCCTGCAGTAGTTTAGTTTCATACAATAAAGAAATGGAAATGGTATAATGTTAGTCCATCTATTGCTATCCTGGATATTATTATAAGAGAAGGATTTTCACCAAATCTCCCAAAGAGGGAGAAAGGGTTCCAAATAAATGTGGGAAAATGATTTCACGGTTTATTTTCTTGTAGCGCGACTGCTATGAGCGAGGTCCTGGGTTCGAATTCCAGGCCGAGCAAAGTGTTATTGGGTTTTTCCTATGAAATTATCAGTAGCAGCTCAGAGTTTGGTTTCGTAGCCGATTAATGGCAATAGGCTCGCCCCCTATTACATGGGACCTAAAAACATACTCGGCGAACTGCGGGTATACATGTACACCTCTGCCTAACCCTCCGGGGAATACAGGCGTGATGATATGTATGTATGTATTTTCTTGGAAAACACTTTATTAACTCTTCAAACAAATTATTTTAGTTTCACATGTCTTAACTAGTTTCTTAAGCTGACACATATCCATTATTGAAACGTCATACATCCATCTCTTTCACACACCTCTTACGTTCCGTTCCACTTCTCTCTCTCTCAGTCTCTCTAGTCAGAGAAGCTTATCTTACTGAAGAATATTCCATACAAATGGTTTATGATTTTATCGAAAACTAGCTGTGCCTGTGGTTTCGCTCATGTGGACTACAGAATGCCCGCGCGAATTTTACTCCCCCGCTCCCGACTATTTTAAAGACAAAAGTGCTTACTGTGGGTGTTCCATAAAAGATAGACATATAGTCTCTCTGACATTTTTGTAGGTCTTTTTAAAGTCTACAATTGTGTAGTACATTAATTTGCTATATCTCTTATGGTTTACTCAGCGTAAGCCATTTAAGCGCTCGAATTGATTCATCATGACCAGCTTTTTTTAATTTGTGCGGAACCCTAAATCTTTTTGTAAAATAAAAGTAGCCTAAGTTACTCCCTATAACATCAGCTATTTATCAGTGAAAGTCTCGTCAAAATCGGTCCAACCGTTTCGGAGATTACCCAGAACAAACAGACAGGCAGTCAGACAAAAATTTTAAAATTGTTTTTTGTTTTTTTGTTTAAGTATTGTATATACTTTTACATTCATTTACTAAATAACTGTTGTTTTGACATTACAAACAGACACTTCAATTTTATTTAATTGTATAGATCAGTTAATATATCAATAAATCAAATATTTTCATGTTTAGTTTTTGTGGGATAAGAGATAGCGCTGTCATGATTTTTGTACTGGGTATTGTTTGATTTTATAAACGAATTGCAATTTTATTTATATGTATAGGTTTTGTATGATGCAGTATTGTAGTTGTTTGCCATCTCTGGCGAAATTTCAACTTAAAATCAGGATTGTGGTTAGAAGCTAACCTACATGTCTTACGTATAAATTAACAAAATATATGAATATCCATATGAAAAGTGTTATGAGGATGTGGGTGTTTGTCATCCAGAACAAACATATTTATTTATTCTCGAAAAATCAAACGTGTACAATACTTGTGGAGGTTACTTGATGAGCTAACCAAAAACGGCTATGCGGTTAACTTATATGCAGTAGAAGTGGGAGCGAGAGGTATACCAGCAAAATCTCTCTATAACTTGCTAAATCACCTCGGCCTGTCGAGACCTGCAGTAAATTCTATTTTAGAACGGGTATCAAAAGCAGTATTACCAGGCTCTTACCAAATCTGGCTTGGCAGTCAAGGTGAGCACTGATGTGCATCATAAGGGGGCCTTACACCTGGGTCGCAAGTCCCGGGGCTGCTCGTGTTTCCCTCTGTTTGCCTCATGATAGACCCGGCACCTGCACGGTGAATCCATGGAATGCTAAGATGTTTGTCTCTCTGTTTATATTTTCTGAAATTTTCATATGTACTGTGTGTGTCAAAGGATAACAAATGATATTGATAATATGTGACCAATACAAAAGTGCGCACTTTATAATATTCCATGGACACATTTTTTTTTTTGTTTATGGATATCCTATAAATATGGACGCGTTATCTATGCCATTAGTAAAATGTTAATGTGTTCCGAAAATGTAGACATTTCTCTCACCACATTTATTAAAATCGAAATTCCCTAGTGAAAACTATCTCGATTTCCGTCTGTATAAACATTCTGACATAGAAAAATGGAGTTAGATGTCTTGTTTTGAATTACCCGCTAAAAACTGCATAATATATCACGCTCTACTGTACATCACATACTGTATGATAGGTAATATTATGTATTTAATTACTAATTGAAACTTCCACAGAGGTTAATCGACAAAACGCGTGTAACTTGCATCAAGTGGGTGCCAGGGTCGAGCAACTTGTTTATAACGTCGCACGCATCCGGCCAGCTCTACGTCTACAACGAGGAGCTGACGTGCGGGACCACCGCGCCGGTCTACCAACTGTTCAAGCAGGGTGACGGCTATTCCATCCACACGTGCCGTACGAAGTCCACACGCAACCCACTCTACCGGTGGCTTGTTGGGGCTGAAGGTAGCTGCATAAACGAGTTCGCCTTCTCACCGTGCGGTACCAACCTCGCACTCGTCTCGCAGGACGGCTTCCTCCGCGTCTTCCACTACGACACCATGGAGTTAATTGGCCGTGCGCGCTCCTACTTCGGCGGGTTCCTGTGTGTCTGCTGGGCGCCCGACGGCAAGTACGTGGTCGTCGGCGGCGAGGACGACCTCGTCACCGTTTGGTCTTTCGGCGAGCGGCGTGTCGTCGCACGCGGCCAGGGCCATCGGTCCTGGGTTTCTGTCGTTGCCTTCGATCCCTATGTCGTCAGCTTTAGTGACGGCGACGGTGACGAGAGTGAGGACGATCGCCGTCGTGCCGATGCACACTGCTACCGGCTCGGCAGCGTATCTCAAGATACGCAGCTTTGCCTGTGGGACCTCACTGAAGACGTGTTGCGGCCGCCCGCGCGAGCCAGAGCCTCCGCGCATCTCTCGCCCAATAACACGCAGACATTCGCACCCAACGGTGTACCCGGTACGAAGCCACCCGCCGTGAAACCTGCCAAGCCCACGAAACTCGGGCAAAAGCACGCCGAGCTCAGTGCGCCGACTGCCGCTGGGGAGCCCTCGGGCGCGAAACTGAAAACGAACAGTGTCGCTACTCTCAACATAAGCGTCGGCAAAGCGAAGGAGGAGAGCACGAGTTCGCTCGGCGTGAATTCGCTCACACAGCGACTGGCCGGGTTTTCGTTCGGCGAGCGGCGTGCCGACAATCGACGGAACTTCAGCTTGTCGCGGGAACAAAAAGGCTCGGCGGCGAGTAGTGTCGCGCTGCGCGGGCGGCCCAACGGTGCGCAGGTGAGCGAATCCCTGGACCCGCTGAAGCTGATCGGCACAGGGTCCTGTCCTCGTTTCGACGAATGTCCGGTGCTGGAGCCGCTCGTGTGCAAGAAGGTAGCGCACGAGAGACTGACAGCGCTACTTTTCCGGGCGGAGTACTTGGTGACGGCGTGCGCGGACGGGTGCGTGAACACGTGGGCGCGACCAGCTCGCAACCATCACGAACCGCGGCGACGTCGCGACCTGGTCGACTAGTGCCGCGACTCGAGCGGAGACTCCTCGTGCGGCCGCGAATCTTGCGACCGCGCCGGGCTCACAGTGCAGCTCTACCGGTGATGTGTGATGTGAACTGATCAGTGAGCACTATGCGGTTTTCCACATCAGTGACTTTTAATTCGTAATAGATTTTAATGTTTATACTAGGATTGTTACGAATGTCTCATTATAAACATTCGCGAATGCGAACATATAAGATGCGAATGTGTGAATGCGAATAGTCAAAAATGCATAAAAACTAGTTTGGACCTTAATTATCATTTTTATAAAGCTTAATTTGCAATCAAATTAAATGTATAGGTGATTAATTATATTTTTAAAATACCTAATAACTTGGCTGCTTTTTGGTGATTTTTCAGTGGCTCATATATAAGGCAGGCTGCATTAATAATAATTGCTCACACAATTCCGAGGGTTTCCGCGGGAGAGGTTCGTTTTTCTGTGAAATATGCCTTCGATTCAGCATTAATTTTACACAGCGGTGTGTCTTCGGGTCCAGATTGTACATCAAATACTTCTTCACTTGAGGAGTTCGCATTCGCGAAATATTTATACAGTTTGTTGCGAATGTGAGTTTCGATATAAATTTTTTAAATGATGCGAATCTTTCGCATATACGAATGCGAACATTCGTAACAACCCTAGTTTATGAAAAAGGACTGACTGTCTCTAGTAAAAGTGGTGAGTTGTATTCGGGCGATTGGAAGATTTTGTCCAGATATTTGGAACATGGAACAATATTACAGATATATAATTTGTTAATAGGCCCTTTTGCAATCAGGTCAGTGTATGTGTGTCCGCATATTTTTAAAAGGTAATATAGCTGGTATAAAGCCATAATTAGTATCTTTATTATAATCTGCAGATAGAATTTTATTATCCTTCAAATTCAGTATTGAATACATAAGCTAAATTAAGGAGATGGCCGTGGTTATTCTCAGGAAGGAAATACTGGTAATTCTGTTCAGACGACAGTATTACAGTATATAATTTATCACATGATGTAAGTTGGCAAATTTATGTAGAAGAGAGTTAGTACAAAAAAAATTATACGGGTCTCATCATAGTTCAATGATTGGTCTTTGCTGGCGCTTCAACTAGATACCTCACTACCTACAACCAATAGCTCCTAGAATACGGCAACTTAATATCGTAGTGTGTAGTGACCATTTGAAAAGAAAGCTTGTCAGTATGACAGTATTGTTGGTATGACACTGATTTGAGTACGCCGATTCGGCGTGGTTTTGATTGCCGCATTTTTATAATACGCCGACGGTATATAGTTGAAGCGGCGCGGAAACCAATCATTAATCTATAGATATATCGTGTGACATGAATAAGCAAAACTACCGAATACAGCAAAACCAATATATGAAAGTTGATGGTCATTTACGTCACTGTCCGTTAACTCGATCAGTTGGACCACAGGCATGGTTCCGAAGCGAATTCCATTTCGATATACGATCGTTCTAGACTTAGTTAAATGAGATTCATAATGTATAGGTAGGATAGTGTAAAAGAAAATTAATAGAACAATACATTTTTATCTTGGCTTACCCGTGTAAATAGTGTTAAGTTAGCGTTTGATGCGATTTGATCGCTGTTACAAGGTGCAAAAAATAAATTACTGTTTTGTTATATGGAGCTTTGTAATGACAACCCTGTTCTCTATATTTTGTAATTCGGGTGGCATTTTGCACGATATAGTTTGGCTATTGTGCACAAGTGCAATTATAAATAATAATATTCATTTCTAATTACCGCAAAAAGACTATTAATTATGGGAGTCGCTGTCTTTTTGAGCGACGTTTGAAGATTAGAAAATCGTACGAAGTCGTGCTTAAAAGACATGTATCCAGTGGTCTTAACAATTCAGAAAACGTAATATCATTTTATTAATTTAGTTTAGTTGCTAGTTTCAATTCTGTTTTTATAATATAAAATCAGTGACTATTATAATTAGTAAACTGGTTGCTCGGACTTCGGAGTAAAATTTTTGCTATGAATTTGTTTGGGTCAAATGGAGGTACTATCGGTCTATCATAATTCTACTACAGAGTAAGCGATATAAATATACTAAGATGTCTTTTATGTACGATTAATATAAATGTTATACTGTACGAAAATACGAAATAAATTATAGTTATATAGGTAACCTAAACATAACTTGTTTTACATCAGATTAAACGAAATTATTAATAATTTTTTTATAGTGGCCATTTTGTCGTGTCACGTACTAGACGGCGGCGCGGCGCGGCGCGGCTATTGTAATCATTTTTTGTTGACCGCTTTTTTTATATAGCAGCGCAAGTGACGTCACTATTCCTGCTAGTGATTACACTACAGAGCGCGTGACACTTGAATACCAATGCTACAATGAAAAGAAAAAAGTTTTTTTTACAATTTTACAATGATTCTTTAAACTCAAAAAAAAAATTCTCAATTAGTTGCCTTTTGCAAGTTTGAAGTAATTTCATTTTGCACCTCGTAAACAAAAACAAACGAAATGCACTCTAGTGCTTCTTGTAAAGTTATTTATTTGAAGAATGTTTTTTTTAACAGTTTGAATGTTGTTGAGATACGTATATCGCGTCTATAAGACTTTGGAAAGAGTTAAACGTAAATTATTGAACGTGAAACTCTTATTTATTTGTTTAAATAGACAATTAGATTATTAGTTACCTAGTTTAGTAAAATTATTTTACAATAGAACAATATTAATCTATTCATAAAACCTTTGTATAAATAAATAAATAAAAAAGTTATTATTCCCACTATTTTTAAATTACAACTCACCACATTTCTTTCGTTTTTTTTTTTCTACCAAGGCCATCTGTAATGTTTTGCTAGATAGCACTCTGCAGTTGCTTAAATTATTCGTTACAAATAGAGGTTTTATAGTCAATAATATTTATGCAAATAGCGTTTAACGTTTACATAGTTTAATAGCTAATTTCATTTTCTCGTCCCTATAATGTTATAAAAGGAGTTTTTAGTTTTTGCTATGGAGGTTAGAGTTAAAGGGCGCTTTTGGCGGGATCTTTATCTGTCATGTTGTGGTTTTTGTTTTAATCCATAAACTTACGTAATATTGGTGTCATTTTGCGTGATATGAGCCACCATTTTGTTAAAGCGTTGCTTGAACTCTGAAGATTAGAAAAATATTCTATCCACGTGGTATTGGCATAATTGCGTTAATACACACGTTGCCATTAAATAAGAAGAAAAGGACGACACGCCCATACAAGTTGCCTCTTAACTATAAAAGTGTCCACCAAAAAGAATTAAATAAATCATAGCCGAACAGAATGCCGCTCGTGTGAACTTCACTGTTTTACCGTGAAAAGTGATTGAGCTATAATTATGATTCAAAGCATTATTCGTACCGAAATTAATATAAATTGTATATTTTGTCGTAAGTATTAAAAAATATCTTTCGCTGTTTACAATCCACTCTCATAACTTTTGTATCTTTTTTACTCAAACGAACTTATAAAACGATATTTTAATACAGTAAATTTATCTTTACTTCGTTAATGTTACTACTTTCTGGGACACTATAACGTAGAGATGATAGTCCTCCTTATTACGCTTCTAGCACATTCGCTTTATGTTGTCAGCGACGAGCGATTTTAAAGCGTTAAAGTACACTCATGAAGTTTTTAATTCGCTTGCAGCGTCTAGGGTCGGGGAGAATATAATCTAATCAGTACCTAGCTAGTTCAGTAAGTAGATAAGAAACTTTGTAGTTTACCTACTTGGACAATCTGAAAATATAATTTTAGTTTTTTCCAATAATTTATTACAATGTTTCTAATTTTATGTTGCGGGTATGAACTTAGGAATAAAACTATTTGTTATTGCAGTGATAAATTCATCACTATTCGTATTGACTTGTTAAAAAACTAACGTATAAAATCAAAGAGGAACGCTTTAAAGGCATACCGTACGCGCTGAGCGTCCACTTTTACGCGGGAGCAAATTCGCTAACAGCGAATTTCGCTGTGACTTACAGCGTTGATTTGTCACCGTGTACATATAAAATCACACATTAAAAAGTGACGCTTGACTCAGACGCTTGGAGCAAGCGAATTCGCTAGTGGCGTCCCGATTCTTGACCTTTTTGTTACCTCTAACCTTCATAGTGATTGCTTAGGTATTTTATGTCGTCTGTGTCCAACATTGCAAGAGAGTGACACATGAGCTTTAGGTACAGTATAGTTATTTGTTAAATAACGTTAGTTTTAAGATGTTTTGTGAATAAAAAAAAAACGAATGTTACTTTTTATCTTAAAATTAATTTTTAGTGGCGATGGCAGCCGTTGTATTGTAGAGTACAGTGATTATTGTAAAACTTTAAACTGAGAAGTTCATCTGGATTCACTATGTACAATGAAATCTATTTTACACTAGACAAGCAGTTCGAAATTAAAACTGTCGTATCGTATTTTTAAATTTGTTTGGAAGATGGATAGAGTGGCCCTGCCATGTTCCTCTTTAACTACGCCCATAGATAGTCGACAAGTTTTCTCATCTACTTCTATTCGATCGATTTGTTTAACGTAATTTGTTGAGTTGTTGTAATATAAAAAAGTTGTATTAGTTCAAGTTACAGTGCTTTTAAATCAATTGAAAACAGCGCGTTCCCACGATAAAATCGTACGTTTTACTCATATTATCTACAATTCATAAAGCTTATCAATTGAGCAATGCAAATTTGCTTCCCGTGTACAATTTTATCAAAATTGGTTGAGAATGATCATATGGTTTTTTAAACATCTTCCTGAAATTATTGTTGACGATTCTTTTATCTTAATCAAATATGAAATCACGTATCCATCCCGTCTATGAAATTGTGTCAAAAGTGGTTGAAAATTTTAAATTAAAATTCTGGTTTTATATTTTAAATAATTTTAAAAATATATTTGACTAGCCTTATAACCTATCAATTATAGAATTATTTAACTTCCCGTATACAAATTTTCATCAAAATCGGTTAAGAATTTATGAAATTTAAAATTTTTGGAAACTTTTTTTACTATTCCTCAAACTGTTATTGAATATTTTAATGGTTTATCATTCATGGAATGACATACCTCCCGTGTACAAAATTTCATCAAAATCAGTTCAGAGTTAACGATATTTTTTAAAACTATCTCTAAAAGCAATATTGAAAATTTTTGTACCCTATCAATTGACCAGTGACAAGAATTCCGTGTATAACATTTCATAAGAATCGGTCAAGCCGTTTTGGAGTTAAATCCGGATATACAAACAAACTAATTTTTTTATGACATATTCATGAACATTTTCGTTCATATAATATGCCTATCGGGAATTTTTGGAAAAATTATTAAATGTAAAGCCCGAACTGAAGAATGATTAATATACATAATCTGACTCAATGCTAGGCATTCACTAGGTATGTAAGCTTTAAACTAAAACTATCATAATTTTAAAGGGTTTGTCTTTAGTGCGCCTCGTCGTAATAGCTCTCTCACTAATAAAACATACAATTACGCCTGTATCGCCGAAGGGTTAGGCAGAGTTGTACTAATTTACACCCACAGTTCGCTGAGTATGTTATAGGTTCTATGTAATAGGGGGCGAGCCTATTGCCATTAATGAGGTACAAAACTAAACTCCGAGCAGCTACTGAGAATTTCATAGAAACACCCAATAACACTGCTCGGTCTGGGAATCGAACCCAGGACCTCGAGCATAGCAGTGGTGCTTACGACAACCGGCAGACTCTTAAGTAACATATTCTCGTAAAGAGTAATAGTGATAGATATACTACAATATCCGTGTACTTTCATTGTTTTGTAAGAAAATACATAACATAAAATAAATTTCTTATTTTACGTTGTTTTGCGTTTTGAACAGTTTATTCTATGTAGATTATTTTTTTATAATGACAAAGCTTGTCTAGTGTAACATAGAAGTCATTGGCCTAACTAGAAAATTATAGACAACGTAGATATGTTTTTTTTTTTTTTGTTGAAAAATAGTAGGTAAACCATATTAGGCGCCATGCCTGATTGTTTTTTTTTACGTATTGGGAATTAACGAAACGATTGTATGAAACAAAAGTTATTCCAATAAATATTGTTATTAAAAATATTTAATACAGTGTTTTATTATAAAGACTAGCTGAGCACAGCGGTTTCACCTGCATATATGTAATTTAAAAAAAAAATTTGATGTGTTGTAATACTTTTTTAGTTTCATTAGAATTGAATCTTCCACTTCGAAGATACACCGGGGAACTCCACACAAATTATTGAAGTTTGTTTTCCTTTTTTTGTTCAAAATTAACGTGTCATATTAGAATTATAATAATAAATTTTATTGGAACACGTTATTTTATAACTGAATTAGCACAACTGAAATATCACCGGACTACTAAAGCAAAGAATACAACAACATATATTATAAACAAAAAATTCAAACATTCGGAGTAAAGTGTGTATGAAGAAAGAAAGAGAATATTATTATGCGTTAACACATCTCATATTTATAACTGCTCGCTATATATTTCGTTTTGAGTAGATTCTTGCAAATTTATCAGCTTCAAATTTCAATAAAAAAAATTCTCACAATGTTGTTAAAAGTGTTTTAAATTTTGTAAAAACAAATTAAAAATATTCTTAAGTCTTTTAAAATTGCTTAGGTAGGTAGACAGATAATATGAAAATAAAGGTTATTAAAATATAGAATAAGAATGTATTTTGTATGTAAATAAGTATTATAAGTACTTATATTGTGTATGTGGATTATTCCATTCATGGAAAGCAAAAATGAAAGTCACGGATTGATTAAATGAGATCCACTATCGTTGACCCCATTTTCCCCTCACTTATATATACTCCTTGCAGGTCGTTGTTGACCCCTGCGCGTCAATATATACCAGTTTGAGAAAGTAAAAGAAAAGAAAAATCTAATAAATAATTTTACTATCATCATTATTTCATAGTGATATACATTTTAGAATCTAGACGACTTTAATTAGAATCCAGGATCCCAGGTGGTCCGGTTGCTGACGTCGACCATCTTGTAACATACAACGGTATCGCCCGGCTTCACTTGAAACGTTGGCTCATCGAACCGCAGCCCGCACTCCATGTCACGTTTTATCGTGTTCACTTCCTCTTTTAAATGCTTCATTGATGCTAGCTTCCCTGAAATACATTATCTTTAATAAAAAAAAAAGTATTGATCATTTTTTTTATTCTTTATAGGTTTAACACACCTGTAGGGGCTTGCCGACAGAGTATCAATATAGCTAGTGTTTGCACCAAAACGTGCATTCGATATTCTCATAATCGGGTACCAGCCCTCTCGTGATTGATGGCAAAATCTCTTGCGCGTCCTTGAGGCATCGTTAATTGCCTTGGACACCTTCCCTCCCGCCGCATATGTTACTACGCAGTCACGTAAATACTCATACGTTACGAAAAGTTTCCGCCATATTTAATCCTCAAAACCTAGATAACACGATTCCTATTTATCCCCCAGCTAGCCAGACAAGCATTAGAAAATGCCCTACCACCATAATATGGTTTCATTACGATGTTTTCCCGAAATGTCAGGCCCATTGCAAGGATTTGAAGTCGCTTCTTTCGACGCGATGTCCGTGCACACTATCACTGATCTGCCAAGGTTTCAAAAGGTACGCCAAAATGTCGCATTAAGTCAAACAAAATTTTCCGTGCTGCGTGCCTGATCTTACTGCCCCGCCCACTCCGAATATTGCCTAAGGGTTTAATATTCTACAATGTTCTCAGATATACAGTATGTATTAAAAACCCCGTTGGATCCGTGAAGGTGTTATTAGGTATTGAGATCATATTCTGTTTATGTTATCTATTTCAGATTATAAGTAAAGATATTACCCTAAATAAAATGTAAAAAAAATTTAGTTAAATGCGGTTAGTTACATGGAAATACTGGCGGCGCGGCGCAGGGTACCGCCATACGATCAAACGTACCGCTGCGCCGCGCCCGGACTGGCGACGGTGTTATCACGTTTTAAAAGTTTGCAAAATTTTAGGGAAACTAAAACTGAATATATTAATTTTAAATCCCAATAACATTTTTATTTTTAGAATAAATAAAATTTTGATATTTTGTTTCGTAATTTCAATGGGGTATCCTTTATACCCTTTTTGGATTCGACGGGGTTTTTTATACACATTGTATAGTAATGCAATGGTAATAAATAGTACCTTCATAGACCACTTCCTGACCCCTCAGGACCCTGTACAGCGCGTTCCGTGATAACGAGCCCTTCATACAGCGTGATCCCGCTACGGGCACCTTTTTCTTCCCTTCCGATACTAAGAATTCCTGAAGGACGTTCGCTTCCCCTGTAACCAGCAACGTACCCCATCGACAAACGAAATACAAAAGCGATCGTCATGGATGTGTATCCGAACGACCTTAAACTTCCAGATTTAGACCGTGCGAAAGCTTTATTCAACAAAAAATACGGTAACAATTTTGCATTGTTACGATGCAGAAAGTCCTTCGCTTCATATTTGTAAATATATTTTCCTTATGGGTTTGATAACTTATTAATGTTTACTCGTGTTTTGATTTTTACCCAAATGCGAAAAAGGAGGGTTATGATTTTCACGCGTATGTATGTATATCTATTTTAGTTTGGCACATTCTGTAGCCTAAAAAGGGCTTGATGTATTTTAGGATACGAGGTGTCGTTAGATTTGTCTAAATTATAGGAGTGACATAGGCTATAATTATAATATTTAAGTACGTCTGGAAATAAATAAAAATCAAAAGAAAAAAGATATTTTTTTAGTCAAGTGTTTTTGTTGCAGTCGTGTTTTTTGTTTCCTTCTTAACCGACCTCAAAAAAGATAAAACAGAAGAAGGTTCTTAATTCGAATGTATTTTTTAACTGAAAGTTTTGCCATAAATTCTTTGTTTATGAACGGATTTCGATGATTTTTAATTTTTATTTTCATTGACATTGGATCTTCGATTTCGGGGATACACCAAGTAGTAAGCAGTAACTTGAAGACTTCTTCAAGTCCCTTTTAAGTTGCTTTTTTGTTAAAAGTAATTTTTAAAGATAGCGTGGATCCAGTGAAGATATCTTTTTGACAGCTTACCAATAATTTCCTCTTCCATTCTCGTCGGTATCCTCGCGGTGATTTCCTCCTTGACGTCGTCCACCAGCTTGTAGATGACGTTGTGCCTCTTGATCGTTATGCCCTTATCCTTGGCCTCGACCGCGGTCGCCGGCGGACAGTCCACGTTGAACGCGTAAATCACCGCTTTGAAAGCTTCCGCTATCTAAGAAACGTAAAAGACTAGGTTGGATGGTGAACCCCGTCTTTTTGTCACCCTTATCTCACGATAAGTAGGTCCGGGACAATATGTCTTCCTCTTCCACTCTTCTCTATTAGCGGTTCATCTCAGTATTCACACCTTTTGCCCACACAATCCATTCCATCCACATCTTGTTCAGTCAAGCTGCATATAGACTGGTTGATTTCGAAACACGATAAACCAAAAGAGACTCAATGTTTATCACTAATTTGTGTTATATTTATTGGAGACTCCTTACGTCAATCAGTCAGTCAATCATTCAATCACCTCTTGCCAATCCGGGAGTTGACAACTTTTGAAAAATTGTTTTAAACACTTTATACGTTGAAAATAATACATATGAATATTTTTTTTTTCATTAATACATCATAAAAAGCGAGTACAATTAAAAGTAAAAAAAACACGACACAAAAGCGCGGCATTATGATCCCGTGACGTCTACATTAATTTTAAATGTTATTTTGTATGATAACAGTGACAAATTTGACAACTACCGCAAGAGTTTAACGTTCATATTTCCTGAATGGTGACGTCACATTTTGTAATCAGCGTTTCAGATCACGTGACTGACAGACAAGAAAAAAATAAATTTTCCAAATATGTACATAAATAAACAATTACTTTTTCCAGATTTGTATTGTTTTAGGCTTTTTATCTATAAACCAGTATTACTAAATAATTTTCTTTAATTGTTGTGTCGGAACTGACACACGCACACAAACTTTTTTATTTAATTTTTTATTACAAAATTTCACACACGGCCATATTATTTCAAAATAAGCAAAGCTTGTTTATGGTAATTAAACAGTTGATACAATACACATACTGACAGTTATGCATAACACACAAAAGTCAGCTATGCACGGAGATCGAACCCGCAACCTCTCGACTCAATAGTAGAGCTTTAATACCATTGAGCCACGAGACCTAGAGCATAGTGATCGGTACCTACCACCTTCCTAAATGGTTTAATATGGCGGGTGTAAGACAGCGTATATTGTCGACAGAATTGTCGTTTAATAAAAATATGATATTCGAACTACATGGAAATAAACGGCGGTTTTCAACAACCTATCTATCCGTTGTTACAGTTACCAAAGATAGACAAAAATATAACCTTTCGACCTTACTTTTTTTTGAATAACCTATCAATGGATAGTTTTTCGTATCGTAAGCCGATATCTATCTTCAGTAAAAGATAGTATTTATTACAAAAATGTACTAATCGGGGATAAGTATACTCAGATATGTTATTGTAAGGAAACTTCTCTCTCTCTCTCTCTCACACACAGTTTTAATTGCTCTTTGTCTAATTTATTTTTTGTACACTGTTAGTATGTAGGTATTGCATTTTTTTATTTATTTTATTGATGTCCGTGATGTATGTTTATGTGGGCCAGTCAGAATACCAGCGCTGCACTGATTCACTGTAGCAATTATGCTGAGACTGGGACCTGTTTATAACCACACAGCACGTTACTTATTATTATTGTTATACATACATAAATCACGCCTATTTCCCAACGGGGTAGATAGAGACCACGTCCTTCCACCTGCTACGACCCCGGCATACATCTTTCGCTTCTTCAACATTCATTAATCTTTTCATGCATGCTCGTCGGCTTAGAGTAATTCTTGACCTGACCTTTCTTAACAAACATCTCCGATTTTATCGATGAATGTTCGTCTAGGCCTTCCTCTCCCAACGTTTCCTTTCACACTCGCATTATAAATTCGTTTTATATTATTGTTATAATTTTTTTAGTTATGCTTTTAGAATTTTTGATGAATAAATAAACTTTTTCTTTATTTCTTGACCTACTCACCTCCAGATCGTTGGGTGTTATTTGTCCAACACCAAAGTGCACTAGATCCAGCCTTACTTTATCGTGTTCATCGTATGTATCCAGGATATCGAGTATCGCCTCCACCGATCCATCGACATCACCTTAAAAATATTATTATAGACTAAATGCTTCAAAATCATTATGAATGCGAATAAGCGACGGATTTTGATCTCTCGGTGGTCACCGTTCTGTTTGGATTGTGCTTTGCTTACCGTCAGGGACAGTAAAGTCAATGTGCCGAGATATAAAAAAAAATCTAGTACCAACCCAAAATATATGTTTAGGCGAAACTACTACATTTTTATTATATACTAGCTGTGGCCGCGGCTTCGCTCACGTAGACTACAGAATGCCCGCGCGAATCTTGCTCCCCCGATCCCGGCTATTTTAAAAACACAAATGCTTATTGTGGGTGTTCCTTAGAAGACAGATGTATACTCTCGCTGACATTTTTGTATGACTTTTTAATGTCTACAATTATTTAGTACATTAATATGATTTTGACGGGACTTTCACTGACAGATAGCTGAATTTATAGGGAGTAACTTAGGCTACTTTTATTTTAGAAAAAGAGTTAGGGTGCCACGCAAATAAAAAAAAACTGGTCATGGGGAATAAATTCGGGCGCTTAAATGGCTTACGCTGAGTAAACCATAAGAGATATAGCAAATTAATGTACTGCATAATTATTGTATCTGTAGTCCACGTGAGCGAAGCCGCGGGCACACAGCTAGTTTTTTAATATTAGTGAAGGATATATAGGAACCTTTTACGACCACATTTAGCGCAGGATGGGTATCTTCTTGTATCATCTTCTGCCTAGGTCCGTCCGGGCGCAGCTTGTACCGGCCCATCGCTCTCTTGCGCGACAACATCTCGATGTAACGCTTCCTGTGCTCCGCCGTCTTGGCCTCTATAACTTCGTTGTCGGCCTCTTGCTTCTCCTTCATCCGTTGGCTATGTCTCCACTTCATCACTTCGTTGGCGCGTTTCTTATTATGTACAAGATAAATTATTAAAAAGGAAACAAAAAAACCCGACAGCAACAAAAACACTTCACAAGAAAGAAAAAAATTTTGCTTATTGTTAGATTCCCAGACTTAAATATTAAATATAAATAGCCTATGTTACTCACATAATTAAAACGTATCTAAAACACCTCGTATGTTAAAATCCATGAAGCCATTTAGGCTTCATAGTGTGACAAAGAAATAGATATTATGTAAAAAAAATTACTATACTGTACTAACAAACGCTTTTTATTGTAAGTACAGAAAGTAGGGTAATTTTATTTGTTTCTTCCCATTTCTTTAAAGTATTTTGGAAGATTTCTTTTTTAAATTCTTTATTTAGACCCAAGATGCAACCACATTAAGATTAAAGCGAAGACTGGCTCTCAAGTGCAGCTGCCGAGGGTGGTAGCTAGCCGGGAGGGCATTGGAAAATCTCCTATCACCAAGCTATGATTTAAACTTTGGACATCCTTTGACAGGTATTATATGTGATCCTAATA
Source organism: Saturnia japonica (assembly GCA_033032175.1). Classification (NCBI taxonomy): domain Eukaryota; kingdom Metazoa; phylum Arthropoda; class Insecta; order Lepidoptera; family Saturniidae; genus Saturnia; species Saturnia japonica. Next base: position 14,720,058 of record CM065325.1, read on the forward strand.
AGTGTCTTAAATAAAGAAGGTTCCAAGCGTCATCATAACTCATCACGCTAAAATAGCTCTCATTTACAAGGGTTCAAATTGTTTTGAGACAAATACAGTAAATCTCCTTATTCACGGATTATATGTTCCGTAAATATGCCGCGAATACAGAAACCGTGAATATGGAATGGTAATTTATATGGAGTTATAGGGGATACGTTCTTATGTGACAAAAATAAAAAACAAGTATATAAAAAATGGATTTAATTGAAGTTTTTGACCATATTGATTAATTATATTATTATCAGGCTTAGACAATGGTTTAAAGAATTTAGTAATTTTTGAAGTGATAACTTCTTATGGGAGGGTAAACCGCTTCGTAACGTAACGCGTTACGGCGCTATTAATAGGAGCATAGTTTCAGTCAATCCTAACAACACGCTCGTAGCATAGCGGTCGTAAGCGTGACTGCTACGGCCGAAGTCCTAGATTCGAATCCTCACCGAACCAAGAGATCATAATTCCACAGTCGGTACACTGTTTTTTTATTTACAAGTTTCTTGTAGGGGCTCGAACTCACGTCGATCGACGCGGTGTCCCTACACACTAGCACTGGCCCATCATTTCTTCAATAATCGGGAAATGAAGTTGATTCCCTATATCCCATTAACATTATTATGTATTTCGGTATTATGGACTAATTATAATTGACATATAATATGAATAAGTAATCATAATTGCCTCACTAGCCTAGTCGTCCTAAGCGCGACTGCTATGCTCGAGGTCCTAGGTTCGATTCCCAGGTCGAGCAAAGTGTTATTATTGGGTTTTTCTATTAAATACTCAGTATCAGCTCGGAGTTTGGCTTTGTGCCTGATTAATGGTAATAGACTCACCCTCTATTGCACAGGACCTAAAAACACCCGGGGACTTGTGGGTGTACTTTAGTACACCTCTGCTTAACCCTTCGGGGATACAGGCATAATGGAATATTGTTATGTTTATAGTATATTGATTGTCATAATACAGATATACCTCAGAAACGACTTCAAGGACCTGGTCACCTGCTGAGGGGAGTTCCCTCCACCCGAGCACCGACACGGGACTCGAAGGCGGAGCCTCCTGAACTATGCGACCGTCCGCAGAGTTTAACACTCGCACCTAATAAAACACCATATTATTATTATACATCTAAAGTGGCAAAGCAAGCATACGGCCCGGCTGATGGAAAGCACCTACCGTTGCCTATGAACGCTTGTAATACAATGCGTATCACTAGCGCCTTGCCGACCTTGAACCCCACTACCCCAAAGACCTCTGAAAACTCTTCAAGGTTATTTGGCTACGATCTTCTGTATGGTGAAGGTTTTCCACCAGACAGGCTGCCTCAAATAGAAAGAAATCTACAATGAAATTTCTCTATACCATACCTCTCTTATTTGTTTATACCAAAGTCATTTTAATGGCAAAATATTTTATAATTTATAGACTGATCGATTATTGCGGACAAGTGAATTAAGAACAAGTGTTGTTATTTCGAGTTGACTCAAAATCACTTTAGAAACATTTACTAAGCTAGCCACCACTTTATGAAAACGTGTCTCGTCTAATTTGTTATAGTGTAGATAATTAACAAAAAAGAAAACCAAGTTAAATTATTTGAGGAGTTTGGTGGTGGTGTATCTTCGAATTCGAAGGTCCAATACCAATCAGATTAATATGGGACCAGAGCAACATATTGAAATGGAATTAATTAGTTCCATTAAAATAAATATATTAACCATAGACCCATAGACAAAATATTAACTGGCTAAGTATGTTTCATAGACGTCAAATGAAAAAAAAGTAAGCTAGGCATGGATTTATACCTAGAACGACGCCAAGTTATTTTTATCACTGCTATATAACCAGTGATATTTCACGACCTATTATATTTTATATTTGGCGATTTACAACATCACCAAGCGGCAGTGAGGCACGACGACGATAAATAGACTTAAGCTCAGAAAATTATTTCAAGGTCATAAAAAATCTTCAAGTGGATTAAAGTCTGTAGTATTGTAATAGTTAGTATTGACCATAACATTAAATTTTACTCAAATAGATTCTCTTCTTTCCCCTTCGCGTAGCTTTACCATCACAAGGTGCAATTCTGCAAATCAATGAAGCCCCAACTAGCGTGAATTTAAAAAACGCTCGCGTTATATGTAGCAGCTATATTCGATGCGTGTAATATGTAATGCGTGATATGTTTTATCACTTGTGATAATGCGATATGTTTATACCTTAGCCCACCCGTGGCCTGCTACGATGATGGAACCCCTACGCAGGGTACCGCGTTGCACTAAAACCGTCGCTTGTTTACTGTTGACAATAAATATTGATAGATTGTAACATCAATTATCAGAACATGCTATTAAATTATAACAGTAAATTTCTAAATTGAATTCCATAGAACATTCAACAAGGTTGCACAAATACTCAAATGCACGACGACAACTATAGCGTGCCCGCACCATCCAACAGTTGGTTAAAATTCTAAACTTTTTGAGGGTGATTAAATAAAAAAGTCACTAAACAAATTTCGCCCAAACCTTTCTAAAAACTTACCATCTTTATCATCTGTTTACCCTGGAAATTTCATTTGGCGATCTTGAAGGCATCAAACTTAAAATGAGGTCCAGGAACCAAAAATGCCACTTTGAATATGTTTAAGCAACTTACAAAAACTTGCAAATTTTTTGGAGAAAAGATAATCCTGGCAATTTAATATAAGACGGAACACAACCAGAGGGCAGCCCTAGTGCGTGTTTATCAACCAAGCGGCTGTGGGTAATTATTACAAGAACACTGCCGAGACAACATACTGTTAACTTTTTATACTCTTTAGTCCCACATAGGACGGTCGTGAACGAACTTGTTCGACTAAAGCAACAAACGAAATCTCATTTTACTCCGAGAGATTTAAAAAAAAAACACTTTAAAAGAAAATATATTAGGAAACCCCAGATAGATAAATTGAGTATAAGACTCACCCGGTCCGAGGATCCACCAGCGCTTCAACCACGACACCCTCAACATAACCACTGGGATCGGCCTTTAGCTCCATCAGCTGCGCCTGCAGAGTGAGTGCTTCCACCAGGCTGTCGAGGTTCTGCTTCTTGAGCGCAGACACCGGTATCGCCTGGACGTCACCGCCCAACGCTTCGCAGACGATTCCGTGCTGGGCGAGCGATCTCAACGTCCGGTCCTAATCGAAAATTCTAGAAACTTCTAGCTAAATTCCATCGTCAACAGGATATCTTCTCGCTTCGTAATAAAATCATACGCTATTACACTTCTTTTTGGAGTTTACTACTTAATCGATTTACACATGAAAATTCTATGAGAAGTGAAATTTATAAAAGCGTTACGTTTTTCTGCACAACGTGCCTTCGCATTTTTCACTTGGAAATCATGTATGTCATTACATACATCATCTTGTTTTTAGATAAATCAAGAACCACTCGGTCTGTCACTCCGTGAGTTAGAGGTCGGTCAATCTGGCAATTAATCAGTAAAATGTATTCCAGTACTGTAAGTAATATATGTATATAAACTGCAGTCGTGCATTGGAGCTGACACACATTAACACATTTTTTTCTTTATAGGCCAAGATGGCAACTCGCTAAGCCTAGTGAATGGGGCTGGTTCTCAAGTTCAGCTGCGGGAACACACCTATAGGTGCTTAACGACAGATTTTCAAGTTGAGTTAGCTTGGCGGGTATTTGGAAAAAAGGGCGAGCTATAATAGGTAAAAACCTCTTCCAAAATAAAAGTCTGTTACATTATGCTATCTCTTTTTATCGCCACGTGCAACCAGATGAAAATAGCTCAAATAAATACTCGTCAATCTGGGAATTGACAACTTTTAGAAAACTGTTTTAAACACTCTATATCTTTTTACATCATAAAAAGTGATTTAAAAACATTTTTTATTTCAATAAAAATTCGCCACAAAACGCGGCATTATGGTCCCGCGACGTCATCATTCATTTTATATGTCATTTACAGTGACAAATGTGACAACTCACGCAAGAGTCTAACGTTCATGTTTCCTGAATGGTGACGTCACGTTTTCTAATTGGCGTTTCAAATCACGTGACTCACAGACAAAATATATTTAAATATTCCAAAGGGATAATTAAATAAACTAACAATCACATTTTCTAGATTTATATTGCTTTAGGCTTTTTTTCTATAGACCAATATTACTCAATAATTAACTTTAATTTTTAAACATACAGTCGAGCACTGTTTCTTCCAACTACACTTTGAATACATACATACATAAATCACGCCTTTTTCCCAACGAGGTAGGCAGAGACCACGTCCTTCCATCTGCTACGATCCTGGCATACATGTCTCGCTTCTTCAACAGTTATTAATTTTTTCATGTATGCTCGTTTGTTTAGAATTCTCTTGACTTGACCTTTCTATAGAACGTCCGCGATTTGATCGATGAATGTTCGTCTAGACCTTCCTCTTCCAACGTTTCCTTTCACACTCGCATTATAAATTTGTTTATTCATTCATCTTCTCAACATGCCCAAACCATCTAAGCATACCTTTCTCAATCAGTGTGACTGTATCTTCTTTCACACCACAACATTCTCTTATCACACTATTTCTTATCCTGTCACTCAATTTCACTCCTAACATACCTCTTAGCGCTCTCATTTCTACCGCATTTATTTTACTTTCATGATTTTTTCCCACACCCAGCTTTCACTTTCGTAGATGAGTGTTGGACCTAATAATTCTCTGGAATTTGAAATGAAATGACAACAAAGGAAAATGACAAGAATTTCAAAATGAGTAAAAATATATAAATATAAAATTGAGGCATACCTACAATGTTCACACCCGGCTTGTCGATTTTGTTGACCGCGACCAATATTGGAACTGTAAAAAATACCATAATTTTTTTTCAATATGATACTTCACATATCTTCGGTCGGCATTCAGTACCGCGAATGTGAAAATATTGCAATTTTTACTTTTCTTTTGAAATTGATAATATACATTCAAATCCGCTATCATCATCATCATTTCAGCCGCAGGACGTCCACTGCTGGACATAGGCCTCCCCCATAGATCTCCAGAGCGACCGATCTTGTGCGGCCTGCACCCGCATTATTATGTCGTCTTTCCATCTAGTGGGGGGCCGTCCTACGCTGCGCTTTCCGGTGCGTGGTCTCCACTCGAGAACCTTTCTGCCCCAACGGCCGTCAGTTCTCCGAACTATTTGCCCCGCCCACTGCCACTTCAACTTGCTAATCCTTTTGGCTATGTCAGTGACCTTATTTTGTCTACGGATCGCCTCATTTCTGATTCGATCTCGTAGATAAACACCAAGCATAGCCCTCTCCATAGCTGGCTTAACGACCTTGAGCTTTCTTATGAGGCCCACAGTGAGCGGCCACGTCTCTGTGCCGTATGTTATCACTGGCAACACACATTGGTCAAAGACTTTCGTTTTAAGGCACTGAGGTATTTTGGACGAGAAGACGTCGCGCAGTTTCCCGAACGCTGCCCAGCCGAGTTGGATTCGTTGACTGACCTCTTTTTCAAAGTTGGACCTGCCTAACTGTACTGTTTGTCCCAGGTAGACATATTCGTCAACAACTTCTAGACAAGAGTTCCCTATATAGTATATACGCTATAGTGTATTTCAAATATGACCAAAAAACTACTCAAAATTCGAGTTATTTAGCAAATAGTAAAGTATGCAATACAATCAAATCAGTTCTTCATTTCTCCTGTAAAGTTACCCAAATTTACATTCGCGGTACTTAATTGCGAACAATGATATGTAATGTATAATAAGTACTTAAAATAATATCTAAACTTATACATGTTTAAATTGACACGCAAACGATACCTCAGAGCGTTTGACGTCTTGATAGGAGTAGTACTAAAAACGCAAAAAAATTATAAGGAAACAATAGATGCCAGCTCAACGCACCAATTAGGTAACGTTGGCTTACACACGAATGACGTCATGCGCTTTTATTGGTGATTCGTTTGACATGACGAACAGCACAAAGTAATCGTTACTATTTATTGATTTCAAAATATAAATCAATATTACTCTACAAAAAAATTGGATAATTGATTATTATAATATTTGGAATAGCATTTTCAACTACTCCTCATCAATTTCTTTAACATATTTTTGAAGGAACAAAAATAAGGAAATATTCCGTTTCGATAACTATATAGCATCCCTAGGTTACTCCTCATCGATTTCTTTAAACTAAAGAAATCAAAATATACGAGATATTTCATATAGTTACCGTTGGCCTGCCTGGCCATGCGGATGGACTCGACGGTTTGCTCCATGACTCCGTCATCAGCGGCGACCACTAACACTACAATGTCCGTGGAGTGCGCGCCGCGGGACCGCATCGCAGTGAAGGCCGCATGTCCCGGTGTGTCCAGGAACGTTACTTTCTCACCAGACGGTAGTTTTACTGAAAGAGTTTTTGTTTTACTAAAAACCGAGAGCAGTTATCTCACTACAAGTAATAAAAGTGGAACTTCTTTGGTCCGAAAATCTAACGACACCTCGTATACTAAAATCTGTCAAGCCAAACTACAGAGGTGCCAAAGAATTTAGACATAGAATTTTTCCAGTGGGTAAAAAAATTAACATACCTTCAAAAGCGCCTATATGCTGAGTGATACCACCAAATTCTGTGTCTACGACTGACGTATCACGTAATGAGTCCAGGAGTGTGGTCTTTCCGTGGTCCACGTGTCCCATCACGCAAACGACGGGTGGTCGTGGCCGAAGGTTCTCTGGGGCCGCTGGAGGAGCCGGGACTGCATCTTTATTCTAGCAAACATAAGACTTAGTAATGTGTAGGTAATATACTGTATTACAGATTTTGTGATAAATCCATAATGTGGTTGTTTTTTTTTACTCTTTGAAAGTTTAACGTTAGGCCTCAATCTCACTTAAAGTGATGATGTGGTCCAAAACGGTAATACGACAACAGGTTTTACAGAATGAAACACCTAATAAAATATAAAATTAAAACCAATATTAGAAAACAGCTCATTAAGACCTATATCTAGCATCAGCAATAACTTTGCATGGCTGTGAAACATGGACGATGAACCAAAGTGACAGAGAAAGGTTAGATGTGTTTGAGATGTGGTGTTGGAGGAGGTCGGAGAAGATCAGTTGGACAGAAAGGATTACAAATGAGAAAGTGTTAAGAATGGTTGATGAGGAAAGACAGTTGTTGAGAAACATAGATATTAAGAGGAAAGACGATTTGGCACTTGATACAGCACAACAAGTTGTTTAAAACAATTTTGGAAGGAAAGCAAGGAAGACCTAGATGAAGCTTTTTCCAAAAAGTGAAGGATAAATCGGGAGTTGTGTTGTAACAATAGGTCAAAAGAAAGGTAGAGGATAGGGAACAGTGGCAACTGCTCCTCCACCGACAAGAGCTAAGCTCTTAAATTAAAGAAAAAGAAAGAGTGGGGAGATTGGCTCACAGGTGAAGCAGCTGGAACACACCCACAAGTGCTTAGTAACGGTTTTTCAACTTGAGGGTGTTAGGTAGCTTCAGGCTATCAATGCCTGTAGTGGAAGTTCTCCCAACTTGCCCTCCCATTAAATCCTTGACAATTTTATGTATGTTCATAGAAACTTAGACAAGCTAGACCTGTTTTGTAAACAACTACTATACTTTTAATATTATAGAAATAAAGAAAGATTTGCCATATCATGTTTTATATAAGGGCTAATAAAAGTTTTTAGTTATATTACCCGAAGCACATTTCTGATTTGCCACAGAATCAATTTAAGGACCATGTTTAGCAGGTTTTACTATCAAGAGTTTATTATAAGGCAAATCATCATGTAAATGACGGTGATGTCTGGAAATGACTAACACTCTGTACATCCAGTAAATGTAATTATTAATCGCAAACACTAATTACACAATTTAAAAAAAAATTATAACTGGGATGTTTCCTCAACCAGTGGTATGTTGCAATATTCATAAGGGCCTAAAATGAATAAAGTAATATTGATACACTAAACAATATACTTAATCTAGCTGCTCATCCAGTCATTATAAAAAGGTGTCAGCTCATAAGCTCAGTATATTCTGACAGTATTACGGAGCATGATGGTATGGCACATAATGTCTGAATGCAACTTAATAATTTTTCTCTATTTATCAACACTCTATTCTCATTATAATGTTTAACTTTTGAAATTGAAAACGACATACCTCTTCCACTTCTACTTCTTTGTCAGGACTTGGAATTATTTTAGATCTGAATCCAGATATCTTTACTATATCTCTAATAATCTGTGGATTATGTATCACTGTATCCTTTTTGTATAATGTATCTGAAGTCTTGTCAGCAAACTCCAACGCTTTAAGCACATGATCTGCAACAATAAAAACGTCACCTCGCTGAGCGTGTTCTATCGTCTGTTTAGCGGAAGTGAGGAACAGAGAGTAAAGTTCCTCATCCGCCATAGAAAAGGGAGGATCCTCCGGCCAGACGGGTGCTATGTCTGGCGGGCAGCTGCCCCGACTGTTGTAGTCGGGTTATTGTATATATACTCAACGACAGAGTGAATATCTGTAGCGCAATGTAGGATAGTAGGGATGCGTCCTATGTGGCTCGATAGATGTCGCTATGTGTCGCTACGTAGTTAGTTGTATCGATGCGTTGATGCGTCAGTTGTGGCGAGAGATGTCGCTACAGTCTGTATCATGGTGAGTGTACTGAAGAGCTGTTCAATCTATTCCCTGCTCTCCCTTACACAACATAAACACACGCGCTGGGCTTCGGAGTTACAATTTTACTTTAAAAAGTTCTCTATGACTTATCTGTGGAACCTTCTCCCGGCCAGTGTGTTCCCTCCTTCTTACGAAACCGGGTCCTTCAAGCGTAACGTGAAGAGATATTTATGCAGGCCGGCATGATAGCGGCGACCGCCAAGGGATTTAGGTCTCTCAGTGGTAGCCGTTATGTTTGGATTGAGTTGTGCTTACCGTCAGTGATAGTATACAGTTACGGTGCCGAGCTATTAAAAAAAAACTCAATATTAAATTTTAATTTGCCACCAGAGGTCAATAACAAATCTTGCAATTACGTGACATTGGTGGAATTGCGTACTAACAAATGTTGCCATTATACAGAAAAAAAAACACTTTATTTTAATGTATAACCTATTCATTAAGTTCTTGAACCTTAAATCTATATGATTGTTTCCATCGAAAAAAATTGTAATTTAACATTCTTTCGCTCATCATAATTTCAGGCGGAAAAAGTACACCGCTCAACATGGGCCTCGTCCAAAGATCGCCACAACGACGGTTTCTTGCAACCTTTTACCAGGTCGTCGGTCCATCTTGTGGCGGGTCTCCCCACGCTGTGCCTTCCGGTAAGCAGCCACCATTCGAGAACTCTTTTGCCCAATCGATCATTCATTCTACGAGCTTCGTGTCCCGACTACTGCCACTTACGTTTAGCTATCCTTCAGTCTATGTCGGTGACTTTGGCTATTATGAGAATTTCATCATTTTTGATTTGATCATGCAGAGAAACACAAATCATAGCCCTCTTTAAGACGAAAGTTTTTTACCAATGGGAGTGGACAGAGATTACATATTATGGTGCTGAGACATGGTTGCTAACTATGGGCCTTATAAGAAAGCTCAAGGTCACTCAAAGGGCAATTGTTTTCGTGCCTGGTCGAAAATATGACACATGAAAAACTTTTCATTATTACTTACCAATATCTTTCCTCAATACATTGGCAATATCTTCAACTGTCATATTGCGCCATATTCCTAGCACTTCTGAGCCCGCCTTCGGTGAATATCTGATTGCTCTTCTACCATGACTTTCTGTTATCTGGTATTAATATATGTCAAATTTTAAAAACTAATTTTAAGACCACTCTCCTCTCTAATGTTCGTTAAAAATAACCCATCTATCCCTATTTCAGTTACTAAATTTATCTTTACTTTCATTTCAATAACCTATTTATGAATAGTATTTTGTATCTGCATATATCAATATCCTATAGTTTGGATAAATAAGAGGGAAGACAATACTAGATGGCTATGGCCGCTATGGATAGAATAGTATTAATACAAATTTATATTTCTTCTTGTTCCTTACTGAAAAACTTATTTCAGCATAGGTTACTCATGATGGAAATAGGTATTTTAAAGTAACACGTCTTTTGTCGTGTTTAGTAGAGGTTAAAATTGCAAGCTGCAAGTGTATCATGTGACGGAAATTTGAAATGATGAAGTTAGACATCAATGACAAATCAGACAACTTTTCAAAAAGTATTAATTCATTATTACCCATTATGCATTTATAGAGCTAGGAAAATATAATTTCACATAAATAACACATTATAAAGTACATAAAATAGCGTTTAAACATACACATTTTTTTATTACCGCGCAAACGATATGCAGATCGCTTGACGTCATACGTTGAATCAATACTAATAAATGCACAAAATTATAAGGAAACAACAGATGTCAGCTCAAGTACCAATTGGGTAGCTTTCTCTTACACACGAATGACGTCATGTGCTGTCATTGGTGTTTCGTTTAATATGTGAACAAAATAAATATTCAACCTTATTTATTTAAAAAAAATATAAATCAATATAATTTCACAAAATATTGATTAAATGATGATTATATTAGGCCCTTACATATCAAATTAGCGTTTTGTCGTACTGACCACTTTGATCTGAAATATCTCCTCTTTGGTTAAGAATTCCAAATTCAAATTTATAAATTCATTTAGCTGTACATTTGAGTTTTGAAAACAGTCATTCATTTGTTTTTTCCTCATAATTTTTTTCTTCGGCGTCGCTTATTAGCGCACAATGGAAAACTTGAAATATCGGTATATTTACGAGTACGAGTTCTACCGTGGCACCAGTGCTGCAGAAACAGCTCGAAGTATTAATATGTGTACGGCGCTGATGTCACAAAAGAAAGTATGGTACGGTTTTGGTTTCAACGTTTTCGTTCTGGAAGTTTCGACCTTCAGAACCAACCCTGTGGATGGCCGGAGACCAAAGTGAAAAATGAAGAATTAAAGGCTATTGTGGAAGCGCATCCATCACAAAGCACTTCAGAGATAGCTGCAGGCTTCGGGGTAAGTGATAAAACTGTATTAATCCACTAGAAGCAAATCAGGAAAGCAAAAAAACTTGAACGATGGATACCTCATGAATTGAGTGAATCAAACTTGCAAACACACATCAACTGCTGTGTTAATTTGCTCAACCGACACAATAATGAAGGGATTTTAAATTGAATCATTACTTGTGATGAAAAGTCGATACTGTACGATAATCGGAAGCGCTCGTCGCAATTGCTGAACCCTGGAGACCCAGCAAAATCCTGCCCTAAACGAAAATTGACTCAGAAAAAGTTACTTGTGAGTGTTTGGTGGACTAGCATCAGTGTCGTTCAGTACAGCTTTCTAAAATCAGGTCAAACGATTATGGCAGATATCTATTGTCAGCAACTGCAAACCATGAAGGAAGAACTAGCTGCTAAACAACCGAGATTGGTCAATCGCTCTAGGCCACTGCTGTTTCATGACAACGCAAGACCACACACTGCACAACAAATAACCACTAACTTAGATGAGTTACAATTGGAATGTCTGCAACATCCACCGCACTCCTCAGACCTTTCTCCAACAGATTACCATTTTTACCGGAATTTGGACAACTTCTTACAAGGAAAAAAATTCAACCGCAATGAGGCAGTCCAAACCGCCTTCAAAGAGTTTATTGATTCTCACCCCCATGGTTTTTTTAGTAAAGGGATCAATGAACTGCCTATGAGATGGCAAAAGTGCATAAATAACAATGGTGCATACTTTAATTAATTAAATATATTTTACAAAAAAAAATATTGAATTTACATTCCTCCCATACAAAACACAAATTTCATATGTAAGGACCTAATAATATATTAGGAAGATTATTTTAAACTACATTTTATATTTCTTTATGATTACTGTCCAGTTGCCTACAATGTAAATTCATTTTAATTACTTTTTTTTTATGTGCACAAGTAATTTAACTTTGTATAAAAAACTGTAGTGACATTTATTTAAAGTCAATTAAAACTGTTAGCACTGGCTGTTCAATTCATTAGCAGCTGATTTACCAGATAGGCAATTAACTGTGATAGCATATAAATTGGATAAACCAAGAATAGAACTATTCCTCAACTGGATCAGTTGTAAATAGGATGAGTTATGAATGGGACAAAATTTAATTGATTTTTTAATAGGAATGATAAATGTTTTGAACCATAGCTAGGGAGGGTCCAGAATGGGACAAGAAAGTTTATATTTTTTGTTAAACGCTCCTACATAGCAAGATATTTTCAGTTTTTACCTTTTCCTCTTCAGTTTTCCTTTTCTTACAATAAACAATTGATATTGATAACTGCCTTTTACAAAGTCTGTTGTCAATTCCATGTGTTTTAATTTTTCTAGATACATCCACTGCCTCCTTATTTAAGGATCTAATTGCTATCCTGGAATACATCATAACAAAGTATTAAAGTTTTTTCTTTAAATAACAGGCCTGTATTCATTTCAAAGTTATTGCCTTTTGATTAAATGTAACATAAGGGAGGTCAAATAAAATGATTGAGATTTGCCGTTGTGTGCCCATACTACTGTATAGATTTTGATTAATTTTTGTTTTGTTTTACTCCTCAGATACTTGGACCGTTTCAAGTAAAGAAAAAATCATAAATCTTCATAAGCAGTGATTCTGTAGTTAATGAATGCGGAGCCATTTGCACAGCTTGTATATATAAAAATGATTGTGTTTATTCACCAACAACATGTGTCTATAATTTCTGGGTTTTTAGTATCATAATCATAATAGCAGTAGTGTTTTGACATTCATAAGTGCCTTTATGGAGCCTAAACTGAATAAAGATTATTTTGATTTGATTTGAATAAAACTTAGAAACTACATACATTTAAATACAGATTTTTAAAATGAGGCCATAGCTAACTGAATATGAAATCAGGAGCGAAAACAGAAGAAAATAAATACAAGTAGGTATGGCATGACCATAAAAATCTGCATGCTTAACTCCAGTCAATCTAACTCTATTAAGTGAGCAGTTCTTGTATATTTATACATATAGTGTAAACTCTTTATAACGAAACTCAAGGGACTGAGCATTTTTTATCGTTATAGGAGTTATCGTTATATTGAATGAACAAAAAAAACAACCAAATTAACAAGAATTTTTAATATGTATGTCTTAGATAATTAATGCTCATAAATTATTGTTTACACATATAGTCTGATAACTTTGTCTGACGTTTTTTGCTATGCCAGTACTTGTTTTTTATTATTTTATATATTCTATTCATATCTAGATGTGTGGAATCGTCTTGATTAAACAACAAAAAAAAAATTCTACCAACTTAGCGGCATCTAGGGCTTGTTGAATTGTTGGTGGTGATTCGGCTTTGTCCACTTGATCATCTTCTTCATCTTGATTATCAGGTGTTTCCTGGCTTTTTGACACTAAATCAACAATTTGTTCATCTGTAAGTGTACCAGTTGTGGCTACATCCTCATCTATATTTTCGTACGATTGTAGATCTTCGTTAAAATTGTTTGGTATGTTGAACTGGCTTATTCATTCATTCAGTGGTAGATTGTCTTCTGTTGATTGAGACCTTGCCGTCAGTTTCGATCATATCCATCAACATTTTCCGTCTATAGTGGCTAGGCTTTTAATTACACTCTGATCCATTGGTTGTAAAATACTGGTTGTATTAGCTGGGAAAAATGCTAACTCTATGTTTCGAAGATTAGATATGATTGGGTGAGCAGGACAATTGTCTACTAGAAGCAAGATTTTCCGTGATTTTAATTCAGCATCCCATTTTCTCACTTCCTCTTCAAAAATCTGCGATGTCATCCAAGCTGCCTTGTTTGCTTTGTACGTAACTGGCAACTGTTTTATGTTCTTGAAACACCAAGGGTTTTTCGATTTGCCTATAACTAAGACCTTCTTTTTTCTGTGCCACTCATATTGACATCCACTAGAACTGTAATACGCTCCAACACATTTTTCCCCTTTGAATTTTAAAGTTTTGTCGGGAGTCAACATAAAAAAAAGGCCAGTTTCATCTGCATTAAAAATGTCTTCTGGTGAGTACTTCATCTTTAATTTAGGCCACACTGTCCTAATCCAATTGTTAGTCACATTCATATCGACATCCCGCGCCTCTCCGTTCATTTTACCGTACGTAAATTGGTGATGGTGCTTAAATTTTCCGAGCCAACCTTCAGATGCTTTAAAGTCAATTATGCCAAGTTGGTTTGCAAACTTTTCAGCCTTAGCCTTTACAATTGGCCCCGAGTAGGGTACATTATTCTGGCGCTGATTGTTAAACCACGACAACATTGCCTGATCTAAGTCTTCCAATTTTGGCTTTCTTAATTTTTTAGAAGAGTTTCCTTCCAGCGCCGCCTGTAGAATTGATTCTTGGTTTTTCCAAATGGTAACAACAATGGATTGACTTAGTTCAAAACGCCTTCCAACGTCACTTTTATTTTCTCCCTTTTCAATCGCACGTATCACACAAAATTTTTCGTCAACACTAATCGCTTTACGTTTACTGGCCATGTTAACTGTTTCAAAGTAGGTTTACGGCTGATAATACGATAAGTACCCAGTATGCTTGGTCGAAGACCCTCACTTCCGAGAAAACAATGCGTCATACTGCACGTGTTCAAGGCAATTAAGGATAACAAAAGCTAGACGGACCTCGGATGTTTCGGAGCTTCAAAGTCTTTTGTTACCTGATAATAAACAATAATAAATATTTACTGTCTAAAAATATGAACACATTTCTTCGTAATAGAGAATGGCGTATCGCTATAAAGAGTGTTTCAATATGTGGGTTTTAACGCAAACCAACCAAGTTGGGCTCACTTCAACGTTATAGGGAGTTTATCGTTATAAAGAGTTTACACTGTATATGAAATTGGTTTCTTGGAAATTGCTATAAGAATTAGGATGAAATATAGTTTTACTTTGATAAGTAATATTTTATCTAGATATCTAGGTTTTACTTTTGTAAGACACTGCAAAGCCCATTCGCCCAGATACAGCAGCATATTTATATGTTCAAAATTCAGCAGCAGCATCCTTCCCTAGTGAACATTTGATCTATATTTTAAACTAGCTGATACCCGCGACTTTGCCTGAGATTTTTATTATATAAGCACCATGGCAAGTAACCACATAATGATTATAAAATTTTTATTTTTTTTAACTTTTGTAACTTTGTATTGATGAATGTAGATAATATTGCTTTTTTTTTTTGATAGGGACCAAGATTTTGTTACTGATAAGATTTATATTTTGGTAAGCATTTGCATTTCAATAATGTATCTTCGGAAAGCTAATAGCTTACCAACAAACATATCTTTTAAACTTCAGTAGCAAAACCAGTGCTTAGATAGATTATTGAAAACGGCTATTAGGTAAGGAGTAAAGTTGATCATAATCTATTCTGTCGTTTTTGGGTGATGCTCACACTATGGCAAACCTCAATGATTTTATTTACCTATACAGGTGTCCCAGAACTCAATGTCAAGCCGAAACGGGGTGACAGGATTGATTGTAACCATCATGAGAAAAATCAGAAAAAATTCTATCCCATGCAGTTTGGAAATTATGGGAATTTAAGAAAAACCTACAAATTTGGTCAAACTGTAACCGTTTTTCAGTTATTGTGATTAATTTTTGTTATTTTTGTTCATTTAAACTTTGAAACCGTAACCCTAAATAATATTTCTAGAAGCACAGTCAAAAATAATGACACAACTGCCCCAAGTTTTCTAGAATTAAGACTATTTGTTAAACTATGAATTTAAAATTTTCAAAATTTGTCGACTTTGAAAGACCCTCCTTTTAAAATAATGTACTAAAGTGCCTTGGCAAGTGCCATTAAAAGTTTGCGCATTTAATCAGGATTGTAAAATGGTACAATACTTGTTAGTTTCATACTAAAAAAACCAGTAAAAAAATAAAAACCTTGAGTAAACCGATTTTTGCTAACCCATTTTACAACTACGTACGTACACGTACTAACTGGTGTCAGACGCATCTCCGTCTCACTGCGTGGCGTCACTATCTGCCTCGGTCGCTCATGGCAAACATGTCCACTATCCATCTCTCTCATAATTTTGCCGTAAAATTAAGAACCTACCCAGAGCTTGTGCGAATAAAAAAACATTTAAACTGAGTAAAATGGGTTAGCAAAAATCGGGTTACTCAAGGTTTTTATTTTTTTAATAGTTTTTTTTAGTATGAAACTAACAAGTATTGTACCATTTTACAATCCTGATTAAATTCGCGAACCTTTATTGGCTCTTGCCAAGGCACTTTAATACATTTTTTTAAAAGGAGAGCCTTTCAGTCGACAAATTTTGAAAATTTTAAATTTATAGTTTAACGAATAGTCTTAATTCTAGAAAACTTGGGGTAGTTGTGTCATTATTTTTGACTGAGGTTCTAGAAATGTTATTTAGGGTTACAGTTTTAAAGTTTAAATGAACAAAAATAATAAAAATTAACCACAATAACGGAAAAATGGTTACAGTTTGACCAAATTGCTAGGTTTTTCTTAAATGCCTATAATTTCCAAACTGCATGGGTATAGATTTTTTTATTATTTTTCTCATGATGGTTATAATCAATCCTATCACCCGGTTTCAGCTTGACGATGAGTTCTGGGACACCCTGTATAGATAAACCGCACACCAATGAAGAGCAAAATTAATGTAAAAAAACACATAGAATGATATGAATATGATGTCAAACTAAAGTATCATGTTCACTTAGTTCTGTATTTTTGAAAAATAAGCATCAGCTAAAATAAGTGCTGATTAATTTAGGGATGGTTTATAATTACCTATTAGTTGTGAAAATCTTGATTCCTACACTACTTACAGTTATGGAATTATTTATACATAAATATACGCAAAAGATTTAGTGGCAGAAGATCAATAGAATGGTATAGAATAAAATGAATCTTATGTCTGCACATTTGAACCAATAGTTTTTCGAAACTTATGTACTTTATAATAATAAATGTATCAGAGTTTATTTATTCACACTGGCAGCTGACGATAAAAAAAAAGGAAACAAACACATGAGAAGTGAGATTTTCGGCGTTTGAAGTTGCTAATAAAGTCCGAATAATCCCTTAGAAATAGGCGAGGGCCGGCTTTTGGAGGTTTATAGCTGATATAATTTCCATTAAAGAGGATATTATAAAACTCATACAAGACTTACCTACATAACAATAAATTTCTATACATTCTAGATGTTTTTCAAAACACTAAATTTTTGAAATTTATTTTAAACAAGTCCTTTGTGACAGGTTATATGATAACGAAGGAGTATTCTTTATAATTATTCATCAATTATATCTTCATAGACTTCATATGAAATAATCTGATTTTTTAAATGCATAAATTAGAAATAATTATATATATCTAAAATGCGCTAAATAAAAGAATAAAAGGCTCTCTGATCCTTTTGAAGCACTCGGTCACAGAGTAGAGAATGTAGAGATTACTTCATATTAATCTATGGTAGAGGTGTAACTAATATATTCGTATTTCGTATTAGGTACAGGGATTATAATACACGCTACGTCATCCGAGTTGATAGATATGAAATGGTATGGAAATCTATAATTGTAGTAAATGATTAAAGTGATCTTTTTTAACAGAATATATTATTTAAATATACCGAAGATTTTGACGTTAACCACAGTCCGTAATCTATTCAATTAATAAGATTGAAGTGTCTGTTTGTGATGTCAAAATAACAGTTTTTTTACTATATGCATATGAAAGTATACGATACCTATAATAAAAAACCCATTTTTAGAATACTTTCTGTATGTTCTGGATAATCGCCGAAACGGTTGGACCTATTTCGACGGGACTTTCACTGGTAGATAACTGATTTTATAGGGAGTAACTTAGGCTACTTTTATTTTATGAAAATAATAGGGTTCCACGTAAATGAAAAAACAACTGGTCATTGTGAATCAATTCGGGTGCTTAAAATGGCTTACGCTGAGTAAACTATAAGAGATGCAACAAGTTAACGTACTAAATAATTGTAGACACTAAAAATAACTACAAAAAAGTCAGGTAGAGTATACGTCTATCTTCTAAGGAACACCACAATAAGCATTATTGTCTCTAAAATAGTCAGGAGCGCGGGAGTAAAATTTTCGCAGGCATTCTGTAGTCCACAAAGAAAATTTAATCACTTTTTCATTTACCATTGTAAAATGAGCGCGGACCCGAAGCGGAGCCGGCCGCCTATTATACAATGTGCTACGTCAATCTATACAGAGCGGGACCGCGCACCGAGGGCGCGAACGCGACGGAAACGATTCCCTCGTACTCTGTATATAACCGACGGCGGATAACACGCTACGGTAACCAGCTGTCTGGAAACCAGTGCGTGCGAGCCCCTCTCACTACGTGCGACCAACCCTGTTCACACCCGAAACTACTAGGCGTGAAGAGGGCGAAACATCAAGGTACACACACGCAGTGAGGTGCCTGCTGGTAGGCGCGGCGATGACGTAGCACGGAGCGGAATGGACTGGGTCGCTGGCGGGTTGAACTTAGTGAAGATGCGAAGAAATGACACACAGGCACCACAATAAAATTTGCTGTATTCTTCAAGACAATACACTTTGTTAATACTATATCTTCTGGGTACGGTTACTTCCAGTTTCTTGAGTCTTGAGTCTTGAGTCTTGATTCTTCAATTTGTGGTACCCGTGTGCGCTCGTTTGCCCCGGCAGAACGCCTTTTATATGGTTTGCCGGAGAGCGAGACGGACGATGGCGTCTCTATCCGTACTGCTCATTACCAAACTTGGGTGTGGTCCGTTAACCGCGGTAATGCGCAGTGGTTGCAATATTGCTGTCTCAATCTATTATTATTATTACTTGTATACAGATTACAATAAATTGTTAATATCTCTAATTAGAGTTATTCAATTACAATAAAAACTATTTCACATCAATGTAGACACAAATACCTCAAAAACACTAACTTTAACATTATAGGTTAATAAACACGGGAGATATAAAGCATTAAACATTGCAACCTTAAAACGTCTTGCGACTCGTTACATACGCACTATTTGAGCTTACAAACATTATAAAACACATACAGAAGGCTATTTTACTTATATAACACAAAACATTACGTATAACTTCTACAAAATATGAATTATTGACAATATATGATTTTAGTACTTTAGGTGATTATTTTTATTAGATTACGCACATTTTCATGACTTATATATTGTTCTTACATACCTACACGCTATAGTAACATATTCAAATCATTAGAAACATTTAATTATTGATCGTTTGTGCAAATTATTCATCCTTACAACTTATATTTACAAATGTTATTCTTATATCATTACGCTTAGGCTTATGCGTCGCTAACAGTCTCCCCCCCAGTGTACGCTCCGTCGTGCACTCCAAATTGATGTCGCGACGTTGCAGGCACGATGACGATGAGTCTCGACGTGTGACGCCTCAGCACACCTCCTCTCGAGGTCCGGACGTCCGCCACACGTGTTCTGCCATCTGGGCCGGGGTAGCTGGCGACGACTTCGCCTCGCGGCCAGGTGTTGCGTGGTAGGGAAGCATCGGCGATGATGACTATATCGCCTCGTTGCGGTTGTGGAGCCTCTCTCCCGCTGATCTTCCGTGGCATGAGCGTTGGTAGATACTCACGCAGCCACCTCCTCCAGAAGTGGTCCGCCAGACGTTGCGATGTTTTCCAATCGGCCCGGCCGATGAGTGTGTGCTCGTCGAAGCTTCCGACGACCGATGAACCGCAGGAACGACCTATAAGGAAGTGGTTAGGGGTTAAAGCTTCCTCATCTTCCGGGCTAGCGCTCAGGTGAGTGAGCGGGCGTGAATTGACGGTGTGCTCCACTTCCGTGAGCAGGGTGTGCAGCACTTCTTCTGGCGGGCTTCTCTCGTTCAGGATCGCGGAGAGGGCCGTTTTGACGGTTCGCACCATTCGTTCCCAGGCGCCTCCCATGTGTGGCGCGCCGGGTGGTATGAACATCCAGGCGATGCCTTCATGACTTGCCGCTTCAGCCAGCTCGGATTTTTTCAATTTCGACATTTCGTCACGCAGCTCGCGATCTGCACCAATGAAGTTTGTGCCATTATCACTATACATTACCCGTGGGTTCCCTCGCCGGGCAGACATGCGACGTAGCGCCATGACCAAGGAGCTGGTACTTAATGATGGCACTAATTCAAGGTGTATCGCGCGCGTCGTTAAACAGGTGAAGAGGGCCCCCCATCGCTTCTCTCTTCGCCGGCCGATGGTAACGTGCATAGGGCCGAAATAATCGACCGCGGTGCACGTAAACGGATGCGCCCCGTGTTGCAACCGTTCGGCGGGTAGATCTCCCGTTGGCGGCAATTGTGGCTTCTCTTTCCTGATGCGGCACCATTGACACTCGTGTAGCACTTTTTTCACAGAATTCCGTAGCCCAAGAATCCAGTACGTTTGTCGCAGCTCGTTCACGACGGTCGCATGGTTGGCGTGGCAGAATTTTCGATGATAGCGATCGATGAGTAGGCGAGCGATTTTATGTTTCCCGTCTAGGACCGCCAAGTTTCCGCTACTCATGTTCATTTTCCGTGTTCTGTCTCGCAACCGAATGATGCCGTGTTCATCGAGTTGGACGTCTATTTTCTTCAGTTTGCTACCTGTCTTGATGGGTAAGTTTTTCCGTAAACATTCCATCTCGTCCCCGAATGCATCCAGTTGACTGTGGTGTAGTAGGGCTAGTTCGGCCCGCTGTAAACAACGATCGGGTATTGGTATAAACTTCGTTGTATTTTCTTGAGTCTTCTTTGTTCGGACGGTTTTCTTGGTTTCTTTTTTCTTATGTGGCTTCCACTCGCTATCGCGCGCGACGTGCACGACGCGACCTTTCTTACACAGTTCTGTAAATTGGAATATTCTCGCCACGGTTCGCAGTAGTTTTATCCAACTTGAAAATCGTTCCGGACTCGGTAGTGTGTCGTCGTTTCTTGTGCGCGTGGTAAGTACAGTCGCAGATTTCCTTTCTTCATCCGATACTTGGTCGCACTTTCCCAAGCGTTTCTGCGGCCAATCCGCTTCTGGCCGATGAAGAAAATCTGGACCGACGAACCATTTTGAGTCTTCACTGAACCCATTTGGTACTCCCCGGGTGGCTATGTCCGCCGGGTTTTCGCGTGTCGGCACCCACCTCCACTCGTGTGGCTTCGAAATCTCTTCGATGGCTGCCAACCTGTGAGCCACGAACGGTTTGAAGCGGCGCGGATCGGCTTTCATCCACTGCAGTACTGTGCTCGAGTCTGACCAGTAGAATTTGTCCGTGGTTTTTAGTTTCAGTTCTTCAGTGATTGTGTTGGCCAGCCTCGCTCCCAGTAGTGCAGCCTGTAACTCTATTCTGGGTATTGTCACGGGTTTGACCGGTGCCACTCTAGCTTTCCCGGCAATCAATGTGACACATACCCCGTTTCCGATCGATCTCCAATAACATGCCGCTGCATAGGCCGTTTCGCTGGCATCCACAAAGGTGTGCAGCTGCCCTGCTCCCATGGACGGCGTCAGACAGCGTGGAATTTTCATATCGCGTAGCGTGGACAAACTGTTGATGTAATCGCGCCATTGATGATGAGCCTCTCCCCCTATGCTCTCATCCCAGTCAGTTCCAGTTCTCCACAGGGTTTGAATTAGCCGCTTTCCCTGTATAAGAATAAGCGCGACCAGTCCTAGCGGGTCGAAGGTGGACATCACTGCGCTAGTGACTTTGCGTTTTGTCGGCGCTCTCTGGTTTTGTATGACGTCACTCGGTGTGTTTCGGAGGTTACTATTGAACGCTAAACAATCTTCTCCGACTAGCCAGCGCAGTCCGAGCGTTTTCTCCTCGTTGTCGCCTATGTGAATTTCTTGTGGGGATATTTCATTTTCTGCCAGGTTGCTCAGCAGTTGCGCGTCGTTGCTCGCCCATTGCCGCAGTTCGAATCCCGCCTTCCTATGGATCGCCTGGACCGCCTTCGCGGTTTCTATAGCTTGCGTGCTTGATGTGAAGCTCTGCAGGTAGTCATCCATGTAGTGATTTCGGACGATCGCTTGGGCCGCTTCCGGGTGTGTCGCTTTGAAATCTTCTGCATTCCGGTTCTTGACGTAGATGGCGGTAGCTGGTGATGACGCGGCCCCGAAGATTACCGACGCCATTCGGTATTCGGTCGGCTTCGACGACCGGTCATCTCCTCGCCATAAGAATCGCAGGCTGTCGCGATCCTCTTCGCGCACGCGGATCTGCAGAAACATTTCTCTAATATCGGCGACCACTGCGATCGGCCCCTGCCGGAATCGCAACAGGACTCCGAACAGCGACTGCAGTAGGTCGGGTCCCGGGAGCAGCGCGTCGTTTAAGCACTTGCCGTCGTATTTAGCTGCGGCGTCAAATACGAGGCGTGTTTTTCTCTTTTGCGGGTGCGCCACGGCAAAGTGCGGCAAGTAGAATGTTCTACCCGGTGTGGCTTCAGTCGGTGCCTTCTCGGCATATCCACTGTCGAGTAGGTTCTGAATTTGTTTCGTATATTCCCCCTTTAGTGCGGCATCTTTTTCGAGCTTCTTTTCTATGCCGTTCAGACGATGACGAGCCATTGCGTAATTGTTCGGCAAGGTTTCCTCGTCGCTCTTCCACAAGAGACCTGACTCGAACCTTCCGTCGGGTCGTCTCTTGGTGGTGTTGTGGAGGATTTCAAGGGCTCTCCCATCGGCATCGTTGGTGGGGCGGCGCTGCTGCACCCCGATGGACTCTAGCTCGAAGTGGCTCTTGATTAATTTTTCTATGTCGGCCTCTTCACTCACGTTGTTTACGTGGTTAACGAATTTCACCGGCGTAGAGTCACTCGTAGCGCAGCAACCGTGTAGTACCCATCCCAGACTGGTGAGAGAAGCAACTGGTTGGTTCGGCTTCCCCTTGATGATCTTTCTTGATACAATCATCTCCCAGTTGTCTTGCCCGATGAGTAGAGCCGGCCTCTCTTTACTGTAGACGAGCTCGCTTCGGTTTTTTAGATGCGCACACTTGTTTATGGTTTCTATACTCACATGTTGCGGCGACAACTTCAGGTTGGTTACGGTCCGGACTCCTTTCAATAGGCGCTTGTCCCGCCGGTGAGCTCCTTTAATTTTGATGTCGATTATTTGAGAGTCCTTCCTCTCAACGAGCTTTCCCCCGACGGTCTCGAGGATGAGCAGGTCTTCCTTGCCCGAGGCTCCGATCTCTTGAGCCACGGCGTTGTCCAGCAGTGACACGGTTGACCCCTCATCAAGTAGCGCGAGCACACGAGCGGAGCCGGCCGGTCCGAACACGTCCACCGGAATCATTTTGAGGTAAACCTCTTTCCCGTCCGCGGCGGCGTACACAGTTTTGATAGTGGCCTCTTCATTATCGCCCTGTGTTTGCGTTTGTGGTTGCGGTTGCGGTCGCGGCGCGGGTTTTTCCGACGGCGCTTGTGCCGCTTGACGAATTGCGTGTAACATTATGTGGTGTTGCCGTCCACACTTACGGCAAGACGGCCCTTTACAAGTGTTCTTCGAATGTTTCTGACGCAAACACATAAAACACAATTTTTTATTTTTCACGATTACCCACCTGTCTTCGGTTGTCGATTCCCGAAACTGTTTGCATTCAGTTATCCAGTGCTCGCGACTTTTACAATTTGCACAATATTTCTTGCCACTGGATATTGTTTGTTGGCCTCTGTTCTCTTCGGTTCGCGCGGTGTGCACACGCCGGTTGAACCGTTTTGCAGGTGCTTCCACTGGCGCGAACGTCGCCCACAGGTCCGCTTCGTTTTCAAGGAATTTTCTCAAGTTCACTAGCACTGGATCTTCTGTGTGCGTCTTGACATAATCGAACCACCTGATCCGCAATGATGGTGATAATTTCTGAACAATGTCTCGACTTACCTGCGGTGAGCAGAGGTACTCCGGTTTCCGTAGAGCGCTTATTGTGGCGACGGCGTTGCTAACTCGACTGGCGAACGCGCATATCTCGTCACAAGATTCCCCTATGTGAGGTAACTTTTCTATGGCGGCTAATTCGGCCAGGACGAGACGTTCCGGATTCCCGTACCTCCTCTCCAATGTTGCGATGACTTCTTCAGGATCATGGGCTGTGAATAACATTTGTCGCACACTCTCTTTCGCAGTGCCGTGTATGGAGTGCCTCAGACGAGCCATATTCTGTGTGTCGCTAAATTGTGCGACAGAATCCCGATATGTTCTCAGGAACGGTAACCAGTCTTCCGATGCTCCATTGAAGCTAGGCAGATCGGCATACTTCGACGGTGCGGCTGGTACGACGGCTCGTGTTGAGGCTTGCACGGCGGTGACCATTTTATCGGCAATTTTCTCAATGTCACTTACCTTGACATAGGCCTCCTGTGTTTTTTCGCAGTCCTGTTTCTCCATGATGGTTGCACTTTGGTTTATCCACTGCTCGATGTGTGTGAATTGCACTTCGCGTTCGATGTCTTCGTCATCGATCTCCTCTTCAGATTGACACTGGACCATTTCCAGTTCAATATCGGCCAGCGCGGCAGCTGACTTGGCTATTTCCAATTTTTTCCTCGCCTCTAGTTCCGCCATACGGGATTTTGACGATCTCACTGACCTTGATTTTATCGACCTGGCGCGCTGTGCCGCAGGAACGCACGGTGGGGCTGTTCTCCCTCCAATGTCCCTGGACGCCTTTGCTGCGGGCACTGTAGGAACGCACGGTGGGGCCTCCTCGCTCCCTCCAATGTTCCTGGGTGCTGGTGTTCTTGTGTCTTGCGACGCGGCGGCGGCGGTTGCAGCGCGTGTGCGGATCGACGAAGTCGAAGGTACTGTTTTTCTGGTGGTGGCGGACGTGGCGGTAGCCGAACTTGTTTCTGTCGGCGTGTTCAACGACCAATCTGTGGTCGTGGTTTCACTGTCGTCCTTGCGACTCGACGTAGGCGACCGTACTGTAGGCATTTTCACTGTTCACTGGACCCAATCCGGCTATTCGAAGGACCAAAACTAAAATGAGCGCGGACCCGAAGCGGAGTCGGCCGCCTATTATGCAATGTGCTACGTCAATCTATACAGAGCGGGACCGCGCACCGAGGGCGCGAACGCGACGGAAACGATTCCCTCGTACTCTGTATATAACCGACGGCGGATAACACGCTACGGTAACCAGCTGTCTGGAAACCAGTGCGTGCGAGCCCCTCTCACTACGTGCGACCAACCCTGTTCACACCCGAAACTACTAGGCGTGAAGAGGGCGAAACATCAAGGTACACACACGCAGTGAGGTGCCTGCTGGTAGGCGCGGCGATGACGTAGCACGGAGCGGAATGGACTGGGTCGCTGGCGGGTTGAACTTAGTGAAGATGCGAAGAAATGACACACAGGCACCACAATAAAATTTGCTGTATTCTTCAAGACAATACACTTTGTTAATACTATATCTTCTGGGTACGGTTACTTCCAGTTTCTTGAGTCTTGAGTCTTGAGTCTTGATTCTTCAATTTGTGGTACCCGTGTGCGCTCGTTTGCCCCGGCAGAACGCCTTTTATATGGTTTGCCGGAGAGCGAGACGGACGATGGCGTCTCTATCCGTACTGCTCATTACCAAACTTGGGTGTGGTCCGTTAACCGCGGTAATGCGCAGTGGTTGCAATATTGCTGTCTCTGTCTATTATTATTATTACTTGTATACAGAATACAATAAATTGTTAATATCTCTAATTACAGTTATTCAATTACAATAAAAACTATTTCACATCAATGTAGACACAAATACCTATTCAAAAACACTAACTTTAACATTATAGGTTAATAAACACGGGAGATATAAAGCATTAAACATTGCAACCTTAAAACGTCTTGCGACTCGTTACATACGCACTATTTGAGCTTACAAACATTATAAAACACATACAGAAGGCTATTTTACTTATATAACACAAAACATTACGTATAACTTCTACAAAATATGAATTATTGACAATATATGATTTTAGTACTTTAGGTGATTATTTTTATTAGATTACGCACATTTTCATGACTTATATATTGTTCTTACATACCTACACGCTATAGTAACATATTCAAAACATTAGAAACATTTAATTATTGATCGTTTGTGCAAATTATTCATCCTTACAACTTATATTTACAAATGTTATTCTTATATCATTACGCTTAGGCTTATGCGTCGCTAACACATTGCTATTTTTGAGAAAACTAGTAGTGTCCCGGGGTATTACCGGGAAACGGAAAAGTTCGCGGGAATTCAGTAATTTAATGATTAAGCAGTAAGTTTGTATAGTACCTATATATAAAACTGTAGTTTTATATATTTTATTAATATATTTTAAAACTTAGTTATGAATCACTATTTATCGCTTTAATCAGTTCTGTTGGTGCTTGTTTGGATGTGTGTATGTATGTGTGTGTGTGTGTGTGTGTGTGTGTGTGTGTGTGTGTGTGTGTATATATATATATATAATTTTATACTATGTATATAGATTTTTAGCTTGTTTTTTTATTATTATTGTATATATTTATTCTTGTATTTGTATATGTACAATTTTAACTAGCCTATCTTTATATTTTAACTATATCGTTTATCTTTCTTCCAATCCTTTGTAAGATTGCCTGGAATAAATTGCTTTAAGCAATAAGGCCGCCTGTTGTTTCTGTTCTGTTATTTTTTCTACTTTTTATTTTTATTGTACAGTGATGTTTGTAACAATAAAGTATTTTTCTTTTCATTCTATTCTGATTCAGCTATGTAGCGAATAGCGAATATTGAATCGGTGACTATTATATGACTAACACCAAATAATAGGTACGGGAACCTAAATACGGGTTATCTAATATATTCCATAATAGGAATAACAAAATATCAGCCTCATGTATCACCTCTAATAACGACATAGACAAAATTAAATAACCAAAGGACTTTAAAGGTACAGTTCAGAGATTTAACTCAGTACATACCAGAGATAAATAGTACATACAACTTAGTCCAGTGTGACCAAATTTACCAGAATTCAGCTATTTTAAGAGAATTGAACTCTTATTTTAGGGCTTGACAGATTATGTCTTGGAGAAAGTCCCCAAAGTTCGCAAAACATCAGAACGTTTGAAAATTGATAGTAATCGATCGTTTTTTATTGTTTGTTATTTATTTTGTTAATATATTTCAGCCCATCCTTGAAGAAGACAGAGAAAAAAAAACCACAAAAAATATCTCAAATTGTATATTAGAAATCAGTAATTGATTGTTTTATTTTAACAATAGACTGTTGGATAGTCTTGAAGACTATCGATTAATTGATCTTAATCGATGCGTTATAACACTAATGTAGAGTACTTACATTTTGATTGATTACTGTGTATCGAAGCAATAGGTTCGAGAGGGATTGATTCGCGATAGATTAAAATAAGGGCACAGCAAATATTCCGCGACCCTCCTTCTCACACAGATTTAAAAATGATTGTGTTTCTGCAATCGTACACGTGAAATTGATAGTAAAAGAGGACGAACGATTGTTGCGTAAATTGTACGCTCTCAAGAAATATGGGCAAGACAGTCCAAAGATCTGCAGCTCTGTATTAAAATATCGACACGTAAGATGTATAGTTCTGTAACAATTAAATAATTGTTCTAAAGTGTTTTCAGTTATTTTTCATAGGTCAAATCAAATTCTGATTAAGAATAAGCAGAATCTTAGCATTTTTTCGCATAATTTAGCAGACCTTAGCAGATTTTAGCATAGTGGCTAGGATAATGATCAATTTTAATCTGGTCACGCTGGTTCTTACATTTACTGTGCTTTGCTATTCAATGATCTACATCAATCTACATACAATGAAACTCATAGACAATATCCGATAAAATTAAAAATGAAATCATAGATAATTACTATTTATGTCCGCCATTCATTCTTTTGAGTTGCTTTTTCGTTTTACGGTTCTCGAGAGCGTGATTTGTCATCAAAATTTACGCAACACTATCGCGTAATTAGAAGACTATCGTAAAAATAACTTTAAAGTGTAGATATCGGACTTGGGGGAATCTCCACCGTAAATAGTGATTATAGTTTGACGTGATTGCGCCCGTTTGTGTCTTGAATCTTCTATAGTGATGCTTTTGCCCAGCTTTTACGTTGTCGGTTGCGAGGTGATGTCGAGTGCCTGATGCTGTGGGAACTATGTGTGAATAATATAATAGTGAAAGAGGACTCAGTATGGGGGCATTTTTAAACAAGCCCGAAACTAGGAAATACAATGAGGGTGGGGAAGGGAATGGACTTCGTTATGGCGTGGCGTCGATGCAGGGTTGGCGCGTGGAGATGGAGGACGCGCACCACGCGCAGCTCACTCTGAACGGCACGCTCTCGGACTGGTCTTATTTCGCTGTGTTCGACGGGCACGCGGGAGCGCGCGTTTCCGCTCATTGCGCTGAAAACTTGCTCGAATGCATCCTACAGACGGACGAGTTTCGGCGCGAGGAAATAGCGGAAGCGATCCGCGCCGGCTTTCTCGACCTCGATAAGAAGATGAGAGATCTGCCTGAGCTTTCCAACGGCGAGGAGAAGTCAGGTTCGACGGCGGTATGCGCTTTCGTATCACCGAAACAGATATACATAGCGAACTGTGGCGATTCTCGTGCCGTTCTGGCCAGAAACGGCTCACCGATATTTGCAACTAGGGATCATAAACCCGAGTTGCCGTCAGAGAAGTCTCGAATTGTCCAAGCAGGTGGTTCAGTCATGATACAGCGTGTAAATGGGAGTTTAGCAGTTTCTCGAGCACTCGGCGATTATGAGTATAAAAAGGTCCTGGATCGTGGGCCGTGCGAGCAGTTGGTGTCCCCTGAGCCTGAAGTCTCAGTGCATGAGCGATTAGAGACACAGGACGAGTTTTTGGTGCTAGCTTGTGATGGAGTCTGGGATGTGATGAGTAATGAGGCTCTCTGTGCTTATGTCCACTCACTACTCCAACTCACTGACGACCTTGTGGCCATTACTAACCAGGTCATTGATACCTGCCTTTATAAGGTAAGATTTTACAACAAATTCCCTTTACCAGCAGATTAGATTATAAGGTACATTAACATTGCCTTTTAAAATAACAAAAATCCATAATGAAAAATTTGGATATTTCTGTGTTTGTTCCTATAAGCCTCAGTTTAAGTAAATATTGTAAAGTTTTTTATACAATTAAGTTGGCAAAAAAGCATACTTTCCTGATAGTAAGCGGCTACCATAGCTTATTGATGCTTGGATTAACTAGCACATTATTAACCTTGTATCCCCCTATCCCGAGGAGCTCTGGAAACCCTACTCACAGTAGGAACACAATACAAGGTTACTGGGCTGCAATCTTCCCTATGATTGAGGTATTCCAACAGTTGGGCCTCCTTAAGTAAAGAGAAATCTCACTGTGCCCTACCTTTATTTGAACCCCCTTTTACCCTAAAGAGCTTTGGAAACCCTACTCAAAACAGGAGCACAACATAAGGTTAGTTGGCTGTGATCTTCTGTAGGATTGAGGTGTTGCACTAGTTGGGCCGCTCCAAGTAGAGAGAATTCTCTGAAGAACTTCCTCTGTGCCCTACCTCTTTCAAAAGTACCTATAGTCTCTTATCACCAAGCATCTATAGATGTGTTCTGGCAGCTGCAATTGAGAATCAGTCCTTCTAAGCTTAGAGAGTTTAGCTTAAACTAGCTGTGTCACATGGATTCACCCATATAATTTATTTTATAAGATTTCCAAAAAATCTGTTCTAAGTGAGCGTCTACATCACAAAAATAGTAACTGTGCTAAATTTAAAGTTAATCAGACCTATAGTTCTGGAAATCTCCTGATGAGTAATATTTTGCTTAATAAATGAAGTATTATTAAAAAATTTAAAACACAAAGTAGTGTTTTGACATTCACAACTGTTTTTGATTTTGATATATGTGTTTTAATGCTTACTTAAGTTCAAAATTGTTTTACATATAATTTTTTTTACCTGAAATGATTAAACAAAATTACAATGGTGTATGTATATATAGCCATGTCACTTCTGGTACCTCTGACTATCAAGATCATAAAAAAACTCTGTTAGAATTGGTTAGGTAGTTGTGTTATAAAAAAATCACTGTAATAATTTAATATTCCTTACTTTGCTGCTACAACCTAGAACAGGTATGTAGGTTACTTTCATTTACTACAGAAGAATGGTTTATTAATATTAATTTTGTTAATGGTTGATGTATACCTACTTGAAAAAAAGAGAGAAAGTAATTTCAAATGTTACTAATTGCATTAATGAAATAAATTAATTAGAATAACATGAGAAAATGGAACCAGTAGATTTAATTGTGCTAATGCTCTAAAAAATTATTTTGGTGTCACAACTCATAGCTGCATCTAGTCACAACCTCAATCTAAGTGTATTTGTTTGTAGTAAGTATATGACTAGAGGTTTTTAAGGGATCTATATAAAAAATTTACCCAAAGACTAATACAATTTTTGATGCATAAGAATAATTTTAATGTGTAGTCCTGGTATAATATTATAGAAGTATTCCACTAAATTATGGAAAAGATAAGATATGGGGTTGTAGGGTTGTTGTACAGCCTGACACTATGGCGACCACCATGCATGTGGTAAAAAAACCTTCACAGAAATTTGGTTATACATGGCACATCTCAGGATCAGCCTATGCATATCTAGTTTCATCAGGTATAGTTCCTTCTCTTTGCCATACTGTTAAATAAATAAAAAATGGCAAATTTTGTTATAATGAAATAGGTATTAGAAATGTAATGATTGGTTGAAAATTAAAAATGCAAAGTTTTGAATTGAACATCTTGAGGACTCATTAGTCTAACATTATTATTTCTATGAAAGTGTTTCAAAAGTCAGTAATAGCAGTTTCTTGTCTATAAAAAAAATGCAACAAATCATTTATATTGCAATAAAATACTGTGAGAATTGTGCTAATAATCCACATGTAACATTATATTACCTACCTTCAAAGTTGTTTCTAAATGCAATTATGCCATTTTTACAAACAATCTATTGTTCTATTAAATTATTACAGTGTCATCATATTGGATAAAGATGTGATCCATTTGCGAGTAAAATTGTTTACTTGTATCTGGTAAACTTGTTTTATAAACCACCAAAGCTGCAGATTTTTAATGTCCTATGGTTTTTCTCGTTATGCATACTTGAAACTGATTTAAAGAAAGAAAGAACATTTGTTTGACTATGAAAATATGGACATCATTAACACAACACACATTAAACAAGAGATTACAATAAAATATTACTAATTAAATTTATACATTTATACATACAAAAGCTGTACTCAAGATCAAAAAGGACCTCAGATCAGCATATGATACATCAAAATACTATAACGCTGGTTTTCAGCTAGGCCTAAACTATTTCAGGTGGATCAATTCGTATGGTAAACTTGAAGTCCTATCACTGATATCTTTGCTGCTTTGCTAGTTAGTTGGATATTATAATTGTGATTGCCATACACCAGGAGTAACATATGCTATAGTGTGGCAGGATAGGTTTTTATTATATGATCCAGTAATACCAGATATTTTTTGATCTACCTTTTTTATAGATAGTGTTTGCCCATAATATCACTTGATGTTATGTGGCTCAAAATAGTAACACACTAAGCCTAGTGGAGGGCTGGCTCTCAAGTACAGCTGCCAGAAAATACCGATAGGTGATAGATTTTCAACTTGATGGTGGTAGCTTGCCAGGCGGGCAGTAGAAAAAGCCCTACCACAATGCTATGGTTTTATCATGTTTTCCTTCACCAAAACCTCAAGCACATTTCAAGGTGACCAATTCACAATGATGGACACGATGCCCATACACTATGTACACTGTCACAACCACTATGTACATGGTGGTAAACCCGTAGTTTTTTGCGTTTCATGTTTAACCAGTTATATATCCAACTGCCGAGAAGCTAGCAGGCCGGCATGACAGTGACGACTGTCAGTGGATTGTGGATCTCTCGGTGGTCGCCGTAATTCGTTTGATGGTTAAAATGAGAGCGTACAATCCAAATGGCAAACCTTAATGTTCATCAAATCGGGACTGCCGAGTCGAGCCGAACCGTATCGAAAAATTCTCATTTACACGGAAATTACGTTTTGTTGTCCTGTACAACTTAGCGAAAGCACACCAAATGTTTTGGCTCTAATTAACACAGTTCCATAGAAAAATTTTTATGGCAGGATAATATGATTCGATTGTTGTGTAGCTTACGCACGGCTTGTTAAACTTTGGGATATTAATGCGTTTAGTGGGCGACTCGTAAATGGATCACCATCTTTATATGTAGAAGAGAATCGAGTTGTTTTATGAACTTGGTTTTTTATATATTATATCATATAGTTTATGATGTATCTGCTAATCTACAGATATTGTGTATAGAGGTACATACAGTACACAATTTTTTTTTATTACTCTGAGGTGGCAATTATTCTTGGAGAATAAAACTTTTTTTATGTTTTTTTTTTTGTAAAGTGGTGAAGTGGCCCATGATGGGAACACGCTTAACCTAGTGCGAAAACTGTCTCTCAAGATCAGCTGCCGGAACACACCTATAGGTGCTCGGCGATGAATTTTCTACTTGAGCATTGGAAAATGCCCTACCACCATGCCATGGTTGTATGACAAAGTTTTTATTTACCGAAAGATCAAGTTCATCGCAGAGATTCGAACTCGCGTCGATCGACGCGCGATCTCTGAACACGCTATCACAGCGTCATCATTTAAAATCAAAATAGATTTAAACAGTTTAGCTCCTAACGATTCGTAAAACAGTCCAGTCATCGAAAAGACACGGCAAGAAACTCGATAAGGTTTATTATTGTGTTTTTTAATGGAATAATATTTACAGTCAATATTCATAATAATTGAGTGGGTGTACAGAAAAGGACTCATTC
The DNA here is from genome assembly GCA_033032175.1 of Saturnia japonica. NCBI lineage: Eukaryota > Metazoa > Arthropoda > Insecta > Lepidoptera > Saturniidae > Saturnia > Saturnia japonica. The sequence goes on from CM065325.1 coordinate 14,753,266, forward strand.
TCAGACATCACATTGCTTCAAGATATTCATTTTCAATGTATAAAAAAAGTTTGTGGGTGCTTCAGCACGACTGGAGTTTACTGCTTAAGTACGATTGACTGACTGACCGTCCGACCGTCCTACCGACTGATTTATTCATTGATAAAGTGGTTAAAGATTTATCTAAAAGCAAAATGATGTATATATACGTTTACATGATTTCAAAGTGAAAGCTGCGCAAGGTACGTTGCGCTGAAAAACGTAACGCTTTTTATAATTATCACTCCTCATAAAATTTCCTTATATGAGAACCGTTTCTTGAGGAGTAAACTCCAAAAATATATTTCAATTAATTGATTACAGGGCAGCAAGGATAACATGAGCATCGTATTGGTGGTGTTCCCAGCAGCTCCGAAACCGAATCCTGAGGCGCAGAAGGCGGACCGTGAGCTCGACGAGACCCTGAGGCAGAGGCTGACAGGTTGCTATCATTCTCTACTGCATGCCTGCACACATAAACCTAGAGAGAGACAGACAGACGGCAGTAACGTCTCTTTTAACTTAGCCGATCGTAGGGAGTCCCGTCAATTGACGCAAGGAGATAGTGTTTAGGAATTTGTGATTTTTTGGGGCCTTATAAAAAACAATTGTTATCCTCACATGCGCTAACTGTTCCCCTATATTTCGGGTACAATGTTATAAAAGGTACATTAAAAAAATTTAAATACCCCCGACACAAATTACCCATTTATTTATCGAGACCATTCTAATGAGCCCAAATACAATACCTCTAGTGTTAGTTGATGAGGAGTTGGGCAGATTCCAGCTGTCGCTTCCGCATCAAGTTAAGGTTCTTCAAATATTGAAATAACAGAATATCAAATTTCGTCTCGATCAGATGTGTGGAAGATGCTCACACCCTTTCATCAAGTATAATAGAGCTGATAATCTTCAAACAAGTGAAAAGATTTTCTTGAATCACAGCTAAGAACACTCTCGATCAGGTCACCTTTCAAACAAAAAATAAATAAAAGTTACACATGATGAACTTATAACACCACTCTGTTTGTGTTGGGGGTTAAAAATGAACATAAATTTTAGAATTCTAACTTGTTAACAAGAACAAGCTTATTTATATCTTGAGAAGGACCATGCTGGATACTTGAAGGATGCAGTATTTATATTTTCTCATTTGGTTCCACTAATAATAAAAGTAAGGATTCTTATAACCCAATCATTCCTGAAATATGCCCGAATTTTTCATACTATCGTCTTTTTAAATTGGCTGTTACTAAACTACTGGTTTGGTTTTAAAAAGGTCAATTAAAACTTTATCTAATTAAATTTGTTAATCAAACATCACATATCAAAGTTTTAGATCTATTTATGAATTTATTTTTAGATCTAGAAATCTAAATGTCAATTTATCTATGTTTTTTTTCCTAGATTGTTCTAATAAATAATTCATAATAACATCGCGAAGGAGGTTAAGGGAATTAAGTCACGAAAATATATATTTTTGAATTTTATGCCAAAAGTGGTGCAAACGGGCATACAATCTTCCTGATGGTAAATGGTTACCGTCGTCTATTTACAACTGCAACACTAGAGGTATAACTGTTGTGTTGCCGATCGTGCAGAGCGTAATTCAGTCTCGTTTTGAAGAGCCCCATGTCACATAGCCTTGCGAGAAAACCGTGCTCCCATCCATAATTCTCTCAAAATTCTATTGCTAAATAGTATTAGCCCCTTTTTACTATAGTTCAGGTTCAAAATGAAAGGAATATGACAAGTGAAGACGACATTTAAAAAAAGACATTTTATGTGGCTAGTTTCCCTTGACCTCTATGGTGACGATATTAATAGTAATAGTTTAAAAATTTAAAGTGCAATAATATATTTTTATTTTGGGATAAATTTTTTCTCCGTAGGTTAATAATATCACTTCCGTTACGTAAAAATATAAAAAAAAATTGTTACATTTGTCTGATACATCAGTTAAATGCTTTCTAACGTCGAAATTCATTCATTGGCATTATAAATGTGGTGGGTATGTAGAAAAATATATAAGGCAGCGGTTCCCAAACTGTACTCCGCAGCACTCTGCTCCAGAAAATAAGTCGTTTCGGTATCCGAAGAATAGAAAGCGGGAGCTGGAAAACACTGAAAACTCGGATCTGTTTTGGAAATTTGTTTATAATTATTGTTATATAATCAAATATTAATAATTCGCATTTTATTTATGAATATAATATTAACAAATAAAATACTTATAATTAAAAAAGTTCACGCACTTTGATGTAAAACTTCTTTGAGATTGTAGCAGAAATTACGTTTATACAAAAATAAAAAAAATTGTCTTATCAGAGTTCAGAGATAAATACATAATTTTTGATAATATGTTTTAAGTCATATTTACACTATGCGTTAAAAATAAATTAGCTTTAATTTCTCTTTAAACCAAAATAATTTATTTCCGTCCGAAAGAAAACTGAGCTGCATTTAAGTAGCGCCTGAAGATATTTTCATTCAAAAATTCTAATATTCTGTACTTAAGTAAACCCTCTGTTTCAAAAGATGTCCATTTCTGTGCCTGATTACATAGTGTAAACTCTTTATAACGAAACTCAAGGGACTGAGCATTTTTTGTCGTTATAGAGATTTATCGTTATATGGAGTGAACAAAAAAACAACCCAATTTACAAGAATTTTCGCCTCGTCAACACTAATCGCTTTCCGTTTACTGGCCATGTTAACAGTTTCAAAGTAGGTTTACGATTGATAATTCGATAGGTACCCAGTATGCTTGCTCGAAGACCATCACTTCCGAGAAAACAATGCGTCATACTGCACGTGTTCAAGGCAATTAAGGATAACAAAAGCTAGACCGACCTCGATGTTACCAAGCTTCAAAATCTTTTGTTACCTGATAATAAACAATAATACCGATAATAAATATTTACTGTCCAAAAATATGAACACATTTCTTCGTAATAGAGAATGGTGTATCGCTATAAAGAGTGTTTCAATATGTGGGTTTTAACGCAAACCAACCAAGTTGGGCTCACTTCAATGTTATAGGGAGTTTATCGTTATAAAGGATAACGTTATAAAGAGTTTACACTGTATTTTATATAGGGCGCCGCGCGTTGACAAAATACTAACTGCAGCGAACTATAACAGTTTGGGAACCCCTGTATTGTAATCAATAAAAAAGAAACAATTATTTTACATCAATAAGGAATTATTTTTAGTAATTGATAAAGTTTTAAAACTATTTATAAATTTAACTGATTATAAATTCCACAAAAAAAAAAAAAAAAAAAAAAACTTTATTTACGAATCGTGCAATATTTACAAATGATGACTTTACGATTTTGTAATAGATGGAGCAAGAAGCGTGATGTGATAATTGATAATCGAAAGACCAAAGTACAAGGTTACTTTTACTGATGAATTAACTGTACAAAAAAATAAACATTGTTTGATAACATTGAAGATCATTGAATACAGTGCCACCTCTATTTTGCCGTATCATTGTTTCCATTTTAATTATCTTCCCCCATTTCTCATTGACATAGCGAAATATACCGGTAATAAGAAACGCGGTCAATTATTTGTTAAATATTTTACTTAAAATTATCAATATATAGTTGTGATACACCAAAAAGTTAACACACTTGACATTGGCGAAATTAACTACACAGGCAAAAGTTATATATTAAAAAAAACATAACTGTGTTTACTAAGACTACTAAGGTGATATGATTCAATTATTTATAATAAGCTATACTCAGCATATCTTAAATATAATAATTACCAACTAAAAAGGAATTGCTATTTTCAAAAAGGTTTATTTGGTGTTTTATGGACGGTGTTAGGAATTTGTATTTTTGGTAATTAATATATTTCATTAGGTTTTGGAGTAAAAAATAATATTTAAATAGGGCAGAAGTATCAAAAATAAATGTAAAGATTGTACATATGAATAAATTTTACCCAAGTATCATGATATTAAATTGAATTTTGAACTTAATATTAGTCAATATATATTACACTTGTCTATATAATATTCAAGGATTTTTACAATAATTATTGTATTTTTATTATACAAATATAAATTGCTTCAAAACACAAATTCTATCAATTGAAGGTGAGATGTTGCCTCCAGTATTAAAGTATGTGCGTAAATGTATTACTTATCCAATGAATACTTATTGGGTATCTACGGCGACGCTTTATAGTTAGACTAGCGGTGCTCCGCGGCTTTGCACGTCTTTATCACGCTCCCGTAATTTTACTTTTAATAATATTTACAATTCATATACTAAAATCGGTCCAACCATTTTGACGGGTCTTTCACCGGCAGATAGCTAATGTTATAAGGAGTAACATAGGCCACTTTTAATCTTAAAAATGAACTAGGGTTTCGCGCAAATAAAATTAATTAAAAAAAAACTACGATTTTTGATATAAAAATTAATGTATTTCAGAATTGTAGATCTTAAAAATACAAATAAGTCTAAGAGAGTATATGTCTATCTTATAAGAATCATTCACAATAAGCATTTTTGTCTTTAATATAAACGGGAGCGGGGCCAGCATGTTTTGCGCGCGTGCCTGATCGATGGCATTCTATAGCGAGTGCAGCTGCAGCAACAAATAGTATTTATAGTACAAAAAATAATCCAGTTTGAAGACATATTTTAATATTCATAAAGTGTCTTCTCTTCGTAAAGGCCGAATATGAAGTACAAATCCAATAGAAGCCAATATTCCGTGGTCACTCATTTCCAACAAGATCTTATCATTCAACGGCCTGTTCTCATTTGCTCTGGATAACATGAAATAAGAAGGTGCCTCTTAATCTTACTAACCCCAGTTGCTGTAAAGGCACCAATAAGTGCGAAAATTGAAGCGATGCCTTAGACGTAGCTCGCGAGGACGCGTTACCACCACACCATACTACAATGAGCTTTCGGATAAGAAAATATGGATTTATGAACTGACGTTTTTTTAATACCATTGTTATCACTAGCGCGTTACCCATCTTGAACCCCTTACCTCAAAGAGCTCTGGAAGTTCTACTCACCGCAGTAACACGAGACTAGGTTAATGGGCTGCGATCGTCTGTAGCGTAGAGGAATTCCACCAGCCGGACTTACAAGTAAAGAGAAATCGTCAAAGAAATTTCTATTTGCTCTGGCTCTTTTAACTTAAGGTTGTAGGACATTTCTTACGGCTTATCAAGCTGACTTGAAGTTTAAGTTGAAAGTCTGTCGCTAGGCTCCTATGAGTGTGTTCTAGCAAAACTGCATTTGAAAACCTGTCTCATTCTACAGTTTTTAGCTTTTTATTATCCTCAACACAACATCAGAAGAAATTGTCTTTAATTGTTAACCCATATACAAACCTATAATAGTACATTATTGCAAAGGCCGTGAAATAGGCAATTGCCATTTCCGTAGAGGCATATATAGTGCTTTTCTCAAACATGCTTGGAAATATTGTCATTATTTTCGAAAAAAGAACACGCGAAGTATCGAGCGTTTTTTGAATTTGGAGTTGGGTTTTTAAATACTCTTTGATTGGTCCTTCTTTTATCATTCTTGGCATGTCCGTAAATTCAACACTTCGCGTGTTCTTATTTCGAAAACAATGACAATATTTCCATGCATGTTTGAGAAAAATTAATTATTTTCTAACTATTGTTTTCTACATGGTCTATTAATTTCCAATTTGTAACTAAATTTTGCTAGCGATTCTTCTTAATCAGTGACAGAATTCGTCGTGATTTTTAATGACACGTAACATAGATTTTGCAATATAGCAAGTACACTAAACAGAGGTCGATAATTACAAATTAGTATTGTATACATTTTTACATCGATTAACTTGCCATAGCGGTTGCTTCCATGTTATTATGATCGTGTGGCACGCTTAGAATTTTAATAGGCTATTATTTATAACTCAATCTAATAAAGTTGTAGGGTGACTTCACGAAATGCGCAATCCGTTTTAATTGTTTCAACTCTTGTTTGATCATTAATAGTTTTGCAGGATTGACTAAACTTATGCTTGTCAACATTGATGATTGATTTTTTGGATTTTGTACTGATCGATTTCGTCCAACGGTTGAAATGATTTATCAGCTTCAGTATACAATATTTTAGTTTTAAAGTATAAATACAGATTTCGAGTATTTCGGATTTGTATAACGGAGAGTTCAAAATCGGTTTGACAAAGATAAAAAGCTAACTCGGATTTCGCGTGATGTTATTATAAATTTCATCTTTACTATCGATTTCAACACTTTGTTGCAAGTTATTACTAATTCTATCTTTTGTTTTCTTTCATTATTATAGTTTAAAGTTACAGTACATTTCTACAGTTATAACGTTTGACAGACCTTAGTTCGTGCATAGCAAAATATGATGATGCCCGTTAAATAAATATTAAATCGTCTATCATATGCGCTTACACATTCATGTCGAATACTAATGGGTCCTACGTATTTTAGCATAAAATTACAGTGGTAATGTTTACGATAGACAATTTTTGTGTTTCTTTAAAATTAGAGACAATGTGTTCAAGTTTGCAATTGCGTCTGGTAGAAGTGATTCATCTCATTGGGTATTAACTTAGTCCACACAGTAGGTACCTATACAACGAGATCGGCCACGTCGCTGGGATCCAAATCTCCTTAATTCCGATGCAATTTACTTTTTAACATAATGTTCTTTCAAACACATTGGTTTACGTGCTAATCTCTACTGTTCGGTACCGCTGTAAGAGTCGAAAATTGCAAAGCTAATTTATAATATCTCTTTTTAACCGATCAACTTTCATTCAAATGTATTTATTCCTTAATTTGTTTGTCTTACTTTAATAATTTACTAGTGGTCGTCCAATGATGGAAATTCGACCAGCTACTTTTTAATCATAGATTATTTTCTGTTTGACATTTGCAGTATGAACCTAAACAATGAGTATTATATCAGTTCCCTGTCACTTTTCATTGAGTGACAATGTCAATATTTTGGGGGAGGGGGTCTAAGTTCAATGGCCCTGGTTGGGATAGGATTCGCAGTATTAATTTAATATATTAGTAGCAGATAATATAGATACATTTTAGCTTTCTGCATTCCTTCTCCATATAAACTTTAACCATGCCAAATCTCACAGACTTCCGTGCACGCAATACACTTAAAAAGGAGTCCGAAGTTTTCTTCTCACGTATTAATATAATGATGATGATTTAGGAGCGTTGGATAAGTGGTACTATCCAATTAAATAGTTTTTGCAGAAATACCAATATTTTTCGAAATAACTTTAAGTTTTGATGATTGTATTTTATTCGTGTATTTCTGTTGTACCTTTTTATGTTATACTGTTTAATTCTTATGTATATAAAATATGCTGCCTTTCATGGTGGCAGCTTGGCTATGATTTTCACGAAAGACATAATATTTCTTAACTCTTATACGGTTCATGATCACACCAAATACATATTCGGATGTAGTCATACATACAAATACGGGATGAGTGAATTCTTTACAATAAATGAATCCTAATCATATAAATATAAGACACAATAATAAACGGTGTCAGTATGTTATCGTATTTACTGAGTCATGCTGGAGTGAATATTGATAAACTATCGGCAGATAAGTGGCTATTAACGATAGGTAATAATTTTGTGCGATACATCTAGGTAACACGGTCTACATGGACGGTTTTAAGTGAGGAGCTTAATTAACATATGTGTTATAAAGTTAATGTTTACGTTTACATTACCACACAGCGACTTTAACATTTAAACGTGTTAATCATCTATAATAACCCCTAGCTTTCGGTGAACGAAAACATCGTGATGAAACTATAACGTGATAGTGGTCTTCTAGTTGTTACATTGTTAAGATGCTCCCTTAAGTTGAAAATCTGTCTACAATTACTTAACGGTATGTTCCGACGGTAGATCTTGAAAGTTGAGAGTCGGTATCTTTTTTAGTCGTACTGTGTTGTAATTTTTGAGTACCTCGTCATGTGTGATACATGTGAGAATTGCTGTCAAAAGTAGCCTTAGATCAAACAAAAACCAGTGCAGAGGTCACCTGTTTAAACGATAGTACTAGAACTTTCTTCTGTAATATAGACGTCTCGAAGGATGTGGTTGGTAAGACGCATTAATGTACATAAGGCGTTCCAATTCAATTGACGCTCATGTTTATCTGACCTCGGATATAAGGCTGTCGTTCTGTTTTAGATTGGTTATAGATGGCCGTGGGCTATAGTATTCATTTAATGTCGGGTGGATTACGTATCCGATTGCTACTTATGATACCTTTATGATTAAAAGCAAACATTGTTTTTACTGTAGTATGAAGAGCATGTCGTATTATTTATTGGCTTTGAAATATTGTTTCGGAGTCTTTTTTAAAATCTATCCCATATCTACCTATTGTTAAATATAGATAGATCTCTTTTCCTTACGCAGTCCCTCAAGATTTTGCGAACCCCTCATTAAAATTTTCGTTCGGGTTGGTGGTCCATTTGGTAATTGTCTTCATCTTAGGACCACCATTCCGAAGTTGATTTGGTCCATTATCGCTATTCTTCGTTTACGAAGCGTACCACTAATTTTCTTAGCAGTTCTAAGTACGGTATCATTTAATTTTTATTTCTCTTAAATTTCCATCGTTTATTCCGATTCAATAATTCACTGTTATTTTTAGCCATTTAGTGGTTTATAATTATTTCTATTTAAGCATTTACAAGTCCCAAATAGTCACACATACGTGACAAATGTAAAATTTATGGTTTTTTTTTGTAATTCTGGTTTTTATAATGAAAGAGTTATCGCGACTATTTGGGGCTTTTCCATGTGTGTAACACGATTAGGTTAATTCAGATGACGAGTTAATATAAACTTTATCTCGATTCTATTAGTAAATACGTTATTTCAGCAGTAATGTATAGTTCTATGTTCATACCCGTATTGCCTTTGTTATCGATCTTTTAAGACAGCGTTCAACCATCGGTTCAATATTACCTGACAGTTAGGAATCACCTCCACGAGCGAGTGTATCGCATCGAGTCCGTCATGCTATCGTCCGGCTATTTCCACGAGTCGATTATTCTTCCAGATTCTTCGCGACTTGTGACCGCAACAACTCGTCGCGAGTCGTGACTAGTTGACGCGTGTCCAATCGTTTTGTAACGAGTGCGCTGCGAGTCGTTGACGTTTTCCTCGTCAATGTCACTTGTGGCATCGCCGTGTGGAGACCGGTTCATAGAGTTATTATAGAAAGAAGTGGTAGGACGATAATCTCGTTCGTGGAGGTGGCGCCTTAGTGATGCTCTCGTAATTAATGGTAATATAATACACTTGTGGATTGCCTCTCAAGTATGGCTGAGGAAATACCGATAAATGACGTCAGATTCTTAACTTTTCCTGATAATATTTTTAGAATTTTTTGACGGTCTGGAAAGTATAGATTTGTTAAGGCTTTATCGTGTTTGTTATTTTATTTTTCAATGTTAATATTGTTACGTATTTTATAGAGGGTTTTTTAATAGTTTTTATTTATAGTTGCTTGTTAAAAATATGTTTTTAGTTTAAGATGTTTTTAAGTGTAGATGCATTACCCACGCTCTATATTGGCAATAAAAAAGGCAGGCAATTGCCTGACATTCTCTTAGTCACTTATTATCCAGTGTCATGGTTGCACGTCTTTACAATTCAAAATATATATTCATTTCGTTGTAAAAATAAAAATAACGAAAGATGTCTTTCATATTATTTCCTTTTTTAAGTATTATATAACGGAAAGCGTTATTGATAGTTTGTATGTATAGTTTAATAACGGTGTTTTTAGTGCAATTATGTTGGATTATGACGCTTCTCTAAATAAAATGTCATTGTTTTTAGTAAAGAATAATATTATTCGTTCATCTTTGATGTCATTTGGCTTGTAGTGCGGAATATAAAAGTAATTTTATTAGTGTTCGAAACTATTGACAATATTTACTTTTGGTTTCTGTTTTTTTTTTTGGCTCAGCTTTATAATCGCTAACTTCCAGTTCAGACTCCAATAATTTTTTTACAGTTAGACCACTCTGTAATTAGGCCAAATATACATTTTCACACTGCGGAAATAGTTTTTGTGAAATTGAATTTTTGAAATCGCATTTGACAATACAAAAGTCACTTGTAAATAATTGTCATAAAGTTCCTTTTTGAATGACAGGTAAAATTTTTCGGAGATCGTATTTTTTTCTATACCGTTTTTTGTTAGTTTTTGCATGATTATTGTGTTATTTACGTCAAATACGACCAAACTTTACATCCGTTTTTTTTATGGAGTGAGATGTTTTCGGTTTTTCGTTGTGATGTTAAAATTTATTAGGTTAGGTCTGAACTATGTTAATAACGCTAGAAACAAATAATTATTCATTGAAAGTTCATATACAATTCCTAGGTAGACATAACCTCAAAATAGAAAAATATTTATTTCTCAAAAACTATTTGTTTCCGAACTTTTTTCTTCACAGGGGGATTAACACTAACCCTCCACTCCATTTTCTTTTTTAACGTGGGGAAATCCTTCTTCGTATCCGCCTCCCGAGCTGGGAAACTCGAGAGGGGTATGTCGGACTCTTACCGACTAAAACCCCACGGTGTTCTCCACACACCTATTTGGCCGGGTAAGCGTTGTGGTTTGTGGTAGCACGATCGTATTCGGATACATTGCGAATACCGCACATGTAGTTAAAAATTTGTCATAATGAATATCCACTACGCCTCGTCGCGTTTTAGAATCTGCAAGCAAGCAGTAGGAATATAGGTCGCTATGACGGTGGCGATTGTCGAGTGATTCTCATCACCGGTAGTTATCACGGTTCATTATACTTATCATCCGATTTTTTTTTACTTTAAGTACGAACATAACTAAAATCTTGTTCTTGTTGCCCCTATACCCTTACCAAATAGGGTCAGCAAAACATGGTTTCCTCTTCCACTCTTCGCTCTCCTTTATCGATGTAACCTCAGTATTCATGACTTAACACCACCACACACATATCTTTCTTCACACAAACCATCCATACCCTACCACCTTTACTACACACTTAGTATATGAGTCGTCTACACAATTAATAAAATTTAAGTGTCTATGTGTAAAGTCAAAATAACAGCTTTTTACTTAATGCATATAAAAGTATAAACGATACATATAACTAAACACTATTTTTAAATTTTTTGTCTGTCTGTCTGTTTGTTTCGGGTAATCTCCGAAACGGTTGGACCGATTTTAACGGGACATTCACTGGTAGATAGCTGATTTTATAGGAAGTAAGTTAGGCTACTTTTATTTTAGAGAAGGAATTAGGGTTACGCACAAATAAAAAAAAAAACTGGTCGTGGTAAATCAATTCGGGCGCTTAAATGGCTTACGCTGAGTAAACCATAAGAGATATAGCAAATTAATGTACTAAATAATTGTAGACATTAAAAAGACCTACAAAAAAGTCAGCGAGAGTATATGTCTATCTTTTAAGGAACACTCGCAATAAGCATTTTTGTCTTTAAAATAGCCGGGAGCGGAGGTGCAAGATTAGCGAGGGCATTCTGTAGTCCACGTGAGCGAAGCCGCGGGCACAGCTAGTATGAAATAAAAAGGTCTGACTGATATTTGGGAAACTAAAAAAATCTAATAAATTCCAATTGTATCCATGGGCATATATGGTTAATATCTTTCTATTTGTTAAGGGTAAAGCTAGGAGCAGTATTTTCGCTATGGATACAACTTTATTACTTTTTTTTAAATTTCCTAATTATAGATCTTAATTTTTTTAACCTACTTAAAAAAGAACAACGGAGGTTACTTTATTCGAATGTACTTTTTTTGTTGGATAGGGGATACTTCAAGGTTGATCCCATTGTAATTTAATTGGCACTGGACCTTAATCTTCAAAGATACTCCAGGGAACTCCTCAAAATCATTGAAGTTTTTCTTTTTTATTTCTCAATTTATATGACTGCCATTCCTCCTTATATTATTATATATTATTACTCTTCATTATACATAACTAAAATACCAAGTAATAAATTGGTAAGAAAATGCATCGTTATTATTAATTTTAGATGATCAGCGAAAATGCCTAAAAAACTTACTAAACATAATATCGTATTTCCTAAAATATTAAATTTTGAGTCGTCATTTGTGATGTAAACTATCTCATTTTAAATGCATTTCATTATATATTTTACACTTATATTTCTAACTTCAATATAGCCTTTCCGTTTTTATATTCTGCAATGAAAGTTTCTAAAGCCCCGTACACACAATAGTATGCTCAAGCGAATGAGCAGCTCAGTGAAGTGTGCCGCTCAGTGCTGACGTTTGAATCTAATGTGCTACATCTGACCAAGATGTACGACCAGCATTTCCGTACTAAGCGTGAATAATACGTTGATAAAGTCTTTTATGCAAACTTTTCAAGTCGGCCATTTTGGAGCTTACACTTGTACGGTAAGTCCTACTAAAAAAAATTACAAGTGCGGTGTATCAAAAATAACTAAGCCTATATCGGCTTACTCAATTATTTACCATGTAAATTAGGTAACTCAGATGACAATTTTGAATAATTTTGACATTTGATGTAAGTCGACTTGTCAGTGTATTCACATTTGTTACGGATTTAACAAACAAATAAATTATTAAGTTTGCCACTGACTTATCAGTCCGGTACTCGTCCAGCACCTGCTCCTCGCTCGACGTTCACTCGTTGTCGACTGCTAAAAGCCGCGGTGTCTACTACTCAACGAATTGTTGTGTAGTTAGTGAGCGATTTTCACCGGGGTGTACGAGATGTCGCGCAGCCGCGCCGCGCCAACGACACATTGTCCGCGAGTTGACAACTCGCGGTCTGCTCGCGGTCCGCATATGGACTGCTTGCGTGCGAGTCGATACTTTGACGTAAAGAAGTTAACAAGTGATTGCTTATACAGTGTAAACTCTTTATAACGAAACTAAAGGGACTGAGCATTTTTTGTCGTTATAGAGAGTTATCGTTATATGGAGTGAACAAAAAAACAACCAAATTAACAAGAATTTTTAATATGTATGTCTTAGATAATAAATGCTTATAAATTATTGTTTACACATATAGTCTGATAACTTTGTCTGAGGTTTTTGCTATGCCAGTACTTGTTTTGTATTATTTAATGTATTCTATTCATATCTTCTTCTATCAAACTTTTTCGTCATCACTAATCGCTTTCCGTTTACTGGCCATGTTAACAGTTTCAAAGTAGGTTTACGACTGATAATACGATAGGTACCCAGTATGCTTGGTCGAAGACCATCACTTCCGAGAAAACAATGCGTCATACTGCACGTGTTCAAGGCAATTAAGTATAACAAAAGCTAGACCGACCTCGGGTGTTTCGGAGCTTCAAAGTCTTTTGTTACCTGATAACATAACATAAACAATAATACCGATAATAAATATTTACTGTCTAAAAATATGAACACATTTCTTCGTAATAGAGAATGGCGTATCGCTATAAAGAGTGTTTCAATATGTGGGTTTTAACGCAAACCAACCAGATTGGCTCACTTCAACGTTATAGGGAGTTTATCGTTATAAAGGATAACGTTATAAAGAGTTTACACTGTATATGGAACTCCATACAAAGAAATCTCAACCGCACAGGGCGATGCTGTTCTGGTCGGGTGCTCAGTTGATAGGTGAGTGACCAAAACTCACGTGTATTTCCACACTATACTATATTCGTTTAATTACCTTCATAATTTCTATACATATACTTAATTAACCATAATCGTGTGTGTACAAGGCTTTATGCGTCGATGATACCGTAATATACATTAGAAACTTGTTATTATATTATACAAATTAGGTATATCGTTAACTTTTGTTTTTTCTTCGTTCAAGAAATGTTTTGTTTTTAATTGGATTAAAAAACGGTCTGTCTGATCTATATTAACCGTATTTTGCATAAAAGTAAAGAGTAATTACATTTTTTGTCTTAAGTTTTTTTTTATTACTAGCAGGTACCCGCGACTTCGTCTGCGTATTATTGGATATACGCAGATAGATCTCGGAACACGACAAAACAAAAGAAAATCATACATGGGTTTGTCACTGTTTGTTGGTATTGTCATTATATGCCAGTATGAATCCAAACACATTAACCGCCCCAATAAAACTTACAAACATACAAACTTTACATTTATTATATTTGTAGGATAACACTGGTTAAACTATGACTTTTACCGGGATAAAAAGTACCCTATGTGTTATTCCACGTCATAGACTATCTGCCTGCCAAATTTCATTCAAATCCGTTAAGCCGTTTTTGCGTGATTGAGTAACAAACATCGAAACATACACACTTTCACATTTATTATATTAAATAGGATTAACTTCAGCTGAATCCATTGAATATTTAATCTACGTAGATATGAAACAGATTAAAGGAATACAAAGCAAGCACTATGTAGTTAACGTATGTAAGTACACTTTGTGAAATATCTAAATATTGTGATATATTATTATCTTTAAATATTTGAAAAAAATCTCTATAAATAACTAATTGTGTATTTTATATTTGTCATTCGTGTTTGTTATATTAATTAAAGTGTTTTAAAAAACTCTAAAATATTAGTTTCACTGTTTTAGTGCTGACCCTTAATTTGGTTAGGGTTTTTTTTTCAAAAGTACATTTTTTATAATTAATTGGTCATTTTTGAAGCTATGAAATGAATTCGCGCGTGTATTGCGTCTATCGCGATCTTAACAGCTACAGTGAATATTGTTCGTAATAATAGTTGCGAAGCCTTGTTTGTTCGTAATCTTGTTTAACCTGACTCTTATCGATTTTATTCAAGATATATTTATTTACGTAAAGTTTACGAATGTCTTATTTAAATGGAACTTTGCGATATGTTGATTACAAACGGTAGATTCGAACTGTCACTTTCCACAGTTTCCTGATGACCTCGGCGCGATATCAGTTTCCCAGCAAACATCTCGTTTACGGCCGCCAACGAAGCATTAGATGTACGACATGTCGCACCATCTCGTTGAAACCACGTCGCACGATTATAGGCTTCAAATTGTTGCAGTTGCGGAAAGAAAAAATCCCTTAACATGGCTATGTATCGGTCGGAATTTACAGTGACAGATTGCCTTTGTTGATTTTCAAAGAAATAGGGTCCGATAATTCCGTGTGCTAATATGGCCGCCCAAACGGTTACTTTCGGCGAATGCAGAGGCTTTTGATGTTTTGCACGTGGGTTCTCTGCAGCCCTGTAACGACAGTTCTGTTTATTGACATGCCCATTTAAGTGAAATTGGGCTTCGTCGGAGAACAGAATATTGTTAAAACTCTGCAAGCGTTCCAACATTGTTTCAAGAAAAGCTCGTCGTAAAATTGGGTCATTGGGTAGTAATTCCTGCACATGTTGAATTTTATACGGGTGCAAATTCAAATCTTTTAACAAAATGCAACGCAAAGAGGTTCTGAATACCACAAGTTCAGCAGATCGCTTGCGAGTCGATAGACCAGGATTACGTTGAACTGAAGCTCTAACTTGTTCAATTGTGTCTTCCGTTTGAGAGTCGAATCAGTATCTTCGAACTTTCTGACCCACGATCGAATCACACTTTCCTTCGTACTCTGATTTACGTCATGTAATCCAAACTCACGCCGAAATAAACGTCGAACAATAGCGCACGAATCGCCATTTTTTTATAGTAATGTTTAACGCAGAATGCACGCTGCGCTCCGTTGAAGCGATCCATCGCGACTAAATTTCCGAAAACCGAGCTTCTCATCCCCACCACCCGTGCAGCCCCCGCTCATAAGGTTCAAATGCAAGAATGTTTTTAAAATCGTACGCCTTTCTGGCCCACCCTGTATATTTTCCGTGGGAAAGCCAAATGAATAATTTAATTTTTTCAGATTTGTATTACTTTAGGCATTTTATCAATAGACCAGTAATATACAATAATTAACTTTAATATTTTAAAAATACTGTCAACTCACGGATTGTAAAATTAAGGAGAGAAACACAGCGTAACAAAATAACTATGTGTAACAAAAAAAAAAAAACATTTGCTTTTGAAAAGGTTAGCAACCCTATGATGCACTCGATGAATAGCGATCAATAGAGGCTTAAATCTAGGTTATCCCACCCGGGGCTTTATCCGACTTATTAGAAACGATCCCGGTATGATCAGAATTAGTTCATATGTACACCTTTACGATCACAGCAATGATATTAATGAACTGCGTATTAGATTGAAGAATCACTCCGATTGCGTGTTTAAACGAAGTAATTTTAATACAAAACAATTTTTCACAAACAAGAAAAGCAAGTTCAATGATTTTGAGGAGTTACCTTGTGTATCTTCGAAGTCGAAGGTCCAATGCCAATGAAATTAAAATGGGACCACCCTTGAGGTACCCCCTTTCCAATGAAAACAGAGTCATCCAAATCAGTACATAAAACAAAGAAGTTATGTCACAAAAAAAATTACGATCGTACTGAGAAGCCCTCCTCCTCTGAAGTCGGTTAAAAAATTATAGAATTTTGCAATCCTTAAATAAGTTCAAGTTTTATAGTGTCTTCTTTAGTATTTAGTAACAGATAATATTTTCCTGAATCGTTTTCTCTAACTTTATGAATTACAACGTAAGTTTTTTCGACGAGATATTAGTCTATCTCGTACTTAAAGGTTTTTTTTGTTCGACTTCAAAAAAAGGGGGAGGTTCTAAATTCGAATGTTTTTACTTTTCTGAATGTTCAGCCGTGACTTCTTTGTTTATTAATCGACTAGCTGTGCTCCATGGCTTCGCTCACGTGGACTACAGAATGCCCGCGCGAATCTTGCTCCCCAGCTCCCGGCTATTTTAAAGACAAAAATGCTTATTGTGGGTGTTCCTTAGAAGATACACGTATGCTCTCTTTGACTTTTTTGTAGGTCTTTTTAATGCCTACAACCATATAGTACATTAGTTTACTATATCTCTTATGGTTTACTCAGCGTAAGTCATTTGAGCGCCCGAATTTAATCATTTTTATTTGTGTGGAACCCTAATTCTTTATCTAAAATAAAAGTAGCCTAAGTTACTCCCTATAAAATCAGCTATCTACCAGTGAAAGTCCCGTCAAAATTGTCCAACCGTTGTGAAGATTACCCGGAACAAACAGACAGACAAAAATTTTAAAAATGGGCTTTTTGTTATAGGTATCCTATATACTTTCATATGCATTTAGTAAAAACTGTTATTTTGACATTACAAACAGACACTTCAATTTTGTTAATTGTATAGAAGATTAAAGGAATACAAAGCAAGCACTATGTAGTTAACGTATGTAAGTACACTTTGTGAAATATCTAAATATTGTGATATATTATTATCTTTAAATATTTGAAAAAAATCTCTATAAATAACTAATTGTGTATTTTATATTTGTCATTCGTGTTTGTTATATTAATTAAAGTGTTTTAAAAAACTCTAAAATATTAGTTTCACTGTTTTAGTGCTGACCCTTAATTTGGTTAGGGTTTTTTTTTCAAAAGTACATTTTTTATAATTAATTGGTCATTTTTGAAGCTATGAAATGAATTCGCGCGTGTATTGCGTCTATCGCGATCTTAACAGCTACAGTGAATATTGTTCGTAATAATAGTTGCGAAGCCTTGTTTGTTCGTAATCTTGTTTAACTTGACTCTTATCGATTTTATTCAAGATATATTTATTTACGTAAAGTTTACGAATGTCTTATTTAAATGGAACTTTGCGATATGTTGATTACAAACGGTAGATTCGAACTGTCACTTTAATATTTGTGTTTATAATTTCGAGTTTCATTTTCTATTAATTATTATTAGCTACTCCTTATGAGAGATCTTTGTTTTTTCTTTTCAATTGGCGTCGCAGCTGCATTCGCCAGTGTCAGCAGGATTTTTTTTCTGAAAGTTTTGTACTAAGCTATATATCGTTTTTAACCTATTGATTTTACGTTCCTATTATTATGTAAGTACAGGATGGACCAGAAAGATTTGCGAATTTAAAAAATAAAACTAAAAAAATACTAAATACAATACACATACACACACATATTTATTTCAATTAAAATAGACATCTGGGAAATTTATTTCTTAAAAATTACATCATTCACGTGTGCACCATCCCGGTGCAAACATTCCTCGAATCTGAACCTCAAATTGGTAAAAACTCGCTGACACATTGCGCGAGGAATACCTGCCATTTCTTGTGGATATTTATCTTCAACTGGTTAATCGTGGCTAGGTTATTGGAGTAGACTCTACTTTCCAGGTATCCCCACATGAAAAAGTCCGGTGGCGTTAGATCCGGACTTTTAGGCGGCCATCAGTTTCCTAATGACCTCGGCGCGATATCAGTTTCCCAGCAAACATCTCGTTTACGGCCGCCAACGAAGCATTAGATGTACGACATGTCGCACCATCTTGTTGAAACCACGTCGCACGATTATAGGCTTCAAATTGTTGCAGTTGCGGAAAGAAAAAATCCCTTAACATGGCTATGTATCGGTCGGAATTTATAGTGACAGATTGCCTTTATTGATTTTCAAAGAAATAGGGTCCGATAATTCCGTGTGCTAATATGGCCGCCCAAACGGTTACTTTCGGCGAATGCAGAGGCTTTTGATGTTTTGCACGTGGGTTCTCTGCAGCCCTGTAACGGCAATTCTGTTTATTGACATGCCCATTTAAGTGAAAATGGGCTTCGTCGGAGAACAGAATATTGTTAAAACTCTGCAAGCGTTCCAACATTGTTTCAAGAAAAGCTCGTCGTAAAATTGGGCCCCCGCTCATAAGGTTCAAATGCAAGAGTGTTTTTAAAATCGTACGCCTTTCTGGCCCACCCTGTATATTTTCCGTGGGAAAGTCAAATGAATAATTGAATTTTTTCAGATTTGTATTACTTTAGGCATTTTATCAATAGACCAGTAATATATAATAATTAATTTTAATATTTTAAAAATACTGTCAACTCACGGATTGTAAAATTAAGGAGAGAAACACAGCGTAACAAAATAACTCTGTGTAACAAAAAAAAAAAAAAACATTTGCTTTTGAAAAGGTTAGCAACCCTATGATGCACTCGATGAATAGCGATCAATAGAGGCTTAAATCTAGGTTATCCCACCCGGGGCTTTATCCGACTTATTAGAAACGATCCCGGTATGATCGGAATGAGTTCATATGTACACCTTTACGATCACAGCAATGATATTAATGAACTGCGTATTAGATTGAAGAATCACTCCGATTGCGTGTTTAAACGAAGTAATTTTAATACAAAACAATTTTTCACAAACAAGAAAAGCAAGTTCAATGATTTTGAGGAGTTACCTTGTGTATCTTCGAAGTCGAAGGTCCAATGCCAATGAAATTAAAATGGGACCACCCTTGAGGTACCCCCTTTCCAATGAAAACAGAGTCATCCAAATCAGTACATAAAACAAAGAAGTTATGTCACAAAAAAATTAACAATCGTACTGAGAAGCCCTCCTCCTCTGAAGTCGGTTAAAAAATTATAGAATTTTGCAATCCTTAAATAAGTTCAAGTTTTATAGTGTCTTCTTTAGTATTTAGTAACAGATAATATTTCCCTGAATCGTTTTCTCTAACTTTATGAATTACAACGTAAGTTTTTTCGACGAGATATTAGTCTATCTCGTACTTAAAGGTTTTTTTTGTTCGACTTCAAAAAAAGGGGGAGGTTCTAAATTCGAATGTATTTTCTTTTCTGAATGTTGAGCCGTGACTTCTTTGTTTATTAATCGACTAGCTGTGCTCCATGGCTTCGCTCACGTGGACTACAGAATGCCCGCGCGAATCTTGCTCCCCAGCTCCCGGCTATTTTAAAGACAAAAATGCTTATTGTGGGTGTTCCTTAGAAGATACACGTATGCTCTCTTTGACTTTTTTGTAGGTCTTTTTAATGCCTACAACCATATAGTACATTAGTTTACTATATCTCTTATGGTTTACTCAGCGTAAGTCATTTGAGCGCCCGAATTTAATCATTTTTATTTGTGTGGAACCCTAATTCTTTATCTAAAATAAAAGTAGCCTAAGTTACTCCCTATAAAATCAGCTATCTACCAGTGAAAGTCCCGTCAAAATTGTCCAACCGTTGTGAAGATTACCCGGAACAAACAGACAGACAAAAATTTTAAAAATGGGCTTTTTGTTATAGGTAACCTATAAACTTTCATATGCATTTAGTAAAAACTGTTATTTTGACATTACAAACAGACACTTCAATTTTGTTAATTGTATAGAAGATTAAATAAATTAATACTGCGAATCCTAACCCGACCATTGCCATTGACTTAGACCTCCCAAAATATTGACATTGTCACTCAACGAAAAGTGACAGCATATGATGTAGATAATGGAATGATAGCTATGGGAAATGCTGTTTCCTCTTATTATACCATTTCTATTTATTTATTTTCTCGATGACAGCTCCTGCGAAAACTTGAACGAGCGTTCTTTTTATATTATGTATGCATTATTTTATAAAAAATATGACGTTCACACACGTACAAGGTTATACCAAAGTCGGAGAAACTGATAGGGATGGAGCTATATCGATAAACGTAACACGATAACAGATCCGATATTTTTTTACAAAATGTATGAAACTAAACTACTGCCGGATACTTTTGTACAAATTTATTAACTAATATTATATTTCATTACAAGATGTTACAAGTATTAATTCTTGATTGATAATGCCAACTTCTTCAAAATTTTCGAAGCAGTTGTAAAATAAGTAGGTATAGGTAGGTACTCGACAATGAAACGAAATAATTATAACGACAGGTAATCTTTATTTATTTATTTTAATCAATATCTGATGAATCGTCACTGTCGTAAATATATGCGATCGATACCATTACTTATTTGGTCACAACACTACAACTATCGAATTAGAACTGTCATCGAGAAAATAAAGAAATGAAAATAGTATAACTACGCATCAGGTATACTACATAAACATAATTAAAATAATAATGTGTAATATTGTTGGGAGTATCCAATAAAATAAAATAAATAAATAAAAATAATACTCATTGTTTATGAATACTGTAAATGTCAAACAGAAAATAGTCTATGATCAAAAAGTCGCCGGTCCAATTTCGACGTTAGGGCGATCGCTAGTTTACTTAAATCCGTTGCCGGCTATTAAGATTTTAAAATACCATCACGCCTGTATTCCCCGATGGGTTAGACAGAGGTGTACGTAATGTACACCCACAGATCGCCGAGTATGTTTTTAGGTCCCATGTAATAGGGGGCGAGCCTATTGCCATTCATCGTGCACGAAATCAAACTCCGAGCTGCTACTGAGAATTTTATAGGAAAACCCCAATAACACCTTTTGCTCGACCTGGGATTCGAACCCAGGACCTCGTTCATAGCAGTCGTGCTTACGACCACTAGGCTGAAGAGGCAGTTAGCTTATGCTTTTATTTGCATGAATTAACCTATCTGGCCTGTTTTATATTCTTTGATAATGGAAACGTAAAAGACTCAATGTTCGTACGCTGATAAATGAAAGTGAGTCATACATTGGCAATGTATAATGAGCTATTGCTGTCCACCGTGCCACGCTGCGGTGGAATTGTGTTCACGGTTAGTGACGCGTTAAAAATAGGAACTAGGACTTTCCCTAGTTAAAAATAACACCGGACTTATAATTATAGCGTCCGCATCCGTCATTCCTTTTTATGTAGACGGCCTGCTCTGAATCAGAGAGAGAGTTTGTGATGTCATCTATGAGCATTTAGGTTTACACAATTCGAATACAGGACGAGGTTAAAAATAAAGAGACTCTGGCAAACTGATATTTTGATTTTTTTTTAAGACCGGGTTTTTTACGTTCTATCCGTGTATCTTATCTGCACAAAGACGTCTACTTCTCGACATAGGCCTTCCCTAATGATCGCCAAAATGATGAATCTTACGTTACTTTCATTCAGCCGGTTCCCATGGTTGTTAGATATGGGGTATTCCCCCAATTTCGGGGAAAGCTTGGGGAGTCGTAAATCAAGTGAGGGGAATTTTTGAGTTTTTTTTTTTGTATGAATATTATTACCTATTACATTTTATACGTCACTAATTAGTTGAAATATAATTTCAGTAATTTTTATTAATAAAATATTATTATGATCTCATACCGAATATGTGGAACTATCTCAGTTGACCTCTCGAATTGGAACAATATCGTTCCAGTAGAGGCTATAATTCCTGGAACTACTCATCCTTAGGCAGTAGAAGAGTATCTATACCTGGTAAAATACCTGTACCTGTTCCAAAATAGCCTGTTACATGATGCTGTCTCTTTCTATTACTATAACTGAAAAGAGTAGAGAGCTTGCTCCAAGTCATATTTGTTTGTGTCTCTCTCTAACAAAGCAAAGATCCTAAAGCTGGAATAGAGAAGATCATGTTCCAAACTAAACTTTTGTATCTCACGCCAGTATGTGGAAAAGGTACGTAGTATTTAATGACAGATTTACAGTACAGTATAGATTTACATACTTGTAATTATGTTTTATTTTAAACTGTTCCCATAAATACGCCTCACGCCTAGTATATTATAATCCTTGTGATAAGTGATTGTTTCTCGTGTGTAGTGATGCGACTCGAGTCCGATTTTACCACTCGAGCAATTCGAGACATTTTATAATTTCACTCGATTACCACTCGATTGTACGAGTCACTCGAGTTGTTTATTTCCAAACCAGTAATTTTGTAGTTATGTACTTTATTATCGTCACTTATTTTGAAACCAAATTCAAACACTTACATAAACTATTGCTATTTTATTGACTTTCAAACAAACAAATTAATAAACAACAACATCGCATTGACAATAATTAACCTGATCGGAAAATAATTTATGTGACTAACTTAAATGAAAAAAAGTGCACTGTCCCCGCTACGTCTTCCCATACGCGTTCTCCACTTAAGAACTCTTTGGCCTCATCGAATATCCATTCTATGTGCAACTCCTACTTAAGTTTAGCCATTTTGAGAGCTATTTCGTTGATTTTGGTTTTTTGCGGATCTCCTCATTTCTGACTCGTTCAAGACATTTTTATATATGGACGTTTAAGTGTTCTGTATATTTTTATAGTGTCATTTTATTTTTTTATCGTTTACAGCATTGATCGAAAGGAACCACAATAACGATTGCTCGGAGGACGTCTCCTCCCATTTCTCTATGGTGCTGAAGCAGCTCTTGGAGGAGAACATACCTGGCCTGCCGCCCGGTGGTGGATTAGCTGCCAAGTAAGTGCGAACTTCCATTTTTATATTAGCCCGATAAAAACGAATGGTTTCAAAACACAAGAAATCTACGATGGAGCAACTAAAAATCAATACCAGATTTGTATGCACCTTGTTTTAAATATCTCGTGTGACGTTGTTTACAATGTTTCCATAGCTACAGTACACATCCTTGGAGATTAGGGGGAGGGGGGGGGGGGGGTCGTGCACCTGTGACAACGCCTTGGGTTCGCACCATTAGTTTGCGTTCACATTAATCAAATCCTTATTATTTCGTTTTGGAAGGGAAGGGAAGTGACAAACACGTCATACAAGGCATAGTTTTAGGAAATAAACAACTTTCTATTTATGTTACGTATTTAGTTTAATACAGAGATAAACTACAAATGTCCTATTAACAATAAAAAAAGAAAACATTGTTCTGTTCAAGTTATTGTTTTCGATATTACTATGAACAAATTGTGATAAGAAGTCAGCTGATTTTAAAGCCTCTTTCTGCAGTAAATATTAATTTTTCATCGACTTGCTTCTTCCTTATACTATCGGTCACTATAACCGGACATAATTTCTTAAAAATAGGTCATAATAAGCGATATATCACTATAATCGAAGTCATAATATCCGAACTTTGTTATAAAGAATTTTATGTGGAAACCCAACTTTGTACTGCAATTACTTCATATTAAACGGTTGATTAATATAGGCCGAATCATAATAAATGGAGTCTACTCTATATACATTTCATTGAAATATTTTGGCGTAAAAGCTAACCATGTCTATTTACAACCCCATTTTTCGGGGGGTTCCCATATTATTGCCGTGCACGGTGCGGCGCCCTATTCAAAATATGTGTGCAGTGACATTAATCGGGCACATAAATAAAACAACTTTTTAAATAAACTTCACAGTCTGAGGATTTTTTAGTTTGTACCGGCTTCTGTTTTCCATTTTCTGGAAACTAAGCGATGCATTGCAGCGCCCCTATTTACCCATCATGGCACTTGATGCAGGTAATATGAATTCAGTTTTCTTTTGTGTATAATAAAAAATTTTATAATTTTCAGGCAATCGCTTTTGGATAAAATATACAGGGAATTCTATCCGGACCACAAGGATAGCTCGGAGACTTTCGACAACCAGGCCGAGTTGGCGGACTCTAACTAATAAGCCGCATCTACGTAAACACACTGACGAAACTAATTGTACACTACTCCTCGGTATGTTAGCATAAGGTATTACGTCACTCCGTTAGGTATTTCACGACAGTCGGGTCTGTCAAATTATAATTTATATACATCTCGATTAACCCTAAAGCCTTTGCTTTAGTGTGTATTGTCAACTATTTGTAGAAAAAAAAGGTTATTTATCTTTCTAAATTTTAGATAATCTTGATTTTGTTAAAATCGAATTATGTCTCTCATAGTGCGCATAAAATAGGGTAGTGTACCATTTCGTCCTATTATTTAGCTGAATAACGAAAGAGTAGAAATCGAATAGATTTACAACTGCTTTGTAAAAAAAAAAATTCAATGGTTTTGTGCATAACGATTCGAAAAGAAGGCAGATGTGATTTTGTTCGATTTCATTATTAGTTCGCTATCGCACTTCATCCTGTTGATTATTTTAAATTATGACCACCTTAAATCTCTACGTTATATTCATATCTGATTCTGTCTATAAAGGTGGCTCTAAAAAGTTTTTTTTACTTTACTCAAATTTTTTTCATAAATAAAGTAGCGACCTCTTTAAAATGAAATATCAACTAAATTATTTCAGAATATTTACAATGTCAGTGTGAGATGAAATAAAAATTCTTTATTTGCCACTTTATTGTCTATGGTCTTATGTAATAAATACTCTATTGCTTGCAAAAATGCGAAGTATTACAAATCATAGACAAGGTATAATTTTTATAAAAATTGCCTGCATAGTTTGTTTTTTCAACAAAATTCTGACGTTTGAAATGCAGTGTTGGTACAAATATTCAGTTTTCGCTAATGCTGAAAATATAAAAAAAAAAACGGTTACATAAAACGGTACATAATATTAAATCCATCGTGTTTAATTTTTTTGTAGTTTTAAATTAGTTTCGCGTTAACATTGGCCAATCGTGAATGTTATAATTAGATATGTAATATAGATATTCGAGTGAAAATAAAAATTAGTATACCTTCATTACGGACCTGTTTGTTTTGTGACGTTTACTTCTATAATCGATAATTCAAAATGGCCAGTCACGTTTACTTTAAATCTATGATAAACCATTCATATTATTATTATTTTGTTTTCTTTTTTCGTACTCGAGAGCCTAAGAAAAATATGTTAGTAAAAGGATTAAAGGAATTCTCATAATTCTTTTTTGTCTATTTTTCATTTTGTACATAATATATGTTTATATATAATATACTATATTACAACTGCGTAGTCATTATCCAAAATATTAATAACTATTTTTAATCGGGGAGTGGATACTTGGGATTTTTTTATTTGTTAGTTAATATTTCATTTCTTTTTGAATAGTTAAATTACTTAATTTGTTTTTCGTGTTCCAATCATACGTCGTAGGACTTTTTTCTGAGCATTACGCTACATTGAACAACGATTTCTTTGTGTTATTTATTTATTTGCAGATTGTAAAATGGTTTCATGAACTAATAATGTCCTTTCGAAAGCTGGCTATCATGAGTGTTGTAGACATAAGTCGATTAAAAAATTTTGTTCGTGCATCAAATTATGGTATTTGTCGTGCTTTTCAAATTACTTAGTATTTAGAGATGAGTTTCTAATAAATTTTGTTTGATTTTCGTTTCTTTAAAGATCCGAACTGTGAAAAGAGGTATGGCCAAGTTCAACTTTAATCAACATCGTTGTATCGTGTTCCATTTAGGGCATTCCTGAATGGTTGATCTAGAACGTTCCTCTTCGTTTGTGATGTTTTGAATAGTTATTTGACCTGAAAGCTTCCCAGGAATTTTTCGAGAAATTTTTATTTTGGGGTTCACAGGGAATGTTTACTACAACCATTTATCTAGTTTTGTTACTCAACAGAACTTAAATTCCAATTTGCATATAAATTTTCATCTCGCTTTTCTTCCCAGAGGTTGAATAAAGTTGTAAAAACCCCCTTAAATAAAGAGAAGAAAAAAAGACAGATTTCTGTAGGTCTCTGCAACTTTTATTAAACCTTTCGATTTACTACACAACTGATTTTAAACGTAAATAGTAAAATAAAATAAAAAAGCATTTCTTAGTTGATGCTTACCACACTCGAGTATCAGGATCTTAAAACCAGCAGTGTAAGTGTTCAGATTGGTGGACATCATTTTCTTATCTGTCAACACCAATTTTATCACCTGTCAACCCGCCATGGCCATACATGATTTTATCATGTCTTAAAACTTTTTTGAAACAATTTATTTCTAGGACAAAAGACAATTTGTGTCCCTTTTTTTAAACGTTTGATAAAAAAAAATCAAAGACGATTCATATGTTGTTTGGAAATATACAAAAAATATAATTTTTATTGATATGCCTTCTGCTTATAATATTTTTTTCATAATTTTATTAGAACTATGAACTCAAGCGTGAAATGTATTTGCAAATATTGTTGACAGGTAAGCAGTAGCGCATACAAAAATACTTTAAAAATGATCAAACCATGTGTGTGATATTTGTTTGTTTGCAAAAAATGACACTTTATATTCTAAATGTAAAACTACAAATATTTAAAACATGACGCAAAGACCACCCAAATGTCGGCCTTTCAACTTTTGCCTCGGCGATTCTTGAAGATAAACATCCTGCCTCCTTGATTCTTGAATATAAACATCCTGCCTCCTTGATTCTTGAATATAAAATGCCTGCCTCGGCGATTGTAAAAAAATCATGTTCCGTTTTCCGCGCTTGAGTCGTCGATGGAGTCCCATATTCCGTTACTTCGCTCGCTCGACGACTCGCTTAGGCCATGTGACATGAGCACATGATGTCCTCCATGTTGATCCACCATATTGAACTGTTTCTGGATGGTTGTTATTTGTGAAGGAAGCGAAGACGACGTCCTCCGTCTTGGTGACAACCATCGTGAACTGTTTCTTGTTGATTGGTCTTGGAGAAAGAAGCATAGGCGACGTCCTCCGACTTGGTCCCAACATCTTGACTGTTTCTGGTTGGTTGGTCTCGAAGAAGGAAGATGTAGATGTCAAGGCGCCGAGCGAGCGAGGCGACAAGTTCACCAAGTTTGTCAAAAATAAATTATATATACGAGTACATACCACTATAAGATGTCTCTAATTATTTCTAGTTTTTTTTATTGAGTGATTTCTTTAAAAAGTTACTCTAGCAACACATTTTTAGTTTAGCAAATCTGAATCATGCAACTGTAATTTATTAATCTTTCCTGTGAAGTTATCCGAAATTTATAAAAATAATAAGTTTCTAAAAAAATTCAAATAAAAATTTTTACATCGGGGAGTTTCGTCCCGGTAATATATCATTATGACATTTAGAAAATCTATTTAGAGGCTTTTTTTAAATTACTACACCATTTTATCTCATGAGTATTAAAAAGGGACAAACGTTCCTTTTCAACGTTCAACGTTTTAAACGTTCAAACAATCGTCTTTGATTTTTTTTTATCAAACGTTTAAAAAAAGGGACACAAATTGTCTTTTGTCCTAGAAATAAATTGTTTCAAAAAAGTTTTAAGACATGATAAAATCAGGTATGGCCGTGGCGGGTTGACAGGTGATAAAATTGGTGTTGACAGATAAGAAAATGATGTCCACCAATCTGAACACTTACACTGCTGGTTTTAAGATCCTGATACTCGAGTGTGGTAGGCATCAACTAAGAAATGCTTTTTTATTTTATTTTACTATTTACGTTTAAAATCGGTTGTGTAGTAAATCGAAAATTGATTTGATTATTAAGTTATGTAATATATTTCAAAATCACCTGACTCGGCCATCTTTCTGTATCATAGTAATTTACACAGAAATGTCTTCTGAACTTAAACTCATGAGATATTTATTAAATTCAATATATTTCATACCTTTGTATTTAACGGTAGGTATCTGATTAATAAGACATGTAGTAAATAGGCTAAAACACAAATGGAGTTTGATTAATATTATGTTTTTGTGGATATTTTTTTTATATTCGATTTAAAAAAGGTCGTAATATTAAATTATCGTAGGATAACATTTGTACTTCGTCTGTGTTTGATTGGAATTTAATATAAATCATATCTACATTAGTTGGTCTATTATTGTACAATTCGATGACTAATAAAAACCATTCTTTTTATAATGAATGGTAGTTATTTGTTTGGGTGTTTCTAAAGTTTTAATTTTAGGATTTCAACTCAAAGAAATGTTTATTTGCGATTGTAAATTTGGAGGATTTTGGTCTGCTGATTTTTTAAAAATAAATTTCAATGAATGTGTTATATATATCTAGGCATTTTTTGTTTTTATTAACAGAATATATTATCTCAATAATGAACTTATTGTCGGTATAAAAATATTTTTTCGTACTGGCAACAATACAGTTTAGTTTCACACTCTGTTCGCTTTGTTGTCTATTTAGAGTGCTATTTAAATATTATGATAATGTGTATGTATGTAGTAATTTCTTTTTTTATTTTGAAAATAATTTTAGACCAAATATTATTGACAGTGATTTCGATATGTACTTTTGTTCATCCGTGATGAGTATATATAGGTTTATGTCTCGCTGGTTTTTTTTATTTTATTTTAGTTGTACTTCTTTTTTGTCAAAAGTCGTTGTCATAGAGTGTGTCTCGTTATTATCTAGTAGACGCTTGAACAATAAATACATTGTACCTTTAAAAACTTATTTTATTTATTTTTATTAATTTGGATATAACCTGAGTTTGAAATTTTTTTTATATAATTATATCTGGTATTGTTCTATATTGTCGTTATTTGTTATTACCATGGAGAATACTACTTCTATTCTTCATGGTTATTACGTGAATTTGAATAGATAAAAAATGTTCTATAGAGTATATAGTATGTATACAGATTAGAAATGAAAATCAAATGTGTAAAATAAATTTAAAAAATAATCTTTATCTATAATATAAAAATTAACGAAAATAAATAAATTTCAGAATTACCTACACATTCACAAATTGATAGTTGCGTAGATTATATAGGTTTACTGGAAATAAATATTTAGAATATGTGGATTTGTGTTTGAAAATTATATTATCCACTCTATAAATTTATATGATATAAAGCTATGACTACATTAAAAACTGTAAAAGCAGTTAAAACGAACTGCAAACAAACAAAGCTGTAAAAGCAATAACGAAAATACTGCACATCTGCTTCAGGACTGCCCCAGATTTGATTAAGCGGTTAGACCAGTAGATAGTTTGCGGAAACCTTTGGTTCTTTCGTGCTTTTGGATTTGTTGCGCAAGGAGTCCGCCATCGAGTCTTTTGATGACCTTGCAAGGCTTATTGTGGTCAATCTCAAGACGTTTTACAAATTTTGATATTACTGTGACTTATTCTACCTTACCTATTTACCTAATATACGTTTAAAATATAATATAGATCGACAACTCGATAGATAAAAAGCATAGTAAGTAAGTACCCTCTTAGATGTTTTAACTGCCGGGCGCGCGGGCGTCCCGTGACCGCCGCCATTTTTATATTAACAAACAACACCATTAGATATTAATGTATTTTATTGTATGCGTCCCGGCGGCAATGCTGAATTGTTTCGAAGGATCTTCAGGGAGCTCGAGAAGCCATTTTTAGGTTTACTGAGTTAGGCCCTGGCTACACGCACCGTCTTGCCTATGCAGTCCAACTGTGCAGTAATTACTGTACAAAAAAGACGGAACATCTCACAGTGGTCACACGTGCAGGTAAGCTCGTGTAAACCACAGAACATAGCGTTCTGAGAGTAGGTAAACTCGCTGACAAAACCGTGCAAACAGAAACTGCGCAGTCCAATTTTCAGCATTTGAACGATTGCACAAGCCACCCGCGCCTACGCGAGCTACCGTCCAGACGCAGCACGCTCTTGCGCAAATTTATTTGTACAGTATAAAGAACAATTACATTCTGTGAGCATTTTAATTATGTATAAAAATCCTTCTGAAATTTACTATTTTTTACTGAACGCTATAATAATTAAGATTAGGTTTTGCTATCAGTATAAAACGTTAAAGAATGTTGTATCAAAAATAATTGAAAATTATTTATCAATCATTGTACAAGTGGAAAATATTTATAAAGTCTCGTTGCGCGTTTTCTGCTTGATATATAGTTTGGTTTTGGAGATTATCAGACTCCTCCGGTTTACGACGTTTCACCTGCTTCGCTTTCCAAGCTATACTGGCAGCAACCGCTTTCTGAAAGTAGTAACAAGACTTCAGTTGCTAAAAAGAAATACTTACTACTTTTTTGTTACTAAATTTTGTACTAATGCCGACATACCTACACTTATTCTATAGCCTGGCATACACGCTGCGGTCTAGGTGTAAGGTTTACATGTGCAGGTGTGCGTTTTGTTTATCGGCAAGTGTCAAATTTTTATTCCCGAAGTAACACATTTCAAAACTGTACATAACTTCTTAAATTTTCCTCATTATATATCTAAGCCGTTGATATATAATCGATTATTATAAGGTTGAATATTCTTGACACTGGTAAATATTTTTGCTACGTGAATCAAAAAATACTAACCTCGTGCCGCATTTTGTAAATATTCGCTTTGTATACTTCAGCTTCTACGGATTTCTCGCGCAGTCCTTTTGTTGTTATTTTATACCTAAAACATTAATTGAATGTACCTAAGTACTTATATATAATACTGGTACTTTAAAGGAGCTTTATGTGAAGCTGCCGTAAACCGGAAGACATGATAGGCGCTTGACTACAAATTTCCGTAATAGGTCTATATCAAGGTGAGCATAAGAAATTACTCTACCAATATACTATAGCTGCATGGCAATAGTTTCTTTTACCAAAAGCTCAGAATTGTATTATTATGTCTTACACTCCATTTGAGGTTTTTTTTTATTAAGGTTGTTGAAAATAATCAAACATTTAGTTCAGAGTAACTAGCCAAAATGGATACAACAAATAAAATAATGCAAGTATCAAGATTTTTTATTCCCGTATGCAATCGGGTTCCAAGTCAATTTTTTTTTGTGATAAATTTTACTGGCCAGACTTTAGTAATCATAAAATTTACATATTTTTTAACATACTTGTGATAAAGGAGTTTATGTGCGAGATAATGTATGGGATTAACAGGATTCGAGAGGCCAACGTCGTGAAGCGCCTCTGGTAGTATCGCTCCAAAGCTGTCCCATAGATACTTCACCACTTCCGAGTCCAAGGATTCTGAAGATTTACAATAATAATAATAGATACCGTTCTACAAATGTCCAACGACAGAGTAAAAGCCAGGCTAAGAGGTTGTGGTGAATTCAAACGGGAAGAATCACCTAACCACACCATTGTCGTTATGAAAGGCGAATTAACCCAGCACGGAGATTGTAACAAGCCTAAGTTTTGTATGACATAAAATAAAATGTGCCTTAAAGGTCGCTCCTCCAGGAGCTCTACACATTTTATTTTTCTGCTTTAGGCACGGTATCTTCCAGCAGCGCGAGGTTTGTAGAATTCTCAACTTCTCTCATAATTCTAAACTCTAAACCAGTTCTGATTTCTGATCGCTGTCTCCTCGTTTCGTTGTTTAGCATGGCTAGGGATAAATATATCGATATGATATATATCGATGTTCTAAAATAAAGGTAATAAAATAAGGTAAAAAATATCTATCGAAAAGAGATCATCAATGTATGAATATTTCAATGTTTCATAAAGTTTAATGCGAGCAAAGACTAGCCTGTGTCTTTACTGTAGGTACTAGGTATAAAGAAAAATCAGCAATAGACAGTTTCGAGAAATTTGATAATTTGAATTAATATTAAGAAATTATAACAGCAGTCATAGATTAATGATTGGTCTTTGCTGCGCTTCAACTATAATCGTACAAGTTCGTGCGCGACCGTCCTATCTTTCCGACAGACGTTGGCGGGGACGAGGTATTAAAGACGACAACGGGGGCGAGTAATGTAGCGGGGAAGGGAAGTGCGCGCAATTGCGTGACGTAAACTTTAAGCAGTGAATTACATTTTTAATAATAAAACT
Organism: Saturnia japonica; assembly: GCA_033032175.1. NCBI lineage: Eukaryota > Metazoa > Arthropoda > Insecta > Lepidoptera > Saturniidae > Saturnia > Saturnia japonica. The sequence continues at coordinate 14,785,835 of CM065325.1, forward strand.
GTACATACCCTTCTTACTACCTCATAATCACGTTTGAAACTAGAAATAAAACCAAAGTAGAAATAATTTAAATTAAAACTTACAAAATTTCTAGTAGATAATATATTTTGGTGAAAAGAAAATAATGACATTTTAATATAGTAGGTAGTTTAAATAAGTAAGTAGTTAATCCAAGAAATACAATCAGAGGGCAGCCCTAGTAAGCATTTATCTACCGCGGCTTAGGCTTTTTCTTTAGCGGCTTTAAGATAATTATTTCAAGAACACTGCCTAGACGTCTCTCACATGGGACGGTCGCGCACGAACTTGCTCGACTATAGATACCGTGCTACCTACAAACAATAGCTCCTAGAATACGGCACCTTAATATCGTAGTGTTTAGTGACATTCGAAATAAAGCTTGTCAACGTATTGTCGGTATGACACTGACTCGAGTACGCCGATCCGGCGTAGTTTTTATTGCCGCTTTTTTATAGTATGCCGAGCGATGGTATCTAGTTGAAGCGGCGCGGAAATCAATCATTAATCTATTCTAGCTGTCGTACTCCTTTTAGCTCACTAAGTTCAGAAAAAATGGATAAAAACTTGTAGAGTCAAGTAACTAGAGTTGTGTCCCCTCGCGAGCGAAAGATTAGAAGATATATAATCCCCGACAAAAGAACGAGTATATCAGTAGCTCACTTGTTTGTAAAGTATATCTTTAGCTCTTTAGCTCTCAGTAATAATGTTCGCTCGGATATAATCAGAGCGATTCAGATCAGTTGAATAAAAAGATACACCACATTCTTACTTAAGAAAGAGATAGGTAGCTAATTCGATCCAACAAGCCGAGAGCGGAAAGGCGATCGGGTACTAATGATTATAAGAAAACTTATGTTACACCTTGATAATAAAGCACAATATTGGTTACGTAATTACCGTGTCAAGTATTTATGTAGTTTGAAGTGTTTTTATTTTTAAGGGTTTTTGTTTCAGTATTTCTAATTTTGAATTTATTTGTACAGTATAAAGAACAATTACATTCTGTGAGCATTTTAATTATGTATAAAAATCCTTCTGAAATTTACTATTTTTTACTGAACGCTATAATAATTAAGATAGGTTTTGCTATCAGTATAAAACGTTAAAGAATGTTGTATCAAAAATAATTGAAAATTATTTATCAATCATTGTACAAGTGGAAAATATTTATAAAGTCTCGTTGCGCGTTTTCTGCTTGATATATAGTTTGGTTTTGGAGATTATCAGACTCCTCCGGTTTACGACGTTTCACCTGCTTCGCTTTCCAAGCTATACTGGCAGCAACCGCTTTCTGAAAGTAGTAACAAGACTTCAGTTGCTAAAAAGAAATACTTACTACTTTTTTGTTACTAAATTTTGTACTAATGCCGACATACCTACACTTATTCTATAGCCTGGCATACACGCTGCGGTCTAGGTGTAAGGTTACCATGTGCAGGTGTGCGTTTTGTTTATCGGCAAGTGTCAAATTTTTATTCCCGAAGTAACACATTTCAAAACTGTACATAACTTCTTAAATTTTCCTCATTATATATCTAAGCCGTTGATATATAATCGATTATTATAAGGTTGAATATTCTTGACACTGGTAAATATTTTTGCTACGTGAATCAAAAAATACTAACCTCGTGCCGCATTTTGTAAATATTCGCTTTGTATACTTCAGCTTCTACGGATTTCTCGCGCAGTCCTTTTGTTGTTATTTTATACCTAAAACATTAATTGAATGTATCTATATATAATACTGGTACTTTAAAGGAGCTTTATGTGAAGCTGCCGTAAACCGGAAGACATGAAAGGCGCTTGACTACAAATTTCCGTAATAGGTCTATATCAAGGCGAGCATAAGAAATTACTCTACCAATATACCATAGCCGCATGGCGATAGTTTCCTTTACCAAAAGCTCAGACTTGTACTATTATGTCTTACACTCCATTTGAGTTTTTTTTTTATTAAGGTTGTAGAAAATAATCAAACATTTAGTTCAGAGTAACTAGTCAAAATGGATACAACAAATAAAATAATGCAAGTATCAAGATTTTTTATTCCCGTATGCAATCGGGTTCCAAGTCAATTTTTTTTGTGATACATTTTACTGGCCACACTTTAGTAATAATAAAATTTACATATTTTTTAACATACTTGTGATAAAGGAGTTTATGTGCGAGATAATGTATGGGGTTGACAGGTTTCGAGAGGCCAACGTCGTGAAGCGCCTCTGGTAGTATCGCTCCAAAGCTGTCCCATAGATACTTCACCACTTCCGAGTCCAAGGATTCTGAAGATTTACAATAATAATAATAGATACCGTTTTACAAATATCCAACGACAGAGTAAAAGCCAGGCTAAGAGGTTGTGGTGAATTCAAACGGGAAGAATCACCTAACCACACCATTGTCGCTATGAAAGGCGGATTAACCCAGCGCGGAGATTGTAACAAGCCTATGTTTTATATGACATAAAATAAAGTGTGCCATAAAGGTCGCTCCTCCAAGAGCTCTACACATTTTATTTTTCTGCTTTAGGCACGGTATCTTCCAGCAGCGCGAGGTTTGTAGAATTCTCAACTTCTGTCATAATTCTAAACTCTAATCCAGTTTTGATCGCTGTCTTCTCGTTTCGTTGTTTAGCATGGCTAGGGATAAAAATATCGCTATGATATATATCGATGTTCTAAAATAAAGGTAATAAAATAAGGTAAAAAATATCTATCGAAAAGAGATCATCAATGTATGGATATTTCAATGTTTCATAAAAAGTTTAATGCGAGCAAAGACTAGCCTGTGTCTTTACCGTAGGTACTAGGTATAAAGAAAAATCAGCAAAAGACAGTTTCGAGAAATTTGATAATTTGAATTAATATTAAGAAATTATAACAGCAGTCATATATTAATGATTGGTCTTTGCTGCGCTTCAACTATAGTCGTACAAGATCGTGCGCGACCGTCCTATCTTTCCGACAGACGTTGGCAGGTACGAGGTATTAAAGACGACAACGGGGGCGAGTAATGTAGCGGGGAAGGGAAGTGCGTGCAAATGTGTGACGTAAACTTTAAGCAGAGAATTACATTTTTAATAATAAAATTGTACATACCCTTCTTACTACCCCATAATCACGTTTGAAAATAGAAATAAAACTAAAGTAGAAATAATTTAAATTAAAACTTACTAAATTTCTAGTAGATAATATATTTTGGTGAAAAGAAAATAATGACATTTTAATATAGTAGGTAGTTTAAATAAGTAAGTAGTTAATCCAAGAAATACAATCAGAGGGCAGCCCTAGTAAGCGTTTATCTACCGCGGCTTAGGCTTTTTCTTTAGCGGCTTTAGGTAATTATTTCAAGAACACTGCCTAGACGTCTCTCACATGGGACGGTCGCGTACGAACTTGCTCGACTATAGATACCGCGCTACCTACAAACAATAGATCCTAGAATACGGCACCTTAATATCGTAGTGTTTAGTGACCATTCGAAATGAAGCTTGTCAACGTATTGTCGGTATGACACTGACTCGAGTACGCCGGTCCGGCGTAGTTTTGATTGCCGCTTTTTTATAGTACGCCGAGCGATGGTATCTAGTTGAAGCGGCGCGGAAATCAATCATTAATCTATGATAGCAGTCGTACTTCTTTTAGCTCACTAAGTTCAGAAAAAATGGATAAAAACTTGTAGAGTCAAGTAACTTTAATTGTGATTGACAACCACAGAACATTTATACTCCTTGATAACTGACAAAAGAAAAGATTTTAATTATTTTTGGAGTTTTTGGCGGGATCTTGAAATGACATGTCGTGGATTTTATTTTTAATTCAATAACTTAGGTTTTTGACCCTATATTATGTAATATTGGTGGTGTTTTGCGTGATATAATTTGGTTTTTGTGCAGTGAAGTGGATTATAAATATAAGCTGAAAGCATTCATTCTGAGATCCCACAAAATCTTCCAAGAAAGTTCTAACATGGGAGCCACCATCTTGTTAGGATACTAAATCGTCATAACACATGACACTATAATTCACTCGATAATGGCAGTAATGGTCTTCATTAAAGAGGACCGGTTGCCAAGTTAGGAAGAAGAAGAATTTTTTTTTTCAATCATTCACATTCTCTGACACAGTTGTTCATTTATTATTGTGTCTATAACAATCTTTAACGAATTAACTGAATAGTACCTAGTGCCATCTATTGCAAACCCTTTCGTAACTATTAGCTAAACAAAACTAGATATCTACGACGAAGTTGTGTGTCCCAAAACATCGTTCAATTAGTTACATCTGGAAAATCAATATTTTTCTATTTAAAAAATCGATGATTCGTTTGCATCCGTAGGCATGACTTATCACGTGCTTTTATGTCTCGGGTATCTGATGTATTATTTGACACATTATTTAAAAGAAATTACCTACTTTTGATATCCACGTGTTCAGTAGTCGGTAGCATTTCCACGATGTTCGGATCCTTGATGTCCAGTTTGCACGATTCATTCTTTATATCAGAGTGGCCGCAGTCTTTTGTCACCTTGTTAAGTAGAAGATCCTCGCCGAGTTTATATTCGCTTGTACACGGAGCACACTGGTAGGTCTTCTGGCTATTATCCTTGGTGTATCGACCTCTTTCGTCGAAATAGTACTTTTCATTATCTGTAACCTTAAATTAAAAAAGTTTTTTACACTACAATTAATAAACATAAAACATCAGGATAATAAAAAAAACGGTATCCACCGAGAAATCAGTAATCCATCACCAGTTGTCACTGTTATGTCGGCTTGCAAACCTCAGCGGCTTAATATACACTGACTGATATGACTCCGAAACGCTACAATCTAAAAGAAAGTCACTTTGATGGGTTTAACACCCTGGAGCCATGAGTATGGTGGTTGCGACTGAGTCGGGTACAGGCACCTTACGAACCCGTTTTGAGGCGCTTGCCTACTGCCTTCGGAATCGAGATCTGACAGTGCAGATTATCTATAGTTTTCTCCCTCTATGTAACTTCTGTCAGTGGGTCGCACCATCTTGGTTTCTTTGAGAGGTTACGCGTTTGACTAGCTCGATATAATTTGTTCATTACCTAATTCATTATTATCAGTCGATTAAATACGCGTGCATTTGGACCACAGGACGAGATATTGCCTATTGCAGCCACTAGTCTTGAAGGGCAATGTACCGGTTTGAGTTGCGCGTACGCCGCGCCTTGATAACTTTGATAAAACCTGTTGTAATTACTGTTTCTGTTTTTAACTGTGTTTGGACCACGGGATGAGAGATTCCCTTATTGCGACCATTTGTTGTATTGTGATATTGTTTAAACTTGTAATCTCGCCACGAGAAGAGATGAGACGACCAGACCGACTGATGACTCGACATTTCCTTACTATCCATTTGACTATTACTTACCAGTGTGTAGCTTCTCTCGTCAGCATCAGTGTAGAGAGTGGTGAGGATATTTGTATTATTATAACTTGTAATAATTTGTAGTATAAATCTTTGTAAATTTACCAGACCTGCGAAACGCAGGCTATTGTTTTGTCACCCTTCACCACATCGAAAGTTCAGATGTTAAGTCTTTCACTGCGCCTAAATGTTTATCCCCGAGCCCTTAGTGGAGGACAGAATACGCCACTATGGTGGGTGACTTATGGAAAGTATCCAGACTAGTCCCCCCCCCCCAAAAAAAAAAACATGTGTGCAGTTTCCACGCGGTAAAAGTAAAACCTTATTTATATAATAGCTCGAGACAGAGTGTCGCTAATAGTAACACTGCACAATACAAACACAAATGTGACCACCGAGAGATCTACTATTCGTGGTTGCCGCTATCATATCACATCACCTACAAAAACTTTAAAATATATTTTAAAAATCTTAAACTAGCAGGACTCGAACTGTACCTACATACAACGGTACGAATAAGTCTGTTCGCCTCAAACCGCTAGGCCAATTCGATAACAATAATAATTATTATGAAAATCAGGACTTGCATTAACCGTGTATAATGTATTCTATCTCATTTTTTCGAAGGTTAAATCTTATAGATGTATGTATAATGCGTCTTTTTAGTGTTGCTTTTTCGTTTCATCGCGTTTCAAAGCACAATGGTACTAAAACAGATCTTCACTTCAAAAAGAGAAAGAAGAAGGTAGAAGATATATTATATGTATAGAATAGGTCTATTTCTGTTTTGTCTTAATAGTTATTTCTTTTTAACACCTGGTGGGTACTTTACCACGTGACAGAAATAGCTTTGTTTACGTTACCTACGGGAAGAGAAATTAAATAAATACATTTGTAGTATAGTATAATTTACAATGTTTTCGAGTAAACGGGATTCTATTTAAGTACAGGTAGCTTTCACCAGTTTATCTAGAAATCCTATAACTATTATAAAAAGCGAAAAATGTAGTTTATGCTTGAGACATAAAGAAATGAAGATATTATAAAAAGTTTATTACATCTTTGAGTTTTCCTTCACAGTCCATGTGATACGTTTCCATGGCGTAGTTGGTCACGTAGACTTGATGGTTAAACTCATCCACGTAGTAGGGACCAACTTTGTCGACGTAATATATACGATCGATGCCTGTAACAAAAAAAAGATGTGTGCAGCAGATCACACGTGGTAGAAGCGAAACCGCCAGAAAATAAAAACATCATTTAAATATCTTTTTAATGATCCTAAATCAACGGGACTCCAACTATGGAGCACTCATACTGTACATACAACAGTGCATACAACTCAGGTCGTCACACTGCTAGGCCAATTCGACGACGATCATAGTCGTGCAAATTAAGATTTGCATTAACCGTGTATAATGTATTTCTATCACCCGACATTGGTAAAATTGCCTACATAGGCAGAAAGCAAAAAAAAAATTCGATCTCATTTTCCCGCAGGCTAAATAAGGCTAAAATAAAATATATGTTTGTCTCTTTTTAGTGTCGCGTTTTCGTTTCATTCAGTTTCAAATCACAAGGGTGTTGAAAAAGTCTTCACTTCAAAAATGTTAGGTACCTATTTTTTGACGAAACAAAACAAAATTAATCCAACTTTATTTTTATCCTCGTATGCTAAATAATACTCTACGATTATAAAAGGGTGAGTTGCAAAAATACACTGAGAGTTTTATAAAAACTTTACCTTTACAAGCTATAAAAGTACGCAACGCTATAGCTATATCGACGATCTTCGTTTTCAAATATTCTTTCCTTTCAGAGTAATTTTGACCAATGTTCTCCCAACATTTACGTTTTGTTCCAGGAAGTTCTATGGTTCTTGAAATGGAAACAATGTTTAAGTGAGATCAAGTACTACAATATATATTGTGGATTAAATGAAGTCGATTATAAATAATAACTAAGAAATAGGAATTGGTATTTTAAATTGCCAAAAAAACTTCTTGGATAGTTTTAACAAGGGTGTCGGCCATCTTGTTAGATGTAAGTTTTAAGTTTTTAGCAGGATCTTTAACTGTAATCACGTAGTGGTTTTTGTTGTACTTCATAAATTTGTGTTGTTTGACCCTTTATTGTGTAATAAAGCTGGATTATTGTGCACAACTGAAGTAGATAGTAAATAATAACATACCCATGATTAATATACTGATGAAAGCCGCAAAAGCTCCCTAGAAAATTCTAAACAAGGGAGCCATGATCTAGAACTCTGAAGATTTGAAAAATATGCTATCCACTTGACTATGGCATAATGGTTTATATGCACACTTACCATTTAAGAAAAAAAAAATGCAGGTGACATTGTCCGAATTTTGAATGAACAGAGTTGCCATTAAATAAATAAAAAGAATAAAATTGTCCTCTGACCTCATGGTCTTGTACTGCTGTTCCAGTTTAATCACGTTCTCCTGATCCGCCTTCAGCTTGGCGAGAGTGTCCGCGATTTTGTAGAAATCCTTAAGACGTCCATTGAAATACGTGACCTCATCTTCCAAACGTTGAATGTGGTCGTTTCTTTCATGATTCTCTATTTTATCGCGTATTATTTCCATACCACGTAGAACCTTTACGAGGATATAAATACATTAGGTGTTGGCGGAGGCCTTTGCCCATTGGCACACCGAAGTTAGAGAATTAATATAAAGGTTCCAAAATTTTAAAACATTATAATGACATCTAGCGTTAAAATTACGAACTATATAACCAAGCAAAAAGCATTGTATTTGCAGATGGCACTCTTACAGCATTTTAAAAATAACATCGCGTGTACCTGTCTTCATCACAATGAAAGTAGAAGTTTAGCTAGCAAATTCTAGTAAAGACTTTTGTTACAATGTGCAAAATTCACTCATCATTTTAAATAATGAGCTAAAAATATAACAAAAAGAAAACACTAAGGACGTTATTATATTACGTCAGTATTTAAGAAATAACACTTTTTTCTTCTTCTTTTTCCTACTTTCGTAACTCATCTCTATTTTCACTGCCATTATCGTGTTACAAAATTTAGTGTTTTAACAAAATGGTGGCCCTCTAGCCTCTGACCTTCCCAATGAGTTTCTTTAGGACATCTCAGAATTTATGGTCCAATTTGTTATTTCCAATCCACTTACCTTGTTCACAAAAACCAAACTATATTTTGGAAAATGTCACTAATACTTATTACACGACATTATCTGAGCCCCACAGATGTTGTCCCGCCCTATTCAGTCATCAATAATTCGACCTAAGTTAATTCCTATTGGATTCAGTTATACTATAAAAACCTTCCATATCAAAAAACAATTGAATCTACCAACGGTCACAATGATCTACATTGGTGTAGCTAGTGAATTTTCCTTGGGTTGGCAGCCAGCCAGTTGATCATCCACTATAAAACAATTTTTTTTTCTGTCGATTTTCTTAGAGTTTTGTAGGGTAAATAATGGCCACCCTACCTGCCCTCCGTCTTAACTGCGCCCTATGGGATCGGTCAAACGGTGTTGGAATTCATCAATCGCGTATATGATTCAATCAACTATTTTACCCACACTTTGCTGTCTCAAACATAATATTATGTATTACCTATAAATAATATGTACTTATTGATAAAAGTAATACACAGAAGGTGTATCTAAGATTATTAGGCACAACGGGGAACTTGATTATGTTCTCAAAAATCATTTATTTCTATGAAATTTCATGGTAACCCAGGACACAAAATACCATATAAAATATTCCTTTCCGAAGGTCACATTAACTTGTGACCTAAGACTAACAAATTAAAGGGGTTTTCGCAAAAAGTAGTTATCGTCTTGTTTGCCTTCACTCCCACTGGCGCAACCTATGGTGCTTGTTATAGGGTCTTTGATTAGAATAACCGAAAAGTGAAATTAAACTTTTTCGAAAAAAAAAAAAAAAACTTTACCTTACATCTCCAAAGTGTGGGTTTGGTGGGTGGGTAGTTGTTTGATCCATATACCAATGTCATATTATGTTATAGATAAGTCCAAGTCACGCAAAATGAATAAGAATTAAAAAATACTACACGACACTAAGATCGCACCAAAATTTCTTCGTTTTTATTTTCTTGCAGGTCAGCCCTTCGGTTTGAAATCTGCCGCCGCATCGAAAAGTAGCCCTCTAGATTGTCTGGCTGTACTATTGGATTTTCGTATCTGTATAAAGTACAAAATAATTCCAAAAGCTGTAACGGGATAAGATATCTTACTTCATTATTCTCGATGGAACTTTTCCGATACCGTCTGCTTATCTCCAACTGCTCTTTATTCTTATCGTATAGCTGTTGAAGCAGTTCGTTAATCGACTTTTCTTTATCTTCTCTAACTTCGTGGAGGTTGTTGCGTAGACGCAATGCGATCTCTTCGATACTCGTGCGGATTTCATTGAGCTATGGAACAAACGTGTTGGTGTTATTTATACAGAAATAATGGATATTTACCTTGTAACATTGGTGTAACCAAGTACCGGCAGGGGAGCAGCTGCTTCCACTAGCATTATGTTTGTAAGCGTATGATGACCATGCGAAAGCCAAATGGTCTAAGATCATGTCCAGAAGGAGCGATTTCGCTGCGAATCATTCGTACGAGCGTCGACGAGGTACTTGAGCTTTTTATATCGCGTACACAAATATCGCACGAGTATAAGCTTCGCGTGTAAATTGCTTGCAGTACACCAGACCCTCGACTCGCACGCATAACGCGTACGTTATGCGCTAGCCAAGGTACTAGAGTCTCCTTGGTTGCGTCCAGTTCACACGCAAACTTACAGCGAGAGCACGTATTTAGAAAAATTTTGGTACAGAAATATTTATAGATGAAATCGATAAAAGACCAACAATATGGGCAATGGACTCTGCACACGGGTATAGAATTTTAAAACGAAAAATTTGGAATGAACTTGTTTTAATATTTTCAGATAAAGATGACTCCGAAAAAAAAAAGAAATTGTTGAGTAGCTTTCTCACGCTGTTTTAAAGGATACAAAGTTACAAATATAGATACTATTTTTCATACTATCGTAAAGAATACTATGTACTAAGTACTTTCTACTCTCTTTTTGTTTTCGCCTTTTCCTGCTACAGTAAACTAAGCATAAATCGTCCGATTGATTCACCTCGATTTTAAATACTACCTGAATTCGTCCTCAAACGATCATGAGTTAAATGCACAGTCTGGATGCGACTTAGGTACGCGCGAGATGATTCACAATGAAATCGCTCATTTTGGACAGGGTCTTAGGTCTTCCAATTCACGTTTTCGTTCCTTCTTACGATATTAGGACCCTCAAACAAGCTTAAAGAGGAGTTTCAGAAGGCCGGCATCACGGCGACAGTGGCTTAGAGTCATAATGCAAACTAAGTATAAAAAACATAACATTAGATTTCCCTTGCTTTCCTCCCCCTGACCAAAATCGTGGATACGCTTGGGCCTTGTAATCCAGACACATGGCATTGTGTCAGCCAAGTTTGGAAAAAAGGCCGACACACCTGCCAATGTGTACATTTACATGAACCATTTCGAGCTATTTTCGACCCCTCCATAATTGCAAAAACTATTCAACATTCACAATTGAAATTTTCTATGTTTAGTAAACCTGCGTTGAAAACCTAGAATTCAACATTTCACGAATAAACCTATTACAATGTTTGAGTTATTAGTGTCTGAAAAGTAGCATTGTTATCATTGACAAACTTACTCATCAAAAACTTATTACTTCGTGACTTAGAAACTTGTGTGTGAAGATAAATACAAATGAAACAATCATCATACAAACGAAAAAATATAAAAGAACATCAACTATAACGGTGTTTACATTTACTCACCAAAAGATGGTGTTGTGCCAAGTTCAAGGAAAAAATGCCACGGAAATTTTTATTAAATGATTGGAAAATTTGGGAAAAATTAAATTGCTTTTTTCCATTACATTTTTTATGAATTTTTCGAACGATGGATATACAGGATATAATCTTTTTTTATTCGTTGTTGTCGTTTTGTTTGATTCGATACGGTTCGGGAAATAGTTGAGTAGATGGCGCTGTGGTGGGGATAATGACTATTGGAAAGGACAAAACAAAGTCTGCCGGGCCAAATACTAGGTATATAATAATTATTTGGTATAGCTTACACGGTCAGCTAGCATCATTGAAATGTATACATGTGCGAATTCAAAAACCTCGCTCATCCTTTTCATCGGAATCTCAAAGTAATCCTTGGCAAATTCTTCAATTTTACTTTTCGTATCTAATTTTTCCAATTCCTCACCGAATTGTAATAATTTCTCCATAAATTTATTGTATTTCTCTTCTATATCTTCGTAGTTATGTTTCTCAGTTTGTGTGGTGACAGGGAGGTACTCTTTCCCAAATTCTATCTGTTCTATCTGATGTATGGATATTGTGTTTCGAATTAAATACATCAGTTCTTGTTGATCTAATGTGTTGGTTAACCTATCAGAGACTTTTTTTATCTCATCTGTTTTTAAAATGAGATAATTCATGAAACTGTTTACAATCTTCTTCATTTCTCCGTAATAAGTTTGGTAGGATCCGTCGACGAAAGGCACGTTCATTATTAGCCGAATATATTTTTTCAAATTTGATGACGTATCATCTATGATGTATAGGTGGACATCTTCTAAAGTTTTCGTCTTAGTAGTTGAATAAATTCTTTATAAGCATCCATGTGTATGTTATTTCAATTTTAAATTTGTTTAAAATATAACGAGCATTTTTTACACTTTGACATGAATCAAAGTCGATGATATCGTCTATAGAGTACATTTATATCTTTTAAAGAGGTAGAGTTCGTATGTTTGTAAGACGTAATCTGATAAACTACTAATCCGATCCAAATTTTTTTTTGGATGCTACATTATCCGTAGCATGAATGTCAAGTAAGCTTTAGGAAAGTAGAAGTGAGAACAACGATAGGCTACGATCGCCGCGCTATTATTCCCGCAGTATTCTGCGACACAATAATATAGAAAATGTATGAAGATGCAGGCACTTGTAAAAAAAAACCGCACGAAAATTTAACAACTTTCGTCCAGCTAGCTCGGTCTTATATAGAATATAGTCGGCAGAAAGTTGAAACGTTTATTCAACCACCATAATATATTACAAATTCGTAAGTTAGGCTATTATATAAAATAATCAGAAAACACGACAGTCATTATAAAAGACATCAAACGACGCGCTCGCTAGAGCTCTTCTTTTTCTTCTCTATCAAATTCAAGAATAGAATTAACAACAACCGATGCATATACAACCTACATAGAGTAATCATAGTACCTAGACGGGAGACGTATATCACGGCGTCTGGAAGTACTAGGGACGGGTTGTCTTACTATACAACCAAAATCTGTTTTGCCGAAGAAATCACCGCGCCGCGTTACGGTTTAAATTCGCGTGACTGTTTTGTGCACTATCATATGCATGTGTTTATATGAAATATGTACGATGCCGCGAGTGGAAAACTAGTAATAAACAAATATTGCTTTTAGAAAGCTTGGAAATAAGCGTGTAACACTCACCTGTAATGTAAATTTCTCACAGCTAGTTGATTTAATACCAAAACGATAGTACCATCAGTATTATAACAATCGAAATACACTTAATTATATACAAGAAAGAATATTTTCTAGTACTTGACTCTGAAGGTTTTGTCCGCGAAGTACTAAAAGTGTGGTCACTGGAGTTTAGTTGAATGCCATCTATATTAAAGCTCTCTCGCTCCGCTCGTTTTTTCTGTACGGTTACACAATTTTGTTGCTAGCGCCGCAGTTCACAGTAAGTAGTTTATATAATCGAGGTTATGCTATAAAAGTGTTTTGTCGTGTTTTTTTTTAAACGAAAATAAAGTGAATTAATTTTTTATTGTACATCTCAAATTAATCACTTTGTGCGTGAATACGTTGGTAAATTATAAAGTAACTAAATAAAATGATAAATGATGACACTAACTAACTAAGGTTTCGAACCTACCTCACACGGCTTACTCTTTACGATCTGTCTATGTAGTTACTTCTCTGTCTACTATTGTTATTATTATGCCGTGCAGTATATTCTCTGGATCTCGGTTTATGATCGCGGAGCTTATCTCTGCTCGGAGCTATCTGCTTGGAGCCATCGGAGCTAGCCATGGGCATTATCAGCTATTTCTGGCAACGGCTATCTAGCCGATATTTGGTTTCAATACCGGTATTGATAACCGTTGCCAAATATCGATACCAAAGCGAGTTTTCAACTATCTAATACGCGCATCGTTTTCGTTTGTTATCGATAATGTAAATATGCTACCTGCCGTAACGATACGGTCAGTCTAACTAAACTACTAAAGTACCTCTTCTTCTTCTTCTTCCTAACTTGGCAAACCGGTCCTCTTTAATGAAGACCATTACTGCCATTATCGAGAGAATTATATTGTCATGTATTATGACGATTCAATATCCTAACAAGATGGTTGGCTGCCTTGTTAGAATGATCTAGAAAGTTTTTGTGAGATATCAAAATGCATGCTTTCCGCTTTATACCTATAATCTACTTCACTTATGCACAATAACCAAAGTATATCACGCAAAATGCCACCAATATTACATAACATAAGTTCAAAACCCCTAAGTTAATGAATTAAAAATAAAATCCACAACAAGAACAATAAGATCCCTCCAAAAAAAATCCTACTCGATGTTATTCGACGTGTAAGTGCACAGATAATAATGATTCCTCTTCCTTTTAACGATTTTCCTTCGATGTCCCTACGTTAGAGGCATGTCAGTCGTTATCATTTACGTTTGGCTATAGCGGACACATGCAATCGGAGTATTAATTTGGTCTATGGTATTAATCCTGTAGTGATAATCTGTGTTGTGGATAGACCACAGATTACTTTACAATTTTACAATAATAGTCATATCTACGTTTACAATTTACTTTTTTCTATAGACTAAACTTGATCTCTGCACTAAACCGAACCGAAGTACCAATGGCCGATGGACTCTGGAATAGTCTGTCAAGTGTCAATATTTATCAAAATTTTTATCGAAAACACCTGAAATTATGAATGATAACGAGTTTTGTAGTCATCGTTCACTTCATTTGTATTAAACAAATATCGCATTTCGTGAGTGTACGTAACGCCTTTCTAGAAGTATTTCGTGTCATAGATTTGAAACAGAAAAGTAAATCCGGCGTACGGTATTCACGTTTCTATCATATTTATTGTTGTTTAAAACCGTAAAAATTATCATTGGTTGTCTTGTTGTGGTACTGTGTTGTTTGAAATTATTGGATGTTTTTTTTAATGTAGGCGTGAATGGAAGTCGGTGTCCTTTAAAACCGAAATTGGTCAGGCGCTTGTTTATCATCCGTGCGTATGTAATACGCTACGTGACTATCGACACAAAGTATTTGTGTCCAGTGTTTTGTTCACTGTAACATGTGTTAAACCGCCCAATAAATTCATATTACCATGACCTACATTCTTGAGTTTTATGTAATCTGATATTGATACCCGTGTTTCTATCTTTTGAACATTTAATACGGCGTCTCTGACCTCTGTTATTATTTACAGAAGTAGTGTGAAATGGTGTACTGAGTTGTTTATATTTATTTCAATAAGGAAAAAAAAGTGAAAAATAATGGCGAGATATTATGAAAATACATCGACTTTTAACTTCAGCTGGGATCAAGTTGTACGTGGTTATTGGAAAAGATATCCAAATCCATTGAGGTTGGTATGCATAAAATCCTTTAAAAGTTTATAGTTTAAGTTTTTTTTTATTTACAATTGATTTATGCTAAAATGCACCTGCTCCAGCCGAATGTTAGATTCCCAAAATGTTGCAAATTTCTGTGTTAATTTAGTCACTTATTCAGTAGTCATGGCTGCAGAGTTCTCAGGTTATAAACTATCTAATGTCTAACTATATAATGTTAACTTAAAAAAAGTCAACCGTCTAGAAACTATTAAAGTTAAATGAATTCCAACCAGAAAGCAATATATTGTTATGTAAATATCTTACTTCTTAACACACATAAAAAAAACCTAATAAATTGTCATAGTACTGGGTAAGTACTGCACAAAAAAGTTTTAACCCTCTTAAAAGGTAATTTTTTTAAATTAATAGTAATGGTATGTATGTACACATTTTATTATTAATTAAAATGTACCGAATTGTTTATTTTCAATATTTTATGAAGCTTTTTACAATTTAAAGAAGCTTAACTTGTACAGAACTGATTTGTTTTTTTTAAATATACAGATTTTCAATTTGCCCACATGGTCATTCAAACACTTAAAAAGAACTTATATGTCAATAATTACTCACTAATTTCACTTAAAAGTAAATAATAATGTCTCAAAATGGGTTCTTGGGTTGGCTCTTTCAATGGGTTAAATAGACCAGCACATAGATCTCTGTAAAACTGGTTCATGCTTAGAAGTAACCACCATTGTTCTTTGACTGTTTTTTATTTACCATCAGGTATAGTGCTGTTATTTTGCTGATTTCACATAAATATAATCTGAATATACATACTACTGTTTTTTTATTATCAGAATATTTAATTTCAGCACTCATGTACTATCAGAGGACACATGCATCAGGCAGGTGAAAGATGGATGCCTTCATACGAAAAGGATACTGACCAAAACTAACCGTGTTCCAAAATGGGGAGAAAGGTAAATAGTTTATTAATTTTTTTTATAAAATGAATTCTGATTTACAGAATTTTAAGGACCACAGATTTTGTTATTTTATTGCAAAGATTGAAGGTTACTGTAAATTTCATATTAAGGTTTCACTCTGAAAATTCTTATTACCTATGAGAAGCACACAAAACAGCAAAAAGTTTAGGATGTTGTTAGCATTGGTGTTATTGTACATATAGATTTCATATTGTTGAAAATGTTCAAATTAGAAACAATAAGAGAAATTGATCCCAACTCTTTTTTCTAATCCCAGGATTTCGGGATTGTCTACAGAGAATCCTGGGATTGTAGGCAGGTAATGAAAAGCTGGAGCACTATATAAAAATCTGCTTTTCAATTTTTTCTTATTCACAAAATAATGAAACATCAACATAATTCAACTTAAATATCGTAAAATAAACAAATAACTTTCATCTAACACTTTAAACTCCCAAAACAAATATCAACTTGATTAGACTTTAAATTCTATAACAACATATCATGTTATTCTTTTACACAGATCAATAATAATCATTGAATTAAAATGACCTGATATATAATATATATATTGTGTTCTTGTCAAAAACAGTAAATTGAAAAAAATCAAACCTCTTCAAACTTCCTTTAAAATAAACCAACCACATCTGTGTATAACACTTAAAATGAACATGTTAAACTTTTAAAAAACCTACAAGGTCGGCTAGTGATACCTTACAAGCGTCCATAGGCTATGGTAGCCTTTTACCATAATGCGGGCTGTATGCTTGTTTGCCACATTAGTGGTATAAAAAAGTGAGTTTCGTATTATTCAATTATTGTCAAAGTTCTGTCTCAGAACAGCATAATTATTTAATTGAATTGCTATAATTTATAATAATATTAACATTTTAGTAGTTTTCCTTAAACCAAATGCATTCACATTCCATTAATCCTTTTATTTATTAATTAATAAGGATGACTAACATCTAAATTATTAAATTAAATAAACAAAGGAATCTGTTAGCCAATAACAAGATATCATGTTTAAAAACCTGTTGAAGTTATAAAAAATTTGAACAAATATACTAGCATAACTGTAATTACCGCTGATAATAACAATAACAAACATTAACACAGCACTAACTTATTTAAAAAAATCAAAACTTCAAGCTTCTAGCAGAAACCTCGCTTGAGTGGAAAGGATCCAGTTTATGTTGCTCGTACAACTCATTGAAACATTTTCTTGTCTGCACTATATCAGAGTTGCCTGTAGTTATATGAAGTAAAAGGAAAATGTAGTAAAGAATAAAGATGAATTAGTATGCCCGGGGCATTAAAATAGATCCTTGTTAAAAGATCAGGACTGACAATATCATTATTTAAAAATTTTAATATCAAAATTAATTAAGATTAATTTTACACCTGTTTGGTAGTGGTAATATATGGAATTCCTTACAAAGATTAAAATAATTCTTCAACTGATAGGGCACTTTTAGATGAAAACATAGATATTTCATAAATCTCTTTTGTATACTCTCAATATGGTTAAAATACTTATGATATAGCATGAATTCAATATTTGAGAAGCATATTCCAGGTGGCTTCCTACAAAAACAATTTGTGAAACACATAATCTATGCAAATAAATAAAATTGAAGTGTCTGTTTATAATATCATACAGTACCTACATACCCTATACAAAGAAGTCAATTTTTAAAACTTTTGGTTGTTGTCCTGGTAATCTTCAAAATGGTTAAACCGATTATTACAGGGTTTTCACTAGTAGCATTGAATTTTATAGGAGTAACTTAGGTTCCTTTTTTCTAGAAAAAAAGTTGGTTAAGTGCCTATAAAAAACTGATCATGGTGAATCAGTTTAGGTGCTTAAATGGTTTACACTGAGTAAACAATAAGAGATATTATATCAAATTAATGTAGTATATAATTGTAGATCTTCAAAAGGCCTACAAATAAGTCAGCAAGAGCATATCTATCTTTTAAGGATCACCCATTATAAGTATATTTCTTTAAAATAACCAGAAGCGGGGGGGGGGGGGGGGTAGCACAGCCGCGGGCACAGCTAGTCTACACTAATATACAGCTCAAGAGTTTGTTTGTATGTTTGAACACCCTAAGATCTAGAACTATCAGCCAGAATTGAATTATTAATTTTTGCATTTTATAGCCTACTAGCGGTATGCCCTTGGCTGCGCACGCGTTGGTTTGCACTCTCGGATTGATGGGCTATAGTAATAAATCGCAGAATATATTAATAATTTCAACTGATTTTGATGCAAATTGTACACGGGAAGTACATGGCATTTCTCAATTGATAGGCCAAATGAATTGTCAATATTATGTATAAAAATAAAATTATGCCGCGGGCATTCCATTATTTTTCACTAAAAACAATAGCAATAAATATAATAGTAGCCCACACCCGCGCGCGCGCTCTACTTCGACTAGCATTACTCCAACACACTCAAAACACTATCACAGTCCTAACTAATAGTAATTTATTAGTTATAATATAGTAATAGGCATCTCAACTTTATTCACTTGTCTTATGAACGTTGAACGGTGAGCTGTGAGCGCTGTCTGTGATAGACTCACGACTAGTACAGACGCCAACGTGTATTTTTAAGCATTGTAAAAAAATATAATAATTATTATCTTTAGTTTTAATCTGTGTACAAATAACATAACATTATGAATTTTGTAATTGAAATAAATTACTATTATTATAGTTGAAATTGTAGGGTGACATTTTAAAACTCTTTAAAACTTAAACACAATCTCCATTATTCAAAGAAATCGTCGGTTTGATATATTTCCTCTCTTCCCTAACGGTTGTCTAGGAATAATATCTACAAACTTTATGTAATAAACGTAAAAGAAATTTCAAATTATTTATGTAAAGAATAATGATTAGAACTTTATAATACTTTATGATATTATGAAGGTACTATCAACAGAGGCGTGGTGATAACGATAAAAATGGATAAGCAAGTGTTAAGTGTATTATATATACTGTTACAACCGTGGATAGTAAAATGCCGTTAGGTTTTACACATACAATTTATTCCTATTCAAAACACTATCCAAACAATCTCACAAATCGCTCTTTTAATATAGTGTTGGCTTACTTACATCTCTCTATGGTCCTCTTGTAGATGTTTTCTTTTATATCGTGTCTTGTTTTCACTTCGCTTGTCAAAACAGAACTGTCATAGGTTTTTTTTTTTTTTTTTTGGAACTTACTACACTGTTGGCCTTAGGGGCCCTATCCTAAAACAGAGCCGCTGTGGCTTTTACAGCTTCACCGGACTTGGGGGCGAGCGCTTAGGGCTCTCAGCCGCGAAAGTTTGTGACGACCCGCACGAGGGTGCCAGAGTGGCCGAACCTCGGCTCGGGCGGTCGTCGCGAATGCGAAAAAGTCGCGATCTAACTAATTCCCTAATCTTATGAGAATTCGAGCTAACTAATATATACTCATATGCACGTTCCCCTCCTCCTGGGAGGAAGGAGTGGACCATGCGTATGTGTATTTGATAATCGGAATGGTTTTTCTACACTAACTAGCGCAATAGTCTAACTAGCGCAAAAAAAGAAAAAAAAGCTCCCTTACAGAACCTATGTACCTGTGTGGTGTGCACGTGTGTGTGTTCATACGTTGTAATGTTGTGTGTGGGTAATTAAGTGTTGCATGTATAGTGTCACTTTGTATCGCGCGGGCGGCTGCCTGACCCAAGGGCTTCACACCGAGGAACGGACCTAGGCTTGGGTTGCCGCTAGAGAGGGTGGACGTGACGGGTGTGCGGGAGCGAAGTTGACCGCCCGTCCTCTGCGGAGAGAACGGTGGTTACGCGGGCGTGGGCGGTGGCACGCTCTGTTTGGAGAGACGGTGTCGGCGTAGAACGCGTTAGCTTTTTCGGTTTGGTCGGGCGGGTCAGTGAATATATTACGCGGCCGGCGTTTTCTCCGGCAGGCGTTAGGGTCGGGAACATAAGAAGCTGCCGCTTTTATTAAGGGATTCGCGTGGTTCGACGCGGTGTTACCTGTCATAGGTAGGGATACGACTAGCTTATATACTTGTCAGAGAATCGTGTCTATGGGATTATTTAAAAGAAGAAAACATGTGTCGTAGCAACGAGATAATTGTTTTCTGAAGTGTTCAAAAATACGTGGAAAATAAAATAACTGAAAAGAATATAGAGACTATATACAAAAGTACTCTGTGATAGTGACGCCGTGCGCTAGCGACAGTAATCGTGCTCTGAGGCCCACCAGCTATATAAGCAGACAATGTTGGGTTTGAAGGATGATTTTGCTGGAGCCGCATCGCAACGTTAATACTCATAATATTGGATCAAGAATGTTCGAGGCAACCCACTGAGTCGGAACCCGATGAGAAGATCATTCTGGCTGGAGTTTGTCGGATTATGAGGATGATCAAGATCAGTTACCAGGTTATTTACGGACAGCGATAACATTAGAAATGCGAGGCTTGGGGTGTCTATTTAGGGGAGGTTGGAGGCCACTGGGGGCAACCCCAAATTAACAGACATACATCATTCTTACATTAGTTGTCGGACCGTGTATATACAGTACTTGCACTTAACCCTGTTTACGCTCATAAGAATTGTAATTCCGTAATGAAGATATCAAGCAAAATCCTGGAGTCTCCGATAGTCTATTCTGATGTCACTCTCTTCGACATACTCAAATAAGACAATCACTAAATTACTAGAAACACGTTGTAAACAACATAACATCATCGTTTTTAAAATAACGGAAACATTATAATTTTAGGCCATTGTTTGTTGACGCAATCCAAACGATAAGGTTTTGTATATGTGAATAAACGTAATGCTTTCTCGAACCATTGACCACATACTCGATGTTTGGAGTACATTCTAGAAGATTCCAGAGACTTCGAGAATGTTTTTTTTTTTTCTATTTTTACTCAGATCGTAACAATACATGGGTTTAGACGTGAATACGTCTTTAAATTTATATCCATAGTGGGAGGCAATCTATAAAACTGATGATATCAAAATCCGGGGAAACAGTTTAGTATTGTAGCTAGGTATACACGTATCTATTCATCTACATCCAATATTTAACTACAGGCTCGATAGTGGCTTACCTCCTCCAAGCCCTGGACACGTTGCAGAGTTGAGATATGTACATTGTAAATGATGCAGACGTTACTGAGTTCATTGAGCCGCATCAGCTGTACAACCTAGTTCCCTCTTCTCTCTTTCTTAACAGAACCACGCAGGCTGGGCTTTACGTTAACCTCCAAATCGGAAATGCTTATTGCTGGAGAATTTGTTACTGGGAATTTTTGCAAACTTGATACTAGTCATTGTTGTTAATTGTCCACTTTGCAAGATGAATTTCTATCAAGTGCTACAAAGGCCAGATCATTTCTAGAATCTATACAATTAATTCAATTGAAGTGTTCGTTTGTAATGTAAAAAAAAAACAGCTTTTTACTAAATGCATATGAAAGTATGTATATACGATACCTATAACAAAAAAAAAAATTTACAATTTTTGTCTGTCTATCTTTTTGTTCCGGGTAATCTCCGAAACGGTTGGACCGATTTTGACGGAACTTTCGCTGATATTATAGCCAATAACTTGGCCTACTTTTATTTTAGAAAAAGAATTAGGGTTCTGCACAAATAACTTAATCTACTACTTAAATAATTGTAGGCATTATAAAGACCTACAAAAAAGTCCGGGAGAGTATACTTCTATCCTCAAAGGAATACCCACAATAAGCATTTTTTGTCTTTAAAATAGCCGGAAGCGTGGGAGCAAGATTCGCGCGGGCATGCTGTAGTCCAAGTGAGCGAAGCCACGGGCACAGCTAGTAAACTAATAAAAGACCAACCAAACAAACTTTATTAAATTTAAAGCCATAAGAACGCACAACCGGTCGTGGTACGGAAAAAAATTCTAGTCTTCAAGAAACGCCGACAAGTCACTCGATCGGGTTTATCAATAATAATCAATACGTATATATTTTAAACCACAAGTTGTTACTACAGTTATTTTTTAAAGTAAGTTTTAATGTAGGTATGTACAGATAGAGAATTACTTATCATATCACCCTATAATAAATCGTAAATAGAATCAACAATTTTTGTAATTTCTTTAATATTCCTACTGGACTAAAGATTACATCCGTTTCTTCAGTGTGGATATCTTATAGCAGTTTCAAAACATTATTTTTATTGTAATTATTTAAACCATTAAGTGGAGCAATATGTTTGGAGGTCAATCGATATCAGTTAAGAATACTTAAATATGTTAATTTGAATTTAATGAACTAGGTGATAATTTACAATCATCATCATTAAATTAATATGTGAAGCAAAAATTTTGTTTACCCCTTTTTAAGCGTATTGCGTTCACGGAAGACTGAGATTTGGCACGGTTAAAGTTTATATGGAGAAGGAGCGCAGAAAGCTAAAATTTATCTATAATATCTATTACTAATACATTAAATTAAGTACATTAATACTGCGAATCCTAACCTGACCAGTGCCATTGAACTTAGACCTCCCAAAATATTGACATTGTCACTCAATAAGAAGTGACAGCAAGAGATAATATTCATTGTTTAGGTTCATGCTGCAAATGATAAACAGAAAATAGTCTATGATTAAAAAGTCGCTGGTCGAATTTCGATCATTGAGCGACCGCTAGTTATAATAATTGTGTGTAAATTATAGTTCTATGGTGTGACAAAACAAAAATAAGATTAAAATTTCTTATCCAGCATGCCAACAATTTGAAGTTAGCCACAAATGATACTAATGTTCCTAATGTGATATAATGTGTATTTAAATCAAAGTACTTAATATAACATTTTATTAAATTTACTAGCTATGCCCCACGGCTTCACCCGTGTTAATTTTATACGACAAGCACCGCAACGCCAACGCACCCATGTAGCCTATCATAATTGTTCTTCCCGCAAGAACAAATTATTTAAATTGTTCATTATCTCCTAAAGTATGTGCCCAAATAACACATGCTTTATAGAGCAAAATGTAACTTCATAAAATTGTCTTTATGATGAAGTAATTTTTGTTCGCAAGGATTAATATGCCATGTCTAAAAATAGTATTAATAAATTAATGTTTAATTATTATCAATTGATTTAACATATAGACATATGTTATCGCGGACTTTTTTTTGAATATATTACTGACCAAAATTTTTGTCTTTTGTGTCGTACGGTCGCGGATGAACCAGTTCAGGAGGGTTTCCACTTCCCATTTACTTAACAGAAATCAATATTTAAGGTTAGCTGAGAGTTGTAGCCTAATGTTAGCTTATACTATTTTCCTCGTGAATCTGTCTGGCTATCGTATAGAAAAATATTTCTCGAATCCGACTGGTAGTTCCTGAGATTAGCGTGTTTAAACAAAAGAACAAAAAAGCTCTTCCGTTTTATTATATTACCAATTGTGCCCGTGGTTTAGCTCAAGTGGACTACAGAATGCCCGCGCGAATCTTGTTCCCCGCTCCCGGCTATTTTAAGGACAAAAATGCTTATTGTGGGTGTTCTTTACGACTTATACTTTTGCTGACTTTTTTGTGGGTCTTTTTTTTTTGCTGTATCTCTTATGGTTTACCCAGCGTAAGCCATTTAAGCGCCCGAATTGATTCACCGTGTACATTTTTTTTTATTTGCGCGGAATCTTAATAGTTTTTCTAAAATAAAAGAAGCTTGTTACTCTGTATATCACCAGCTGTCTATCAGTGAAAGTCCCGTGAAAATCGGTCCAACCGTTTCGGATATTACCCGAAACAAGCAGAAAGACATACAAAAATTTTAAAAATGGGCTTTTTGTTATAGGTTGTACTTTCATAAGCATTTAGTAAAAAACTGTTATTTTGGTATTACAAACAGACACTTCAATTTTATTAATTGATAGATAGAAGATTGGATAGTATAGATAACCTTAAATGAAATTAGTTTTACACATAGAATAAAATTCAATGTCTCCACATTATTATAATTGATGGCTGACTTACTTTATTATGTTGCACTTCCGTCACATGATGCGCGCGTACCTTACAATTTTATCCCCTACTAAACGTTACAGAAGAAGTTATATAACTTCAGAAAGAATATTATGTTTCCCTAATATTGATGTGATATCAAAATCAATCTCTAATTTTCATTGTGATAATTCAATGTCCGTGGGAGTGTTACCTCTTCCGTTATCATGGTCAGTTCATTAAAAAATATGAATGTCAACAAAGCTACATCATTGGTTACGAGACTTGTTGATAATACACTGATAACTTACCAGTATCTTAATATGTTTAATTTTAATGTCTGATAAGTGTTTGGGGTCTTAATTTGGGATATTACTTGCATAGTTATCTTTCTACAATCAATATCGCTAGTACAGTAGGAAAAAATGTATGAAATTTTCGTTTTCCGTTAGCGTTAACGATTGTAGAAAGCTGGATAAATGATTATTTTATTATTGGCTATGCTCCCAGGAGCCTCATACAACATTAATGAAGGACATAATAAATTAAAATTTTATCTATGCAATTAATAAAATTGAAGTGTCTGTTTGTAATACCAAAATAACAGTTTTTACTAAATGCTTATGAAAGTACAACCTATAACAAAAAACCCATTTTTAAAATTTTTCTCTGTTTGTTCCGGGTAGTCTCCGAAACGGTTGGACCGATTTCGATGGGACTTTGATTGGTAGATAGCTGATTTTATAGGAAGTAACTTAGGCTACTTTTATTTTAGAAAAATAATTAGGGTTCCGCACAATTAAAAAAAAATGGTCATGGTGAGTCAATTCGGACGCTTAAATGGCTTATGCTGAGTAAACCATAATAGATATAGCAAATTAATGTACTAAATAATTGTAGACATTAAAAATACCTACAAAACAGTCAGCGAGAGTATACGGCTATCTTCTAAGGAACACTCACGATAAGCATTCTTTAAATAACCCGGGAGCGGGGGAGCAAGATCTATGCGGGCATTTTGTAGTCCACGTGAGTGAAGCTCTAAAAAGGTAGCATTAAAAAAGCTACATGAAGTCAAAGTCTTAGTTCAAATCTACTTGTAATTTATTCGCCAATACCTTCGATAAAACAGCTAGATAAGTGGCCAAGATATAATGAGTTCCCTAAATTTCGGGATGTGCGGAAGTACGAACCCAACGACTTATTCGAGATTCGCTAAATTGATAACACTAACGTCTGACGATGAAGGAATACATCTCGAGGAAGTTTGAACACTTGAGAAATATTCTTGTTTTACCATTGTATGTGGGAAAGATATAGAACTGTTGATTTCACGGTTTTTGAAATCCTCAATATGTCATGGGCTGTCGGGCCGTTTAAACCCTTTTCTCTTGGGACGAGGCCTTTACTGAGCAATGGAACACTTAAAGGCTGATATTATTATAACCCGACTGCGAAAAAGGAGAGTTACCTGTTTTCGAGCTTATGTATGTGTGTTTATTTCTTTGGCACACTCTGTAGCCTAAACGACTTGACGGATTTTAGCATACGAGGTGTCTGTAGATTCGTCCTAATTGCGCGAATGACAAAGGCTATATAATAATTCAGTACCACGTCTGGGAATCAAAAATAGATATTTTTTTATTTGGTCAAGTGTTTTTGTTTTAGCTACATTTTTTTTGTTTCCTTTTTAATAATTCAGTAAATTCTTGTTACAGATTCTTCAGTGCGAAGTCCGTTAAAATAATAGAGGAGAGCATTGTAGATCCTAAGAACAAAGTTTTAGTCACGTACACTAGGAATTTAGGGTACACGAAAGTTATGGTGAGTTTTTGAAATTCTACTAATTATACTTCTATCAACTTTGAAATAATGGTGACAACATAACATGGTGGTGAAGCCATTTCTAACATTCGTCTAGCTAACTACAGTCCTTGAGCAAATAGCTGCGCTGCACTCGAGAGCCGGTTCCGTCTTCGGCTGTGCCATCAGAAGAAATTGTCTTCCTAAAGTTGACATATTAAAAAGATTATTTATAAATTTTTGGTCCTTTCCTTTTCATCATTTTTTTAGATTGTTAACGATAACAAATTGATAAATAAATAAATGAAGTTTATTTTAACGAGTAATAAATGTTGGACAATCCAGATCATTAAGTACTGCCCCCATACGCTTAAGAGCTTTTACAGAGTACGTAAAAACCGCTGTAATAAACATACTCTAATAGAGGCGTTATTTTAACGTGACATTTTGTTATAACTACGCTTCCTCCATCCTTCATGCTTATAAGAAATTAATCTTATTATCATCTCATACTGTACAGCCACAGGCTTATTTTGTTTCAGTATATCCTTCCAGATCGATATATTTCTGGCTCTCCCTTTCCAGCTCTTCACACTAATTGTTTTTAAATCATTAGGAACGCCATCCAACCATCTTAATTTAGACAAAGCGCGTATTGACTTCGTTCCAGAAATCCCTCAGGGCTTCCCTTCTTTTGGGTATCCTGGATTCTTTCATCCTTACGACATGTTCTCTCGATCGTAATGGTTTTAAAATAATACTATGCAATATAATGTGGCAAAAAGATTGTTTTCCATATTAAGAAGTGCTTTCCATAGTCCAAAGGTTATGCCATTTAACTTGGTTAAATCATAAGGTTTATTTTTGCAGAGCGTGGTAGAAAAGGTCGAGTATAGATCGGCTGGACCAAATCAGACAGTAGCTTGCAGATCCGCCTGGATTGATTCACAGGTGTTTGGCTTCTCACGAGCCATTCGTGCGTTCGGTGTCGACAGGTTCAAGAAGAACTGCTCGCAGATGGTGAGATCTTTTTTAAATTCAGACAGCAACATTTCCGAGTTTCATGTTATGATGAATAAAGACTCACTGTCTTAGTGTCCAGTATTTTGACGTAATTAGCTGATCGTGTAACGCGAAACACTGTGTCGGCTTTTCACCAGTACACAGTTAACACAATGTCGATACGAGTTGGCTCCAGTATTTCGGGACCTAAAGACACCCTTCATTCGATTTAAATATTTTTATAGTCCTGTTTCCATGTTCTAGTTAATGGTTCCTTGTATGATACTAAACGTTATGAGCTGCGTATGTCACTTTCCTTAGAGCCGTCGATCCGCGACATGCGAACGATATCCTATACGTCTTAATTGTTCATAATGGTACAGGTATTGAAGGTCCAACAAATGTACAAAACTTATTAACTTTCCCGACGGGTAATACCTAGAAGTATGAAATTTTGCACATAAGTTCCTTATGAACAGCTTTTATATAGTAGAACGGTAAATTGACGACACTGTCCCTGACGGTAAAAAAAGTACAATCCTAACACAATAGACATGTGTAAGTACTGCGAGTCATGTATTACGCGTAATATGTCACGACCGCGTACTGTAACAGTACCTATAACCCAACAAAATTTAGCATGTCACATAACTCTAAACATCACGTTCCATAGCAAGAGGTTAAAGGATAGGTCCGTCGCGTTCTAAGTACTGTACGTATGTACTGAAGAGTATTGTTATGTTTAAAATAAATCGAGTTATCGTTGTTATCGAATGATAACATTACTATCTCATAATCGCCCACCACTATTAGAAATATTTCATAATCTCTTAATGGTTAAGTTTGAAGGAAAATCAACTTTTTCAATAAAGCAGAATAAAGCTTGCGTTTTCATAACGCCGTGTCGTCACTCGTACAAGTAAACTATACAAATAGGCAATAATAAAAGGTCTATTTATGACATCAGAACATTCAGTACAATAGCACATACGTAATTGTTAGCGGGCTATATGTATGTCTAAGCTTAATGCGTTATTTCGGACGGGTCATGTTTAGAGTACTGAGTACTGCTCTAATGCCATATTACGCAGCACGAAATGTCATGCCATATGGCATTACTTCATAGAGTACTGTTTTGCGCATGTCTATAACACAACGGCGACCACCGAGAAATCGCAATCCATCGACGGTCGGCCTGCAATAATTTAACTGGATATGGACAGGCTGATCCCTAAACGCGACACGCAAAAGCGAGTCACTATGACGGACTTTACACCACATCCATGGTGGTCGCGCTATGGTAGTTGGTTGGCTTGGGCGTCTCAGCTTTAAAGATGTAATTCGACACTCCTTACACCCTAGGTGATCTCATAAGAAATGATTTATCAAAATTCATTCCCAAAGAGATTAAATAGTGGGTTAAAAATTGACGTATCCCGAGATGAAGCTCATCGAAAATATCATCGAGCTAAGAAATACACATAAATTTGTATGAACAGGTGAATGGATTCAACCACGTCCTGCACGGCATGTTCCCCCGGCAGGGCGCCCAGCATCTGACCCCGATGTCGCACACGCTTAAGGAGATGCGTGATGCCGCAGCCAAGGCCACCGACCGGGCCAAGGCCAATGTCCTCTCATCCGTTCAGAGGACGTAACATGACGACTCAACATCACGCGCACGGCGCCCGTTCGATACATAAACTATCGATATCGATATAAAATTAATCTGATGCATACGGTTCGACCACAAGAGATTAGTGTTTCAAGACAAGTGAAACTTATATACATATAAAGCCTATTTTCGATGGAAATAGGTTTTTTGAAGTCGTTTTTTATATTTTTTAAACTACCGTAAGTAATGTCAGATATCACTTCCATTTATGTTAATAATTCTCGCTGTGAAAAGAAGTTGGGAACGTTGATCGAGTAATAAAGAGAATAATGAAATACGGGTTGTAGCATGCATGATTATGCTTTACGTGTAAAGAAAAAAAGAGTAGATATTTTCGATAAAAATTTTGTTGAAATCTGTTTAACACTATACTTATCTTTATTTGTTCATATTGCATTCAAATGATCTATAATTTTGGAAATAGGGCTTCCATTTAATTATTATTTAATAAAAATTCAAGTAATCAATGATCTCCGTACGTATCTAAAATATGTTTATGCTAAAATTATCTGTATGTATTGTATATTAATTACCGAAACATAATTATAAAAATGAAATATTTCTGATTATATTTCATAATAAAAATGGCGAATCATATTGCAAAAATTTATAATAGAATTTGCTATTTATATATATTATCAGTGAAGTAGCTAGCATGGGTGACACCAGGGGCGGTAAAGGCCTTTCACCTAGAGAAGAAAAGGTAAATAATTTGGGGGGCCCCAGCTGGGCGACTTTTTAAATGTTTTTTCTCTATATTTTCTCGCTTCCTTATTTATTGTACACAAAAAACGTAAATCTAGAAAACGGGTATCACTCGCAAATGGGTGACTTCCAGGGCGGCTACCCTCTGGCTACGCTTTGTATATAATTAATTTCTGTATTTAAATCATTGAACTATTTATTTTTCACACTGCCAATGTGTCATTTATTGTTAAAATACTGGAAAATACATTTATTACTGTTTAGGATGGGACTTATTATTATTTAAAATACAAGGAAAGAAAAAATATAATAGAGATTAATAAAAATATAATTTATGTCTCTAATGTATCTACCCTAATGGTATAAAAAAGTGTAGGGTAGAAATGGCTTCACTCTATTCATGCAAACTGAAACAATTCCGAGTATTTACTTTAATACTTTACCCATGGTTCGTAGTTTATTAATCTGACCAATCTCGGTTGACCAAAGCTTCTACCTCCGCATATTTGTATGACGTTTATTTTGTCATCCTTTCATGATGACATTGGTAAATTACTATCCCTGGGTTCTAAATAAACGAAGAATACATTTAAACATTGTCATAGACCATAGACAATCTGTTTCAGACCACCATTCTACGATTTCTAATATAATTAATGTTAATTCTCATAGATAAATGCATTAATTATTTATGATATATAAAGATTAAGAACTAATAAACATTATATTCAATTTAAATAATTGTATATGCATATTAATATATGTGAAATACATAATATTCTTGAGGAAATGTGGGAGGCATTATACTTCACACAAAGGTATTACTCTGTTTTATATCTATCTAGTCATACTCATTAGAGAAGATACCATACAATCTATATAAATTAGGAGCGCTCCAAAATTAATTGGGTCTCGTTTTGAAGGAAGAATTTGGAGAATACGAAATAATCGTTGTCTATATATTATTATTCTCTCTCGCTCTGTATTTGGTAAATGTCTGCCCCACTCGTTTCCTCTTAAAATATTTTGACCACGTAATTAAGAAAAAAAAAAACTTATTTAAATACTTCACTCTCAAAGTACTACATTGCGTTTAATTCTCAACTAATATGCTACTTTGTACCTTCAACCACATTCCAGCTGTGGAATTTGTTATAATGCGTATCTGAAATTCAATTTCTTGAGCAGGTACTGTCAGTTTTTTTTGAGGAATGATTGTATTCATGACAGTATTGGTTGAACTGCTAATAAATGCGTTAAATAATACTCCATGTTTAAATGATGAAATAATATATTATGAATGTGAATTTATTTTTGTATATCGGCAAAACATTATAATGATGAATTGAAAAAAAAAGATGTAAATACGGACTTAAAACCTTGGATTTTTTTTACGAAGTTTGGTTACATTCCTTTTTAATTTTTTAAATTTCTACAAATACACAGTTATTTAAATAAATAAAAAAGAAACTGTATAAAATATCGAAGGTTGAAAGGTTAATTAACCAAGATACATTTGAATAAAGTTTCCATGTTAACGGTTAGACAATTAGCCTTTTCTCTGTCTATAAATAATTTGTGATTTGAAAATTTTTATGTGCATCAATAATATCTTAAAATAATAATTTAATAACATGTCATAATAATACTGTATTTTAGAATAATATATTTAACTAAATCCGTTACAAAGTGTGAATACGTTGACAAGTCGAAAATGCATACTTTTCAGGGCGGCCATTTTAAAATTTACAAGTTTTTGGCGGGATCTTGAAGTGACATGTGGTTTTTATTTATATTCATTGAATTAGGTTTTTCACCCTGTAATATGTAATATTGGTGGCGTTATGCGTGATATAGTTAGGTTATTGTGCATACGTGAAGTGGATTATAAATATAAACTGGAAACATACCCTTGGAGGCGCCACAAAAATTCCCTAGAATTTTCTAACAAGGGAGCCACCATCTTGTTAGGATACATAAATCGTCATAAGACAGGACTCGTAAATTCACTTGATAATGGCAGTAATGACCCTCAATAAAGAGTACTAGTTGCCAAGTTAGGAAGAAGAAGCAAGACTATTGATTTACTCATTTATACACCATTTCAATTGATCACAATTGTATAAAGACAACCCAAATAAGTATTTCAATAATTTTTTAATTTGATGGAAGTTGTCTTGAGATCATATTCACGCCTTGTACGGAAATATTTTCTTATATTATATAATGTGTAGTCTAGTCTGTTTGGTATGAACAATGATATTATATAAACAAGTATATTACCGTTATTACTGTAAGAAAAGTGCGTAAGTGAAAGAGATAGCTATCATTCGGACAGTAACGCTTCAAGGGTCTGGGATAGGGGAGTCCATTTACAAAATACATCGATGTATTGCGATGCATCGGTTAGAAATATCGAGTACTTTTTCTAATGTAGTCACTCAGTATAAACAAACCACAATTTTTAATTACCTATTACTCCTACAACAGCATATTTCTTGTTGTTGATGGATGTTCAAGGAATCTATGTAACTAAGAGAAAAAAAATCGACATTTCATGCAAACTTACGCTGATTCAGTTATTGTTTATTTAAAAATATAAAGGCAATGTGACAATATTCTTTGTTGTAATTATAAAAACTACAAATAATATGCAAATCTTAGATTTTCTCGCGTACTGTTCATTAAAATTAAGCAAATTTTACCACTACTCCTGCAAAGGTGTCCAAACTTCGGGAAACCTTAAAAACCACAAATAAATCACATTGACTACCCGTAAAAGTTGTTTACAAGTAGAAACAAAATATAATATGTACTATTCCACCTGGTTGGAATCTCTTGTATCAATTTAGTTTCTTCCTGGGTTGCTTTACGTAATTCGTTACTGGGC
Organism: Saturnia japonica; assembly: GCA_033032175.1. Classification (NCBI taxonomy): domain Eukaryota; kingdom Metazoa; phylum Arthropoda; class Insecta; order Lepidoptera; family Saturniidae; genus Saturnia; species Saturnia japonica. Next base: position 14,818,086 of record CM065325.1, read on the forward strand.
ATATTGCTCTGTTTGAACCATATCACAATATCTTTGACTTTAATTATCAAGTTTCGCAGCTCTGTACACTGTTGCATAGAATTTTGTGTCACCAAATTCAAAGTGTGGTCAAAACATGGAATGTGTTTTTTTCCAAAAGCCAAATCAACGGCCTTTACCATATTGGCTGAGTTGTCTGTCACTACAGCCGAAACTTTATCTCTGTCAATACCCCATTCAGTAAAAGATTTTAGCAGCATTTCAGCGATGTGTTCTGAAGCATGACGTTCATTTGACTGGACACTCCAAGATTAATTGAAAATAGTTCATTACCAACACCGAAGTGTGCTGTTATTCCTAAAAAACTTCTCATGCAAATTGTTTCAGACCATATGTCAGTATTAAGAGTAAAGTTTTCAATATTTGACAACTTTTCTTTGAAGACTGTTGATAATGCGGCGCAATAACTCTAATCAAATTACGAAAGTCTTCATCTTCGACAATTGTAAATGGTTGGTTGTCTTTACATATCATATAGATTAAGGCATTATTTATTTTAAAGTTTTATCACCACTTTCCGAAAAAGCATAAATTTCTTCAAAACTTGAGATGATAGACTTTTGACGTTTTAGCGCCTGAAGAGAAATAACATATTCATCATCTTTTGAAGAGTCAGATATTTTATCAGGTTTTTTTAGTCGTTGGCAGAGCTCGTTGGCGATAGCAAATCAGCAACTTTAGGGACTGATTGTGTTTTTATTTATCGTATTGCTGTCGATATTGGAATTTTTCGAACTTTTTATTTAACTCCCGAAAAGCAGCTTTATGTACATTTTTATATGACCAATCAAGTTGGTTGTATTGCCATAAGATTTTATTACTTTTTGACAAAGTCCTACATTTTGCAAATTTACTGGCTCCTTCAATTTTATCGTAAAACTTCCACACCCCACTTTTGTTGGAAGGTGCCATCATTTGGTTTATTCTACCTTTAATTATCTTTATCAGTTCATTCATTTAAAAAACTGAAGTCGATAAATTCATCAATCGATAATATCACATCACTAATCGTTATTGTTAAATTGTTTGTAACCTATTCAATTTATACAATTCGACGAATTTATATAATTTGTGTTGAAAAGTATCTCACAGACAACAAAGACACTTTATGTTTATTCTATTATTCAGTAAATTATGAATTAATGACTGTTACTATTGTTCACGTGACAATAAACGAGTAATCGTAGCCTTACTTTACTTACCTGTCCAATCGCACTTATGAGTATATTGTATTATTATCCAAATCCAATCTTATTTCGTTTTCTATAGTGTGCACATTCACGACACTAGTAAAAACAAATGAGATTAAACGTTTTTATTCAAAGATCACTGAAACCACAACAGATCAGACTTCTGAGACAAAACAAACGAACTTTTTAAATTTTCTATTCTGTGCTGCCAATGTCAATTTCTAGATTCCTCCTAAACGGCCGACAGCAGCCAATACCGCAATCAACAAAAAAAGAAGGTTTACTTTTACAACTTCTAAATTGTTCGAGATCAACTCAAACAGTAATTAAATTGGTATAATCATTATCATTGATTCGATGTTTTATGAAAATGCATCGATTCATCGAGTAAATCAACAGTTTTTCAAAGCATCGGATCGATTCAATGCATCGATGTGTATCGAATACCCCTAGTCTGGAACCGACGCATTCTTAGCGCATTCTCAACAAAAATTATTTACCAATTGTCTAAAAATAATAGAAAAACACTAATTATATATAAAAAAATGTATACCTACCTTACATATGGTATGAGATCCCTTGTGTTTTATTAACTTTAGCATAATTGGTACACTTTCTAAACACACATGGGGGCATTGGTTTTTAAATTTCAATTATCACTCGGGTGGTACTTGTCGGTTTCCTTGACAAAGACTAATAGCAAAACGTCACAATTAGACAGTTTTCGTGTATTTTAATTTGCGCACGCCAGTAACATAATTGGTTCTTGTATATGTATATATAATATCATTGAGTATGAATTAAAAATTATATTACGCAGTTTGAGAACAAAGGTGTTTGTACTAATAAAAGAAAAATATTTTTTAAACTTTTGTTCTTAATGTGCGTTAAGTTATTCCATTTTAGGTGATAACTCTTTTAATGTTACTAACTAAATCCTTGATTTAATATGTTCTGCAAGGAACTTTCGAGTAAGATTATATAAATGGTAAAAAAATACACATTTGAAATTAGAATATTTTGTGGTTGTCAGCAAAAAAATTATAGTAATACTAGAATTGATGGAACTATTGTCTCAAAAGTTGCCAACGTAATATCAATTTATGCTGTAGTATTAATTAAAATAATCAATTGTAAGATCAATAAATGAGTCTATGTTATATATAGTTTTTTATTATTTGTGATTCATAGGATGAACAGAATACTTTGAACATATTTTCCTACCCCTAGGTAGATTTAGCCAATCCCTCTATGTCCAATTCTTTGTTAAGGTGTCGTCCATTAACCACGTGATATTTTTTTGACTTTTTAACCCCCTCCACCTGATGATACGTGGTTGAATGTAAGTCAGCTGTTAGTAGCACTGTGCTTTGTTGAAGAACAAAATAGGTCTCATCAAGCCACTCGGCGTCATCAGCTTCCCATGCTATTCAGAGAATCTTTCTTGACCGTTATGTGATGATACGTGAAGGATGCACATTGTGCATCTCTGGTGTATTATTGCTTCGATCATTAGGTTACGTGTGACATGAATTTATTCATCTTTGTACAGTACTGCAGTCCACACAGCTGGCAGAAATCAGGGGAGGGATATTTCGTGATTTTTTCTGATTCCCCTCCCCCTGCTTTCGATGCCTCACGAGATTAATGAAGGATCCCCAACAAGTAGTAAGTAACAAGTAGTTAATCTCATGATGCTGTAGTTGAAAGATTTTCTTAAAAACAAAGTATGACTATTTATTCATAGGAGACAATCTATGAAAAAAGAATTTTGAGTCGGATTAAAGTATTATACACTTTCCATTTGTTTTTGTGTTGCTTTTAGGTTGCCACCTTACTATAACCATATGGCCTGTGCCTAATGCGCTTAGCATTAGACGTTACCATAAGACACTTGTAATACTATAGTATACCAAGTATAGTATATAATGTATAGTATACTATAGTATAGTAGATATCTATAGGTATCACTAGCATTTTACCGACCTTGAACCCCTTTACCCCAGAAGCTCTGGAAATGCTACTCACTGCAAGAACACAACACTAGGTTATTTGGCTGCGATCTTCTATGGGGTGGAAGTATTCCACCAGTCGGACAGCCCCGAGTACAGAGAAATATCCAAAGAAATTTCTGTGTCCTGTCTCTCTTAAAATGTCTTGCTCAGTTGAGCCTTGAAATATGCAATCTATTCATTATATAGCTAATAATAACACAAAACTTATTTAGTTATTTTTTTAATACCTATTTAGTTATTTTTTTAATATGCAATAAGCTAATAAAAATTTCCATACTATTAAAATAAATAAATTATCATGATATCTCACTTTATCTTAATTGCAGCTCGTAATCTAGCACTTCGACTTCTTGGATTTGATTCTACTTCTTCATCTGTTGGTATGTCAACATGTTTATTGATAACTTTCCACGGTGTATCTAGAAACTCATTTATAGTGTCTTGATTCTGTATCAACAATGGATTTAGATACTTCAATGGCACAGGATTAGCTACTTCGTTAATTATATTTCCTGAAAGATGTCTTTTTATAATCGTATCTTCTAATGAATGGAATGATATCGTAACTAACCTTCCATTCATTTTTAAATAGTATTTTGCTAACACCATAGCATAGTTAATTTCGTTTAATTCATTGTTGACAAATATACGTAATGCTTGGAATACTTTTGTTGCGTTAGACTGTGGTCTTTGCAGTTTGTCTAACCGGATCTCATCAGGGCAACATGAATTTACAACATCGACTAATTCTTGTGTAGTCTCAATATTCTTGATCATGTATCTGGCTTGGATAATTGTCTGGGCTATTTTTGCAGCTTTTTTTTCTTCACCATATATTTTGAATATTTTATAAAGTTCATGTTCATCAGCTGTCGCTAGCACCTCACGAGCTGTGATTTGTTCTGGGTCACTTCCTGCGTCCATCCTCATATCCAAGTAACCATTTTTGCTTATAGAGAATCCTCTCTCACCATTGTCTAACTGCATAGATGAACAACCAAAATCAAATAGTATGCCACCAATGGAAGACTGTTGTATACTTTTTGCTTTTAACAGATTTGGCAATTCACTAAATTTACCTAAAAGAGGTGTCACTCTATTGGGGTACTCTTCAGCAAGTTTTTTTGATTTCTCATAAGCTATTGGATCTCGGTCTAGAGTTATAAGTTTGCAGTCAGCAGACTCAAGGATTTTCCTTGAATGCCCACCGGCTCCAAATGTCATATCTATGTATAGTTCTTCATCTTGGGGGTGGATGTATTTAATCGCTTCTTTTAACATTACAGGAGTATGTTCTTTGAATTCAGGTATTGTGTTGAGTTTTCGATGACATGTGCATAGAAAATTCGTTTTTAGTAACTTTTTCAACATTTTTAGTCCTTGTTAAATATTTTTCTGAAGAAACCTTTATTTTCCTCCTTCAAATAGTGCAGCACTTTATCCGAGAGTATAAGATTACACTCCTCAGTGTTGAGCCCCGTAGCTGTGCTGTTACATGCCCTCTTGTATTTATTTTTATAATGGTTGTCAGCTAATTTATTTAGCGAATTGTACTGTTTGTTACAGAATTCTGTATCTAAATTTTGTCTTTCCGCAGACTCGAACGCAACTTTGACTTTATCTCTGATGAATTTACCGAGATCTCTGAAAATATAAATAAAAATGTAATATTGTTATAAATTTAGATAATGTTCGACTGTTTGCTCTAGTAAATACAATTTCATTTTTCTAACCAATTTCCTGGTGGATATTGAGCTTCAAGATTTATAAATTCGGAACTAATACTTGGCATAATTATTTAAAAAAATTATAACCTAATTTAGTACTAACCTGTTGCCTTTAGTAGTGTCCAAAGGCCATTTAGCTAATAATCTAGTGAATTTTTTGTACTGAGTAGTCATTGCTCGTATGTTTTACATTTACATCATTTTGGTACACAGTACGCAATAAACAATTTTAGTTCATGTAATATATTTATTTCTTTTTCACTTTTATTCAGCTTATCAGACAGTGCTCAACTGGTGCTCAATGCTCTCCAACTCCATAGTGTTCTCGTTAGAGAGTAGGGATGTCAAAAAATAATCGATTTTTTTCCACGGGTGATTTTTTTTTTGATGGATCTAATGTAAATTTTTTTTGTGACAGTAGGTACTCAATCACCCTTCTTCTTACTAACTTGCCAACTAGTCCTCTTTATTGAAAACCATTACTGCCATTATCAAGTGAATATAGTGGTAAACAAGATGGTGGCTCCCTTGTTAGAACTTTCTAGGGAGTTTGTGGCACATCAAAATGTATGCTTCCAGTTTATATTTATAATCCATTTCACATGCTCAAGCTATATCACACAAAACGCTATCAGTATTATATAATATAGGGTCTAAAACCTAAGTTAATGGATCTATACTAGTACTATTAAGCTGAAGAGTTTCTTTGTTTGTTTATTTGGTTGAACGCTCTAATCTCAGGAACTACTTCTTCTAATAGAAAAAAATATTTTTGTTGGATATCCCAGGGGTCGAAGAAGGCCTATAGACTATATAAAATCACGCTACGACCAATAGAACAATACGATCAATTAAAAATATTGCAAAAACAGGGAAGGATTATTGCTTTTGAGAGCTTCCATTGCGTGCGCTGGGTAAATGCTTCAAGTTACTTAACAATCATGTGTGACGGAATTGTTTCTCTTAAAAAGTTAAAAAATAGTCCGTGATAGCATTTGGCTATCTTTTAAAGTTGACTCAATATAACCTTTTTTAAGGTAATAAAATTTGTTCTAAAATAATGTATTATTTGCGAAGGTGTTTCTATAAATATGGTATTTACCTTATTGAAATAAAATATTCATAACAAGTATTTAGTTTCAATAAAATTGTCCTTGACACCAATTGATTTCAATAAATATCTTAGGAAATATCACAGTTTTGAAATAAATCCGCAGCAAAGTAATGAAAGTTTCAGCTCCTTTAGAATTGTATTATAGGTGCCTACGACCTAATCTTTCTAATCCTCTCTCTCTTTCTCTCATGTGACGCAGACGAAGATACGTGAGTCAGTTAGTTAAAAATAAAAACCAAATACCAAAACATTTCATTTTAAGATCCCACCAAAAACTTCAATCGCCCTTATATATCACTCATAAATATCGTTATTTATAATTAAATAATGAGTTGCTTTTTAATTTAATATTGTATTTTTGTGTTCAAAAGGATTGTAATACAGGTAATGGAAGGCAACACCCGCGTCTTTGGAACTATTTACGCAGTGTACAATAATTTTTAGCTGTATCCCACGGTTTCACACGTGTTAGTTTTATACGACAAACACCGCAACGCCAGTGCTCCCGTGTAGCCTATCATAATTTTTCTTCCCACAAATACAAATTATTTAAATTTTTCATTATCTTCTAAACTATGTGTCCAAATAACATGCAAAAGAGCAAAATTTAACTTCATAAAATTGTCTTTAAGATGAAGTAACTCTTGTTCGTAATGATTAATATACCACGTGTAAAATAATGATCTTTAATCACTTTTTAATGTTAAACCACTCTTTGTTATATAATAGCTTATTGTGGGTTATGCATAAGATATAGGCATATGCTATTTTAAATATGTACTAAGGCCCAATATTTTTGTATAACATGTATTTACGTAAAACTAAAAATTATGGCAGCGCACGTGGATAAAGCAGTTCGGGAGAGCTTTGTGTTCCGACTTACTTTACAAAAATCAATATTAAAGGCTGGTTAAGACGTGTATCTTGATGCTAAATAGGCTAACTATTCCTTGTGAATCAATCCATCATATACAAAAAGAATTTTTCTAATCAGACTGATAATTTCAGAGATGAAATATAAAAAAAAAAAAACACATAAAAACACTTCCGCTTTGTTAAATTAGTATACATATAATATATAGTATAGATAATACTTTTAAAAGTTTAAAGAATATTCCTACTTTGAAAACCAAATTCCGAGGATAAAAGGTCGTAAAATAATAAGGATAAAAAATCGATTTATTTTTAGAAATTCACATCCCTAGTAGAGAGTAGTATATTCTTTGAGACAATGTTAACGGTGGAGTTTTTGGCGGGATCTTGAAGTGACATGTTGTGGTTGTTATTTTTAATTCATTTACTTATGTTTTTGACTCTATATTATGTAATATTGGTGGCGTTTTGTGTGATATAGTTTGGTTTTGTGCATAAGTGAGGTGGATTATAAATATAAGCTGAAAGCATTCATTCCGAGATCCCACAAAAATTACCTAGAAAGTTCTAACAAGGGAGCCACCATCTTGTTAGGATACTGAATCGTCATAACACTTGACAATGTAATTCACTCGATAATGGCAGTAATGGTCTTCATTAAAGAGGACCGGTTGCCAAGTTAGGAAGAAGAAGAATGTTAACGGTGGTGGTCGGAAAGCGCGGGGAATTTTCAAATTTGGCGGTCGACATTTTTTGATTTTAATTAATTGTGGCGTTATATTTTCATTGTTATTGTTTATTCTTATAGTTTGTCTTTCTTTTCAACGTTTATATCTGTAATTTTGTTTAGTTTAGTTAATTTTGTGTAGCTTCGAGAACATTAAGTGGTAAGTTTTTTATTTCATATTAATCATGGATCTGGATCTTGAGCCTGACCCTCCTCCTGACAAACAGCCTTTGTTAACACTATTAGATGCAGATAAATATTTTTCTTCTGATCCTAAAATGTTGAACTCAGTATCTGTTGAGGATATGAAAAAGTATAGACGGAAATTGACTCAGACTTTTAAACCAATAAAAGATAAATCTGTTCGGTTTAATAAGAAGCCATTAAATTACAAACACTTCTTTAACAAATCTTCCTGTTTCCACCAGGTCTTCCGAGGTAGGGAGCGCTCTAAGTTCTCATAATACTGACAGTAATACTTCAGATGAGAAATTTTCAAATAATGTTAACAGACAATTATATAAAAACTCAGACCACAGTCCATATATTGTTACAATGGAATTAGTAACAGAGGATCCAAAAGCAGGTACAACTCTGCATCCACTAAAATTTGGCTACTTTTTACAAAAAAATCAAATGACATATGTTTTAGAAGACGGAATAAAAAAAAAATTGGTAGAAATCGTCTGTCAGTATCATTTAAGTCGTCAATAGCTGCCAATAAATTTTTAAGCAATTCCATATTAGGTAGTAATAATTATAAAACTTCAATTCCAACTTATAATATATGTAAATTAGGAATAATTCGTGAGATTCCAATTGAGTGGTCGCATAATGACATTGTTAATAATTTAAGAATTCCTGATGGATTTGGGTCAATCATACGTTCCCGTAGGCTTAGTAGGAAGACCAGTAGCCCAGAGGGTTCTACTTGGATCCCTACACAAACAGTAGTGATAACTTTTGATGGTCAAGCTTTTCCTTCTCGGGTATTTTGTTTTTACTCATCTCTGCCAGTGGAACAATATATTTACCCAGTAATACAATGTTTTAATTGCTGCCGTTTTGGGCACACACGGTTTCAGTGTAGAAGCAAACCTCGTTGCTTTAAATGTGGTGAGAATCATGATGGTTCATCATCTGATGTAGATGGGGACTACAGATGTATTAATTGTTCTGGACTTCACAAAGCCATAGATAAAACTTTGGATGATACTGGCCGCTTACCAGAGCAAGCTAGCTATTTCAAACATCTGTTCGTAGGATGCTAGAATACAAGTTAATCACAACCAAGAGGATGCGACGACTGGAAAGACTTAGAAAGGAGCAGTAGGGGGACTTACCACGTATCCTGGTTGTATCTGCCACGATCCGAGGGTGCACCCTGAACTTCCTCACACGTCTTGAACAGTCTAAAACACTTCTAGAGCACTAGAAAGACGTATTTCACCAGCTTTCCGATAGTTATAATTAATTTACAACGAAATTATGCAGAGCGTGTGTGTCACTGCAGTTCCGCGGCGGCCATTACACCGTTCTCGGTTTACGAAGAAATGCGCGGCAGATTTGCGCGCGTATTTTAAATACAATTGTGCCCCCAAGGAATTGGAGAAATTAGAAAGGGAAAAGGGATGTCGCAACAAACTTGTTCAGAGTTTGTGCGTCAAAAAGACATAAAACATTATATGTCTAATCATTCAGTCTCTTACCAAGAGGCTGACAAAGAAATCTCACCTGCAAAAAAATCATTTGTTGAGGTTTTAACCTCCAACCCTAATAGGGATAAACCATTAATACACACACACAGGAAGATGATTAAAAAAGAAACACTTTTTCATATAAAAAACATTTTTATTGAAACCAAAAACACATGCTCCTTTAGCTAAGGGCTATGATATTAAAGCACATAAGGGCTTGATTACAAATTATGAAATTCCTCCTTCAAATAATGGTTGTGCCTTGAATAACAATAAAGATACCAATGATGAAAATGTAGATATAAATGCCTTGATTATTTCCTTGATGAATATTATTTATAATTCTTGTTTACCTGACCACGTTGCAATCAACTTGATTCAAAATATATCAGTCACACTTTTTAATTCCTTCAAACATGGATTACATTCTTCAGTGGAAATGTAGAAGTGTAATATCAAAACGGACTGATTTATATTACTTGATTAATAGATTTAAACCACCTATTTTAGCTTTATTTGAGACTTGGTTGAAACCAGGTACCATATTTAAAGTACCAGGCTATTTTATTCTGAGAGATGACAGAGAGGATGGTTTTGGGGGCTCAGCCCTTCTTATTAAAAGAATGTTTTTTTCAAATCTTCATCATTGCCTTTTTTTAATAAGGAGGAATTAAATGCAGTTGCAACTATAATAGATAATATTTCATTTCTCTCTCTTTATATTCCCCATAAAGATACTTCAGTAATTCCTGTACTTAAGTGTATTATTGATTCTATCCCTTCTCCAGTTATTATTTTAGGTGACTTTAACGCTCATCATTCCCTGTGGGGCGCTCCTAACGATGATAGGTTAGGAATTGAACTTGCTGGTATAATAGATGATTTGAACTTGTGTCTTAAATGATGGCTCAGTGACTCGTCGTGGTATTCCGGGTCAATCTTTGAGTTTTTTAGACATTTCTCTTTGTTCTTGTCCCTCTCTTCCTGTTTAATGTGGAGGTGTCATGAGTTATCATATGGTAGTGATCACTTTCCAATCATCATTTCGAAGCCTACATCAGTTGCCCGCCTAACTCCTCTACCACCGTTAGTGAAGTATAATCTAACAAACTGTAACTGGGAGTTATTTAGTTCAGTTCTGGATAATAAAATTACATCACAACTTGAAGTTTGTTTATATAACATAGAACAATCATATGATAACCTTATTACTAGTTTGAAGTTAGCGGCTGATGAATGCTTTCCTTGTAAAAATGTTGCTAGTAGAAATATTCAGTCTCCACCTTGGTGGGACAGGGAATGCACTCAGGCTATTCATAGACGAAATATTTCTGAAAAAAGTTGTGACTTGGTGCTTGATTTAAATTCTTTTCTTCAATACAAAAATACTTTAGCGGCAACTAAAAGGCTTTTAAAAAAGAAGAAGCGAGATGGTTGGCAACGTTTTTGTTTATCACTGTCGCCTGAAACTTCTCCCTGTATAGTATGGCGAAATATACGTTGTTATAGTGTTACATATAGCAACACTTACATAAAATTACATGAAATTTAAATAAATTACGTTACGTTAAATTACGTTCTTTGATGTACTTTTTTTTTGAATTCAGATTCCAGCTAAATATGTCTCTGACAAGACTATCTTCCAACTTATCAAATCCACACGGTCTTCTTATATTTTTAAGATCCGTGACATAATCATTTATGGATTCTTCGAGACTTTGTCGTCTATTAAATAGCTTATGACGTTCCATGGTCACATTGATTTGTGGTATGAAATAATTCGTAAATTTTTCAGTCAGCTCTTGAAATTGAATAGTATCAATGTCCATGTTAAACGAATAGAAAATGGTTAAAGCGTCTGTACCAATGAAGTGTAGAAGAATAGCTACCTTCCGACGGTCATCTTCGTTTTCTAAGTTGAGTTAACCAGTTCTTCCATGTTAATGGCATGTTGGTATTTTGTAGATCCAGAGACTTTAGTGAGCCTGTGCCAACAAATGGTGATTGAGTCGTAGTATTTGAGCTTTGATATACGCCATCTTTTTGATTCGACTCAGACTTCTTTTCGTCCATATATTATGTAAATTCAGTCTAATCACGTACTTTGTATATGGTGTGTATAAATCTTTAATAGTTTACTTCTGACACCATGTTATATTGTTCAATTCAAGTTCAGTTTATGAAAACAACGTCATAACTTTTATATGCTTTTAATGAGCAGTGACATGACAAAGACTTGTGTGTAACACGAATACAAGAGTTCGACCAACGACTATAGAGTAAGTGTTGCTATATATAACAATAGATCTTCCACAGAAACTAATCATAATTTGTCTTCCTTCTCGCTTGAGTGGGTTGAACCCTTTTTAAATAAACTGGCCCCAAGTTATGTTCCTAATTTAGATGAAATGCCTTATAATTACATTTCTGCTTATAGTAACACCTTGGAGTCCTTAGATGCTCCTTTTTCATTACAGGAATTGAAATTAGTCTTAAACCGTGTTTCTGATACGTCACCTGGGATTGATGGTATTCCGTATTCTTTTGTGGTTAATGCAAAACCTTTAACTTTATCATTTATTTTGAATTTAAAAAATATTATTGTTGAAACTGGTCGCATTCCAAACTCGTGGAAATAACAAATAGTAATTCCTATTTTAAAACCTAATAAAGATCCATTTAATGCGAATTCTTTCAGCCCTGTGGCTTTGTCATCGGTTCTCTCTAAATTGACAGAACATCTAATCAAAAACAGGTTAGAATGGTTTTTAGAGCACCACAATCTTTTAATTTCTTCTCAGTTTGGGTTTAGGAAGGGACGTAGTGTTTCTGATAGTCATTCAATTTTTTCGACATATATTCAAATTGCCTTAACCAGGAATGAATCATTGGTGGCTGCATTTCTTGATATTGAAGCTGCTTATGATAATGTTGACTTGATAGTACTAAAAAACAAGCTGCAGAACCTTAATATTCCTTCAAAGTTTATAGATTTCATTTTTAATCTTTTTAGTGGTAAAACTATTATCTTGAGGACTCTGGGAATGAACAATCACAGCCGAGTACTTTGGAAAGGTGTACCGCAGGGGTCTGTTCTTAGTCCTATATTGTATGATGTTTATACAAATGATCTAGATTCTGTAGTTTTCCCTCAGTGTTCTGTTCTTCAGTATGCTGATGATTTACTAATTTATTTCTCGAACAGTTCGATAGGTTTGGCTGCCAAAATTGTAGAGCAGTCATTGGATGGATTATCGCATTGAATGTCTGATCATCGTCTTTCCTTTTCTGTTTCTAAAAGCAAAGTAGTCGTTTTTTCTCGAAGAAAAACTAATCCTCATATAAGTGTTTCTTTAAATCAGGCGAGCTTACCGTTAAGTAACGAAATTATTTTCCTTGGTAGAATATTTGATAGCAAATGTACAGGCATTCCGCATGTTAATTACGTAGTTGCCAAGTGTGAAAAAAACATTAATATGATGAGAGCACTTTCTGGAGTTTGGTGGGGTGCACATCCATTTTATTTAAAGTTATGAGCCTGCGTATTGTCATTGGGGCTATGAAAAGCACTCCCATTGATGCACTGCAAATAGAATGTGCAGATCCACCCTGCACATAAGAAGACAGTTTTTATCAGATCGGTATCTATACAAATCCTTTCAACTTTTGGACCATCCTCTTCATAAAAAAATAACTTATCTTGATAGCCTTATTGTTAAAAATAATAGCTACTGGCATCGAAGGCCTCTGCCGCATTTAATTCATAGTCTCAGGAATTTACATAAACAGGAATGTACAATCACAAATTTTCCATGTAATCCTCTCTTCTTTTTTGATTACAGTGTGCTTATTTTCCAACCTGATGTAAGATTATCCATAGGTATAGGAAAAAATATTTCAAATACTGATTCCAAACTTTTGAATTTTATTAAAAAGAACGCTCCTAATGCGGAAGTTTTTTTTACTGATTCATCTAAATCTGTTGAACCACTTAAAGGAAATTTTTCAGATTTTTTTGGAAATGTTTCGACCATTCAAAATAATAAACAAGGAGTAGGTGCTGCTTTTTATCAAATTTCGTCTGGATATTTTAAACTTTTTAAATACTCTTCTCTAATATCTAACTTTTCTGGGGAATGCTTAGCTATTTTGGAATGTATCAGCTATATCATAACGGAAAAAATTACCAGGGCTGTGATCTTTACGGATTTTTTAAGTTGTTTACAATCTCTTTTACATAATCCTTAAAAAAAAAAAATTGGTCACCGATTTTTCTTGTAATTAAAAACAAACTGAAATACTGTGTGCAACTAGGTTTACAAGTTTCCTTGATATGGATTCCTGGTCATTCAGGTATCCATGGTAATGAAAATGCTGATGGTTTGGCTAAATTGGAAGCTTTTCAAGGTGATCCTGATAATTATTTATATAGCCAGGATTTACTTTCTTTTCTACCTCGTCAAGACTTGGTTGAAAGGTGGAATATGCACTGGGGTCATTCAAGCAAAGGTAAATTTTATAAAAGTTTTCAATCTTCAATTGCTCTAAAACCGTGGTTCTCCAAATGGAGATGTAGTAAGAAAATTACAACTATTATTTCGAGGCTAAGGTTTGGTCACTGTTCTTCGCCAGTCCACCTGAACAAATTAAGAATTAGAGATACATCTATCTGTGAGTGTGGTCTGGAAGAGGGTAACATTATGCATATTCTCTTCAACTGTTCTCTTTATAACTCTTTACCACTGTATGATATTTTGTGTAATTATAAGGTTACTCTTCCTTGCGACCTGTCATCTATCCTATCTCTCAATAATAATATATATATTAAATCATTAGTAAAATTTCTTAATCATCATAAATTGTCATTGTAGGTTTCTAATATTATTTTTAATTGTATTTATTTATTGCCACTTCTTCATTTACCCGCCTATTCCCTCCATCCGCATAAAGTATCGAATTCGCATAACTTGAAAATGGCAGTATTACTCTCTAAAGTTGACTGGGTTGTAAAGATTGAAAATAGAAGAAGAAGAAGAAGAAGAAGAAGAATGTTAACGGTTCTTCTTCTTGTTTTGGCACTACTGAAGCATTTGCCGGTGTCAATGCTTATAGTGTTCTTGACTGTTGCTTTATGGATAAAACATCGATTTACAATTAATTCATCGATAGTTATTATAACTAAAGAACAACTGATTATAGAAATAAATCAATAAATTGTTGATTTCTAATACATAATTTACGTATTTTTGTGATTGCAAGGAAGATTTTGTGCTAATGACTTGTTTTGTTTAGCTCGTCTAGTTACTAAGGTATGCAACCTTCAGAGCATGCGATGACCTTTTTTTCTTGTCATTTCTTGACAAGCTGAAAATTGACTTTAATATTACGTATAGTAGAACCATCTTATCTTGCCTGTAAAATGGCAGAACATGGAACTATAGCCACCATGTTGAAAACTTAACTTACTTTCAATTGCTGCGGTGAGTGTGACAAGCAATATACCACAAATTTCCGGTTAATTATTATATTATTTTCAAGTAGAATTGTAAATAATACCTGTATGTATATGCATTAAATATCTGACAAAGTTTTTAAATTTATGTTCATACACGCGTTTATTTTTTCCAGGTGTAGTGAAGGTTTAATTTCGAAAATAATTAAAGAGAGAATATATTATTTAAATATGTAAAGCATAACAACACCCGAGTGATTACAGCGACGCTCTTCAGTTCACAGTTAAAATGGTAGATGTATAATAAAAACCAATCGACAGGCAATCGATTAACAGACTGTTTTCTAGAAATAATTGATTACAATCGATTCAAAAATCAAAATCAAAATAATCTTTATTCAATTTAGGCCCTAAAAAGGCACATAGGAATGTCAAAAAACTACTGCCGGTTCGGAAAATATCCCAGACATCGGGAAGAACCGGTAAGAAACTCGATCGGGTTTATCTCTGTTTTTTTTGTTAACTGTACAAATGTTACAAATATAACAGGTACATTAATAATATATTAGTGGATGCACAGAGAGGGAGTCACTTCCAGACATCACTATCATTCACATAATGATCCACCCTATAATAACCTTTTGACAGTAAAACCCGCTTGACATGGTCCTTGAACTTGTTGTCAGGTAAATAAGTAATGTGCTTCGGGATCTTGTTATAGAACCTAACACTATTACCTAAAAAACTTTTATTAGTCTTACTAAGTCTAAAACACGGTACGACTAATTTATCTTTATTTCTAGTATTTACATTGTGCTGATCTTTGACAAAATCCAGCTTGTCTAAGTTTTTACGGACATACATTATGTTATCAAAGATGTATTGGGAGGGCAAAGTTAAAACATTAAATTCCTGAAACTTGTTCTTTAGTGATTCGCGGGGTCTCATATTGTAAATTGCTGGAACTGCCCGCTTTTGTAATATAAATATGGTATCTACCTCAGCTGCTGAACCTCACAGCAAAATACCGTAAGACATTAAGCTATGAAAGTAAGCGAAGTAGACTAACCTAGCGGTGGCAATATTTGTTAACTGGCGAATTTTGCGTACTGCGAATGCAGCAGAACTTAATCTTCCCGCCAAAGTTTTAATATGCGGACCCCACTGTAATTTTGAATCAAGGGTAATGCCCAAGAAGACAGTACCATCAACTAAGCCTACTAAATTCCCTTCTATCTTGATACTACTATCAACACTCCGAACATTGGGCAAGACAAATCTCATACATTTGGTTTTGTTTGCATTTAGTAGTAAATTATTTAAAGCAAACCATTCAGAGATTTTAAATAAGGTGTTGTTTAATTGCCTAAGCTCCGAATCTATTCTTTTCACTTTGAATATAAGTGAAGTGTCGTCTGCAAAAAGAACCATGTCAGCACCATTTTCAACAACGGACGGTAGATCGTTTATATAAACGAGAAACAAAAATGGTCCCAAAATCGAGCCCTGAGGGACGCCGACTCTAACCAATGATCCCGAAGAGGTTGCTCCATTTACACTTATTTTCTGACAGCTCTCTGTTAAATAAGAAATTAGGGGGCCGAGAGAAGTTTCACGCACACCATAGTGTTTTAGCTTAAGTATAAGCGTACTGTGGTCAACGCAGTCGAAGGCCTTTGAGAGATCACAGAACACACCGATTGCATCCTGAGACTCCTCCCAAGCCCTATATATATGACTTAGGAGTGTTGCACCAGCGTCAGTGGTTGATTTAGATTTTGTGAAACCATATTGCCGACTATCCAAAATCTCTTGTGCTTTGAAATATTGTACTAGCTGCTTGAGCATAATTTTCTCGAAAATCTTACTAATCGACGGAAGTACAGAAATTGGTCTATAATTTCCAAGATTACTTCTACAACCTGATTTAAATAGAGGAACTACTTTACTTATTTTCATTAAATTAGGGAAAGTCCCTGTTTTTATGCACTGATTAAATATATTAGCCAGATATGGTGAAATATTGACAATTATGGACTGTAATACGATTACTGACATACCCCAAATATCTTCAGTATTTTTTAAGTTTAATTGTTTAAAAGTCCTTATTATTTCACCTGCACTAACATATGTAAAAGAAAATTTAGAATCCACAGGTGTAAAATAAGATTATCCAAAAGTGATGCAGCGCCATGGGGTGATGATATTATATTTTTTGTTACTACTAAGGGTATATTTGTGAAATAATCCTGGAAAACAGTTGCAACCTCTGAACTGTTTGAGATATGTACTCCCTCGACGTTTAAATTAAGCGAATTATCATTTTTCCTATCTTTTCCTGTTTCTTTATTTATTATATGCCAAACAGTTTTAGTCTTATTACTAGATTTAAGAACTTTATTTCTTAAAAATATCGCTTTTGCAGCTCCACAAACACGTTTAAATATTTTAGAATAATCTCTAACATAAGCATGAAATGAATCACTAGTTGTCAATGATTTCCTATAATATAAATCATATAGTCGATCTCTACTTTTTATAATTCCTTTGGTTGCCCATTCACTAAAAACAATTTTTTTCCTAACACTAATAACCTTTGTTGGACAATGTTTACTAACCAAAACTATGTTTTGTTGTATGAATAACCGATGATTTCACCCTACCGTCTGCGATTCCAGTGCTAGGGTTGAATTAATACAAGTAGATATTTAACCCTTTCTTTGATATTGGGTATTTTTGGCATTGATACTATGTCAACATCGTGACCGAGTATTGAGTAGGAATTGGTGAAAACTGAAGTACTACTATCTCGTAGCCGATTTCAATTTCACAACATTAGTGTATTATTCGATTCTTGAAAATTTATTTATCTATTATGCAATGACAGCACTGCACACATTGCGTGTGCGATACACACATATGATTTTCGGTTTAAATAATCTCTGACTGATGAAAGGATTTTAACTATTTTCGTCAAGCTAGCTCAGTCATATAAATAATGTAGTTGGCATAGTGGAAACGATTATTTAACCAACACACACACACATTCCTAAGTTAGGCTAATAAAATAAAATAATCAGAAAACACGACAGCCATTTTAAATAACAACAAAGGACGGTGCGCTAGTCACAGCTTTTCATTTCTAACTGTCAAGGTCAACTTTGTCAAGTTTAATATACGAACAACCCACGCGTATCATCTCATATCGTCATAGAACCTAGACGGGAAACGTATATCACGGTTTCTGGAAATACTAGACACAGGTTGACTTACTATACTATCAATTTTAGATTACATTATGTTACGTTATGACATCGTGTCATTTTTGTACATTATAATTAAACGAATTTGGAATAATGGGAAGGTAATTAACAAAATACATAAAAACTATCTTTAAAATGTCAAAAAAACAAGCGCGAATATTTTTATACGTCTTTGACACATCTGTGCTTTGCGAGAGGCTATTTTCAAAAGCTTCCGACAAAATGACGTTTACTATAAACCGTTTAACGGAGAAGCATCTTCAAAAATTATTGGTTTTGGGAAAAACTGTTTAAACAGCTTTTTTTTTTAAATAATAAAAAAATAAAGGTATTTGTGGTTATACATGTATTTATTTGTAAGAAAAAAAAGTACACGAGTAAATATCGTTACTTTTCATGCCAGGTAGATATCTATACTTTCCCACCACCGTCACCGGTGCGGTATCGAGTAAAAATACCGATATCTGACTGGTATTGTTTTATCTCTATTCTGTAAGTAGCAGCAGTAGTATTATTTCGAAGATTGCGAAAAAGCTTCAAAAATACTGATGACAAAAAAGCAGAGACCACTTCTGTTGACAAAATGGGTTGAACTGAAGAAATGCGTTACTATTTTAATAGAATTAAAATAACTCATATTTAAACAAACTTCATTATTTTTTTTCCTAAAAAAAAGTAAAGTTTGTAAAATAAATATTTACTATTATTATTTTGTTTACACGCAGAAAAAGATTATAGAGTTGTTTTTTAATTCATAGGCTAACTCATTCATTCCCACTAGGTAACTTACGTTATGAAAAATCCATATAAGTTTTTTATTTTGAAAAACGTGATGATTAAATATAAAGTTAGCTAGTCAAGTCGTGCGCGAGCGGAGGACTTTAAAAAAAGATTTTAATTTTTTGAGAAGCGTTTATTCGCGACCATAAATGTCATAAGACTAACTTAAAAATACTCTTAAAAATCCGAAGCAAACACCAGACGCGCCTTACAGGATCAGTTTACTGCAACGTTGCGTCTGGCTTCTCTAGAATACAGACTGCTGAGTAGCGGTATTCATAGAGGGTGATTCTATAACTAGCTTCTTTACAAAAGTAAATAAACAATATTGCTAACAATGATGGCTCATTTGTAGCGTGTACGGACATCGAGTCGATCTCGAAGCTTTCGGTGAACTAAATTATGGTGATGAATATATAGCATGGTGGTAGGGCTTTTTCTAATGCCCGCCTGAGTAGCTACCACCCTCAAGTTGAAAATCTGTCGCGAAGCATCATCATTTGAACATCATTTGAGAGCCGGTGTTCCATTATGCTTAGCATCTTACCAACTCAGGCCACATCGTCACTTAAGATCAGGTGAGATTGTGGGCATAACGCTAAACCTTTAACGGCTATAACAATGATAAATGATAAAAAAATGATATTTTTTGTTTATGATTTGTTTAAAATAAAAATCTATTATGGACGAATATTTGTTTAATAAAATATGCTATTTTTTTGTAGAAAAGAATATTACCGATTTCGAGGATTCCTTGAGGTGATCCCTAAGGTAACCTCGGTTGAGTGGAGGGTGAGGAAGTTTCGAGGAAACGACTTAGAATATGGGTGTTAGACTACTTTTTATTATGTATTTAACTAGCTATGCCCCGCGGTTTCACTCCATATAATTTAGAAGAAATAACTGATTCATAATTTATAATACTTTCAATAAAGACAATATTTTTATCGGTCGATGAAGTAACTTTTGTTCATAAGAGTTAATATGCCATGCTTAAAAATAATGCTCACAAATTAATGTTTAATCTTCAAGAAAAAAATTAATTCAAAATAATTTATTTTGGCTCATATATAAGACATAGATATATGCTGTAGCTGACTTTTTTATATATACTAACTATTGGCCAATATTTTTATAGAACATTGTATTGACGTACCATTAACTATTAAGCTAAAGAAAGCATTTCGCGAGGGCTTCGACTTCCGACTTGCGTAAGAAAAATCAATATTTAAGGCTAGCTAGAAACTGTAGCCTAATATTATATAACCCATTCTATTCCTCGTGAGTCTGGCTATCATATAAAAAAATAATTTTTCGAATCCGACTGGTAGTTCCAGAGTTTAGCGTGTTTAAACAAACAAACAAAACTTTTACGCTTTATTATATTATTAGTATTAGTATAGATTTCATTTTTTTTTTAAATATGGAATTATTCGTATGTCATTTATAACCAAAATGCTCTAGTCCTTACCATTCCAAATTTCGAACTCTACCTCCCTATGAGGCCGTGTCCTAAAAGTGCATAACCTCTTTAAGCTTAGAAACCTTCAAATGAGGTACTAATATAGTACGGTCACTTTCGAGACATTCCAATTTTAAAGAGTATTCATTTATGTTTTTAAGTGAGTTCAACCTTTTTTGAATAAAATCGGATTAAGTTTTCAAACATGTGTCAAAATAAAATGTAATTTAAATCAAAAGCACTAAGGAGAAGGACTATTGATATCAACTTCGAAGCAAATCACAACCAAAATAACTTTCTACCCTTTTTTTAACCCCTTAAGGGGATGAATTTAAATAAAATATGAAACACGTCTTCCATCAATTCTGTTAAAAAAGGTTTAGGCAAAATTTGAAGTAGATTGGACCAAGAAATCACGTTGTCCCAAACAAATTTTGCCCCCCTTTTTGATCCCATTAGAAGTAGAATTTCGGAAAATCCTTTCTTATCGGATTCATACGTCATACAAAGAACACACCCTCCAAGTTTCAGGTCTCAACGATCAGCGGTTTAGGCTGTGCATTGATCCGTCACTCAGTCATTCAAGACAAAGCATTTTATATGTACAGATTTAACGGACGAAATATTTTTGATGTGAAAACTTCTTTAGCCGCGTTCAACGGTTTTTGTTAGGGAAAAATTTATGGGTTCGAGTGACTTTCGCGTCACCCATGACCACGACATGGTCGTGACGTATTGCGCTTGCGTCAGACTAGCGACGCGTAGTATAGCGGCTAGTGTACATGTATACGCATACACTGACACATTGAATACTGAATACAGTAACATAATTCCTTGAAGGTGACCATTTAACAAAATACCAGATATTATATTGTGTACATTAATAATTGGACGTTAATGTATGGTCATTTATAGTCTTTAAGATATAAAAGTACTTAACGGTCTGTCGAATGTTAAGCCAGAATGGGGACAGATCTCATTATTGACATACTGAAATGGGTTAAAGGAGAAATGAGGCCAGACTGTCAGACTGTCTTACAACACGACCCTCGGGTCGGCCTCGGCCAGACATTGTCTGATAAAAAGGTTTTGTGTATGTTCTACACTATCGTCGATGTTTGATATAAATATGACACAATTTCACACACGGCCATTTAATTCCAAGCTAAGCAAAGCTTGTAATATGGTAACTAAATAGCTGATATACATACATATATAGATATTTAACACCCAGATACACAAATGACATATATGCTCATCACACAAAAGTCCTTCATGGGCGGGGATCGAACCCGCAACCTCTCGGCTCAATAGTAGCGTTTACTACCACTACTTAAATGTACACCTTAGGCCTCTTCTCAATGGAAGGTACGAGCTTATCCACCACGCCAGCCGACGACGTATTAGCGATGTTAAACGCCCAAAAACCAACAGTTCTATATTTTTCCCTCATACAGTGGTACTACAAGAAAATTTCTCAATCGTTCAGTTATTTATCGGCTGATATTGTTACCGATTTAATTTACAAAATGTAAGTACGCATATTCCGAAAAATTCTTTACTACATACCAGGATTCAAACTTGTGTACCTGCTGTTAGAGCATGCATATATTCCTTCATAACTTTTCCTACCTCGGCCACAATTAGCGCCATCTACAAACAAAACCAAAAACTCACGTGCGACGAGTGACAGTTGAAAAAACAGAAAAGACAAAACGTGTCGCCTAACAGAGCGCATAAAACTATTGCATCTCCGTCACAAATTAAAAGTATAAATCAAATAATAGTTAAGCTCGGACTTCACAAACCCCGGGGTTCCATAGTGCTTCAACAGTGCGTTATATGCAGTGCATAGAAGCCACGAGAGTTAACATCAGCATGCCCGAGGTGAGTGGCCGGCAAAATACCTATCCAAATTCCTACACCGCATGCTAGGGAGAAAACATCTAAAACAATACATCTGCAGACATTGAATCGATATTCCGCCGGTCTAAACTACCCGACCACCATTACTTTTTCTATGTTTGCTTTGAATTTTTTAGCGATTTATATACACCAATATTCTCGTATACACGGATAACTGGTTTATTGATAGATTTTGAAAGCTTCGTATTTCGACGTTAGATCTAATCCCACAATGACCCCGGAGTTCAAACATCGTGATGAAACCGTGGCACATGGTGGTATGGCATTTTCTGACCACCCTCAATTTGAAAATTTGTCGCTAGGCATCATCTATATGTGTGTTCTGATAAATATATTTGAGAGGCAGTTCTTCTAGACTTAGTGTGTTACCATCCTAGGCAATAAGTCACTAACATCTCGTAAGAATGTGGTCATAAACACTGAAACTATAAAGAATATTAAATAAAATGGTGTTGTTGGCGAACGAATGAGCCAGTGAAGTTTACTCTATAAGAACGATTGTCATGTAATAGGTAAAGTTAAATGATTAATATATTACATATATTATTTTTGATTCCGTATACAAGTAAGTTGAGTATATACGCATTTACCCTCGTTCAGTATAAGGCGTCACCTCCACGAGCGAGGTTATCGTCATGAGTCCGTCCTGCTATCGTTGCGTAATCTCCACGGGACGATTATTCTTCAGCCCGCGAATCGTTGCGACTCGTGACACATTACGGAGTATCCGCATCAAGTCGTTGCACAGTTGCTTTGTTAAAAAGAGCTTAATTCATTGGTATAAAAGATCGAAATCAGCGAGTCCTTGGCGTTTTCATCGTCAATGTCACTCAGTATATCGACGCGATAGTATCTCCGTGTGCAGACATGTATATAGATTTGTCATAGAATGAAGAGGCAGGATGATAATATTGCCGCGATAAACTCGCTTGTGGGGGTGGTGCCTACGATACGCGAATATGTGGTTTCAAAAGGACAACATAATTACTTCACTATTTATTTGATTTTGCTCTCCATATAACTTACGTAAGGCGGCCTATATATGAAAATCGATTATTAAAAAGTAAACACCAATAAACGGTTGTGATTGTGAATTAAAAGGATATAAAGTGAATACTTGTTTAATAAAATTTGAGGATAATTGTTAGCCGAGTATGTATTTACATCAGATAAATCTAAGTTAACCTAGAAACCCACGCTTGAGATTTAATATCTGCTACTAAAACCCAACGCGAATATCTATTACTTTATGTGTCTTGTAACAGTATATAATTTTGACGTAGATACAATATCCTACAGTCCTAAGCGCGACTGTTATGCTCGAGGTCCTGGGTTAGATTCCCAGATCGAGGAAAGTGTTATTGGGGTTTTCTATGTAATTCCCAGTCAAAGCTCGGAGTTTGGATTTGTGCCCGATTAATGACAATAGGCTCGCCGCCTATTATAATGTACCTAAAACATACCCGGCGAATTGTGGGTGTACTTTAGTACAAGATGGTAACACGCTAAGCCTAGATAGCCTAACTTTGTATGCTAAATTTTGTTATCGAACAACACAGTTTTAATACTAGAAATAGACATATAATAGTCGTACAGTGTTTTAGACTTAGTAAGACTAATAAGTTTTTTAGGTAATAGTGTTGGGTTCTAAGATCCCGAAGCACATTACTGATTTATCAGAAAACAAGTTCAAGGGCCATGTCAAGAAGGTTTTTACTGTCAAAAGGTTAATTATAGGGTGGATCATTATGTGAATGGTAGTGATATCGGGAATTGACTCCCTCTCTGTGCATCCACTAAATCTATATATTAATACGTTAAGCAAAAGCTTTCTACCGATTTTTAAGCATATTGCGTGCACGGAAGACTGAGATTTGGCATGATTAAAATTTATATGGGGAAGGAGTGCAGAAAGCTAAAATTTATCAATAATACCTGTTACAAATATATTAAATTAAAATAAATTAATTCTGCGAATCCTAACTTTACCAGTGCCATTGAACTTAGATCCCCCAAAATATTGACATTGTCACTCAATGTAAAGTGATAGCGAGTGACATAATATTCATTGTTTAGGTTCATACTTGCAAATTTCAAACGGAAAATAGTCTATGATTAAAAAGTCGCTGGTCGAATTTAGATCATTGCGCGACCGCTAGTTATTATTATTGTACTCAGTATATTAACACTTGTAAAGTTGGAAAAAAAAGAAGAGATAAACCCGATCGAGTTTCTTGTCGGCTCTTCTTGATGGCTGGGATGTTTTCCGAGCCTGTGGTAGTGTTTTGACGTTCATAAGTGCTTTCTTAGGGCCTAAATTGAATGAAGACTTTTGATTTTGATTTTCTAGAGGGAGGACTGGCTCTCAGGTGCAGCTACCAGAACACACCTATAGGTGTTTGGCGACAGATTTTTACCTTGAGGGTGGTAGCTAGCCAGGCGGGTATTAGAAAAAGCTCTACCACTATGCTATCGTTTCATCAGGTTCATTGCTTCATATTAGCTTCGACAGGGAGTTCATACTCAGACCTTGTGACCTAAATGGTCGTGGATAGTCTTGTTTTAGAGTTTCCTCTCGCAAACTCTCCGTATGTGGAATAAGGTGCTATGACAAAAAAAAAATGGGTTAATGGACAGATTTTTAAAGGACCGGTAACGCACGTGATGCGTCTAGTGTTGTATGCGTCCATAAATAACGGTGATCGTTTAAAATCAAGAGAACCGCATGCTTGTTTACCACCATTGTGATATAAAAAACGTGAAATTGTCTCTGGAAAAAAATCACGAGTTACCCTTAATCTCTTACTGCACTCATGAACGAGAGATTTCTTTCAAAATCAACATTTTTTTACGGTAACTCACCTTCTAGTATTAGAAAACTGAATACTACACGACCATTTGTTATAATTTTGTGTGCAATGCAGGTTTTGTTCAAGAGTTTTAGCTGGCGTTGCGAGAAAGCCGAGAAATGTACTTGAATGTTAAGTAAAACTGCTATTGACTTGTGTTATTGGTGAAAGGCAACGCTGAACGTTACAAAGTGCGAGCCTTTTGTCTGAGTTAAGGTTGAATTCGACTAATGCGACAAATTATTTTGAGCGATCGAAACGATAAAAGTGCCCATTTAAATTAGATATTGGAACAAAAGATTTAACTTTTACTTATTTCACACTTTTAAATTAAAAGGAATTTGTTGAATCACGCAGTGAACCATACATCCGTACATATAAAAAAAGAAAGTGTGTGCGTGTAACCTTTACGCGCGATTGAAGTAAAACTTCTTTGGCGTTGACGGCATATATCACTGAAATGATTCAATTTTATTATTGAATATTATAGAATGTCACAATCGTCAGAAAGTTTATTAATAATTTATTTATTATATAAGTAATCAATAAACAAGTATATTTAGAGATTTTCAAAAAACTGCAATTTAAAATTTTTTTTTTAAAACTATTAAATTTTTATTCACTTTTCTATTCACAATTGATCCGTTTGAAAATATTCGAAATAAATAATCCTAATTGATTATATTTGCCACTAGCTGGCGTATAAGTCAAAAAGCGTGGAAAATATGACATATACTTACGACCAATCCAAATAATTATTTTTGAATACCGGAAACTACGTAAGCGTTACTTCCGTTAGAAAAAAAATCTGAGTTATTCCTTAGTCGCGCCTAAAGAAGTTTTACTTCAAAATGTTTGTTTGCAGTAAAAGGATTTATTCGTACACAATAAACTACCAGACTATGAAGATAGATTTAAAGAGTTAGTAAAGTATCAAACGGTACTCTTGGTAGTGAATTGCTGGGTAAACTCAATATAAAGGTGCCCACCCGTTTCCCAAGGCAGGCTGAGTGCCCTAAGCGCGCTCGCCTCCTAGTCAGGTGAAGCTATAAAAGCCGCAGCGGCTCTGTTTTAGGATAGGGTTCCTAAGGCTAACAGTGTAGTCAGTTCTAAAAAAAAAAAAAAAAAAAAATTCCCAAGGCATCAACAATTATTTAGCGTTCTCTCCTGTAGCAATAATGTGTCGAAGAATAGTGCCATTTATAGAATGTGTAGGCGATATAACGAAGTTAATTTACAACATGACATATTTTTCACCAGTCTTGCTAAATTTAAAAACTCAGTTAATATATTTCTTTACTTTTAATCGTTACATTTTCACCGTCTATATATATATTCAGTACTTGTTAATAATGAAAGTTGTGCACACATGTCCTAGAGTATTTAGAGTTAAGTTATTATTGTTATTTTTTTATTTCTTACCTGTATTTGTGCCTTATGAAATAAAACTCGGTACAACCAATTTTTTTACCAAGATTTTTTTTTTCTTTTTCTAACTGTAAAAGTGTTAATATAATAGGTATAATAATAATAATTTAGTGGATGCACAGAGAGGGAGTCACTTCCAGACATCACTATCATTCACATAATGATTCATCCTATAATAAGCTTTTGACAGTAAAACCCGCTTGACATGCTCCTTGAACTTGTTTTCTGGCAAATCAGTAATGTGCTTCGGAAATTTATTATAAAACCCGATACTATTATCTAAAAAAATTATATTGGACCTACTAAGTCTAAAACACGGTACGACTAATTTATTTCTATTTCTAGTATTGACAGTGTGCTGATCTTTGACAAAATCTAGCTTGACTAAGTTTCTACGAATATACATTAAGTTATCAAGGATGTATTGGGAGGGCAAAGTTAATGTATATATATATTAATAATACTATAAAACTGAAGTTTGTTTGTTTGGTTGAACGCGCTAATCTCAGGAGCTTACTAGATCGAAGGGAAAAAATATTGTGGCGTTAGATAGCACATTTATCGAGGAACATTACGCTACGATCAATAGGAGCAGAGCATCAACAAAAAGCGATGCAAAAACAGGGAATAATTATTCCTTTTGAGAGCTTCCATTGCGTGCGCAGCGTATATGGTAAAAGTTATGTAACAATTATGTGTAACGGAATTGTTTCTCTTATGCCCGCGATAGCATATACGAATCTTTTAAGATTGGCTCAATGTAACCATTTTATGGTAATAAATTTTATTCTAAAATAATGCATTATTTGCGAAGGTGTTTTTATAAGCATGGTATTAACCATTAGCGAAATAAATACATTATTCATCACAAGTATTTAATTTTGAACAAAATTTCCATTTACATCAATTGAGTTCAATGAATATCTTAGGAGATATCACAGTTTTAATATAACTCCGCAGCACAAATAATCAAGAACTACGCCCGCATTTTTATTAAGCGGAATAATGTGGGAGACGGGCAGTCATGCGGAGTGGAGAGGGCGAATGTTGTTCAAATAGTTCGTAAATAACACAAAGAAAGTTTCAGTTCCTTTAGAATTGTAGTATAGGTGCCAACGACTCACTCTCTCTTATGTTACGCAGACAAACTTGCGCGCGTCAGTTGGTAATACTATATTCCTGGAATTTTACATTTTAACATAATTATTGTTATCAAATACATTTTACATATTTTCTATACAGGGTGACGACCAGCGATGTGTTGCCGATACTATTAGGCAAAAAAGAAGTATCACCATACAGTGGGAAAAATCTCGGAGTATAAAATGCTTATGGCGGGTAGAGGGACCATGTTATATTTTGGGCAAGTTGAAATAGAGTCTAGGTGTCAGCAAAAAATTACAATTCAAAACCCTACCGAAATGGCTCTAGTTTAGCAAAAGAGAATGAAACTTTTCCTGACTTTATAGTTCTCACTGTTTTAAAACTGAAAAAAATAGAACAATAATGGGGAAAAGTTTGTGGAGTGAAAAGTTGTCCAAGTGGACGAAAATGATTTAATTTGACGCTTTTTCATAATCCTCCATAAAAGTGCCTAAATGTAGTGAAATCTGTTTCTGTCATCTGTACGACTTTACAGGCTGTACGTTTATCGTATCAGTGAGATGCCCTTTTTAAGCGTAGGGCGGGCGGCGCGCGCACCCGTCCGCCATTTCCTTCTGCAGTCAGCCCAAGCGCGTCGCGCTCGCACCATGCTTCTAACTTAGCTCAATTACATAATCCAACATAAAATAAAACAATTATCTAACATAAGTGAGTGTTCAATATAACATATATAATACGTGTAAAAATTTAGTTTGTATATTTGTGAAGTTTAACGAACGCTCAATGGAGATTTTATATGTAAGTATACATTATAATATGTTATGAAATTATTTGCATTATTTTTACATGTTCACGACAGTTTGAACGTTTTTTTCTTTTGATGTGATTTACGTGTCTGTCGTTTTGACAGAGAATCCATTGTTTGATAGTGTGATTCGGTACGCTATATTATTGATTATTTTAGACGGCTTCGTTTTGATTTGTCATTTTCGATTTGATAGGTTACTTGAATGTTGATTGTTTTAATCGAGGTCCTTATAATCCTTGTGTAAATGCGAACAATTGAATTCAAGTTATAATTAACACAAACTTCGTGATATTCCCAACAAATGAAAGCAAGCAGGTACATAATATTATCAATGTATTATAATACTGATAATGTAAAAAGTTCTATTCTAAAAAGTATCTAATACTATTATATACTAGTATATATGTAATTGATTTCTCAGAAACGGCTCCAACGATTTGGATGAAACCTTGTATTTAGATAATGTTTTACATTCCAAGTATATTTAGATGTGTGTTTTATATTCTTCTTCTTTCGGTCGCCCAGATATTTCCTTTTATATTTCTAGACATTTCCTCGTTGCAAAAAGCAAGATACAGAAATCGCTGGTTAAGATTGTATTTGTGTAGGGTTTTAAGGGGTCAAATAATATTTTAAGACCTGAGACACCCAAGTTAACCTCAGTTGCACGTGGTGCACCCTGCTGAGTAATGAACGAGGAAATGGCGATAGCGGGATGGTAAAGCTGCTCAGCCGGACTGGGTCGCGTCCACCATACATGTGGCGAAAAGTCGGACGATGTGAGTCGATTATGCGCGTCGCCTGCCGGGATTGGCCGGTGTGTATATCTACATATTCAATTTTACACAGGATGCCATGACAGCGATTGACGGTAGATTGAATAATTTCTCGGTGGTTACCATTGTTTCTGTGTTATATTTTGCTTGCTATCAAGTTCGATTCTTAGTGGTTGCTGTCAGGTGCGATTCTGTTACTTTATCGTGCAACTAAATAGGTTTTTTTTCAAAAATATTTTTTTTTTTTGTAAAGTGTGTCAATGATTTCTTATTTATCAATAATCTATGATTCTATGATATACAAATTATTCTTTATATTTTATAGAAATCCATAAATTCAAGTTTAATTACAAAGAATCTATTCTTTCGTCTCGTATCAAAATGTGCATGTATATAAATAAATTTGGTAAATATAAATCCCAACAAAAACATACTGTAAAAACGAGTCAAGTCTCAATTCTCGATTGAGATGGTTTGTCTATAAAAAGCAGCGAAATCTCATAAACAACCAAGTCTTGAAGGTGGATTTAAAAATCGATTAGTTTATCCTTTACTCGTTAAATTCCATTGTTTAGAATCTACTGAACTACTACTACTGAATCTATCTTTTATTATATGAACTTAAACCATTTTAATTAATGACCAGACTATAAGCTTAATAATATTCTTATTACAATAATTATGTTGTGGAATTGTATATCACTTTGCATTATTTGAATAGAGCGGCAAACCGCAAGCAAGACGCAGATGCTCATTAGTTAGACAGGTACGATATTGAGTTTTCATGATTTTCATTACTTTCTAAAAAAGCTGACTTATACAAATAAGTACATGCGAGCAATCAAGTTAATTAAAGAACTATTATTTATAGAAGTCCAAAATTTAGAATCAGATGCCATGGCTTTGAGACGTACATAGGAAATTATTTCGAATGCATTTATTATTGTAACACGGTATAGGATCGTTTGGCCGATCCTATTAATTAAAAATGCAGCTTAGCGTTTGAATTATTGCTGTATTTATTTTGTCGCCAGTAACCGATTACAGAATAATATATCTTCCTGTCAGTCAGTGACAGACGTCTTCTTTATCTTTTTCAAGACCTGAAAGTCAGCCAGTCTATCATAAACAAAATAAAATGTGGCTGAAGTAAGAACTATTTACTGTGATAAGTCGCCACAACGGTATTATATCTGATGGTGAGTGCAGTGTAATCCAATAAAATTATCGACCTTCGACAGATCTACAATCCATCAGCAGTCGTTACTGCCATGCTGTCTTAAATGATTCTTCAGATTATGAAGTACTCCATCTTGTAGGAAGAAGGGAATACATTAGCCGTGAAAAATTTACTCAGCTTCACTATACAGCAGAGATAAGACGTATCAACATTCTTTGTGAGTGCCGTGATGAAGGTTACCGCAAAGCTGTGGCTCCGGAACCCAGCGCGTGCGGTTCCGTTATGCAAGGGAGAGGAAGGGATTAGATATTACCTAATTTTGGTTATGTAGTTGGATATATTTAGCCGCCGCAAAACTTCCATGGTATTTTATACTTTCCTAGAATTCCAGTGATCGAGAGCACTGGGACTTCTCTTGAGGTATCTACTATCCAACAAAAAAAAAAATGCGTGCGGGTCGCGGAACACTCGGTTGGAACTAAGTTCCTAGCCTTTAACCAATTAGCCTATGACTAGGCACAGCCAAATAGCATACGCGCTATGAATAACCGTATAGAGTATAGAAAGGGTTGTGATGGAAAATTTTTGCAATTTTTTTCACCTATCATCCGAAAAGTCCGTACCAAAAAATCATCCAAATGTGTTCACAAACAAAGAAGTTATGGCTAAAAATCCATTAAAAAAAGACATTCAAACTGAGTGACTTCCGTTTTTTTTAAAGTGGGTTAAAAACCATTTCCAGCCTTCGTAAAGCCCCAAATAAAATTTTAATAATACCGAGTAATTTGATGACTTAGTATTTTATTGTGTACGTTACGTGGAAAAAAAAAAATGGCTCCGGTGAGAGTCTGACCTATGGACCTTTGCATTTTTTAACCTTGACCGGTCGTGTAGACGGACTGAACGAAATTATTATGTATATAATACCTACCGACTGCATAATGTTTCTATCAAATAGCCTCAGTGAACGATTACATTATTATAAGTAGGTACATGGTTTTCATTCTGCGCTCAAAAACGTTCAAATTGTAAGCACTATTTATTTTTCTACAGTCTCATCTGATGTTAAGTGTCACCGCCAAGATGGTAGCACGCTAAGCCTAGTGGAAAAACTGGATCTCGAGTGCAGCTGCCAGAACACACCTATTGGTGTTTGGCGACGGACTTTCAACTTGTGGGTGGGACTTTAAACATCACGCGCTCGAGACGACTTCTTTTTAAATAACTTTACAAGATTTCAAGTTAATTTTTATTTTCCCAACCTACTTACAACTTTAATATATAATTATTGAATTAAAACGATTGAAAATACAAAGAAAAAATATAAACATCATATATCTGGTAGGTATAGACTTGAGATGGGTAGGGATATATTTTTTATATTGTTCTATGGCCCTTTTGGTATTATATATGCTACAATTCTGCCAGTGTCATGTTACGTCGCCAATTCTCACGGAGGGAGTCATCATAAAATAAGCTGAAGAAACTTGAATTGGGATCAAAGTTGACTTTAAATCATCAGCTAATTTCTAAAACAAAAAAAAATACGAACCTCAATTAAAGTACGTAAGTAAGTTAAGTAACTGTAGCATGGCAAATTGAAGACACTGTTCCTGGTGGTGAATAGAGTATAATCAAAACACAACGGTGACTACCGAGAGATCATAATCTATCGACAGTCGGCACCGTTATGCAGGCTTGCATACATATAACTAGATATGCTCAGGCTGATCTCTAAACGTGACATGAAAAAGCGAGTCACTATGACGGACTTTTCACCATATGCATGGTGGTCGCGACTCAGTTGGGTAAAACAGCCCTATTAATTACCACCCTGGTATTGCCATTTCCTCGTTCGCTGCTCAGTATGGTGTTCTTCTTGTAGGTGAGGTCGGCTTGAGCGTCTGAGTTGTAAAGATGTAATTGAACACCCCTTACACGTATGTAAAACATAATCATTTTCATCATTATATTAATACGTGAAGCAAAAACTTTGTACCCCCTTTTAAGAGTATTGCGTGCACGGAAGACTGAGATTTGGCATGGTTAAAGTTTATATGGAGATGGAGTGCAAAAAGCTAAAATATATCCATAATATTTCTTACTAATATATTAAATTAAATATATTAAAACTGCGAATCCTAAACGGACCAGTGCCATTGAACTTACACCCCCCAAAAAATTGACATTGTCACTCAATGAAAAGTGACAGCTAGTGCTATAATATTCATTGTTTAGGTTCATACTGCAAATGTCAAACAGAAAATAGTCTATGATTAAAAAGTCGCTGATCGAATTCTGATCATTGGGCGACCACTAGTTAGGTATAAATAGATGAGAAATCATGCATATGTACACATATACTATAAAAGTACTAATTAAAGTCGGATTTTATTTATATTTACGCAGAAGGGTTGATAAAAGGGGTAAACGAGAAGTTAAGGAGGGTTTTCATGTAGGCGGAGCGGGAAATTTTTTAGAGAGGTAACTATATAAAGAGCATTGCATATAGGGTCTCCAAAATCTAAACCACATTATTTCTCGTCATTGACAATTATTAATCTCAATTATATTATACCAGAGAAAGGACTCTGGTGTTTCGGGGGGAACGTTAAATCAGATTTTAAATCTTTCAATACATATATAGCAAGTAGAAACTTGAAATCAATCTAAATAATCGAAATATATTATACGTAATTGATAATTGAAAAAGAATGTTTGCTTATGTAGGCACTCGCTACACTATACTCAAATATTATACATATAAGGTCTACATATTTTTAACACTATTTGAAATCCTTGGTTAGAAGGTACGCGCGGCCTCGGAAATTCGCTGTGATTGGTCACTTCAAGGACATTCGAAGGATAAACTAAGTTATGTTTGTATAACCCTTAAGAATTTACAGCCTACTATACGAAACTGTTGTGGAGTGAACAGATATGTCAATGAACTTAATTTTAGGTTAATTGTTTTCATCTATATACAATTAACAAAATTGAAGTGTCTGTTTGTAATGTCAAAATAACAGTTATTTTACTAGATTCATATGAAAGTATATACGATACCAATAACACAAAATCCATTTTTGTCTGTCTGTCTGTTTGTTCCGGGTAATCTCCGAAGCGGTTGGACCGATTTTGATGGGACTTTCACTGATAGATAGCTGATGTTATAGGGAGTAACTTAGGCTACTTTTATTTAAAATAATTAGGATACCGCGCAAAAAAACTAATGGTTAATCAATTCGGGCGTTTAAATGGCTTACGCTGAGTAAACTATAAGAGATGTACCAAATTAATGTAGGAAACAATTGTAGACACTAAAAAGTCACCGAGAGTATACGTCTATCTTCTAAGGAACACCCGCAATAAGCATTTTTGTCTTTAAAGTAGCCGGGAGCGGGGGAGTAATATTCGAGCGAGCATTCTGTAGCCCACGTGAGCGAATCCACAAGCACAGCTAGTAGTAAATAAAACTTAAAATCCTAATAAAAATGTTTGCAACTTCGTTTTCCTAACCTGTGGTAGAGTTTTGACATTTATAATTGCTTTCTTAGGGTCTAAATTGATCGAAGTCTTTAGTTAAATAGATTATATCTCAAATAGTAAAGTTTCTATGTTAGAACATACATAAATTAAAAACAAATAAATCAAATTTGAAAATGCTTTTCGTATTCATGCGCCTTGTGGCGTAGTAGTGGTAAGTCCTACAAGGTCGCGGGTTCGATGCCCGCAGATAACTGACTTTTGTGTGATGTAGCGAACTGACTATTAAATTTTGCTTAGCTTGGGATTAAATTCATGTGGGAAATTGTGTCTCTATATTTATTATTATGTTGTTATGATATGTTTAGAACTGAACCCACGGAACGATATATATTGAACATTACTACATTTTTCTATTGGGGCTAAGCAATAATTATAATGTTACAATAAATAACACAATTTTTACCTGAAAAGAAAATAAACTACAATTATTTTGAAGTCCAATGCCAATGAAATTGACTTCAAAAAAAGACTGAGGTAACTCTATTCGAATGTATATTTTATTTATGAATGTTCAGCCATAACTTCTTTGTTTATGAACCGATTTGGTTGATTCTTTTTTTGTTTGATACCTCAAGGCTGGTCTTATTTTTATTTTATTGACGTTGGACCTTGAATTTTCAAGATATTGTAGAAAACTCCTCAAAATTATTGAAGTTGGTTTTTTCTCTTTTGTTTGGGCAGCTCAGTCTGAAAATGTGGCCAGATCCAGCTAAAGAGTGGCAACACTGCGATAACTCCACTTAATTGCTGATCATGGAACGCGGAACACCTAACCGTGCTACTATTACAAGTGTTATTATTAACTTGTGTATGGTGGTCGCGCTCATGTCGAACATAATTGCCGTGCCCTACTCTTTGACTTCTGATTGCTATAAAGTACTATTTTTTATCGCTATAGGTTTTATGGCCACAATCTCACCTGATTTTAAGTGACGATGTGGCCCAAGATGATATTATAATTAAGTCTAGTAGACGACTGGCTGTCAAGTGCAGCTGCCGGAACACACCTATTGGTGCTTGGCGACATATTTTCAACTTAAGGATGGTAGCCAGCCAGGCGGGCATTAGAAAAAGCTACGACGCGAAGTCCGTACACGTTACTAACTAAGCCATAATTGCTTCAGAATACCTAATTATCTATCTAATAATAGTGGATGTTAAAGTAAATTGCAT
This sequence comes from Saturnia japonica, assembly GCA_033032175.1. Taxonomy (NCBI): domain Eukaryota; kingdom Metazoa; phylum Arthropoda; class Insecta; order Lepidoptera; family Saturniidae; genus Saturnia; species Saturnia japonica. The sequence continues at coordinate 14,853,218 of CM065325.1, forward strand.
ATATATAAAGTCATGTTTCATCTTTGTAAAGGTCAATGCATGTATGCATATTTACATAATAATATAAATAATAATTAATATATCCAAATATATCGATGAAATTCGTCCATCAATTCTGTGTATTGTTCGAACGATCATACGTGTCTTAATGAACGAACGGCGATTGATTCATTCGATCGTTCAGCGTGCTCGTTCAACCGGTCGTAAATCGTTCACCTCTTACAAATCTGTTCACATTTCAGTAATGCCTAATGGTGTATTTACACTGATGTTTTCTTCAATGCAATCTAAATATTTATGAAAGGGGAGTATCGAATTATTTATGAATATAACATTTTTATGTATTTCAACCATACATGTATCAGCTTATCAATAAACAACAAGTTTTGATGACGGGTTTGGATTCAAAATCAAAAATATTGGAAATTCCTTGTTTTCAGTATTATTATTATTATTTGTTATATATCTATTGTTAAAAAACCACCCTTCGTGCCTAATTTCAAGATCTGCGGGAAGTACTCTATAGGTTTTGATAATCGACCCGTGAGCGGAATTTTAATTATGAAGTGCCCGTATCTCTTTAATACGTTAACCTAGAAACTGGATTTTTTAAAGCAGCATGTAGTCATATACCTTACTATATGATATTAATTTCAACATACGGAAAGACGGACGGACAAAGTGATCTTATTACGGTTTCGTTTTTTTCATTATGATTTATGAGGTACTGAACCCTAAAATGGTAGAATAATAAAAGGTTTATAACAGTTTTTATTTTATATCCTAAATTAATTTACAAACTGTATATATGTATAATAAATATCGTATCATGAAATTTATGTATAATTTAGATATCCAAAGTGCTTCTCTAAATAATTTGAAATGAGATCCGGGAAACAATTCGATAATACATTCCGCTTGAATGTGGCGTCCGGGATAACATTGGTGGCAAACTGGCGACTCGGAATTCTACCTAATTTAATTATGCAACTACGAATTCTGTGAGCCATTTTACATGGCAACATTCTGATTTATTAGAAGCTAAGTGTTCCATTTTATCCGACAAAAGTCTTTTTGTTTAAACTCGTATATCTTTGGAACCACCAATCGGATAAAAAAAATTCTTTGTGTATATAATAGCCAGACTCTCGAGAAATAGTATAGGCTATTTAAAATTAGGCTACAGTTCCCAGATAGCCTTAAATATTGATTTTTGTTAAGTAAGTCGGAAGTCGAGGCTCTCCCGAAGTGATTTAACCGCCTGCGCTGGTGTAATCTTTATTGACACGGAAATACAATATTCTACAATAATATTGGTCCTTAGTATATCTAAAAAAAGTCAGCGATTGCATACTATGCCTATCTCTTATACATAAGTCTCAAGGTATTTTGTGACAAAGATTTGTTGAAAATTAAAAAGTGATATATAAGCATTATTTTTAGACATGGCATATTAATCGTTACAAATAAAAGTTAAGTACTTCATCATAAAGACAATTTTATGAAGTTAAATTTTGCTCTTTAGAGTATGCTATTTGGACACATAGTTTAGGAGATAATAAAAAAATAAAATAATTTGTACTTGCGGGAAGAACAATTATGATAGCGTTGGCGGCGCGATGTTTCTCGGATAAAATTAACACGGGTGAAACCGTGGGGCACAGCTAGTAATAAATAAAGCAAATATAGTCTATGACATTAGTCCGTAAGTAATCTGCATAAGAAAGGTTGTGATATAGTCTAACATAAATACAGCTTGCATGACGTTTATAGCCCACAATTATCTTATCTCATTTTAACCCTCAGACAGACAGCAAATACCAGGACCTTATTATCATAGTCCGCCCCAGGGAAGACTCTTCTTTTTTAGCTTGTCCATGCCCAAAATTTTACAAACGTCACAAGTTTTATTCCGTTTTCTCGCCACCTGGAAATCTTTTTTAGCTTCTCGGTAAACAAAACAAAAACAACAGGGATCTTAATCGATATTGAAAAGTAATATTAATATTGCGTACCAGGATAATATTTATCTGGTACATGGTTTAAGAATTTCAAACCTAGTAATTTATCTAAATTACAAAAACGTAAAATATGTTTTGTTCGTAATTTTCTGCAGTTGAATTGGTAATAACTACATAAATCACTTTACTTACTAAAGTGGTAAACAAACATACGTCCAGCTTGATGTAAGCGCCACCGTAGCTTATGCATGCTTGTAATATCACAGGCATCACTAGCGTGTTGCTGATCTTGGACCCCCCCCCCCCCCCTATCCCCACCTCAAGGAGCTCTAGAAACATTACTCACCGCAGGAACACAACACATGGTCACTTGTTCAAATAAATTTCTCTATTCTGCTTCTCTTCCACCTTCACCTACCACCGTATTTCACTTAACTTGATCGTTCGACTATATTTCTTGTACACACCTTCTTATATTGTGATATTACCTTTCCTAAGACTACCGAGAGATCAGAACCGTGAAATTATGAGTTACGTATATATTTCCCACCTTTGAAGGCTTTATTGCCTCAGGTGCCATCTCTGCCGTGTTTGAAGGATTCCCATCCGTCTCTAAAGTTGCAACACAAAGGAGACAAACAAGGGCCCTGAACATCTTCAAGTACGTCACCAATTAATGTTGTTACAAGACTTCATAATTCTATGTTTTATTATTCAAAGACAAAAACGGTTACCTGCCTTTTGTCTATACTCGTACATAAGTGTTATTTGAAGTTTGTTTTGAGTATTTATAGAGTCATATAATATGAGCCGTCGATCGGGCACATACGCGAACCGTGCTGCCCCCTCTCCCGGTTATTTTATAGACAAAAATGTTTATTATAGTGAGCCTTCGAATCTCAAATACATATAGTCAAAGTCATTTTGTCCAAAACCGACTTTAAACGCTGTCTTACTTATTTTCACGGGATCTATCGATCTGTGTATTTCAAATTTTGATATCTCAATAAAAATGTCTTTTACTACTCAGTTTATTTAGCAACCAAATTCAGTTTTTCATTTATTTGTTGTCGTACTTGACATTCTAGTCGTTGGTCAATTATCGTAAATGAAGTCTTTGTTTGAACATTGCTTATACAACTTTTTTTTTTGCATAAAAATAGACCGTCAAAGTACGTTCAACCGTTTCGGCGATTAAATGGGGCAAATAGGCAGCTAGTTAAACGGACAAAAAAAGGTGTTTTGTTATAAGTACTGTATACACTTTCATATGCATTTAGTAAAAAGTTGTTATTTTGACATTACAAATAGACAAAATCAATTTTATTAATTGTATAGATATAACTGCCTCGTTAGCCTAGTGGTCGTAAGCGCGAGTGCTATGAGCGAGGCCCTGGGTTCGAATCCCAGGTCGAGCAAAGGGTTATTAGGTTTTTCCTACGAAATTCTCAGTAGCAGCTCGGAATTTGGTTTAGTACCCGATTAATGGCAATAGGCTCGCCCCCTATTACATGGGACTAAAACATACTCGGTGAACTGCCGGTGTACATGTACACCTCTGCCTAACCCTTGGGGGAGTACAGGCGTGATGGTATGTTATGTTATGTTATATAGAATAACCACTCAATTTGGTTGGTTTATACTATCGTTATGTCAATATAAAGGTTTGGTTGGTTCTTATAATCAATCTATGTCTAGAAAAGGAAACTAGCACTTAAGTGGAACTGCCGGAATACGCTGAGAGGTGATTAACAACTCGACTATGGTAACTAAAAAATCCAGGAATACAAAATGCAGCCATATTATAGCTGAATATTTTTTCCTTCCCCCAAAATTTAAGCAGTTTGTATAATTCCAATCAAGCATCGAATAGGACAAAGCTATTATCTATGCTTGAAAAAAAAAACTAGTTTATTACATACTACTGCATTAATGGTAATCAAGAATTTGTTTGTTTGTTTGAAAGCGCTTATCTCTGTAATTATTAGGTAGAATTGAAGAATTCTTTTTGAATTTAATAGCCTACTTATTGCGCAGAGTTTAACTACTATACAAAAATGTAGGTTAAAAAGATTATGCAAGAACGAATTAATAGTTCAGGAAGGATGTTTGGCGCGGTGCGGGGTATTGACGGCCAAAGAGAACAGAAACCGCGGGTCACAGCTTGTATTATCTGTGGAAAAGAAATTTTATTTTTAACTTGTTTATATTTTTACATAAACTTCCGATAGAGTTGTGTAATTGACTAATGCGCTCTACCAATGACAAGCCCTTGTGACATGGAAACTTTGGCATAAATACGTTTGTAAGGCCTATCGACAAATCCACTAGTTAGTTTTGCGATAGTTTGTGTAGAAATACTTTCAAATCACTAAATACACATACACATGGTTCCTTCCTTCCTCCCAGGAGGAAGGGAATATGTCTATGCGTATATATTGGTTAGCTCGAATCATAGAAGTAGCGACCTATCCGCATGCGCGACGACCGCCCGAGCCGAGGTCCGACCACTTTGGCACCCTCGTGCGAGTCGTCCAAATCTTTCGCGGTTGAGTGCCTTCTCCGCTCGCCCTCAAGTCCGGTGAAGCTGTAAAAGCCGCAGCGGCTTCAGGGCCTCTAAGACTAACAGTATAGACAGTTCTAAAAAAAAAAAAAAAAAAAACTATCGACAGATCAGAAATTGTCTAGTCGCAGACATGGCACGACACTGGTCTGAATTGTCTGCACAATTTCTTATTTGCTCCCGTATAGAATAATTAGAGCAGTGCATTGTGTGTTTTTAACGAAAAATTATTGCAATATTTAATATTGGTACGCGAACTGGGGTAAAATTTCCGTGAGTTTTTTCATTCGTATTCGTACCTTTATTTAAGAAGCACGGCCATTAGCTATGACGCCAAGATCCGCCTTTGCATGTAATTATTATTATGAAATGCAAAAAAGATCAAATAATAGTACTGAGACCTGTCAGAGAAATTTTTAAATAAAACTACGATTTGTGTATGAATCTAATTATTTTTTGGGTACTACAGTATGAACATAAAACCAAAGTACAACAATTGTTAAAAAAATTACGCCTTCGTTATCGGTCGCGCGTAAAGACAACATTCCTTCACCGCAACAAATCTGTAGTTAACCGTAGGATGTAAATCCGCTGTGAAATTTTAACCGCAGTGCGCACTCTTCTATGTAATTTTACAGTTCACAAATGCGAAAAAAATGCGTACGGAAATATAACGCAGTGCGCGCTAGCTCTAATGAAAGCTGAAAGGAGGAGCTTTCGTCGGGGTAAAACCAAGATACTCGCAACGCTAATCCCTGGGCTTCCCATCGGAGCTTAGCGTATACCAAATTAAGTTCATTATTCTGCTACCAGTTGTGTATTGAGGGTATTCAAGCAAGGGCCCATTTGGGAGCATTCAAGTATTACGTAACGAAATTTTTGAAGATTCTTGAGCCTCCCTCCCCCCCATGTAACGCGCCGTAACATTTTTCTGTGTACCCCTCCTTCAACATTACGTAACACCCAAGTCAGCTATACAGCATGAGAGCTATTATAGGCCAAGAACAGCTGATCATGAAAATCACCCTTTTTTTGAGGACATTACAGTATGAACTCACTTTAACAACACTGACTACAGCAATACAGTCGAGGAATTCCCCGTAAAATATAAACGAAAAGGATTGCGTACTTAGGAAATTTTAATTAACTAGTTTTTGATTTAAAAAAAAAACAATGTTAAGAAACGCGTTGTTCGAACCCCCCCACCGCCCTTGTAACGCATCGTAACGTTTTACAAAAACCACCCAAATTGCGTTACGTAAAACTTGAACCCTCTTTTGCACTATATATCTTCTATCAACTCTACATCCTTGTCAACTATACACGGATAGGTATATTCAGTTGGAAGCAGACTCGTGCATCAAAACCAGTGTAGTAAGCACGCGGGGTACTTTTTGATATAAAAGTTGTTCAGGAGCGACAAGCGGGGGTAAAATTCCAACATAAGTGACAAAGAGTAAAATGTATACCATTTCCATTTCTTTATTTTCTCGATGAAAGCTCCTGTGAAAACTTGAACGAGCGTCTTTTTTACATTATGTATGCATTATTTTATAAAAATATGACATTTACACACGTACAAGGTTAATACCAGAGTCGGAGAAACTAATAGGGATGGAGCTATATCGATAAACGTAACACGATAACAGACCCGATATTTTTTTTACAAAATGTAAGTAACTAAACTGCTGCCGGATACTTTTGTACAAATTTATTAACTAATTGTTGGCGACAGAACAGTTATTTTCGTGTCTCGTGTTAGGTTATTATGTAATATTATTGTATTTATGTTTTATGTACTATGTGTTTTGATAAAATAGATTGACATGGATAATATTATAGAGAAATGTTAGCGATTACGCTACATTACAAGTTGCATGTTATATATTAAGTTGTATATAAATGCTTATGTATTGTGTGTCACATATATGAAAATAGAACTAATATAGAATAGATAAATGCATAGAGTAAGTCAATAGAGTAAGAATATCCAATGTTATAGAAACTTTACGAACGGAAAACAGTGATGCCGCCCGTAAATTGCATTGTTTTTGGCTTATGTACGGAATATATACTTAATGTATATTATACATGAATATGTAATGGATAGGTAATACAACAAGGAACATTTTGATATATGACATGTGTAAATAAGATATATAATGAAAGAAATATAGAGAGATTAACAGGGCAACCAAAGCGAAAACTAAAATTAAAACACGAAATAAAGAGGGGCTCTCTTTACGGTCATTCTCCGAACTACTTAAGCTCGAAGAGGCGCCGTATGGGGCACGGTGCAATTCAACGAGTACAAGTAACAACAAGAAGAAAGCATTGGTCGTCCTGCGAATAATTAATTGAAGATTTTGACTTTCATTGAAGACCCGGCACCTCAAGCGGTCGTGCATTATTGCACCCCCCGGACCCCCTCACTACTAACATCACACACATAACAACACACATATACGTGTACACAGGCCGCTACTACTACATACTACGCGTCGCAAGTTTAACGCAAACACAATACGTTACGAGCATATCGAGGTCATCGGTGACGCGATGGTCATGTGAACCCATAAGGTTTCCCCTTACCAAAATCGCTCCAAAGGGCCAAAGGAGATTTTACTTAAAACAATCTCAATATCTCAATTCAATAAAAGGTTATTAAAGTTTTAAGAAACTACGATTTTTATAAGTATTACGCGTTCTTCTGTCGCCCAAAGCGAGCGAAGCCGCGGGCGCGGTTAGTAAATATCTCGCACATTATTGAACTAGAATGTAACAAGTGTTAGACTGTAACAGATTGACAACAATTTTTTTAGATATATTTAAAATAAAAACATTAAATTTAAACTGTCAATTTTTCGTCAAAAGAGAACCTAAGGAAGACTGGACGTAGCCAAAAAAATAAAATAAAAAAGAAACTGAAAAATAATATATACAGATTAATCATTGGGTCTCATTAGAGTCTAAATGCGTCACTGTATTTTGGTGGCGGAAACTTATGAGATTATAAGGGACAGTGACCGGGGACCGTCATTAGTAACGATTTTTTCATGATGAAAGGATGCGAGCTCTGTCTCCCTTTGTATTAGGAATTTGAAGCGTAATATTACGCTTCAAATTTAGTCAAATCAAATACTAATCATAATTAATAGCGACGTAAGTTAGTTTTAGCGGGGTCTTGGAATTATTGCTTGATTTGAATAAATTACAGTTCACTGGTAGCGTGCCAAAACATAGCGTCCATTGACGTGGGTTTGATTCCTACAATGAGCGCAGGCTTTCGGTGAAGACATTTTGTAACGGCCGCCTGATTAGCTACCCTTTAATTGGATATTTGTTAAAAGTGATAACTTCTTTAGCCACCGATGACCTCTACATGCTCGTGACGTTTTGCGCTTGCGTCAGACTAGCGACGCGTAATATAGCAGCCTGTGTGACATGCTCTGCAATATTTCAGACTAAATTAGATTTAAAAGTACAAAATTGAGTTTTCTATTCTGTCGGCAGTCCCTATGATTACCTCTGTTTTTTTTTATACAACAAAGGTGGCAAACAAGCGTACAGCCTGCCTAATGGAAAGCGGCTACTGTAGGCTTTGAACGCTTGTAATACCATAGGTATAATTAGCGCTACTCAAAACTCCACTGACCGCAGGAACACAACACTAGGTTATATGTTTGCGATCTTCTGTAGGGTCCAGGTATTCCACCAGCCGGACTACCCCAAATAGAGAGAATTACCAAAGAAATTACCCCTACCTCTCTTAGCTCTTAGAAATAACGGGAATGCTTCAATTTTGATGTCAAAAGAGAAAAGGTATTCCATTCTTTGCAACTATCTCGGATAGAATATGACGTAATTAGAAATAAAATCACGTATAATGAAAGTTCACGATTTTCTTTCAATAAATAAAAATAAAAGAAAGTATCCCTCCAAAAAATGTAATACTGGTAACACTTGATTGAAACGTAATATTGTAAAGAACGCTCAAGGTAAATAAATAACGTAGCCCTTAAATATTCTTATTACCTTATTTTTATTACAGTAACATTGGCAAAGGGAATACTAATCCTTATACAAACGGAATACGTATCAGATTTTAACGACGGCCTTCCCCAGGCAATCGCCTTTCAACACAGCCACGAGCGTATCTGGCAGCTCTTGAAAACCGTTCGCAACAGTTTCCTTAGCTTTGACGAGGCCTTTCTCCATCCATTCCCTTATTTGGCTCGACGCTTCGCATTGCTTCGTCCACTCCCATTGCGTGAAGCTAAACGATTCAACTCTGACTGAGACAGGAGGTTTTGTTTTCTTCCTTTGCGGACGAGTTTTACCGTAAGTGTTAATTGAACCGCAGACCGCGATCCGGCCGTATTCATTCATGCATCCCACGATCGCTTCTGTTAAATCACCGCCGACATTATCGAAGAAACAATCAACCCCTCTTACAGTTGAAAACAAAACCTTTTTTATATTTTTTTCGGTTTTATAGTTAAAAACGTGATCGAAACCCAGTTCTTGTTGTAGTATTTGCACTTTGTGATCTGATCCGGTAAACCCCACAACCGTGCAACCCTTTATTTTAGCGATCTGACCCACTAATGAGCCGACGGCACCTGCAGCGCTCGTTATGCAAACGATCTCACCTTTTTTCGGGTCGCATATCTCCGTGAGACCTAAATAAGCCGTCACGCCGGGCATTCCCAGGGCACCGATAGCGTGGGAGATAGGCAAATTACCAATTTGCGGTCGGTACGGTCTAATATCGAACATGTCATCTTGTTCGCCGTTTAGTACGGCGTAATCTCGCCACCCGGCGTGCGAGACGACGTACGTATCTATAGGATAGTTAGAGTTTTTAGTATTGATTACCTTGCCGACTTGAAAGCCGAATTGATCGTAAGGTACCGTGCAGTCGTCGGCGAACGATCTCATGTAGGGGTCGACGCTTATGTACTCGGTTTTGACGAGAAACTCGCCGTTTCTCAAATGCGGTATAATTTCGTGTACTATTTCGAAATCTGTTGTTTCTGGTAGATAATCTTGAAATGCATTTTTCACTACGTATTTACTTAGTTTGGGCATTTCTGAAAACTATATTTACTTTACAATATTGCTTTTTACGCGCACCTATATTTTGCAATACTGAAAAAGACGTTGTCCTTTGACAAATGCAACTAATATCATAGTAGTTAAAAATGTCAAAATTACGTTTAGTTTCTGCATTTGAAGTTAGGATTCTTATATAAAATTGTGTATAATTTGTAATAAACCTATAAAATATATATGAAATAATGCACATAGTACATACTAAGTGGAAGGAAAAAAATTCTATAATTTAACGTGTAGGTAATTTGAGATATAAAATATATGTAGCTTCACTTAACAATTCCTATCAGAATTATTATGAATGTAACAAAATTACCTAGAAATAACGATATTATAAAAGACATTACTTATAATATCGTTACCTAGAAAATACAAATTACTCTTAAGAAATGGATGGTACCTTGTTTCGTGTACATTAGTTAGATATTACCATTCACATTTCTGAATAAAAATAAAAAAGCTTTTATGAAAACATAATGTATGTCTTAAATCATTTAGACACATGTATTTAATAAACAGGCCTATCAAAAGTTTTGATATTTAACTAGATTTAGATGATTTTGGACTTGTAAATGCTTTCTATATTGGGTTTTATATATCTAAATGTCATCAATCAAAGCAGCTGTGCCGAACGGTGAAACTTGGCAGACATTTTTAAAGATGATAGTTGCTTTATTATTATAAAGGCCGAGGAATATATCCCGTTGATAGATGCAGAAGAAATTCTTCAATGTTCCATTGATGTTTGACGACAGATTTTTTTAAAAGTTTGTTTGTTACGTAGTCATTACTTTCGTCCCGTAATTTTATTTTTAACCATACTATTGACAATTCTTTTAGCCTATTAATTTAGGAATGATATATACTTTCCGTGCATTGTTTAAATCAAAATCGGTCAAGCCATTTTTGAGTTAAATTAGGAAATACAAACAGACAGGTAAATGTTTTTTAATGTCATACTTGTGATCTCCTTTATAGTAAGCTATCAAAGGAAAAATACATGTATAGACAGTACTACAGATTGAACTTTTTGAATGTAAAGCGTGCTGAAATTCACAAAAACCCCCGAACAATTAACAGCGAATGCGGACAACAAATCAAAAGTTTCCTTAAGGGGGAGAGAGGTCGGCAAATCAGCGCCGCTGGGCAGCCGAAGCTGAAAAAAGCCGGCGCAATACGGTACGGCTAAAACGAGGGACCGTGCCAAGTTTCCGTTCGCAGCCTGTTACCCGATGACTGGGCGCTTTCCGCGTGGAAAGCACACTTTAACGTGCTAATGAGAGGATGCGGTTTATGTTTTTCTTATATAAGGGAAATTTTCTTTTCGATTAGTTACATTTAGAACAAGTTAACAGAGTACTAAATGCATAGATATACGCATGCTGCTTCCTTTCTCCCGGGAGATAGAATTTTACGGATAGGGAATAAGATCGTGACTTATTTGCATGTACGGCAACAGCCCAAGCCGAAGTGGCACCTTTGAGCTTGTTGCCCGGCTTTCGTGGCTGGTTGACTTTCGCGCCCCCCCCAAAGCATCTAGTGGCTCCAGGGCCCTTAATACTAACAGTATAGTCAGAAAAAAGTTGATGTTTTCAATAATATTCTTGCATAATCATCTTTACTAAATGAGTTTACTGGACTTGTTATTATGTCAAAATAAAAATGTATAGTAGTCTGTATATTTGATCTGTATGTATGTTTAATCTGTATGTTCAATAAAACGCTCTCTTCATTCTTTTCTCACCATAGAAGCCAGACGTGTTTCTTTTTATTTTATCCGCAGACCTCATAGTATAAAAGTGTAATAGGACTTAACCGGACGCTGTGTACACTAGCTAAGCCCCAGGGTTTCACCAGTATTAAATTTATGACCAACTCTCCACCGCCTAGCCCCCAAAGCACCTGTTTTATCATTATTCACACTTCCTTTAGTCAGTTCTTAGAGTCGTAACGTAAATCTATGTACCCTATTACCTTTCTCAATAAATCTATACTAATATTATAAAGCTGAAGAGTTTGTTTGTTTGTTTGGTTGAATGCGCTAATCTCAGGGACTACTGGTTCGAATGGAAAAAATGTTTTAGTGTTGAATAGCCCATCTATTGAGGAAGGCTATAGTAGGATAAATAAACTACCAGTAGGAGCGGAGTATCAATGGAAAATGTTGCAAAAACGGAGAAAATTTATTCCTTTTGAAAGTTTCCATTGCGTGCGCTGCGTAAATGGTTAAAGTTACGCAATATGTGTTACAGAATTTTTTATCTTAAAAAGTTGTATAAAAGAAATGTGTGTGTACCAGAGTACACAGGTAAGAAGTGAAGCTTCTTTACGACATATCATTTTTCTACTATTTGCAACTACACGAAAATGGGGTAGATAAGGCTTAAGCCTTAAGAAAAACAATTTTTTTTTAATAACTAAATCATTAAAAACGAATAATTAAAAAAGATGTACGTATACATATTTTTATTTTCTAATCATGTTTTGTTTTATTTTAAAATTATTATTTAATTTATATTTTTTAATACTTATTAATAGTCATATACAGTCATATTTATTAATACTTGCTAATTTTAACAGATTTATATACATTCACTGATACTTACAATCAAAAAGTGAGGTTAACCTCAAATAAATATTAAAACATGCTCATACGTGTTGAATTTATAAAACGAAATATATAATCACTCTCACTTTTCTTGTAAATTCACTTAAATTTGAATAAGACTTTTTATTTTATCACTTTCAAATTAATCTATTGTTATTCTTATTTCAAACCAAACTTCAAAACTAATATATTGTTGTTATTATTATAATATATTACATTATATTCTTTACGTCACTATACTGCTTACGTCACTGCTACAAAATTTCTCCCATACGTCGATAAAGAAGTTTCACTTCAAAAAGTTCGCGACAGCATATGTCTATCTTTTAAGGTTGACGCAATATAACCTTTTTAATGGTAATAACATTTGTTCTATAATAATGCATTATTTAAGGTGTTTTTATAAGCATGGTATTAATCCTTATCGAAATAAATACGTTATTCATCACGAGTATTTAATTTTAAAACAAAATTGTCCTTTACATCAATTGATTTTAATGAATATCTTAGGAGATATCACAGTTTCAAAATAGCTCCACAGCAAAATAATAATCAAGTAACGCACGTGCATTTTAGCGGAATGATGTGGCAGGCGGGCGGCACCGATAAATTGTATTGTAGGTGCTTACGACAATTGTTATTTGTCTCTGCCTACTTCCCACTCTCTCTAACTCTCTCTCTTTTATGTAACGCAGACGAAGTTGTGCGGGTCAGCTAAAAAGTTATAAAATGAAAAAAAAAAACAGATTGCCAAAATCTGAGTGGTAGTTCCAAATTTAAAGAAACAAACAATCTCTTAGTGTACTTATCTTTATTAGATCTTAAAATGTAGATTTCGATTTATAATTGAGGCCACGAGAACTACAACTAGAGTTTAACATTTGCAGTATTCATAAACCTAAACAATGAGTATTATCTACGTCACTTGCTGTCACTTTTCGTTGAGTGACAATATCAATATTTTGGGGTTCAAAGTTCAAAAGCATTGGTCGGGTTAGGATTCGCAGTATTAACTTAATTAATTTAATATATTATTAATAGATATTATAGATACATTTTAGCTTTCTGCACTCCTTCTCCATAGAAACTTTAACCATGCCAAATCTCACAGTCTTCCGTGCACGCAATACGCTTAAAAAGGGGTACAAAGTTTTTGTTTCACGTATTAACATAATGATTTTAAAAAATGTCAATAAAGACTATGGAATATATCGTACATTAAATATAAGTTACGTTAATTTATTTAATTTATATGAAGTTAGATATAGTCATACGCAAAACGACAATTGAAGGAGAAAGGAATGAGAGGAACTTGCTTGAGTACTGTAGTCTGGAAGTTTCGAAAGCCACGAGTATAGCAATGCATAACAATTAGCATTCACTTGTTCAATTAGATAATCAATTATGGTTTTTGATTATAAAATTTAAGGTTATTTTTATTATTAATGTTATATCCATAGGCAGTGAAAATGCCGTTAGATTTTACGTAAATAATAGTTCCTTACATATGAAATTGGCGTTTTGTTGAACTGGTCACATTGATCTCAAATATCTGACGTCTGGTTAGAAATTCCAAATTCAAATTTATTCCAAATTTAGGCTTGTGTATTTGAGTTTCAAATTTAGTGATTCATTTGTTTTCGCACCATTTTATTATTCTTTGACGTCGTTCTTTTCACAAAATAGAAAATTTAAAATATCGCCTTATTTACGAATATAAGTTCCACTGTGGCATCATCGCTGAAGAATCAACTCGAAGGATTAATGATATGTATGGGAAAGCTACTGTAAAAGAAAACACGGTACGTTTTTAGTTCCAACGTTTTCGTTTAGAAATTTTAACCTACGAAAAAAACCCCGTGGACGGCCGGAGATCCTAGTTGAAAATGAAGAATCAAAGGTGATCGTTGAAGCGGATCATTCGCAAACAACATCAGAGTTAGCGGCAGGCTTCGATGTGAATGATAAAAAAAATTCTCAAAAATTCTCTAAAAAAAGCTCGAGAAATGGGTACCGCATGAATTGACTGAAGCACGCCAACAAACACCTATTGAGTTCTGCGTTACATTACTCAACCGTCACAATAACGACGGAATTTTTAATTGTATTGTTACTTGTGACGAAAAACGGATCCTTTACGACAATCGGAAACGCTCATCACAGTGGTTGAACCCAGGAGAATCGGACAAATCCTGTCCCAAGCGAAAGTCGTCTCAGAAAAAGGTACTGGTGAGTGTTTGGTGGACCAGTGCTGGTGTCATACACTACAGCTTCGGAAGATCTGTCCAGACGGTAACGGCAGATCTGTATTGTCAACAATTGCAAACCATGATGGAAAATCTAGCCGTTAAACAACCGAGACTGGTTAATATTTCAAGCCCACTGCTGCTTCAGAACAACGCTAGACCCCATACTTTACGAAAACGCTAAATTAGAGGAACTGTGGTTAGAATGTCTCCGAAACCCACCATATTTCCCGGACATTGCTCCAACAGATTACCACTTTATTCGGAATTTGGACAATTTCTTGCAAGGAAAATAAATTAAATTCCGATGAGACTATCCAAACTGCCTTCAAAGAATTTATTGATTCTTGCTTCCACAATTTTTTCAGCAATGGAATCAATGAACTACCTTTAAAATGGCGAAAGTGCATAGATAATCGTGGTACATACTTCAATTGATTAAATGTATAATTTCATAATATTTTTTTCATTTTACTTTTACCATGTAAAACGCAATTTCATATGTAAGGACCTAATAGTTTATTCGTACTCAGTGAAACAAAATTCAAACATACTCACTATTTGGATATTCACTACAATGTGATCTTACTTAAAGTATATCTTGTTTACACTGCTCTGTATTCCTCTTGTAGATTTTTTCTTTTATCGCTTGATGTATTCACTTGGTTATCCAAAACAGAACTGTCCTTTCCCGGAACGCGGCTTGCTTGTATACTAAAATAAAACGAGGGTCGAAATTACTAGAATGGTCTTGAACTACTCCGTTTAAAATAATGGGAAACGGTCTGGGTAGTAGATTTTAGACGTTTCCAGATATTTTGAGAATATTGAATTTTAGTCATGTTGTAACAGCAACTTTTTGCGTGTCATTCAGATAAAATCTGAACTAGAAGATAGATAAATATCCCAAACTAATGATCGAAATAGGTAAATTCAAGATTATAATGTATTTTGGTATGTACGTATATACATCTTAAGTTATGATAAATATGCCATATCCATCGTTGCAGGGTAGATACTACGTACTTAAGTTTACAGTCGGCCTACTTTCTTTTCCTTCAGCGGCTGCAGCTCTTTTGTAATATACGAGTGGCTTTTACCTGCACTAGATAGCCGTTCGTGTTCTCGAAAAACATATATTTCTCGCATTTTGGCATGTTTACTGTTAAACGATAGACCTTTAACAAACAAACTGAGAAGAATGAAAAGGTAGAATTAGGCTGATATAACCATGTATAATGAGAATATATTATATATTATTACTTGAAATCTTAGATACCTACAATAGAATTGAAATATTTTCGTAATAAGCAAACTAAAGAACTTCTCTAACGATATTTTTTTTTAAAGAGGAGGATTCCAAATTTCCTACAATTCTTATCTATAATGCTCTGCGTGTACAGTTATTTTTAAGGTTGCTTGGAAGAAATCTTTCTAAGTGGCTGATTCTACGTATGACGTCAAGCGGTTTGCGGGGTCAAATTGCAAGGGCAATTTAAAAATATATACACCTAAACGTTATTTTATGTACTTTTAATGTGTTATTTATGTGAAACAATATTTTTGTTGGCTTTATAAAATTCTTAATAATTAACGCTCTTCGAAAAGTTGTCCAATTCACTATTCTTAAAAAAGTGACCTTTTTAGAGGTTCGTCTGTGTTGTGGATATAATTGTATCCTGAGGTTATTATCTGTATGACCGGACAGTTTATTTCTTTACCACTGGATGTTTCATGTTGAATTCATCAATTCTTTGTGTTTTGGATGTTCTTTCGAAAGAAAATGTGATTATTGTTATTAAGTCGTAATTATTTCTTTTTTTTTAACAAAGTCGTATTTGAAGAGGACGTAACTGAATCAATTGGTTTAAGTTTCTTAAATATCGGTGGCTTGAAATTCAAAGCGGCTTTATTAAACTCTGTTTCTTTTGTTTTAGACTATCAAGAAATGAAACGGAAACGGTGTAGGATAGAAGGCGCTTGGTGACGTGTACCCGCCATGCCTTCAGACGACGTCGCCAAGATGCGCTACCTACTGTTCTGCCTCCTTTCCTTCTCCTTCAATAGGAATTCCGCCTTTGTGCTAGACAAACAGAATTCCTACTCGCAATTCCGCAAATGGAACGCCGGCGTGAACGGAACGCTCGAACTGGAATTTAAAACCGACCAACCGAACGGTCTACTTCTTTACACCGATGATGGTGCCGCTTATGACTTTTTCGAATTGAAGTTGGTGAACGGTGCTTTAAGGTTGAGATATAATTTGGGAGGTGGAGCGCAGATTATAACTGTTGGAAATAACCTTAATGATGGACATTGGCATAAAGTTCAGGTGAGATTTATTGATCTATTTCATAGCATATTAAGGTACAAGACTCATTCATAATAAACACACTCACTCATATAGTAACAATTATAACTTTGGAACTGTCTTCACTTTTATTTTTTATAGTACTTTGGCAAATTGATGGTACTGTCTCTGATGATAAATTCAGTATAATTCAAACACAACGGTGACCACCCATAGATTAGATATTATGTGTGTAAGTTATTAATGAGTTTTTAGCCGGATTTTGATCTGTCATGCGGTACTTTTTAATTAATTAACTTGATTATTTAACTCTATATAATGTAGTATTGGTGGCATTTTGCGTGATGTAGTTTGTTTATTGTGCACACATGAAGTGCATTAAAAACAAATAATAGCAACCAGTACCATGCATTTTGAGCTGTACACAAAATTTCCTAGGGGACGTTCAAGTATTACGTACCTTTTTGAGCCTCCCTCCCCCCATGTAACTTTTTTACGTACCCCCTCCCTCTCCTTAAATGTCACGTAACACCCAAGTCAGCATGAGAGCTTTTAGAGGCAAAGAACAGCGGATGATGCGAATCTTCCTGTTTTGAGGATACTACAGTGTGAACTTACTTTAACACCACTGACTACAGCAATACAATCAAGGGATTCCCCGTAAAACAAACGAAAAGCGTTGTGATCTTGGAAAAGTTTTATTGTCTAGTTAATCATTTAAATTAAAAAAAAAAACGCATCGTAACGTTTTACAGGACCCACCTCACGCCAAATTGCGTTATTTAATACTTGAACGACTCCTAGGCAGTTCTAACAAGGAAGCCAATATTTTGTAACAGCCAATCCTGAGAATCAGAAATGAATACGACACTAGACACAAAAAACATTGACAGCACAGACAAGTACTTCTGCAGCGGCGAAACAAGAAGAACATGAACAAGTTATTGATGAGTAGGTACTTATTATATTATATTATATATTATAACTAGATGTGCATTAATGGATTGTATTCTATCAGGTGGCAAGGAGAGACGAGCATACATCACTAACAGTGGACGGCGCTACGCAAAGCAAGATATCCAGAGGCAAAGAGTTTCTGTTTGGAAAATTTCCTACAAACTCGGATGTCTTCATCGGTGGAATACCAGCTTCGTGAGTTTTTACCTTTATTTGATTAAGTAAATTTAACTGTACAATATCTTAATACTGTGCAATAAATGTAATATAATCATATAAACAATAATTTTGTGCGCGTCTGTTAGTGACTTGACCGATCGAGCTCATATTTGCATAATAATAACTGGTATGTATGTATACATATGCTCTCTCTGACTTTTTGTAGACCTTTTTCAGATTTACAGTTACATATAAGTACATACTTTCTCGAATTAATTCACCCACTACTTATTTCGTATTAGATTTTTTTATCGTGGAACCCTAACTTTTTTCTACAAGATGTGTAGCCTAAATCACTCCTTATAACAACAACTATCTGCCATTATAAGTCCCGTCAAAATCGGTCTAACCGTTTCAGAGAATGTGAAGAAAAAATAGGCTTTTATTATAATTACCGTATGTACTTTCATATGTATAGGTCCTTACATATGAAATTAGCGTTTTGTCGTACTGACCACTTTGATCTGAAATATCTCCTCTTTGATTAAGAATTCCAAATTCAATTTTATAAATTCATTTAGCTGTACATTTAAGTTTTAAAAACATTCATTTGTTTTTTCCTCATTATTTCTTCTTTGGCGTCGCTTATTACCGCACAATGGAAAACATGAAATATAGGTATATTTACGAGTACAAGTTCTACCGCGGTGCTAGTGCTGCAGAAAAAGTTTGAAAGGATTAATGATGTGTACGGCGCTGGTGTCGCAAAAGAAAGCACGGTACGTTTTTGGTTTCAACATTTTCTTTCTGCAAATTTCGACCTTCAGAACCAACCCCGTGGACGGCCGGAGACCAAAGTGGAAAATGAAAAATTAAAGGTTATTGTGGAAGGGGATCCATCACAAAGCACTTGAGAGATAACTGCAGGCTTCGGGGTAAGTGATAAAACTGTATTAATCCACTTGAAGCAAATCGGGAAAGTAAAAAAACTTGAACGATGGGTACCTCATGAATTGAGTGAATCGAACTTGCAAACACGCGTCGATTGCTGTGTTTCTTTGCTCAACCGACACACTAATGAAGGGATTTTAAATCGAATCATAACTTGTGATAAAAAGTGGATACTGTACGATAATAGGAAGCGCTCGTTGCAATGGCTGAACCCTGAAGACCCAGCCAAATCCTGCCCTAAACGAAAATTGACTCAGAAAAAGTTACTGTTGAGTGTTTGGTGGACTAGCGCCGGTGTTGTTCACTACAGCTTTCTAAAATCTGGCCAAACGATTACGGCAGATATCTATTGTCAGCAACTGCAAACCATGAAGGAAGAACTAGATGCTACACAACCGAGATTGGTCAATCGCTCTAGGCTACTGCGGCTTCACGACAATGCAAGACCACACACTGTACAGCAAACAACCACTAAGTTAGATGAGCTACAATTGGAATGTCTGCGACATCCATTATACTCCCCGGACCTTGCTCCAACAGATTACCATTTTTTCCGGAATTTGGACAACTTCTTACAAGGAAAAAAATTCAACTCCAATGCAGCAGTCCAAACTGCCTTCAAAGAGTTTATTGATTCTCGCCCCCATGGTTTTTTTTTTCAGGAAAGGGATCAATGAACTACCTGTGAGATGGCAAAAGTGCATAGATAATAACGGTGCATACTTTGATTAATTAAATATATTTTACAAAAAAAAAAAAAAAATACTTTATATTCCTCCAATATTAGTATTTTACAATATTTAGTATTAAAAAATGTTATTCTGATATTACAAACAGACACTTCAATTTTATTAATTGTATAGATTAGTATTGATAGAAATTTTCGTACTTATACTGTTTGATATAAATACAAAGTGGAATGATCAAAATTCATTAGGGGTGGACGGGATTGAAATTTCGCTGTAAGGGTTATATTTTACGTAGAATTGGTAAAGGAACAAACTTTGATTAAAAACGCGCAGGTGGCAGATTAATTTTCTTATAGGGCAGAGTTAACTTATTTTATACCGCTGGGATTCTAAAATTATATAAAATCAAGATTTATTATACAAACCCACATAGCTTATCATTAATACATTATCGATTTACCGGATAATAAGTTCTAGTATCATGTTACGCAAGTTTTATTTTCTAAAAAGGGTATTAATATTGGGGAGGCTGATTACGTGAATGATGGTGATGTCTGGATGTGATTCCCTCTCTGTACATCTACTGAAAATGATAATAACTGTATATAATTTAATACTGTAAAAAATAATTAAGAAAAGAAATTAAAATATTGATAAAACCGATTGAGTTCCTTGACAGTTGTTCTCGATGACTGGGCTGTTTTCCGAACCGGCAATAGTGCTTTGACATTCATAAGTGCCTTCTTAGGATCTAAATTGAATAAAAAATATTTAGATTTTGACTAATGTTTAAGAATTCTTTGGTCTCTCGTGTTTAGGCAACGTTTTTTGTTTACGTAATCGAACTGATGACCTTTGAATGTGTGAGTGTTAAGCGATTCCTTCTCTCACATACGATAACTTACTCAATACCTATAGTACATTCTAGACTTTCATGTTTTTCCAGAATACTTTTAATATACAAATCGTAAAATTATATTCAATGCAAAGTATAGAAATGTTAAATTAGAAATTGTAATTAATCAATGAAATCACTATAGAAATATTTAGAGAGACAAGTTTTATTACTGAAAAAACTAAAGTATAGGTACCTAATTTTACATCAAGTGTGTATTTATTGGAGATTACAAATTGAACATTAAAGTTTTCCCAAGAGAAAATAATTAGGTTAACCGTAATAAATCTAAACAACGGTCTACTGTTAAGAAATTTCTGGAACTGAAGACGGGCAGGTTTATGGCAATTAAGGCTGTAATTGATTGGCTTCCCAAAATCAACTGTACAACTTCTATAGCTGTTAGACTTGTAGGTTTTATTATAAGGTTAACTTTGTTTATGTGTAGATACAAATTGGAAACTACCTATGATAGCATAGAAGAAAAACTCATTAGCAGCTAATTCAGTATCTGAAACGGCCTTATCGTTATTCTATTATTTGTTCGATGTTTATTATATACCGGAAGAACACACTCCTTGTAATGTTTCATAACCTGATATCAAAATGGTTTCTACTAAATACATTATTGATAAAAATGGGCGTAGCTAGCGAATTTACCTATTCGGCCAGTCAGCTGAGCCGGTATTCCCCTTTAATACTGTACATTTTCCATGAGTTTCGTAGAGTAACCAATGCCCACCCTGTCCCCCTTAACTATCCACAAATATGTTGACAAATAAATAATAGGATGAGTCCGTGTTGCCAATTATGAAAACCCAACCATTGGTTTCCGCTTTATTGCAGCGCAGAGGAGACTAATTATTAATGTAAAGTTACACCAATATATAATGCTTAAATGGAATATATTAATTTGAGGATTGAAATACGAATAAAAGCAAAAGTAAGCGTTCAATTTCTCATGATATTTAGTGTGTTGACAGTTGATAATTGGCTATTGGATGTTGTTTTCTAAAGCTCGTTTTATGTTTAGAGTAGTTTAACGTCTTTCGCTTCAATCTTTATAGTTGTGATTCATTTTAGACTTTACGACGAGAACATGATGCGAATAATTTTTTTTTAATTCAACCTGCATTTCGAAAGTTTTCTAATATAGTTTAGTTATTACGCATAAGTGAAGATATAGCACTGAACGTCAATTTAGAATTTCTTTACGGTTACTTGACCATTTTGAAAATTGTGACACACCACAGAGTTACACAGGCTTAGACATTACAGAACATGAGATCAGCAGGATAAGAACGATATAGAAACGAACTACAATAAAACTATAACTATAACTGATAAACTTAAGACAAGATAGTCTGCTTTATAAGCTAGTCTTAGATATATATCACTACCCTCCTATTCGGACTGAGTGGAATGTTTTAAAATGCGTAGCATACAATAAGCGGCCAGTATTCTTGTTTCAATCGTGGAACCGTTTACATCGCCTACAGACATTCCTCATAGTTAAATTAGCGATGGAAGGAGCATCCAACTTGTCAACTCTCGGGATTTATTGTGAATAAAAAGACGTCCACAATATTTTAATGTGTGCTAAATTAATAGCGCTTGTTTTATTCTTGTTTCTTACAAAGTTACAGTAGTTCGTAGTAACAATGTGGTTTCTTAATAACGTTCTTGACTGTAGTTTGCTTGTAGATTCGCTGCTTGCTGTTGCTGGTGTTGTGGTGTTTCTCGAACTGATCGTAGTACTGCCGCCCTCTCCGCTATATTTAACCTCGCCCTTTGCCTCGCAACCGGTCGTGCGATGGATTCCGTGCGGGGCGTCGCTCAGCCAATGAGCTCAGCACTCTCCGCAGAGCGAGGCTAACCGTGGGAAAGGGACGGCAGTACCATGAGTCACCATGCCAGATGTTCCGAGTCTGGCATGGTTCATCCTTACAACTAGTAAAATTTATACATTTAAACTTACAACTAGCTATATTCTTATTTTAATCGTTTTAAAATACACATATTCACACATATTCAGTTCATATTATTATATCTATTCCTAACACGTATTTATAAACCTTATTCCTAACACGTATTATTTCATTTATTTGTTCATTCTATACTATTAGACTATCGTTATTCGCTCGCCCCGTTCGCTGTCCGCAACAGGATTCCTTCTATTATTTGCTACGTGGGTTTTACTTGGCGCAATTGAATATTGGCTAGGTTTTTCTTTTTTTTTACTAAACATTATACACACCTTGCATATACCTTTCTCTTGCTCACCTGGAAGACTGGCAGAGAATGATTTTTAGCATTAAGTCCTCCATTTTTACTATTTTGTACAATAAAGAATATAATAATGATAAAGTGGGCGTCAATCTTGATGTAGGCATTTTTTTTTAAATTATAGGCTCGTTTTTTAGCACTATATAATTAAGATAACCAAATTATACAATCTTTGCATCCAATTATACGATTTGACATACTATTAATAAGTTTTTGACACTGGAACTATTTTGTACAATAAAGAATATAATAATGATAAAATGGGTGTCAATTTTGATGTAGCCATTTTTTTTAATTATTAACTCGTTTTTTAGCACTAGATAATTAAGATAACCAAATTATACAATCTTTGCATCCAATTATACGATTTGACATAATATTAATAAGTTTTTGACACTGGAACTATTTTGTACAATAAAGAATATAATAATGATAAAATGGGTATCAATCTTGATGTAGCCATTAAAAAAAAATTATAAACTCGTTTTTTAGCACTAGATAATTAAGATAACCAAATTATACAATATTTGTATCCAATTATACGATTTGACATAATATTAATAAGTTTTTGACACTGGAACTATTTTGTACAATAAAGAATATAATAATGATAAAATGGGTATCAATCTTGATGTAGCCTTTTAAAAAAAAGTTATAGACTCGTTTTTTAGCACTAGATAATTAAGATAACCAAATTATACAATCTTTGCATCCAATTATACGATTTGACATTAAAATGAGCGCGGACCCGAAGCGGAGCCGGCCGCCTATTATACAATGTGCTACGTCAATCTATACAGAGCGGGACCGCGCACCGAGGGCGCGAACGCGACGGAAACGATTCCCTCGTACTCTGTATATAACCGACGGCGGATAACACGCTACGGTAACCAGCTGTCTGGAAACCAGTGCGTGCGAGCCCCTCTCACTACGTGCGACCAACCCTGTTCACACCCGAAACTACTAGGCGTGAAGAGGGCGAAACATCAAGGTACACACACGCAGTGAGGTGCCTGCTGGTAAGCGCGGCGATGACGTAGCACGGAGCGGAATGGACTGGGTCGCTGGCGGGTTGAACTTAGTGAAGATGCGAAGAAATGACACACAGGCACCACAATAAAATTTGCTGTATTCTTCAAGACAATACACTTTGTTAATACTATATCTTCTGGGTACGGTTACTTCCAGTTTCTTGAGTCTTGAGTCTTGAGTATTGATTCTTCAATTTGTGGTACCCGTGTGCGCTCGTTTGCCCCGGCAGAACGCCTTTTATATGGTTTGCCGGAGAGCGAGACGGACGATGGCGTCTCTATCCGTACTGCTCATCACCAAACTTGGGTGTGGTCCGTTAACCGCGGTAATGCGCAGTGGTTGCAATATTGCTGTCTCTGTCTATTATTATTATTACTTGTATACAGAATACAATAAATTGTTAATATCTCTAATTACAGTTATTCAATTACAATAAAAACTATTTCACATTAATGTAGACATAAATACCTATTCAAAAACACTATCTTTAACATTATAGGTTAATAAACACGGGAGATATAAAGCATTAAACATTGCAACCTTAAAACGTCTTGTGACTCGTTATATACGTACTATTTGAGCTTACACACGTTATAAAATACATACGGAAGGCTATTCTACCTATATCACGCGAAACATTATGTATAATTTTTACAAAATATGAATTATTGACAATATATTATTTTAGTACTTTACGTGATTATTTTTATTAGATTACGCACATTTTCATGACTTATATACTGTCTTTACATACCTACGCGCTATAGTAACATATTTAAAACATTACAAACATTTAATTATTGATCGTTTGTGCAAATTATTCATCCTTACAACTTATATTTACAAATGTTATTTTTATATCATTACGCTTAAGCTTATGCGTCGCTAACAGACATACTATTAATAAGTTTTTGACACTGGAAAATACTTTTGGATTGCTAATTGAAGAAAATGAACACCACTGACTTCGGGACAATTTTATACGTCTTCGGTAACGAGCAGCCCTGATATATTATTCCGAGCATACGACTGGTTTATATTGAAATTCATATCGTGTGTCGGTTTTTATAAAAGCCTTCTGTCTTATATAGCCCTAATACGTGTTAGTACGTGGGACGACTTTGGATTTAAGAACGATTAAGTTGAATGATTCGTTCGTTTTGAAACTGACATAAAAATATACAGTTCATCTGATTCAGCTAACCTCGAGCAAGAATAAGGCTCTATACATTTTACATTTTAAATATAGATATTACTTATTGTAATTGTTGCTCAATGGTTATGTATTTGCATTTGCTATCATTTAAAGAAGAGACTGGTGAGTGTTTCTCTACCTTAACAATTTAGAAATTGCTGAAACTTTACTTTTTTAAACTTTTGGTCCTCATAAGAAAGCTTAGGGACAATCAAAGGGTTAGTAATGTGCTCGGAGTTTTTCTGTATGATCGCATTAGAAATGATGAGTTCCGCATAAGCACCAAAGTTTTCGATATAGCCCTAACAAAAGTGAGACTTAAGTAGCAGGCTATAGGTGCACGTAGCTAGTAGAACGAATGGTTGTTGGAAAGAAAAAGTTCTCGAATGGGGATCTTGTAGCGGATGACGAAAAGTAGGGAGACCCGCCATAAAGTAGACCAACGATCTTCGGTATGTTCAATGAAAATATACTACATCCGAAGGGCTAGCAGCAGTGCAGGACCGGTCGTTGTGATGATGTTTTGGCTGAAATTATGATGACGTTGAAACTTTACCATGATAATCAACGGTTTTATCTTTCTATTAAATTTTTCTGCAAAATTCACAAGTTAATTTAAATTTCAACTAAATTTAATATATAACAGAATTATAAGAGAATCGAGAAGCGCATAAGTTTATGATTTATGGTTTATGTAGCTGATAAACATTTACGATTGCATTACTATATATTAATTTGCAATTGTGCATAGACAAGCCTTCGAAACGTAAAGTGTAAATGTGCCATAGACAAATGTTATAAAATAGTCTGGATGTACATTAAAAGGAGACGGATACTCTTTCATAAAGACATGGCGTTGTAATTAAAAAAAGAGATGTAAAAATATGAAAACGGTGTAAATTAATAGCTAATGCATTATCAAACAGCCGCTGAAACAAATTTTGCGATCTAAAAGCAGAGATTTAAGATATTTCGTAAAAGCAAAGTCTTGTAATAAACTTCAAATAAACTATTTTTGAAGTAGGATTAATATTAAAAAAGGTTATGTTTCTTTTACATGCGAGAGAAGAAAGATATAACGTAAAGAGAAGGAGAAAGACAGCTATATGACGTAAATTTAACCGCGTCTCCCTTTTCAAGAAGTTTTACTTCTATCACGTTTATTGTGTTATGCAGGGGATTTTTTTTATTAACTTTAAAAAAAACTTGACTGTATACATTTTTGTTTATTTTTTGGGTATAACTTCTTTGTTTATGAACCGATTTAGATTATTATTTTTCTTTGGAAAGGGGATACCTCAAGGGTAGGGTCCCGTTTTAATTTCATTGGCGTTGGACCGTCAAGTTCGAAGATATACTAGGGAACTACTCAAAACCAATATGTTTGCTTTCTTTTTTGTTAAAAATTATTCGTCCAGCATAAGTCAAGTAAAAGTCAGTAGATTTATCTATATAGTAAATAAAATTGAAGTGTCTGTTTGTAATGTCAAAATAACAGACTTTTAGTAAATGCATATGAGAGTGTATATACGATAACTATAACAAAAACTCATTTCTTTTTTTTGTCTGCATGTTTGTTCCGGGTAATCTTCGAAACGGTTGAACCGATTTTGCCAGGACTTTCACTGTTAGATGATGTTATGGGTAACTTAGGCTATTTTTGAAGTGAAACTTCTTTATCGACGTATGGGAGAAATTTTGTAGCAATCGTCACGTTTTTCGGTTACGCGCCATGTTGCTTTTTTTATCAAAGTTTAGTATAGTGACGTAAAGAATATAATGTAATATATTATAATAATAACAACAATATATTAGTTTTGAAGTTTGGTTTGAAATAAGAATAACAATATATTAATTTGAAAGTGATAAAATAAAAAGACTTATTCAAATTTAAGTGAATTTACAAGAAAAGTGAGAGTAAATTTCGTTTTATAAATTCAACACGTATGAGCATGATTTTAATATTTATTTGAGGTTAACCTCACTTTTTGATTGTAAGTATCAGTGAATGTACATAAATCTGTTAAAATTAGCAAGAATTAATAAATATGACTGTAAATCTAGTGAACATTATTAATTCTTAAAACAATAAAAAATATAAATTAAATAATAATTTAAAAATAAAACAAAACACGATTAGAAAATAAAAATATGTATACGTACATCTTTTTTAATTATTCGTTTTTAATGATTTATTTATTCATTTTTAATTTTATAAAAACGTTGCATTTCTACAAGATTATGTCATCATATAATTGTATTTGTTCCGGCCACCGGCTAAACCTACCGATGTCCGGATGGGTAAAATATTCCCAGATCAGACGCCTGGGGTTTTGAGTGCACTGTTTATGTGTGGTTGCGGATTCACCTACCCCAGCAAGAATGTAGCAGTAAAGCCCACCCACCTGGAGGTTTTCAGCGCTGCACCGAATCGGTAGTCACGTAGCTGGCCGGCGACTCTTTTCCACTCGCAACTCACACCCGAAAACGTTTGTCCCGACGCTTCTCTAGTATATAATTTTTTACACCTTGATTTATCACGCAATTAACCTTAATAATAATTAAAGGCAGTTTTTTCTTATAACACCACGAACAAAAATGGCGGCAGCGGTAACTCGACTCCACGACGACTCATAGTGTTTTCAAACCGCGGTGCGCGTCGCCGGGGTTCTCACGCGCACGCATACCGACGACTGTAATAAATCTAAACAACGGTCTACTGTTAAGAAATTTCTGGAACTGAAGACGGGCAGGTTTATGGCAATTAAGGCTGTAATTGATTGGCTTCCCAAAATCAACTGTACAACTTCTATAGCTGTTAGACTTGTAGGTTTTATTATAAGGTTAACTTTGTTTATGTGTAGATACAAATTGGAAACTACCTATGATAGCATAGAAGAAAAACTCATTAGCAGCTAATTCAGTATCTGAAACGGCCTTATCGTTATTCTATTATTTGTTCGATGTTTATTATATACCGGAAGAACACACTCCTTGTAATGTTTCATAACCTGATATCAAAATGGTTTCTACTAAATACATTATTGATAAAAATGGGCGTAGCTAGCGAATTTACCTATTCGGCCAGTCAGCTGAGCCGGTATTCCCCTTTAATACTGTACATTTTCCATGAGTTTCGTAGAGTAACCAATGCCCACCCTGTCCCCCTTAACTACCTACAAATATGTTGACAAATAAATAATAGGATGAGTCCGTGTTGCCAACTATGAAAACCCAACCATTGGTTTCCGCTTTATTGCAGCGCAGAGGAGACTAATTATTAATGTAAAGTTACACCAATATATAATGCTTAAATGGAATATATTAATTTGAGGATTGAAATACGAATAAAAGCAAAAGTAAGCTTTCAATTTCTCATGATATTTAGTGTGTTGACAGTTGATAATTGGCTATTGGATGTTGTTTTATAAAGCTCGTTTTATGTTTAGAGTAGTTAACGTCTTTCGCTTCAGTCTTTATACTTGTGATTCATTTTAGACTTTACGACGAGAACATGATGCGCATAAAAAGTTTTTAATTCAACCTGCATTTCGAAAGTTTTCTAATATAGTTTAGTTATTACGCATAAGTGAAGATATAGCATTGAACGTCAATTTAGAATTTCTTTACGGTTACTTGACCATTTTGAAAATTGTGACACACCACAGTGTTACACAGGCTTAGACATTACAGAACATAAGATCAGCAGGATAAGAACGATATAGAAACGAACTACAATAAAACTATAACTATAACTGATAAACTTAAGACAAGATAGTCTGCTTTATAAGCTAGTCTTAGATATATATCACTACCCTCCTATTCGGACTGAGTGGAATGTTTTAAAATGCGTAGCATACAATAAGCGGCCAGTATTCTTGTTTCAATCGTGGAACCGTTTACATCGCCTACAGACATTCCTCATAGTTAAATTAGCGATGGAAGGAGCATCCAACTTGTCAACTCTCGGGATTTATTGTGAATAAAAAGACGTCCACAATATTTTAATGTGTGCTAAATTAATAGCGCTTGTTTTATTCTTGTTTCTTACAAAGTTACAGTAGTTCGTAGTAACAATGTGGTTTCTTAATAACGTTCTTGACTGTAGTTTGCTTGTAGATTCGCTGCTTGCTGTTGCTGGTGTTGTGGTGTTTCTCGAACTGATCGTAGTACTGCCGCCCTCTCCGCTATATTTAACCTCGCCCTTTGCCTCGCAACCGGTCGTGCGATGGATTCCGTGCGGGGTGTCGCTCAGCCAATGAGCGCGCACGCCCTGTGTGCGCATTCTCCGCAGAGCGAGGCTAACCGTGGGAAAGGGACGGCAGTACCATGAGTCACCATGCCAGATGTTCCGAGTCTGGCATGGTTCATCCTTACAACTAGTGAAATTTATACATTTAAACTTACAACTAGCTATATTCTTATTCTAATCGTTTTAAAATACACATATTCACACATATTCAGTTCATATTATTATATCTATTCCTAACACGTATTTATAAACCTTATTCCTAACACGTATTATTTCATTTATTTGTTCATTCTATACTATTAGACTATCGTTATTCGCTCGCCCCGCTCGCTGGGCGTTCGTTCGTTCGTTACGTGGGTTTTACTTGGCGCAATTGAATATTGGCTAGGTTTTTCTTTTTTTTACTAAACATTATACACACCTTGCATATACCTTTCTCTTGCTCACCTGGAAGACTGGCAGAGAATGATTTTTAGCATTAAGTCCTCCATTTTTACTATTTTGTACAATAAAGAATATAATAATGATAAAGTGGGTGTCAATCTTGATGTAGGCATTTTTTTTAAAATTATAGGCTCGTTTTTTAGCACTATATAATTAAGATAACCAAATTATACAATCTTTGCATCCAATTATACGATTTGACATACTATTAATAAGTTTTTGACACTGGAACTATTTTGTACAATAAAGAATATAATAATGATAAAATGGGTGTCAATCTTGATGTAGCCATTTTTTTTTAAATTATTAACTCGTTTTTTAGCACTAGATAATTAAGATAACCAAATTATACAATCTTTGCATCCAATTATACGATTTGACATAATATTAATAAGTTTTTGACACTGGAACTATTTTGTACAATAAAGAATATAATAATTATAAAATGGGTATCAATCTTGATGTAGCCATTTAAAAAAAAATTATAAACTCGTTTTTTAGCACTAGATAATTAAGATAACCAAATTATACAATCTTTGTATCCAATTATACGATTTGACATAATATTAATAAGTTTTTGACACTGGAACTATTTTGTACAATAAAGAATATAATAATGATAAAATGGGTATCAATCTTGATGTAGCCTTTTAAAAAAAAGTTATAGACTCGTTTTTTAGCACTAGATAATTAAGATAACCAAATTATACAATCTTTGCATCCAATTATACGATTTGACATACTATTAATAAGTTTTTGACACTGGAAAATACTTTTGGATTGCTAATGGAAGAAAATGAACACCACTGACTTCGGGACAATTTTATACGTCTTCGGTAACGAGCAGCCCTGATATATTATTCTGAGCATACGACTGGTTTATATTGAAATTCATATCGTGTGTCGGTTTTTATAAAAACCTTCTGTCTTATATAGCCCTAATACGTGTTAGTACGTGGGACGACTTTGGATTTAAGAACGATTAAGTTGAATGATTCGTTCGTTTTGAAACTGACATAAAAATATACAGTTCATCTGATTCAGCTAACCTCGAGCAAGAATAAGGCTCTATACTTTTTAAATTTTAAATATAGATATTACTTATTGTAATCGTTGCTCAATGGTTATGTATTTGCATTTGCTATCATTTAAAGAAGAGACTGGTGAGTGTTTCTCTACCTTAACAATTTAGAAATTGCTGAAACTTTACTTTTTTAAACTTTTGGTCCTCATAAGAAAGCTTAGGGACAATCAAAGGGTTAGTAATGTGCTCGGAGTTTTTCTGTATGATCGCATTAGAAATGATGAGTTCCGCATAAGCACCAAAGTTTTCGATATAGCCCTAACAAAAGTGAGACTTAAGTAGCAGGCTATAGGTGCACGTAGCTAGTAGAACGAATGGTTGTTGGAAAGAAAAAGTTCTCGAATGGGGATCTTGTAGCGGATGACGAAAAGTAGGGAGACCCGCCATAAAGTAGACCAACGATCTTCGGTATGTTCAATGAAAATATACTACATCCGAAGGGCTAGTAGCAGTGCAGGACCGGTCGTTGTGATGATGTTTTGGCTGAAATTATGATGACGTTGAAACTTTACCATGATAATCAACGGTTTTATCTTTCTATTAAATTTTTCTACAAAATTCATAAGTTTATTTAAATTTCAACTAAATTTAATATATAACAGAATTATAAGAGAATCGAGAAGCGCATAAGTTTATGGTTTATGGTTTATGTAGCTGATAAACATTTACGATTGCATTACTATATATTAATTTGCAATTGTGCATAGACAAGCCTTCGAAACGTAAAGTGTAAATGTGCCATAGACAAATGTTATAAAATAGTCTGGATGTACATTAAAAGGAGACGGATACTCTTTCATAAAGACATGGCGTTGTAATTAAAAAAAGAGATGTAAAAATATGAAAACGGTGTAAATTAATAGCTAATGCATTATCAAACAGCCGCTGAAACAAATTTTGCGATCTAATAGCAGAGATTTAAGATATTTCGTAAAAGCAAAGTCTTGTAATAAACTTCAAATAAATTATTTTTGAAGTAGGATTAATATTAAAAAAGGGTTATGTTTCTTTTACATGCGAGAGAAGAAAGATATAACGTAAAGAGAATGAGAAAGACAGCTATATGACGTAAATTTAACCGCGTCTCCATTTTCAAGAAGTTTTACTTCTATTCACGTTTATGGTGTTATGTACGCGAATTTTTTTTATTAACTTAAAAAAAAATTGACTGTATACATATTTGTTTATTTTTTGGGTATAACTTCTTTGTTTATGAACCGATTTAGATTATTATTTTTCTTTGGAAAGGGGATACCTCAAGGGTAGGGTCCCGTTTTAATTTCATTGGCGTTGGACCGTCAAGTTCGAAGATATACTAGGGAATTTCTCAAAACCATGGAAATTGCTTTTCTTTTTTATTAAAAACTATTCGTCCAGCATAAATGGAAGTCAGTAGATTTATCTATATAATAAATAAAATTGAAATTGAAGTGTCTGTTTGTAATGTCAAAGTAACAGACTTTTAGTAAATGCATATGAGAGTATATACGATAACTATAACAAAAAACTCATTTCTTTTTTTTGTCTGCATGTTTGTTCCGGATAATCTTCGAAACGGTTGAACCGATTTTGCCAGGACTTTCACTGTTAGATGATGTTATGGGTAACTTAGGCTATTTTTATTTTTGGGTTCCGCGCGATTAAATAGAAGACTGATCATGGTGAATCTATTTATAATCAATAAACCATAAGAGACATATCAAATTAATGCACTACATAACTGCAGACGTTAAAATGATCTACAAAAAAGGCAGCGAGTGTATTTGTCTAGCTTCTAAGGAACACCCACATTAAGCATTTTTGTCTTTAAAATAGACGGGAGCAGGGGAGCAAGATTCGTACATGTGCCCGATCTATAGCATTCTCTAGTCTACGTGAGCGAAGCCGCGGGCACATCTAGTCCAACAATGTAATAGTCAATAATGTGTTTCAGTAAACGCGTAGGTTGCGTGTTTGTATTAAGTATTCATATTAAATCTATTATGATTCGATTTCCAATTGTATATTTATTGATAACATAATGTCTCTCACAATTTAACAATAAAAATTCCATTCGTTTGTTATATAATCACTGGATAAATTATTGTATTTTTTTCCATAAAGTACCCTAATGGTTGTGATTTTTATCTTTGTATTTGAAGTGAAATCTTCTTATCTTATTTTCGTATCTGAAGCGAAAAGGAGATAAACACATAGATCCATATAGGATTTACCTTGCGAGAGAACGATACAGAATACATTATACACGGTTAAATAATGCAAGTACTGATTTTCACTACTATGGTTCCGGGAGTTGACGAATTTTGGAAAATTGTTTTAAATACTTTATACAAGGTGTCCAGAAAGGGTATCGGGTATTTGTTTTCGCGCCATATTCGAAACGGGGCGTCTAAAGGGTGCGGGGAGGGGTTCGTGGCGTCCGCCATTTTGTGGAGTTTTAGTAACGATGGAACAGTACTCGGGTACGCATCGCGCATTTTGCGTACGAGCGTATTATCGTAATGGTGATTCAATAGTGACTGCTCAACGTCTCTATCGTGCGGAATATCGTACACGCCACGCGCCAAGTGACGATAGCATTAGGAAATGGATCAGGATGTTCGAAAATACAGGTGCGACAGTTAAAATTCAAAACTCTGGTCGTCCTCGTTCAGTTCGCGATGAAGAAACAATTGAAGAAGTTGAGGCGTCGGTTCGTCAAAATCCGTCTTTATCCATCCGAAAGCGAAGCCAA
Organism: Saturnia japonica; assembly: GCA_033032175.1. Classification (NCBI taxonomy): domain Eukaryota; kingdom Metazoa; phylum Arthropoda; class Insecta; order Lepidoptera; family Saturniidae; genus Saturnia; species Saturnia japonica. The sequence goes on from CM065325.1 coordinate 14,886,700, forward strand.
GCGTTGAACATCAAAAAATCGTCTTTACATTCGATTTTAAAGAAAGACTTACATCTAAAAGCCTATAAAATTCAATTGGTTCAAGAATTGAAGGATACGGACTATGCTAATCGACTGAATTTTGCGAACGAAATGCTGCAGCGATTTAACAACTTTAACAACATACTGTTCAGTGACGAAGCAAATTTTCACCTGAATGGTCATGTTAATAAGCAGAATTGTCGGTACTGGGCAGTGGAGAATCCGAGATGAAAGCATGAACGACCCCTGCATAGCCCAAAGGTCGTTGTTTGGGCCGCTATGTCTGCTAAAGGCATAATTGGTCCTTATTTTCATGAAGATCAACGAGGCCGAGCAATTAATGTGAATAGTGACCGTTATTGCGATATGTTGCGAAATTTTTTGGTCCCAGAGTTGCAGGAGTTTGCAGGTTTCAACTCAAGAACGTGGTTCCAGCAAGATGGGGCCACTTGCCATACCTCAAATGACTCAATGGAAGTTGTTAACGAATTATTCCCTAATAAAGTCATTTCGCGAAGGGGTAACATCAACTGGCCTCCCAGAAGCCCCGACCTTAGCCCGCTTGACTATTTTGCATGGGGATACCTTAAAAGTAAGGTTTACCAAAACAATCCGACGAATCTAACCCAGTTAAAGCAAAACATCAGGTCAGAAATGGCAGCAATATCGATAGCTATGTGTCAACGTGTTATCGCCAATCTTCGTTTCCGTTTAGAAGAGTGCCAGCAACGTAACGGTCATCATTTGGATAACATCATCTTTTCCAAATAATTCTCCAATTCATATGCTAATAATAAACAATAAATTTTTTTATTGCATACAAATAATTTTTGTTTCATTGAACTTACAAATACTCGATACCCTTTCTGGACACCTTGTATTATGTTGAAAAATTAAAATCACACATTACAATCACAGTAAAATCGTCTCCTTATGGCTGGCTAGTGACAGCAGAACTATCGTAGTGCTACCCTGCTATATCGCAGCGTTGGCATATTTCCGCGATAAATATTATTGTATATACGATTTAGACATATTTTAAAGGAGAACATGTTGTTCTTAATTTAAAACGGGTTTCTCTTAATTTTACAGTTTCTTGTGGGAAAAAATTACGTGATATTTATCGAGACCCCCTCTCCCCCACGCTAGATTGGGTGAGATTTGGCTCGACCTGCGACGGCCAACATTTTTATTATTTACTAGCTGTGCCCGTGGCTTCACTCACGTAGACCACAGAATGCCTGCGTGAATCTTGCTCTCCCGCTCCCGGCTATTTTAAAGACAAAAATGCTTATTGTGGGTGTTCCTCTGAAGATAGATATATACTCTCACGAACTTTTTTGTAGGTATTTTTAATGCCTATAATTACGTAAGTAGTACATTAACTTACTATATCTCTTATGGTTTACTCAGCATAAGCCATTTAAGCGCCTGAATTGATTCACCGTGTACATATTTTTTTATTTTCGCGGAATCTTAATAGTTTTTTTTTTTAATAAAAGAAGCTTTTTACTCCTTATATCATCAGCTATCTATCAATGAAAGTCCCGTCAAAATCGGTCCAACCATTTTGGAGATTACCCGGAACAAACAGACAGACAGACAGACAAAAATTTTAAAACTGGGTGTTTTGTTATAGGTATCGTATATACTTTCATATGCATTTACTAAAAAGCTGTTATTTTGACATTACAAACAGACACTTCAATTTTATTTATTGTATATAGATTGTTTTAGTTTAGATTTTTTTTTTCGTTTAGCGTGAGGGCAACAATCTCACCTGACGTTAAGTGACGATATGGCTGATGATGACTCGCTAAGCTTAGTGGGAAGGCTCGCAAGTGCAGTTGTAGAAACACACCTATTGGTTCGATGTTTTCCTTCATCGGGCGTTCGCGTTCATTGCAGAGATTCGAACTCACGTCGATCGACGCGGAGTCCGTACACGCTACCAACTGAGCCATCATTGCTTCAAAACGCGCCTAAAAAAGTTTATGTATCTTCTTAAATATTATGCGTCTCCAACCAAGAAAGGTAACCTACTAAACGATTTAATTTACGAATGAAGTGAAGTTCTACAATATCGTGAGCAAACAAAGACGAGCACTCCTGAATATCGTCCCAACAAATCACACATTCTACAAATCACGCCCTAACGACGTAACCCGAATTGTCGGCGCCGTGATGACGCATATTTCATCTTTTGTCCAACTCGCTGAAAGGGTTGGCCCAAACGTTTGTTGATTGTTTGATGTTTTGTCAAACATTCGCTCAAACGTAATTTGCTTTGGTATGGGATAATTATATAACTTTACGTGCCAGGACTGGTTTCCTCTACAAACACGTCATCTATACAATTTATTTTGAAGTGTCTTTTAATGATATCAAAATTATAATTTTTTACTAATTGCATATGAAAGTATAATATACAGTACTTATGACTTACCACCAAATTTAATTTTTTATGTCTTTCTGTCTGTTTGTTCCGGGTAATCTCCGAAACGGTTGGACCTGTTTTGACGGTATTTTTACTGGCACGTAGCTGTTGTTATAAGGAGTAACTTAGATTACATTTATTTTAGCAAACGAATTAGGGTTACGCGCAAAAAACATGGCCATGGTGAATCATTTCGGGCTTGCACTCAGTAAACCATAAGATATATGTCAAATTAATCTAACACATAATTATATATATTAAAAATACCTACGAAAAAGTCTGCGAGAACAAATGTCTATCTTCTAAGGATCGCCCACAATAAGCATTTTTCCGGAAGCGGGGGAAGCACGTTTCGCACGCGTGCTCGATCAACGGCATTCTGCAGTTCACGCGAGCGCAGTCGCGGGCACAGCTAGTATAGAATAAGATACTATTTAATATATGTCAGAGAATTGTGTCAATGTAATTATGGAATCCGTACTATTGACTGGATGCGATAGCAACAGGTGTGCTTTATAAGAAGGCAACGGCTGGCTTGAAGACATTCTCGCTTGAGCTGTCAGATAGTGAAGACGTCAGTTATAGTCGACTGCAATAAACAGTGTTCGTAAGTGTCGATGTCGTCTCGCTGTGTATTAGGCTTTCTAACTTAAAGTTACAATCCTAAGAAGCGAAATACCTATGAAATTTAAGCAAGCGAGCTTGCAAGTTTGCAAACTGAGAACACCAAACACGGTAAAGAGATTGCCAAATAAACTTAACACGGGTAAAACAGTTGGGTAAAGCTAGTTGCAGTTTTCGTTTTGTATGCCAGATATTATATAAAATTTATTGTTAAGAAAACAACTTCTGAAAAAGTTTTATGTTGGAGTTTAAAGTAAAGTGTTTCTCGAACGCAATGTGGGATATGAGTGCATCCCCAGTTTTGCCGATCGTGGCGGTCGTCGCGTCGTCTGGCCTATATAAGCTTACGTTTGCGGAACTTTGCGGCCCCTCGCCCGACTGCATCCTCTGTTATGTGCTGCAAGCAAAATGTCCACGAGACACAAGCTTACGCTCTACAAGATGTGTATCCGTCCGATCATGACATATAGCTGCGTTGCGTTCGCACATATGCCAAGTTATAACTGGGAACGCTTACAAGCCATCCAGAACAAGTTTCTTCACCGCCTTACCGGTGCCCCCTGGTTTGTTCGTATGGAGGATCTCCATAGAGATATGGACCTTCCCTCGATACATGCATACGCCAAACACCTTTCTCGCTCGTATTTCGACACCGCGTCGAACCACGCGAACCCCTTAATAAAAGCGGCAGCTTCTTATGTTCCCGACCCCAACGCCTGCCGGAGAAAACGCCGGCCGCGTAATATATTCACTGACCCGCCCGACCAAACCGAAAAAGCTAACGCGTTCTACGCCGACACCGTCTCTCCAAACAGAGCGTGCCACCGCCCACGCCCGCGTAACCACCGTTCTCTCCGCAGAGGACGGGCGGTCAACTTCGCTCCCGCACACCCGTCACGTCCACCCTCTCTAGCGGCAACCCAAGCCTAGGTCCGTTCCTCGGTGTGAAGCCCTTGGGTCAGGCAGCCGCCCGCGCGATACAAAGTGACACTATACGTGCAACACTTAGTTACCCACACACAACATTACACACGTATGAACACACACACGTGCACACCACACAGGTACATAGGTTCTGTAAGGGACCTTTTTTTTTCTTTTTTTGCGCTAGTTAGACTAATGCGCTAGTTAGTGTAGAAAAACCATTCCGATTAACAAATACACATACGCATGGTCCACTCCTTCCTCCCAGGAGGAGGGGAACGTGCATATGAGTATATATTAGTTAGCTCGAATTCTCCTAAGATTAGGGAATTAGTTAGATCGCGACTTTTTCGCATTCGCGACGACCGCCCGAGCCGAGGTTCGGCCACTCTGGCACCCTCGTGCGGGTCGTCACAAACTTTCGCGGCTGAGTGCCCTAAGCGCTCGCCCCCAAGTCCGGTGAAGCTGTAAAAGCCGCAGCGGCTCTGTTTGACGATAGGGCCCCTAAGGCTAACAGTGTAGTCAGTAAAAAAAAAAACTGCGAAAAAGGAGGTTTATGTTTATAGAGCGTATGTATGTATTGTATATACTATAAACTATTTCTTTGGCACACTCTGTAGCCTAAACGACTTGATGATATTAGATTTGTAGTGCACACCATTAGATAAAGTGCACCAGTATATACCTAGTCCGGCCATAAGTTCTGTTACAAATAAAAATACATTTTTTTTAATGAAGCAATGTAATGTTATCAAAATTTATACCAATATATTTATTGGTCTCAGCAAAAAAAAAAGTCTATTTGAAATGGCCACTTTTGGCTTTTATACAGCCTTTAATCTGTTTGGCCACGAATCTATGGATTTACGCACTGTTACCAAGGGAAATTTCGCCTATGCTTGCTCTAAAGATTTTTTCAGAGACTCAATGTCGCCGTGTCGTTTAGAGCAGGCCATGCCCTCTAAAACTGACCATAATTTGAAGTCTAAAGGGTTGACGTCTGGGCTAGATGAGGGCCAGTTTTCAGCTCTTATAAAGTCCGGAACGCTGGTTTCAAGCCAGGCTTGGGTAGTTCGTGCCTTGTGACTAGGTGCAGAGTCCTGCTGGAAAGTCCACGGTATATTGTTAAAAAGTGTATTGCTGAGAGGTTTCACAACATGACGCAAGAGTTTACACTTTGGCTGAAGTTTTCACTCCTTTTTCACAAAAAAATAGTTTTGTGACTCCTTGATAAGACACGCCCCACCAAACCATCACTGACGCAGGATGATGACCACGTTGTACCTTTCCGACCACTTGAGCAGCTTCTTCAGAACTGAGAGCGTACACTTTATCATTTTGCTTATTGTAGTGTTCTTCAATGGTGAAAATATTTCATCGGTAAAGAGGATACTTCTGTGCCTTTCACCTGCGTATCGCGACAGAAGGCGTTTGTTCGATCCACTCTCTTTAATTGTAAAGATTGATTTAGGGCATGTCCTGTATATCGACGATAAGCACCGAGTTTCAGGTCTTGTTTTATAATACGCAACAGAGTCCTAGCGGGAATCTTCATTTCTCGCGATAAGATTTTTTGCTTCCTAATGGGGTTTACAAACTTTACAAACTTTGTTATCAGCATGTTGAAACAAAAGAGATAGGAAATCACAGCGTAAGGCGGAAACTCTGTTGTCAAAACAGGACAAAGGTTTCTCCTCGCTCACGCCGGTATCAACTCGAAAGTGAACTGAGGGCAATCGCCCACCATTCACGATGGCATGTAAAGAGCGTCAATGGAGTATCTACTTGTAAAATATCATTGATTGCCAATGACAATAGTCAGCCAATGTTATCGAAACGTGTGGACAAGGAAGCATTATGCAACCATCAATAGGTGTGTAAGAGAGAGAACTTCACGTTGTTACGAATAATGAATGTTCCGAATTTACGATCAAAATCCTTGTGTACATGGCATAAAGTTCACTTTTATTTTTATGTTATTGTTTACAAATTATAATGCGAAACAGCAAATTACGAGAACAGTTTATAATAACGGTTATTGAAAAATAAACATAACAGCGTAATTCATTATTGAAAAACAGCCGTTATTGCCATCTGTTGTGCTTACTGTTAGGCATAGTGTATTCATTTTGCCGTGCTAGTGTGTAAAAAAAAAGTGAATAGGTTTGATATGTTTTCATTTATGTAAAGTCAGTGATACTAATTGTACTTGTGATTATAAGAAAATAATAGTTAGCTGATTGTAGGCAAAGAACTTTGTATACAACACATTTAAGGCTTATCTACGCATAACAGGCTCTGGAACATAACTGTAGCAAGTATGTTCAAGCGAAATTAATCCCTACTTTGGGCTAAATATCGTGTTAATTTGCGTTGAAACTTTTCATGTAAACTCTCTAAACAGAGCATGGAATAAAGTTAAATAATTTGAATTTATTCTAACGTGTTGTAATGCTATAACATTAATATTATAATTTTAGGGCCAAATTATAATTATTTGAAATCCCTAATTGTGCTAGCTAAGAAGGTAAAAGATTTCACAAATGCTTGTGTTTGTATTTGCTTAACTCAATATATAAGTTAGTCATGTTACCTATGTTATGTTAGAGTTTTAAACTGTTTGTCAATTTTTGGTCAATAACCGAAAACATAAGCTTAAAATGATATTTGAATCATTAATTTTGATGACGAATTAAGCGAGAGGCTTTGTCATAAAAATCACTTTAATTAATAATTTTTACAAATAAGTCTTTCTTTTACGCCATTTCCAACATAAAAATTACAGCGCGGAGTTACTTGCCGCGCGTTACCATTATTTTCGTATCTTATATCAAGTAAAAACGCATATTGTTTATTCCACTACTTATTTAGGTATTTCGTGAATTTTAGCAATGATATCTTTTACTCTTTTTACTGGCAACGTTTCTTTATTTGTTTCTCCTCAGGTAAGTCACAAAATCCATTCCGTTAACATAAAAAGGTCACACTTCTATGGGGTAACAGAACAAAATTACCTTCGCAATAATTTATATAACGAGCCAACAACACAATGAAGTTCGCAGTCATTATATTAATTTTACAGACTTTTTACATTTACAATTTACAAAATTTTATTTTATAAAAAAAAATAATGTTTGTTAAATAAGCAATATTAAATTATTTTAATACTATTTAAAAACTACAAGACATTATTTAACAAAAAAGAAAAGCAACTTCAATGATTTTGGACAGTTCCTGGGTGTATCTTCGAAGTTGAAAGTCTATTATCGATGAAATTAAAACAGGAACAGCGTTGAGGTATCCCCTATCCAACAAAAAGAGAATCATCCAAATCAATTGATAAAGTAAGAAGTTATGGCTAAACATATATAAAAAAAAATTGAGTAACATCTTTTTTTTGAAGTCAGTTATAAAATCAGTAAAATGAATTATTATTATTATCATGGATACCAAAAGCTTTTTTATATGATACCATCTCCTAAATGCGCCAAAAGAAACTGACCTTGAATATGTTTCTATGGAAATTAATACATCAAAACATTTACTTATTTATCGTTCTACCGACGGTTGTTAATAGTTAGATTTATTTTACAATCAACAAATTGTACAACATGTACAACAACATTTTTGTATATTTGTTTCGAAGTTTAATATGTGAATATATTGTTTACAGTTCCAATAATAATACAAACGTGCCGAACTGATAACCTCCGTTTTATGAATTCGGTTAAAAATAAACACACATGCATACACCATTATTCGTGCATTATAAAAAGCCTGTACTACGTTACTCGTGCGAAAATTAAAAAGAAATCAGCAAAACCATAAATAACGACCGGGTTAGCTAAGAAGCCGGACCAGCCGACTGACCTCGTTATAAAAATATATACTAACTCGTATATTACTTACATATATTTTCTCATCTTGGATTCAGAAAAATAAATAATGGTCCCATATAGCGTTGTTCGTAACTGGGTCAGAGAGTGTTATGTGTTAACCGCTATACGGGTCTCATTCCGTCGCTAAAAGGATTACAAAAGGATTAAGGCGAGCTACTCTAATCTCCCAAATGATTCGTCGGCTTACTTTGGTGTATGCATGTTCATTTTTAACCAACTTCTTAAAAAGGAGGTTATCAATTCGATACGTATATTATACAAGCTGTGCCCCACGGATTCACCCGTGTTAATTTTATCCGACAAACACCGCACCGCTGATGCAGCGATGCGTTACTAGTTCTTACCACAAATAGTAATTATTTTAATTTTTCATTATCTTCTAAACTATGTGCCTAAATAACATACTCTAAAGAGCAAAATTTAACTTCATAAAATTGTCTTTATGATGGAGTAACTTTTGTTCGTAAGTATTAATATGCAATATCTAAAAATAATGTTTATAAATTACTTTTTAATATTGAACAAATCTTTGTCACAAAATACTTTATTGTGGCTTATATATAAGAGATAAGTATATGCTATTGCTGTTTTTTTTAAATATACTAAGTAACAATATTTTAGTAGAACATTGTATTTCCATATAATTAACGTTTACGCCAGCGCAAGCGGATAAATCAGTTCGGGAGGTCCTCGACTTCCGACTTACGTAATAAAATCAATATTTAAGGCTAGCTGAGTTGTAGCCGAATGTTAGATAGCCTATACTAATTCACGTAAGTCTGGCTATCACATACAAAAAGATTTTTACGAATTCGACTGGTAGTTCCAGAGATTGGCGTATTTAAACAAACAAACAAAAAAGTTTTCCGCTTTATTATATTATAGTAAAGATTATTGAAACAAATATACAAATATTTTTTTCCAAACATTTGCCCGAACCTATTAATCGCTTTAGGACCATATTTTTATTGGTTTACATTTACTTCAATTTAGGGAACAGTGCAAGTTTCATCAAAATCGGATAAATGGTTTTCAATATATGGACTAATACGAGTAACGGCATGTCTTATTGATACGCGCTAGGGGTCTTTTAAGAGTATTGCCGGTAAGTGTGAATGTTATCCGACAACCTTGACGCATCAATCAAAATAAATAAAGTACAGACAAAACGGTCTTACGGAAAAGGAATGAAAGCACTAATGAAGTTGTTTTCATGACCTTGATATAGATCCATGATAAGGAAATAAGTAAGTAATATTATTAGGTTATTATGCTTTGAATAAACTAGTGACCTTAAAGTGGAAAAGAAAAATCTAAATGATTAATTTCGTGTTAGGTTTTCGATAAGGTGAACGCGATTTTGGAGTGAACGAAAATTACTCTTATTAGTGATTAATTTTAAGGTTCACTTTTCACTTGAATATCGAACATAGAGCGGTGATTTTTATTTTAGTGATGCGATTGATTTAATAATTATAATTATACCGGTAGCTTTTATGGTGTAGGGTGAAATTCAAGGATTTCCCTTTTTAAGCCCCGACATAGAAGAGGTGTGTAACGTATGTATCTGTGTGTCTGGCTGTTGCATCGTAACTCACAAACGTGATTTTGATCTAATTTTTTTTTGCTGGATAGATGACTTCATCGATAGTTTTCTTCGCTGTGATTCAAGAAAATCTGTTCAGCCATTTGAAAATTAGCAGCTCTTTTATAGTTAATAAATAATTGGTCGGGGAAAAAGTTTTTTCGCATAACGTAGGTATAAACTTGTTATAAATTTTCTTTGGCTATACTATTTGTATCTGGCTGATTTTGGCAACATTAAACAGGTTTCATAAAAAAAAAAGTTGTTTCCCCGCTATTTTTCATATGTTTTTCTTTCTGTAAAAATGAGTGAATGTAATGAAGAAATTCGATACATTTTAAAATATTATAATAAAAAAGGCAAAAATGCAACTCAAGCAGAGAAAACAATTTGTGATGTTTATGTACCTAATGCAATGTCAGTAAAAGAGTAGCACAAAGTTGGTTCAAACGTTTTCAGTTCGGAAATTTTAATGTTAAATATGCTCCTCGCTCTGGTCGCCCTGTTACTATTAAAGTGGACGTCATTGTTGAAAAATTGGAGCAAGATCGGCATATCAGAAGTGACGATGTAGCTGAAGAACTGGAAATTGACCACAAAACAGTTTTAACCCATTTGAAGAAAGCTGGCTATACAAAAAAGCTCGATATTTGGGTGCCACACGAGCTCACTGAAAGAAACCTAACAAACCGTGTACTCATTTGCGAATCATTATTGAGACGTAGTGAAACCGAGCCTTTTCTGAAGAAATTGATAACTGGTGATGAAAAGTGGATCACGTACAATAAGAACGTGCGAAAAAGGTCGTGGTCTAAGGTCGGCCAGGCTTCACAGACTGTGGCTAAACCTGGGCTAAGTCGAAATAAGGTGATGCTGTGTGTATGGTGGGACTGGAAGGGCATTGTTCATTATGAGCTTTTACCGCCCGGCAAAATCATCGATTCGGATTTCTACTACCAATAACTGATGAGATTAAAGGAAGCGGTTGAGAGAAAGCGGCCGGAATTGATCAACAGGAAGGGTGTGGTCTTTCATCACGATAACGCTAGACCATACACATTTTTCGCCACTCAGAAAAAAATAAGAGTTTGGCTGGGAGGTGTTAGTGCATCCACCATATAGCCCTGACCTTGCATCTTCATATTTTCACCTGTTTCGGTCTCTTCAGAATTCTTTAGATTCTGTAAGGTTAACATCAAGAGTAGACTGCGAAAAGTATTTGTCGCGTTTTTTTGATCAGAAGTCCCAAAGTTTCTACAGCAACGGGATCATGTCTCTATCTACAAAATGGCAGAAAGTATCATCGAACAAAACGGCACATATATACTGTAAATAAATGTAAATAAACTTTGAAAAAAAAATGTCTTGAGTTTTCATATAAAAATGCGAAGAAACTTTTTCCCCGACCTTATAGATGTGAGCATCTTCAACTGGTCTGATTGAGTCGTGATTTGGTAATTCTGTTACATCAATGGTATTAGAAAACCCTTAACCTGATGCTGCAGCGTCATCTGGAATACGTAGGATACCTAACTCCTCACCAACTTACAGTAGAGATATCGTGTTTGGACCCATTGGAATAGCCTCAATGAATAGGTGACTTGTAGAGCACGATAATTATTGGTTTCTAATGGATCGTGACCACCATACACCAGATGGGATAAAGGCGTGTTACAAAGCATATAAACGGGTGATAAAGCTGTTATAAACTACTACGCACATGTTCCACATACGCACAGGTGACATAAGAGTAACTGTTTCAGCTTAAACATGCACTTCTTTGTTAAAGTAAGCATGTTTACTTTATTAGAGAGAGATATATAAACAAATATGTCTTAGCCTAGTGGTCCTTAACGCGACTACTATGCTCGCCGCCCTGAGTTCGATTGTCAGCTCGAGCAAAATGTTATTGTGTTTCTCTATGAAATTCTCAATAGCAACTCGGAGTTTAGCTTTGTGTCCGAGTAATTGCAATAGGGTCGTCACCTATGAAATGGGTCCTTTTTTTATTGACCATACTGTTAGCCTTAGGGGCCCTAGAAACTAGAGCCGCTGTCGGCTTTTACAGCTTCACCGTGGCTTGGGGGCGAGCGCTTAAGGTACTCAGCCACAAAAGCGTGGGTAACAAGCGCGCAATGGTGCCAAAGAGGCCGGGCCTCGGCTTGGGCTGTTGCCTCGATTGTAATGGGCTCGCGATCTGACAAATTCCTTATCCGTAGAAACCTAAAACTTAAAAAGCCTAAAATATACAAGGCATAATAGAAAGAGATATCATCATGTAATAGGCTGTTATTTTGGAACAGGTTACTGGAAGTGTTATTTCTCTGGAACAAGAACAGATAGAACAGTTGTCTTAAATTTAACTTGATATAGATTACCTGTAATCAGCCGCTATATATCCAGTAATGAAGGGGGGTGGTAGAGGGATATGTACTCAACTGAATCGCGAAAACTTTGTCACAGTGGCTTTCTGTTAGTTTGACTCGTTTTGGGATTAAGTGTTGTATATAGCTGCGAAAAGGCTTTCAGGCCACCATAACAGCGCCGTTTTTGGGATTGTACAATAATAAAATAGAAATGGAACACACAATTCAGATATGGTTTTTTGCCTTCTTACCTGATATTAAGTGACGATCTAAGTCTAGACTGGGCATTAAATACAGCTGCCGGAACACACCTATAGATGTTTGCCGACAAATTTCCAACTTGAGAGCGGTAACTAGCCAGGGTGCATTAGAAAAAGGCTTACCATCATGTTATGGTTTCCTCACGATGTTTTTCTTCACCGAAAGCTCAGGCTCGTGCAGGGATACGAACTGACGTCGATCGACGTGATGACTGTTATACACAGCGACTACTAACCCATTATCACTTCAAATAAATATACAAACTTTATCATTTTATAATAGTTGTATAGTTAAGTATAGAATACGCTGACATTATGTGTGACAGTCTATCGTAGGCAATACGCTTCGCATAGCGTGATGTCTGTACATTTTTTATTAACACACGAAAGTAAAGCGGCACGACGCGACTGTGCCAGTCGGAAGGAAACACGTAAGCGTTTTATATGCCATCAATCAATCATTATATTAGTTTCGAGACATATAAACAGTTGCACGGCTTTCGCGTATATCGCGAAAATTATTCTTGTACAAATGTTCTACTTATTTTCGACTTAGCTTTTTCTTTAACTTTATTTATTGGCGTCTGTTCGCAATTTCACTTGTTAACTGACGGTACATATCTATATGAAATCTTTGTAGGATCAGAATTTGGGTTTGTCAGGAACTATATATAACAAAATACTACAACTACGTCGTAGACAAAGAAGGAACTAAACAGACAGATCGTGTACCGAGTATGAAATAGCGATAGTGTTATCATAAAAGCTTCCTTAAAATTTACCTTTAACACCCCACCATTCATCATCATTTCAGCTAAAAGACGTTCACTACTGAACATATTATTTATTTATTTATTATACTAGCGATCACCCTAAGGTCGAAATTCGACCAGCGACTTTTTGATCATAGACTATTTTCTGTTTTACATTTGCATTCATGAACCTAAACAATGAGTATTATCTACATCACTTGCTCTCTTTTTGTTGAGTGACAATGTAAATATTTTGGGGGGTCTAAGTTCAATCGCACTGCTCAGGTTAGGATACACAGTATTAATTTATTGAATGTAATATTAAATAACAGATATTATAGATACATTTTAGCTTTCTGCTCTGCTTCTCCATATAAACTTTAACCATGCCAAATCTCACAGTCTTCGGTACACGCAATACGCTTAAAAAGGGTTAGAAAGCTTTTGCTTAAAGTATTAATATAACTATAGTGTACTGATTATTTAAAAAAACAATATTAATTTAAAATTGTATATATTTTAGTTATCTTATAATAATCCAACATTTATTAGTGCACATAAAATATATCAGTTGTAATTATTTCACAAAAATTTCCCACAACGACCGGTTCTGTACTGCTCGCAACCTTTAAAAAGTCGTCGGTTCACCTTGTGGCGGGTCTGCCGAAGTTGTGTCTTCAGGTAAGTGGCCGCCACTCGAGAACTCTTCGTCTCCATCAGCCATCTGTTCGACAAGCTACGTGGCCAGCCCACTGCCACTTAAGACCAGCTTAGGGCTATGTCGGTAACTTTGGCTCTTCTATGGATTTCCTCATTTATCATGTACAATAAAATGTTACTTTATTCTCGATTAAAAAAAAAAGAAGTTTATTATACCCCGACTCATGTTATCACGTTATCTCTGTTGTAAGTTGGCGAAGAGTTAGTTATCCTATAGATTCCAGAAGACGCTGCAGCGTCAGGTTAAAGTTTTTCCAATGTCATTGAAGTAACAGTATACCAAATCTCGACTCAGTCAGACTTATTGAAGATCTATTTTCAACTAGAAAAGAACTGATAATCTTTAGACAGCTGAACAGATTTTCTTGAATTATAGCTAAGAACATTCTCGATTAAGTTACCTTAAAAAACTACATTAAAATCGGTTCAGCCGTTTGTAAGCTACGATGCCACAGACAGACACACAGATACACCGATACACATGTTAAACTTATAACAGCTCATTTTTAACAACTGTGGCGTTTTAGCACTAAAAGATGTGGTTATACATACATACCATCACGCCTATATTCCCCGAAGGGTTAGGCAGAGGTGTACACTAATGTATACCCACAGTTCGCCGAGTATGTTTTTAGGTCCCATGTAATAGGGGGCGAGCCTATTGCCATTAATCGGTCACGAAACCAAACTCCGAGCTGCCACTGAGAATTTCATAGGAAAAACCCAATAACACTTTGCTCGACCTGGGATTCAAACCTCGCTCATAGTAATCGCACTTATGACCACTAGGCTAACGAGACAGAGGTTATAACGATAGAGACAGAAAATCCATAGACTTTCTCTTTTACTGTTCAAATTATTTGTTTATCGCCCTTTCAGTTCGTAGTGAAAGGGTAAGAAATATCACAAACTCTTTTGGCTGTTCCCCTCTCTTGTTTGATTTAATGAATAATTTGGTAGATTCGTGATAAAAATTACGTAAACATGTTTTAAATGAAATGCTTGTTGATGGCCATTCTGTATACCTTAATCTTGTTTGAAGATACAACCGAACAATCTCTCGTATCCTTGTTTCAAATCCGTACGAAGAAAGGCATAAATAAATAAGATATAAAATGGATTGTTCGTATTTGAGAGTAAGTTTTACGACGAGCTCGTCTATCTGTGTTGAGCGTTCTGACATAAACCAAAGATAAAAGCTGATTCACTTACAAAACTGCTGTGATATAAGATTGCCAGGTGATAAATATAGGTCATATAGTCTCGTCTTTGATTAAATTGGATACCGCGGTAGCATTTGCCAGTGTCAATACATGTTATTTTCATGAATGCTTTATGAAATATTAGAGACAAATTCATTGTAGTTCATAGCCAATTCATTTTCAATTCCTTTCTTCCATCTCTAGTCCTTGTATGTGTAATGGAGATGAAAATATCGCTATAAAAACATCGATGTATCGATATATTGAGATTGTTTAATGCAAGCAAAAGTTAACAATATTATAGTTTTTTTATATACCACGACGCTGGCAAACAAGCATGCCAGTGCGCCTAATAGTAAGCGGTTACTGCAGCCTACGGGCTTGCAACACGAGAAGCTCCACATGCGCGTTGCTGACCCTTACAAGCACAGGGGAGTGTCCTTTTGAAGAACCCTATACTGTAGTTCCCACCGAAAACCTCAGCAGGGTCTTCATTCCACATTGGGATCATTAGCGGAAGGAAAGTCCTCTAAAACCGGACTGTCCGCAAACATTTAGGTTCCAAGGTGTGACAATGAACTCACTGCAAATTGCGAGCGGTGCGATAGTGCAAGATAGGCGTTGAAATCATATCAAATAATTCCTGGGAACGCGACCCGTTACACAAACGGTAGAACACGCACATGGAAGCCAATGTCTTTCCTCAGACTTAAAGGTTCGTTGCCGTTTGTGAGTTCGG
This sequence comes from Saturnia japonica, assembly GCA_033032175.1. NCBI lineage: Eukaryota > Metazoa > Arthropoda > Insecta > Lepidoptera > Saturniidae > Saturnia > Saturnia japonica. Next base: position 14,902,229 of record CM065325.1, read on the forward strand.
GATCGTTAATAATTCTCACATCTCGTCTCTGAGCCAAGTCAAATGGCCTAAGCCGATATTCAGGTGCTTCTGCCCAGAATTGACAAATCCGTATGAGGTTGAACCTGCGCTTTCTATAACTGCAGTCTTTGCCCCGAATGGAAGTACTGCTTCGCTCTGTTCAGTACATTGAGTCTTTTAGACACCAGTTTGACATTTTCTTCCAAATGACTACGGAACTGAATGTCCCTGGAGATGTTAACACCGAGGACCTCAATACTCTTCGAGACCGTGAGGGGGTGTCCTGGAATTGTGGGACTACAATAAATGGGTTTTTACTTTACTATGAAGTGTTACATCGATACATGCAAACGGTAAATCAATTTTTGTGTGCGTGACTTTACCGTTAATTGCCGTCTACCATCTGTTTACGAATTAAGATGTTGATTATATTTTGTCTGAACTTCTTTTGCTATTATAAAACTTGTCGATCAAGATTTAGTATTGTTAAAACATTGATTAATGATTGGTGGTTTCCGATACATACAACCCGGGAGTTTTGTCATTACAAGTTGTTTTAACTCGTCAAGTTACTTTAAGTATGCAACCTTCAGAACACCTGATGAATTTTTGCTTGACGTGCTTAAATTATTCCGTACAAAAGAATAATCGATTGCTATCGATTGTTCAACCAACCGATATTATATCAACACTACGCGTCACAGCTGTAGATCTCTTTTAAACGCAACACGACACATAACCGAATTTTTCGCGTAATTTGTCATAGCTTGATGGATAGCTAAAAGGGAGATATGACGTTTTCTGATTTTAGGCACTCGAAGTTGTAAGCGTTATAATAAATGAGGTCTGCCGACATTTCCCCTACAGCCTTAGATACATTAACGAAAACGTTATATCAAGTAGGTATATTCACCTATATCAGGGCTTCCTAAACTATGGGTCGCGACCCCAAAAGGGGTCGCGTAGCAAAATTCTGCGTTCGCGAGAGATTTTAATGTCAAATATTTATTTAAACCATTTTATAACATCACTAGAGTTTTATAATTTTTTGTGCAATTTTTAATTTTAGATTTTTGTATGTTTCAAAACGAATTCTAAAACTATATATTTTCATATGTATATGTATATTGTTACCTAATAAATAAATCATCAAAAAATATTAATTTATTTTTCTTTTTATATTCGTATGGGGTCGTCAAGAAACTCGCAATCATAAATGGGGTCGTGAATGACAAAAGTTTAAGAAGCCCTGACCTATATTCTTATAATATTATTACTACTATAAGCCTTACTCGCTTCTTCTCACGCCTTTAATACTTACATACAATCATGCCTGTATCACAGTTCGCCGAGTATGTTTTTTAGGTCCCATGTAATGGAGGCGAGCCTATTGCCATTACTCGGGCACAAAGCTAAACTCTGAGCTGTAACAAAGAATTTCATAGAAAAACCCAATAACACTTTGCTTAACCTGGGAATCGAACCCAGGATCTCGATTATGGCAGTCGCGCCACTAGGCTAACAAGGCAGTTAATACGCAGTTAATGTAATTTTAGTGACGTCATTCTAAATCCAATATGGTGGACTCCCAAAGATGGCGGATCAGTTATTTTTATGCATCCTCATGATAATATGCTTAATTAAAAGCTTGTGATAAATGTATTTTTTTTGTTTCGATTTATATATCTTTGTAAATATGAAATGGACTATCTGGATTCTCCGTCTTTTGTAACTCGTAACTCTTTTCGGGTTTATTGACCTCGGATCTGGGTTTTTGGGTGAATTAATGTCGAATGGTTGTTTACGGTTATTTTGTTTTTATATTGTTATATATATTAATATAAGGTTTTGTATCGGTGAATCTAAAGATCAAACGGTTTGTGTCCGCGACTTTGATCGCGTGAACATACTTTTGATCTACAGCGGATACATCGTGTTTTATGTGTTTTAAAATAGAAAGTTCTATGTTCTAAATTGATTTTCTAGTATTGCTGCTTAACACCTAAAGAAAATTGTGACGATATGGCGTCTAGGTCCCCTTCCGAGTACAGTCCTATATTAATATGAAATTTTTATTCAAATTGGTTCAGTAGTAGGTACTTAAAGTGATGCGTGTCCCGACATGAAAAAATTACGGTTTTATCATATACTAGCAAATTCTTTTGCGATTAATAAAAATATAAAATATTGATATCTCACTCAGAGACAGCTTTCTATTAGTGAAAGATTTTTTAGAATTGGACCAGTAGCTGTTCTAGAGATTACTTCCTACAAACATATTCACAGATATTGCCTCTATAAAATAATAACTAGCTAGCACTCGCCCACGACATCATCCGCGTTATCAATATACCACTCGGGGGTCTCAACAGTGAAAGCATATTTTGCAGAATCGGATCAATAGTTCCAAAGATTAGGTATCTCTCATAACATACAAACATAAATATAGAAACTTTTGATCTTCATTATCGTGGTATAGATATTAGAGTTTTGAGATACAAATTGCAGATTATCAGTTAAAAAAAATGAAAGTTTTTGAAGTTTCTTTAATAACTTATGAATAAATGATGGCGCATTGTAACAAAAAGCCTACATTATGAAATTGGTTGCTATGCTTCCTGATTTTTTGTAGTGAATATAGCCGCGCTCGATGTTATGCGTCACGTAGCATGCAGTGTGATTATTAAAATAAATACTGAATTAATCTATATAAATCGTTATTTATGATATTTTTCATTCCACAACATTCTTTTGTTGTCACAATAAACGACACAGCATAAAATGTATTTATTTAGATGCATTTTATATTGTTATGTGAGACCAGAACAGTATGCAGTCCACGAATCCATTATGTATATTTCAAACTTGTTTATTTATAGGTTGTCAATAGTTTAACGTACGGAAAGTCCGTATTAAACGCCGTCCATTTTTCTCGGCAGTTCGATTTCGACAGCATTAAATAAATATTTATGAGTTCTAACATATTTATGGATGCTGAGGGTGCTGGACGTTCTTGTGTTCTCTGATTTTATTGCATTTTTATATGACTCCTGCTTTTGTTATTCGTCCCAATGGTAAATAACTTTTTAAATGTTTTAAATTGAGAGTTGCGCGCGCTTTATGTGACGGAAGTTCAACATGATGAAGTTAGTCAACAGTGATAACAATGTAAATTAATTTTACTAACTTTTGTTAAATTGTGTAAAATGATAACAATGTTCATTAATTTTACTAACTTTTGTTAAATTTGTAATAATTATTTAACGGTTTATAAATAACATTATATTGATTTCGTCATCTATCACTTGATGGGCGCTCATCTCGCAATGTTACTCTCTATAAAACACACAAAAATAAGAATAACGTAAAATTAAATTAAAATCTGTCGCTAAGAAGTTTATTTCAAAATTGCCACCTATGCTTACATTTCTTTTGCGATTTTGTGTTTATGTTTTATTTTGATTAGAATACTATTTACTTAAGTACCACAAATAGGTTATCCAAAATTTCTTATACTACTTTCATCTGCAGCCTTTCGATGGACTTTCATAAAGCAACGCCTTCGTCAGTCAAATATTTATACACTGTTAAATTACTTTTACACGATTAACTAAAAAGTTAGTAAAATGAATGTACATTCTTATCATTAATGGCTAACTTCATAATGTTATTGGGGTAAACATTTTTGGAGAATGTATAAGTTGATCATTTGGCCCCAATCTCAGCTGTTGTTAAGTGTAAACGTGGCCGAAGACGGTGATACGGTATGCCTAGCGGTACTGGCACTCTCTTCCTAATTACTTAAGAATATTACCGATTTACCGGACAATAAGTTTAATAGGCGGATCATTATGCGACTGATGACTGGAAGTGACTGCTTCTCTGTGCATCCACTAAAAATTGTGATAAAAGGATAGAACACGTTTATAATTTAAAATACTAGGAAAATGTTGATAGCATGATCAAGATTCTTGAAGCAATCGTACTGTTTTGATATTCAAAAGTATGTTCTTAAAGCCTGAATTTAATTACTATTTTCCCTGACTTCAAAACAAGGAGGAGACACTCAATTCGAATGTATATAAGCCTTAATTTCTTTGTTTATGAACCGATTTAGACGATTCTTTTTTTGTTGCAAAGGGGATACCTCAAAAGTGGATTAATTTTAATTTCATTGCCATTGGAACTTCGACTTCGAAGATACACCAAGGAACTCCTTAAAATAATTGAAGGTGGTTTTCTCTTATTTGTTAAAAAGTATCTTGTTTATTTAAAGAGAGCTAAGGCACAGACACAGTTTTTTGGATATTTCTCCCTACTTGGACCAGTGCGACTGGTGGAATACTTCCCTCTTACCTCCACCCTATAGAAGATCACAGCTAAATAACCCTATGTAGTATTTCTGCGATGAGTAGGATTTCTGGAGCTCCTTGGGGAAAGAAGGATTCAAAGAAGGCAATGCGCTAATGATACCTAAGGATACAAGCATTTGTAGGCTTGTTTATCACCTTTTATTGTATTAAAAAACAAATGTATTTGCAGAAACACTCATGTTGATGATGGTAATCAACTTTGAGCTGGTTATTTTTCGAAGGATTAATATTGATGATCACACCCCCTTTCAGTGTTCAGTGCACCCCAAGTTAGCAAAAGATCTTCATCTAACAACGCAAATCCACTTACCGTTCTTCTGGAACATCAATCTTCGCGTTGTTGGTCTGCATGAAGGCGGTCGAACACTCGCGAGCGTAAAGATTTAACAATGACCGTTACGACTATAGATTTAGAAGTAGGGTTGTGCCGGTTCCGGACCGCGACTCTCCGGTACACCTGACAGTTCCGTAGGTTCAGTAACGGATGTACGCGATCAGTCACAAACCTTGCCCAACCAAGAAGTGCACCTAAATGTGCTCAGATACAGTTTGCAACTAGAGAATAATAACTAACCAGGCGGGGTTTAAGAAGTTATAACCTTATTGTCTTTCACCGAAAGATTACGTTTGCTTGTTGGATTACTGGCTTAAATACATTAACTTTTCTGCTTTCTTTTCTGAAATTTTTTAAATAATAAATAGTTATGATAGTTATAAATTCATTAATGTGAACAGCCTCTAATGCCTCGGAGGTCGGAGAGAGGCGAACTAAGCCGCTACGTGGTCCAAAGTTTCATGAAAGTACTGAATCCCTTTTAAAATTAAGTGTAATTGTCTTAAGCCCTAACTGAGTCCATACTGAGCCAATTTACTGAAGGTCTAATTTTCAGAGAGGCTCTTTATGGTAATGGAAAAATAAAGTTCGGCGTGAAGTTAATATTATTTAAAATATATTTTTTTAGGTCCGGAAGAATTTGCTTATATTTTGAACAACATATATTACTCTGAATAAATACCTATCCTAAAATTACTTCGTAGATTCCAAATATTGAACTCATCTACTAAACCAGCTATTTCAAACAAAAGTCTTATAGGAAATGGCGTCCGGGAGCAACCGGGAAGTGTTCCAGTTTTCATAAAGTTACCTGTCAAATGCGAATTACTATCAATGAGATAAATTTAATCTTTTGTAATTTGAACTATTTAATAAAATCAATTAGATTAAATCTCAAAATATGAAACAATTTTTGAAATCAAAACTTCTTTTAGCGCGGTACGCATATTTTTAGATGAGATAAAATCTCTGGGCTTGCGACACCGTTACGAGACGCAGCTATACTGTGTGCATATATGCATGTAGATATAGCAGACCGCGAACACGTCTTTCATAAAAGAATATTATATGTATTTTAAAGTTTCTATTAATTATTAAAATACAATTCATAAATAAAATACAATTCATAACCCAATAACTAAGTTTTCACTTCTGTCGGCACTCCCGGAGTGCAACTTTTTTAAGTACATTGCAGGCTACCAACTTATCTCATGTTTGCCCAAGATGGTAAAACCGCTAAACCTAGAGAGACTGGCTCTCTAGTGCAACTTCTAGAAGAGACCCATAGTGCTTGGTGATAGATTTTTTCTGTTGTAGCTAGTCAGGTAAGCGTTAGAAAATGTCTAATCACCATGATATAATTGTTATAAATATGTTTCATATATCAACACATATTAAGGACTCTCAACTGACTTTCCTCGATGGCGGTATAGCAGCGTTATAACATATGATGCGGTGGCGGTTCTCCTATAAAGTGCATGGCACATGTTCATGACACATGCACATGTTTTTTTCTCCCAGGAGGCAGGAACATGTATATATGTATATGTTAGTTTAGCTCGAATTTTCTATGGATAGGGAATTAGTCAGATCGCGACTTTTTGCAACTGCGGCAAACGCACAAGCCGAGGTACGGCCACTTTGGAACCCTTGCGCGCATGTTACCCACGCCTTAGCGGCTGAGTGCCTTAAGCGCTAGCCTCGCAACTACGGTGAAGCTGTAAAAGCCGTCAGAAGCTCTAATTTTTGGGGCCCCTAAGGCCAACAGACTAGTCAGTCAGAAAAAAAGTGTTGTCGGCCATTCTACTTCTAGTATTGCATAGGAACGTTACTCTGTCTATGTAATCAGTTAGGGGCCGTTCAAGTATTACAAAACACAATTTGGGGGGAGGGGTGTCTTATAAATCGTTACGATGCGTTAAAAGGGCGGGAAGGGGTTTCGAACACCGCGTTACGTAACATTGTTTTTTTTTTATGTCGTTTTCGTTTGTGTTTTGCGGGGAATCCCTAGATTGTATTGTAAGTCATTTTAATTTTGTTCTCCCAAGTTGGCAACACTTTTCGTTTGTTTTACGGGGAATCCCTCGACTGTATTGCTGTAGTCAGTGTCGTTAAAGTGAGTTCATACTGTAATGTCATCGAAACGGAGATTTGCATCATCAGCTGGCCTATAAAAGCTCTCATGCTCACATGCTGACTTGAGTGTTACGTAACGTTTAATGATGTGGGGGGGGGGGGGGAAGAGGTACAGAACAATGTTGTGGTGCGATACATGTGGGGGAGAGAGGCTTAAAAATTTCCAGAAATTGCGTTACATAATACTTGAACGCCCTCTTATTATGTGAAGTTCATGTGAGAAATTAATGTTTGTTCAATTAATAAAATTTTCTCAATTCTCGTCCATGTTAAGAGCATATTTTCGCAGTCTTTACTATGTACATTAATCACATACATACACACGTAAAACAATCTAAAATAATTATGTATTTATCAATGAATTTGAACTCTCATTTTAAAGGACTTGAATTATATTTTCATTGAACTAAGTGAAGTCAGGACAAACCATCTGAAATCATTCAAACGTGACAAAGGCAAACAACGGTTGAGATGTTTGAACGTGTAATGGCCGATCAAAAAACCTTCTAATTATAATAGCCGTTTAAAGGGAGCATCATTCAGCTTCACGTTCTCGAAACTTCGGTCGAACGGCACTTCCAGAGTTGTCTTTTTCACGAAATTGCCGTAATAAAAGCGAAGGACGAAACTTCTTTGGAATTTTAATTGAGTCCCCATTCTGGTACATTGCTTTGAGGTACAAGCTCTTTGGAATTCTGGGATTAAATCTATTGCTCGTTACTAATTTATTATTTCATTTGTTTTTCATTCATATATTTATGTACTACTAGCTCTGCTACCCCCGCTCCCGATTATTTTAAGTAGATCCAATTAATATCTACAATAATGTAGTACATTAATTTGATATATTTCTTATGGTTTACTCAGTGTAAGCAGCTCAAAATCGTTATTTTCCGAATTGATTTTTATTTACTGGTTCGTATACTTAACCCTAATTATTTTTATGAAATTAAAGTAGCCCAAGGTACTCCTTTTCACATTCGCTGTCGGCTGGTGAAAGTCCTGTCAAAATTTGTCCACCCGTTTCAGAGATTACACGAAACAAACAGACTGATAGATAGAAAAAAAATAATTAAATATTGTTTTTTTTTTGTTACAAGTACCGTATATACTTTTACATATATTTTGTAAAAATTCGCTATTTGAATATTACAAACAGACACATCAATTTTATTCATTGTATAGATGGTAACATTTAGATATCCTTGATAAGGTTTTTGGATTTCTTATTGATAAAATAGATAAGTTAAATAAACATTATCAAATGCCTACTTCTTTTATATGTTATTGAAAAACATAAAATCCTAACTAATACCTATTATAAATGTCAAAATGAGTTTGTTTATTTGTTAGTCAATGACGCAAAATTGACTAAACGGATTTCGATGAAATTTGGCACACCTGATAGCTTATAACCCGAATAAAGAAAAAAAAAACTTTTTATCCCATTTTTTTTTGTTTACTTTAGTGGAGCCACGTTCACAGATAATATTTAAAAAAAAAACTACTATATTCAGTAAAAAGTTAATGATAATTGAGAAAACAGTTTACTTCCTGCAGTTATAGTGCAGTAACCGGTTTGGGTGGCAATAAATTCCGGTTAAAACTAGTTTGTTAACAAGAGTCCCGCGTGACCCGGTTATAACCGGTTGGGAGCGCGACCGGTTCAGATAGTTGCACGTAACCGGTTCGCAGTCACGTACTACGTCGTTACGTTACGTCATTATGATTAAACAATTGACTTCAGTTTTTATTTTAAAACTAGCTGTGCTTGTTCGCGTGGACTATAAAATGCCGTCGATCGGGCACACGCGCGAATCCTGTTAATCCCGCTGCCGGTTATATGCTTATTGTGGGTGTTACTTAGAAAACAGATATATACTCTCGCAGACTTTTTTGTAGTTCTTTTTAATGTTTACAATTATTTGGTACATTAATATGCTATATATCTTATGGTTAACTCAGTTTAAGCCATTTTCTTTTTACTTTTACACTATTTTGTTAGCAGACTTGGGCCCAGATCTGAGACGCGTCCGACCGGTAAATCTTTGCGTGTGTGGCTGGCTATAGACTTGCACGGCTGTAAACTTTGTTTAATTTGTTACAGATATAATTCGAAGTTGACTACCTTAGCGTTACCTTCAGTGATCTTCGAGCCGAAGTTCAGGGGTTCCGTGAGGAATCTAGTATACTCGGACCTCCCTGGACATCCGCCGCGGAGGCAGGAGTTACGTCACTCACGAGATCTTAAGGTAAGTGTCTAAGCAAACTTAGATAAACGTGCGTAAACAGAAAATTTTGCTTAATATAAATGACTTCCTCCCTGTATATTTACAAAAATATAATAATTATCTATTATCATATTATTTACAGAGTAAAAAAAATCGATCAAGATATTTGTCTGTTCATTTAGATGACTCATAATAACAATAAATAATGGATGTAATAATTTATTAATAGTTTTTTTTTGTCTGAAGTTTTAATAATATTAACTTTTGAAAATATTTTCAACTCCATTGCTTTTATTTTTTTACTCGGTTTTTGCGATAAGGTCATTAATAAAGCATGCGGTAGTGACCTTCAAAGGCTAGTAAGCTGATGAATGTTTTGATTTTTTAACTATAATTTTGTCATAGTGTACTACTGGCCACTAGCCATCCATTTATATGTATAAACTAGAGGTCGCCCTAAGTTCGAATTCGACCGGCGACTTTTTGATCATAGACTATTTTCTGTTTGATATTTGCAGTATTCATGACCAATGAGTATTATCTACATCACTTGCTGTCACTTTCGATTGAGTGGCAATGTCAATATTTTAGCGAGTCTAAGTTCAATGGCACTTGTCGGGATAGGATTCGCAGTATTAATTTATATTATTTAATATATTAGCAACATATATTATTGATAAATTTTAGCTTTCTGTACTCCTTCCCCATTTAAACTTTAACCATGCCAAATCTCACAGTCTTCCGTACACGCAATACGCTTAAAAAGGTGCCGAAAGCTTTTGCTTCAAGTATTAATATATAGATAAATAAATAAATAAATGACTAGTATGTTATCTGAATCAATGGTTGTATTTAACGTTCATAAGTGTCTTCTTAGGGTCCCAAATTTAATAAACATTTTTTGATTTGACGAAGTTAAAATCCTATGACAAAAACAACATTAAAAAAAAATTAAAGTTATGGGATATTTAGCGACGATTTAATTAAAAATAGTGATATATTCGCATAGGTCACTGATTTTCAAATTCAGCTACCTAACATACAGATAAGTGTTTGATTTCAAACTCCCAAAAAATCGGCGTTTGCCTGTGTCGAGGACACGGCCGAGGCCGTGTACTTTACGCCAATACGTGTCCGCTCTGACGCTTTTTTACGTTCCTAGCACCGCTTCACTCTAACACTGTATGGTGTTTTATGGATGTCACTGTATTGCCGTTAAAAAAATCCTTTCCAACAATATAACATTTTCTATATTTTAATTTAGATTTTTGACGAGTTTAGGTCCACATATTACTGAACTTATATCAAAATACGTTTTTTTTTTACATTTTGTGTAACATTTTTCAGTTTTACACGGTTTTTTCTTATAGTATTTTTAGGATATTTCATTATTTGTTAACTTTAAGTAATTCAAATGAACAAAATAAAAAGGTTTTATCAACTTTATCACGTGATCTTGTTAAGTATAAGGAGGGCTTCAAGAAGCAAAACATTTTGAGATCAATTTTGAAACTTGTATGTCGGTATTTGTGAAAACAAGGGATATGATTTTTTTTTTTTTAAATACATATCATTTTGAAAATTTGATATATTTATGTTTTCCGACGGATCTTTATTTTCTCAAGTGCTCAGAAGACAATATATTTTTTTCAAATTTTTAAATTGTTATCTATTTTTGAATAGCATAAAAAAATTGCATGTGGTCTCTCTTGAGCGGCGTTGCGCCCGTGCCGAAATAGCTGCGTGGAGCCTTATTTTCAGCGTTAAATTAAAATTGTTATTAATGGACATAAAGTTACGGGAGTTGAAAATTATTATTGGAAATTACCTCATCTTTAAGACCTCTTTAAAAATTTCTTAAAAATTAATAGTTTTCAACTATAAGCTTTTTATTATACACGATACCTTATTTTCAACTTAATTTGTTAATAACAATTTTTTATGTGCTGTAAAATCATATTAATACATTTTTTTAGACGTCATTCCGAATCCAATTTGCTGTCGCTCATATTTTGAGGTGCTTTTTAAAAAAAATAAGACAAATTTTAACTTGTTAACCAAACTTACTCGGGCTGCCAAAAATAGATATAAATTTCCAAACAGATTTTCATCGTATGTTGACTGTAAATTAATATACAAAATAAATAATACCAAGTTTGAAGAACAAAGAAGAGAAATAAACAAACTCTAGATGATTTGGGTTAAATTCGATCAAAACATTCGAGGCCGAACAACAACTAAGGCCCTTGTGTTTATTCAATAACTTAACTCTACGATTTACTCGGGAGGTTTTCGTTCAAATATTAACATAACAAAATGAATTGTTAGTTGAATTTATTCATAAGTTTTCTTGTTATGCTCTGTCGTGTCTCTGGTTAAAGTAGAAAACGCTCTTGAGCAATTTATTCTTTAGACAAATTAACGTCTGTCACAAACGGTACGGTTTATTAGAGTAGTGTGATTTTTTTATTATAGCTCGGTCATGCGACGGTACTTTACCTATGTTCAGCATATTGCAATGTAATAAAAAAACTAACAAAAAAGAAAACAAACTGCAATGATTTTGAAGATGATAAGGGAACGAGAATGATACTTCTGGTTTTACAAGTGCCCATAATCTACGGTAATCGTTTACCTATAGGGGGGGCCGAAGCTCGTTTACCACCTTGGTTGTTTAAAGAAAAATTATGGCGTATTAAGACTTCTGGATGAGTAAATTTGCTAAATAATCAATAATATTTTTTGTTATGTGAAGATTAGCATAATGTATCTTGTTATATTAAGTAAGCAATTCTTGTATATATAAATATAATTGGTTTCTCGGAAACGGCTCCAACGATTTCGATGAAACTTTGCATTTAGATAATGTTGTACATTCCAAGTAAATATACCTAGATAGGTGTTTTTTTTTGTAAACTTGAGGGTGCAAGCTAGCCGAGATGACGTAACAAAATGCCCTACCTCCATACTACGGTTTCATAACTATATTACTTAATATAACTGCCTAAAATCTTGCTCCTAAATGTAAGAAATTCAAAAGTGTGAGTACTGTTACTACCGCCAAATAGTTTTTAAGCTTTCTGGTCAGACTTTAACAAATTACAAATATTTATGACCTTAAAGTCTAAGATTTAAAGAAATCTTCGGTGTATCTTTGAAGTTGTAGGTCCAATGCTGATGAAATTGAAATGGAACCACCCTTGAGGTAACCCTTATGAAGACTTAACCTTTTCAAGTAATTCTCTCCGCATTTTTATATGTTTATAAAACTCCCTATTTTGACCGTGATCTTGTGACTATGATCAAAAACAAATATAGGCATAATTGGAGCATATATTTATTGCTGTGAAAATACGGACATACAGTTTTTATAGGCAAAATATACAATTTAACATAAAAATTAAACACTAATAATTTAATTTAAAAAATAAAATAAAAAATGTAATCTTATTATATTAAGTAAGCAATTCTTGTATGTATTTGGTTTCTCGGAAACGGTTCCAACGATTTCGATGAAACTTTGCATTTAGATTATGTTTTACATTACAAGTTTACCTACATAGAGGTGTTTTTCTTTTTTTGTTTATAAGACTCCGAGCACAGCTCGGTCGCCCAGATATTATACCTTATGCGCCGTAGTCTACTACAATGGGCGTAACATGAGCTGAAAGCCACTGTTCTGAATTACCCCAGCGCTGATTTTCTGTTGCAGCTCAAAGGGTTTACAGTATAAGTACATTAATGAACGTAAAGAAGAAAAAGTGAAATATTAAGATATCGTTTATTGTGTTATGTATTTTAGTTAATATAGTTATAATGCATATTATATAATAAATAAGTAAATAGAGAATCAAAACAAAAGAAAATATAGTTTCATAGCAGAAAGGTTCTAATTACAATTTCCGAGACATGCCTGAAATTTCAGTAAATAATAGGTCTTTACCTATGAAATTGCCGTTCTGCAGTACTGGCCATTTCAAATCAAAATAATTTTTGTTTGGCTAAGAATTCTAATTTCAAATTAATTTTATTTTAAAAACATGGAATTCTTTTTTCAAAATTATTCGTTTGTTTGTTGATTAGTGTTACATTTTCATCGCATTTCAATCTTTTTTGTCATCATGGATACGTTAAAAATTCGAGTAATTATGGAATATGAGTACCGTCGTGGCAGCAACGCGGCACAAGCGGCACACAACATCAACGACGTTTACGGAGCTAACACTACAAACCAACGCACCACCTGTTATTGGTTTGCTCGCATCCGTTCTGGGAATTTCGATCTGAAAAATGAACCTCGCGGTCGTCCGAAGACTTTGGTCGACAATAACGAATTAAAGGCGATTGTGGAAGCTGATGATACACAATCTACGGCTGAATTAGCAGCAGCTTTCGACGTTAGCGTCAAAACAATATTGGTCCATTTGCGTCAAATTGGCAAGGTAAAAAAGCTTGACAAATGGGTGCCCCACGAACTCAATGATCGCCAGCGCGAAGTACGAGTCGAGACGTGCCTTGCACTGCTCAACAGACACACAAATGAAGGAATTTTGAACTGCATTGTTACCTGCGATGAAAAATGGATTCTGTTTGATAACCGCAAGCGCTCAGCAAGTTGGTTGGATCCTGGTTCAGCACCTAAACAATGCCCTAAACGAAAACTTACCCCTAGAAAAGTGATGGTCACTGTTTGGTGGTCTAGCGCCGGTGTGATTCATCACAGCTTCTTACCAAACGGGGTGAGCATTACTGCAGATGTGTACTGTGAAGAACTGAACACAATGATGGAGAAGCTGGCACATCTCCAACCAGCATTGGTCAATCGCTCGTCTCCGCTGCTCCTGCACGACAACGCGCAACCTCATACTGCACAGAAGACGGTCTCCAAGTTGCAAGAACTGGGGTTGAAAGTTCTCCGTAATCCGCCCTACTCACCAGACCTTGCGCCTACAGACTACTACTTTTTCCAGAATTTGGATAACTTCTTGGCGGGAAAAAAATTCAATACCCGAGAGGCAGTACAAAAAAAAAATGCCTTTGAAGAATTTGTTGCCTCCCGTCCAGCTGATTTCTTTAAGAAGGGCATCAATAAACTGCCACTGCGCTGGCAAAGATGCATTGATTGCATGGGTGATTACTTCGATTAATACAAATAAAAAACACATGAAAAAAATTCGTTTAAATTTTTTCATACAAAACGGCAATTTCATAGGTAAAGACCTAATACTTCCTTAATTTGTGTTTCAAAGTTGATGAACTATCACGGTGGAATATTGTTCTAGCATTTACTGGTGTTGTGTCGAAAACTGCCTCTAAAAGCTGCTGTACAGTTATGAGGAGTTGCTAACTGTATGGAGTTAATTCTACGCTCAGATGATCTAAGACTAGCTAGCCATTTGGCATTTGTGTTCAGGATTTTATTGTCAAAAGCACCCGTTGCATCTCACTTCATTTTCCTCCTCGTGGCCATGTAGTTTTACTGGAAGTTTTTGAAATGCCGTGACCATGCGGAAAATTGGGATTGAATAGTGCTTTTTCGGGACCACGTCAGGACATAGGGCATAATAACGATGAAAATACCGTTATGTCGTGACGAACCTATGGTGGGTAAAATGATTGTTTCCCACCACCCAGAGAAATACTATAAGTTAATATTATTGTAACTAATATATTACTTACAGAAAATTGCTACGCTAATAAAAAAAAAGTAACGACATACAAAATATTCTGTTCTGAGAAATAAATTAACATATGTATTTCGTTTTTAGCCTAAAAGAAAATGGTTTCATGTCCTATATATTTTATTAACAATATTAATTCATAGCCATACCAATTTGCAGTTGCTATTGATGTCAAAAGAAATTAAACCTTGTTGTTAATCTAACAAAGGGTACAATTTTTTGTCTTTGTTATAACGAAAACTGAAGTTGGCGAGTCAACAAAGAAATTCCATTTCGCTTCGCGGTTAACTTAGTCGTAGTGTTTGGTGCAAAATGAGAGTGTATAACGATTAAAAATTATTTATCTATTTATTATAAGAACTCAATAGCTTTTAAATTCAAACATATAAAAATAAGTTGATATTGTCTTAGAAAAAAATATTTCAATTCTATTCCAAAAAAATATTAATGATTATTATGCATCAAAAAGAACTTTACAGTTATATTTTAGTGTAGTTGACGTGTGTGCCTGTGTGTGTGTGCGTTTGTGTGTGTGTGCGTGCGTGGTGCCTGTGTTTCTGTCGGTGCGTGTGTTTTAAACTGTCTGTTTAAGTGTTTACTCATCACATTATTATATTTAATACATTCTCAATAATAATGTCATAAAATAATTATATCAAAATTTTTAGGTTTCATATTATCTGAGTGTGTATATATTTTTTAACACTGTATGACTGGCATAATTGGTCTTGGTTGAGCGCTCGTGGAAGATCCAGGGTTTTCGTGTATGTTTTATTGTAGATCTCAGACCAATTCGTTTTAACAAACATATACAGTCGATTTGATTATTCATCATATTAAACAAAAACGTTAGATTAGCTATTAAACGTCTATTTCCTAGGGTAAAAATTCCCAACTCCCGTAAGTTCTCATTCATATCCACCGACAAAAGCATACCTCGCAAAACACTTCTTACATATCCACAAAATAAAACTTTAATATATAAACTATTTTTAAAAGGAACTGGTAATCTACGTAAGAAACCTAACATTTTATAACATTTATGAGTAATATATTCATAGTGATCTACATATGACAATAAATGATCGAGATATATTCCTAGATATCTAACGCATGTTGCTCTAGACATTATTGTGTTATTGAGTCTATAATCATACTTAAGGACATTTTTCTTGCGCGTGTATGTAATATTTATTGATATCTATTTACTAGATACTACGGTTGTTATCGATAATTACGTACGTATGTACGTACGTACTGTATTTAAATTGTATGTCGTTACATTTATAAATAGTATAAAAACAGATAATATAAGCTTGTAACTTGTACCACATACCATAACAATTTACTTGTTCTGCCAGCCATCATAAATTAGAGTAACGCTTCCTCATGTACCACCATTGAATACGGCTTCATTTATGTCTAGACTATAAGGTTTTATAGGAAATAAGTTTATAACTCGGGGTTGCGACAAATAAGTTGGATCGATAGTCTTTGAATAAGAAATTATTTACTACCGTGTTATGACTGATGTACTCAAATGTGAACACTTTATTGCATGTTAGTTGTCTTACCTAGTATTGTATTCTCTTTGGTTAGTTGTTGTTTTTTTAATAACATGACTCCAATGGTTGTTATTTATGCCAGTATCACGTACATTTTGTGTGTCGTTCGGAGGCAAAGTGTTGCTCTTTGGTAGCTCGTGCAAGTTGAAAATCTATCGTGAATTACGTTTCACTAAAATCTAATGTGTTTAAGTGACAAAGCAGATTCAAAATATGAAACACGATATTATGCAAAACAATAACAGCATCTATATTAATAAAGCTGTTATAATTCTGTATGTACAATCAAATCATTTAACGAATTCACGAATATAACTATAAAAAACTATCTGTTTCTATGTATGTAAAAAAAATTATATTGTTTAAATTACAACAGGTTGTAATGAAATTTTGTACACGGGAAGTATAAGTATTTTTATGATTGACGGTTTATAAAAATTGTCAATAATATATTAATTATTCATAAATTTAGGTAAAATTATGACACGAAACTAATTATTACAATGTAAAAAAGGCGTGCGGAACCGCGGGTACAATTAGATAAAGTTAAATTTATTAGTCCATTACAGTATCCAATTTGGTTTAACTTTGTTGATAAATAAATATCATGAACATAAAGGCCCTTCATTAATGTTATTAAAATATTTTTTGAAATAGACAGTACAAAGAGCACGTCCAAACAGGTAACAGGCTGGCAATGTGACGAGATTAAATATTCACCGTTTTATTTTCAGTTTCGTTATTTCGGTTTCGAACACGCCTAACCTGGCAATTTTAAACTCTCTGCCGTTTCAAACCATTTCGAATCTTGAAAGGTCAATTCTAAAGTTGTTTTTCGCTGGTCACTTTTTACTGGAGGTCGGGGTTGCTAGTCGCTTTTAGATTTCTCTCGTCTAAGGAGCCATACGTGGTTCACAGTAGGCTGTTTTATTTTCAATAGTTAAATATAGCTTAAGTGATATACTGTTCTTTGTCAGCGTATATTTACCAACTATTAGGTTTAGGTTTGCTTGGAATTTTATATATCAAAGAAACGAAAATTGGAAAATATTTTTATTAAATAATAGGGAATTTCGTATACGTACTTTTTTCATCCAACTAGTATGAAGTTCACTGAAACTTTTTAATCCAAGTTATTGACTATTAGGTACTGGTTAGAGGTCGTGGTAATAAAATTTTACATAAATCCTGGCCCGTCAAAACCGTTTCTGAATATGGCTAAAGTGACGTCTAACGGCCGCTTTCATTTATTCATTCAGATATAACCTTTTGTCCTTACTTTTTTTTCATCAACCTATTTATGGATAGTTTCTCGTATCTACATAATATTTATCCATATCTTTGATAGATAATAGCGAAGTCGATATCTGTCTTATGTACTAATCGGGGATAGCAAACTCAGCTAAGTTATTGAAAACGGCCGTAAGTTATCACTGACAATTTTTGTTGCATTTTTATTAATTGTTAAGGTCACTGGATACCCGTACTTTAAGCCTAGCTTCGTACTATTTTTCTAATGTTCAAATATGACTCTAACAAGTTGGTTGACCTTTTGTTAAAGATGTCCCAGGAGTTTTTGCGGCAACTTAAAACTGATTTTTTATAAATATTACTTATAATTTACTTTGAAAATTCGTTTAAACGGTTGGATGGATTCTAATTTTGGACATAGAATTTATTATTGATATTAGTGTAATAATAATTATTAGGAATAACTCTAAAAATAGCACAGCGTTATAAAAAAAGATGTATATCCTATTATTCAGAGATGCTTGTGTCATATGAAATTTGATCCCATAAATGGTACGCGAAAGGGAAAATATTTAATGTGTTGCCCGAGGCAAGGCCCGTGGGGTCAAGTCTGTGTAACTAAATATTATTCAGTCGAAAGGGAAGAGTGACTTTGGAAGTTTTATTGTATTTTTTACAGACTTCAAAAAAGGAGGTTCTTATTCGAATGTGTTTTAAAGGGTATTTAAGCATAACTTTTTGAAGTAAACTTCTTTGCGCACATGATGGTAAAATTTCTGTGGATGAAATGCGTCACGAAAATGTGTAACGTTTTGAGAAAGAGAGGGAGAGAGCGATTGAGACCGATTGAGAGAGAGTGAGAAAGGGCGAACGTAGCATGAAGCACGTAGCCATGGAGACAATGTGTAAACAGCGAGTTAAATTTATAAATAAACATTTTGTGATAAATTTGTAAATCGTCCTATACTAATCAGTTGTTCAGAGTAAGTAATATATTTGTTATGTTTTTGTTAATATACAATTTTTTATGTTAATTCGTTTGAAGATTAGGGAGTTTTAATATTTACATTTAACATGTGGCATTTTAATTTGCAACTCGTCATTTAATAATTTAATATACTATTTTTCATGAAATATAATATAAAAATATATCCTAAATTCTCTTTTCTAAATTTTAATTTAAAAAAAAAATTAATAATTTCTAATATTTTGTCTACAGTTAAATAATAATCCAAACACACCAACTACAAATTCAAGAACGACAATAGATGCTATTTTTACAAGATATTCAGATAGTGTTGAAACACGAACTTATATTGCATATTTTACTTATCATAATGCTTTAGTCACAACAATACAAATCAATTAGAAATCTCATCAAATAATGTAGATATCGGTGAAATAAATTAAAATTATAATTCATATCAATTTTCGACACTTTTAATATTATAATGACAATTCAATTCATTAAATTCTTAACATATCTTCAATCTAAAGCTTTAGATTAGTTTAAATATAATTGAGATTTAAAAATTAATTTGCCAAATAAGTTTCACTTCTGACATGTGTACTTTGTACACATGCACAATTTTTTTGTTTATGAATCGACTATCTGTGCTCCCGGCTGCGCTTGCGTAGACTACAGAGTGCCGTCAACCGGGCACACACGCGATTGGTCTACCCCCGCTTCCGGTTATTTTAAAGACAACAATGCTTATTATGGGTGATCCTTAGAAGATAGACATATACTCTTGGTGACTTTTTTACAGGTCTTAAAGTTTTTTATAGGTCTTAAGTAGCTCTCTACTATATACCTAGACCCGAGCTGAGTGTTCAATTATTTTAATTTTGTATTATCTCTCAAACTATGCGTCCAAATAACATGTTTTAAAAGACGGAGTTTATCTTCATTTTAAATTGTCTTTACAATGAAGTAACTTTTGTTTGTAAGAATTAATATTCTTTGCATAAAAAGAATGATCATAAATTAATTTTTAATCTTCAACAACAAGAATTGCAAAATACCTTATTGTGGCTCATGTATAAGAGATAGATATAAGCTATCGCTGACATATTTTATATATATACTAATGGCCAATATTTTGTAGAACGTTGTATTGACGTATCATTAACCATTAAGCCAGCGCATACTTCTAAAGCAGTTCGCGAGGGCTTCGACTTCCGACTTACGTAACAAAAATCAATATTTAAAGCTAGCTAGAAACTGTAGCCTAATATTATATAACCTATACTATTCCTCGTGAGCCTGGCTATCATATAAATAAAGATTATTTTGAATCCGACTGGTAGTTCCAGATATTAGCGTGTTTAAGCAAGCAAACAAAAAACTGCCGCTTTATTATATTATTAGTATTAGTATAGATTTGATAGGTTTTTTTTATTATGGAATGATTCATATAATTTATAACCAAAATGTTCTAGTCTTTTTTACCATTTCAAATTTTGAACTCTACGTCCCTATGAGGCCGTGTCCTAAAAGTGCATAACCTCTTTAAGCTTAGAAACCTTCAAATGAGGTAACAATATAGTACAGTGACTTTTGAGATATTCCAATTTTAAAGAGTATTTGCTTATATTTTTAAGTGAGTGAATAAAATCGGATTGTTTTGAAACATGTGTATAAATAAAATGTAATTTAAATCAAATGCACTAAGGAGAAGGACTATTGATATCTACTTCGAAGCAAATCACCACCAACATAACTTTCTACCCTTTTTTAAAATTGAATTTAAATAAAATATGAAACACGTCTTCCATCAATTCTGTTAAAAAAAGTTGTATGCAAAATTTGAAGTAGATGGGACCAAGGAATCATATTGTCCTATACAAACTTTGCCCCTCTTTTACACCCCCTTAGGGCTAGAATTTCGGTAAATCCTTTCTTATCGGATGCCTACGTCATACAAAAAGCACACCCTCCGAGTTTCAGGTCTCTACGATCAGCGGTTTAGGCTGTACGTTGATCCGTCAGTCATTCAGGACAAAGCATTTTATATGTTATAGATATGTATTTAGTTAAACGCTGTTATTTTGACTTTCCAAACAATCACTTCAGTTTTACTTATTGTATAGATTACGGCTTACAATCAGGAGTTTTTTTATGTGGCTACAATATCACGTGAGCTTAAGTGACCATGTGGCCTATGATGTTAACATAGTATCAAGGACAGCTGCCCGAACACACATAAAGGTGTTTGGAGACAGTTTTTCAACTTGAGTGTTCCTAAACTACCTAGTGTACTGCTAGGTAGATGATGCCCATCATCATTCTATGGTTTCATTATGTTTCCTTCACGGAAAGCTCAGACTCATTGCAGGGATTTGAACTGACGTCGATCGGCCGATGTCTGTACACGTTAACACTGAACTATGATTGCTTCGCTTCATTATCGTTTAAAATTGTCTCACAATGCGAGTGTACGCTTATTACAAATTAAAAGTCATGTTTTACGATAAAAAGTTGAAAAGAATCGCTTTGTAAATGTTGCCGGGAATGAGTCGCATTTTCCCTGGCTTTCCGGGGTTTTCCAACGGGCTCACGAGTTGTTCCGAGTGATTGATGCGTCCCGTGATTTGTGCGATGATAATAAAAACTCAGTTTACAGGCCTTATTTTAAACAGTTTCCTTCTTCTAAATCAATTGGCGTCGCGGAAGCATTTGTTATTGTCAATTTTTTTCAAGTGAAATTTCTAAGATGGTTATTTGATAATTGCACGAGATTTGAGAGTTAAATTTTAATAACGTGCCACGTTTACATACTTATTTATTGTCACATCAACGACACATTCACAAAATACTTAATAGATTTTGATGATTTTTTTTTCTATTTTACACATAATATACTTGGTCCTTGTCTTAAAAAATCACGATATGTTCATTAAATAAAAAGTCGTTATTATTAAAGTTTTTAGAAACTACAATTTTTATTAGTAATACGCATTCAGCGTTGTGTTTTCTTGCCATCGATAAGTAGGGATTATATTATTTGTATGAACGAAGTCGCGCGCGGTTGCTATTAACAATTTTTTTAATACTACTGATATGGCAAACAAACGGCCCGCCTAATGGTAAGCGGTTATGGATGCTTTTAATACAATAGGTATCACTAGTGCATTGTCGACCTCGAACCCCACTACACCAAAGAGCTCTGCAAATCTAACTGACCGCAGGAACACAACAAAAAGTCACCTGGCTTCGATCTTCTGTATGTATGTGATTGCGATTATGGTGAAGCCTCACAATGAATAGTCATAACGCAGTGTGGCTTCACCATTAAACTTAACCTTGTTTGGGTCGAGGTTTAAAAATACCGTCAAAGTTGCAGAATGTAGAAAAGAAAATTAAAATTATACCATTCAAGTTCCAATTAAAAATTCCAATTATGAATAGCTTCAAGGTCGCGTCACTCGACTTCGGACCGCGTCACGTTGACCTCGCGCAACGGTGCTCTGACTATTTCTGAAACCTTCTGACCTTTATAAGCTCGTGAGCTAGAGTCACGTTAATTTCCGCTTCTGTGATTTTTTTATGGGAATAATTCGTGTTCACCGCTACTCTATAATCTAATTATAAGTGTTTTATTAAACTTTCCTTTATATTTTAAAGGTACAAGTCGTATTTTACACGACAGGCTTCATAGCGGCGTTGTTTTGGCTGATTGTAGCCGAGAGATTACGGGTTTGATTCCTACAGAGCTAACTACATTTTCAGTTCTATCTGTATCGTCGACTTACAACAAAAACTGATTAATTGTAAAAAAAATCACTATGTACAGTTTAGACTTCATATCAAATCATTTTGATATCAAACCCATCTCTTTATACAACTTTATTCAAAAAGATTCTATAAAGGTGTTACTTTTCTTAAGATCTATCATTTATTAATTATCATAAGGGTATTCAATACAAACAAAACTAATTAATTGCTTGTCTCAAAGGTCAGCATAATGTCACTTAATATGTTCATACAATAAGTTGACGGTAATGTGTATTATTATTATTAGAGATGGAATATAACAGTTAGGTAATTTAAAGAATTTGTTTCTGTTCCAGAGAAATAACATTTCCAAAAAACCTGTTTCTAAATAACAGCCTGTTAGATGATTCTCTTTCTATTGCTTTAATTGAAAAGAGTAAAGAGTTTCTTCTAAATGATGCTTGTTTTTATCTCTCTCTAACAAAGTAAAGGTCCTTAAGTTTGTACAGATAAGAGCATATTCCAAATGAAACTGTTTAATTTTGTGTCACACACCAGTGTGCGGAACTGCCACGTAGTATTTAGTAATAGCTTTCCTAGTTTCTAGATAACAGTTCTAAACTGTATACAACTTGTAAACACTGTTACAGTAAATACGCCTCATTCCTGCTTTAGTGAACTATAAATTTATATTAAGTTTAACATATAATGGCTTAATTAAACAATAATGCGTGTGTCAGTTTCAATTACTGTTTTAATTCTCTTTAAATTTACAACCGTTTTTCGTGTATCGATTATAAATTTAAAATGAATTTATCTTCCATGTTCATTGAAAAAACCGATTATTCAACTCGTCACCTGTATGTAAGGATTTACCGCACCGCACGTGATTTGTAGGGGTAAGTACCTTCCTTATCCGACAGTAACGGGGACTGGGCTTATCTGGAGTAGAAACCGGGATATAAATCAATGTTCTGTTTAAAATGCATCGAAAAATGTATTATATTGAACAGGATTAAGATGCACGTAAACAATATCGCTTGTAGTGTCAACGGTGCAAGATAGATGGCGCTGTATAATAGTAAAAATATAAATAATGATAACTTAAAACATGGTATTAAAATTCTTATCGTCTATGTATTGCAGTATAAGATGTACCAACGGTTCTGTTAAGTCATATTTGTCCATTTATAGTACCATTTTTAATTTTCAAAAAGCGTTATTGTACCAAGTTTATTTTCGATTTATTGTTACGGTTTAAAAAAGTATTATTTAGCTAAGGTCAATCGAAGTTACTTGATTCAATATGCATTTTTTAGACTCAGACCGATAAATGTCCTTTAGGCAATAGTGTTAGGTTATACAATAAGGTTTTTCTAAGCACATGACTGATTGTGCCGGATAATCAGTTCAAGGACCATGTCAAGCAGGTTTTATTGCCAAAATGTTAATTACGATGGATGATTATTTGAATGATAATGATGGCTGGAAATAACTCCCTTTCTGTAAATCCACTAATAATAAAATAATAATAAGATGATTGGGAAGTTACGGAACAGTTACGGATCCTGAAGTGACATGTTGTGGTTTTTATTTTTTATTTATTTACTTATGCGTTTGACTCTTTGTTATGTAATATTGGTGGCGTTTTGCGTGATATAGTTTGGTTTTTGTGCTTAAGTGATGTGGATTAAAAGTATAAACCAAGAGCATGCATTCTGGGATCCCACAAAATTCCCTAGATCGTTCTAACAAAGCGGGCACCATCTTGTTGGACGTTACTTTGTATATTACTACGAAAGCTTGAAAACACTGACACTGAAAACTTCACTTTATCTATTGGAAAATGTTATGAAGGCTTGAAAACATTGACACTGGCAAGTGCTTTTGCGGCGCCAAAACAAGAAGAAGGAGAAATAATAGTTAAATATAAATTGTAAGAATAATCAATAAAACAGGGTCGCGTTTACATAACTTTGCACGAATGACCCGAACCTTAAGCGACGAAAACGCTAAAAGATTAAAAAGTCATCGAGTATGCACCGTGTAATGGATTTTTAATGGTGTTCCATTTACGACCGATTCGTTCAATATTATCACAGTTGGTCTATTTAGCTGCTTTAAAAGTTCAATTTTTGTTATACTTTAATTCAATTGTATTTTTTAAATTCCTTATAGGTTTTTTTGCGTTTTCCCATTATCTCACCTGATGCTAAGTGTCGATGTGGCCTTAGATGGTAAATGGCCTAATGAAAGAACTGGCTCTCAAGTACAACGGCCTGTTAGTGCTTGACGACAGATTTTTAACTTGAGGGTAGAAGCTAACCAGGCTGGTATCAAAAAGATATACCCTACCACCATGCTATGGTTTCATCACGATGTTTTCCTTCACCGAAAACTTAGCCTCATTTCAGGGAGTCGAACTCACGTCGATGGACGCGATGTTCGTTGATGCTACCACAAAGCCGTCATTGCTTCAAATTCATATTAACATATTGTGTATCTATACTTTACTATAAAAAAGAGATTGTTTGTTTGTTTCGAAAGCTCTAATCTTTGGAACTACCGATTACATTTATAGCCTATTTATTGAGGACAGTTATAAGGCTATATAACTTCACATACGGCTGTTAGTAGTGGAACAATATCCATGAACGTGAAGCAATTAGGTAAGCTGTAGGCAAGTACGGGAGGACAAATTCGAGAGTTTGTCGAATATGCTTAACCCATTTGAAACCGTGGAACACGAGCAGTTTCTTTTTTTTTTCTATGTCCAGCCATAACTTCATTGTTTATGAACCGATTTGGTTAATTCTTTTTTTGTTGTATAGGGGATACCTCAAGGTATACTCTCATTTTAATTTAATAGCCATTGGGCTTAGAACTTTGAAGATACATAATGGAACTCTTCTCAAACTCATTGAAGTTGATTTTCTTTTTTGTTAAATATTGTCTTGTCTCAAAAGAGGGTTGGCGGTTTAAAAAGTCATTCTATAAAGTTTTTTTTTGTATACAGTACTACCGAGCTTAATTACCATTTTTACCGCATGGTAAATTAGAGCTTTCACAAAAGTGCTACTGAATTATAAAAAGGTGTACGACCCTCTTTTATGACTTTTCAGTTATGTCGGCTTTTATTTGTATAAATGTTTAATTGGGTTCTAAAAAGAAGGTTGAAGAAATGGAAAATATTTTTATATCATAAATGGTTGCCGATTAAATGGTCATTTTTGAACTGAAAACTTCTTTTAGCGCGGTACGCATATTTTTAGATAAGATAAAATCTCTGGACTCGCGACACCGTTACGAGACGCAGCTATAGTGTGTGCATATATGCATGTACATATAGCAGACCGCGAACGCGTCTTTCATAAAATAATATTATATGTATTTTAACGTTTCTATTAATTAATAAAATACAATTTATAACCCAATAACTAAGTTTTCACTTCTGTCGGCACTCCCGGGGTGCAACTCGTAATTTTTTTTGTTAATGGAGAAATATTAAAATCATTATATAGGTATTAAAAGTTTTATATTTATAGTTACTAGCGATCGCCCTAAGGTTGAAATTCGACCAGCGACTTTATGATCATAGACTAATTTCTGTTTCACATTTACAGTATTCATAAGCAATGAGTATTATCTACATCACTTGTTGTCAAGATATTATAGATAATTTTTAGCTTTTTGCACTCCTTCCCCATATAAATTTTAACCGTGACAAATCTCACATACTTCCGTGCACGCAATACGCTTAAAAATGTGTAGAAAGCTTTTGCTTCACGTATTAATATATAGATTAATATTTTCATAAGTGATTTCTTTTCTAACATGATTTATAACGGTCCGGGAGGTAGCTGCGATTTAAGCTCAGAAAAATAAAATACTGAACTATAAAAGTTTCCCTCGGAGTCTAGACTATTCGTCATCTCGAAAGCGAATTATTCTTGACTGGCGGTCTTGGGGGATTCTTATATCTTCACGGTGCATTTTCCACTGAGACTTTTAGTCTCATATTTGACATAAATTTCATTTCTGAACATAAGGATTTGTTCTGAGTGTTTTTGAAGACCAGTAACTAAGCATATACTGCTTATCTATAAAAGTAATCAAATTGAAGTGTCTGTTTGTAATGTCGAAATAACAGTTTTTAACTAAATGCATATGAAAGTATAT
The DNA here is from genome assembly GCA_033032175.1 of Saturnia japonica. Taxonomy (NCBI): domain Eukaryota; kingdom Metazoa; phylum Arthropoda; class Insecta; order Lepidoptera; family Saturniidae; genus Saturnia; species Saturnia japonica. The sequence continues at coordinate 14,928,696 of CM065325.1, forward strand.
ACGATACCTATAACAAAAAACCCATTTTAAAATTTTTTGTCTGTCTGTCTGTTCAGGGTGTGATTGGTTGGACCGATATTGACGAAACTTTCACTGATAGATAGCTGATGATATAGGGAGTAACTTGGGCTACTTTTATTTTAGAAGAAGAATTAGGGTTCCGCACATATAAATAAAAACTAGTCATGGTGAATTAATTTCGGCGCTTATATGGCTTATGCTGAGTAAACCATAAGAGATATAGCAAATTAATATACTACATAATTGTAGGCATTAAAAGACCTCCAAAAAGTTTGAGAGAGGAAATATCTATCTTGTAAGGAACACTCAAAATAAGCATTTTTGTTTTTAAAATAGCCGGGAGTGAGGGTGTAAGATTCGCGCAGGCATTCTATAGTCCACGTGAGTTAAGCCACGGGCACAGCTAGTAAACTATAAAATCAACATGTGTTAGTAACTTATATATCCATACTTAGGAGAGGTTAGATATATTATTGCGAAAAACTAAATTTTTATTTTCGTTTATTCTGATCAAAAACCTTATCACGAGTGAAGGAAAACACAATGGAAGGTATTTAAGTCGAAAAACCCATTTATGTGTTTTCTGACTAAATTGTTAAAGGTAACTCAACATGCATTTTTAAAGGGCATAAATAAACAGTTTTTTTCTGTAAAAGTGTTTGGCCTTATTATAATTTTTTATTACACATGATATATGTATATGATCAATATTTAATCCCAATGATCGAAATTCAGCCACCGACTTTTTGATAGTAGACTATTTTCTGTTTGACATTTGCAGTCTGAACATAAACAATGAATATTATATCACTTGCTGTCACTTTTCGTTGAGTGACAATGTCAATATTTTGGGGGATCTAAGTTCAATATCACTGGTCGGGTCGGGATTCACAGTATTAATTAATTTAATTTAATATATTAGTAACAGATATTAATAGATACATTTTAGCTTTCTGCACTCCTTCTCCATATAATCTGTAACCATGCCAAATCTCACAGACTTCCGTGCACGCAATACGCTTGAAAAGGGGTAGAAAGATTTTACTGAACGTATTAATATAATGATATTTTATATATTAAATATATGTTTTAAATTGATAAATCGTTAATTAATATATATCTGCATATGTCGAGGTGTGACAGCGTAGCTACTGTCGCTCGATCCAATAATCGTCGAGGACGCTCCGTCACCCCCCTTAGTTGAGTGGAACATTCAGTGTTAATGCACCGCAAACTGGACGTGTCGACGTAACAGGAACTGCTTATTGGTGCTGCAATTATGGAGCTAGTAATAACGGAACTATATTCGTGATTAAATAATAAATTCCCATGATACCATAGTACGATGTAATGTCGGTATTTAATTATGAATCACTACTAATTTTATTACGGAAAATATACACCGTGCGCATACACGTAGGAAATTACATTGAAACATTGTATTATAATAAGCCACCATGTGTTGTTAAACAATGTCTCACCGAAAGAGATACGCACGTCTCGAAAAAAGAAAAAACACCTATTGTTAAGGCTAGAATTTTGCAAAGCAGCATCCTGTCCTTGAACATGAATATTCTTGCCTTTCTCTTTGTCCTTACCCCCACCACCCTGAGGTATGTATGACACACTTCACTTCGTTGTGAGCATTGCGCGAGTCAACGAGCGTCCGACCGACATAAGTCATTCATTTATATAAATTAAAATACATTGTGTGTTCCTTAAAGTGTTTAGAAAACTTGGTGTTGTGTACCAGTGGAGGAAGAGCGAGAAACAGGGAGCGCAGCTCAGGGTGAGTCCCATTTTTTCCGTCCTTTTCCAATGCTGCTTTGCACATGGTAGGTAGGTAATTAAAAAATAATAATTACATACTTACAACAATAAAAAAGAACTAGCGTCTTCACCTATCTAGGTAAATTTGGAAACTAAAACATCTTCGAAATACAAAATTTTATTTAAATAGTTAGAGCCGTTTCCAAGAATTCAATTACATAATATAAACAGTATCAATATTAATAAATCTGTACGTCATGTCTTTACATGTAATATCTGTTACAAATTTACTGATAAACATAGTATATAAAGGACAACGATCACAAATATGTCTTTAAAAATATTTTTATCTGTCTGCCTTTTTGTCCGGATTTTACTCAAAAACGGATTGAAAAATTCTTATGAAATTTTGTACACGGAAGCTTAAATGTCTTTGCTTAATTAATAGGCTATAAGAAATTTTAATAGTAATTTTAGAAATAGTAAAAGAAATCATGCCCGATTTTCATGAAATTTTGTAAACAGGATTGAAGTATGAGTTATTCCATAGTTGATGGACTATCATAATTTTCAATGATACATTTAGAAATAGACAAAAAAGAGATTAAAAAAAAAAATCATCAATTATTAACCGATTTTGGTCTAATTTTGCAAACTAGAAGCATACTTAATTCCATAATTGATAGGTTATACAAGTCATCAACAATATATTTAGGTATCTTTTTAAAAAGTAGTAAAGGATTTTGTTGAAATTTTGTACAAGGGTGGTAGAATATGTTATTCCTCAATGATTATATGAATTATCAATAATGCGAGTAAAAATAAATTTACGGGGAGTAAATATTTACTGCGTAAAATCGCGTATGGAGCCGCAGGCACACCGCTTGTCTATATATAAAAGGCTTTCCAAATGGCTGACTCATCATAGCTTCAGGCCACACTACTAAGGATACAAATTTTAAACGTGCGGAGGATGTTGATGTTAATCAGCATAAAGGAAAGCTTATTTTTGGTAGGGGAAAAACTTATGGATTGACGTGGCTTTCACGTCACCGATGTGCTCGACATGCTCGTGACGTATTGCGCTTGCGTCATACTAGCGACGTGTAGTATAGCGGCCTGTGTACATGTATACGCATATATACACTAATATATTGTATATATTCGACTATATAATATGCGTGTTTGACTTTGTAGACGGGAAAAATCTTGTGATTTCGCGTCACCGACAAGCTCTGCAATAATTCACACTATAATTAATTTAAAAATTCGAAATTGAGTTTTCACTTCTGTCGACAGTTCTTATGATTATTGAGTTTTTTTTTAATTTCATACTAGCTGAGCTCGTAGACTTTATTCTGTTCTTGCCAATAGTCAATGTTTCGACCACAGCATCTATCCAGTTTTTTTCTGAACTCTTCTGAGACTTTAACAAATGAAACAAGATACGAATTACACACATCCATCTATCGAATCATAAGTTATAATAGTGACTTCATAAAACAGTCTAATATTCAAAAAAAATTCCAATTACCTTACTCGGACTAATACTAACATTCTAAGAAAATAATTAACCAAATTGGTCAAGCCGTTTTCAAGCGATGCGCTCACTAAACAAAAGAATTTTATTTAAATGATTACAGATTATTGGAGTGAATCAATAAGTTCTATTTAAGTGAATATTTAATTATTACGTGTCTTGTCCGGACGTCTTCAGGGAACAGCAATTTACGAAGCCATCTCTATCGAAAACTAAGAATATTTATTGAAGGAAAAACTGGGAATTACCCGGAAGGATTGCGAAGGTACGCGTTTATACAGGCCCAATGGTCGTCATTAGCCCTTTATTGTCAGGGCGGGCGCGAGTTTTACGCTCAAAATGTAGGGAATTATACCACTATTTGGGTTAATTTTAATTAATTCGTCAGCCAATTAAGCAAGGTGTTGAAACGTGTTTCATGATGTAATTGTTTTAAGTTTTCCGGTTAGATTTTTCAAGTTTTTTTTCTTTAGGTGTGTTAAAAATATGGGGCCAAGATCTTATGTATATGATATTAATTTCAAATTTATACGGCTAGTAGTTTACGAGAAAAAGGGTTTTGAGACACAGATAACAAAGTGGTCCTGTAAGAGTTCAGTTTTTTATTTTGAGGTACAGAACCATAAAAATGGTTAAGGTGAATTTTTAAAAAGCGCGAATACTATCTAGTGAAAATTCTACACCATATTAACTGCTGTATCATTGCCATCTGAGTATAAATTACAAAAGTTGAAATTTTTTAATATAGCTATGTAAATTTGTACTTAGCAATTCAGTTAATAGTGGGACATAACATACCTATGACGTGAGCGAAGTCACGGACAAAGTGCTAGTCTTTTATAAACCAACATCCATTTTATATATATAACTAGTAACCCGCTTCAGCTTCGCATGGGTAGCAAGATCATATATGCCTACTTTTTTTTTGTCGTGTAATACATATAACTCTATTGTTTTACGCGGCGTACGCCAGTAAAGCTCCCAGTCGGCGTGATCTCATCCAACATCTTCAACAATCACAGTCATATTTTAACTAATTTACACAAAACCTTATTGAATTATCCCTTCCTCATGAATTCAAATCGAAGCAAATCAAAATATCTTTTATTCAATTTAGGCCCCAAGAAGGCACTTATGATTGTCAAAACACTACCACCGGTTCGGAAAACATCCCAGACATCGTGAAGAACTGACCAGAATCTCCATCGGGTTTATCAAAATCTTATTATTTTTTTAAATGTTTTTCAGTATTCAATTATATACAGTTATTATCATTTTCAGTAGATATAGAGAGACAGAATCACATCCAGACATCACCATCATTCACGTAATCAACCACCCTATAATAAATACCTCTTCGACAATAAAACCTGCTTAACATGATTCTTGAACTTATTATCTGGCAAATCGGTAATGTGCTTAGCAAGTTTATTATAGAAACCTAAAAAACTTTTATTTGTTTTACTATGTCTAATTGATTACTCCGTGTTTGATGAAAACCCTATGAAAATCCGTTTGTTAGTTTTTGAGTTTATCGCGTTCAGACAGATAGACCGACAGACTCGACGGGGAACTTTATTTTTTAACATGTATTTATAGATAATAAATACTAATACGTTTTCTCGTAAACATCTGATTCTTCCACAATGTGACACTTTGTATATAAAAACCGTTGATACGAACAACTGTTCAATGTCGGCATCCCACGCTCTCGCGGAATACTTAGACATTGTATTTCATGAAAATACGAATTAAATTTATGCAGGTTCGCAAAGGGCAAAGCGTGGGTAGGACAGTCTCGCCCACACGTTCGCAGGTTGTCCGTAGCGACCACTGTGTTGGTGTTTCCGTGAAAACATACGACACAAGAATTGAAGCGTTCAGCAGTTTTTAGATTGGGAAGTATAATTTTCAATTAGGTATATCTTTTACATTGTACTCATCACGAAACGTACTGCCTGCATTATATTAAGGATAACTGTAGCCTATGGACACTTATAATACTCCATAATATTTTCACTAGCGCGTTGCCGACTCCACTAACCCAAGGAGCTTTCGAAACTACTCACTAGCTAGAACATAACACAAGGTTGTATTGCAGCGATCTTCTGATGTGTGGAAGGGTTTCAACAGTCGTCTGCCCCAAATGTAGAGAAATCTCCAAAGAAATATCTGTGACCCCTACCTCTTTTCAAAGCACTGTGCATTGATATGCTGGAAACTTCAAACAACGTTACAGATGTTCTTTTGCCATTTAGATTGTAGCGTCTACAAAAACAAATTAGAATATTAGAATTGTTATAGTTTAGAGCTAAAAGTTTGAAAATCACATAGCGTAGAAACGCAGCGTCAACGTGTGTGCTTGAAGTTCGTGCATTCGCGAGCGTTTTGACATAACGCCTACGCCCATTCACGTACTCGGTTGAGCGTTTCATTAACTGGTAAATGATGATCACGCACAACTTCACCATTACTTTCCAGTCATGTTCTTTGCACCTCGAAGAATTTTGAATATTTACCTTCAGGATATTATAATATCAAGTTTTTGCGGTAGTGACTTTGTGTTAATTTTAATTGAAAGATTAAGCTAAATTACTAAAAAGGAAACAAAAACTCGACCGCAATTTTTTTTTTCTATTTTTGCTTTTTGTTTGATTCTCAGACGTCGTACTTAAATATTATATAACCCATGTCACTCGCACAATTAAGATGAATCCAACGACACCTTGCAAATACATCAAGCTGTTTAGGTTACAGAGTGTGCCAAATAAAAGATATACATAAATACATACCTACGCCCGAAAAACAAAACTCTTCTTTTTCGCAGTCGGGTAAAAAAACTAAGTGTTCGAGAGCTAGGTGTGCAATAAATTATAATATTTATCCAGGCCACAAGAACAAGTTCAGTTTGTATGCCAATTAAGTCAGAAACCAATTTCCTTCCAAGTACACAATGTTCGTGTTCCAAGCTTCGTGAGAATAATACTATAGTAGCACTATTTACCTACAAAAATACGAATAAATAATATTTTTGTGTCGAAAGTTTTCTGTTAATTGCTTCCTGTCATGCCTATTGCAATTATATCATTTTTAAGGCTTTCGAAGCTAAGAATTTGTTATAGAAAGATAAATACATAAATCACGCCTCTTTCCCAACGCGGTAGACAGAGATCACATTCTTCCACTTGCCGTGCGTGCCGAATGTGACCTTTCAGAAATGTCTAGCTTGTACAATTTAGCAAACCTAATAAACTCCGAGTTTTCTTTTAAAAAACTGTTTCTCTAATGAACACTTTGAAATCATAACTTTTATTTCTGCAGTATGGTATATGGCAGTTTCACTCTGTTTTGATTGGTATTGCAAACAAGGCCGAGATAATATTCTATTTGCTGAAAGGGCTCTAAAGTAGATTTTAGTACCTAATTCACACTAGATAGGGAATTATAAAACTGCATTATATTGAAATTCTCTTTATCGCTTTGACATAAAGTCTACAGTACGATGCGTGTAACGATCTTATTCACCATCTGATATTTTAGCTCGTCTCAAAAATATTCTATTAATTTCTTTACGACTTTTTCATATGATTTAAAAGAGCTATGTGTAAAAAACTCAAACAAACTTAACAAACTCGAAATATAAATATTTGTACCATTGTAACGTATAAAAATACCGACAATAATTTTGATTTTACATAAAAAATCCCTGTCTTTTTGTTGAAAAATCTCTTAATCAACGATCATTCATTTTGCGTTGTTTTGCTAATCAGATTTTGTTAATTATTATTTATCGACAGCGAAAGGCAGCGAAATTTTGTTTCGTAGATTTTATAAGTATGCGTTCGTTGGCTACGGCGTAGCTGCTACGGCTCTTCTACAGCTTATCCGCTACGCCGTAGTAAATACTAGAGCAGTCCGAGAGCTACGGATATTTTCAAACATATTGGAATTCGAATGAGTATTTCTGTTTTCAAGAATCACTTGGGAAGTTATATTAGACTCGTAGTGGGTTTTCTGATTTTCTTACTTTCATTCTAATGATAGGTCATGTTTATCATTGACTTATATGTTTTTTAAATGGTTGGCTTTATTTTTCTTTTCATTTTTACTTCGACTACGAATAGAATAGAATTAGGAAAAATTACAATAGAACATGAGATAAAACCGGATTTAGTTAGATTTTTTTAACTGGTATTTTAAGATCTATCGCCTGTATCTAAGTTCGGACCGTTCGGTAGAGTTGTTCAATCTAATTAGATTATCTCTTCTCCTTTCCACAACAAAAACACACACGTTTGGCATTGGAATCACAGATTTTCGGTAAACTCCACTTCGGAATGAACTAAAAAGTTCTCTATTCCTTGTGTTTCCTCGTTCTTGCGACATCGGGTCCTTCAAGCAGGAACATGAAATGATTATGTTAGTCGGAATGACAACGTCAAAAACTGTATGTGACCGCGTTTATGTTTATTTTTTAAACACAATATTGCAGACTCTTGGTCTACACCTTTTTTAAGTGGGTGCTTTTATAATATTAAACATTAAAAATTGCTATGAAAAAAGGTGCATTTGCAAATTCAGCTATGTACTATAACTAAATGAGCCTTATTTAATATAACTTATAACATGCTTAACGAGGTTAGCAGTAACTATAACTACTAACGGTCGCCCAATGATCGAAATTCGACCAGCGACTTTTTAACCATAGACTATTTTCTGTTTGACATTTGCAGTATGAACCTTAACAATGAAGATTATATCACTTGCTGTCACTTTTCGTTGAGTGACAATGTCAATATTATGAGGGGTCTAAATTCAATGGCACTGGTCGTGTTAGGATTTGCAGTATTAATTATAATTATGATGTTATGTAATTATTATTGTTAATATTTTTTTAAATTTATAAATAGATCATGCATATATATTTTATTATTATTATTTTGTATACTGTTATTTATTACTACCACTATGTTTGGTTTGTACTGTGTTTATTATCCGGGACAGTAGCGCCAATTAATCAAGCTACTGTAAAAAAATAATTGTATTTTTAACGTACTTAGATTTAAAACTTATGGAGTCATTTTTTTATTCCTAAGCAATATTAAAACACTGAAAACATTAAATAGACGTTTACGAGTAATCTAAAAGCATTACAGGCTAATTATCTTTTGCTGTTATTATGCCTTTAATTCATGATAATTTTATGTTTTTACATCAAAATGGGATAACATTTTACTGCTAGTCTAATAATAAAAAGATGAACGTAACTAAGAATTCTATGAATGCTCGTAAATTATAATTAATTATCACATAGAGATACGATTCCAATACGGGGTTAAGTATTGAAACCATACTATTGACTGGGAAAATTTGCTATTAAACTGGCGTTCGTACTTTTGAAAAATACTATGAAGTGTACTATTGATCAATAGTATTCAGTTATTGCTTTTAAAAGGTGGCTGATGGATAGTGCTCGGACATTCTCAGTTGGATCGTTCTATGGTCAAAAGTATTATTGACGATTATTTTGGACTGTCTATTGAGCCATGACATAAGGTCGAGGTCGACAATTTCATAAAAATCGGTCAAGCCTTTTTTGAGTTGAATAAGATCCTATAAACAGGTTACTGTAGTGATGTGTCTTTTGTGTAGATCTGTGTATTTTCTGTTTGTATGTAGGTTCAGAAATTTGTAAAATAAATTACATGTACAAATTTATTAATATAGACAAAAACTGTAACATTTGTATATGTGGAAACATGAGCTTAGATTCAAAACTAGCCAGAAAACAAACATTTAACACTTGTAAATATTACGTTAATAAATAATGAAGCAATGATGGCTCAGTTGGTAGCGTGTACGGGGTCTGCGTCAATTGACGTTAGTTCGAATCCCTGCAATGAGTATGAGCTTTCGGTGAAGTGAAACATCGTGATGAAACCATAGCATGGTGGTAGGGTTTTTTACAATGCTCGCCTGGTTAGCTACACCTTCAAGTTGAAAATCTGTCGCGAAGCACCAATAGGTGTGCTCCGGCAGCTGCACTTGAGAGCCAGTCTTCCACTAAGTTTAGCGTGTTACCATCTTGGGCCACATCTTCACTTAAGATCACGTGAGATTGTGGCCACAAACAAATCACTAAAATCTTTATTCAATTTAGGCCATAAGGAGTCACTTATAAACGTCAAAACACTACCGCTGGTTCGGAAAACATCCCAGACATCGAATAGAACCGGTAAGAAACTCGATTGGGTTTACCTTTGTTTTTTCAATTATACAAAAGTGTTAATATAAAACATTAATAATAGTTCAGTGGATGCACAGAGAGGGAGTCACTTCCAGACATCACTATCACACCCTAACCTTTTGATAGTAAAACTCGCTTAACATGGTCCTTGAACTTGTTGTCCGGTAAATCAGTAATGTGCTTCGGGATCTTATTATAAAACCTGACACTATTACCTAAAAAAACTTTTGTTTGACCTACTTAGTCTAAAACACGGTAAGACTAATTTATCTCTATTTCTTGTAATAATATTGTGCTGATCTTTGACAAAATCTAACTTGACTAAGTTTTTACGATTATATATAAATTTATGAAGGATGTATTGAGATGACAAAGTTAATATATTGTATTCCTGAAACTTGTTCTTAATGATTCACGAGGTCCCAAGTTGTATAAGGCACGAAGTGCTCGCTTTTGTAATATAAATATGGTATCTACCTCAGCTGTTGAACCCCACAACAAAACAACGTAAGACATTAATTAAGCTATGAAAGTAAGCGAAGTAGACTAACCTAGCGGTGGCAATATCTGTTAACTGGCAAATCTTACGTACTGCGAATGCAGCAGAACATAATATTCCCGACAAGATTTTAATGTGTGGACCCCACTGTAATTTAGAATCAAGCGTAATATCCAAGAAGACAATACTATTAACTAAGCCTACTAAATTCCCTTCTATCTTGATACTAAAATCAACACGCTGTACATTGTGCCAACGCTGAACCCATAACGATAAAAAAGACAAACCAATACAACGCTGTATATTTTTGTTAGTAATGAAGTTGTTGCATCTCGACGAAAATGGCTTAAGACAACCAAACCATAACCGTTAACTCGTCGAATGTTTGTTAGGCTAAGTCTTCACTGTACGCGTATTATCATCGTATATAATTTTTTAACAAAGTTGTTTATTCCTAGGAACGTTATAATATCTCCATTATTTCTACATAACAATTAATGATAGAAATATAATTTTAAATAATATATTCCCCGACATTGACTTTTTTATTATAGCACGGCAAATTGACGGTACCCTTCAGAATAGTAAGCACAGTACAACGGCGACCACCGAAAGATCGTAATCCATTGACGGTCACCGATGTCATGCGATCTGCATTAAATTAACTGGATGTGCATAGGCTGATCCGGAAAAAAAACCTAAAAGCGAGTTACTATGACGGATTTCAAATCACATGCAAGGTGGTTGCGGCCCAGAAGGACAAAACAACCTTTACACCCTCTATCTTCATTACTTCATTCTTTGCTCATCAGGGGCACCACGTGCAGCAGAGGTTGACTTGGGCGTCTTAGTACTGGAAATATAACAGTACAAATGCAAAAGCGACCAAACGGTGAAAAAGCGAATTATACGGAATGATGTGGGAGGCGGGTGGTCATGTGGGGTGGGGAGGGCGAATGGTGCTCAAATGGTTCGCAGATAAAACAAATAGTTTCAGCTCCTTAGGACTGTATTATAGGTGCCTACGACCACTCTCTCTAACCATCTATTTCTCTCTCTCTCTTATGTGACGCAGACGATGTTCCGCTGGTCAGCTAGTTTCAAATAAAAGTAGCAGCACAGATGGCGCCCAAGAGCAAAATCGAGAGTGTTTAAGTTATAATAATTATAAAAGTTATTATATTGCTCTACCTGCAGTGTAAGGTATCTGCTTATATTCTTTATAAACGCTTGATCTTGGTCAACACGCACTATTAATGATAAATTTGACGTCTTTCTGAATTGCCCCGACGTACGTTGTAATGAATTTCGATTTCTTTTCCATCATTTCAAATTTATGAACTGCTGTGTTTGTTTCAGACATCAAGAATAAGTAATGCAAGTGGAGACGCATGTGAGAGACGAGATCCTTGTCAGCACGGTGGCGTCTGCATCAGCACTGATGATGGACCGATCTGCGAGTGTCGTGATGGGGACTACGAGGGAGCTTTCTGTGAAAGAGGTATGTTAAAAAATAGAAAACATAAACTTATGTATATCTACGCCGAGAAATTTTGTATTATTCCATAAGCAGGCTATATTATTAAAAAGGAAACGAAAAACCCGAAAGCAACAAAAACAAATGAGTAAAGGAATATTTTTTTGCTATTCATTTGATTTTCAGACGTCGTACTTAAATATTATATAATCCATTCACTTGCACAATTAAGCCATATCTATCGATACCTCGTATGCCAAAATCCATAAAACCGTTTAAGCTACACAGCGTGCCAAAGAAAGAGACATACATACATACGTTCGAAAAACATAAACCTCCTTTTTCGCAGTCAGTTAAAAAAAAATCTTCTACACAATTAATTAAATACGTATATGGGTCAATTTGGAGAAGTTAGATAACGTTTTATCCATAAAATATCGAGATCTATCTATTTCTTTGTCACGCTCTGTAGCCTAAAAGGCTTAATGGATTTTAGCATATGAGGTGTCGTTATATTAATCTTAATTGTGGGTGTGACATAGACTATTGTACTATTTAAGTAAGTAATATTTAATAATAAGGCGCCTGGGAATTAAATAAAAGGCAAAAATTGTTTATTTTTACTCAAGTATTTTTGTTGCAGTCGGATTTTTTTTAATAACCTAGCTAGAAGTATTTAGATATATAGGAACAATTGTCAACAGAATCCAAAACAGCTTCTGGTGTTTTCTAACTTTTTTTTACTACGAGATGCAACGTAGTAACTTTCTTAGATCGCAAGAAAATAAGAATTAATAAAAATAAATGAAGACACTCGCATGTCATAGCGGCGTTTCTTAAGTTGAAACGTTTCAGCTAAAAGCTGATGCGAAAGTTAATTGAGCGAGCTGTTTCTAAAATGTTGTTATAATAAGAGCAACTTAGAAAGCTGGGGTTGAATGAATCTGTTGAGTGTTATGAAGTGTTAAAAGTTTAAGAACTTCTTGTCTAGATGATTAGAGACGATTATTTTGGTCAGCTTATAAGTTACAACTAAAGATAGTCAACCTTGCCCCAGATATTATTGAAATTAGTTATGTCTTTTAATGTAAAAGAGAAATGGACTTATCCATAGATTTCTTAAATATAGACCGGCAACTTGTAAAAGAAAGAGCATAGTGTTCGTTTGTGTTAGAACGAGAAAGAGATACGAGATAATTTAAGGACCAATATTATTGTAGAAAATTGTATTTCCGTATCCTTAATGATTACGCCAGCGCACGCGGGTAAAGCAGTTCGAGAAGGCCTCGACTTCCGACTTACGTAAACAAAATCAATATTTAAGGCTATCTGAGAGTTGTAGCCTAATCTTAAATAACCTATACTATTGAACTACCTTGAGAGTTGGCTATTATATACAAAAATATTTCTTCGAATCCAACCGGTAGTTCCAGAGATTAGCGTACTTAAACAAACAAACAAAATTTTCTGTTTTATTATATTAGTATGAATTACCGATCTGTACTTATAGTAAATCTATTCTAAACTTGATTAAATTTTATGGTATGTCATTAATTTTTCCAAGATTTTTTTCTTTTGTCCAGGGTCCAGCAAATAAACATGCATGTAAGGTAGCTTGCGTATTTTGACATTCCCTTACAGCTAAAAATCCCTTTGGAAACTTGTCTCCTTTGATCGCAGCTAAATAAGCTTGTGTTCCTGCATTCAATAGGGTTTCCAGAGCACCTTGAAAAAAAGGGGCCGACATCACGCTAGTAATATCTCTGGTGTTACAATCGTCTATAAGCTACGGTAACCTTTGAAATAAACCATTGATTGGATTCTCCGTATCATGCACTTATAATAATGAATCCCTTAGTAAGAACTGTAAACTTTAACGTTTAGATGTCTTATTAAATGGACCCTGCACACAGTTTGCGGTCTCTGTAATGAAGGATAAGGGAGTCGAGGGCAAGGCTCCCGTAAACTTTGCCTTGTTTATTATTACTTTCCTGGCTTGTTCGCGGTTCTGCTTTATGAATTCACTTTTAAGTGGCTTTGTTTTTGTTTACTTAGATTTGTTGGATGAATGACTCTTTATTGCACTTTTTGCTCTTACACTGGCGAGTTTAATGCTCTAAGGTATTTTATACCAGCTAATTTAGATGCGTTAGGTATTTTACTGAGACACGCTTAATGGCTGGTTATATTTAAAAACTTGGCCAAAGAAAACTAAGTATCTGTTCCTTCTTCTTCTTGTTTTGGCGTTGTAGAAACCACTGGCCAGTGTCAATGTTTCTAACCCTTCGTAAAATTCTCCAGCGGCAATGTTTTCAAGCCTTCGTAGTAATAGGTGTTTCATACAAAGTGGCGTCTAGGAAGATGGTGGTTCTCTTGTTAGAACGATCTAGGGAGTTTTTGTGAGATCCCAAAATGCATGCCTTTGCTTTATATCTATAATCCACCTCACTTATGCACAACAACCAAACTATATCACGTAAAATGCCACCAATATTACATAATATGAGGTCAAAAAACCTAACTTAATGAATAAAAAATAAAATAAATAAAAACCACAACATGTCACTTTAAGATCCCGCCAAAAACTCTATCTGCCCCTTTCATGTGACATACATGCATGTATATTAGGGTTGCCTAAAAACGTTTTCTTTTTTTAATTTTCAAATGACAATATGTTACTTTGACACGATTAAAGAATGCTTCCTAGATTAAAAAGTCTTAAAAGGTAGATCAGGTTTTAATTTTTTTTTTCTAAAATGTTAAAAAAGTAGATTTTTTCTTTTACCTTGATTAGCAAGGTTTTCAAATATGTCACTAGCATTTTCTTTATTGAGTCACCATTGAGTGAAAGAAAAAGAATAGTGAAAATATTACAGTAACTTCCGGGCTTTTTCGTTGTAACCACATAATCTAAAACGGGGTGGAAGTTAGTAGGAGCGGGGTATACGACAATGTCGACGTCTCGCTTCGACGCTGAAACTATTCTGTATTAGTTGGAATATGAGCGCTTGAGATGCGGAAAGTTTTATTAAATGAGGCGAGGCATGTCACTTGCTATGCGTGACTTGCTGTTGAGGGAAGAAAAAAAAACAATCTTGAGCGACTCCACTGTTATTAACTATTTTGTTTTTCTTCTTTAAATTGTGCAATGATGAAATGAACGTTTTAGGTACTTGAAAGTGGGTACGGTGGTGGTCATCGAAAATTTAGTTTAGTTGAGCGGGTACTTAGAGGTTTTGACATTCATAAGTGCTTTCTTATGGCCTAAATTGTATAATTTTTTTATTTTGATTTTTAGTTATTAACCACCAGAAAAAGCAGTACAACGTCTACCGAGCTGGCTGGTATGAAATCAAAAATCGTGAATATTCATTATAAAAATTTATTTATTCAAAAGCATCCTCGCATCAAGAAGAGCTGGTAAAAAAGTATATCGGATTCATCATTTTAATTTTTTGAATCATCTATAAATATAATATTTACAGTTAATAATCATAATGATACATTTGGTGGATGCACAAAGAGAGAGTCACTTTTCATTGAGTGACAATGTCAATATTATGGGGGGTCTATATTCAATGGCACTGGTCATGTTAGGATTGGCTGTATTAATTAATTTATTTTAATATATTAGTAACAGATATTATAGATCAATTTTAGCTTCCTACACTCCTTCTCCATATAAACTTTAACCATGTCAAATCTCAGTCTTCCGTGCACGCAATACGCTTAAAAAGGGGTAGAAAATTTTTGCTTCACGTATTAATATAATGATAGGTTAAAAAGACAATAAAAAAGTACCTTAAAGAAAAAAAATACGCTCACGTTATAAGAAGCTTATATAAAACAAAATAAAGTGCTGAACTTTCTATTTGATTTGTGACAGTCATTTAAAAAGTTAACCCAAAATTAAGACAGCTAAGTAAATTTACTTCTCAATAGAGAAGCGTTTGAAACTCTAATTCAAACTAAGTTCTAGGTTTCAAAAAGATCTTTATAAAGCGCTTGGCAGGACCAACGTTAATGAAAGGTTCAGTTTTAATGGCAAACGAAGGTTCCCCCGGGAGATAACGGATGGGCCGCAATCCGACTAAAGTGGCTCTTTCTCGGGGATAAATCTATTTTTAAAAGCCGGATTTACCTCCATCTACTTTTTAAATAATATCCAGTGTTTGTTGTAATAATAAATTAGATTATTTAATTAGTAAAAATTCATAGTTAATATTACGAAAAGTTTTTATTAGGATTTTGGCGGAGTTTTCATTCGGAACAAACTGTAATACTATACGACAGCACTGAAGAACAGTTTTTATTGTAGTCGACGTATTAACTGAACCTGAATGACCTGAAAACTCGTCGAATCAATATGTTCCGTTTAGAAATACAATCTTATAATAGTTCAGAAACTTAACCCTACATAAATAAATATTTTTTTCATACAGTGCCAACACACATTCTATTGTTATTGATCACAACAGTGACATGCACGGGTCTATAAAAATTTAAATCTCATATTTTCTTATTTTCTATATTAAAATAATAATTTATTAAATAATAAATTTTTTCCACTGAATGCCTTAAAAACAAAACATAAACGTTATGAAATTTGGCTTGCAGATTTTTAATTTTATGAAGATAAACTTTATCTTTTACAGCATGTTATTTGGACACATAGTTTAGGAGATAATGAAAAATTAAAATAATTTGTAGTTGCGGGAAGAACAATTATAATAGCGTTGGCGGCGCGGTGATTGTCGGATAAAATAAACACGGTTGAAACCGTGGGGCACAGCTAGTAATATATATAACTTGGATGCAACATAATCGTGAACATCAGTTCAGTCAACCGAATCTCCGACATTGCATTATCTCCGCTCCACTGAACCCACCATGCGAATCGTGAACTTAGCCAATTTAGCGCGGTTCGTAAACGGCTGGCTGAATAGTTCCCTATTCAAATTTCCGATCGGTCCGCTTCGGACGAGCTCGGCCGTTTCCGTCACGCGTCGGTACGTATAATGGCGGGCGACGTGTGTCACAGGAAATAGGACTATGACGGACCCCGGAAACTTGCCTCGGGGTTCGAGTGACCTATACCGACCTCGGATTTGATAGTCACTAGTTTATTTTTATAGACGTAACGGGTACACCTAAAATCGAAAAAGGTTATGTTGAAGTAGGTATTCAGAGTAATTCAAGAAAATATAACAAGGTTTATATTGATAACTAGCTGTGGCCGCGGTTTCGCTCTGATCGCCCCTATGTTTCTTAAGATGACTTTAAAAAAAAAAAAAGTAACTTTGACTCGCGGAGAACTTTTATTCTATTTTGAAATTAGACTGTGTTTCCGCGGTGGAAGAGATAATCCATAAGCAACTGTCTTGTTTGAGAGTGGAAGTCCGACTGGAACTGGCTATTCTACTGTTGATTTATTAATCCTAGAGAGGTTCTGCTGACATCGAGTTGTCAGGGCAGCACTAAGGATTACATGATAGGGGTATAACAGCTCGCGTGGACGACAGAAGAACGCGTAATGATTATAGAAATCGTAGTTTCGTAAAATTTTAATAACCTTTTATTGAATGCAGATATGTAAGCAGAATATAACCAAAGAGAAACAGCGTAACGTTTTTAATTCCATGTACAATAATGATTATTTTTTGTATAACTAATCCTTTTATAATATAATTTTTGTTTAGTAAAACTATGCACTGATAGCGTGCCGCAACAACTTCCGCTACAATATAATTCAAACAGGATACTCCTATTGATAACGGATGTCGTTTTATATTTCATAAGTTTTGTATGAAGCCAACAGATATCGTGATTTTTATCTCAGATTAAAAGTAAATAAATTACCCCTAATAAAATGTACAAAAATTTAGTTAAATGAGGAAACTTACATGGCAATTCAGGCGCGGCGCAGGGTACCGCCATACGATCACACGTACCGCTGCGTCGCGCCGCGCTGGTGCTGGCGAACGTGTTATCACGTTTTAAAAATTTGCTAAATTTTAGGGGAACTAAAACTAAATAAGTTAATCTTAAATCGCAATAACATTTTAATTTTCATTTAAACAATTAATAAAATTGAAGTGTCTGTTTGTAACGTCAAAATAACAATTTTTTGAAAATGCATATGAAAGAATATATATATACGATACCTATTTTTTTCTGTCTGTCTGTTTGTTCCGGGTAATCTCCGAAACGGTTGGACCGTTTTTGACAGGACTTTCACTGATGATATAGGGAGTAACTTAGGCGACTTTTATTTTAGAAAAAGAATTAGAATTAGAGAATTAGAATGTGAAAAGTAAAAACCAGTGTAATGCTTATCCATCCATGATGAAATATGGTCTGGTTTCTTCTGCATCAGGTGACATCATATGTAACATGTTTTCTGACTATTTTCATTCTTCTTTTCTAGATAATACACAGAATTCTTCACCTATTACAGACGGTTCAACATTCATTCTTGAGTCTTCTTCCAATATAAGTTCTATTGAAATTGTCTGTTCTGATATACAAAAAGTTCTTGAAACTCTTGATCTTAACAAATCTGCAGGTCCTGATAACATACCTCCCATTTTAATAGTTAAGTGTGCAAATAGTATTTCTGTCCCACTTTCTCTTTTATATGAGCGTTCTCTTAAAGATGGGATAATGCCCGATATATGGAAATCTGCCTTAATTACGCCTGTTCATAAGAATGGCTCTAAAGACTTGGTCATTAACTACAGACCCATCTCCAAACTTTGCATTTTTTCTAAAGTATTCGAAAAAGTCGTTTTCAAACAACTTTATCCTTCTCTTAAACATTCCCTTAACGATCGGCAACATGGCTTTATAAAAGGAAGATCTACTACATCAAATCTTATCCTGTCTAGTGATTACATAACTTACTACATGTCAGAGCCTGCCCAGGTAGATGTAATTTATACTGATTTCAGTAAAGCATTTGACAGGATAGATCATGAAATCCTGCTTTGCAAACTGAGAGATATAGGGATTCGGGGTAATTTGTTTAGGTGGTTTTCATCTTATGTCAAGAACAGATGCCAAACTGTAGTTCTAAATGGCTATACATCTTCGCCGATGCAGATTCCTTCAGGAGTTCCTCAGGGATCTTTATTGGGTCCTCTGCTCTTTAACATTTTTATTAATGATATACCATCCTGTTTTACCACTTGCAAAATTCTTCTCTACGCTGATGACCTTAAAATTATATGTCCTGTTAAAACTGTTTCCGATGTAGTTCGTATTCAATATGATTTAGATAAGTTTCAAAATTATTGTACTCTCAATAAATTAGATTTAAATGTCACGAAATGTCAAGTTATAACATATACCCGTAAACTCAATCCGATTCTGCACAATTACTTTCTTAAAAATACTAAATTATCACGAGTTAATGCTGTTAGAGATTTAGGTGTTATTTTTGACTCCAAACTAATATTTGATAAGCATATTGATAATGTTGTCAAAAAAGCTTCTAAAGCATTAGGGTTTGTATTTCGATTATCCAATGAATTTAAATGTGTTAAAACTTTTAAAATTCTTTATTGTTCTTTTGTTCGAACCCATCTTGAATACGCATCTCAAGTCTGGAACCCCAATTATAATATATATATCACACGCATTGAGAAAATACAAAAGCGGTTTCTTCGTTTCCTACAGTTTAAATCTGAAATAATTGTACCAGATTACACATCGCGCTGTAAAAAATTTCATATGCTCCCGCTGTATACACGAAGAGAAATAGCTGATGTATCATATCTTTTGTGTATACTCAATGGCCTAGTTGACTGTTCGGAGATACTGAGCAAAATTAACCTACGTGTACCGGCAGCATCTTTTAGAAACCCTAACATACTTTATAGTCCTATAGTTAGAACTACCTACAGACAAAATTCCTATTTCATTCGAGTAAGCAGCAGTATGAATAAATTAGTTAGTGATTTAGACATTGATATATTTAATACAACTGTGCAGAAGTTGAAAGCTCTTTTGAATTCTTATTTCTTTTGTTCTTCCGTCTACTTTATTTTTATTTTTTTATATATAAGTACATAATTATATGTGAGAACTTGTAAATGGCCTTCATTAATTTATACATGTAACTTAAATAAGTACTTAGCTGTAAGTTTTCTTAAAATATTAAAATAAAATAAAATAAAATAAAATAAAAAAACTGGTCATGGTGAATCAATTTGCGCACTTAAATTGCTTATGCTGTGTAAACCATAAGAGATATAGCAAATTAATGTATAACATAATTATAGGCATTAAAAAGACTTCCAAAAAAACTGGGAGAGTATACATCTATGTTCTAAGGAACACCCACAATAAGCATTTTTGCTTTCAAAATAGCAGGGAGCGGAGTACAAGATTCGCGCGGGCATTCAGTATTTCACGTGAGCGAAGCCACGGGCACAGCTAGTAATAAATAAAATTGTGATATTTTTTTTGGTAATGTCATTAGGGAACCTATATACACTTTTCGGATTCGACAGGGGTTTATAATATATATATTTATATATACACAGTAATTGTTCACTTAATATAATAAGATATAGATTATTATTAGTACGATACTCGATATCAGACAACCGCCGGCACGCTTAGATTTATGTTTAAACAAGTTTGTGAACATCGATCTAATTTCCAACTAGATAACACGACAACTACGAGATGTTCGCCTCCCTCTAACTTTCTAAACAGCTCATAAAGTTTTAACTACGATTTCGATATCTATCTGGTACGATAGGATATTTTATGCCTATTATGAAGTTTTTCTTGTACAATTACTTTACTTGGCCAATGTTTGTCACTTATAATATAAATCGGAGTGGTAAATAATAATTTTAAAATAATATATAGCGTGGGTAGATCTGCGAATAACCTGGGAACCTGCTAGATGCAAGAAGCGCAGGGCCAATTATTGTGATGATTACTGGGGGAGGCATAAGTCCTGCTGTAGACGTCTTTCGGTTGAGTTGATGATCATAAAGAAACACACGTTGTAAAATGTTAGTCTGTTAGTTTTTTGGGCCAACATCCAAAACGGTTGAACAGATTTTAAAGGGACTTTAATTGGCGGTTAGAGGATTTTTCAGAGAGTAACTTGTTGTACTTTAAGGCGATCAATCACGTTATTGAACAAACTTAAGTTTATTTGTAAGTGGCCATGTGATTGAAGTCGCTAGAATAGCTGGTTGTTTATAGAAAAGAGGTTTTATGGTGATATTGCAACCAAGTGATATTGTGACCAAGTGCAAACAGATTGCTGGTCTATTCCAGCATCAGCATTTATGAGCTACTTTTATTATGACTGTTTAACACATTTTTTTATATTGTAACACTGTTACTAATACTTTATGTCATTAGTGTCAATTGTAAAAACTTTCTCTTGCACATTAAAACGTTTGTCACGACGGCCGCTCTTTTAATAAATAAAAAATATAAATTAGCACCCGAAGATTACCTACACACGAGCCAGCCCTAAAATAAAACAGGGAGCTGCGTCCAACATATGGCCCTTCGAGTTTAACAAAGACAAGGTACATAATTCGTGGTACTATTATAACTTATAACCCTTTGCAAGGAAGGATACAGCCGGCGCGACGCGTGGTGTTTCTGCAGCTGGCATCTCATTCCAACGCGTTATAATACCGCGCGTGCGAGGGAGATCAAACATCAACGCCATTTTGAAGACAATTACTGCGTGATTTTTGAGTTTTCATACTTTGAAAAACGGCGTCGTCATAAATCGAATTTTGTGTGGAAGTATTAGTATTTGTGCTAATTACAACAAAAATGACAGCGCGAGAGATAGATACTCGCAAATTAACCAATATAAGAGGAGGATACAAAAGTACAATAACACGTGCGTATAATTATGTTGGCTCGGAACATTTTCAACTAGCTGACATCAGTGTCTTAAAAGTGAGAGACGAGGCACTCAAGGCTGCTTATGAGGGTTTTGTTGAGGCGTGTATGGAGACAACCGACCAACAAGATGACGTTGCCGAAGTCGAAGAAAAATATTTTTTTACCTTGGCTGCCATACACCGGAAGCTTACAGAACTGCAAACAAAAAAAGTTGTCAGCTCACAGAATTACGAAGCAACCAAGCTACCCGCCGTAAATATACCTACGTTTTGTGGTGATTATAGTGAGTTCCGCCCGTTTTTTGATTTATTTGAAGCAGCAATAGATAAAAATCCTACATTATCACCTTCTCAGAAGCTATACTACTTGCGCACATTCCTGTCGGGGGAGGCGTTGGATCTAATAAAACGTCTGCCACCTACAAATGAAAACTACACCGAAGCCATGATGATGCTAAAAGACAGGTATGATAATAAACAAAAACTAATCAATTATCACATCAATGAAATGCTAGATTGCAAACAAATACAAAAGGGCACACCGGCAAACCTCAGAAGCTTCATTTCCTTTATCAAACAACATGTGAGTTCACTCAAAAACCTAAATGAACCCACAGAGTCATGGGGAAACATTTTAACATGTATAGTGGTTAAAAAGCTTGATGTGTATACAAACCGTGCTTACCAGTTTGAAAAGCAAACACAAAAATATAAAACACTACAAGATTTATTGAAGTTTTTGGAATATAGAGCTGTAGCTTTAGAAGAAACAAACCTAGAAGGAACAAAAGGTACCTCAGCTCCTCGCACCACACTAGCAGTCACACCTACAGTGTCAATAGATACATGTAAGTTCTGTAAATTAACATTGCATAAATTATTCAAATGTGATAAATTTCAAAGCAGCCCTGTAAAGGTGCGTGCAAATTTTGTTACTGAAAATAAATTGTGTAAGATTTGTCTTAATTTTCACAAAACCAAATGTAATTATAAATTTAAATGCACATTCTGTCAAAAACCGCACAACTCTTTGCTTCATGAAGACAATACACCTCCAGACAAGGAGACCAATCCAGTCACTTTGCTTTCTAATTCAAACCAACTTTATTATCATTTATTACCCACTGTCAAAGTACATGTAATTGGTAAAAATGGTGAAAAATTATGTATCCGTGCCATCTTAGACAGCGGCAGCCAAGCTTCATGTATTACTAAAAATCTAATGCAGCTTGTGCAAGGCCATGCTTCAAATGATCTTTCGAGTCTCAATGGTATTGGTAACACACAGTGTAAAATAGGAAAATCTATTACAATTGATATATTTTCATTAAAAACAAATACTCAGTTTACAATTAGCTGTGCTGTAGTAGATAAAATAACTCAAAAACTTCCACATTTTGAAATTAATTCCAAGATGTTAAACTTACCTAGTGGTATTGAGCTTGCAGATGATGAGTTTTATATTCCAAAGGAGGTACAATTATTATTAGATGCGCAAATCTTTTCCCAAGCTATACAGCCTGGGAAGATAGAACTATCTGAGCATGGGCCCTATCTTCAAAATACTGAGTTTGGCTACATGATTGCAGGTCGCCTACCGTCCTCTGCCATACCTAGGTATTGTAATTCTAAAACATTTTTAACAAATTTTCACATAAACAAAAATATTTCTTTAGAACAATTCTGGCAATGTGAATCCGTGCCTGAAGTTTATACTGAGAAGTTAACAGAATTTGAATTATGTGAGGAAATATATAAAAATACAGTTTCTTTGAAAAATAAAAAATTTGAAGTTGCCTTACCTTTAAAGGTACCTATCTCTAACATAAACTTATCAGGCTCATATTATGCAGCTTTACAAAGGTTTTATAATTTAGAGAAAAAATTTAAGGGGCAGCCTGAATTATTTTCAAATTATAATAATTTTATAAATGAATATATTGAGCTTGATCATGCTGAATACTTAGATCTCTCTAAATATAATTTGAATCATAGTCCAACTTATTTCTTGCCTCATCATGCAGTCTATAATAACACTAGTTCAACAACTCACTTAAGAGTAGTTTTTGATGGGGGAATGAAAGTAGGTGGCACTTCCTTAAATGATTTTTTACTTAATGGTCCTGTGGTACAAAGTGATTTGTTTGATATTTTAATTTCATTCCGTCTACATGACTATATTTTTGTTTGTGATGTAAAAAAGATGTACAGGGCTATAAATATTGTGCCAGAACATAGAACATTACAGCATATTCTATGGAGGCAGGCTGAGGTTGTAAACAATACTTTTCATAATGACACAACAGTCAAACCTTCACACACTAACCCAGTACACTGCATACAACTTAAAACTGTTACATATGGACTTAAGAGCTCTGCTTATTTAGCTACTCGATGCCTAGATGAACTTGTAAACCGTTATCAAAGCCAATATCCTTTAGCAGCTAGCATTTTGAAGGAATGTGTATATGTCGATGACATCCTAGTGTCGAACAAGGATGCTAAAATGCTGGTAGAAGCAAAGAGGCAATTAGTGGAGTTGTTGGAACTAGGTAGCTTTCATCTTCATAAATGGTACTCAAATGTGCCTGAAATATTAAAGAACATTCCAGATAAAGACCTAGGTATGAGTAATAGTCATCAGTTAGGTAATGAATGTTTTAATACTAAAACTTTAGGTTTAAATTATAATATCACTAGTGATTCTCTTCAAATTCAAAATATTCAAATTGAGTTACCTTCTAAATTCACAAAAAGGGAAATTTTAAGCAAAATTAGTCAATTTTATGACCCTCTTGGTTTAGCTGGGCCAATATTAGTCACTGCAAAATGTTTAATGCAAAAAATTTGTATATCTAAGTTAAAGTGGGATGATGAGCTTCCAAAAGAGCTCACTGAACTATGTGTTGAGTTTTTTAATAATTTAAAAAATATGCCTAACATTTCTGTAAAAAGGGGCATTAGTATTACCAAGGCAAAACATCTTCAATTAATAGGATTTGCCGATGCCTCTAATTATGCTTATGGTTGCTGCATTTATCTACGCATTGTGGATGAGGACGGTTGTGTGACTCTGCAGTTATTATGTTCAAAATCACGTATAAAGCCAATAAATAAAGAACTTACCATTCCTCGTCTTGAGCTCAATAGCGCAGTGTTATTAACTAAACTTGTAAACAAAGTGTATTCTAATTTACAAAAAAAGATAAATTTAACCGTTTACTTATATTCTGATTCCCAAGTGGTTTTGGCATGGCTTGTAACTGAACCTATAAAGCTCCAAGCTTATGTAGCCAATAGAGTCAAATTTATTCAGGAAAACAGTAGTATTTTTACTTGGCACTATGTTAGTAGCTCTGAAAATCCAGCAGATCTCATTTCAAGAGGTATAAATCCAATGTTGTTAAATGAGTGTCATTGGTGGTTCAATGGACCTGATTTCTTACATAATGCAGATTACAGTAACCCAGGCAAAAGCCACACTGTTCTTGATAACATACCTGAACTAAAAGATGTTTCAAGGTCATGCTTATCTTCTCAAAATATTGAAATTGATATATTTTCTAAATATTCAAATATTAATAAAATGAAATGTGTGCTAGCCTACATATACCGGTTTATAAAGAATTGTAAGTGTAAAGATAAAACTATGCGCATAAAAAATAGTTTTTTACTTCCAGAAGAGTTGAATGAGGCTCTGTTTATTATTGTAAGGCATGATCAACAAAAGCATTTTCATGAAGAAATTGCATGTTTAAAAAATAAAAAACCTTTAAAAAGTAATTTAAAATCATTATTTCCATTTTTAGATAAAAAAGGCTTAATGAGAGTGGGTGGCCGTTTGCAGGAATCGAACCTGCCTTATGCACAAAAGTTCCCTATAATCTTGCCTAAAAATTCTAATATAACATCTTTATTAATTATGAATGAACACTTAAAGTTGCATCATGCTGGACAAAGGTTAGTTCTCAGCAGCCTCAACCAACTGTTCTGGCTTATTAATACATATAGAGAAATAAAAAAAGTGATTCATAAGTGTATGCGCTGTTTCAAATTGAAGGCTCGTTGTGCGGAGCAGTTGATGGGAAGTCTACCAAAGGAGCGAGTAACTCCGGCAAGGCTTTTTCAAAGAGTGGGCATCGACTTTGGCGGTCCATTTCAAGTTAAGCAAACGAGGGTTAGACGTGCTGTCATAACGAAGGCCTATATAGCTCTTTTTGTGGACTTTTCAACAAAGGCTTGCCACATAGAGCTTGTTTCAAATCTTTCCACTGAAGCTTTCTTAGGAGCTTTCAAAAGATTTATTTCTAGGCGAAATATTCCAAGCGAGGTATTTTGTGATAATGGATCTAATTTTAAAGGTGCTAATAATAAGTTAAAAGAATTGTATCATTTACAGTCTCTCAATAGCCACCAGAACACAGTTCAAAAATTTTCTAGTAATTTAGGAATAAAATTTAAATTCATTCCAGCGTATAGTCCAGTTTTTGGAGGTCTCTGGGAGGCTGGCATCAAAAGTGCCAAATATCACATTAAGAGAGTAGTAGGTGACACAGTGCTTACCTTTGAAGAGCTTTATACAATTTTGGTGGAGATTGAGGGTATTTTAAACTCTCGCCCATTGACACCTATGTCTTCAGATCCAACGGATATGTCATATTTAACACCAGGACACTTTCTTACCGGTGCTCCATTAAATTGTTACCCGGAACCAAATTTAACTGAGATTCCCAGTAACCGAATAAAGTTTTGGAATTTATGTACTAAAATGCAACAATGCTTTTGGAAATCTTGGCATAAGCAATATTTGGTACAATTGCAAAATAGGCCAAAGTGGCAGCATTTGGTGCCTAACATTAAAGTCGGTTCACTTGTAATTATGATTGAGGATAATTCACCTCCATTGCAGTGGCCTATGGCTAGAGTAATCTCAGTAAAGACTGGGTCTGATGGTAAGGCTCGGGTATTTGAATTAAAAACAAGCAAGGGAACATACTTGCGTTCTATACATAAAATATGTTTGTTGCCAATTGAGACAGATAGTTAAATATATTGTGTGATCATTAGCTTAATAAGGTTTAATATTACTTTATGCTAAGACTTTATGAATATGTTATAAATTACTACTACATCATAATGTACCTATCCAATGGTATATAACTTAATTTAATTAATATACAGTCCATTCTTATTCATGTCGTTGGGAAGTACTTAGGATAACTTAGTACTTATTTTACTACAGATTTTACAAATAATGTTTATTGGAGAGTGTTAAATTGCATTTTATTTTGTCATAAATATTTTGTTTGTTCAAGTTAAATTTCATTTTTCTGTAATCTTTTGTTTGTACATTGTAAATTTAAATATTTTGTCTGTTCAGCTTAAAGTTGAGTTTTTCTGTTTGTACATTGTAAATTAAAAAATAAATTTGATTTACATAATTTCATTTAGCACTAAAGATGTAATTTCATGTTAAGAAAATAAGGAAAGATGTGTACTTAAGGTTTATAATTTAAAAAGTTTAATGTTATTTTTTTTTCCTTCTGAAAATTGTAAAATATTCTTGTTGTTTGGGAGTATGTTTAACACATTTTTTTATATTGTAACACTGTTACTAATACTTTATGTCATTAGTGTCAATTGTAAAAACTTTCTCTTGCACATTAAAACGTTTGTCACGACGGCCGCTCTTTTAATAAATAAAAAATATAAATTAGCACCCGAAGATTACCTACACACGAGCCAGCCCTAAAATAAAACAGGGAGCTGCGTCCAACAATGACTATGATTGACGACTTATTACTTTCAGTCACATAACACGAATGATATTGTAATAAAATTATTTATAAAAAGTTAAAAGATTAATGACAACACAATTTTTAACAAAAGAACCAACTTTGAACCACTTTCAATGATTTTGAAGTGTTCCCTTGTCAGTCTTCAAAGTTGAAGATCCAACGCCATTGAAATCAAAACGGGACCACCCTTGAGGTATCATCCCCTATCAAACAAAAAAAGAATCATTTAAATCGGTTTATAAATAAAGAATATGGCCGAACATCCATTAAAAAAATGTGCATTCGAATTGAGTAACCTGATCTTTTGTTGAAGTCAGTTAAAAAAATGTAGAATTGCCATGAAAATAATTATAAACAAAAGTAAGGAAAAAAAGTGTCTTAAATTACGAATACTGTTAACATCTTAATTATGAAACCGAAAATATATCGAGAGGTCTATAAAGAGAACAAGAAACTAACACAAAATTTGGTTTGGTAACAGACTCACTTCGCTCGTGTCGCATCGATTCCGCGATTTTGATGATATAAACTGCTTTAGTTTAAATTATAATAACTGACTCTGTCTAAGTTTTCAATGTATCTAGATAATTCAGTCGATGGTCGACCTTGTTGAATGAAGGACTTTTAAATTTATTTCTTTGCTTCAGTTTTTAAAGACTGGTATTATTATCAACAAAAGATAGACGTTGTTAATAAACTAAATTGAGCTCCCAATTTAGCCTTTTAATATCCAAGAAGCAAAATTCAACGACTGCTGTAAATCCCCCATCGATAGCTTTCTCAGTGGGAACTATCCCGCAAATGTTTCCTTAATTAACGTAATAATTCTCCCCAAGCAATTGGAATAACATTCGAATACCCGCCAGAAGGTTGTAACTCCAGTTTATGGTTCTTCGGGGTCATTAACATGCAGATTACTACCGGAGTTCCGGGTAGGGTTGGCGGCTCTACTCGGTTCACCACCGGATCGCTGTGATACGTGAGTGTAATCTATGCGTAAATCTCGTATGACGGGAAACATCGTAAATTTCGTTGATGTCAGTATATTATGATATATTAGTAAGCGTTACATAATTTTTATTTATGGTTTATCATAACTCTTAAACCGGTTTCGTTGCGTTAAGCAATTTATGAAAAGGTATGGTGGAATTCTTGCGTTGTAGTTTTAGAGTTGAAAGTAATCAGATTGAATTTTTTATTGATTATTTCTCGATTTTTGAGACCTTAATTTTATTGGTGAACTTTATGTGTCTCATAATATAGAGTGTGACTCTTCAAAAAACTATAACATCTAAATTTTTTTTTATGACGATAGGCTAGCAATTGTTCATATTCTTTTCTGATGATATTATGGTCTAGTCGAAGATGCTAAACCGAACAAAGGGATTTTAATAAATAGTAGAACATATCGATAGTTAGATATGTATTTGATGACAGCTTTTGTTGAACTTGTTTCACATATGAAACACTATCACGACATCTATTCTGCTTAAAAAAGCTGAAGAGTTTGTTTGTTTGTTTGGTTGAACACGCTAATCTCAGGAACTACTGGTTCGAATGGAAAAAAATGTTTTAGTGTTGGATAGCCCATTTATCGAGGAAGGGTATAGGCTATATAACATCACGTTGAGATTACTAGAAGCGGAGCATCAATGAAAAATGTTGCAAAAAAGGAGGAAATTTACTCTTTTTGAGAGCTTCACTGCGTGCGCTGTGTCAATGGTTAAAGTTACGCAACAATAATGTGTGACGGAATTGTTTCTTTTAAAAAGTTCTAAAAAAAAGTTCGCGATCGCCTATCTTTCAAGTTTTACTCAATATATCCTTTTTATGGTATAATAAAATTTGTTCTAAAATAATAAATTATTTGCAAAGATGTTTTTATGTACATGGTGTTAATCCTTATCGAAATAAATACGTTATTCATCACAAGCATTCAATTTTGTAAAAATTAAATAATTAAATTACAATTAAATCATTAATAAATTGATTTCAATAAATATACCTTAGGATATATCACAGTTTTAAAATAACTCCGCAGCAAAATAATGATCAAGTACCGCGAGCGCATTTTTATTATGCAGAATAATGTGGGAGGCGGGCAGCACCTAATAATACAATACAGTGCCTACAACCCACTCTTTCTAACCCTTTCTCTCTCTCTTATATAACGCAAATGATGTTGCGTAGGTCAGTTAGTATTGTATAATATTATATGCACAGATGTTTTACGGTATTGTATAGCAATCTGGTTATGTGCCCAAGAGTAATAATTGACATATAGCTTGACAATAAATAATTGTTTTCAAACCTCACAGGCCTATAGACTGCTTATTGTTACTTATTTTACATATAATAGTCGATCCCAGCCATTGCTTTACTGCGGCGGAGAAGAACTTATGTTATACAGTGTGGTGTATGAAAAATACAATTTAAAAACACCGTGACACAAAAAGAAATTTGGTTTCGAAAGTATTTTCCGTTTAAATGGGGCACTGGAATTAGAATACCCGGCGTGGAGTGAATTTGCATATACCGCGGGACCAAGTGCTTCCTCCGAAATTGAGTTTCCCCATGTCTATCCTAAAACCAATATGGCCGCACGGTGCGACCCACACCTACCTTTTCCTAAACGAGCTGCGTACCACGTGATCGGTAGACTGCGGTACAATCCCATATTGTAACGTCATGTAATATCAATAACACAACTCCAAATCATAAATCTGGTTTCACACCGACGTATTCATCTTACTACGCAAATATAATAGAAATTGACGCATTCTATTTTGTGTCGCAATTTTTTTGGTCTACGACATGAAATTTACTTAAAAAAACTAAAATTATAATTTGTAAGTAAAGAAGACTACACAGTGCGTCAAAGTTAAATTATTATAAGTAGTTCTCAGTAAAGCGATGTTTCGAATTAAACGTGGTAGAGATTTCCTCAGGAACTGTCAATTTCATAATTGATAAATCTTTCGATTTCTGAATTATTAGTTTTAATTTCTCCTTAATTTCACTACAGGCTATAATAGTAGATGAAATTAATCGAATTATTCTGTCATATTTGAAAACGAAATTCAAACTAGACCTTTATGTATAGTCTATGAACCAGGTTCTTTTTTTAAGCCCCAATATAATAAAAAATATTTTAAAGACCTCTTAATAATCGAATAGTAAATATATACATATTAGATTCCACGGGTACCATGAATAGTAGTAGTACAGGTTTCGAATCTAAAGTGGATAAAGTACAATATAATGCTATCAAAGTATTATTATCATTGCCATGAATATTTATAAGTATTGTGATTATACTAAATGACATATATCACAGTTGAACATGGCTTAACAAGATATTAGAACATAACTCTCTAATGGATAATGCGTGTAAATCGATCGACACTTCAAAGTTATCTTGTATTAGCTAGCTTAGCTATTATTTTATAACGTATATTTGCATTAACTACATACATATTTCATAAGTAATTAGAATTGTATATTTAAACGAATGTAAGTGAAATAAATAACGAGCAATGAATGAAAAGCAAGGTATAAGAGTAAGTATAATTAAGTAACTGATTTACGATTACCATAATAATTCTATGGCATTTGTTTACCAGAGTCAAGGACTACGGGAAGTTTTTTTTAGTTTCAATAATAAGTCGCATAACATAAGCGTAATTAAATAATGTTTAACTTCCATTTTTCGATATAGCTGTGAAATAAGTGTAATTAATATATAAAAATTAGATTTCAACAAAGCTTTTGAGAGAGTTAACGCAGAGTTTTATAAAGGATTTAATACATTTTAGATGAATGTTTAACAATGTTATATCGCATGGCTAGATTACGAAGTGTACCCTGGGGGAATATTAACGAATAGTAGTTTTACATCAAGGATTATTAGTGGTAAATGGGGACTGCCTCAAGGGTCTCAACTTGGCTTAACACAATAAAACTCACTTAAGAAATGTTTTCGTGTCCGATTGTGTTTGTGATAGGTTTCATATTAGATTATTCGAAATAGTATATTCTTTGTATCTTTAATTAGTACATTTCTATTCTTGTACGATTTAAATAATTCTGTCTTTCTATTTTCCCAAGTCATGCACATAAAAGTTGTATTCGAATATACAACAGTTTCGGAGTATTTTTAACTGCTGATTATTTTTTATTTAGCATATTTGTGTAATGCGGGAGTAGGAAAAATCCTATAAATATTGTAATAAACACTGTGAACGAGTTTAAAAAAAAAGCAAAGTTAAGTCTGGTAACAAAGTAGTTGAACTTCAAAACAGAAAACCAATTAATAGCTCTAATATATTATAGAACCGAAAGTTTTTTGTATTTGACTTATATTTCATACTTAGATCATTTATATCGTTAGGGGACGATGATAAAAGTTTCGGATATGAAACTTGATAAAAACTTACATAAAATATCTCAGTGAATTTTCTAGGGAATTTAGTTGGCAGTTTTCTCGGCTATAGATGGAGTGTTAGAGATTTAGGGAAATTCTTATAATTGAATTAGTTATCTTAATAATATAACTATGTAACATAATGGATATTTTTTCTTGAAACAAGTGCTGAGAGCTTGGACATACAAAATGGGAAGACTGGATCATGTCCAGATTCCATTGTAGTGGAACGCTTAATATTGTCGTGTTTCGGGATCAGCTAGTGTATATCCACTAATCAAATAGGATGGTAAGGGACTGTACCAGACTGGGTCTCGACCATCGTTCATAGATACATAAATCACGCCTCTTTCCCAAGAGGCTAGGCAAAGACCACGTTTTTCCACTTGCAACGATTCTGGCATAAATAATTCGCTTCTTCAAAATTCCACATTTTCATGCTTGCTCGTCAGTTTAGAGTATTATTAACGTGACCTTTTTTCCTTCCTTTTCCAACGTCCCATTCACACTTGCCTTATAAATTTGTTTAGTCATTCTTCTTTCATTCATTCTCTATACATGCCCAAGCACCACCGTTCCCATGGTATTAAATTCATTGCAGTAACTCTCTTTTAGTTTGTCACGTTTCGGTATTACATGTTCCAAGATGCTTATAGGTTTTGATGACAGTAGCGACCATCGATGGATTGCCAATCGCTCAGTGGCCGGCGTTGTCTTTGGATTGTTCTGTACTTACCATCAAGTATAGTACCATCACCTTGCCTTGTTACTATAAAAAAAGGTTATACTTTTACATTTGTAGTCATATGACTAAAATTTTTGAAATCTTGGGTACCTATTATTTTTGAGATTACAGCCAAATAAATTTGTTTTTGACGATTTGGTTAGGACTCAGTAGATAGGTTTGAATCTAAACGCAGACTGACTTTTGGCTTGAAACTTAGCGGCAAAATATTCTAGTTATTTGGCGATAAATTTTAAAATAGGTGATGTTAACTAGTTCTAACTACTTGGAAAATTTTCTTTCATTGGAGCTCAAGTTCAAAGTAGAGTTCTAACTCGCAAGTATTTTTTTTATTTTAACTATTAAATTCGTTCAAATACATATATGCGAATTGAAATATATAAAGGTAATTGTGGTATAAATTTAAATATGTCAACATAAATGTTAGAATAATGAGGGTAGAATTGAAAAGGTGTCGGTCTCGAGGGTGTTTCAACGGAGCTGTGAGAAGAGCGAGCAAATTCTGAATTGATTATGCTTTAGATACGACGTATAAAATCAAGTGAGTGGTTTAATGTCTTACTTAACATTCTGATGTTTTTGCTCAATAATTTGTGGGATTAATTTTTATTTATTTAAATTAGGTAGGTAGGTAAATTCTTTGATAAACATTACCGACGGTTGGAAGAATATTTCCGTATTTTCACCAAGCCCGTGGTTTTTCACCGGCTTATAAGAATACTGTATTTCTTTACACAGGTTTTTTTTGTAGAGATATCATAAGGAAAATAAATCATTTTTCTAAAATAAAAGTTTAGTACGACCGTCTGTCGGCGTACGTTTATTACAGCGATCATATTGTGGTCGAAATAATAAACATATCTTTACTCCGGGAAAAAAAAACAATATGGGTCACTCCGTTTAAATCCATTAATCTATTTAACGATGACGTCACGTTTTCTAAATTTTCTTTTTCAACCTTGTAACTCGCAGACAAAAAGGGAATGAAACAATGAATAATTATTTTTTCACATTTCTAAGACAGTAATTGTTTTATCAATAGATAAATAGTATGTATTAATTGACTTTAACAAATCTGAAGAATTTTTTGTTTGTTGTTAAAAACTTTACTCTGGAACTACCAGTCGGACTACAGAACATCTTTTTGTATATATTGGCCAGATTCATGAGGAAGGTGAAGTTATATAACTTCACGCTACGACCCCAAACAGTGGAGCAGTAACTATGAACGTCCAGAAATCTGGCAAGCTGTAAATTAGTACGTGTAATGTAACAACGATAGGGTACACGGGCGCGTAGGAGGCAGCCCGACGGGAGAGTTTGTCGAATAAGTTTAACATTCGTGAAACTGTGGGGCAAAATTGTATCTATTCAATATGTATTAAAAACCCCGTCGGATCCGTGAAGGTGTTATTAGGTATCGAGATTATATTCTGTTTATATTATCTTTCTCAGATTATAAGTAAAAAAAATATGGTGGAAACTAAAACTAAATATGTTAATTTTAAATCGCAATAACATTTTTACTTTCATATTAAATAAAATTTTGATATTTTATTTGGTAATGTCATTCGGGTACCTAAATACCCTTTTCGGATTCGATGGGGGTTTTTATACATATTGTATACAAGACAAAAAAATTATCACCGTAACTTTAATAATAGTAAATGATATTTAGAAAAATTTATATTAAATTATTTAAATAAATATACTTTTTACTCTGTACAGTGGCAAATAATATGAAATTTTATGTATATAACTTTATGCTATATTAAGTACCTAAAGTGGTCGAGCTGTTCTCCCTTGTTTGTGGTTCATTCCACCCAAAGGGACAGTTATAATCCAACTTCGCCCAGGTTATTTCTCTTCTGTAATAATAATAAAGTTTATAACTTTGATATTCATGAAAACTTTCCCTTGTATTATGTTCTTTTTTTGTTTGTTTAGAGGAATCTTTTTATACTTGAATTATTTTGCTATTCTTATCGTAATTCCTTTTTGCGTGCTATATTTTTTCGTAGCATAACTTCTTGTATATGTTAAGTGACGATGTGGCCGTAACAACAAAGCGATAAGTCAAAACAGTGACTACCAACCAATGACGTTTTAGAAATAGTCGCGTTGTACTCTCACTAAAAGCAATTTGAAAACGGTATACCAACATGTTGAAACAAAAAGAGACAGAAAATTACAGCGTACTAAGCTACAATCATACTAAATTTCAGGGTTAACATTTAAAATTATTTTAGTTAAGTATTCTTTTACCAGTTAAATACCATAAGGTGAGGTTGAGATGCGGGAAGGTTTTATTCTAGTTGCCGTTTTTCACACACGGGGAAAGACGCGGGCACAGCTAGTAAATACATATATTTCTCAAACCGCCTCCTTTTTCTGAAGTCGGATAATAAAAAGATGTAATTAATAACGTTGCAAAAGTTCAAGATAAGTCTTAGTAAAAACTCGAGGAAATATGGTAATACTTTAAAAAGACCAGCGCTACCGCGACACATGGAGCCATTAATCAATTTCCAAGTTAAGGTACACAAAGTAACTGGAAAACCGATTAAAAACTGCACAAAGCTTCCAGCTTACTAAAACTTTAACGGTCTATATTGTTCTTAGTAGATTTATGGAAACTTGAGTCTGTGAAA
Organism: Saturnia japonica; assembly: GCA_033032175.1. Taxonomy (NCBI): domain Eukaryota; kingdom Metazoa; phylum Arthropoda; class Insecta; order Lepidoptera; family Saturniidae; genus Saturnia; species Saturnia japonica. The sequence goes on from CM065325.1 coordinate 14,963,757, forward strand.
ATATATGAAATTTATATATATTTTTTTATATAAAGCTAAATTTTCCCTTGCACAAAGGAAATGTACAACTCATTTATAATACAAGTGTTTTCCCTTAACAAGTATGTATAACAAGTGACTGTTTTATGTTGTCTCAATAAAATATATTCTTATTATAAGTTACTAGCGAAATTCGACCAGCGACATTTTGATCACAAACTATTTTCTGTTTAACATTTGCAATATTCATGAATCTAAACAATGAGTATTATCTACATCACTTGCTGTCACTTTTCGTTGAGTGACAATGTCAATATTTTAGGGGGTTTAAGTTTAATTGCACTTGTCAGGTTAGGATTCGCAGTATTAATTTATTCAATTTAATATATTAGTAACAGATATTATAGATCAATTTGAGCTTTCTACACTCCTTCTCCATATAAACTTTAATTATGCCAAGTCTCACAGTCTTCCGTGCACGCAATACGCTTAAAAAGGGGTAGAAAGTTTTTGATTCACGTATTAATATATAGACTATACAGTACACCGAACATTTGGCAACTAAATTATATAACGTGTATTTGTCACAGTTGACATTGGCAAAATTGCTTACATAGGCAAAAGCCGAAATAAAAAAATAAAAAATTAGTATATGTATATTGACCCAATCTTGATTTGCATATAAGGTTAGTGGAGTGGTGTAGATATCAGGATATGGTATAATATTTTTATAACTTCAACTCCTAAGGGGGTTAAAGGGTTATTATGAAACTATTGTATGGAAATTCAATTCCCCGTTGGAGCTACTTTCATGCAAAAACCTGATTTAGAATCTATTATAAATGAATGTCTTTCGACTTTTCGACGTTATGTATATTTACGCAAGATAAGAAAATAAGTTTTTTATTTATTTATTTCAATAATTATTACAATCTAGCCTGCTATTGTGGGCTATTAAGTAATTTAATTCTTACTTAAATTGATAATAAAACTATATCTAAGTTTATGTCCCTTGCGTTCACTTAGAGTCTAATAAGGGTAAGACACTCACTTAATGTGTTCTTCTAATACTTTTAAATATTACTGCACTAGCTCATATGCTTAAGTCTTTTTTAATCTTATCACCATGCCCGTATTATCGAGAAGCTAGATGCCCTCGACATTGACATAGTTATGAAGCCGATGATCATGGGCCTCTGTGAATTTCTTTTTGATTTTGGCGTCGACATCTATATTGGTGTACAGGTGATTTTCCTAATTTCTCAAATAGCCTGGTATATATGGTACGGCATTACGAATATATGAAGAGCGTAAAAAAAATGTAGACAATGAAGTTGCTTGCTAAACCTCTTGGTATATTGTGGTGAAGATAGTCACAATCGACGTTATTTTTTCAAATGCTATAATAGTGCCATCTACAAATAAATGACAAGTGTTGAAACCAATTATGATGAAGGCTCTTTACTTGAGTATGTAGTACAAAATTGGAACGGGTGATGTCATTATAGTGTTTTATTATTTTTGAGCTTTTACAATGTTGAAATTAGTTATACTTCTTGTCTAAGGCGTGATAAGAAAAATTATACGAGAGATAATTATTATGATGCGCGTGATGTTATTATTGTGGTGAAGATAGTCATAAGCGATGTTGTGCAACTCATAATGTGTAGTAAAAATAGTATATATATATAGTATATACATATATAAAAATAATTTAAACATAGTATGCAATAGAGACTGAAGTGGATATACATTTAACATTCGAATTAGTAAATTTAAAACATAAGGAATGTCTTTCCGAGTTTGAAGAGTACCGCGGCGTTATTTTGTCGACTTGCAGAGACGCGTAGCTCACGGTTTAATTTATAAGAGTGTTGTATCACTTGTAGCGTCGATATTAATATTTTAAAGTAAAAGTTATACTTTTTGGGTGTGTTTAGTAGAGGGTAAACATAAGAGTGCATCATGTGACGGAAGACAAAATCAATACAATACTTATTTAAACACCATTAATTAATTTTTATATAATAAAACACGAGTCAGTAACTTTTTCATGTCACACTTCCTTCATAAAAAGCATACGCAGCTTTGAACTTAAATTATTTAAAATGTATTATCACAACACTGGGATGTATAACAAAAGCAGGAGAGAACACGGGGAGCAAGGAGGGAACATGGCAAAGTATTAGCTATCACGGGTAGTAATGTGAATTCACTTTAATACCTTTTTATTTTTGATTTGAAACACCTAATGCGGAGGGTTAGACCGACTGTTGGCGTAACGCCATGCATCGCCACGCTATATGATAGTATGAAACATCTAAAGGTGGCTTTCCACGGTCCGTGGTATTGCGGTTTATCACTTAAGGCTGACGAGCACGGTCAACCACGCACCGAACACTAAGGCTACGGAGTTGTCTGCGTTTCCACAGACGGTACTCTTCCCATGGTGCGTAGGTGTAGGCTGGTTTGCGTCCGTTCGAAATATCACAGACCACGGGAGGCTACCTTAATACGGTGAGTAGTGACGCGTCATCGAGAGCTTAAATGAATAATCACCTTTTTTTTTAAAAAGATCTGAATATATTGTTTTTAATATGCCAGATTTATTTCCTTTCATAAAGTATCCTTTTATGTATATTATCTGTACATAATGATTTCGATGTTAAACATCTTCCAGGTGTCTGACGCTCACTTTTTTGTATAGTGTAAAAATAATTTGAGTCTTAGTCCGCACTACGGCTAAACGCCGGCGATTAATATCCGAGTGATTTTATGAGCCAAGGGAACTTATACAAGCGGCCGCACTTGCGGTTATTTCCTGCGACTGATTTTAAAACCGTGAATTATTAGAAAACGGTTCACGGGTAAAAATCGCTCCAAAATATATAATCCAGAGGTTTTAGTTGGTAATTCACGCACTACGCGTTAACCACGGGCGGTTTTTGGCCAGTATTCTGCAAACCGTTGTGAAGTGTTGTTGCGTCATTGTAACTATATAGTTGACTGAGCCGGAGTCTGTTTCTATTGAAACAGACTATAAAAGATGATAACAAATATTCATAGTGGAAGCTCAGAAAAAACCGGCAAAAATTTATCGAAGCTGGTGCTATAGTAATTGAAAAAATTCTCAGGATATTCTCTTAAATTTTACTATTTCATTTAAGACCTTTTTAGATAAAATGGGTTTTCATTCATTTTCTATTTCTTAGTATGAGACCAGCAATACATACTGATATCTTGAAATCCTTATTCAAACAGTGAAATAGCGGGCAGGTTTGCAGTTTCGTGGTATAGCGGCCAACCGCTCATTGGAAAAAACTGTAGTGGTGCCTTTGCTTAACGTTCTATAAATAAACAATAATTTAGTTTGATTAAGGCATTTGTTCTACAGGCATGTGACGGATGTATGTTAGTTTCATACATTTGCCTATTAGTGTTCTATCATGCAGATATACGTATTATATCCTTAAATCGCTTTACCGCTAACAGTTACACCACAGACTGTTTACCACAACTGCAGTGGCCTCGGCCATAACGGTTGTTAGTATCGATCGAATACTAATTAAACAGTTGTTCAGCTAAGTCGTTTAGTAATTGTGAAGCCACTTGTACTAATGGGGGCAAATTTTGGGTGGTTATTTTAAGAAGGTAATCCGGTTTACAATACAATATTTGGTAAAAGTTATTTATTAAAAAATGCTACCATTTTAACTATAATATTAAAAAATTCTATATTAGAATTCAAAATCAAGGAAGGAGGTACCTAAACGCTATGCTGTGAATAGTTTGTTTTCATTTTCTTACAATAAACTATTCCAGTTAGAAAGTTAAGTGAATATATTGATCTAGATACGTCAATGGACTAAATGTGAATGTATTCTCCTGTTGGGCGAAGGTCTCTTCACAAGGCCAGTCCACGGCGTATTGATAATTTGAAACGCTGGGAAAAATCAGTATTTGAAATTTAGTTCAGTATTTTGTCCCACATGTAGTAGTACTACAAAAACATTTGTTCACGATATTTCTTTCACCATGAGCCGATGATATTACGAAATGAAAGTTAACAAATGTACACGAATTTTGCAAATTTTTTGATATATTCCAGGGCTCGAATTTGCGAATATCGGATCAATATTTCGCTTGATTTAATATTCAAGCGTCACGATTTTTATGGTAATACGAAGACGTTTCTTAAGCGAGTATGTTTCTTCAACTGTTTTTTTTCACCGTCAACCGATAGTGTTATTATTGGAGGTGGAATTTATTGGTATATATAAACGCTCTAATCTGTAGAATCAATTTTTTATTGGACTGAAAAGATTATTATTAATTATATTATTAATCTTTCTTTTTTGTTTCAGATAAAGCTCCCTCGGAAGCGACTTTCCGCGGTGCGGAATTTCTTTCTTACGACCTCACTCAGACCGGCGGAGAACCTATAGTCAGCACACAGGATGCCATCTCTCTCTATTTCAAGACCAGGCAGCCTAATGGATTATTATTTTATACCGGTAAGTAAAGAATTCGAAATCAATTTCGAAAAAGAGTTCAATCATCGAATCCAACTCGGCTGGTCAGCATTTGGGAAGCTACGTAACATCTTCTCGTGCAAGATATCGCAGTGTCTCAAGACGAAAGTCTTCCACCATTGTGTGTTATCAGTGATTACATATGGTGATGGGACGTAGTCGCTAACTATGGGGCTCATAAGAAATTTCAAGGTCATTCAAAGTGAGACGAATATGCTCGGAGTTTCCCTACGTGATCGAATTAGAAATGAGGAGATCCGAAGGAGAACCAATTCACCAACATAAACCTAAGAACTGGTAGTCTTAAGTGGCAGTGAGACAATGGCAGTTAAAATGGATGGTCGATAAGGCCGAAGAGTTCTCGAGTGGCGGCCACGTAACGGAAGACGTAGAGTGGGTAGACCCTTCACAAGGTGGTCGGATGACCTGGTAAAGGCTGCTGTATGAGCTGAATGGGGACTATGCGTTCCACTATGACGGGAGTTACAACCTGGTGTATGGTGGTTGCGATCCCATTTTACTTTTGATGTGAAGCATCTACAGCGCGGCTTGGCAGTAAAATCGAACCATATGCCGTGACAGCAAACGCCTCCGTTCTCGACTCCCTTGCGCATACTAAACACTTCCTTGCTACTCTGTACGAGTTGTTTACTATTAATTTGTATATCCGATAATAGTATAGTCGACATTATTATTTTACTCTATGCTTATTTATTGATTTTTGTTCATAAAAAAATTGAATTTTCACTAACTGCCGGGTGTCGCGTGACGGCCAACTGTTTTTTTTCTGTTAGATCCCCATCTGGAAAAAAATTCGTGCTAAAAAAGTGTATTACTATAATTTTCGGTTTAATTCTAGGCCATGAAGCCGACTACTTGAACCTCGCTGTTCGAGATGGTGGGGTCTCCCTGACCATGGGTCTCGGAAATGGGAAGCAAGAGATGCACATCAAACCGGCTAAGACGAGATTCGACGACCATCAGTGGCATAAGCTCACTGTACATAGAAGAATACAAGAGGTAATTTATTTTCACAATATTTTTATTTTATGGTGTTATTGACAATAGCCAGCGCCTAAATTTTATAGTGACATCAAGCGTTAATATTATGAACTGCATAATCTACATTTGTAATTTATTACTAGATGACACTGATAATAGCATTTTAAAAATAACATCGACTGTGACGACTATGTTTCTTCACCACAATAAAATAAGAGGTTTAGCATGCAAATTCATAATGTAGATTTTTTTGTAAAATATGCCTGCACATAATTTTTTTTTTATAAATTCTAATGGACTCAATGTCTTTAAATATAAATTTTAAAGCAGAGTAGATATGTACAATGTATTTTCATTGCAAATTAATCATTCACTCAATTGTTCATTACGGCTTACAAATCCTTTTAGTTTTATGGTATTCACCTCGTCGCACAGTGATCGATAGGACGTTACAGGCCGATAGTGCGTGTTGTTACACATTTAGATTACACGTTTAAAACAAGTTAGTAGATAGACATTTTATTGTTTATCATATTACGAGAATGTTTACAATGTTGGCTATTGCTTGTAGAGGTACTTTAGCTACAGGGATTTTTACGAACGGTTGGTAATTTTAAAGTCCATCATTGTCTGTTTATGGATTAAATTGAGTAAAATTTACTTGATATTACAAATAATTGGCATTCCGTAATATTTCCTTCGCTTGGAACTCTGCGCCGTTCTATGATAATACACTAAATTGACACTCAAATATTTATATTCCATTTGTGGGCACCGGACATCTTCTAATACACACTAGATATTCTTAAATATTATTTCTAATTAATCGTGAGACTTGTAAAAGCAAATTTTCTAAAGTTTAATGTAAAGTCTTTAAACTTTGTAATAATCAACAAATCTCATGTATGTTAAGTAACCCTTATTAAATAATTATAATTAAAGACGTTGCAGTTAGAAATAACACCAATAAACCTTATTGTGTTATTCCGAAATAAAACTCATAACAAGGTAAATTAAAAAATCCCCGCCATATATAACCTATTTATTTACACCATTCCGATGAGCCCAAACACGATATTTCTGCTGTAAGTTGCAGATGTAAGAATATGTCGCAGCATCAGTTCAAGATTACTATGTTCTTCTAATACGATTCGTACAGATTCGACTCGCTCAGACCTGTGGAAGATGCTCACATTCATTCATTAAGTATAAAATATCTGATAATCAGAGATCGGAATAGAAAGACTATGCAGATAACCTTCAAATGGTGGAACAGATTTTCTTAAATCATAGATAAGAAGACTCTCGATAATGGCAACTCTCAAACAAAGAAAACCTTTATCAAATTCGGTTTAGCTGGAGCTACGAGGCCCTTCAGAGATACATAGATACACACGTTAAACTAATAACACCCTTAAATTATAAATAATCCTTTTGTTTGTGTCAGGGGTTAAACGTGAAAAGTATTCAACAGATAAAACAATTCATCGATTCGATCACGAAATATGGTTTATAAGAACACTGGTCACTGGGGTTCCTCGGAACTAACTTCAAAAATAACTTGCTTATGACGAGTAAAATTAATTTAAGGATTCTTTCAATAAACATTCGTGGTTAAAACAGTGTAGAGGGCCTTAAAATTAAAAGCTCGATAAAAAAAATCAACTATAAAACACTTTTTTGTACCACAAAATTGAATATGAAGTCAATTTACTCTTTGTACGGGGTCTATTAAAATATAATTATTTAGAGTGATCGATCGTTTCGAACACTCTTCATAATTGAACCAATTTGGGAGGTCGATTTTCAGTTCAGGTAAAGATAAATGACAATATGTAGGTCGCTGTTACAATAGAATATTGATTCATAAGTTTTTTTCCTCATGATCATTATTATAAGAAAATACGTATTATTATCGAAAATAGTGCATCGACTGCAGATTCATCTCTTGATTTGACCATCTTTTGGTTTGTCACGTTCTTGCATCAGGAAGTGTAAATTCAGCTGCTGAGAGGGTTTGCGGGCCGACTGTCGATGGATTTCTGATCTTTCGGTGACCACCATTTATTTTTGGATTCCATTGTGTTTACCATCACTTACAGAGCCGTCTTTATGACGTACTACTATGCATATAAAAAAACAGCGCACTTATTTTTTTCTAAAGCGGCATGACCGTTCGTCCTACTGTCTCCCGATGCGAAGTTTGTGTTTGGCGACGCGCACTGTCACAAGATGCGTTCCATCTCAGTTTCCAAGCGTAGTAACTAAACTATTAATGAATGAACTCAGTTAGGAATTCGAGTTTTTGAGGTTGGTTATGAATAGCTTACGCAGTGGCTACTTAACCTTAGCCTGCATGCCTATTTGATACTGAGATATACTGAGATCACGATTAATGGTCAGTAAAAGTCGCGGTTTTGGGCATAGTTGCTTTTAACTTAATCTAACATTTTTTAATGAAAATTATAATCTAGAGAAGACACGGTCAGTGCGTCCGCTCTGTTCAAACTCTCGCAACATAATGACGGTTACTCCTGCAAATCTGCAAATTAATTTATATGTATCTACCCTCAGTAATCCATATATAAATTACAAAGATTATCACTATCATTTTGACTTTCTGTGTACGACTGTACGTAGATAACTAAAATAAATTGAGAAACTAATTGTTTATAACAGAATTTTGTATTGTTTCAGATCACTCCGTTTACAAGTTTTTGCAGGGTAAGTACAACACAAGAACATGGCAACCATCATGTTGGCTTGCATTTACCAATATGAAGATCATTGAATAATAGTAGTTAATGTACCATCACGCCTGCATTCCCCGAAGGGTTAGGCAGAGGTGTACTATAATGTACACCCATAGTTCTCCGAGTATGTTTTTAGGTCCCATGTAATAGGGGGTGAGCCTATTGCCATTAATCGGGCACGAAACCAGACTCCGAGCTACTACTAAGAATTTCATAGGAAAAGCTCAATAACACTTTGCTCGACCTGTGATTCGAACCCAGGACCTCGCCCATAGCAGTCGCGCTTACGACTACTAGGCTAACGAGGCAGTTAGTAGTTAGAAAAACATGCTTAATAAATAGTTTTTAGCGGGTTCTAAGTCTGTCATGTTATTATTTTTATTTATAAACTTAAGTTATTGGACCCTATATTATGTTATATTTGGGTGATACAGTTTGATTATTGTGCATGAATGAAGTGAATTGGAATTAATAATTAGAAACAGGTATTTTAAGTTGCCACAAAATTCTTTGGACAGTCTTAATAATGAGCCACCATCTTCTTAGTACCTAGTTTGATGTTTACAAAAATAATACGAGGTTTTGCTTAAAGCACGTGTGACTTATGATATCTGTACAATTAATAAAATTGAATTGTCTGTTTGTAATGACAAAATAACATTTTTTTACTAAATGCATATGAAAGTACAGTCAAAACCGTTTACTGCGACATCGTTTAGAACAACATGTCGGTTATAATAACCTAGAACAAAGGTCCCTGCTGAATGCTATATAACCGCCTTATTAAAAACATTGCTAATAACGACATACCTCATAAAACGACCACATTTAACTAATATTTCGGAGAATTAAATCTGTTAGAACGACCGGCTAAGCTGTATTGTAAACAATTTGAATAGGTATCCACATTTGTCTTCAATGGCTATTAAAATCAGGAAAGAAAACAATAGGATTTAGTTTAGTGTAGGGTTTTTTCTAATTCTTAGAAACAAAACACGTGCATGCAGTAGAGTCAAAGCCCGCTTCTTCATATCTCTTCAGATAGTTTGTTACTTATCTATACACAAGACGCAATACAATACACAATACAAAACCTTGACAGTAGAGACCAAAAAAGCTTTACGGTTCTTGATGCCGTCTTGATGATATCAGAAGCATGGAAAAACGTTTCACAAAACACTATAGCTAACTGCTTTAAACATGCTGATTTTAAAGACCTCTTAACAACCTCAGATGATGTGCCTGATGATGATGGAGAGGACAATATTTCTCTTGCTCAATTAGCCCAAAATTTACGACCTGCTTTATCTACTACTGAAGCAGCAGAGTTCATTGAAGTAGATAACTCTATTGCAATTTGCACACGGGCTACGGAAGATGATATTGTACGAGATGTTCAAGAGGAAGATGACGAACAGGAAGACTGAAGAACAATTTACTGTACCAACTTTGACTGATGGTATCAATGCTGTTAGTGTATTAAGAAAGATTGTTCTTTTTAATGAACAGTTCCATATCCACAGCAATTATGACGATACGTTAATTAAAATCCAACGTGAATTACAAAATATCTATGCACAAAAGAAGTGTTTCAAATAGACCAAAATTACAGGTTTTATGCTCACAGAAAAATAATATGCATTGTACTTATGTGTAATAAACAAAATGTACATAGTTGAATAAATATATTTTTCCAATAATTCCCTATCGATTTGTTTGTACTTGCACGATACACATTAAACATCACCGGTTGTTACGACTATCGGTTTTTACGACTGAATATGAGCAGTCCCTTCGATGTCGTTATAACAGATTTTGACTGTATATACGATAACCAAACCACAAAAAACATTTTTTTTTAAAATCTCTGTCTGTCTGTTTGTTCCTGATAATATCCGTTACGGTTGGACCGATTTTGACAGGGTTTTCACTGGTAGATAGCTTGATTTTATAGGGAGTATCTTCGGCTACTTTTATTTTAGAAAAAGAAAGAGTTCTGCAAAAATAAAAAATACTGGTCATGGTGAATCGATTCGGGCGCTTAAATGGCTTACGCTGAGTAAACCATAAGAGATATAGCAAATTAATGTAGTACATAATTGTAGACATTAAAAAGACCTACAAAAGAGTCAGTCATCAGTATATCTTCTTAGGAACATCCACAATAAGCATTTTTGTCTTTAAAATAGCCGGGAGCGGGAGAGCAATATTCGCGCGGGCATTCTGTAGTTCACATGAACGAAGCCGCGGACACAGCTAGTTAAAAAATAAAGCACAATAAAACGTTTGGAAATTAATATCATGTACCAATATGTAATAAATTTATGTAACAGAGTTTGGATTAAATTCCATACATAAAACCGGAGTTTAATAAAATAGGATGGTATTTACCAACTTGTCCTTTTCTGCACTTTTGTATTATTTGTGGTTTGAAAATAGTAGGAAGCGATTTGAAAAGGCTTTCGAGGATATTATGCGTTAGAGAAATGGGTTATAATAGGGCAAGTTGTCAAGGGACCTAGCATTTAACAATGCCACAATAGTATATTTGACTACATTGTGTCTTCAGACACAATCAGAAGAATCAGATTTAAAGGAATTTGAAAGTAAATTATACTTTTTATTAATTGGGTAAGACCAGTTAAATTTCGATCCAAATAATACTAGCTTGTAAATGTTTTCTTGCTGGAGAAAAGTTTCTTATCGAGGCAAGGCACGGGCTTACACAATACGTTTGTTTGCTCTCGACGTATTTATTGACATTAAACGTCAAAAGATTTCTTCGTGTGTTTGTCTACACCGTCATAGTATTGAAATTAAAAATGTAAGTACATATTCCAGGCTTGCGCTTGGAGATAATCGGATCAGTATTCTACTAGTCTAACCATCAATCGCTGTGATCTTGCAAAAGACCATGGAAATCTTTGAAGTTTTCTCATATTTACTAATTCATTTCCAATGAAAATTTACTGTATTATTATCTCTTACCAATACTTATAATGAAACCATCCTGGGGTCTATGATAAACAATTTTGTAAGGTAAATATTGAATATCTCTGAAAGAGTTGATTGCTTATCGATTATTTCATTCGATTTCGTATGATACCGTAATGTAAAATGTAATTACTTCCTAAGTATATTTCAGACATTTTATATTTGGTCGACAAGCTCAATCATTAATTTATCAACCATGTCATCACACAGTCGTGTGATACTAAAATGTATTTTTCTCTTTTTCGAGATTCACCATATCTACTCTGAATATTAATAAGTATTATTGCTACCGAGGATGGTAACATGCTAGGCCGAGAAAGACGACCTGGATCTCAGATATTGATAAGATTTTTAGCTAGCCAAGCTCCGATGGAACTGTTAGTTCACTATGTCACTTCACAGAAAACTTGTACTTTTTAGAATCCGAGCTTTCATATACATAGCTATTATAATCGTTTAGAAACCATCTACCTATATCTGTTTAACAGCATCAAAGTTTTTTCATAAGGCTATCGGAAGCTTGAATCGCCCATAAATATTGGCTAAGTATTACGTCCATAACTTTTAAGTGATGCTTAAGAAGTTAGAATAAAGGGAACAGATGGTACTCGTATTGAACAAAAGTGCAGTGCATCTGAAGTGGATCGATTTAAAAATGTTGTTATATCGCCTTTTGGTACAAATATGTTAAAAGTCATTAAAAATTTTTAAAAGCTATTCGGCTAAATTAATTTACGTAAACAATCTTTAGTAGTTTATTTTTAGCAGATTACTTGAAATATAATGTGGAAAATGGCTCACCAAGAAAGGGCAATTTACTTTATCATCGTGTATATTAATTTATGATCGATGACTATAATAATTTTAAAATGGTGAAGATTGAGAATTTTTGGACTAATTCTCGTCACACTTTTTCCATTCTTAGAGTGACGTTTTAAAAGCTAATATAACAATAGCTTACAATTACTTTGAAGCAATGTGCAAAAACGATAAGACATGATTTTGAAGAGCTGGAGCTCAAGTAGATGTGGACCACGGTTATAAAAGCACCTATAGCTTGCTTTACTGTGTCAATTTCGCAAATTTATATTAAACTAAGTAGTTGGATAGTTTCATCGTGGTATTTGTTCTTGCTTTGGTTTAAGGTTGTATTCTAGCAATGACCACTTGTCAATGTTCTCAAAATTAATCTTCTAAGCAGATGATATAATATATACCAATTGAAAAATGAGAATGAGAAATGAAATGGAAGTAATAAGACCCTGTCTAGATCTAAATTACATTAAAATTTTATTTTTCATTTACAAGTTATACTTTTTAATTTTTTTAGGTATCTGTTTCTAGTATATCTTCGATACCTACGATAATATTCTAATCCTAAAAAACCTCACCTTCTTGCGTGTATGCTATTGTTTGCATAATGGGTTATGTTCGGAGGAGTAGTTCAATATGATCCTTTCATCTACTTTCCACCATTGGACTAATGGCTATCGGCACTCCTTGGATTCTAAATCATTGCTGACAGTCCGCTTTCTAAGAAGTTTCTGCCAAAGTTTTCCCAGAGAATTACAGTATGGGGTTCTTCAATGGAGTGAACAGGGTTTAAAAAGGGTCGGCAACGTACATGACCACTCGCTTCTAGTATCACAAGCGTCCATAGGCTATAGTAAGAGATTGCTATCAAACGGGTCGCACGGTTGTTTGTTACCTTTATCGTATAAAAATATTATTAAATTGAGTTGAAATATATCTGTGATCATAATTTTATACGGGTGACTTACACGGAATCCTTATTTACAGGTATCAGCCATTGTTGACGATGTGTATTCTGACCATTCCCACGTCGCTGGTTCATTCACGATGCTGGCAAGTTCTAGGGCACATGTTGGTGGCTCCTTGAATGCCAGAGCACTGCCTGGTGCTAGGGTGCACACCAACTTTATCGGTTGCCTGAAAAAAGTGAGTAAACACATTATTTATTTTGTTACAGGCTACACGATAAACTAAACCGTATCATGGTTAGTTATCTGATCGTTCAGGGCTGTTTTCAATTAATGTGATTGAAAATGTTAATGCGTTTAGTCCACAAGTGCAGAGCGAAATGGCTTTCAAATGCATTTGCCGGAATACGGCGAAAGTTGTTTGATAGAATTTAAATTAGAATTTCTTAACCAAATGAGTTACTGGAGATAAAATTATTGTCGTACTTTAGTTTTTTACTGATGCTTTTCTGTTCCTAAAGTTTAAGAGTTTTGAAAAAAAACTAAGCCTAAAAAAGGTGATGTCGAGAGCTTTTTGACGACTTTGACTTTCACGTTTTGAGTTTATTTTGTCGTTATTGATAATGTTTTTTTTTTAATCAGGTGGAATTCTCAGCGGATACACTACGTCTAAATCTAATAGACCTGGCCAGGACAGGTAGTAAGTTGATCACCGTGACCGGAAGGCTCGAGTATGCTTGCACTGCTACAGACTCAGCTGATCCAGTTACATTCACCACGAGGGACGCGCATTTGGTGAGTTATTCTTTCCTGGCTTTTGAGACAACTGTCTCACCTATTTGTACCTATGCAGCTTATATTAGGAGCTAAACACAAAATGTTAGTAGAAATTTATTTAAAAAACATATACATAAAACGGTATGTAATTTCAAGTACCATTTCGCTGTAAATTGTCACCAAAGAGACATTGAAACAATAGCATCCGTCTTGCCAAGAACAAAGCAATTGGCAAATTTTTATGTTTACCGTACTATGAAGATGTAGAATCGCTTCTCAGCCAGCGTATTTACTCTATCCTAAGATATCAAGTTCTTCAAATAAGTCCATTGCCAGCGGTCTAGACTGCATCGTTTTTTCCATTATTGCATTCCACATGCAATTATAGATTAAATTTACGGTAATATCTCCAATGGTAAATTATAACTTCGTTACAATTCACGATACTGCTTCTATCCGCATGCTTTACTACTTGTTATTTGTTAGGTACTACTTACGCAAGAGAATTCAATTGTCCAACCAAATTGAGCAGTTTTTTCCATGAAACGTTGTTTTAATAAGTCCTTTCAATTACCAAATGACGTTTGGTAGCTCATATCATCTGCATCCATTAATATTTAACGATTAATTATTTTATGAAGTTAGGCCGTTTCATTTATATCGTAAAAATGTGGTATAATAAGTTCTCCGGGATTATATTTAAGACGTCTAAGATAAACATTACCAATGATTGGAGGTTATTTTCAAGAACAATGAAGAGACCAGTACAAATAGACCCATAAAGATGACCATTGATTGTGTGAAGTGCTCTTTGAGTGGCGACCACTTGAATCCGGTCGAGTGTTCCGTCGTCCCGCTGCGATTGGATTGGACACTTATTTGATTAGAGTTAGAGGCCGTGGATTCCACTATGCTATTGATTGATGCCTAATCTTTTACCTGATATCATGAAGGAACATTCTTTTTACGATTTAACGATATATGTACTTACAATTTGCTTTTAGGTTAATGTTATTTTAACCACGATCTCATTTTATGTTAGTTTTTGATTTGATTTAAGATCTTAATACTGTAAGTCTAGAAGGGTAATGATTCTCAAGTGCAACTGTTAAAAAAGATTTATTCAATTTAGGCCCTAAGAAGGTAATTACGAACGAATATGCCAGTCATCGAGAACAACCGGTAATAAACTCGATCAGCTTTACCTTTTTTCTCAACTATAAAAAAGTGTTGATATAAAACAATAATAATAATTCAGTGGATGCACAGAGAGGAAGTCACTTCCAGATATCACTATCATTCACATAATGATCTACTAACCTTTTGACAGTTAAACCAGCTTGACATGGTCCTCGAACTCATTGTCCGGTAAATCAGTAATGTGCTTCGGGGTCTTATTATAGAACCTGACACACACTACCTAAAACACACCTATATGCTTGGCGGCAGATTTTCAACTAGAGGCTGGTAACCAATCAGGCTGACTTCAGAAAATACCCTACCATGGTACTGAGGTTTCACTAGGTATTTTTCCTTAACCAAAAACTCAAGCGGTATCCGAATGATTTTCAAATCCTTAAAGGAATAATTGCGCGACAAAGTTATATTTGCTATTAATGTCATACAATGCACTATGCGAGCGTCCACAAAATAAAAGTTTGTCTCTTAAAGACACAGCATCGCGCATCTGTAATTTTGGAGTGTAAATACCTGGTTCATACATGTTATGATAACTATTTGCTTACAGATTGCTAGATTGGTTAACGTCCGTCACTAATCCGCTCCTAGCGTGATGATATAAAAATATTTTTTCTAATCTGAGTGTTGGTTCTAGATTTTAGCGCGTTCAAACCCTTAATAAATAAAACCAATTGAGCTTTATTATTAATTTAAACGTAATAATACAGAACCCTCAGAACGCTATTCCTATTGCCTGATTTTGAATAGACTGTTGGAATATATTGAATCATGACGTCAATTGAAAATGTTTGAAAATGCTTGGCAAATCTCTATTTGGCACTTATTGGTAGTAGGTATTAAGAAGTGAATGCCCTACAATCATGCTACTATTCAGTTTATTCATAATAATAATAAAATAAAATAAACGATAATAATTTGCTTTGTATGTCTTTGCATGTTATAAATACTTAAAATAACTTTAAACCAAGTTCGAAGTATATGATAACAGTGACGGATTCAGAGGGTGGCACGGACGTGAACCCCCCTTTGTTACAGCAACCTATCCTTATTATCATTCATTTGAACGCGTTTGAAGTGACAGTTTTCTAATTAGTAGATAGTTTGGAAATTGTTTATCCAGCGAGGGTAATTACATTCCGTTTCATTATCATTCTTGCTGAATAATTAGTAATTACCACCACGTCTTCGTGGCTTTTGCAAGTAACATCGCTGTATTGATCACTTTTCGACGTATCCTTAGGTCTTACGAAATTATATTTTGCAAACGTTTTAAATTTATCGGCGTGCTGTTGCCGTGACAGTTTAGTTTTAGTTGTCACTGGATTAGGCGCATTTTCACAACCCTTAAAATGCTCGCTCTTACGCAGAGAATCAAACATATCCTTTGCTAACTGCATGAACTGTTGCCTTAATCTAATAATATTTAGTGAGAAATTCTTTATTTCACAATTAAAACTCTTCGTTTAATTCTCATAATATTTTAATTATTTGGGCTTTAAAATTATCTCGATGGTTTGTAAAAAAAACGTATTAACAGGTAAACAGGCATTTAGATAATGTTTTACTTTTAAAGTCTGCCTAGATAGGTGTTTTTTTACATGCCACCAAGACAAGATTGTTTGCCCAGATAATCAGAAACACAAACGAAATTCAAAAAGATTGGAGTTTCCGTGTTTCTGAGTTTCTTTTATATATTTAGGGATACATGGTGATCTTACTGCTAACAAAGTACATATATATATAAATAACATACAGAAGGCCATTTAAAAGATCACACAGATATACAATAATATAAGTAGTAAAATAAAACTGGTTGGTAAAATTAGACTAAAGAAATTAGGTAAAAAATTGACTGGTTAGATTTTTAGGTTAGAAGCGTACTGTCATCTTTGATTATTTAAATGTCTATATAATCATAGGCTGTGATTTTTATCCGTTTTCATTTCTTTATTCTTTAATCATGTTACACATTATCTGAAACATCGCTCGCTATTATAGTAAGTAACAACGTCTTTTAAGATGGTTATATACAGCTAGAGGCGACAGATTTTGAACTTATAGATGGCACCTTTAAATAAGCTGTAATTTGTAAATGGCTGACAGTTTAAATATAATAAATAAACCATTATCATCCCATGTTTTAGACTCAGTAAGATCTATTAAAGTTTTTAAGTAACAGTATTAAGTTCTATAACAAAGTTTCTAAGCACAATACCGATTTACCGGACAATAAGTTTAAGGACCATGTCAAACATGTTTTACTGTTAAAAGGTTATTATAAAGTGGATAATTACGTGAATCATATTGATGTTTGGAAATTACTCCCATTCTGTACATCTACAAAAACAATATAATTAAAAATAACCATTACTTACACAGTAAATAAAAAAGGGGTAAAACTGAGAGAGTTTCTTACCGGCTCTTCGCGATGGGATGTTTTCCGAACCGGTGTTATTATTTTAACGTTCAGAAGTACCTTCTTAGGGCCTAAATTAAATAAAGTATTTTTGACATCGTAAAGCGAGTGAAAGTAAACTCGATTATGCCGATTACGCATACGTGACCAGTAAATCATCGTTTATGATTTACATACCCCCGATTTGAGCACTTGATCCGCCACTGTTCAAACTAGGTTTATCGACCTTTTTCAGGTCTTGTGGCATGCCCTTCAAAGGGTTATAGGGGTTTCACGATAAGAGAATTGATAAATGAATAAAATTATAAAGTAAGGTATATTTCAAAGTAACTCAATGTTAATATTCTATATTCGTAATACATGTTAGTAAATAGCATGTAATAAAATATATTAACTACTTAGGTTTATTGAAATTAAATGATGGTTAATATGATACAAGAAACAAATATAGGACCATCGTAGTTTAACTTAGATTAAGAGAAATAATAACATAAAAATTTACTTTGGAGATGGTTGTTTAAAGAGAGGTAGGGTACAGATAAATTTCTTTGGAGATTTCGCCTTCTTGGGGTAGTCTGAACTGGTGGAATACCTACACTCTACACATGACCGCAAACAAATCACCTTCTGTTGTATTCCTACGGTGAGTAAGTAAGGTTTTCAGAGCTCCTCGGGGTAAGGGGGTTCAATATCGGGAACGCGCTAGTGATACCTATTGTATTACAAGCGTCCATAAGCTACGGTAGCCGCTTACCACCAGGTGAGCCGTATGCTTGCTTGTCACCTTAGTTGTATCAAAAAAGAAAGTATATTTAGGACGATGTTTTTCATTTCATATATTTATTTTAAAATCTACTTCTCCGTAAGGAACAACGCTGGGTTATGATTGTTTGATAATATTTTAGAAATAATGTATCGGAACAATACAATGTTAGGCTTACTAACATCAGCAAACGTGGAAACCAAAGTGATCGTAAATAATTGAGTGGCTCATGTAATGGGGTGCGTAAAAAATCGATAATATTGTAACGAGGTACATACAATTTCTTATTGGTCTAGATGCTCAGATTTCAATCTGAAAATACTATTTTACCATACTGATTCCTTGATTTGGACAGACTAGACGTTGAAATGTATGATAAGATATTAGAGGGTACATACACTAATGTGCCAGCTAGCACAATATACTAACTATCTATTTTGCAAGGCTATCCTGTTCTAATTATTATTAAATAAATACAAAGGTTATGCTGCGGTGAGGCAAAAGTACATAAAAGCCTCTAAATGATTACAATTAAAAAAGTATGACATCATCTCTCTCTGTGATAAATAATTTATTGAACCGTTTATGAAGAAAAATGCTTTAAAAAAATTGCCGGTGCAGCAGCGTAGACGGGATAAAAGTGAAATTTCTTAAAAAGGCAGACGCGGATAGTCATACCGTCTAAGTTTAAGATTTACAATGTATATCTATCTTCTTCTCTCTACGTTATACTCGTCTTCTTTCTCCTGTAACGAATTATGTTTCAACGTAACGCGTCCTTGCAGTTTTATTCACGTCAAAAGTAGTAATAGTTTTCTTAAGCTTGGTCTAGATTTTTAATGTTGTAAATAAATTATGTTTCATTTAGGTCCTCAAAAGGAGAATTACGTGTTTCGTTGGTTACTAAATTTTACGATCTTTAAAATTTAGTGAACTTTAGAAAACACAGAGAGCATAATGACGATATACTAACATTCATAGATCAAGCAGAATATAATGTATTAAAATCTACAGATCCTACCAAAATGGGAGGCAGTGAAGACGGGGACAATATCATTCAAGTTCCGGACGAACGAACCGAACGGCATGCTGCTGTTCAACATGGGCGCAAAGCCGCCACGGGTAGGTTGCACGGTAAGGGGTGGAGCTTTTGGGGTTAAGTTACTTACGAGATTACCTTCATCACCATCAACGGTCAGGGCCTTATCACCAATATCATGTTTCATCAAGTCCACCTGTTATTGGGAACTGCTTTTGGCTTAGGTCAACTGACTTTGACGTTCGAAACAAGTGTATTTTCTACAGTTTAGGTTGTGATTATTTTAAAAGCTATGATTTGTGGCATTTCCAATAAAACCTAATAATAGCTAAGTAAATGAAACAAACATTAGGAATAACATTTATTTTTAAATTAGATTCTATCTTAATTTATAACTTAGTTATTTTAAGTTTTAATGGGCTTTTATTATACATAATTTTATATTACATTTCAGGGGCCCTAGCTAAGTTGCCTCAAGGTTCAATTTAAGGTTGATATAATATGTATATTTCATACATTTTTTTGTCTTCTATTAGAGTTAACGACTGTGAAAAGGTAACTCGGCTAGAGCTCCTGATATAAGTACCCTTCAAATTTTATTTTTATGATGCTGTTAACTAGAAGAATTCTTTATAAGTATAAATTTAAGTAGTTCCTTCAAACCCCCGACAATTTTCTTAATGATATAGAATTTATCGTTGAAATAAGTAATATCAGAGTTAAATAAGATTATAATACCCTAATGAAATAATTGTATTTAGTCAGAATTGGATATTTTTTTATTTACTTTATTGGAGAAAATATCTAATAAAGATGTAAAGTTTACCACGTCTATTACAATAAATAGCTAAGTACTGTTTAAAATATATTTATACTTACTAAATATAACGTTGAAATGGCTACCAATTCAGCAACGTAAAAATGCAATAATGATTAGTTTCTTTTCTCCTTAATTAATAAACACTATTTCAATATGTCCAATAGATAAGTAAAATCTTCCGATTCTTTAATTATCAGTAAACCAATTGACCATACTAATTTTCGCGAACAATCTTTCGCCTTAACAGTAGCACGACTGTGAAATTCGCTTCCTACCAATATCCAGCTAGCCAACTCTAGGGATTCCGTCAAGCACTCGCTATATAGGCTATACTTGGAACAGTTGAATATCTACTATAGATTTTGTTTACTAAACATTAGGCAAACCATGCATACACTTTGTCGTACGGGTTAAGACTGGTAGAGATTGCTTTTTAGCATTAAGTCCTCCAATTGTACACCTATGTGAAATGAAGAAATTAAAAAATTAGTGCTATATTATGATTATTATAAATTAGGGAATGGTGATGAATAAATTATTATAATTTTTTTAGTGAATGGGTAAAAAATAGACTTTATTAATAACTGGGGTTAAATTTGACTAGCTAAAATGAGTGTTATATGCAGTTCCCAATAACTCGGTCTCAATGGATAGAGAAGTTGAACCAACTAAGTTCCCTTTTAAAAGTGTAAGATATTTGTATACAGAGAAAATGTATAGCATCTGTATTATAAAATAGACCTCGGTATTGATTACAAATAATTAAATAAATGAACTATTTCTTTTATACGGAAAAAGGGTTGAATGGAATGAAAAAGGGAATGATTTTGCAAATGATTAAAATTTTAATTTGTTTTCGAATTATTCAAATCTTAAATTTTATCAACTTATAAAGCGATGTTATAAATAAATGAACGAACAAAAATTCATCATTTTTGGAGACTATGGTAAATTTTAATTTAAATATGACCAAAACAAGCTTAAATGTTTTAAATATCTTGCACCGTTAAAATGAAACCTCCCTTCCACTCAACAAAATATTTGAGATCGGCTTGATTAGGCCACTCTTTGTAGAACAATAACTGAGCCCTCATAAAAGTTTGATTAAAATCTTTAATATAATTTAAATTTGAGCAATTAACATAATCCATTGAGACTGCTGCATGGTAGGATCGAGAAAGAACGCGAATATTATGAGGAGATTACAAAAACTAGGGGAATTTGTGTATGGTACCTTATAAAGTTTCACCCACTTGTTTGAAATATGTTTGTTGTCTGGTACGCACTGTAGAGCCCAGAGCACTGATGAGCAAACGTCCCAGCACATTTCCAAAGATCCCATTATCTAAGCAAATCGTTAAATATTGTCGTTCATGATTTTATTGTTTGTTAATATTGGTTCATGTTAAATTGGCATATTTTTCGTTTTAAAAATTCATATTGTTTTTGTATATCTATATTATATATATTTGTGTATATAATTAGTACATTTGGATGTTTTTTACGTCGAATATCAATAGGAGTATTAGGATCTGTTTATTTAAGAGCTATAAAATCTTTAGCAAAGGCTTTATTACTACCTACACAAATTCGCACAATAGGACCACTATAGTACTATTGATAGTAGATTTAGATATATTTATATATATTATTTTTCTGTAATCGCTACAACTTATATATTATATTATGTGAAATTTATATATTTTTATCCTATACAATATGAAAAAGACTAGTAGATATATTTAGCTTTGAACATTCATTGTTGAAATTTGCATTTCTAGTTCTTTCGGAATGTTAGTATTCAAATTGTTTGCGAGTAGTTCGCAATTTGCATTTATAGCTTATGTTAAATGCTTATTTTTATTTCTTTCGAATTAATTTTGGTAGTCGGTTTCTTTTGGTTTTATTCTACAGTTTCAATTATTAAAATTGTTTTCCTTTGGAACGTTGAAAGAAAACGCAAAAATTAAGCAATACGCCTTCATTTCATACAATTTCAGGCTGATCTGTTCGCTGTAGAAATGTTGAACGGATATATCTACGTTCATGTAGACCTAGGATCTGGCGGGGTTCGCGTGAGGGCCTCTCGTAGAAGAGTTGATGATTCACATTGGCATGAGTTCCTATTGCGTAGAAGCGGGAGAGATGGCAGGGTCACCGTTGACGGAGCTAATGCTGAATTTAAAACACCAGGTATCTATTCTGAATTTGAATAATTCGAATAATTTCGCCTGTTAAACAAAGTTACAATACTAAGTGTTGTACAGATAGAGTTAGCGGAACAATTCGTAGTATGCTAATCTTTTACCCTTAAAGAGTTACATTTAAATTAGGAGATTAACAATGCGTGACAATCTATTAGAGCATGCAAAAAATTGGACTGTCACTTTTTCCCTTTTTTCTATATCAATCTCTCGATTCCCCCACATTGATTCATTTCTACTTACTCATACATACACATTGGTTCCATTTATATGAATATGATAATCATTTTATGCCACTCTTGGTCTGTTCCGACTTCTGTATAGATTTTGTCAGAGACTAGCATAGTTTTAATACTAAAAATAGACATAAATTAGTTGTACCGTTTTTTAGACTTAGTAAGACTAATAAAAGTTTTAAAGTTAGAGATTGTTAAGTATTAAGTTAAAATATTTATAATGAGATCCCGAAGCAAATTATTGTTTTGCCAGACAATAAATTCAAGGACCCATGTCAAGCAGGTTTTACTGTCAAAAGGTAATTATAGTGTGGATCATTATGTGAATGATAGTGATGTCTGAAAGTGACTCACTCTCTATGCAACCAATGAATTATTAGTATAGTTATTATTATTAGATTATATTAGATACAAGCTATGCCCCACGGTTTCACCCGTGTTCATTTTATACGACAAACATCGCCAATATAACCGTGTAGGCAATTTTTTATAATTTGTAAACCTATCGATATTTTTATGAGGAATAAATTAATTATTTCAATGATAATATAGCCTATGTTACTCGATGATACTGTAGCTTTATATTGGTGAAAATCAAATCTATCCTCTCTATAATATTGATATTGATTATTGTATTATATTAGATATTATTATATTATGTTAATATTATTGTACAATTAAAAAAAAAAGATAAACCCGATCGAGTTTGTAGCTCGTTCTTCACGATGATTGGAATGTTGGAGTGTTTTGACTTTCATAATTGCCTTCTTAGAGCCTAAATTGAGTAAAGAATTTTTTGATTTTCATTTTGATTATTCTCACAGATATTAAAATTGTACCTATGTTTTCTTTGTTATTTATCACTCATACTATCTACGTATTCCAAACTTATGTCAATTTTTTTAACACAGATTAGCCATATTACAGACCTTCCATTATTAAAATAAAATTTAGCGACATCTCATAATAAAGCGTCCCTATTTATAATT
Organism: Saturnia japonica; assembly: GCA_033032175.1. NCBI lineage: Eukaryota > Metazoa > Arthropoda > Insecta > Lepidoptera > Saturniidae > Saturnia > Saturnia japonica. Next base: position 14,987,182 of record CM065325.1, read on the forward strand.
CTAGGTGAATCAAACCAACTGGAACTCGATGGTCCTCTATTCGTGGGTGGCCTTGGCTCAGAATATTCCGCATCACGTACACCGCCGGCTTTGTGGACGGCAGCTCTTAGACAAGGCTTCGTTGGCTGTATACGGGATCTGGTATTGAATGGAAAGCCACAGGATCTGACTGCTTACGCGAGACAGCAAGACTCGGGTGAGTTCGTTATACTTTAGACCATTTTTTCTAGTGAAATTCAATTGTTCTAAAAAAAATTTTTTTTAAATTATTATATCACGATCTAAAATTTATGAAACTTCTAAGACCTTATTGTGCTACGACCTTCTGTCTTACGTAAACGTACTTAATACTTACGATACAGTTAAGCAAAAACCTCTACAAATATATATTTTTTTAAATCATCCAGCATCTGTTCGTCCAGCGTGTCACGTTTTGATGAAACAGTGCGTTAGTTCTCCGTGTCAGCACGGTGGTGCTTGCTCCGAAGGTTGGAACAGACCTTTGTGCGACTGCTCGACAACTAATTTCGGTGGCCCTACTTGTGGACGAGGTAATTTGTGAGTCTAATAACTAATAGGTACCTAATTTATTTACAAGCTTTTATTTGTTGTACTGCCTACGAAATAATTTCGAAACTGCATTTCATGTAAAATTTACAAGATTTGCTGTATACAAATAAGAAGCGAATGTATTAAGCACAATTTTTAGTCAAGAATAGTGGTGAACGTAAATTTTGATATTTTAGAATCCCCTACCATTTTCCTCAATGGTAGCCAACATCTGACTGCTGCGTTAGGACCTGAACACGTCACGCAGACCGAAGAGCTTATGCTACGATTTCGTACCGGTAGAGCTGGTTTGCTCTTGAGGACAGCTTCAGAGCATTCAGCTGATAGAATAGAACTGGCTGTAGCTGCCGGACGCGTCAGAGCTAGCGTCAGGCTGGGAGATAGGGAAAAGGTGTGTATAAATAATCAAAGAACATTTTAATAAATTACGTTTAAGTTACAACTTCTAATGAACAGGAAGGAGTAATTGTTTAAGTGCTGCGTTAGACAGCTAACGGCAATTAAGACCATTAGACTACTATTAAACAAGTTTTGGCGGTATAAATACATATTAAACCTGGAGTTTGGAGGAAGTAAAATAAAATAACTCTTAAAGAACACAGCTGTGGAAAGTGACGTGAAACAAGTTTCCAGTAACCGGAGAAGCTATTTACGATTAAAAATAATATATTGATAGTACTTGAAATGAGAAAATAGTTAATGTATTGTACGATGTTTGATGATGGTGTATGTGCTTTGACTCACTATAGGCCAGCTAGCGGGTGACTCCTATCATATCAGAAAGTTGCTGGAGTTTTGCTCAATAAAAGTCTGTAATAAGGGGAAATACGAACGACTGTCCGTCCACGGTGGCTAAACTGCCAGCTTGCATTTTGCATACGTGTGTTTGTATGCACCCATACAATGGGATAGTTTGCAAAATTTTATTATTGATCCCTATGAAGTCGCATTATGGTAGATGTATAAATAGCGCTGTGGTTCAAATTAATAGGTCAGGTTTTGATGAATGATGTTATATCGTGGCTATAGAATCTACTTGCCGGGAACAATGTAGCAGATGAGGCTTGGCATACGGTGCGGTTCTCGCGGCGCGCTTCCAATCTGAAGTTGCAGGTTGACGGTGCGCAACCCGTGCGCGGTATGTTATGTACGTATGCACGGGGCACCACCCGCACTCTTTTGTTTTACCCCTACCCGACACACTGAGGTTAGTCTTTAAGTGCTGCTTTTTTGTTATCTAATATCATTAAAGATATGTAAATTAGCAACGAAATTTGCAACAGTATTGAATTTAACAGCTCCAAATCTGTATCTTTTATAAACTTAACGTTTCTATCTGGTTTGAGATCTATTCTATCGAATTATCTACCAGGTCGAATTACGTGAAGTTTTTTAGATAAAGCATTTGTTAAGATAGGTAGTTATAATAATATATATAATTAATTATGACGATGGTTAATAATAACAGTTGAAAAAATGTCAACCAGCGGTTTCTCCTGTATCCTAATGCTATTTAAATCATTAAATATGATAAAATTTACTATAGGAAATAAAAGTGTAGAATAGAAAAAAATAAAATAAACAATACTATAATTAAGTAGGTACATTTATTACATCTAAAGATTTGAGAGGACGAAAAAGCAGCACTGTCTAATCTAAGACATATATCAAATTTGTTTTTAACCGAAGATTCAGGTAAATTCAAATTTGTTAGCACTTTTCAAAGACATTTTGAAAAGTTACATTGGTGTTAGATGTCCTGTTTGTATATAGTTGGCTTAGTTTTGGTTTTTTATAGCTGGCACTTGGTATCCACCTTTCAGTTGTATGCTTATAATTTCTTACTTCATTTAATGTTGTTTTACTTTCTACTGTATTATTCCTTGGGCTGTGAAACTATTTAATATTTTGGTTGTTTAAATCTTATTATGTTTTGGTGATTAATATTCGTTTCATATGAGACAATTTAAAGAAATTCTATATTGTGATTTTCACATACTTATATATTTTTGTTTGCCGCGATTTTGAGTATTTTGAACAATATAAAATCTTTTAACTATCTTTAAAATCTCAAATATTGTTTCATTTGGAAGGAAATTCTAGTTCAAGATCTCAGTGTGTTATGCTTTAAATTTTTAAAAATAATAATGAATATATTTATTGTAGTTTGAAACTTGGATGATTTAAATACAACCGAAGAAATACACTGTGGTCTTAAAGTCTAAATGTCTAAAACATCTATAATTCTTGATAACTGAAGAATTTTATCCATTTAATTAACTAAATTTGTCAAAATAAAGCAATTGCATTTTTAACAGAATTGAAAAATTTATTTATTAAGAAATTAGCCATTAACATAGTTCAGAAGCATAATAATAATTATTTCAATAAAAGAGGTAATTGTAAATCTCAAATATGTTGTAGAAAATTATTGAAAAATGAAGTTTAGATATAATAAAAAGAAACTAAATAATCAAGTATAGAATCTTAAGTTAATCGAATGCTTGTGTTTCAGCTTAGCAATAAACCACGTCTATAAAAAAATTGTCAAATGTAAAATTTTCCTTGTAGTGCAAAAATTTGTTAACAAACAGAATACTTTCTCCAAAGCTTGCCACTATAGCCTCTGCTGATCTCTCTGTACATAACTCTTCGTTCGGCTGATAATGTTGAATTATAACTGTATCGTTTGCTAATTTTCTTTTAATTTCAAGGTCAATGTTGTGGCTAGGTTTCATCTGCTAAGTATAAATGATCGAATACTTATTCTCTGCTTCTTTTCACAGCTGAAACGATTTTAGGTAAAGCTTCCACGTTAGAAATATCAACGTTACATTTAGGCGGTCTTTATCACCCCGAAGAGGAAATTCAGATGACTTCGACATTACCGAACTTCGTTGGTTATCTTCAAAAATTTGTATTCAACGGAATCAAGTATATTGATTTGGCGAAATCTCTTGGAGTTAACAATAATGTTGAAAACAACAATATTTACGACACATCAAATATAATATTCAATGGAAAGTTTATGAAACCGGATTCGCTGAACGTTTACAAGTCCGTCACTTTTAAATCGAAGCACACGTACGTCGGTCTGCCTTTGCTTAAAGCGTATGCTAGCACTTACGTAGATTTCTATTTCCGTACGACTGAGATGGACGGCTTACTCTTTTACAACGGTGGTAAGAAACAGGATTTCATAGCGATAGAGTTGGTGAACGGTCATGTACATTGTGTTTTCAACCTCGGGGATGGAGTGGTGACGATGAAGGATAAACTGAAGAATTTTTTGAATGATAACCGATGGCATACAGTGTCAGTTAGACGGCCAACGCCGAAGATACACACGCTGCAAGTCGACGACGATATGGAAATGCATACTACAAGTAAGTAAGAATATTAGTTTTATCTACTTTAATGGATACTTTCTTCTATAAATCTGATATATAGCATATTTTGACTGTTATGAAATATGATCAAGTGTTTTAGTTCCTGTATTGCTCAGTTTTAGTACTTTATTTAAAAAGGCCGTGTTACTAGTAGATGTTTGAAAGATAATAAAACGTTTGACACCAGTTGGCTTTGATTAGTTTTTATTATTACTATAATTTAAACTTCATTCAATTTACAACCTCGAAAAATAATGCCTTAATTTGACCTTATTTGTATTTACTATAATAAAATTTATATAATTGTTTCATTTTTCTAGTCATCATTGCATAAAATGTTTCTTCCGCATGCATAGGGGTTTTTGATATGTGGGTATATTTATACGCCAGAACGCATGGAATATAACATCTCGATTAGTATTTTTGTTTTAAAATTCTTAGGTCCCCAATTAAAGTTATATTTTGATTTTAGGTTCAAATCTAATGCTAGAATTGGATAGCGTTCTCTACGTTGGAGGTGTTCCAAAAGACATGTATACCTCCCTGCCAGTAGGGGTGCTGTCGAGGCAAGGTTTCGAAGGTTGCATATCCAGTCTTGATCTACCTGGTGAATCACCATCATTGTTAGAAGACGCTGTAGTTCCTAGTTCTTCCTTGGGATCCGGATGCGAAGGTATTTGACATCTATATTTGAAATGTTTCATAGTTTTGAATTAATTTATTCATATGTACTTAAGTATGTAAAATTTTATGCATCGGAATGGAAGCAATGAGATATTGGCAGAATAAATCAGTTATATTTTATACCTTTATATTATCGAAAAGATATTTCAATTAAGCATTTTTTTTCAGGTCCAACAAAGTGCACTCATAACGCATGCGCTAACAAAGGAGTGTGTGTACAACAGTGGAATACTTATGTGTGCGATTGTGACTTGACATCGTTCACAGGACCAACTTGCTATGATGGTAACATACTATGCTGTAATTAAATAGTTAAACATATAGTTATTTCAATTACAAATTGGTTTTGCTTATAACTCTTCAATTATTTAGTGATTCTAGCATCTAGCAATTTTTGTGTCTGGTTTCCGAAAAATTATTGCACATTATGGAAATAAAAACTTTATTGATAGTCGAAAAATGAGAATATGTCAACAGTTATTAACACTATCTATCTACGCATTAAATAAGAGTGATATATATTAAAATTTATCTACTGCTTTCGAATAAGTAATATTACGTATTAAATTATTACCTTAATTAAAGTTAAAGTTACGTAAAATATCATAAAGGCCCACGACCATGTCCAGTTGTCATTGACCAGAGTTTTTTTTTAATTTTATTATAGAATCGATCGCGTACGAGTTTGGTCCTGGGCGTGGTATTATCACATACACGTTTCCGCCAAGCTCTGTGGCAGATACGGAGACAGACAAGGTAGCGCTTGCTTTCGTCACCAGCAAGTCTGATGCGGTGCTGTTGAGAATAGAGTCATCGAACACTCAGGATTACATGCAGATGGAGATAGTAAGTAGGCATTTAAACTGTTCGGACTTTAATGTTTGAATGACAGAAGTCGTTTTTATAGTAATTTAACTACAAACTAGAGGAAAGAGAGCTTTTTGTTGGATGAACAAGAAAAAAAATTGCTAACATCTAACTGACTCGTGTCGACAAAAAAAATTATAATACTGTTGAGTAAATCCTATTTTCAAGGCAATGAAGAAGCAGATAAATTGGATGTGACTGAATATTAAAGTTTTAGTTACGAAAAGTATCGTGATTGAAGCGATGATAGCGTGTTAGGATATTGTCTATACCTCGTTTGACTAGCTACGATCTTCAAGTAAAAAATGTTTCACCAAACATCTACTGACGTAATTAGATGTACTTAAGAGCCTTATTAATAGTTAACTAGAGTCAATTACTGTACTGTCTTTAGGAATTAATTCTTCTTTTCGAAACTTTGATTTGTAGATCCGTGGGAACTTATTCGCGGTATACAATGTGGGTGGTGGAGAACAGCCGTTAGGTGAGGAATCATCTCGGGTAGACGACGGCGCATACCACGTGGCTCGTCTCACAAGGAACGGTAGTGCCGCCTCACTTCACCTGGACGATTACGGTGTTAACGTTCGCCATCCTCACGGTAAGTTCAATTATGTTTCCTAACACCAATATTTCCCAAAATACTACGATCATAAATCTATTACTTTTCAGTGAAGTAGTCCAAAATATTATTTTTCATACAGTCTGAATGGGTCGCGACCATAATACACATTATGTTAAAAATCTGCCAAAGTGATTCGTTTATGCGCGTTGCGTTATGAGACCAGCCGTTGCACATCCAATTTACCAACAGGCACAATTCCATAACTTCGCCGTGCTCTTGAAATAAATTACAACTGACTTTATTATAAATATTATCGGTAACGCTTTTTTTCAGGTGGTCAGCAGTCTACAATATTCAACAGCATGTCGACGGTCACTGTTGGCGGCGGTGCGGGAGGTGTTAGATCCTTTAGCGGTGTATTAGCTGGTCTCGTGGTGGATGGAGTTAGAGTATTGGACCTGGCTGCAGCCGGAGATCCGGCTGTATCTGTTAGAGGAGATGCGAGAAGAGCACACACACCTCTTGACAGAGATATTAATCGAATGCAACAGGTTTGTTTTATATAAAGCAGATAGTAACTTAATTTCAAATGACCGCTGCTACCTATGTTTATCTAAGAGAGGTAGGCCACAGATAAATCTTTTTTGGAGATTTCTCTCTACTTAGGGCAGTTCGACTTCTGAAATACCTTCACTCTGCAAAAGATCGCATCCAAATAAGGCTTGTTTGTTGCCTTAGTCTATACTAATATTATAAAGAGGAAAGATTTGATTGTTTGTTTGTTTGCATTAAATAAACTCCGAAAGTACTAAACTGATTTAAAAAATTCTTTCACTCTTGGGAAACTACACTATCCCCGAGTGACATAGGTTAGGCTATATTAAATTTTCAAAAAAATTAAGGATTCTTACTAAAACTCCAATAATGTAACCCAAGGTGTAAATTACCTAAAATATTTTTTACATCGCGTGCGCTGCGAAAACTATTGATGATATAATAAAATAATGTCGAATAAACGACTTTGCAGAACAGAGCTGTATTTACAAAAAGTGTCGTTTTTTTCCGTGGGTATTAAAAATGTCGTTGTTTGACGTGAAGAAGATTTATTTGAATTCCACACATTTACAAATTACACGAACTCGTTGTTATCGCTTTGTAATTCAAAACTGAAATGAATTGCCTCAGCGCCGCGCCTGAGTCGCTTATATATCTATACTAAACGATCGCAGAAACATTGTGATGCGTCGCGACTTTTCTTGATGTTTACTTCAATACCTACTCGATGACGTAATCGAGGCGATAAGCCCATACATGGGTGTATAAACTGCGATGTTTACACAAACGTGCGCTGCGATTGTTTACGACGCGAACATTATTTCGATGTCCTGAGAAATTCTATTATAGTTATGCCACAATAAGTGATCTTTTATTTTAAAATTTTTATTGACAAAATGATCCGATTTTGTACGATATCGTAACAAAAAATATGCTGCACGGACCATGCGGAGAGCATAATTTAACAGCACCATGTATGAAAAACGATATCCGTACAAAAAAGTACCCTCGACGTTTCGTCAATGATACCCAAACCGGAGAGGATGGATATCCAGTTTATCGTCATCGTGACGCCGACAATAGAGGACAGTGCGCTACGCTAAATATCAGAGGAAGTAGATTCAATATAGATAATAGATGGATTGTTCCTTTATTCTCCACTATTGTGTAGGACGTTCAACGCTCACATAAATGTGGAGTACTGCCACTCAGTTCAAGCCATGAAATACATTTGCAAATATATAAATAAGCTACTTTTACCGTCATAAACCCAAATGGAAACTACGTAAATGGCTGGTACATAAGTAAATTCGAAGCTGTCTGGCGAATATTCGAATTTCCGATCCACGAGCGGCATCCTGCAGTCTTGCGTTAGCTGTCTACATAGAAAATGGCTAAAGGTTTTATTTTATATCAGAAACGGCTGAACAAGTCGTCCAAAACCCACGTAAAACTACTTTGTTGGCTTTATTTGAGCTCTGTAATGGAGATAAATTTGCAAAAACACTTCTATACCACTAAGTCCCTCAAATACTACAAATAGGCCAATAATAAATTCACAAGAAAGAAGCGTGGTGTGGACGTAGTTGGCCATCCAGGCATAAAAAAGATGCCGCTTTAGAAAGAGTCTACGGTGCACAGCCTTCTCAATCAGTGTTTTTATTTTAGGGTGTTACTACATCCCGTTCACGGTCCAACCTCATTCTAGTACTTAAAAACCGTTGACGGAGTTCTCAAAGAGACCTATGAAGTAGCTTGCCATTCCAAATTTAAGCAAAAAACGTGATACCCTTTTGGATGAGTCTCTAGGCCAAATAGTCCATAATTTAGAAATTTTAATAGATGCAGTATACCTCGACATTGAAAATTTGCACGAAAAGGACTTTCTTTGGTTGTGTTCTAGGGCAATAGTGACACCTAGGAATGATACGGTGATCAAAATAAATAATTTGATTATTCAAAAAGTCCCCGGCCAAATAAAAAAATACAAATTGATCGACACTGTAACTAATATCGAAGACGCAGTCAAACCCAAAGGAATATTTAAATTGTCTAAACCGTTCTGGACTGTCACCACATGAATTGACGTTAAAAAGCAGCAAAATGAAACAACGTCAAACATCGTTTACAGGGAAGGCCTGACTCAATAAATTGACTGGCTTTTGTTTTGTATATATGAACTTTTTACAAAAATTAGAAAAAAAAAATGAAATACTTATTAAAAAATAACAAAAAATATATAAAAAAATAATAAAAATAAAAGTTCATTAATATAATAATATTCAAACTTTATTTATAATTTTATTTTTTTAGTAACCTGACGCAAATATAAGGGTTTATTCGTGTGTATTATAATTTTTAATTTTGTAATTTTGGTTAAATACCCATGCGATGACGGGTCGGCCGCTAGTGGTATTATAAAACTATAATAAAACAAAACTTAATTATTACTTACTACTCAAACATTAATTTCATGTTTTCAGACTCCACCTTCAGGTTATGGAGGTCCAGGAGTATTGGATGAACTGGTCTATTCAGGAGCTGGCTCTGGATGCAGAGATGATGATGAAGACGCTTGTGTACTCCCAGATGCTGGTTCCGGTGATGATTTGATTACTCCAGTATACGTACCTTCTACAAGAAGACCACCTTCTAGATTACATAAAGTAATATTTTTATATGTCTATATTACAACAAAACCTAAATCTAACTACTTTTCATTGTTCTGGTAATTCTATTATAGGGCGATGCAAGCGGGAAATTGATTAAACCTTGTGATGATGAAGATTGCATCGAAGGGTCCGGTTCTAACGGTGAAGATATTACAGAACCAGAGCATCCTATCACAACGTAAGTGTATAAAGATCGAAAGAAACAAAATATTCTTAATGCAAAAATAACACATGTGAATATAAGATAGAAATGGCCCAATAAGTAGCAGTAAGCCATAGGAACTCATCGCAGCCTAAACCTAACAGTGATAATTATAGGCTTGTTTAGTTCTTTTAAAAATAATGGTGACTACTAAGAGATAAAAAGACATTGTTACCCCACTTTAGCGTAGAAATACCAAATTAAAATAATGTAAATATCTACATTATCAAAACATATACACACACAATAAATAATTAGCTGATAAATAAATACAGCGCTTTAAATTCAGACAATATGATAGCTTTTCATCTTGTGAAAGACTGCTGCAGTTTAACAGCATAAATACGTGCTACCATATTACTCCAATTTTATCGTATCTTGTTCAAAATTAATACGAGGAAGCTATGTTTTATAAATACAAAACAAGAGAATCCTTTTTTAGTTTTAATCTTGATACATTTTTAACGTTTTAGGTCCATATCAACAAGCACACAAAGTATGACATCACCAACAGCTCCGATAACCACGGTGCATGTCGACAAGCCAGTTCCAGGTTCCACAGACGGCACAACGAGCATCACGGCTGATACCAAGGGCACTGACGCTCATACCACGCTCCCAGACCATGATAACATGCACGCTGGTACACCAGATCTGAATACTATACAAGAGAAAAGAACTACTCCTCATGGTAAAATGTATTCATTATTTTTAATTTATATCTCGTGGGATCAAGATTTCTTATTTATTTGCTATAAGAAGCGGATTTCTGCCTAGCGATATTAAAGGACATAGAACATGTTTAAGAGGTAGTCGGCCTACAATAATGAAGGTTGATCGACTTGACTTCGAATTCTTACAATAAGCCTGAGCTTTTGGAGAAGGAAAGTTTTATGATGAAACCATAGCATGGTGGTAGGACACTTTTGAACTACCTGGCTAGTTCCGGTAACTGCATTTGAGAGCTAGTCCCTTCACTGGGCTTAGCATCTCACCATCTTGGGCCATTTAACACCAGGTGAGATTGTGGCTATAACGCTGAAACGCTGAAAATTGTTTCTGTCGGAAAAGTCTATAAAAGCCTTAAAGCAATACGATGTAAGGACAGATTTCATGATGATAACTTGAGTCTAGAAAAAGGTTAGAGAACCCCGACTAAGATTGAAAAAATTTATAGAAGAAAATTTTCTATATTCAGATGACATTCTAAAGGCTAATGCGTGCTGAATTACACCTAATTTAATTTTCGTTTAAATACTTCTTATTTCAGACCATACTCACACTGACCATCACTTTACACCAACCGACAATACTGAAGACCCAACACACAGTACAGATGAAGAATTTAATCACATCCCAGAGTACGAGGAAGGTAAAGGGAACGAAATAGAACCACACGTTCCTACTTACGAGATAGAAGGAGAACAGAATAGAATACCTGATAAGATACACCCGGATTATAATGGCTACGAGCATGAGATGACAACTAAATGGTATCATCCGAAGACGACGGACAATAGAGTGGTGCCTCCCGAATCTGAGTTCTTTGCCACCATTGTTGGTAAGATTCTTTTGTACTAATTTAGATTATACAAAACAATATATGATATAAAATTCTATAGAACTTAATTTGCAGAGAATTGGATTGATGGGTTGATTTCGGCTAGCTATATTTTGACTGAGAAAAGATATGCCAATAGGGCTAATATAAAAATATTTAAAAAATTCTAAATGAGTACATTTTACTATACTAGTGATCTTATTGCATACGATTTTCGAATTATCTATACCTATTATTTAACATTTAATTACTTGAATTCTGCCACTTTGTTCGAGCGTCACATTATCATGATATAACTTCATAAATGTTGTGATTATTATGATATTCAGATGTTTATTTATAATCCTTTATTTCCTAGATTCATGAGTTCTGTAAAAAAAATTTTTTACTTACTAAAATGTTTGAGTTCTTCTGTGCGCCCAGCTCTCTTATTTTAATTTCCAATTTTTCCAAAACCCTTGGCGTACATAATAATTTATAAACTAAAGAACATAACTGAGCTTCTTTACCCCTTTTCTTTAATCATGAAAATTGTAATCTGCAATAGATGGTAAAGATCTTTTAATAGGAATAAATAATTTTTGTGTAAGCTTTGTATATATATTTTTGCAGGTATTGTGGCGTCAGTACTTATAGCAATTATATTGATAGTAATTATCGTGCTCAAATACATAGTATTTAAGTTCGACCCATCTTACAAGGTGACGGAAGACAAAAACTATCCTCAAGGGGCGAGCGCAGCGCTCTTGGGGAATCAGGTATTTCGTAAAAATGTATTTTGCTTTTCGTTTTGCTCTTTACTGCATATGGAAACAAAGTGGAGAGACATCGCATCGATCGACGACAGTTCGTATCCCTGTAGTAAGCCTGAGCTCTTAGGTGAAGGAAAACATCGTGATGAAACCATGGCATGGTGATAAGGCTTTTTTTAACCCCACTCAAGTTGAAAATCTGTCGCTAAACACCAATAAGTGTGTTCCAGCAGCTACACTTGAAAGCCATTTTTCCATTAGACTTAGCGTGCTGCCATCGTTGGCCACCTCGTTACTAAGATCAGGTGAGATTGTGACCATAAAGATAAGATAATAAAGATTTAAAAAAAGTTTTCTAAGCTCCATAATAGAGACTGACAAACTTTGCTTTAACCATCGATTGTCATTGCCATGCCGGCCAGCAAGCCTGCTGCACGGCAGTTGTAATATACTGGCTCATTCTGAAACACGATAAACCGAAAGAGATACATCAAGTACGGGTTTATCTCCATGTACATGATAATCGTGATTCAGTTGGGTATATATCCATACCCTATAATACATTGGCTGATCCTTTTTTTTGCTTTGGCACATTGTCTATACTGTCCCTGATAGTAAACAAAGTACAATCCAAATACAACGACGAAGACCTAAAGGTTTACATCCATCAATGTTCGCCGCTGCCAGAAATATCTCTTCACGTTACGCTTAAAGGACCCGATATCGTAAGCAGGAGAGAAACACTGGCCAGGAGAAATGACAAAGAAGAATCATAGAGAACTTTTTAGTTCATGCCAAGATGGAGGTTGCGTGCTACAATGACTTGTATTGCACGTGGTGTATGGTGGTCGCCATCTACTCGGTCACAGTAAAGTAGGCTTAGGTATTAAGAATAGCGTAAACGTTATAAATAACTCGTCGTAAGATAGGTAGTTTGGTAAACATCATGTTGTTTTATACATTCACTTGGTACTTGGTGAGGGGACTGGTATTCGTAACTAGAGGCCACTCATTGTTGGGCCCTTTTTGCGTGAGGGGTGAGTTTTGTTAGTCCAGTCACCAGATGTCTTTCAGGAAAGCTGGGCGTCCTCGGTGTCCCAAAGTAACGTTCTCGTTGGTTTTATAAATTTTCTGATTGCTACACGCTTTAGCGAATCTCTATATTAGATTCTTCATAATCAATTATGGGTTTTATATAATCTTAAATATACTGGAGTATTAGATATAATATTGAAATGTTTCGTTCAGGCTCATTCAAGTTACCAGACGAGCGCGCTCACTGGCGGGGCTGTCCGTAACCTACAACCCCTGCCTATCAGCCGTACAGCTACCCCTTCTGCCCCGTTGCCCGCGCAACCAGTCAAACGCGACGGCATCAAGGAGTGGTACGTTTAAGGGAGAAGCGGGGAAGATCATGTTACACGGCATTTTAACGAAACTGTTTTTTTTATTTGAAGCAAAAATATGAAGCTTTTGTTTCATATTCAAGAGTTTATTCCGTTTCTCATATATTATAATTGTTGTGAGGTACAAACAATTTAATAGTACAACACAGTGTAACAACAGCAGTGATTGTATTGGGACTATGAAACATCCGAAAATGTAACAATCATCCTAGATATTATATTATGTTAGGACGAAATGCTTGTCGGTGGCGTGACGCACGATGTGAACGGATGCTGGAAGGAGATTGGACATATCAAAGACTAGAGTGATGTGTATTGGACGAAAATAATTCAGAACCTGCAGTTGCTTCGAAATATTATTCTAACAAAATCAGGTCGGTTCATACATCTCTGTGAAAACTGCTTATTCAATAAAGATTACTTTTTTGTCTCAGCCACTATTACAAATTCCGTGAATTTCATTGGTAAAAAATTATATGTGTACATTAGTATCACTTGGAGATCTATGATTGAAATTAAAAAGTAAAAGAATCGAAGAAATTTTTAAAATATCTCGTAAACTTCACTGAAATATGTGAACCGACAATGTAAAAGCGGAGTGCATCACTGCTGAATATTATGAGGAAAGCTTTAGAGGACTAAGTTGATATACCATAAGAAATGGTACCGACTGATACGCAAGTGTAGCGTTGTAAATATTAATACTAATTATAATTTTAGTTTACTTGTATGATCGGACACTGCAACTGTACGGTTATAAGCAAAGACAAGAACACGAATGAATGTAAAAAAAGTAAGCGATGATTTGAATGAAATAGATAAGGAAAATAAAGTTCATAAATCTTTTGTTTATTAGACAAGACAAATTTAAAAAAAAAAAAAAACCATCTTAAATAATTTTGAGGAGTTTCTGGTGTATCTTCAAAGTTCAAGGTCCAATGCCAATAAAACTAAAGTCGAACTACTCTTGAAGTATCCCCTTTCCAACAAAAAAAGAATCATCCAAATTGGTTCATAAACAAAGAATCCATGAACATCCATGAAAAATATTCTTTTGAATCGAGTAACATTTGTCTTTTATTGATGTCGGTTAAAATGGAAGTATATGTTATGTCTAAATTAGTCATCTGATATGAAAATTGTAATAAGCAGAATGCTTACTTGACAGACCTTCTTGATATTTAATGAAATGATATCGCTTACTTTTACTACATAGTTAAACGATAAAATTGGATTTGCATTTAAATGATTGTTATAAACATAATGAAATTTGTTCCTTAATTTTTACCTATTCCTTAGATACTATATTGAGGTGAATCTTTTCATTGTTATTTATAATACCGACATTTAAATTGGGAACTTTCTAACTATTGCCTTTAATAGTTTCTTAAGAATATCGGGTATAGATATTTATTAAAATCAAATTTCGACTTTGATGTTAAACTAAAAATTTACCTATTCACATAAATAAGATAACCTTTCAAGATGTTATGGAGCTGCCATCAAGTAAATGAATGCATATCGTTCAAGTAAAGACTACAGTTTAACTATTTCTGATAATCATTTCTATATTTATTAAAAATATACAATGGGAGAAGGAGTGTAAATGAATTAAGTCATAATCAAGTTAGAAGATGTAAACATTTAAAACGTGGTGTTAAAGTAAGATTACAAAAAAGAAAAATGTATTTTAATTGAATGGTTAACAATAATATAATCATATATAGTTATACCTTTAATAAATCTAATAAATTATCTTATTATAAAACCACGTAGGTGTTTACATGTACTGTAGGAAGCGTAATCTACGAGCTTGTAGATTTCATATGGATGTGAAAAATAGATGATTAAGTTTCTAGTTGTATTTAATTACATTTGTTTTCATTAATAATTGTGGCAGAGGTTTAGAATTTAATAAATTTTTGTTCTATACAATTTATTGATATGAATGTGTTTCTACAAACTCTTACAAATACAGAACATTCTGAACCGCGGTTTAATACCATAGTATTAAAAATAAATATTAATATATTTGTCTTAAAATTCGATTTGAAAGCTAATTTAAAATCCTGGCCTAAGTTTAAAAATACATTAACTTAATCAAAATCATCAATTATGTAAATATTTTCGTTAGCAGTGATTTTATATTATCGAAAGCGTTTGATAAGGTATCATGAAAGCTTGAAGTGTAGAGTGATGCGGTAAGAATATAGATGTAAATAAATAAATCAAAAGAATTGGAAATATATCTCCATTATTATGAAAAATGTTAATTGGAACATCTTTTTTTTAATAAAATCACATTTAAAAAATCAAATTAAACATGGTGTTCTTCAAGGAACATTGTTCAGTCCCGAATCGTTCGTGAAATAAATGACAAATATAAAATCTATTTAAATTATAAATACAGTTCCAAAATTTGTAATACGTTCATAATTTTATAAACCTTGCATGCTACATCTCTCAATTTCATGAATCTGCTTGTATTAATGCTTAGATTAATTACAATGTTTACATCTACCGTCCCGTTTTCTTCTTTCCGATATAAAAAAAATTAAATTAGCTTTACCATCAATCTTATCAACAGCTATGCGTTTGACTGCATGCGAAAAATGGAGAATTAAATGAATATTCCATTTAGTAAATCGCTGAAACACATAAATGTTGATAGGTACATAAGAAAGTAACATTTATATAGATTGTTATAGAGCAAAGGTTCTAGCTGATTCGAAGTTGCATTTATTGTAAATAGTTAACTAATAAATATTATAATAATTATAGATTAATGCCTTAGCGTAAGAGGTATACAGTACGGTGTATGGTTACACTCGTTTTACGGCACAAAATGTTAGTAACGGTTTGTTTGTCTGTCAATTTTAGTGGTAAAGTTTTAATGGTTAATGATTTTTACACGAAATTAATTAATAATTGAAATAGTCTAGAATATTCTCGTAAAGGCAGCTGTGTAAGTTTACTTGTCGACCTTGAACGATCATATTGTGGAGAGTAGACAATTCTACATTTTAAAAGCGTTATGATGTAAGTCGGAAGAAACTAGTTCTAACTTACCCCCTAATGCTTTTAAGATACATATAGAATGTAGTGATATAATTTTTATTGATTTATAATTTTAAAGATCTGTTGCTTCAGTTTGAATAGAAAATATACAGTTTATAATTTTTATGCAATTGATTACTGCTGTGACATGTTACTTCAATTGTCAATGCTCAAATTATCCTGATTGGCACGGGTTAGAAGTTTATAATGAGCTTACACAATTGCCGAATTAAACTATTGCATGTAAAGATATTATTTAACGTTCTCAGCTAAAGTTTTAAGTTGAAAATCTTAAGTAGCATTAAGCATTTATAGTTGTATTTTACGAGCTTTAATTGGAAGTTGCATTTCTAAGTTTCGTGTCATGTGTGTGAAATCGTGAGGATTGTTTTCAGTCGTGGAATTTATTAAATATTTCTCAAAAGCTTTATCGATAAGCTATTGTAATATTAATGACATATATGGGCTATGCAATAATGTTATTAAATAAGTTTTAATAAATATTAAAATATATAAGTAACATTACATGGCTGCCTTTACAGATTTAATCAACTTAAAATATCACACGTTTTTCTGTTAAAAGTGTTTTTCAAATAATGTTATATACACGATTCCGATCGGACCAAGTTTCGTTTCATATGAAAAGCGACAGTTTTTAATAATTACAAGTAAATATTATGTAAATTACAAGAGTGAGTTGTTTTATTTATCCTTTCATAACAAATAAAAAAAACCGTTTTGCATGATCATGAATAAGCCAGATATTTGGTTTTTTTAGTTAGATCCGGATTAGTGGATTATTTAATGTGTGTAGAACAGTTCTAAATATACTTACGCTGTTTATCAAAATCTCCATTGAAATACTTTTTATATTTGTTCCATCCATATTATGTCAAAGATAAAATAACTCCGGTTCATCGAGAAAACTCATTGATAACTCGAAAATAATGTTACTCCTGAATTGAAATTTTATTAGGTAACACAGTTTAAAATATAAAATTAACCGACGCAAGATTTTTTAAGATCCGTCTTTATATAGAAAAATAAATGTTATGGTCATAATAAAAATAATAGATTCTTATTAAACGAGCGCCTTTAAAAAAATGTTGAGTCTCATCTACTTGCAATAATAAAAAAGGTAATTATTTTTTCAGGCGCTCTAAAATGTCCCAAATTATCATTTGATGTTATGATTATACTAGCTGTGCCCACGGCTTTGCTCACGTGGACTACAGAATGCCGTCGATCGGTTACACGCGCGAATCGTGCTATCCCCGCTCTCGGTTATTTTAAGAACAAAAATACTTATTGTGAGTTTTCCTTAAAAGATAGACGTATACTTTCGATAACTTTTTTGTAGGTCATTTAATTTCTACAATTGTTGTAGTACGTTAATTTGATATATCTCTCAATGGTTCACTGGTTTTTTTTTTTTTTTTTTTTTTTTTTTTTTTTTTTTTTTTTTTTTTTTTTTTTTTTTTTTTTTTTTTTTTTTAGAACTGACTACACTGTTAGCCTTAGGGGCCCTAAAGCCGCTGCGGCTTTTACAGCTTCACCGGACTTGAAACAGCGTAAACCATCTAAGCGCCCAAATTGATCCACCTTGACTAGTTTTTTTTTGCGCGCAACCCCAATTCTTTTTCTAAACTAAAAGTGGTCTAAGTTACCTACTCCTTAAAACGTTAGCTATCTTCCAGTGAAAGTCCCAACAAAATCGGTCCAACTGTTTCGGAGATTACGTGGAACAAACAAACAAACGAACAAAAAAAAAAAAAAAAAACGTTTGTTATAGGTGTCGTTATATACTTTCATATGCATTTAGTAAAAAGCTGTTATCTTGACATTACAAACAGACACTTCAATTTTATTATTTGTATGAATTATACAGAATGCTCCTTCAGTCGATTTCGATCACTTCCTAAATATTCTGTGTTATCCTTTAAAAGTTTGAGGACCCATAATGACTTAATACAATATTATTTCTCTTATTTTATTGCAAAAAAAAAAAAAAAATGGATAGATATTATATTGTTACCATTTGTTCAAGCGCATTTCTATCAATCATAGAATTAACGATGCAAAACGAGGAGCAACCGCATGCAATTTCACAATTTATTTCAAAAGGTTATTTATGATTGCGGAACTGTTTAGTTAAAATGTCATCAAGCGCTTCTTATTGTTTAATGGTTCTGTATAATTTAGTATTTTTATTCAATTTTTGCAAATCAGTTCCTTGAAATTTATCGCTAGTATTTTTCCATCCGGAGCAAAGGATAACGAATCGCAAAGCTTCTAGCAGGTGTGAGATAATGAACCCTTTACACCTGCAATTGGGCTTGATATATGTATCCAACTATTCGTGGTCTTTTCTTTCTGTTTGCTTAGTAAATTGATTTTTCTTATATTCTGTTATCTTCAGCATCTCCGTAAATTGTTTTAATACATATTCAATAGGTTAATTATTTTGGTACATTTACTTCTCTTTAAACTTTTTTATTTAAGTTTGCGGTTTGCTCGATTTAAACGGTCTCCGCAGCTCATGGACTTCTGCGATAACGGATGTATTAACCCTATATTGTAGTCCCTTGGGAAAACCTCAGCAAGGAGCTCATTCTACATACGGAGCGTTCGCTGAAGGACACTTCTCGAAACCGGAATGTCTACGACTATTTAGGCTCCAAGGCGTCCGGATGGACTACCTGCCGATGGCGAGCGGTCCAATGAAGGAAATGAAATTATTATTACAATATTTATTTCATAAGTGCAGTTCCCTAATGTTTGCGAGCTACAAAAAATACCACAATCAGAAAGTAAAACTTTAAAATACTTCATATTTCCGAGAAACTTGCGTTCAGCTAAGATGTGCACAAAATATATTATACTTTTGATAAATTACATTCTTGCAGCAGTAAGCGAAAACCGATTGCTAATGACAACAGGAAATTCCGATCACATAGCAAAAACGGCTGAGTGCGTTTTAAAACTATCCGCTAAATATTTCATCGAGAAGAAAGCATTAAGCGGTAGCATCGTCATAATTAATATTAACTCTTATTCATCAGTTACACAGGGATTACTTTTGCAAACGATTCACGGCGGCACAAAGTATTCAGTGATGGTAAAAGATTCATTCTACCAGCACGCCAACGCTTCCCATTTTCCCGAGAAAGCTAAAAATTATATGCTGATTTTAGAGGAGAAATCTGAATTGAAAAGAAACATACTACAGTTGAATAAACTACCGACATGGAATCCATTAGCTAAGGCGATAGTATTATATCAACTCGATGAAAATGAACTCGGAGCTGAAGTAGCTGTTGACTTTATTAACATACTTCGTGAATATAAACTTTTGAAAACTATCATTTTAGTTTATGATGAACGAGCTAAAAAAGTTATATCATTTACTTGGAGACCGTACACTGAAAGGAACTGTGGTGGATTATGTACTGAAGTTTATATTCTTGATATTTGTAAAAATGAAATAGTATACCAATTAGAGGTACAGGCAGAAATTTTACCATTGGATATGAAAAGATGCCCATTAGTAACCTATGCAGTGATATCAGAACCTTATGTGATGCCTCCAGTGAAAAAAAATACTCTAAGTCACTTTAATGATGAATACGAGTTTCGTAAAGGCGGTGAGATTAATTTAGTGAAATTAATAACTCAGTTTACAAACATGAGTATGATTGTTAGAATGTCACAAGAAGAAGAAAACTGGGGAACCATTTATGCTGACGGTACTGCCAGTGGGGCTTATGGAGAACTGATAAACGATACTAGTGATTTAGTTATTGGCAATATTGAAGTTACTAAAATAATTCGCAAACTCTTTCATCCGACAATAAGCTACACACAAGATGAAATAACATGGTGTGTTCCGAAATCTAGACAGGGATCTAATTGGGACAATTTAGTAAATATATTTCGGTGGTCAGTTTGGATGGTTACATTAATAAGTTTGTTACTTTCAGGCATTATTTTCCACTATTTCTATTATAAGGAAAATCAAGGTAAAGTCACTAAATGGCCGACAAATTCTTTATTGATGACTTTGAGTATGCTTTTAGGTTGGGGAGCAAAATTTAAACCGAAAAGCACAACATTTCGCATTGTTATATTCTGTTGGCTGTGTTTCAGCTTAAACATGGGGATTTCTTACGAGTCGTTCCTGAGAAGTTTCCTAATGCACCCCAGATTTGAAAAGCAGATAAGCAACGAGGCGGAGCTGATACTGTCTGGAATTCCATTGGGAGGTAGAGCGATTTACCGATCCTATTTTGAGACTAATAACGCGAGCTCGTTTTATTTGTATCGCAAATATAACTCGACGAGGTTCTCGGAGGGGATCAGACGGACCGCACTTCGAAGAGATTTCGCAGTTGTTTCATCCCGTCGACAAGGGGAATATTATGATAAGATATTGGGTAAAGGCGAACGGTTGATCTATTGCTTTGAGGAAAAAAATAATTTATATAAATACGGAGTCGTGTTACTGGCCAGGAAATGGTTTCCATTACTCGATAGATTCAACAGTATAATAAGAAGAGTTGTAGAAAATGGCCTGATTAATAAATGGAACGATGAGATGTTTACACATACGGTGTCTGAAGCGGAGATTGGAACAATAGTGCCACTAAGTGTGAATCATTTGAAGGGAGCTTTCATGTTTCTTGGTTTTATGTATGTAATAGGCACGGTTGTTTTCGTTGTAGAATTGTTTTATGGGTTTGTGAAACGGCAGCGGAGGGTGAAATAGAGATTTCTTTATGGAGGTGGTTATGGTTTAAACCAATATAAATTTAGAATTTAACGGCCGTAATTATAATTATGCGTAGGTCACATTACAAATTTATTATGTAACTAGCTGTGCCCGCAGCTTCGCTCACGTGGACTACAGAATGACATCGATCGGGAACACGTGCAAATCTTGCTCCCCATTCCCTACTATTTTAAAAACAAAAATGTTTATTGTGGGTGTTCCTTAGAAGATAGACATATACTCTTGCTGACTTTTTCGTAGGTCTTTTAAACATCTAAAATTATATTATACATTAATTTTAATTAAATAATTTTAATTAATTAAGCATCCGATTTGATTGACCATGCCCAGTTTTTTTATTTGCGCGCAACCGAAATTCTGTTTCTAAAATAAAAGTAGTCTAAGTTACTAGTTACATTATAAACAGACACTTCAATTTTATTAATTGTATAGTAAGTAAGTAGTATTTAGTAAACTAGTACATATTTAAAAAGTACTTGTAGTTAGATTTTGTTTTTTTTAAGGAAACTGTTAGTACCCGCAACTTCGTCTGCGTATTATTAGATACACAACGAGTGACCCCGGAACACAAGATATTAAAAGAAAATCAGTGATAGACCACTCATTATACGGCTCGAGCGAAAATCATCTTTCAAGCTATCTTTATTTTTCTATTTTTTTAGAACTGTTAGCCTTAGGACCTTGAAACCATTAGAGGCTTTGACAACTTGGCTTGGGTCTTTAAAAACCTGTCGTTGTCTGCTTATATAGGCGCATATACACCTGTAACCACGGCACGGAGTCTTATCCATTTTCCTTTATTTAATTTTCTCCATATTTTGAATACCTTTTAAAAAACAATTATCTCTTTGCTATCAAGACAGGTCTAACAATCATAATATTAATACGTGAGAAGAAAACTTCGGACACCTTTTTAAGTGTATCGTGCTGTGAGATTTGGCATGGTTAAAATTTATATGGAGAAGGAGTGCAGAAAGCTAAAATTCATCTATAATATCTGTTACTAATATATTAAATAAAATAAATTAATACTGGGAATCCTAACCTGACCAGTGCCATTGAACTTAGACCCCCCAAAATATTGACATTGTCACTCAACGAAAAGTGACAGCAAGTGATATAATATTAATTGTTTAGGTTCATACTGCAAATGTCAAACAGAAAATAGTCTATGATTAAAAAATCGCTTATCGAATTTCGATTATTGGGCGACCGCTAATTTTAATAATCACGTCTAACACGATTCTATAAATATAAATTATAACAAAGTTAGTAAACATTATTGTTATATTTAATTAGTATGAAGTTAGACCAAAGACAAACAACATATCAATTAGCTGTCATACGAAGTCACCCCTATAGTTTAATTAGTGAAACACAATGTACGGCATATGGTAATGAAGATAATATGCAGCGAATTTTGGGTACCACTACAACTGTCTTTTAAGGTCGTTTGCACAATATATAGTTAACTGTCGGTTAACGAAACATTACTATTATCGAAAATATACAGGGTAATTGGTAATTCGACAAATTCCCGTTAGGAGGTAATAGGGGTGACTATTTGCGATAATTTTAACCCCCATATGCATTATGCAAGAGTGAACCATTTGTAAGTTGTCATGTTTTTTAGCTTTTTTCAAAATGAGTCAAAAATGCAACATCAAAGATTTATTTTAAAAAAGTATCAATTTAAATCTCATTCCTTCTTCTGATTTATAAAATCGATTAAAAACTGGTTATTTTTATGTATGGATGTGCACATTCTCTTAGCAGGTTTTTCAATATAGATTAACATAATTAACATAACATAATTTGTTAATTTACTTTTACTGTAACCTACGTGTGCTTTGTATGCTATGCTTGCCTCGAACCTGTAGAAATAACAGCAGTTTGTGCCAAAAAAAAAATGTCAATATAAAATATAAATTTCTAGGTTAAACGAAGATTAACTTGAAGTAAATTGAGATTGATATAAACTACCAGCAAGTGACAATTTATCTCGGGCCACGTTTGAAAGTGACACGTGCCTGGGAAGGGCTCTGAGCAATTTATTACTTGCGAAGGAACACTAGTTATATTTATGACCTTTTACTTTTACCATATAATATAATATTATAACTATATTCTACCAAGAGAGGTAGAAACAGTAAGAAAATCATATTTCACTAACCTGCGTATTTATTTCGCTTTCTTCATTTAGATCAATTTCTTCATCCATAAAAAGAGAACGTGTTTGTCTGTGTAATCTATGTAGATATCGGTATGCCTGACTGTGGCATCGTAGTTCCTAAACGGCTGAGCCGATTTTGATCAAGTTTTTTTGTTTGAAAAGTGACTTGATCGAGAGTGATCTTAGATATGATACAAGAAAATCTGTTCAACAGCTTTTTTCTAGTTGGTAAATGGACACGAGCATCTTCCACAGGTCAGGTCTACAGGTCTGTTACTTCAATGATATTAGAAGAATATGGCAGCCTTGATCTGATGCTGCAGCGTCATCTAGAATCTGCAGAATATCTAACTCTTCACTAACTTACACTAGGTATACCATCTTTGGGATTATTAGAATGGTTACTTGTGCTTCTTAAATTTTCATACCTTGTATTTTATTCCGCTTAAGTAATTCTCCTTCTGCCACAGCTTCTTCTTGCACTCATGAGATTCACGTATCTAGATCAACGAATCATATCTTTAAACATTACAATAGTAAAGCTTTCTTCCAGACCAAACATTCTAACTTTGTAATTTTTAATTCGATCTCCTACAGCACTTTTGTAGAAGAAAAGAGATTATATTTTTATTTTACTTATCTTACTTGTATACACTTACTGATACATATACCACGATATACTTCTGATATCTTTATTAAGTAAATAAATAGCTTCATAAACCTATTTTGCATCAAATTCTACATTAAGTATAGTCGGTTATATTAATACTTGAAGCAAAAACTTTGTTTACCCATTTTTAAACGTATTGCGTTCACGGAAGACTGTGAGACTTGGCATGGTTAAAGTTTATATTGAGAATGAGTGTAGAAAGCTAAAATTTACCTATAATAATTGTTACTAATATATTAAATTAAATTAATTAATACTTTGAATTCTAACCCGACCATGCCATTGAACTTGACCCCCTAAAATATTGATATTTTCATTCAATGAAAAGTGACAGCAAGTGATATATTATTCATTCTTTAGGGGTTCATACTGTAAATATCAAACAGCAATTAGTATTTAAATAAAAAGTCGCTGGTCGAATTTCGATCATTGGTAGCTAGTCGCTAGTAGTCGGAAAATAGCGGTGGTGACTGTTATGAGAAAAAAAAAATCCATCGACAGCATTCGCCATTTTTGATTATATTTAATACAATGTAAATACCCTGTGTTAACTGTATTTTATAAGTATCAAGTAATGAGAGTTGAGTGGTAGCGTGTACGGACATCATGTCGAACGACAAACGACGAAGGAAAACATCGCCTCGCATCGCATGGTGGTTGGGCTTTTTCTAGTGCCCACCTGGCTAGCTACCACTTTCAAGTTAAAATACTGTCGCCAAACAAGTACAAGTTAAGTAATAAGTGTGTTCCGGTAGTTGCACTTGATAGGCAGTCTTCCACTAGGCTTACCGTGTTACCATCTTGTACTGCATCTTCACTTAAGATCAAGTAAGATCGTGGGTATAACGATAACAAAAACAGTTAAAGTTGCATTTTATTTTTTCTTTAGTGTTACAAAAACAGATATATTAAAGTAATTCGAAAATTTGTAACTTTCCTCTAGTGAAAAACCAGAAAAAGCCCTATCACCATGCTGTGGTTTTATCACGATGTTTTCCTTCACAGAAAGTTCAGGCTAATTGCAGGTATTCGAACTCACGTCGATCGACGCGGATTCCGTACAAACTACCAAATGAGCCATCGTTGCTTTAGGCAGTTAGTATTTAGCATGAATTACTTCCTAATACCTTTAAAACACAGAATTATTTAAGTTATATATATTATGATAACCAAGAAGGGAGAAAAATACATATAAACCAATAAATAGATATTCTGAGCTTTATAAGCCGGTAGACTACGCAGGATATAGCAATGTTACATTCAAATGTATACACATATAGGAATATGTAAAATTTAAAATAAATTACAGTTCGTAATATTAAAAAAGGAAATCTCTAATGATCCTTCACTGAGTTCTAAAATTAAAAATGGCGCATGTGAACTGTGATATACGAGTACTTGGTAAAATGGAGCATCTGTCTGTCAAAGACCACCCACCGAGAGACAGGCAGCCTCCTACATTCGTCTTTATTCATTCGCAACAAGTTTCGTATGCATCCGAATGATCTTTATTTAAAACCACATAAAGTTGATACTCGTTTAATAATATTTACATAGCTATTTGTTACCATTACGTTGAGTATATTGAAACATATTTGTGGATTTTTTTAAAACTTTAAGAGACGATGTGGACTAAATGTTAAGCCTAAACGGGTACTTGTCCCCAAGTGCAGCTGCTGAAATATACGTATAGGTAATTGGCGATAGATTTTTAATTTGAGGGCAGTAGCTAATCATAGCTAACCAATACAAAAATATTATATTGTATGGTATTATGTAGGAAATTGCCATGCATATCATATGACCTGATGCAAGGCCACTGAAGCCTATGCCTATCTGTAATCTACACTCATACCTTAGGCAAGTTAGTAATAGCTAAGTTGAAGTGCTTCATAATACAAGCAATGTATAAATTACTCTATCTGTAATGGAGTTTGAATTTTTTTTGGGGTTTACTCTTAAAAAATCGATTTTAATGTAAGCCCTGTAAATTTTTCATGAATGAAATGCACGGCCTCCCCGTGTCGCAGTCTGAATGTGACTGATCATCTGAGGATTTTCAAACGTTTAAGATGCTACTTGGTTTCGCCATAAAGGTTTTGTTTGATGGTTATCATTCAGTCGGGCAAAGTACTTGCTTTTTATCACCATCCCGATTATTATTTCGGTTTATTTGATTATTTCTGACGCACAACGTGGTCATCGTACTATAGAGCTCCGAGTACAATATGTCGGGAGTCTTATCACTTTCAGTTAAAGACGTTATTCGTTTGAGCGAAATGAAAAATGAATAGTGAATAAAGGGAATGACGCGTGTGTTTGTGCGCGTTCCAACGAGTATTGTCGACGCGCGGTCTATGGCTCTATGGACGGTAATAAGCGAGTATTGTTTGCGCTATTATTTATTAAAGTTGCTCTAATTAATTTGAAAAATATGCATTTACTACGTCGTTCTTTCTACCTTGTACCAAACAAAAGTAATTATAAATATAATAAGATTAGAATATTTTCATTTTGTGGGATTTTAAAAAAAATATTTTGTTTTTGATATTATTGAAATAGTATGAGTTATTAAATGTCAAAAATCAAATTTACTTCACCAAAGCTCTTAAAGTCGAAAAGTTTTTAATTATACTAAAATTACTTCTGATTTTTTTTTGTGAATTATCTAAATTTAATTAGGCCAGAATGCATTATAACCCTACTTATGACGCTACTTGAAATAAAGATATTTCGCATATAAACTTTTTATTCATATTAATATATTTTTAAAATATATATTATATTCATAATTGTGTGTGATTAATGTGATTATAGATAAAATACTTCTACAGAATGCCATCGGGCACTCGCGCGAATTTTACTTCCCCTGACAATGACCCTGAAAGACAATAAAAGTTATTGTGGGTGTTTCTTAAAAGATAGACATATACACTCGCTGACTGTTTTGTCGGTCTTTTTAATGTCTACAATTATGCACTATATTAATTTGCTATATCTTTTATAGTTTACTCAGCGTAAGCCATTTAAGCGCCGAATTGATTCTATAGACCAGTTTTTTTTTTAATTTGCGCAGAACCCTTATTCTTTCACTTAATTATAAGTAGCCTAAGTTACTCTTTATAACATCAGCTATCTGCGAGTGAAAGTCCCGTCAAAATCGGTACAACCGTTTCGGAAAATACCCGGAACAAAGAGACCGACAGAAATATAAAAATTAAAAAAATTGGCTTTTTGTTATAGGTATCGTATACACTTTCATATGCCTTTAGTAAAAACCTGTTATATTGGCATTACAAACAGACACTTCAATTTTATTAGTTGTATAGATATAGAAGATGACGTAGTTATTTGGGCGTCTGTGATCACTGATGAGTAATACTGCCATATAGGACGCCGTGAATGAGAGTGGCTCCATGATGGATGGCATGACCCAGAGCAGTGCATTTTTTTAATATTCATGCCTGGAGTGAGGACCTTCATTGCTCTTGATTTTTTTATCGTCAAGTTGATATTACAGGTTTATAGTAAGTACTACACAATAGCACGAACGCTAGGTCAATAGTATGATGGCCCGGTCAATAGTATGGTTTCAGAGACAGATAAGATTAGTATTTTAAAAAGCAGCTAATGTCGATAACTCGTAGGTAATAAATGCGTTAATATGGGTCAAAGAAGGAACTCTAAAACCTAAGGAATATATTTTAATGAACCATGAGATCGATTTTAAACACATCAACACTGCATTCTTAGATTTTTTTTTAATAGTCGGGAGTCGAACCTATTAATAAAAAAAAAACTTTTTTAAGATAATTGATAGTGTAGGTTGTAAGGAATAAATGTTGCTAAGAAACCATGTGTCTAAAATTAAAAGAAAATGCTGAATTTAATTATTTTTTTAATGTTTAAAATGACTGTCATTATTACAACAATCAACTATTTTAGGTAACGATCATGTTGCTGAATTATAAATTTACAAGTGATGAATTTGCTTTAAAATGTTCTATAGGACTGTTAAAAGACCTTCAACGGTGTCGCAGCTGGTTTTGTATACTTCATCTTAAAAGTAACTCGATATGATATAATCAAGTGAGTGTTGTATGTGGCCGAACCTTAGCTAAAGATTTGTTTTTAAAAACATAATATAGAGGACGTATGTTCACGGAGCGGCTTCTTGAAGTAACGAATCATAAGTAATGTCTGTATCTATGCATATTGCAATTAACTAAATAAAACTAAGTTTCATTACTACATATAATAATTATTAACATAACATAACCATAAAACGCTGTGTTAGGGCAATGTTTGGGCTTAAGTTACTGCAGTTCTCGACAGGCCGAGGTCTTTTAGCAAGTTATAGAGAGATTTCACTGGGATACCTCTCTCCCACTTCTACCATATATAAATTAACCATATAGCCGTTTTTGGTTAGCTCATCACTTAGATCGTAATATTTGTTCATTTTTATTGCATGGTATTTAGGTATACTTACTGTATCCCACGATACAGTAAGCTCTAAAAGTACTATACGTTTAATTTCTCGAGATTAAAAAATATGTCTGGTCTGAATGATGAAACACCCACATCCTCCGGGATTTTATAATGCTTTTTATGTGTCCATTAAAACAGATCAATCAAGTGCAGACCCTAGGATTGAGAAGGTCTTAAACAAAATGCTTAATGCTAAAAAGCATTTACTGTTTGATTGCACCTAAACGTGTATTCGATGATCTTATAATCGGGTACAACCCTCCCGTGAATGACGGTGGCAAAACTCTTCCGCCTCCTTAGGCATTGCTCATTGCCTTGGACGCCGCACCCCGCGCCATGCGTGGGTGCAGTGTTAATACGTCTTTCACCGCCGTGTGTGTCCGCCGCGCCGCAACCATCTCTACTATTGAGATAACGAAATTATAAACTGTTGGTGTCTGCAGACCAATACTAATTGAAACATTTTCGTGTGATTGGACCTGCGCAATAGATCCTCAAAATAGGAAAAAAACGAAGTTCAAGTTGTATAGAAAAAATACAGTCCACTAAACGACCCCCACTGTTTTTTACGTCGTTGTCATAAATTTAAGGCTTGGCTTAAATATGGTACAGATTGTGCGGTTGAATAATGATGTAGTATCATAGTAATTTGGAATATAATAAATACTACCAGAATATTACTGTAGACACCTACGCTTAAACAATACTTTTTCAAAAATTCCATCAACCCCAACAGAAGTGTACTCCGACAAAGAATTCGTTTGCTGACTCGTCGTGTGAGAAAATTCTATTTTTGCGTGGTGCCTTTGTGTTGTGGTGTAAGAAACATACTTTAGCGGGAATTTTATAGTCATTTTTATCAGATCGCATGTTAGAAGAATATTTCAAACAAATGTTTTATTCCTTCCGATATGTAATTCGAGTTCTGTCTCAATTTGTTGTCCTTCAATATCGTAGCCATTTTTTAACGAGGAAAAGACTACTAAGTTATCCTTCTTCGCGGAGCAGCTTGCGAGACTTATGCAAAACTTTTACTTACTATTACTCCACGACATTCTTGATATCCGAATCTCTTCATCTTGACGAAGCGCTTTCAAGTTCGCCGTAGAACTTCGGTATGTTTGGCCATACCCAAGGCCACTTCACGGCATGATTATCGACTAACCCGGACTGTGCGTAGAACAAACCGCCTACGCAGTTTTGGGTAAACGATTTCTGATCTTTTCATTGATACCACGTTCACGAACACACAACAAATAGTATAATGCACGACTTACCAATAATACTGATGTACTACTTATTACTTAATAATTGTAATTAGTTAATTATATTGTTGATTAGTAATTGTCCCAAGAAGGTTTACAACTGAATTTTTGATATGATTTGATTTGAAAACAGGCAGCCGTTGACCGTTGTTCCTCTGTCATCCGAGAAAGCAGCAATCACACTCAGACCGTGTAATGGTCGGTTAAAGAATCGAAGATTTAAACTATAATATGATCTTCGCACATAAAATTACCATCGAAGACGTGCACACACAGACACAAAGTAGTGCCTACAGATTGCATGTGCATCACTTAAGTAGGTTATGTTACGGAGGCCGGAGGTCGTCATGGCGAGTTACGGGAGAGACGTCAGCTAGATAGCTTCCTCCCATATCCATTCCATTATCCAAGTTTTCTCGACACGGTCAAGCCGCGTTATAGCAAAGTAACCAAATCTTCAAAAAAGGTGACCGAAAACCAAATTTTGAATTCATTTGTGTTGAAATTACCACTTGACTTAACGCAAATGCATAATAATGCTTGAATAAGTCAACTTTTATGTTCATTAACAATTTACATAATCTGTTTCTTAGTTCTTTAATAATTTTATTTGTAGTCTGTATCAATGAAGGTTAATGCTGTTCGTAGGTAAGTGCATCGCTTGAGCACGGCTGGATCGATTTGGATAATTTCTTTTTTAAATATTAGTTATAGTTCGAATAAGGTAACGAAAAATTTGAAATGTAAACAGGAAAATTAGAAAATTTTTGAATAACTGAAATATATTTTTACAAGACAAGACACGATTAGAACGATTATACGTATTTCATTTTGTGTTATTCATTATGTACATGGAAAAGTTCTCAGGAAATAGAACGGGACATGTGGTGCTGTGGTCGAGTTATTGACTATCGAAAAGGGGAAGAAAACATCTGCAGGGCCAGCTATTTCTCTATATAAATTATAGTTATGTTGTCACTTTTCTTTTATTAAATAAATTTAAAAAAAAATTGGTAATCGGTTTCTCTTATCATGTGCGCTATGGTCGAAGAGCGAGTTTAATTTTATAGATCAAAAGACATTCGCATTACGAGCTCGGTGTTTCTAGACAGCCTTTTAGACATGCTGCCGAATACGACTGCTGGAGGAAAGTGCTGTGACAAATATGAACTTAAAATCAAAGGTTTGTTTTCAAATTTTACTAATATTAATCATATTTTTTCTTACTCCTTTTTTTTTACTTAAATTTTATTTGTATGTTGCGTTATTTATATAACCGACTTCAGAAAAAGACGGAGGTTTTTTTTAGATTTTCAGCCACAACTTCTTTGTTTATGATAAAGAACATCAATAGAAAAAATATACATTCGAATTTAGTAACCCCCGTCCTTTGTTGAAGTCGGTTAAAGGCACGTTATTATTACGCACTAAAAATAAAAAAAAAACATCTCCTGACTCCATCACCAGATCTCCGTTACCAAGCCCAATCTATTGGACTCGTCAAAACATATCATATGCGCCTAAACTTGAGAGGTTTTCTAGTAGCCACTGAAGACTTCCACTGTCCACCTCCTGGCTCCATTATCAGATCCAAGATACCAAATTATATTCTTCACTACTACATAATATACATACAAAATTTGATTTCTATACGACAATCAGAAGTAGATTAAAATTGACTTCAAACCGATTTGGATGATTCTTTTTTTGCCGGTTAAGGGATATGTCAAAGGTAGTCCCATTTTAATTTCATTGGTATTGGACCTTCAACTTCGAAAATACACCAGGAAACCCTTCAAAATAATTTAAGTTGGTTTTCTTTTTTGTTAAAAATTGTCGTGTTTAGTTTTCCTAAACTATTTTTTTTTTATTTATTGCGACGTTGGCAACATATTCTCTTGTCGCCTGAGTCTTACATAATAGTTTATTGTAACGTGGTGCTAATTTATTTATTACAGCACAGGTATTCTAGTGTTCCATAGAGGTAATCGATTAAGATGATATAAACATAAAACACAACGCGCTCTCACGTGTCCGACCCAATTATAATGTAACCGCCGTCAGATGTGTTTAATGGCGCGTCTAACTACTGTTAGGCATTATCTGGGACCCTGGCTAACGATTCCATCCAAGCTAATGCCACGATTATCTATTGTATGGCTCTGGCTTCAGTCGAAACTAAACACAATAGGAGACGACTGTAAATCTATTTAGATTTTTAGTGTAATTATCTAAGCTTGGAAATTCGATTAAGAACTTTGCTATTGTAAAGCCTTTACAATACAATACAATACAATGCAATACAATATCTTTATTTGTCTAAATATGATCAATACAGGTCCTTACATTTATAAAAAAAATTACATCATATTCTGCCATTTGTGGCGTGCCAATTATTAAAAAATTAAATTTAAATTAAAATACAAAAAAAAAAAAAGAAATCCTAATAATACCTGTAAAAATAATAAAATGTCCAAACTAGTTATTATTATTAATTATTATTGAATCACAATTATTAGATTAAGAAATGTTATATTATTATGGATTATGTAAAAGTATCACTTAAAAAGTCATTAATGTTGTAATAGCACTTAAAATTAAGTAAATCCTTTAGATGCTTTTTAAATAAGTTTAAGTTTAACTTTTGTATTTAATATAACTCGCGGTCGACAGCCGTGGGGTGGGAACGAAGGCAGCAGGATTCATGCCTGCACTCGACCGTCGGCATTCTGTAGTGTACGTAACCAGAGCCGCAAGAAATAGCTAGTATTTCAGTAAAGTTTATTTGCTATCTTGAGTTTTACGAAACCCAAGTTTGTTGAACCTGAAAAAAATTCAGATAAGGATACATATGTATAATCACTTTGTGAAAAAAGAAGGAATAACAGCAAAACATTTTAAATGTATTTCTTTGTAGGTGTCACGCATAAAAATAGTCAAAGGATTCGTGTTTTTTTAAAGCGTTGTTCCCACGGTACGTGCTTTTATGGACCGTTGAAAAACAACAAACGGCCGCAAACATAGCGTCAGGAATTTTTCCATGGTTCAAACGAGCCGTTAGCATTCTGAAATGTTCGGTCATGTATCTTGCTGTTACAATGTAGTTATTTTGTACCGGGGGTTAAAACACTTATACCATTGCTATGTAGGGAGAACTTACAGAATTTTAGATTTGTTAAAATCAACATTATACATACCAGATGCTGATGTTTTTCACGAAAGAAAAGGTCTTTTCCCAATAGTAGATATCATGTATTACACATAAATAAGCATGTATATTTTATTTTTAACTGACTTCAACAAAAGAAGGGGTAGGGGGGTTTTTCAATTCAATATATATATATGTTATTTTTTGGATGTTCAGCCATACCTTCTTTGTTTATGAACCGATTTAGATGTTTCCTTTTTCGTTGCATAGGGGATACCTTAAGGGAGGTCCCATTTTAATTTCATTAGCATTGGATCGTCAACTTCGAAGATACACAATAGAACTCGTTTTACTTTTGTTAAAAATTGTATAAGTTGTTGTCAAAAATAATAAATTTTCATCCATTCTTAACTGATTCTGATCGAATTTTGTAGATGGGAAGCATACATCATGCAATAATTGAGAGGCTATGAGAAACGTTAATATTACATTGAAAATCGCAGAATAGAATAATGATATTCAACCGATTTTGATGAAAATTGTACCACGGGGAATACATACCATTCCTCAATTAATATGGCATGTGAATTGTCAACAATATAAGTAAAAATACAGTTGAGGGTTATAAATTACTATGTAGTAACAAACGCGTGTGGAGCCGCAGCAACACCGCTAATTATTGTATAAAGTCACGGAAAAACTAGCTTTGTGCATTTTAGGTTCCAAACACCCCATGTGAAAGCTATTCCTACACTCGTGTACATAAGTGTGAAAAACAAAGGACCTAATTTATTCAAAACAGACGGGAAATAAGATTTAATATAACATCAAATTGAATTCAGTTTGTTTACATAAAAAGACGACAATGCCTTGAAGTGCATTTAATTTAAACTTTATATATGTGGAGCTGGCAACACGAGCCGCGAATGGCGGACATGTGACGTCCCCAGTTACAGAAGTTTGCAACACAAAAAAGTATGAAAAAACCGTGCCACGGACAGTAGCGTAAAACTCGGCCCTGACGGCCAGTGTATTATGTATGCGAGAAATATTTCGGATGCGGCAATATATATTGACATATTTTGACAATATAACTGGGCATAATATAAAGGCGCTTTTTATCCGACTGCGAAAAAGGAGCGATATATTCTTTCGAGCATATGTATGATTGTATGTATTTATGTATATCTATTTCTTTGGAACACTGTAGCCTAAACTGCTTGATAGGTTTTAGCATAAGGGGTGTCGATAGATTCGTCTTAATTGTGAGAGTGACATAGGCTATATAATATTTAAGTAAGACGGCTGGGAATTAAATAAAAAGGAAAAATAGGCAAATAAACTTTTTTAGTAGAGTGTTTTTTTGTTACAGTCGGGTTTTTAGGTTTCCTTTTTAATAATTATATGTACATGTACGTGTGTGTGCAGAAAAAAATTAAAAACCTTAATTTTGATATCGTGCTGTCTTCCAAAACCGTCATATAAAGTATAAAAAGTTAAAAATCATAACATGATCTGGAAAAGTACACTAAACTGCATAATAACATACACTACATTACTTAAATTAACTATTTTGATCTGGTATAACTTTAATTTACCAACACTCATTCATTATATTGACTTGAATAGCCATAGTTAAATAAAATAAAATTTTGCGCGAATCATTTAAGTTTTAAAATAAAAATCAAAAATATTAGACGGTTTTTATTTTCATTTATCGATGTTACATTTTTAATCCTGAAGTATATTTTAAAATATGTGATAATATAAGCATACATTACTATAATATTTATTACTAATTTAACCAATATTAACTCCTTAGTTACTTGGTTCTTATCTAACAAAAAATATCACAATATTTTAAAAAACTTAAAAATAAAAATAATTCACTTAAAAAACATTGTTGTGGGTATAAACAAACTATTGTTGACCGCTCTATATTTTTCGTTCATTCTATGTTGGGTGAAGCTCGCAGCTTATGCGCAGTAGTAAAATTTAACGGTTAACAATAAAGTATAGGGACCGGAGCATATTCCCGGGCAATAACTTCTCGGCGGTGTGCATCTCCCTCAAACCGGATCGGCTCGGTGTTCGGCGCTCGGCCGTGCGCATGGGCTAAGTGCCTTATGTATTCTTTCTGAAATTCAAACTAGTGTGTCATTTAGTGTTTAATTTATAGGACATAAATTAGATGGGAAGCAACACAAGATAGTGATACCTTTTTTTTTCTCGATGTTATAGGCTTGCGTCTGACCTCTCACACATAATATTCAGCGGCGATGTAGCCAAATATGGTAGGTCTAGAGTGGGGTAGTTGATTCTCGAGCTTTGGATTAAATCTACACTTTTTGAAGCAAAAAATTATTTAGCACCGTTGTGAGTTCTATCTCAATAAAACGAAAAAGCGAAACTAAAAAAAGACAAACACATACATCAAGCGAGAAAATGAGATAGAATACAATTTCCTCTTATCTCGGTCTCTTCATTGTACGTATGTTTGGCATGATAGCCAGCGTGGTGTATTACTCAAGTAGGTATATCGTTTATGTAAATATTATTATGTTTTCTGAAGGTTTCAATTCTACCACATTTAAACTGCATACAGGTTTTTTATTCGCTGTCGTCGTTCGATGAGCTGCTAGAATATATTCCGTATTAAAAAACAATCGATAGGCAACCGATTAATATATTGTCTTTTTTTTTTTCAAAATTACTATCAGATCAATTATAGAGTTCTTAATAATATGAATAATTAAATCTTTTTAGAAAAAAGCTTTTCAAAAGAAGCTTTTATTCAATGTTTCAGTAATGAAATAATATTTTTTCGTGTTCTTCTCTGTCCTTTTTCGTTTGATGCCCATATCATGGAGGTGCATAAAAACAAATACTCCGCCTTCTTTGCAAGTCCGCCATATTGTATTTAGAGTAACGTCACTTAGTTGACCATTTATTATCATCCAAACTAAACGTGTATGCAAAATTTCAGCTCAATTGGTTTGGGATAAATGTTTTAAAATTCACTTGCAAGATTTGACCCATACTAACAAAGCGAATTAAGGTTTGTAAAAATTACAACGTTGTAAAGATAATAGTGCGTAACAAACGCGTTCGGAGCCGCAGGACACTGTTAGTTCCTTATAAATTTATTGTATTCAAAGAAATAATTATTGCGGTACATCTAACCCTAAATGCATATCAACTAATCAAAACATTGTGGGAACGGTAAAGTTTATTTTGTCCTATTCAAATGACTTCATGGTTCATATAATTTTTAATGCGTCGGTGTTTCTTGGAAAGTTCTCTCGTGATTTATATTATTAAATCTGGGTCTCCGTACTGTCATACTGCCGCCACATGCTCCCGTGGCTGGGTCATTATCGTATTTACGCTTAAATACTATAGTAAAAGCCCGCGACACCGTCCACATCCTGTTTGGAAATATAAATAACGCGAAAGTGTTCTTACTTTTTACTTGAGACGAAAAAAAGTATTTAAGACTTTTTTTATAACTAAGGTAGCAAACAAGCTTACAGCCCGCCTGATAATAAGCGGCTACCGTAGCCTATTGACGCTTGAAACCTCACAGGTATTAAGTACCAAGGAGTTCTAGAAACCTTACTCACAGCATCAACATAGTATATGGATATTTGACTGCGATCTTCTGTAAGGTGGAGGTATACCACCAGTTTATAATTAAAGTAACTAACATGCTCACGGCCTGCCTGATAGTGAGCGGCTACCGTCGTGGTTAGACGTTAGAAACGTTACTCAAAGCACGAACATATTCGGACTGCTACAAGTAGAGACAAATCTTCAAAGACACATGTCTGTACTCTATCTCTCCTAAAATAGTACTTTATTTGTCCCACAATACCGTTGAGTAAATGGAAGATAATGCCTTGTGGCATTAAGCTCGCCAGTGAACGTCATAAAGTCCAATAAAATTCATGCACTACGTACTAAACGCATGTGCAGCTAGTTTAAAATATATAAATGACAATAGAACAATAATATTTGTAATGATTAGAATCGGTTTTAAAGTACAAGATGACTCTTTTGACATCCCGTTCCGTACGGTGCCGTTCAAGTCTTCAGTTCGGTTTTCACGTAATCTAGCAGAGCTACCGAGACTTACTTCGCTCCCGCTCCTCTCAACAGGAACATTTAAATCGGAATCTATTTCAAGACAAAACTACCGCATCGCCTATCTACAGTACGAGTTCAGAATTTGGTTTGTTAAATTTATAGAAACAACTAGCTGCACCTGTGTTAATTTTATCCGACAAAGATCGTGCCACCAACGCACCCATGTAGTCTATCATAACTGTTCTTCCCGCAAGTACAAATTATTTTAATTTTTCATTATCTCCTAAACTATGTTTCCAAATAGCATACTCTAAAGAGCAAAATTAAAATGCATACAATTGTCTTTATTATGAAGTAACATTTGTTTGTAAGGATTAATATGCCATATCTAAAAATAATGCATATGAATCACTTTTTAATTTTCAACAAATCTTTGTCACAAAATACCTTATTGTGGCTTATCTATAAGAGATAGGCATATGCTATCCCTGACGTTTTTTTAGATATATTAAGGACCAATATTATTATACAATACTATATTTCCATATCATTAAAGATTACGCCAGAGCACGCGGTTAAAGCAGTTGGAGAGGGCCTCGACTTCCGACTTACGTAACAAAAATCAATATATAAAGCTATCTGAGAGTTGTAGCCTAATATTAAATAACCTATACTATTCCCCGAGGGACTGTCTATCATATACAAATAGAATTTTTCGAATCCGACAGGTAGTTTCAGAGATTAGCCTGTTTAAACATATATTTAAGTAGATGTTTATAAAATCATAGGGTAGAGTTTCCAATTAAAAGACAGGCGGAAAACAATGAAACATCGTATTATGCTTGCGTCGATAGAAGACGATACGTATCGCTCTCTATACATTTCTTTATCGCTAACACTTATCAACGCGTGTTGGTAAGGTTTGGAGTGATCGATGCGGTCATTCAGAGATAACAAACCCAAACCAACCCAAACCCAACCAAACCCAAATACTCTTAGGGATACAGTAAACAATCATGATATGGATCATTATGACAATAAAAAAAATTGAAAAGTTTTTTTGCAATTTTTTTCCCAAAATCACCATTTAAATGGGCTTTAGGATATACTTTTTAAATTTATGGATAAAACAAATCTAAAATCCTAAATTCATATAGAAACACTTTACAGATTACTATATAAGCCGCTCACTCGTTTTTATCAACCGAAAAAATCAATTTTCGGACACGTATATCAATCCTGACTAAACAAATTGTTTATACAAGTCACGATCGAATTCAACGTTAGGCTTTTTGCTAGCGTTACGGATTACCTTTGCGATCCTGTGAGTTAGAAAAAACTACAAACCCACGGCTTTTCCGACATTCAGCTTTGAAAATGTTGTGTTTTATTTTCAGTCTTTTTGTTTAATTTTTCTGCTTTAGTACTCATTCTATTATACTTACGTCCATATTTTATCTGATAAATATTCACTTTATCTAGTCAATCATTCGTTTGAACTATGAAACCTACTTTCGAATTTCGCTTGTATAATATTACGGTGGGTAGACGTTTCTCGTGAAATATTTGTTTTTACATTCTACGCACAACGGTGTGAAAATGCCCATAGAAGATTTTTTTGGGGGAAAGCAATTAAGGATCATATAAATTTTAAAACGAAATCAACTCGTGTGAGATGAATCATATTATTTGGATTCAGGTTCGAATGTTGCGAAAAAGGTTTTTATTCTGAGCGACGTTCAAATGTTTTTATATATATCCTTGTTTAATAACATTCTGCTTGACGCTTGGTCTCAGTCACCGCTGATGGAAAGTGAAGACGAGGCCGAGGATGGTATGGTTTCACTCTTCTTTTGAAGACCATTAAATATTTGCGGTTCGCATAATGAACGAAGATGCAAAGCTTTTTGTGCGGTTAACTAGAACATCGACTACATAGGGTGTCTGGTAGTTCCATGATGGAATGGAGACGGTGGAATCAATTGTGACATGAATCTAGAATATTCTATTAGTTTTTTTTATATCACCACGGCAAAATTACGGAAATGAGCTTGAGGGTAACCAACCAAAAACGGTGGTGACCACCGAGAGATCATCAATCCATCGTCAATCGCCACTGTCATGCCAGCTTGCGGAAATAGAAACAGAATACGATCACCGACTGATCCCGAAACGGTTCTCACAACCCAGTCAAAACCGGATTTCACTGTCATGTCATTTAGAGATTTTTTACGAAAGGTTTTTATATACAATGCGTTCTAATTAAGTTTTTTTATTGTTGAGAAAAAAATAATGTACATTATTACATCAAAATAATGTACTCAAGAAATGTAGTTGTTCAAAAAACCTAAAGAAAAGTCCGCGATGGTATATGTGTCTATCTTCTAAGGTTGACTCACAGTAACCATTTTTATTTTCAATATAATAATTAAAAATATAAGGTTATTTGCGAAGCTACTTTTTCCAATTCTATATTAATCTTTATCCAGATAAATATGTTAGTAAATTTAGACATTTAATGTACATTTTGAACTGCCTCATTATCCTAGTAGTCGTAAGTGCTACTGATATGATCGAGGTCCTGGATTTCGATTCCTAGGTCGACCAAAGTGTTATTATGGTTTTCTATGAAATTCTTAGTAGCAGCTCGGTGTTTGGTTTTGTGCTCAATTAATGCACCCTATTACATGGGTCCTAAAAAACATACACGGCGAACTGTGGGCGCACATTAGTACACCTCTGTCTAACCCTTTAGAGATATAGGCGTGATGGTATGTTATGTTATGTTAAAATTGTCCTTTAAATTAAATCATTTAAATGAATACCGCAGCGTACTGGATTGAAAATAACGTGCAGCCAAATAAATCACTCGCAGCGAAACGGTTGGCCAGCATTACGCACCTACGATGAATAATGCGTCGCGAGTTAAACTCACTTTTCATAACGATGAAACGTGCAAAGTTGGAAAGGGTCGTTAGTATGAAATAATTATGTTACTGTTAAAGATATGAACGTTATAATGTGCGTATGCCTATAGAGAGAACTGCGACATTTCCCGAAATACAAAGCGAGATTAAAATGAATTGCCTATTACGTATTTTCATTCAATTAGTAAAGTTATAATAACACTTCAAAACGAAACGATCTTGATTTAATTGAACATTCATTCGACGGATCGTTCTTTTGATCAATCACTCGTAATAATTAGTGCCATTAGCTGTATAAGAAAGTGTGATATTTAATGTTTATCGTAACGCCTTTATGTATGGACGTAAAATTAATACAAAATTCTAATAGAGCTCTCAGAAATTATCTGTATTGTACCGACAACAAAATGAACAAACATAAATTTTTTTTTACTCATGTTTTTAACAATTTGTTTAGCTTATCAGTTGTGGAATGAGAAATATTTGCCGTGTACAAAATTTCATCAAAGTCGGATGATAATTAAAAATTTTAAACCATTTTTAAAACTATTATTGACCATTCTTATAACTAACGGCCTCGTTAGCTAAGTGGTCGTAAGGGCGACTGCTATGAGCGAGGTCCTGGGTTCGAATCCCGGGTCGAGCAAAGTGTTATTGGGTTTTTCTTATGAAATTCTCAGTAGCAGCTCAGAGTTTGGTTTCGTGCCAGATTAATGGTAATAGGCTCGCCCCCTATTACATGGGACCTAAAAACATACTCGGCGAACTGCGGGTGTACAAATGTACACCTCTGCCTGACCCTTCGGGGAATACAGGCGTGATGGTATGTTATGTTATATTATATTAATAATTATCGAATGATTTAAACTTCTGTTAACAAAATTTCATCAAAATCGTTTAAGAATTAATAAAAGCTTGTCCTTGAGAGTTTTTTTTCTATTTTTAAAATTGTTGTTGGCTATTCTTATCAGATATCTATTGAGCAATAGACATAATGTTCCAGTGTTCAAAGCTTAATAAAAAGCGGTCAAATCGTTTTTGAATTATATTCGGACATACAAACACACAGAAAATTAGTTCTTTTTTAAGTCATTTTACTGGTCTGTCCTAAAAAAAATTACAATTGAAGACAGAACTACCAAATTTCTTCGCTACTTCCGCCTAAAAACAGATTTACGGTTGTTTTGTCTTTCTGCAACAAATAACGTTTGTTACTAATCGTTGAGGTGAATATGAAAATGTTAAATTTGAAACTAATCGTGGAAAAGATGACAAATCAAAAAGTGAAATGTAAGTAACTGAAACGATTAAAGAGATGCGGTTGAGCTCATAGACCCGAACGTTATTAGTATATAACCTATTTATTTATTTTTATGATTATTTGGAGATATTGGAGATATTCTACTTCTGGCAGTCTGACTGGTGGAATACCTTCACCCTACAGAAGATTGAAATAACCTTGTGTTGTGTTTCTGCGGTGAGTAGGGTTTCCAGAGCTGTTTAGGGTAGGGTGGTCAAGGTCCACAACGCGCTAGTAAGACCTACCTATATTAGTTGTACAAAAAGACCATCATCATCTCACCCCTTATCCTACTTAAGTAGGGTTGGCACAACATGTTTTCTTCTTCCAGTCTACTCTATCAAATATCAGCTCAGTATTCACACCTTTTATACGCATATCATTCTTCACACAATCCATTCATACCTTCTTCGGTCTCCCTCTACTCCTGTATCCATCCACCTTCATACTTAACATTCTTTTAGTTATATAACTTTGATACCTCCTCATGGCATGCCCGTACCACGCTAGCCTATAACCCCTCAACTTCTCTGTGACTGGTGCTATTTTAAGATTTCCTGTAATAAAATCATTATCTAATTGTACAAAAAGACCATCTGTATTATAGACCCAACTTTCCAATTCATCATTAAAGTAACCAGATTCATTACACAGCTCATCTGGTTTGCAGAATTCAAAAACTTCATCGCTGTCTCAGTCTCGTCCCAAATTGAATAATTGAATTTATAGCAGTTGGTGAATTCATATGATGTCGCATTCGGCTTGGCTGCTGGCCAGGTGTGGACTTGAGGCCCAACTTTGTAATTGAAAGTCTGAGTGTGTACGCTCGGATTCCTGCTTTGGACATGATATATTAATTTTATTTTAGACGATTAGGCGGAGAGTTAGAGCTTCCTGCAGTTTTAGTACCAAAAACTATTCCGATAGATTTTCTACTAGTTTAGTAGTGATGTATACTTCAAATTGCAATTCAGTCGACACGGATTTAAAAGGTGTGTAAGATTTAGCGTTGTTATACTAGTGAGGTAATTTATACTTTATCAGAAAATATATTGACCTGTAATTCATTAGCTACCAATTTATAGTGTCGTTTATTGGAGTTTGTATTTATAGAAATAAATAAAATTGAAGTATCTGTTTGTAATGTAAAAATAACAGCTTTTTACTAAATGCTTATGAAAATATACAGTACGTATAAAATTTTTGTCTGACTGTCTGTTTGTTTCGGGTAATTTCCGAAACTGTTGAAACATTTTTAACGAGACTGTCACTGGCAGATAGATGATATTATAAGAAATTGCTTAGACTACTTTTACTTTAGAAAAATAATTAGGGATCTGAGAGATTAAAAAAAAAAATTAGTGAATCAATTCGGGGTCGAAAATAATTTACGCGGAGTGAACCGTAAGAGATATATCAAACTAATGTAGTACATAATTGTAGATCCTTAAAAGACCTACAAAAAGGTCAGCGAGAGCATATATCTATCTTCTAAGGAACATCCACAATAAGCATTTTTATCCGAAGCGAAGGAGCTGTGGTAGTAAATAAATAAGAGAATATATGACTCGTGCGAATATTTCGCACATTATAAAATGTAAGCAAACGAACTTATATATTAGTTAAACATATTGTTAATAGATGGCGCCTTGAATATATATTCATTACTACCAATAGACGACATTAACGTAGATTTGATTTTGCTGGTAAAAACCACTTTGAGAAGTAATGTAAAGGATTATAGTCCCATATATTTTAAAAAACTACCGAAATTAAAAAAAAACCGGATTTGTTAAAGTTTACACATATATATTTACTATAAATTTTAATTTTAATCAACATTTTGATTTTTGTTAATTCAACATTCCTATAATTTCAAATTTACAACTATTTTATATTCAAATTCTTTAACAAGAACTTCAGAATAATTGGAAGCCATCGATTTAGGATTTTGATTAAATACCGGTCTCGTTGAGTCGAGTGAAGTGGCCACTACGGAATCTGAAATTAGATCCTGGTTTTACAAGAACTTACGAGATTTCCTTCCCTTTACTTCGCATATCTTTACACCAGATATTTATGGAAAACGAACATAGAAGATTCGTCTTAATTTTTAATATCTATTTATTTCAAATTTTTATATAAAATGTCTGCATAAATGCTACTGTATATTTCAAGATAATTGGTATGATATCAAAGCTAGTAATATGTAATGAAAATATCCAGCTCTTGCAAAGCTATAAACGAAAATACATGCTTATGATAATAAATCTAATATAAGATGATTCTTCTCTTACTGAATTTTGTGTAAGAGATTGGATTTAGAGTTTACTGGTAAATAATATACATGAAATATTAGCAAGACAAAAATTAAATTGAATCATTACGTACTGACATAGTTTAAAAAGAGGATGATTTTAGAAGAGGTATTTATAAAACTAACAGCAATGGAATTTTAAAGAGAGTATTTATAATATAATTTCATTGACACAAGCAGATAGGTTAATACAAACTACCAGAAACCGGTAATAAAAGAACATTCCATCCAAAAATACCGACTTTTTACCCTAACTAATCGCATGCTTAATGCGTCCGTAAGTTACCCCTAACACAAACAATACGCACGTCGCTGTGTCGGCTACAACGAAACTTTGAATAAATAACTCGTTGAAGACATTTACTTTGTGTCGATACTGTAACGACTGATTTGTGAACAAGGACTACGGTCTGAACATAGATTAGTTACTGCAGAAGTGTAACATGTATTTCATTTTATTTACCGAATCATTAATGCAGTAGAAAGAATATAATCATTTGAATGTTTTTCATGCAATTATGAAGTAGTCGACGAGCTAAAAGTTTCTCAGAGACTTTCAAGCATCTGTCTCCAGAGAGTGCTGCAGCACAATGACCATATAGCTCAAAGGCCCTCCGATAATCTGGAGAAAGTAATAATCACGAGAAAACTGAAAGGAAGGAGACCAAGGGGCCGTAATTCGATAAGGTGGACCGAACAAGTATCTAAGCAACTAGACACAAAGATCGCAGAGGCAGTTAACTACGCTAAAGATCGTGAAAATTGAAAGCTGATCTGTAGCAAGAAGAACCGGAAGCATCACGATGCTCAGCATTGAGCTTTCGATTGGAGGAGGAAGATATAGATACAGCAGATATTATTTCAAACATGCCGGTTGATCTTGTTTTGATAATCCACTTTGACATGTCGTTTTTCGATCATAGTGATATAAAGACTAGAATGAGAAACTAATTGTACTTATCTAATTTGGCTAGTCGATGTCCACAAAAATTCTCCAATACCCAATCTATCAATACGGTATCAAATATTAGTAGCTAGTACTATTTATAAAATATTTAGATCCCACTCATTAAAACAGCGT
This sequence comes from Saturnia japonica, assembly GCA_033032175.1. Lineage (NCBI taxonomy): Eukaryota > Metazoa > Arthropoda > Insecta > Lepidoptera > Saturniidae > Saturnia > Saturnia japonica. The sequence continues at coordinate 15,031,709 of CM065325.1, forward strand.
CCGTGGATTTATTGTATTATGCAATTATTGGAAGGCCAAAATTATAGCAAAAAAATATATAATGGTAGGTAAGTAGAAGAATATGTTAACTAATTATTCTGGCTTCAGTGATCCTGGCCTGGAGTGATTCATTAGTGTTGTCGGAGCTGTTTTGTTATGTCAGCTCAGCTGAGAGGTCTCCTTACTCAAATGAAACCCCTGCTCGTAGGAAATAATTACTTTACTTATGAAATGTTTGTCGCGTCGCTCACCAGTCGCCCTCCTCACCCTTCACCTCGCCTTTAGCCGCCAGAAACCGGTTTACGCGGTGCACGCGTCAACAATTAGTCTTGGCCTCTGAAACGAGAGCATACCACTAGTTCCGATCCTGTCCAGATTCTTACCGATTGTCGTCTTGATGCTGATGCATATTGCAGATTCGCTTCTAAATGCAGTTCATCCGATTTCATGTATCATAATTTTACATGATGGTGATATATTGAATAAGAGAAGACCGAAAACGGAATACTCTGGTGCGAATATTATTTTGTTGATTTCCTTTTTATAAGAGTTACTTATAGTTATAGTTCACGTGACCACAATTGAAGAGAATTGAACCTAGATTTTGCAAAAATAAGCGGGATTTGTTTTGATAACGATTTACGTAGGCCAATGTAGGCCGAAAACATACGAAAATGGGGAAAAATCGAAGAAATAGTTCTGATAATTATACAGTATATTTAATAAGAATATTGCGTTCACAAGAATCAAACGAATTTCATGTTATCGTTTCTGTAGTTATCTGTCCTTAATTTTATTCTTTGACGTGATACACTTAGTACATTTATAGCAAGAATGCCGGTTCCGTGCAATTCAGATGCGATCATTACTGTCACGCGACAAAGCGTGTTGGTGCGGCCTTCAGTCCTACTTACCAACAGGAATGTCCTATCAGATTCCCTCTCATTTGATTTGAAGTATCTGAGTTTTTCTTTTATTTTCATATTATCCTTTGTCTCTTCGGCGACGGTCTTTTTATATTGAAAAGAGTACAGTTCTTAATCTAACAGTTTGCTCTATACTTAATTATCTTTACCACTTAGTAGACAGAGTAGATTGGCAGTCTTAGATACTTTATTATCAGCTATTCTTGTACTGTTTACAGAAATAATATATTATAACTAGCGGTCACCTAATGATAAAATTCGACCAGCGAATTTTTAATCATAGGCTATTTTCTGTTTGGCATTTGCAGTATAAACCTATACAATTAATATTACATCACTTGCCGTCACCTTTCATTGAGTGTAATGTCAATATTTTGGGGGGTCAACACTACTGGCTGACTGTGAAGTAAAAACATCGTGAGGAAACTCTTGAGAAATGTTCTTTTAGTACCACTGTACTTATGTTGGGAAAAATATAGAAGTGTTTATTTCTCGATGTTTGAAATCAGCAATGCGTCGTGGGCTTGCATGGTGGTCAAGCCCGAACTTTCCTTGGGAATGAAGCCTTTGCCCACCATTGGGACTCTTACAGGCTGATATTGTTATTACTATTATAGGGTACGGTAAGAGCTTACTAGAAAGTGGGTTGTGCGCTTGTTTGTCACGTTTATCTGTAATAAAAAATGATTATAGATTGTAATCGTCGGTTGGACATATTAGTTTAAATAAATTATAGGTACTTTACAAGTTTTGCTTTCGGACACAATCTCATCTGATGTTAAGTGATGATGTAAGCGAAGAAGGTAACAGATTAAGCCTAATGGAGGGACTTGCTTTCAAGTGCATCTACCGGAACACACCTGCAGGTGCTTGGCGACAGACTTTTAATTTGAGGGTGGTAGCTAGACAGACAGACATAAGAAAAAGCCCTACCACCATGCTATGGTTTCATCATGATGTTTTCCTTCACCGAGAGCTCAGGCTCATTGCAGTGATTCGAACTCCATACACGCTAAACACTGTGTCATCTGACTTGATTACAGCTTATTTCGTTATGGTTATGGTTAAAAAAAAATCAATGGACTGTTAATTCCATTTTCTTTCTCGATAGATCGATTCGATGTAATAAGAAAACATCTCAACAGTGTCACTAAAAAGGAAAGTATTTCTGCGAAAAATTTAATTTCCTTCGAAGTCAACTTTAGTATTTTTCTGATTGGGTGATTTACAATTTCAAAGTCTCTATTTTCTTTTTCTCAATTGATATTTCCCTCTGCTATCGACTGAAATATAATTGAATTAAATGATTCATCGGTATTCCTTTGATTAGTTTTAAGATCTTTTGTAAACGAATTTATCAATTTAACTTTATTCCTAATGGGTTTTCTTTTGTTGTTCAGTTTTATTCCTCTGATAAGTTCGAAACTACATATATAGAATCTACATCAAAGTCAGTATTCTTATTATAAATATCTATATGTGGGCCACGGCTTCAAAGGCGGAAAGCTTTTCATTATAATAATACAAGAACGCTGAAAAACCATCTCGCTATTCAAGAAAACCACAAGCACTGGGCTTCGGAGTCACAGTTTTACGGTAACCTCCATCTCAGCACGGACTAAAAAGTTCTCTATGACTTTCCTTTGTCATATTGTGAAGCTGTCGAATCATCTCCCGGTCAATATGTTTTCTCTTCCTTATAATATTGGACCCTTTGAGCGCAACGTGAAGAGATCTTTATGCAGCCCGGTATGCCAGCGGTGACCGCCGATGGATTTCGATGTCTATGTGGCCACCGTTGTGTTTTGCCTGTACTCTGTTTACCATTGAGGATAGTATCGTCAATACAAGTTCAAGGACCATGTCAAACGGGCTTTATTGTCAAAAGGTTATTATAGAGTGGATCACTATGTGAATGATAGTGATGTCTGGAAGTGACTCCCTCTCTGTGCATCCATTAACATTTGTACAGTTGACAAAAAAAAGATAAAGCCGTTCAAGTTTCTTACCGATTCTTCTCGATATCTGAGACGTTTTCCGAAACGGTAGTAGCGTTTTGACGTTCATAAGTGCCTTCTTATGGCCTAAATTGAATAAAGATTATTTTAATTTGATTTGATTTGAATATGCCAAGCTACTATATAAAATGGGGCTGGACACGACTCTGGTTAATACCCCGCTTTTTAAAGTCGTGGCGTAAAATGACGTAGCCTCTAAACCTTCCTCTATATTTTTTGAGGATAAAATAAGGACGAATTTTCTTTAAATCTCACAGGTAGTTCCAGTGGTTAGCGCTATCAAACAAACAAAAAATAGCATCTCTTGAGCTCTAATATATTATATTATAGTACAGAATAATAGATTAAATAAAAAACGTGATTTGTTTACAAATAAAACATTGAAATGTGTTAGAATAACCACCACCCCCGAGCGGCACAAAATAGGGGATTGAATCAATTTGATTGCGAAGGAACTAAACGAGCGTTTCGCATGTCGAATGCGAGCGCACGGTCTCGGGTTCCGCCCTTCGACCCTCGTTACGAAACGTAATTATTACGTAAATGACAGACCTCGTGACGCAGTGGTAGTAAGCCTTACTATGGAATCCAGAGGTCGCGGGTTCGGTACACACATTAAACTGACTGTTATGTGATTGAGTATAAATGTCAGTTGTATGGTCTGGATTTTTATATATATATACTAGATGTGTCCGCGGCTGCGCTCGCTCGGACTACACAATGACGTCGATCGAGCAAAAAAACGAATCACGCTACCCCCCCGCTCCGCTTTGATTATTTTAAAGATAAAAATACTTATTCAAAATCAAAATCAAAATATGTATCTTTTATTCAATTTAGACCCTAAGAAGGCACTTATGAATATCAAAACACTACCACGGGTTGCGAAAACATCCCAGACATCGAGAAGAACCGACCAGAAACTCGATCGGGTTTATCTTATTATCTTCTTTTTTTTTTATCTGATTATACAGTATTTAATTATATACAGTTATTATAATTTTCAGTAGATGTACAGAGAAGGAATCACATCCAGACATCACCATCATTCACGTAATCAGCCACCCTATAATACCCCTTTGACAATAAAATCTGCTTAACATGATTCTTGAAATTATTATCTGGCAAATCGCTAATGTGCTTAGGAAGTTTATTATAAAACTTAAAACAATTACCTAAAAAACTTTTATTTGTTTTATTAAGTCTAAAAGACAGAATGATTATTTTATATTTATTTCTAGTATTGAAATTTTGTGTGTTAGTAACAAGTTCAAAATTGCCTTTATTTTTCCGAACATACATTATATTTACCAAGATGTATTGGGAAGGCAAAGTTAAGATACCAAATTCTTGAAATTTATTCCTCAATGATTCGCGTGGTCCCATATCATAAATAGCCCGAACTGCCCGTTTTTGTAATACAAATATGGTTTCTACATCAGCTGCTGAACCCCACAGTAAAATACAATAGGACATTAAACTGTGAAAGTAAGCGAAGTAGACCAGCCAAGCAGTAGCAATATCAGTTAACTGGCGAATCTTACGCACTGCATATGCAGCGGAGCTTAATTCCCCTGCCAAGGTTTTAATGTGAGAACCCCATTGTAATTCTGCATCTAGTGTGATGCCTAAGAATACAGTATTATCAACCATGCCTACTATGTTCTCTTCTATCTTAATATTACTTTCAACACATTGTACATTGGGTGAGGCAAATCTAATACATTTAAAGTATCAGTGTATTGTGAGTGATCCTTAAAAGATTGAAATATCTCTTGTGGTTTACTCGGTGTAAGTCATTTAAGCACCTCAATTTATTCACCACGACCAGTTTTTATTTTATTTGCGTAGAACTTTTTTTTAATTCGAAAAGAAATGTAGCCTTAGCCTTAGTACTCTTAGTTATTCCTTATAACGTCAGCTATCTGCCAGTGAAAGTCCCGTCAAAATTGGTTTAACCATTTCGGAGATTACTCTTTATAAAAAGAGACAAAAAAATGGTGTTTTGTAAAAAGTACCGTAAATACTTTCATAATATGCATTTGGTAAAAAAACTGTTATATTTACATTACAAACAAACTCTTCAATTTTATTAATTGTATGGATATATGTATGGTATATCATATCTTTTTTACTTGCATAATAATTCCTGGTTTACTTTAGTTTTATCATGTTTTTAACATTACAAAGTTCAAGTTTTTTGTTAAAAAAAAAAAAATTAAAAGAAATACAATATTTAATTTAGGCCCTAAGAAGGCACATATGAACGTCAAAATACTACCACCGGTTCGGAAAACATCCCAGCCATCGAGAAGAACAGTTAAGAAACTCGATCGCATCTCTTTTTTATTTACTACTGTACAAATAATATTTACAATTATGTAATAATCATATTATTAATTTATTGGATGTATAGAGAGAGAGTCAATTCCAGACATCACTAACATTCGCATAATGATCCACCCTATAGTAACCCTTCGTCTTTAGAACCTGCTTGATATGATCCTTGAACTTGTTGTCCGGCAAATCAGTAATGTGCTATTAAATTTGGTCCCACGTCATTGTATCTTCACAAAGTCTTCGGCATAAAAGGTTGATTAATTACCTGTCCTAACAACGGCCTAAATTGTATATTTAATTCTGGATGTAACAAACCAGGTGACCTGGAAGTCGTGACCTCGAAACTTTCCGTATATACAGAAAATCAGTTGATCGTCTGACAGTCGATCGTGCGTGTAACATGTACAGTGTGTACACCCTTTTATTTGCCTGTTTACGTACATTATCTCATTCCACGCTCCCGGTTCAGTAGTACGAACTGGCACCGGTGACGCAGTGTAAATATATTCAGTACGGAAGCCATCTGAAACAACTTTAATCTGTTTAATCTCTGGAACTACTAGTCACATAAAAAAATATTTTTGCATTGTATTAAAGCCTATTTTTTGAGGAAGGTTAATCGTAAACAAAGTTTAATTTTGCTGATAATTATAACGATAATAAGTTACATCAGAAAAGTTTAAAATTCATTACAAACATGGAGTAGTCGTAGGCACGACAAAGTGCCGCGGTCGCGTGGAATACGCACACATTGAAATCTTATCGAAAATTCTTTAAACGTTTAAAGTTTCTTATAAATTAATCAAAGTTGCTATCAATATAGCCTATGCTATATAACTTTCCGATACGACCTTAAGTAAAGGAGTAGTTACCGTAAACGTCAAGCAATCTCATAAGTTGTACGCAGGTAAGGGAAGTGAGAAAACCGATAGGATACATGGGTACGTTGGTAGCGGCGCGGCGCTGTGGCTATGTTACTGGAGTAAATTTAATACGGGTGAATCCGCGGAGCACAGCTAATCTAATATATTGTTACACACGCAGGTAAATGTTGTTTGAAGTAAGATAAGTTATTCGCACGAAAGTAACAGAAGTAGAAAATTAAGAATGATGTTCTCAGTCGCAGTCAGGAAAAAAGTATATACAGTACCCTATGGTTGTAGCCCTCTCGTAGATTTCCCTATGTCGCTTCTTCGCTTGTATATCAACAGTAGAACTGTCATCTGTCGGAATACGGTTCGGTTATAATGCCGATGAAAACGAGGAGATGAAATCTCAAGAGTGACCTTGAATCTTGATTAATTTATGACAAACTGATCATTTTAAGGATTCATGATAAGATTTCAATGTGTGCGTGTTCCACGCAATCGCTATGTCTTATTTTACCTAGGAATTAATACTCCATATTTGTAAAACGAACGTGCATTCTAGATTTGATAATACATATTGTAATTTATAAGCAAATTAAACTTTGCTTTCACAGATAGTAGAATAAATAATCTATAGATTTGTTTAAATTTGTTTGGTACATTTAAATAGCTATAATTTTAATTTATATAACGTAGTTGTTGTGATGAATATTTTATATATCATTTGGCTGTACAATTTATATTCCATTACCTTTGTTAATTGGTAACATTTATTGTCTCTATGACAACTTCCTTTTGTCGTTACTTATGGTTGTTCTGTTTTTCATGGCGTGATACGAATTTCATGTGTTCTAACTGTTGTAATACTTGTAATACATTATTATATAGAAAGTCTCAGTAATTTAATTTCAAATGGTCCAAAGACCCAACCTGAACAGTAGTGGCATCTATTACACTATAAGCAATCGATAAAATCTATAATCCCAAGATTGCAACATGAACATAAAACTAATTCTTTGTTTTTTGCACATAGCCACATTTACATTAAGAGATACTTCGTTTGCGTGTTTTACATACTGTATTCTCCCCAAGTTCCAGGATATATTTATAGCGAATTTAACTGCAATCAGTTACAAAAAGACAGATTTGCTTTCGAATTTGTAATATAAGTGTAAATAGTAGTTTTATTTTTTATGAATATCAAAGGAAACTCAATTTTTTTTTGTATAATCTTTTTTAGTACATTAAATAGGCACATCAAAAGTAAGTTGCCTTACTGTACCGTTGTGCATAATGTCTCCGTTTTATATGAGCCATGTGTTTTATTTGATTATATGTCAGTTTATTTGTGTATCACACATCGATTTAGCAATGAATACATTTTTGTGAGATACGGAAATATATAACTAAATCTTATATAGTTACGAGTTACATGTAATTATCTAGGAATCGCACTTTGACTTAGGATGTTTAAAATATGTTTCCCGTAATCAAACGCGGAACCTTCAGGGAAACGGTCGCTAATAAAACGAATTCCATGGAATACCATCGAAATACATTTAGGAAGTAGAACAGTTGATCAAAATAAAAATGATATACCAATGTGTCGTCTAATGCTGTTCTCTCTTAACATGTATCATTTTGCCATATGATAGAACGAGACGTAGCTGTTACTATTATTTACATGGTACATGTGAGGAATAGAATTTATTTTCAAAGCTTTGAATATTTTAATCAGATGTTCAGCAAGACAATTTCTAACAAAGAGAAAAGCAAATTGAATGATTTTTAAATTTCCTTGTGTATCTTCGAAGTTGAAAGTCCAATACTAATGGAATTATTGTCTTCTTTTGGAGGTATCCCCTATCTAACAAGAAAAGAATCATCCAAATCGGTTCATAAAGATATGGGCTGAACATCCATTAAAAAAAAAATTCGAATTACTTACGTGTAAATAAGTTTTTTTTAATGCTTTAGTTTAGCAATCTCAACGGAACCAGGTGTTCATTCTGGCTCTATCAAATGAGTGTATACACTGATATTGATATCGAATGAATATCTACTTTAAAAAATATTCAAGACGCACTGTCAGAGAATGCTAAATACCGGCGTGTTTAGAAGCATGACCTTTTACTCAGGAGTTTCTCATATAATGTAGGAAGTCGCACGAAGCAATGACGGCTCAGTGAATTCGAATCCCTGCAATAAGCCTGAGGTTACGGTGAAGGAAAAGGATAAGAATTTTTTAAAGCCCACCTAGCTAGCTATCCCCCTTAAATTAAAAGTATATCGCCAAAAATTTATAGGTGTGTTCCGATATTTACACATGAGAGCCAGCCCCCTCCACTAGACTTAGCGTGCTACCATCTTGGGCCACTTCGTCACTTAATAAGAAATAAGGTAAATTGAAAATGTAATAGACCCCCGACACGAGTAACCAATTCATTAAGGTCATTCCAATGAGCTCAAACACGATATCTCTGCTGTAACATGGTGCGGAGTTAGGTCTCCTATTGATTCCAGATGACGCTGCAGCATCAGGTTAAAGTTATTATAATATTATTGAAGTATCAAAATACCAAACCTCGACTCTAATGATCTACTTGAAATGAGCTGATAATCTCCAAACGGCTAAGAACACTTTCGATCAAGTCACTTTTTAGACAAAAAAAAAAATAAACCAAAATAGGTTCAGCCGTTTGTGAGCTACAGTGCCAGAGACAGACACACAGATACACCCTTCTTTATGTGGGGGGTTAATAAGCGGGATTTGTTTTGATAACGATTTATGTAGGCCGTTACAAGCCGATAACATGTACGAAAATGGTCTCGTATCCCTATCCCGTTCCAACACAAGCGTATACTATGTTATTTCTCTTTCGAGTTACCGACCTCTATATACTAGCGATCGCCCTAAGGTCGAAATTCGACCAGCGACTTTTAGGTCATAGACTATTTTCTGTTTGATATTTACAGTATTCATAAACAAAGAGTATTATCTACATCACTTGCTGTTTCTTTTCGTTGAGTGACAATGTCAATATTTTGGGGGGTCTAAGTTCAATGGCACTAGTCCGTTTAGGATTCGCTGTATTAATTTATTTAATTTAATATATTAGGGGCCATCCATAAATAACGTCACACGAATTTCATGATTTTATGACCCCTCCCCCGTCCTTGTCACATTAGTGTGATGTCACATATTTTGCAATTTTATAAATATAAATTTATGAAATTAAAACAGCAGTGTTCGGACATTATTTTAATTTCCATTTAAATTATTTTTCAATAAAATCGACATCAAATCAAACAAAGGTATAAAAATTAACAAAACATAAAAAAAATCACTTTAATGAAAGATAAAAACTTAATCCATGACTAACATAACTTATTTTTCTTCGAACTATAAAGGTAATAAGTTTCAAATAATCGAGTTGTAAAAGTTGTTAAATAAAACATTGCTATGTTCGAGATACAGAAGTCCAGTTTAATTTTTTCTCTAATTATTTTGACTAGAGGGTTGAGATTTAGTGCAACGGAGGTTCTGGGGCTTGACTGGAAGGGAAAACATTCTTTCGAGTTTGGGAGGTTTTCGACTTAAAGAAGTTCTAATGTACTTAGATATAAAATACTATATTTTGAAAAAATGTGATGTCACAAAATTTGGGACCCCTCCCCGCCTCTTGTCACACAATGTCACACTTCGTCGACCCCCTCCCAAACACTAAACGTGTGACGTAATTTATGGATGGCCCCTTATAGATAAATTTTAGCTTTCCGGGCACGCATTACTCTTAAGTTTTAGCTTTACGTATTAATATAATGATTAAATCTGTGCTAAAACCCAACATTATTTACTTATTTAAGATATAAAAACTTCACAGCACATTAAGAAAATTGTAATGTTATTAGAATATATCTAATTGTAAAGTTCCAATTACAAACATTTTCAAATTACATATATCTAACAATGACGTGTAACAACAAGATGTTTAATAAGTAATGTGTGTGCATATACGTGTTGTTATACGAAACGGAATATATTTTCACCCGTTCTGTATCTGTTTCAGATCACGGAAAACTAGTTGTCAAAGGTACAGCTACGGCCGGTAGGCGCGGCGCGACGCGGCGGACCGGACGAAGCTTATTGCCCTTTCCGGCCTTTCGTCGTTTTCGACCGGCTTTTTGGCTTAACCGGCTCCGCGGCGCGTAACACTGCTACCGGGATGTATGCATCGATATAACATACATATGTCCGCTCCTACGCGTTATATATATGACTCTTTAAAATTTTCAGAGATTTTGAATCAACCTTTAATAATAGTAATACCCTTATTTAATTATTTTGTTATAAAATAAGTAACAACTTCACCATAGTAAAACGAACTAATGACAGTTTTCAAGAGAAAGTTGAAAATCTATTGCCAAACACCTAATAAGCATATCCCGGAAGCTGCACTTGAGAGCCGAGCCAGTCTTGGTGGCCCTCTTGTCAGAAGTATCTGAGAGTTTTTGTGACATCTCAAAATGCATGTTTTCTGCTTTATATTTAAAATACACTTAAAGGTTTAAAAGCATTGACACTGAAAACCCCCACTTTATATAATGGAAAATTTTACGAAGACTTAAAAACATTGAAGCTAGCAAGTGCTTTTTGCGGCGCCAAAACAAGAAGAAGAAGACGTGAACTTTAAAATGTATATAGTTCTTATGTTGTTCGTTTTCAAAGTTACTAAGAAAGCTATACAAAGACTTCCTGAAAGTCAACTATTTACTGCATAAATCACATAGGCCGAAACAACGGCTGTGAATCCGTAAATATTTCTTTCCGTGAATCATCAGGGTGCTGTGTTGTGTTCACTTTATGTCTGGAATTCGTAGTTAAATTCCTCGTTTTGTTGTCAAGCGTCGCGTAGTTGTAACCTTGATTTTAAAACTTATTAATCGTTTTTATCTTTAAAAAATCATAAAAATTAATCTATGGCGTAACAAAACAAACATAAAAATATAACTCCAAAATGTTATCCTGCAGTAACATGATGAAATCAACCATCAATGATAATAATATAAAGTTATTATACTGACTTTGAGAGCTACTGGGAACAATTTAATAAAAGAGAAAACATAAAAGTACCAAAGCAATTAAACAAATAGTTTTTTTGCTTCATTTATTATGCAATCTATAAGGTTACTACACTGTTTCAGAATGGCGTTAATTAATACAATTGATTTTAGTAGTGAAACAGGAATAGAATGTCCATTAAGAGTCCAGATTAATTATGTACTAAAATGTTACAAAGAAAATGATGTATTCTGGACAATGACATTTTATTTTTAGACGCGTCATACACTAACACCATTGCATTATAAAACAGCGGAACTAAACTATACATATAAATTATGCTTATAGTTACACAGTACGCGAAAATAGAGACGGAATATGAATATGCCATATTGCCATTATTGTTGTTAGAAAGAAATGCGTATATATTTTGAGTTACAGCGTCATTATCTACTTCCTCATTGGCTAGAGTGTGCATGACGTTAAAATTAGAGGAAGTTGGGTAAACTTTCGGTTGTATTCGTGCTAACAATGGTTAAACAGTACGAATAAGACTAATAAATCCTAATTTATGTTCTTAAATTTTTTTTAGTTCTTTGTAACTACGGCAATTATACTAATAAAACGATTTGTAATTTGAACATAGAAATATATTTATTTATTTAACATAGTCATTCATTTTAGATAAGGGACTGAGTCAAATGTAACAGAAAAGGTACAAAAAATTACTTTATTTTATATACCATCAAATAAACGTCATTTATTCCTTTTTTGTCGCTTATAATTATTTGTACTGGTTTTATGTGCGAAATGTATGCGAACATTTAAGAATTTTTCTATAACGGCGCGGATGAGGTGAAGCCTATGATTAAAATTTGGGTGTTGCTCTAAGGAATGAGAATTTAAAGATGCAAAAACGTCATTACAACTAATAAACGAGTTTAAAATGCGGCTTTTAATCATTTCAATGTCTTTCGGATCAGGAAGTATTAAGTGTATTCTCTTATATGATTCTTAATAATCACTTCTGCCCTTAAGTCATGGGTTTCCATCAAAGAGCCAAGAACCGCATTGAATACTTTACGGAATTTTATAGAGCAAACCAGCAACTCTGAAGAAGAAAAATTTTCTGCTCTTTATACCTTAGACAGTGCTATAGATAGAGACCAACCGAATTATACGTATATATATTATACGCATTATTTTCTTACAACATTTAACATTACTTTAAATAAAACAATGTAATATTATAAAATAACATAATTAAAAATAAAGGCGATAATTAAAAAGGACACATTGACAAAAATGCCCCCTGTTCCCCTATAGCAGCGGCATGCGCTTGCTCGGTCGCCTTCGTTGACGTTGGCCGTGGATCGCGTTAATGTTTTCTCTTTCAATCCTACACAAAGCACGCACAATGCGTCTCGCTCATGCGTTTTGTATAGATAAAGTATTAAAATTAAACAAAATAGCGTTTTTCTATAAAAATAAACAAATCACAGTACTTACGTATGAAATGACACATTATTCCTTCCTTCACAGTGGCTGTATAATTCTTACATTGTCGATAAACACAAGAAGGCATTACATTAGTAGTTAAAGCCAAAAATTATATTTTATTGTAATTACTAGCGAAGTGTGCGAACGCGACGCCGGCTAATACGTGACTAAGAGAACGTAAGGCAATTACCTGACAATTTTGTTGCCAAAATAGAAAGCGGGTAACGTATCTACACAAATATCTTAGATTCTGGAGTTATATCTAATTTATTAAAATGAATTGTTAAAGATCTTACTAAGAGCATGTCAGTGTGAAACAGTTTAAAGCTAATCTCTGATTAGCAAAAACTATTTATCCAATAGTTTAATATTTACTGGCTGTTATTATTGTTATAGGATTATTGTATACCAATGACGCGACCATATCAGTCGCTATGAAACAACGTGATTCAAGACACGCTACGCCTGTATCAAAGATGTAGATGCCATTAGAGTGATATCTGACTAAGTTGTACTCGAAACTCAGTTACTAAACAATTAAAGCTTCAAAATTGTTTTATAACAAAATAAGCCGAAATGAATTCATTTCAGATATAATTGAATACAATTATTATTGGTACATCAAAAGCATTTTAAAAAAGTACTTTAATAAAAGAAACAGCCGACAAGAAAGTTTCTGGCAACAGTGTTTTACTATAAAACAATATTAATTTCATTATCAAACAAAAATGAACTTTATCACTTGTTAAATAGAATTAATAACACTGGAAATAGGATATTGAGGTTACAATTTTATTGTAACACCTTGAAAAATAAAACTTACAGTGGCGATTGAATTGAAATAGGAACGCTGCGAACGGTAAAAAATAAGTTTGCAACGAAGGGAGAGGTGGCGAGCGAAATATAAAGATATTTCATTTGTGAATTACAAAAGAAAACCGCAAATATCGAAACAAAAGATCGAAAACAAAAGGTCCGTGTGACGAATTGTTGTATGGGATAAGTACTTTCGAGAAATGAGGTCAAAGATAACTTCAGAGGCAAAAAAAATGGCACAATCATTCAGCCTTCGGGGTTTCATGGACACGGGATTTCTTTTTTTTTATTACCTATCTGATTCTTTTAACTACCTGTAACTATCATGTCTTTGAATTCTAGGTTAGACTTATGACATTTCTGTCCTACATTTTAATACGTTTAGAATTCCATTATAATACGAACTTCATTCTGAATGAACTCCATCAAGCTATTGGTTTATTTTTATATTTACTTGCCTTCGAAAAAGGAATGTTTTTCAAGCGTATGTAAATATGTAGCTATGTATGTATGTATGTCTATATCTTTGGCACGTTTTTTATTCTTAACGACTTGATGGATTTTAGCATAAGAGGAGTCGTCTTAAGATAATGTTTTAGATTCCAAGTTTACGTAGGTCACCCAGATAATATTATAATAACGCAATATGTACCAAGATTTGTAAAAATATATGTAGTTTTAAAAATCCAAAATTTTGTATTATTATCTTATACATAAGTAATAAATATAGAATCACAGGTATATAACCAGAAAAACACTTATTGCTTCATTATAATATTAATCATACAAAAACATTAATTTTTAGAAATGTGACCATTTTTTTTTGTGAAAATTTCATGACATTTAGAATACATATAAAGTACTGTGTAACGTTCCTCTATAGAACATCCGTTTTGGTGAGCTTAAAAAAGGTCGTTTTGTAGAGAAATATCTTTCTTGTATACTCAATATTTATTTATTTATTTGGATTGACAACAGTCATTCATTAAAGATACATAATTAATAGTCAATAAACAATAAGATAAATGAACAACTAATTACAGCCAATCTCAGCATGCATGGAATCAATAAATTAATGGTTATAATAAGAATTTAATTTATCTACCTTGAAAATTATTGCTAAATTAGTAGGTACTTAATATGTCATAATAAAGAACCATAATAAATTCTTAAAATAAAACTATTATTAAAGGATGAAAATAAGATTTAAGATTAAAATAAGTTAAACTATATACATAGTTAAAATACATATGAATTTTTGGATTAAAAAAAAAAATACAATAAGAAAGCTCGTTCAACATAATCATAAAATAAAAATCATGGAGCTAACAGAGAATAAATTTTTATTTAAAACTGAGAAGGTGAATTGGCGAATATATCAATGGTGTCATATTTTTTAACCAGCTCGTTATATTGACGTGATAATCTAGCAACCATTGAGTAGTGTCCAAGATCGGTTCTATAGCATTTATGACCAAATAAAGGGACTGAATTCTAGGTAACCTAAGAGGTAATTTAATGTTAAATTTCTCCAAAAGTTCTGAATCGTCAATGAGGTTATTAAAAAGTTTATATAAATAGATCATGTTAAGCAAAATCCGTCTGTTATTTAAAGATATATCTTTTAATCTGTCATAATATGGAGCGAATTTCTTAGTGTCTGGTAAGGAAACCATAGTGAATCGCCTTTGAATACTTTCAATGCGGTTTATATATGTTTGATAGTGAGGACACCATATAGTACAACAATATTCAAGCTGGCTTCTAACATATGCACAGTACAAAAGTTTTTTAATATATGGGTTGTTGAAAAGCTTACTATTTCTGAACACAAACCCTAACATTTTGCGTGCAGATATACAAATGTTATTTATATATATTTATAAAACCTATACTAATATAATAAAACGATTTTTTTTGTTTAAACACGTTAAACTCTGAAACTAGAAGTCGGATTCGAAAAATTCTTTTTCTATATGATAGCCAGACTCACGAGGAATAGTATGGGCTATCTAACATTAGGTTACAAATTTCAGCTTAAATATTGATTTTTGTTAAGTAATTCGCAAGTGAAGGCCTTGTCGAACTGGGTTATTCGCGTCTGCTGACGTATTAATTAATGATACGAAAATACGATTTTATACAAAAATATTGGCCCTTAGTTTATCTAAAAAACAATTCAAGATAGCTTATGCCTATCTCTTCTACATAAACCGAAATAAGGTATTATGCAATTTTCTTTTATATTAGAATAATAAATTTTAGGCATGGCTTGCTCTTTATAGTATGTTCCACTCAACTGTGTCGCGTGAAAATGCGAATTAGTCATGTCTGTATAGTCCCGTGAGCGGACTTTACACAGTCAGGGTTTTTAGGGGAATCGATGTAGAAAACATGATTTCCTCTAAATCTTATTGGAATTACACAAAATTCCAATTAGATTTATATTTTCATTAGATTTCTTTAAGTAATTTCTTACAAAACACTTGACTTTGAATTGCATTGCAACTGTTCTATGAGAAATAAAATGGGTAACTCTATAACTTATAGTTTATTTTCCAATTAATTAAAAACAAAGACCTTACTGGATGTAAAATTATATATTTTTGTATAATATTATTTACTGGATAAAATAAACACCAAATAGCTTAAGCTCTAGCACATTTTTTTTATTCTACACTTGTTTTTAATCTTTGGACTAAAACAGCCCCACTTCAAGTGCCAGCATTCGCAACTATATTACACGTATTTTGTAATTATTAGATTGAAGTTCACGATATAATTATCTGATTAGACCTGATTACACATAATATTCGTTTAGGTTTAATAATTTTTCTATCAGAATATCACAAAACAAACACAAAATCCACCTTCGTAAAATTACTTGGTCGTTGCTTCAATGGTAGTTTTTACCTTAAAAATGTAACAAGTGCGTTAGCGGCGCGGTTATATAAAAATATGGATAAAACTATGGGGCACAGTTAATATATTTATAGTCGTATAGAGCCCGCCAGTGATTCCACGGAGTGTATCTCCGCAAAGCCAAGGAGTTTTCTTTGAATTAATTACATACGCTAATGTAATATTTATGTATGTTAATTACAAACGCTAGGTCGGAGTTACGCTCCCGCTCCAATGATTCACGCCTTGTTATCTTACTCATTTTCTTCGCCCTTTCTGACATACCGTTAGTTAATTTATCCAAGAAAACTCTAATTCCACCTATCGAGCCTTTATATGATTCATGATTTATATTTAGGCGTTATAAAAGCTGTACCCCACTGCTTCACCCGTGATAAATTGGTTTGACCTATGTTGGCGTTGTTCTCGCTTTCAGTACTTTTTTTTATAATAGCTCCTCGGCACATTGTTTGTACTATTTCTAATGATAAGCACAGCACAGTCCAAACAAAATGAAAAATATTAAATGTTATTTTATTGATTTACAGCCATAAATATTGTTTATGAAACGATATGGATGTTTCTTTTTTTGTTGGATAGGGGAGTAATTGGCATTGTATCTTCAACTTCGAAGATACGAAAGGGAACTCTACAAAATCATTGAAGTGGGTTTTTTATTATTACCATGTTTTGAATTCGTATAATAATAAACATGTGAGCCAATATTAATCAATTGGTTTAGAAAACAGTTCTTTTCTTTATAAATAAATTTATGTTGATTATCCGATACGTCGGTGTGTAAGTAACTATAGAATGATAATCGGGAATAAAAACCTGAGGTTATGTGGTTCGCACTCCTCAAAGTACTATGGCGCCCATGGTACTAGAAACTGCTACTTGGAAACTACTGCTTTTCTGTTGCTTGTTACTATATTTGTACCTTATTTTGAAGCATGTTCAATTGAGAATCAAACGACCTTATATCATTAGCAACAAAAGATATTTATATTAAAAATCAGTTATTAGTAAAAATAAAATAAAATAAACATTAAAAAACGGAGTGGATTTGATATAGGTACTATATTGATCTCTACGACTCTATCACAAAATGGACGACATTATGCCACTCGTCTTAACGGTGATTGAGACCCAGATAATTTCCAGAATAAGAAACATTTTAAAAATTATAGATCAAAAAATAAAAAAATCATTCAATCTCTTCAATTATATAATTAGTATAATAATAGTAATTCAAACGGTATAATTACTCCTGTTACAATTTAAATACACTCTTATAAATTATTTTATCAGTACGAAATTAAACTCAACGTTTGGTCACATTATGGAAAACATTTCGTATTGCCAGCGCTCCGGAATGTCCCTTATCTAGGGAGTAAAGTGGGCACATTATTGTTTTATTATGAATCGTCTGCCATTAGCCGAATTGCGTAGATCTGGCAACTCCAGAGACGTACTAAGGATTAGATGTTTTCTCGTGGAATATGTTGGAAAAGTGGTAGAGAATATTTTGTACTGTCAACACGAGTTGAATGTTATTGAGAAATACTGTTGGGCGATTATGAGAGATACTAATGCAATCATTCGATTATGGAGATGACTCGAGATAACTCGATTAGAAACATTAGTAATTTCTAATTTGATAGGAAATAACTTTAAACTTGGTGGAGGTGATCGGGCTGTCCGAAGGACCTTTTTTAGCTCGTCGGATATAAGTTCTTATAGAGAAATTCTTCGTTTACGACTGAACGAAAATTAGTATTGCTATACGATTATAAAAATTAATAGTTACTAATAAGTTATTAATTATGAATCAACATCGTATCCTACTAATATAATAAATGTGAAATTTTCTGTTTCGATGTTTGTTACTCAATCACGTAAAAACGGTTGAACGGATTTAGGTCAAATTTAGCACACTGATAAAATATGAATATAATCCTGGATTATATGCTGTTGTTCTCCGATATCCACGCAAACGAAGTCACGGGTACACATAGTTAGTATCAATTAAATATCTCGATTATGTAAATCATTCATAATCGCCCACAACTGAGAAGTTAAAAGGTTGCCATCCTAACGTTAACTGACTTTATACTAGCACCTCAGTCATACCGAGGTATATTGTGTTTGATGGTAAATATAATGTAAAAACATCGAATAATCGAGACATCGGTAATCAATCGTCTATCGTCACTGTTATTTCGACCTGCAAGCTTGTCGGCAGCTGGATAAATATTGGGCGACCTCGAAACACAACAAACAAAAAGAAATTCACTTTAACAGTTAATTACTGATCCAAACGAACATTAAAATTATATGACAAGCACAAAGGGCGGCCTTATTGTTAAAAGAAATGTCTTCCAGGTGACCATTATCATTGTATGATTTCTTTTTATAAAAATAATGTTTTGAATGTTTTGTCAACTGAGAATATCACGTGAGAAAATATAATATACAGTGTAAACTCTTTATAACGTTATCCTTTATAACGATAAACTCCCTATAAATTTGAAGTGAGCCCCCAACTTGGTTGGTTTGCGTTAAAACCCACATATTGAAACACTCTTTATAGCGATACGCCATTCCCTATTACGAAGAAATGTGTAGGAAGACGATTCCACCACATATCTAGATATGAATAGAATACATAAAATAATACAAAACAAGTACTGGCATAGCAAAAAACGTCAGACAAAGTTATCAGACTATATGTGTAAACAATAATTTAGAAGCATTTATTATCTAAGACATACATTTTAAAAATTCTTGTTAATTTGGTTGTATTTTTGTTCACTCCATATAACGATAACTCTCTATAACGACAAAAATGCTCAGTCCCTTGAGTTTCGTTATAAAGAGTTTACACTGTATATTGTTTGAGATACAAATTAATTTTTCTAACTTATCGTGATATAAATGTCTAATATTGTTACCTATTCCAAAGTTTATATTATTTGTTACAACTACAAATAATGAAATATATTCATACGAATCCTTGCTAAAACTGTATTTTCTTATAAGATTCTGCTTATGGTGTGAACAAACAAAATAAATATAAATAATTAATAAATATGAGGACACATATTCACACACAGTCATTTAATTACAAATTAAGCAAAGCTTGTAATATGGTAACTAAACAGCTGATATACATATAGATATTTAACACCCAGACAAACTACTAACAACTATGCTCATCACACAATAGTCAGTCATGGGCGGGGATCAAACCCGCGACCGGACGGCTCAATAGTAGGGCTTACTACCACTGCGCCACGAGGACTGATAGATTCTTACTTATGCAATACTAATATTTGTGTGCCAACTATGAAAAGGTTATTGTAGGGTGTATATGAATCATAGTGTTGTCTGGAAATGACTTTCTTTATTTCTATTAACAATAATTTTATAGTAAGAAAATAAGATAAACCCCATTTAGTTTCTGCATTCCAAAGCGGTTATAGTGTTTTAATATTCATAACTACTTTCTTAGGACATAAATTTAAATAAAGTATTTTTGATTTGGACTAATGTGAATATTACGGCTTTGTGGTCATAGATAGCTCAGTTTGTTACAAGCCTGTTTTAACCACAACGTAACTTGAAAAGACTTGGCGCGTGAACGAATCTATGGGAATATGAGAAAAATATAAAGTAATTAAAATTGAAATCCCTTAAGTCCGCATCTGGTTAGTGGGTTTGTACCGCTGACTCCGCGTTTATGGTCATTCTAATAAAGAGTGAGTAGAACCTACCCTTAGTATAACCCTTATGTCACTTTAATGATTTCTTGCTATGTGGGTATTTTATACAGGCGTTTCTAATACGTAGAAAAAAAAATTACATTAACTTCGTGCATTTTATAATAATGCACTATCGTGCATTATTAGCATATCGGCTATGCAACCCAATCGTAACCTGTGTTCGAAATACTTTTAGTTCTACGGATTACGTTTGTAATTTATTTTTAGTAGAAATATTGGTCACCTCTCATATGCATAGTATGTCATATAAGTTCAAAAGCTCATCCTTGCATTTTATGTCAATTGTTACTATGTATAAAATTAATTACTTATAATTATTATAACACTAGCTGTGCCCGCGGCTTCGAACAGAATGCTATCAATCGGGTGCACGCGCGAATCTTGTTTCCCCGCTCCCGGTTATTTTAAAGACAAAAATGCTTACTGTGGGTGTTCCTTGGGTAGTGCAATTTTTTTAATGTCTTTTTAATGTCTACAATTATGTAGTACATTAATTTAACATATCTTATATAGTTTACTCAGGGTAAGCCTTTGAAGCGCCCGAATTGATCACATTGACCAATTTTTTTTTTTGCGCTGAACCCTATTTAAAAAAAAAATAGCCTAAGTTACTTCTTATAAAATCAGCTATATCACATAGCGGGGGAATATAAACGGGTCAATTATATATTATCACTTTACTATGGGCTAATCCATACTAGTGACCGGCCCCAGCTTTGCACGGGTATAATTTACAAAGTGATGTAATTTATGTTTAAAAAACACCTGATATACCGTTTATAACTTTAATATTGATAGTGCATAACTGCCCCATTAGCCTCATAAACACGACTGCTATGCTCGAGGTCCTAGGTGCGATTCCCAGTTTGAGCAAAGTGTTATTGGGTTTGGCCAATCGACAGCGATCGCTTTGCTGTGAGGGAATTTTTGGGTCGCGCGTAATTTTGAATCGTGATATCTTCAACTGTATTCATTTAAATGGAAAAAGTCATGCACAATTTAAATCTAAATTAACTGCCCAAGTTAACTAACTAAATTTACGTGGATAAAAAATAATACTGAATTGGAGAAAATAACTTCGTAAATAACCTTTTTTTTTAAATTATTATGTCGAAGATAAAAATGGTTACTGTGAGTCAACCTTAGGAGCTAGACATACATCATCGTGGACTTTTTTCTAGGCTTTTAGAAGAACTACAATTCTCTAATACATTATTTTGATATATCTTATAAGGTTTAGCTGTACAAGCCATGTAAGCGCCCAGAACTCATTTTTTAACTACTTGATTACAAATAATTGATTTTGTTCTACTATACAAAAACTTAATTTCTGCAAAAAATTCTCTAAATTATAATGAAAACCGTATTAAAATCCGTTGCGTAGTTTAAAGGATCTAAGCGTACATAACAACAGACAGCGGGAAGCAACTTTTTTGACGTGACAACGTCTTATAATACGATGGAATCGGCTGCACGCACGAAAAATCATGACTCATGCGGCGTTACCTCGCTCTGAGGCGTTCCGTTTAAGGCTTGAAGTGCAAGCGAGAGCGCGGAACGAGCGACAAAGAGGCACAATCGGCCTCCGCGTTCGGCAGCGTTCGACATCTGTCTCTCTCCTAATTTAGTGAGCGATGCGTCCGCGTGGACAGCCGCTATACAATAATACATTTACATGTTTTCGTCAAGTATGAAGTGCAGTGAAAAGTGAATGTGGTGTCAATTGTTTATAGCAACGATAATTGCGGCGATAAAGGTAATGATTCTTTCGATATTATTTGAAAAATGATACCATTACATCAGTATTTTCTTATGACGTTGTCACGTTCAACTATCGTCAGTAAACCGACTTTACAGACAACCGATTTTTTTAAATTTTATGTATAGATTGATGATGATTACAAAATCAACTTTATCATTAATAATTCGGTCGACAGAGAGTACCAGAGTGTAAATAATTAAAGCAAATACCTTACGCTACTGTAGATAGTGCAATGTAACTCTGAATATTGTTACGAAATATCTGTAGAAATATTTATCTTAGTGAGAAAGTCTTTACCCTAGATAGTAAATGGTCAATAGTAGATTACAATGAGATAAATAGTACGAACGCCCCGTTAATAATATAGTTTAAATAATCACTTCAACATATACTCTCAGAAATCTCCGAAGATCTGAAATCTTGACTTGAAATTGATCATAGTTATATCAATTACTCCTTACGCGATATAGACACTCACTAGGAACCAATGACGTTTTATAAATAGACGCGTTGTACTCCCACTAAAGCAATTTAAAAACGACACAAAAACTGTTATCAGCCTGTTGTAAGAAAAGGGATAGGAAATCACAGCGTAAGGCGGAAACTCTGTTGTCAAAAAAGGATAAAAGTGTTTTGTCGCTCACACCTATATCAACTCAAAAGTGAACTGAGAGCAATTGTCGTTCGTTAACGATGCCATGTAAAGAGAGAGCATCAATGCCGTATCTACTTATAAAATATCATTGCAAGGAACGGTTTTTGCTCAAATCCTATCCAAAATTTTAACATAAGTGAAACCGTGGCCTGGAACACAGTTTTTTTCCGTATACAACGAAAGTGCTTAGTAGTGTGTACATAATTTTTATTATGTTATACCATTTCCATTTCTTTATTTTCTCGGTGACAGCTCCTGTGAAAACTTGAAATAGCGTCTTTTTTACATTATGTATGCATTATTTTTAAAAATATGACGTTTACACACGTACAAGGTTATACCAGAGCCGGAAAAACTGATAGGGATGCAGCTATATCGATAAACGTAACACGATAACAGATCCGATATTTTTTTACAAAATGTAAGAAATTAAACTACTGCCGGATAATTTTGTACAAATTTATTAACTTATTTTATATTTCATTACAAGATGTTACACGTATTTATTCTTGATTGATAATGCCAACTTTTTCAAAATTTTCGAAGCTGTTGTAAAATAAGTAGGTATAGGTATGTACTCGACAATGAAACAAAGTAATTATAACGACAGGTAATATTTATTTATTTATTTTAATCAAATTCTGATGAATAAAATATATGCGATCGATATCATTACTTATTTGATATCAAATTAGAACTGTCATCGAGAAAATAAAGAAATGGAAATAGTATATAAAATCAAGACTGAAAAAATATGATCTAATGTAGTTAGAAGTTTCACCACGGTATAACAAAAATAAATATTGTTACAATGCCACCAAATTGAGAAGAAGCATTCAAATAGTTTTGATAATAACAATTCCATTTTTTAATGTAATAAAAACATTAGTTATGAAGTTATAACTAAAAATTACCACCATTTGTTTCTTTTCAGAAAACTACGGAATAATATTTACATAATTGTGGGCGGGCGGGCGGTGTATATACACCCTAAGAAGTTACTTTATTCGTATTATAGAAACATTTCAATTGAATTTAAATGAATGTCTGGCTTTTTTTAAAGGACAACTGTTTCGCAAGTTTATTTAAGAAAGTGAACAAGAAAAAAGTTAGCTAGTGATGAGTTCACAAGAAAGGAATATGAGATACTTTTTAAAATAAATCTAATTATTTTAAGATGCTAATTTTATTAATAGACCGTATATACACAAATAATAACTAAGTCGTCACAATATTAAAACTGACAATGGGAATCTTATAAGTAACAGTGCATTAGTTATTTATATTATCTAAAAAAAAACCCACAAATTATAAAATGTTATACACATTCTAATAACAAAAAAAAAAATAAAATATTAAAAATACAGTATAGTTATAGTTAAAATAAGGGTCATTTGCAAATGCATATGTTTTAATGGCAATTTTTTATGTTTATTATTACAAAAGCACCCAGGTAAAAAAAGGTCCACCAAGAGTCCGAAGAATTGTGATTTTTACTTTAAAAAAAAACATATTAAGTAGTTTTTTATTATTATTATTATCCCTGCAGTTCCCTTAACAAGTATGATGTATAAATTTATGACTGTTTTATGTTGTGTCAGTGTGTCCTTTTTATGGCTTATTCTCCAATAAACCGAACATTTGGCAAATAAATTATATAACATATATTTGTCATACTTAACATTGGCAAAATTCCTTGGCATAGGCAGAAAGGCAAAATTTTAAAAAAAAGTCAGCTATCTACGTTTATAATATGAATAAAACAGGATAGTGATAAAAAGTATTATTATCTTTATTCAAGACTAAAACATCTCTAACAATGTTGTTTGAATAACATTGTGTGTGAAAACTTTATAGTACTTATGAAATGCTTAGGTTGGTTCGTTTGAATAAATTGTATGTATTATTTACAGAACATCGAATAAAGCTTCTTTGTTAAGGATTTTTAATGATATTTACTACGTGCATGGATAATGGAAAATTGACTTTATTAAACATTTAAGAATATATTTACATAAGAAAACAAAATTGACAAAAGAAGTTGCTTTTTCCCGTAACTGCTTTCGCGTTGTCTTCGAAGTGAAATGACTCATGCGCTACCTATTGTGAACTAATTGCACTAATACAGAGCGTTTGCTGGTGTATACACAACTTAACAAAGTTCTTTCACAATCAGCATACCATCACGCCTGTATTCTCCAAAGGGTTAGGCAGAGGTATACTAATGTACACCTGCAGTTCGCCGGTTATGTTTTTAACAATATTGTAATAGGGGGTGAACCTATTGCCATTATTAGGGACCAAAGTCAAACTCCGAGCTACTACTGAGAATTTCATAGGAAACGCCCAATAACACTTTGCTCGACCTGGGAATCGAACCCAGGATCACCGGATAATTAAGAACCAAATAAAGGACAAATAAGGGGAAAAAATTCACTTATACATGTATAAACAAATCTTTATATATTGAAACCCTACAAAGGATATTTTATCATTATGGTCTTTGGAATATAAATACGTTCTATAACCTCATTTTTACACTGTTTTCTATTTTCCAAATATTGATCTAACAAGATGGTGGCTTCTTTATTAGAATTTAGTTAGTTATTTATGTAGACCGACATTACAGCGGCAATCGCTGATAGGGTTGCCCATCTCTCGGGATTCATCGTTGTGTTTGTAATAAACTGTCCTTACTACCTCGGAAAAAATCCAGTCGCTTTGCCTTACTACTGCAAACATAAACGAAAGTTAAAATTTCAAAAAACCTATATCTACTTAGTTGTAAAAGAATTTAACACATTTTAAATATTAACGTGCAACTGAATACAAAAAGTGCGTGAAAAAAACGTCAATGTGAAACGGGAACCGTGCGAATGACAACGTTAAAAGAATTATTTATGGCGTCCCGTAGAAAAGCTTACTGTAACAAACGGAAACGTAAGCTCCGAGAGTCGGATTCACACAACAATTACTTTTATGAATGTTTTTTTCTCAAAGTGCCTCCCTCATTACTGGAGAGTGTCAACCAGATTTTAAGGGGAATCTGAAAGGCTAAACATTTCAATATTACAAAATTAAGTGTTTCGTTTCAAGGGCATCGCCAGCCGATGGGCAAGTTGGAGAAGGTTAAATTGATATATGCAAGATGGGTAAAGTATGAATTATTGACACAGTTAAAAGCAAAGACCAAGTTTTACACTGTTAATGCAAGTATTACCTCTACGGTGATTATAATAACAAAGGTACAAATAGAAGATCCAATCCCAGCGCTATTTTTTATCCCGGGATTATAAAAAAGAAATGCAAAGTTAGAGTACTATATATAAATCTGCTTTTGAATTTTTTTTATTCACATAATACTTAAACGTTCATAGTACAAAGTTCAACTTAAATCCTTTAAAAATAAACAAACAAGTTCTTTAAATAAGTAATACCTACTTTAAATTCCCAAAACAAATATCGACTTAATTAGACATCAAACTCCGTAATAATTTACCTTATTCTTCTACACAGATCAATATTGGAATATTGCAAAAGTTTCTCGTTACACCTCGTTTGAAGAACCCGACCAGTGTTGCCAAATTAACCATTTTTTTAGCTATATCAAATACTATTGGCTAAATATTTTAGCTACAAATTGAGCAACTTTTATAATAATATGTGATATTTTATACTTCCATACCGTAACACTTGTTTTCACTCATCTACAATGCAAGTAGTGAATCAGTATAAATTCATTTGATTTCAGTGATTTGAGTGATTTGGCTTTGGAAAAATTATTTAGGACGATGAGTGTCGTAAAGAAAAAGCATAGAAATAAGATGAGTCTAGATACACTGACTTGCTTACTAACAATAAGAGATTACTTAAATAAAAGCAGATGTGTGCTTTTTACCAAATACCCGTGGAAGTGCTAGATCAAGTCAGGAAGCAAGAAAAATATTCTTAGCTTCTTCCTAAATAACCAGAACCATCAACGTATTATTAATATTATATAGAATTAATCTATGATGAATAAATAAACCGATTTTAATTTGTGAGTACGTGTTTCTTTATAATCGAACTGTTTAGCCACTTTTAGTCACGTTTTAGGGTACGAAATTTTGAACATCCTAGCACCATTATAAATGCGTTTGGCTATTTCTCGTTTTCTTGACTTGTATATCTTCGAAGTTATTGTTGTTGTTGTTGTTAATAAGATACGTGCTTGCAGAAAATTTAAACGTGATTTAAAACAAACCGCCGTACAGCGCCATCTATGAATACTGTTGGAAAATAAAAATACTTAAATTTCCATTTATTTATAATTCTCTAAAAATAAAATAATTTGGTATCTTTTTACTTTATTTCAGTAAATATTTTAAATATATTACAGTGTTACATACGCATACATTACTTTTTATATGTACATAACCTAAACGCAATTTATAGACCATACAAATGTTCATACATGTAAAAATGTATCTTCAGACTATAAGCTACAATTATACCAAATTTCATTAAATTCGATTCAGTAGTTTTTGCGTTATTGGTGTTCAAACATACCGACAGACAGACAAAAATTTCAAAAACTATCGATATGTGTTTTGTCCATGATTTTAATCCCCCCGTATTATTTTTTCTCAAATTCCTTCAATGTACAGATTTCGACTCTTTACTCTAAAAAAAAGTAAAAGTATAGATTTGTATTGAGTAAGTAACCTTTCCGTCTTTTGTTAATACGTGACTCTAAAATCACCTGTTAAAATTGTTTCCTTTCTGTATACAGATAAACTAGCCAACAATCCGCTTCCACGTTCCAATAGAGGACAACACAGCGAAATTATGTATTTAGAAATCCGAGATTTGCATAACAAAGTGAGCCACTCGCCTAACGAGAATGTCTTTAAGCGATTTACCTCGTCTTGTCTCCGTTAAATACTGTTTCGAGATTTACTTGTCGCCGCGCCGCGCCGTAAGGCTGCGGTCGCCGGGACAGCGATTTCATTATTTATATGCTCAAATAATTCCTGACTATTATTGTACGTTAATAAGCTGTCTCTTAGAGTTTGAAACTTAGCAAATATTGTTTTAACGTTATACTTCTTTTTGGACTTTCAGTAAAAAATAAATTAAGAACGGCGCGCGCATCATGTGACGGAAATAACAATAAGTTAAATTCTGGTGACAGAAGTGAAAATTTTAATCAATGAAGATAGATATTATATGAAATTAATGAAAATTTCTAATTTTTTACTACATTTTTCGTAGTACTTATGTATATAACTATATATTTTAGAGAGATAAATGTAATTAATAATTTTAGATATTAATCCAATACACATTATTATTTTAAAATTATTATTAAATTGTATTAAACATTTTAGGCTTTCACTTTTATGTTAAGCGAGAAAGATTGTTTTTAAATATTGCGTAAGATTTAATTTAATTTTTAATTATTTATTGATTCAAATATTCATGTTATTGTAATTTACTGAATTAAACATGCTATTAAGTAGCATGCTTTTATTAAGCAATTGCTGCCTAGTGACATGTGTGTAGAAACTATTGCTAGTATCGAGCATGTTTATTAGCATGCTGACAAATCGATCAACGTTCAATTTCTGGCGTGCTACCTGATGCGTGGATTAGGAGCGGGGAGTGAACATAGCAAGTGGAAAGAACAAATTCTCCAGGAATATAGTATATAAACTTTGCCCTCCCAATACATCCTTGATAACTAAATGTATATTCGCAAAAATTTAGCCAAGCTAGATTTTGTCAAAGATGTGTAATGTTAAAATAGTGTCAGGTTCTATAATAAGATTCCGAAGCATATTACTGATTTACCGGACAACAAGTTCAAGGACCATGTTAAGCAGGCTTTACTGTCAAAAAGTTACTATAGGGTGGATTATTATGTGAATGATAGTGATGCCTGGAAGTGACTCCCTCTCTGTGCATCCACTAAATTATTATTATTGTACCTATTGTATTAATACTCGTACAGTTGGAAAAAAAGAGATAAACCCGAAAGAGTTTCTTACCGGTTTTTCTTGCTGTATGGAATGTTTTTCAAACCGGCAGTAGTGTTTTGGCGTTTTAAGTGCCTTCTTAGGGAAAAATTGAATAAAGATTTTCTATAATTGATTTTCAAGCGTAAACTCACTTCCTAGTGAGCACGCAATGTTCTCGCTGGGGAGTCCTGAAAACATTAAAATTTATAACTTCAAATTCCTTTCTAATGACGAAACCAAATCATTATATTTCTTCTCTTTATTTTTTTTGTTGGCAGAGACTTTTGAACGCATTTTATTACAAGCAAAAGGAGTATTTTATCCAGTTCTATGCGGAACCACCAATCACCACGCTACCAGCAAGCTCCAACCAATTTTGACAAGCAAACCGTAACATAAATACTTTCGTAGGGCCTCTCGACAGATCAGAAGCTGTCCAGTCTCGGACACGATACGACAGTGCTCTGAAATGTCTACACAATTTATAATTCGCTCCCACTTATGTTATACAATTTTTCCTATTATCTTGGTCTCTTCTTTGTACATGTGTCAAAAGTGTGGGTACGCCTGCGTATTACTAAGCGTTGAGAAAGGACGTCATAGCCAGCGTGGTGTATTGTTCACATGTATAGTTTAGGTTAATATTTTTATGTTTTCTGAAGGTGTTAGTTTCATGCGTGTGAACTGCATACGTGTTTTTTTTTCATCTATGACCGCACCTCAAAACCATTTTAAAATAGAATTACCATTACAATATGTTTAGAATTATTTTGTTTTATGCAAAGCGATGGCCTATCCACTCTAGCTGGATTTACATGCAAAAATCTTATTTAGTGCTTAGTATTTAGGACTTAAAATCGAACGCGATTCTGTCGAAACTGGCTTTGACATTGACGATATAATAGGATTTTGTTTAAAAAAATGTTTTTGTTGATTATAGACAATAATAATTATTTAAAGTAAAGACATTGAATTCTATATTATGCTAGAATCAGTATAATGTACTAAAAAATCATGTCACAAATAAATGTATAAACAATACAGTTACATTTAATTTTTAAATGCCGGTAAAGGTCTTTAAACGTCTAGTATTCGTTAAATTTCATTTAAAAAAAAACACGGGATCTCTGCGTCAGCCCACAACGTTTTAATGATTTTAAACATAGAGAAAATAATATATCTATTATACTGACTTGGCAATTGAAGGGTACCATAATTATAAAAGATTAATCTACTTTTCTGATTACTAAGTAAATCTAAACAGTGCACCTGAGAGAATAAAGTTTTTTAATTAGTGGAATATGTTGCCGTTCAATTATGAAGTCACTATAATTATTACACGGCCAGTATACATGTTCATAGGTATATAAGTAATAAACGATGTAGACTGTACTACATAACAATTTGTTTGAACATATACAGTTAGGAGTCAATAAATTGTTTATATATTGTTTAATTCAAGACAATTCTTAACAATATACAAAATCAACTTCAGTGATTTCGAGAAGTTTTGTGGTGTATCTTCGGTTTTGAAGGTCCTATACCGATGATATTAAAATAGGACCGCCCTTGAGGTATCCCCTTTCAAACAAAAAAAAGAATTATCGAAATTGGTGAGATAGGTAACAATTTATAACAAAGTTGTTGAATAGTGTCTATACACTAAAATAACAGATTTAGTTTTACATGACATCTCACAAGTTTTTGAAGTAAAAGAACTGTGTTGCGAGACTTCGTATTTTTTTTTATATTTCTTGGTTTTGATGGGGTTATTTTTACATGAACACCTTTTAAGCAATGATGATTAAGTGGTAGTCTGTATGGACACCACGTCAAAATCACAATCAAAGGTATTTTTATCAATTTAAACCCTTAATGAAGAAGGAACTCGTGAATCTCAACACATTAGTACCGGTTCGGAAAACATCCCAGTCACTGAGAAGAATGGGCAAGAAACTCTATCGGGTTTATCAACATTTACAAAGAAGTATTATTTTCCATGGATGTACAGAGAAGGAATCATATCCAGAAATTCACGTAATGATCCATTCTATAGTATTCTTTCGGCAATATAACTTGCTTAACATGATTCTTGAACTTATGATCCGGCAAATCGGTTATATGCTTAGGAAGTTATTATAGAACATAAATACCTAAAGCATTAAATTTATTTGCATTAAATTTTTCAAGATGTTCGAAACCCTCCAATGAGCCTAAGGTTTCGGTGGAGGAAAACATCGCGATGAATCCAGAGCATCGTTCTCTAATACTCACTCACTTCACTCTTCACTTAACATCAGATGATATTGTGGCCATAATTTGACAAAATCTATAAAAGATTTAAAAAAAATGTTTGTTGCTACAAAATTCTAAGGAATGTTACAATATGTCTTCATCTTACAACCTTCTCTATCAGTTGTCATCTCAGTATTAAAACCTTTTATTCCTCACATAATTGATTCATTCTTCCTTCGGTCTTTCTCTACCCGTATGCCGTCTAAATTTATACTTAAAACTTTTCTAGTTATATGACTTAAGTACTTCATATCAACTTATAAATTTAAATTTCTATCGTATAAATAAGTTATTCCGTCTTAACCCGGGCGATATTTTACGAGCGTGATTCACATCCTGAACGATATAATATCGCCAATATCTTTCAGAACCTCATCAAAGGCGCGCATAATGAGCGCCGTAATTCAAAACAATCGGCACTTTGTTATACCGTGCAACAATTCATACAAGCCTACGCTAACTCCAGAACAAAAGTAACGACACGGTAGCGCAGTTGGAAAACCCAGTGTCCATTTATTTATAGTGTGAACGCAAAGATATCAAACTTTAAAGCATACATGTAACGTAGAATATCAAAAAGTTATAATCTACGTACAGTTGCCAATTGTCAACTATTTTATGTACGAATATGTGTTTGAGCATTAGCTCAATAGAATTATCTAATATCTTGTAACGACTTTTTTTCATACTTATTCCATTTTTAAATATTGTACAATTTTAATATTAATGATTCAATTGTGAACTCGATTAATTCCACTATCTGAATTTTTAACCGATTTCAACAAAAGACGGGAGGTTACTCAATTCGTTATTATATATATATTATATGCATTCTTTTTTTATTGGATAGGGAAACCTCAAGGGTGGTTCCATTTTAATTTCATCGGCATTGGACCTTCAACTTCGACGATACACAAGGGAACTCTTCAAAATCATTGAAGTTGGTATTGCTTTTTGTTTAAAATTGTCTTTAAACAATGTCTAGCTGTATATATTCAAACAAATTTATATAATTTAATACAGTGTACCTATATCGTTTAATTGTAATACTCTTTAATACAAATGAAAAAAAAAACTATTTGATTAACGTAGGCGTTACTTTGCGGAAATCCATTGTAATTAATTTATTCCAAATATCTGCGCTACTTCCGCCTTAAATTTTATATAAACAAAGAAAAATGATGTTTACCAATTTTATAAAATATAAAAGCATTGAAATTAACTGACATTATTATTATTGGTGGCTAACTTCATCATGTCACACTTCCGTTAAATGATGCGCGCGCAGCTATCAATTTTACCTTCTACAAAAAGCACAGAAACAAGTGTAGGTAATTGAAATATCAATATCAACTATTTATTTAATAGAGTTCATAGATTTAGCAAATGAAGCATTGAAGAAGAACCTAATACCTCTGTATAGTTTAATTTCTATGTGTGAATGCGACTCGGGCGCATGAAATCGTAATTTAGTCGAAGTTTTAGTGCGCGGTGTGATACGGCGGCGCACGCGCAGGAACCCTCGCCTTCCGAGTTTATCGACGTTCGAAACGTGAATGCGATTTTCGAAATATCTGGATGTTTTTTGTTTTGTTTTTAAATAATCTACTCCATTTCGCAAATGGATTACTGCTGGGAATTGTGTACGTGTATTAGTGTTTGTTCGGATTCCATTTGGATGTTGATAACATGATCAAAATTAAAGGTAATAATTTATAATTTTAAAGATTATTAATCATTTAGACCATTTTTTTGCACATTTTCTTATAGCTTAAACAGACGTTTATAGATTCTAAACTAGTTGTGTTCGCTGCTCTGCTCGCGTGAAAAGAAGATAAATGTTTTTATCGGGATAAATGTATCCTATATCTATAACCGGGTTATAAGCTATCATTTGCCAAACTTTGCGTGCCGTTTTTGCTTAACTGATTAACTAACAAACAAACAAATTCACGTTCGCATTTACAATATTAGTTAAGATAATATATTCAGGTGTCGTTAAAGGTTCACTGTAAGAAAGGAAGGGTAAAGATAAATCTTTGAAGATTTCTCACTACTTGACGCAGTCAACCACCATATAAACTACTTACTACAAAATATCGAAACCAAAGCCTTGTGTTGTGTTCCTGCGGTGTGTATGGTTTCCAGAGCTCCTTGCTTAGTAAGGTTCAAGATCGGTCGGTCGTAGACTACGGTAGCCACTTACCATTAAGTAGGCTGTATGCTTATTTCCCACCTCAATTGTATAAAAAAACAAAATCACACATAACGAACACAATTTGAAAACCTACCTACTTCCACCGAGAATCACTTCAACTATTATTGTGTTTAAACAACTGGTAGACTATAACAAGCGCAAGAGATTTTGAATGGTCGGTAAAATGGTTTCGCGAAATCAATATCAAACACCGACGCTGGTGCAACACTGCTAAGATATATATTTAGGGCTTATTAGGAGAGGATACAATTGGTGTATTTTGTGATTTCTCAAAGGCCTTCGATTGTGTCGACCACAGTACAATTATACTTAAGCTGAAACACTATTATTGGCGACAGTCAAAATTCAAAAGGCTTTGAAAGATTTTAATATCACATTCTCTTACACCACTGTTCAGTTATTTAGTCTTACATTTGCGTCGTTGCTTGAATTACATAACGTAAAAACTACGATTTATTCATTACTAGCTGGTACCCGCGACTTCGTCTGCGTATTATTGGATATACACAGATAGATCTCGGAACACGACAAACCAAAAGAAAATCATAGATATGGGTTTGTCACTATGTGTATGGTGGACGCGATCCCTACCACCCCGCTATATCACTGCATATGCACCGGCTGATTTCGGAACACGACAAACGAAAAGAAAATCATACATGGAAATATGAATCCAACACATTAACCGTCCCAATAAAACTTACAACCATACAAACTTTACATTTATTATATTTCTAGGATAACCCAGGTTAAACTATGACTTTTACCGGGACAAAAAGTACCCTATGTGTTATCCAGGTCCTAGACTATTTGTCTAACAAATTTCATTCAAATCCGTTCAGCCGTTTTTGCGTGATTGAGTAACAAACATCCAAACACACACTTTCAGATTTATTATATAAGTAGGATCACGCTATTTCTAATTGTATTCAATCGATAATAATTGTATTTAAACCAAAACAACAACTTTTAACATTCCAACAATATTCTAACATCGAAATTCAATACACATCATCATTAATATTTTAAGAATAAAACATCTACGTTACATAATATATATATTTAAATACCCCTAACACTATGGTATACGTGGAACTTCTCTCTAAATACTATTTTCTCGGGTATTACGATTGATTCAAAATTATAGCAGTATCCACACATAAAAATTTTGGCAGGAAGATTAAGTTTTTCTGTATTCGCAGTTTATAAGGTTTTCAAATTAACAGATATTGCCATTGCTAGGTTTGTCTACTTCGCTAACTTTTATGTCATACGGTATTTTGCTTTGGAGATCAGCAGCTGAGGTAGATACCATATTTATATTATAAAAACTGGCAGTTCGAGCAATATAAAACTTGAGATGTCACGAATCACTAAAGAACAAGTTCCAGGAATTTAATATCTTAACTTTGCCCAACCAATACATTCTTGATAATTTAATGTAGGTATTATTCGTAAAAACTGACAAGATAGATTTTGTCAAAGATCAGCACAGATTTTAACCGATTCAAAAAAAGACGGAGGTTACATACTCAATTGGAATTTATATATTTCTTTTTTTTTGGATTTTAACCCATAGCTTCTTTATTTATGAACCGATTTTTTTGATTATTATTTTGTTGGAAAAGGAGTACCTCAAGGGTAGTCTTATTTTAATTTAATTATCATATGACTTTGAACTTCGAAGATACACCAGAAAACTCCCCAAAATCATTAAAATCGGTTTTCCTTTTTGACTAATAAAAGTTTTTTTTAGGAAATAGTGTTAAGTTCTATAATAATATTCCGGAGCACTTTATTTTTTTGTTGGATAATACGTTCAAGGACCATATAAAGCGGGTTTTACTGTCAAAAGGTTATTATAGGGTGGATTATTATGTGAATGATAGTGATTCCGGAAGTGAATCCCTCTCCCTTCCTCCACTAAATTATTTATATGGTTATAATTACTGTATAGGTATTATATACTATTGTACAGTTAACCAAAAAATAGAAAGCTGATCAAGTTTCTTGCCGACTATTTTCCAAATTGAATTAAAAAAAAATGGAACATCTGAGAGACAAAATATGTAGCTCAAACTGATTATATCTGTGCAAAATAAACGAAATCATAATTTCCGAGGGCATTCTGTACTTTATGCGAGCGAAGCCGCGGACACAGCTAGTAGTGTGTGAATACTTGACCATTTCCATTATTCAGTGACAAAAAAGAGCAATATGTTTGTATGAACTAAATCACCGCCCGCATTTCCTCTTAAAGGATTTAGAAAAATTGGATTTCTTTTGAGTTCACAACATTGATTGATCGGTACCTATTTATACGGATGAAAATAGAAACTCCAAATACAACAAAGGATCAAGGTGGCAATTTTGCCGCAAAAGTAGCTATCCCAGAAAATCCAGATTTGATGAATGAAGATTTTTAAAGCAACGATGGCTCAGCATAAGAGACTGAGCTTTCGGAGAAGGAAAACATCATGATGAAATCATAGCGTGGTGGAAGCATAATATACCATCACGCCTGTATCCCCTATGGGTTAGGTAGAGGCGTACGCACACAGTTCGTCGGGTTTGTGATTTAGATCCCATGTAATAGGGAGCAAGCCTATTGCTATTATTCGGGCACAAAGCCAAACTCTTAGAAATTTCATAGGAAACCCAATAACTCTTTGCTCGACCTGGGAATCGAACTCAGGGCCACGATAAAAGCAGTCGCGCTTAGGACTAGTAGGCTAATGAGGTATGGTGGTAGGGTATTTTCTAAAGCCCACCTAGCTGGTGACCACCCACAGTTCTCCTGCATTTGAGAGCCAGTCTTCACCAGGCTTAGCGTGTTACCATCTCGTACTACATCTTCACTTAGGAACGGGTAAGATTGTGGCCAAACGCTTAAGAAACCTATAATAGATAGCTGCTTACACCCACATGCACTTGTAGTCTTGAATATAGTTCACATACCAAGCCGTGTGTCATATGAGAAGATTTACGACCGCCATGGGAGATCAAAACATAAAACGTAGCATTGATAACATAGATACGTATTGTATTTCAGTTTGTCTAGCGTTTAAACACTGTGCCTATACTAAGGATTATCTTCACGACTATACCTATGATAAGGGTGTGTAGACATCGTTGTATATTAATATTTTCTGGATCGATCCAATCTAAATCAATTCCTAATACTTAATCTTTTTGTCTATGTTAATAATTCTTTATCTCTGTTCCAAATTTTTTGATATACATCCTATACAAAGGCATTGATAACGAATCTGATATTTTTTATGTGTGTGTGTCTGTTTGTATATCCGGATTTAACACAAAAACGGCTGAACCAATTTTTATAATATTTTGTACACGAGAAGCTTATGTCATGATATGCTATAAAAATTGTCAAAAAAACTTTTATAAAACGTAAACATCCCTTTATCTGGAGAAACAAAGACGCTTCTAAAAAGTGTTAGGCATATTTCACGCAAAACGTACTTCAGAGCAATATTAGCAGAACAATGAAAAATTACAAAAAGTGCAGTTATGCCCTTGTCTTACCGAAGGTGGGAATTATATGTCATTGGTTTCTCGGAAACGGCTCCAACGATTTCGATGACACTTTGTATTTACTTAATGAATTACATTCCAAGTGTACCTAGATAGCTGTTTTTTTTTTCATTTCTGTAAGGCACCAATGTCACATCTGTTTCACCATCCAATAGGATCAAAACGCTCTCTCTTAAAATAGAAACAACAAAAATGTTAATTGAAAAGTTGAAATGAAACTATTCTAATTAAATCGAACACAATTTTGCAAAACGGCATTCTTCGAATGGGCAGCATGGACGTTGTTCTCGTATTCCAGACACGGTGCTACCGTGTGTCACTAGTTGGAAAACTGCTCATTCAAACACATAGAGGATATATCAAATTGAGTCAGGTAAGTAGTCCCCTATGTGGGTTGTGTCATATGTCGTGTGACCGCGCCTCTTTCGGCCGCTCACAGATTCGGATGCGAATTGATTAAGTGTTGTTTGTTATATTAATGCTCTAAATCACTCTACAGGGTGGATAGTACTTTCTCACATACCAGCTTTATTACATTCACACCCTTG
Source organism: Saturnia japonica (assembly GCA_033032175.1). Classification (NCBI taxonomy): domain Eukaryota; kingdom Metazoa; phylum Arthropoda; class Insecta; order Lepidoptera; family Saturniidae; genus Saturnia; species Saturnia japonica. The sequence continues at coordinate 15,068,958 of CM065325.1, forward strand.
GTAGAGTTCAACCACCGCCGCGACCTCTCTCCGTCGCGGCATCGCAAGCCTATGTCCGTTCCTCAGTGTGAAACTTTGAGTCTGGCAGCCGCCCGTGTGATAGATACAGGTGACTCTGCACTTGTAATCACTTAGCTACCCACACACATCATTACACACACAATATGTTTATACATACGTGCACACCACATATGTACATAGATTCTGTAAGGAACCTTTTTTTTTCTCTTTTTAGGCTAGTTAGTGTAGACCATATTTCAGATCACTAAATACATATACACATGTTTCTTCCTTCCTCCCAGAAGTCAGGGATATGTATATGTTAGTTTAGCTCGAATTTTACGGATAGGGAGTTATTATTTGCACTTTGGCACCCTTGCGCGCTTTTTGGCAGATTAGACGTGTAGGTAGATGTAAAAAAAAAGTTTGCGGTCGGCAAATCCCCGTTACAAACGAATTTACTAAAAAACGAAATAAGTAAAATATTATTCAAATATCAGTTATTCCGATTCACAAAGGACACATCGACGTAAGTTTCATATATAAGTTATTTGTACAAAGCATTTCTCAAGTAAATATTTTACACCTTATTTAGATATTTACGTTAAAGAAATCTAAGTTTAGATCTTTTGTTATCTGCATCTAAACCTATTAAAAGTATCGTAAAACTCATCTAGGGTCTCCTCAGAGTAGCAGCAAGGTAGCAATGCTATATTAGCGGTGCACGTGATAAAAAAATTTTTGCTAACATACAAGATGACTGATATTCAATTGAATTACTGAAGGCGCGCGTATTTCGCGAAACCACCAAGTGCAATGTTTTGTGATTTGGCAGCCGCCTGAGGAAGGATTATACAACCGGCCGCGCACGATGCTTGTCTGCTAACAGAAGGAAACAGAGTGTGAGAGAGAAACTCGCATGGAGGGGTCATAACTCTCTTCTCTTACTTGACGATTTCTACGAGTCAACTGCTGCATTAAGGAACTTCGTTCCAATATCTGTTCCACATTGGGATCTAATCAACAAAAGTTCAATTTACGAGATTTGTGTGCGAATGAAGGCTTGTCGCTTTCTGGGATCAACCGGTATATATCCAGTAATAAAGCAGGATGGTTGGTTATCTGTACTGGATGTTCGGACTGGGTCCCGACCACTACACCACATGGTGATAATCCCTTCGTAGCGGCATAGTGGCCGTCGACAGGCGACAGCGGCGACCGTCGGTGGATTACCGATTTTTCGGAGGTGGACATCGTTTTTGGATTGTGCTTAACATTAGTACTGTCATTTTACTATGCTACGCTAAAAAAAAGTTCGTATGTATTCAGATCTGACGCACGACTGGAGCTTCTTACTCCCCCTATGGTGCTGTCATACCAGGAATCAACATGTTCAAATAAGTTTATCTCTATAACCTAGAGTGTTGAAGTTCTGGAAAAAATATAGTCATTCTTGAGCTATTTAAGCAGGTTTTGACGGATTCAAAAACATAATTAGAAATACTTTACTCCAAAAAAAAAAATTTTGCAAACATGCCTCTTTTTCAAATTTTAAACTATTTGGTCATCTATAATTTCAATTGATATGAAAATTATACCATAAAATTCCAAATCATATACTCTAGAGGCTGACGGAATCAAAACATGACATTATTGTTTCAATAAAATTTAAATCCAGCATTGCCGTAAAACGTATTTCACTCGGTGACCTTGCGCCGCGCCGCGCCTTTGAGCATGAAGTGTATATGATTTTTACTTACTCTTTGACAGCGCCTAAAGTACGATTATCTTTAAATATGCCAAAGAGGTGATTGATTGACTGACTGAATGATTGATTGAGTGGTTAATGATTTATCTAAAAGTAAGATGATGTATGTATATACATACATGATTTCAAATTGTAAGATTCACAAGGTACGTTGAGCAGAAAAACGTAACGCGTTTTGTTAACGCTTTATATGACGGTTATTAAGGAGTAAGCTCCGAAATTACGTTGTTAATATGTTTTTTTTTTTTTAAATATAATTCCGATTGCTTCGTAAATTGTTAGATTCTTAAATTTTATTTACAAAACCGTTAAAAGGTTGGCCATTCGGAGAGTTCCATTAAAAAGATAAATAGAAAATACATTTATGTTGAAACTCTTGACAAATCTCACTTTGCATTCGCTAAGATTTTTGTTACCATCAACAATATAGTGCAGTAAATACAGCTCCTTCACTCAATGAGACGGTGGAAACTTTTTTTTTTAAATCTTGCTTCATTCAAGTTTTTGAGTTTATAGGAATTAAGGCCGGAAATACATTTAACACGTGAGGCGACGCGACGCGGAGAGAATAGGACAGAGCTATGCTATAAACCGAGATAGTTAGATGAACACGACGTCGCACTGTGGGCTGAAAATTGGATTTCATAGACTTAGGGATTTTAACTTGCTATTGCCGGATTCTTTCACTAATAAAAAACTACATTTTTCTAAACGATTTAGGTTAATTTTTACTCAACTGTGATAAAGGAGGGTTAGGTTTTTCGAGCGTCTGTAGGTATGTATGTCTATTTCTTTGGCACGCTCTGTAGCCTAAACGACTTGATGGATTTTAGCATACGAGGTGTCGTTAGATTAGTCTTAATTATGTGAGTGACATAGGCTATATAATATTTAAATACGACGCCTGGGAATCAAATATAAAGTAAAATCATATAAATATATTTTTCAGTCAAATATTTTGTTGCAGTCGGGGTTTTTGGTTCCATTTTAATAATTTATAATTCTTATTATATGTTGTATTGTAATTAACGCGAATTAAGCTGACGGCGGTTGCTAGTACTATATTAGTAGTACAGTACAAAGAGAAGTATTGAACAGATAAATTACTCTCTACTTGGGGTATTTATAGTGCGACTAGTTCCTTCATTGAGTAGGGTGTTCAGAGCTTCTTGGAATAGGTCAGTTCAAGGTCGGCAATGCAATAGTGTTACCTATGGTATGACAAGAGTCCATAGGCTACGGTAGCCAATTACCATCAGGTTGTTTGCCACCTTTGTTGCTTTGTTGTATAAAAGAAACCGCGACAATGGTGGATAATATTACCACCCATCAAAATCTCTATAGACTGAGCTATCTGTTCTTTTTAGTCTATGCTGACAGAATTATATTGCAAAACGCTTTCAGATTACGCACTTTAATCTGGTAAAATTATTATCTGTTTACAAAAAAACTCGTCTCAGTTTTTGATTTGTTGCTAATTTTGTCTCTACCAGGAACGTTTTGTGAAGATCGAGTGAGTCAATGGAAGAAGTATATTGATGAGAGTTTATTAGTTGTCTTAATATGATTATGAAATCGTAATTTACTGTTTTGTGACATTTCGATATTTGCAGGCCTATTTTTTCAACGATAATTTAAAACTTTTTTACTGAACATTGAATCAAATGAAGCGATCATTTTTTGAACTGATAAAAGAATATTTTTACATGAAAAATATTTTGTATGTCTATCTTTCATAATGACATGGCTCTACTACATACACACATACGTACCATCACGCCTGTATCTCCGAAGGGTTAGGCAGAGGTGTACTAGTACACCTATAGTTCGCCGGGTATATTTTTAGGTCCCATGTAATAGAGGGTGAGCCTGTTGCCATTAATCGGGTACAAAGCCAAACTCCGAGTTGTTACTGAGAATTTCATAGAAAAACCCAATAACTCTTTTCTCGACCTGAGAATCGAACCTAAGACCTCAAGCATCGCAGTAGCGCTTCCGACCACTAGGCTAACGAAGCAGTTACTACTTTATTTACTCTACTAAGGTAAGCTGAATTAGTGGTGTGTCATTTATACCTTACATTGCAAATATCTTTTTAACTTACCTGCGCCTCTGAACAGTGATCAAAGATGGAGCACTCCTGTGACTTTATTTATTAAAAAGTAGCTGTGCCTGTGGCTTTACTCACGTAGACTACAGAATGCCCGCGCGAATCTTGCTCCCCCGCTCCCGGCTATTTTAAAGACAAAAATGCTTATTGTGGATGTTCCTTAGAAGATAGACGTATACTTTCCCTGAATTTTTTTAGGTTTTTTAATGTCTACATTTATTGCACAAGGACATCAATTTCAATATATAAGATTACTCGCAAATGTAATAATAATAAAATTGTTTGTTATACGGGCGGTACGGGAATTACGAACATTGATTCATTAAAACCACCAGTCTTCGACTTCAGGCTTCTAATAGACTATCGTTCGTAATTCTTTATTTAGCGCCCTTAAGACACAATATACTATTTTTCATTATGCTCAGTTTTAAAAAGTTAGTACTTATATGTATAGAAAATTTTATATAAATAATAATTTCTCACTAGCGATCGCCTAAGCTCGAAATTCGACCTGCGACTATTTGATCATAGACTATTAATTTCTGTTTGACATTTATTTGGGGGGTCTAAGTTCAATGGCACTTGTCAGGTTAGGATTCGAAGTGTTAATTAATTAATCTAATATATTATTAGTAAGATACATTTTAGGTTTCTGCACTCCTTCTCCATATAAACTTTAACCATGCCATTGGAATACGCTTAAAATGGTACCGAAAGCTTTTGCTTCACGTATTAATTTATAAAGGAATAAAAGTTTTATTTTAATAATAATTTCTCATTATTTTAACACTCATACTCTTTTATAATATTTATTTATTACAGTATACTGTATATTAAAATGGCCGCTGTAATACGTTTATTTCGGTTATAAATTCAAATATACCGCAACGGAAACCATAACAATCAATTAGTTTAATTGATGTTCGCTTCCTGTATTATTTGTATAAATGTATGTTATATAATATAACCGATTTTATGCTGAAACTACATTGATTGATTGAACTGAAGCTTCTTTATAATAAAGCTTTTATTTTAAAATCTATACTAATATTACAAAGCTCAAGACTTTGTTTATTTATTTGAACGCGATAACCTTTGAAACTACAACTCGGATTTTAAAAATTCTTTTTGCATTTTATAAGCATACAAAGACCGCGCCGCCAACGCACCCATGTAGTCTATCATAATTGTTCTTCCCGCAAGTACTAATTATTTTAATTTTTCATTATCTCCTAAACTATGTGTCCAAATAACATACGCTAAAGAGCAAAATTTAACTTCATAAAATTGTCTTTATGATGAAGTAACTTTTGTTAATATGCCATGTCTAATAAAAAGGCTTTTAAATCACTTTTTAATTTTCAACAAATCTTTGTCACAAAATACCTTATTGTGGCTTACGTATGAGAGATAAGCATCAACCATCGCTTACTTTTTTTTTTAGATATACTAAGGACCAATATTATTTTAGAACATTGTATTTCCGTATCATTAACGATTATACGAGCGCACGCGATTAAAGCAGTTCGAGAGGGCTTCGACTTCCGAATTACGTAACAAAAATCAATATTTAGGGCTATCCGAGAGTTGTAGCCTAATCTTAAATAGCCTATACTATTTTCCTCAAGAGTCTCGCTATCATATACTAAGAGAATTTTTCGAATCCAGAGATTAGTATGTTTAAACAAACAAAGAAACAAACTTTTCCGCTTTATTATATTAGTATAGATTTATTGTAGAAGGTTACTTTAATAATCACTTTATTTGACGATAATAAGATACAAAAATATGAGGCTTATTTCTAAGAAATACAATAGTTTTGTTCTAAATAAACGAAACCTAGCGCCTGAACTAGGCCGAGCCCTTATCTCAAACGCCAGTCTCTTCCCGTGATATATTATTACATAGTAGATAGGTAGTATTACATTGTTATATCTTATTAACATTATCACAAATCTATAATTTGGCTATATATCTTCACGATGTGACTATAAAGAGTGAGGTAGTAACTATGAATGTCAATAAATCTGTCAAGCTATAGGAAAGTATCGAAAGTGAGGACGAAAGACTACAAGGTTTAGAGAATTGGTTGAATAAATTTAACACAGGTGATACCTCGAGACATAGCTAGTCAGAAGAAATATACGTTTAGTTACCGCGTGTGTTGGTAATTTCACGTTAACGGTTACTATATACATATGAAGTAAATTCCATCATCTCTCTTCCACTACAGAACCACGTGGGTTAGTAAACTAAGCTACACGGTAACATGCATTACGATAAGATCAAAGAAGGTTGCAAATTCTTGGTTATCCTTTTTTTATTGTTTCCTCCTTAGTACGACATCCATTCATTCATTCAATCATTTGTCCATTCAGTCATTCATTAATTCGTTCTCCAACAACATAACACATAAAACATTAAACATATATTAATAGAAGCCTTAACAAGTTGTTTAACCGATGCGTATGTTAGTTATTAAACACAGCTTTTCCGTTAACCCCGTACAAGGAAAATAAAAATTTATTAATTAACGTTAACTAAAATCAAATTAGAATAGCTTTAATAATAATAACAACAGCAACAATACAAAATATTATTATAAGTTGAAAAAATAACTTGGAGAAAAAAAGATATACTAAAAAAATGACTGCCGTTGGAAGACTCCCTTAGGTACTGTGCAGTTGTTTTGTAGGACTATTAAAAAATATATGAACCCTAAGAAAGTTGGTTATGTGGCAAATATTTTTCCAGAATTATTTCTAATTTTGTTTTTGAACTAGCTGTGCTTGCAGATGTGCTCGCGTGAACTACAAAATGCCATCGATCGGACACACGCGCGCATCGATCGTTCTGTCTACCCTCGTTCCTGGTTATTTTAAAGATATAAATGTTTATTTTGGGTTATCCTTAGAAGATACACATATACTCTTGATGAATTTTTGTAGGTCTTTTTAAGCTCTTTATTTATGTGATACATTAAATTTATATATCTCTTATGGTTCACTCAGTGTAAGCCATTTAATCACCGAATTAATTCATTATGACCAGATTTATTTTATTTGTGCGAAACTCTAATTCTTTTTCTGAAATAAAAGTAGCATCAGCTAGCTGCCAGTGAAAGTCCGGTCAAAATTGGTCTAACCGTTTCAGAGATTACCCGGAACAAACGAAAAGATAGACAGATAGAAATGAAAAAAAAATACATGCTTTTTTGTTAAAGTGCTGTATATAGTACTTTCATATGCATTTAGTAAATAGCTATTATTTTGATATTACAAACAGAATCTTCATTTTTATTAATTGTATAGGAAGAAGGGTTATATTATGTTAGTGATAATTATTATTGTCAATAATAAACAATAACAGAAATGAATTAGTAATAGAACGGACACTTGGAACACGAAGTAACAAATATTATTGAGTATGGGAAAGCATAAATCATCCGTTTAGCCGAGACAAGACCCGCGCCCGCTCGCTTCCGTCGAGCCTTATTGTTATTAATTGTCCGGGATAACTTAATTAATTTACTTACAATGGTCACTATTGGCTAAGGGGCTGGAACCCTTCACAGCGAGGGCGTCCGAGTAGCGTTTGTTAGTATGATTGATGAGTTAAAAGCGACATTGTTTAAAATGCTGCGGCTTTGGTAATCGCTTTGTTTCATTATAAATATTAACATCTATTACAAAGAAAATACGAGCCTTGCTATATCGAGAAATATTATAGATATTTGTATGACAACTAGATGTATCGCGCGGTTTTATCCGTGTTGACTTAATTCGACATAGCACACACAACTTTGTAGGCTTTCATTCTCTTCACTTCCATTACTTTACAGCTTAGCAGATTCATTGACATTTATAGTTACTGTTTTGATTGTGACTGAGATATCATTGATTTTACACAAATAAAAAAAAAATCGGTTGTAACGAAGTTCGTAACCGTGAACCAATAAGTGCGCATCTACGACTGGGCACAGGCAATAAATAGCATACGTGCTATGTATTACCGTCTACACTATAGAAAAGGTCGTGAATGCTATATAGAGTTACATAGGTTCTGTAAGGCACCTTTTTTTTTCTTTTTTACGCTAGTTAGTGTAGACCATAATTCAGATTACGAAATATATATAAATATATACACATGTTCCTTCCTTCCTCCCAGGAGGAGGGGAACATACATATGAGTATATGTTAGTTAGCACGAATTTGTAGGAGTAGGGAATTAGCCAAATCGCGACCTATTCGCATTCGCGACGACCGCCCGAGCCGAGGATCGGGCGCTCTGGGAACCTCGTGCGAGTTGTCGAAAACTTTCGAGGCTAAGTGCCCTAAGCGCTCGCCCCCAAGTTCGGTGAAGCTGTAAAAGCCGCAGCGGCTCCAGGTCCCCTAAGGCTAACAGTATAGTCGGTTCTAAAAAAAAAAAATACTATACGTAGTTGTGCATTTAAAATAAATGTTTGCGTATAAAGAATAATACGAGTAAATAACAGACATAATATAATATATTAATACGTGAAGCAAAAGCTTTCTATCCCTTTTTAAGAGTATTGCGTGCACGGAGGACTGTGAGATTTGGCATGGTTAAAGTTTATATGGAGAAGGAGTGCAGAAAGCTAAAATTTATCTATTATAAAAGGTGTCCAGAAAGGGTATCGGGTATTTGTTTTCGCGCCATATTCGAAACGGGGCGTCTAAAGGGTGAGGGGAGGGGTTCGTGGCGTCCGCCATTTTGTGGAGTTTTAGTCACGATGGAACAGTACTCGGGGATGCATCGCGCATTTTGCGTACGAGCGTATTATCGTAATGGTGATTCAATAGTGACTGCTCAACGTCTCTATCGTGCGGAATATCGTACACGCCACGCGCCAAGTGACGATAGCATTAGGAAATGGATCAGGATGTTCGAGAATACAGGTGCGACAGTTAAAATTCAAAACTCTGGTCGTCCTCGTTCAGTTCGCGATGAAGTAACAATTGAAGAAGTTGAGGCGTCGGTTCGTCAAAATCCGTCTTTATCCATCCGAAAGCGAAGCCAAGCGTTGAACATCAAAAAATCGTCTTTACATTCGATTTTAAAGAAAGACTTACATCTAAAAGCCCATAAAATTCAATTGGTTCAAGAATTGAAGGATACGGACTATGCTAATCGACTGAATTTTGCGAACGAAATGCTGCAGCGATTTAATAACTTTAACAACATACTGTTCAGTGACGAAGCAAATTTTTACCTGAATGGTCATGTTAATAAGCAGAATTGTCGGTACTGGGCAGTGGAGAATCCGAGACGAAAGCATGAACGACCCCTGCATAGCCCAAAGGTCGTTGTTTGGGCCGCTATGTCTGCTAAAGGCATAATTGGTCCATATTTTCATGAAGATCAACGAGGCCGAGCAATTAATGTGAATAGTGACCGTTATTGCGATATGTTGCGAAATTTTTTGGTCCCAGAGTTGCAGGAGTTTGCAGGTTTCAACTCAAGAACGTGGTTCCAGCAAGATGGGGCCACTTGCCATACCTCAAATGACTCAATGGAAGTTGTTAACGAATTATTTCCTAATAAAGTCATTTCGCGAAGGGGTAACGTCAACTGGCCTCCCAGAAGCCCCGACCTTAGCCCGCTTGACTATTTTGCATGGGGATACCTTAAAAGTAAGGTTTATCAAAACAATCCGACGAATCTAACCCAGTTAAAGCAAAACATCAGGTCAGAAATGGCAGCAATATCGATAGCTATGTGTCAACGTGTTATCGCCAATCTTCGTTTCCGTTTAGAAGAGTGCCAGCAACGTAACGGTCATCATTTGGATAACATCATATTTTCCAAATAATTCTCCAATTCATATGCTAATAATAAACAATAAACTTTTTTATTGCATACAAATAATTTTTGTTTCATTGAACTTACAAATACCCGATACCCTTTCTGGACACCTTGTATATAACATATATTAAATTAAACAAATTAATACTGCGTATCCTAACAAGACCAGTACCATTGAACTTAGGCCCCTTCAAAATATTGACATTGTCACTCAACGAAAAGTGACAGCGAGTGATGTATATAATACTCATTGTTTAGGTTCATGAATACTGCAAATGTCAAACAGAAAATAGTCTTTGATCAAAAAGTCGCTGGTCGAATTTCGACCTTAGGGCGATCGCTAGTGGGCATTAAATGCTTCTTATTCGTTAAAGGGTTAACAAATCTTTAACACTTATTCTTAATCAGTTCTTGTTTCATTTCTCTATGCTTATCTTGCCCATTACATCATCAAGTAAACATTCTCAGCGTTACAATCATCGTCTGCAGGACTAATTAAAGACGTAAAATGACTATGCTGACCGATGCGATGTTGACAGTTGACAGTAATAGATCATGATATAATCGTGGATTATCTTGCCAGTTAACACTGAAGCGATTCATTGCAGTCTAGTCCTTTCCACCACGACTGCATAGATTTTATTCTCTTTGAATAAAGAAATCTATTACTGTTTCTTTTGATTCGCATATAATATCATGAATTTTATTTTTTTATGCGATAAAGCTGGCTAACAAACATACGAATCGCCTGGTGGTAATTCGATAGGTATCACTAGCGCGTTGTTGACCTCGAACCCCACTAACTCAAAGAGCTCGGGAAATCCTACTCACCACAGGAACACAGCACTAGGTTATTTGGCTGCGATCTTTCGTAGGGCGGAGGAGCTCCACCAGTCGGACTGCCCCAACTAGAGAGAACTCTCCAAAGAAATGTCTCTATATTTTGGGGGGTCTAAGTTCATTGGTACTTGTTCGGGTTAGGATTCGCAGTATTAATTTATTTTATTTGATATATTAGTAATAGATGAATTTTAGCTTTCTGCACTCCTTCCCCACATAAACTTTTACCATGCCAAATCTCATAGACTTCCGTGCACGAAATACACTTAAAAAGGACTCCAAAGTACTCTTCTCAGGTATTAATATATTGATAATAATTGTTTTGCTAAGAGAACTACGCGGATGGTAGAGCGTAAGAAATTTATAATGATAATGAAAAGAAGAATTATGGAGATGTTAGAGCAAAAGAAAGAAAACGTCAAAGAAACATTAATCTGTAAGTAAGCTGGGCTATACACAAAATATATTACTTTTATTAAACGTTGATTTATGTAGAAAGTTATCGATCTACAGATATACCTAGAGAAGATCTACAAAATGTTGTTTACTGACGGAGCTATCAACGGATACAACAATATAGATTAGAATACCACAGCGTGTTAGCGGTTTGAGCTTGACCTATATTGTACTCTACAATTGCTTTAAGTGGATGAATATTTACATTACACAATGTTTTTGCTAATAATTACTTGACAGATTTATGTAGATTATGTCGTGACCTTTGAAATTTCACACGTTAATATGTCCAAAGTGAAGTCATCGTTTATGAAGCTGAGTTTTGCTTATTTTTGCTTCAAGCTTCTTAGGTCCTTTTATGTGTCTTCATTTCTGTTTTTGACCATAGACATATGTACTATACAAATTATATTCTGCCTCAGGGTATCTCTGGATATTAAAGAACGTTCGATAGGCGGTTAATTGACATGTGTCAAATCCTCAAAAAGAATCTTATTTATCAAATTTTAAGATATTTGTATATATTTTCTTTTTCTTCAACTGCCTCGTTAGCCTAGTGGTCGTAAGTGCGAATGCTATGCTCGTGGTGCAGAGTTCGATTCCCAGTTCGAGAATAGTGTTATTGGGGTTTTCTATGAAATTCTCAGTACCAGCTCGGACATTGGCTTTATGCTCGATTAATGGCAATAGGTTCGCGCCCTATTACAAGGGAACTAAAAACATATCCAGCGAACTGTGGGTGTACATTAGTACACTTCTGCCTGACCTTTCAGGGATACAAACTTGATGATATGTTATGTTAATTTTGTTTATTATAGGTAACCGAGACATAACCAATTTAGAGAATTACTTCTAGCTATTTTCGAAATGTTTGAATTTACTAAGTAATGATATATCTACCAACCCTCTCGACAAAAACATCATGAGTTATGGGGTATCAGATATTGTTATGAAACATCCCTTTATGGCAATATAAGGCACATTAGATATGATGGGGGAAAGCCGTAGAAAAAAAGTAACGATATTTGCATCACGACAAAAACACACACATATGTAATACGTAAATAAACATGGAAAAGCACGAGGCGTGGCCTAATTTAATAAAACTTTATACGTTAATTCAAGAATTATTATGTTTACGTTATAAAACATTTTATGTGGGTAATTTAGGAGCCACTGAAGTGCTTTGTGAAAAATTGTAAACATCTGAATTATGGGGAAACCCACGCACTTAACGAGTTACGAGATATTATGGTCTAGGGTTTAAATAACGATCTGTCATCACTGACATGACTTATGGTGGGGCTCTATTATGATAGATGCCTCAACTATGTACTTGAGTAAAAAAATGTAACATATGATACAATAAAAAACTATTATGACAAAAATTGCTTTGACTTGGAATTTCCGAATATCGATGAAGCTGTTCCTTTTTATTATACACCTTATTTATGCATATCAAATAGAAAAAACTACTTACTAACTATAGGAAAAGCAAGAAGCACCGCTAACCGGCGCGAATGCATGTAGAGATTCGATTCTAAAGGAAGCGAAAGAAAGAAGACTCGTATTTCGAGAAAGTAAGAAAGTACAGAAAGTAATTCGTTGATATAATTGTAATTTATTAAATTACTTAACTTTTACAAAATATTCTAAAACTCTGCTCTCAGATTGGCAACATTCTCAGAATGTTCGGTGATTGTATAAAGCAACGTATTAGCAATAGCTAATACCTTGTCAAGTAATAACTTGACACCGTTTTCCTACTTTACATGTTTCTTTTTATTCAGGCCCAAGATTGTATGCAAGAGTATATATCTCCTTTGAAAGATAATTAACGTGTGATTGATACTCCATCCTCTGAAGCTATCAATAGGCGTTATAGATTAAAGCAATGGCGGCTGAATGGTAGCGTGCATAGGACATCGCGTCGATCGACATGAGTTCGAATTCCTGCAATGAGCCTGAGCTATCGGTGTAGGAAAACATTGTGATGAGACCATAGCATGGTGGTAGGACTTTTTCTAATGCCCGCCTGGCTAGCTACCACACTCAAGTTGAAAATCTGTCGCCAAGCAACTATAGGCGTGTTCCGGCAGCTGCACTTGAGAGCCAGAATTCCACTAGGTTTACCGTGCTACCATCTTTGGCCACGTCGTCACTTAACAACAAATGAAATCGTGGCTATAACAATAAAAATAATAGCTAAAGGTCAACAACATGAGTTAGTAGTTAGTTCATGTCTACAGCTAATTCTGTAGAGTTAGGACGTGTTTATAAAAAATCTATACCACTTTACTGTTCTGCTAGGGGGCAGATTATTTTATTTATTTCTATCATTTTGCATGTTATCTTAGACCAATTTAAAACTTTATATATAAGACGACTATAGTCATTTACTTTGAGATGTAAAATAAACTGTAAGCGTTGCTCTGTAAACAAAGTTTTATTTCATTACATTTAATAATTAATTAATATTTTATACTAATATACACTAAATAATAATATCATGTTAACCTGTAAACAAAGAAATGACATTAAAAGTTTATATTTCTTAGTTACATGTCCTTTCTTTAGTTTTACAATTCATTTTAATATTTGACACATCTGTCACCTTTTGTATGTCACAATATTATTTTTACTAATAGATAAACAATATACAACCTACACTACTAAACATATTAAACCTACAAAACTTAAATTAGAATTAAAAATATATATTTTCTTTACATACGTTATTTAAGTCTAAAAGATATCGCTATAGTTTCCGTAGTAGAACTTATAATTTGTTTTTTAAAAATTGATCCATACAAACAAAATTTCTGATTAAAGTAATATTATAAATTTTATTTGTATAATACTATCATATTTACAAATATTACGACTCGCAACGGTAATTATTAGATTTTTTGTCTCCTTTCCATTTTTTTACTAATTTTTTTTACTCCTAATTACATAAAAATCAGCTTTACTGGAAGCAATTATACAAAATGAAACGCAAGTAACTGATATATATTCAGATACATTAGTGAAGTGATTCCAGAGCTATTTCCAATTTCGAGGGGTCCCAACAAAAATAAAACGGGAAAAGATCAAAACATATCCGTTGGGAGAATTGTAAACAGAGTCTCATTAGGAGCTATATCAATACCATAAGTTTGTCGTGAAGTTAAAAGAGATCAGAGATAAATCTTAACATGATTGTAGTCTTTGATGGTAGTCTTGCGGCTGGTTAGTTTCAAAATAAACATTTATAGGCAGGTGAGATATAATTAATACTTGACAGAAAAATATGATAATATGAAAAATAGGCTTTTTATGTCAGGTGTAGCCTAAACTCCTTAAGAACAAAAGTTACTTCATAATAAAGACAATTAAATGAATTTAAATTTTGCTCTTTAGAGTATGCTATTTGGAAACATAATTTAGGAGATGATGAAAAATTAAAATAATTTGTAGTTGCGGGAAGAACAATTATGATAAACTACATGGGTGCGTTGCGGCGCGGTGTTTATAGGATAAAATTAACACGGGTGAAACCGTGGGGCACAGCTAGTATTATATATGCTACCAACAACAAATGCTTACAAGCTCCAACACAGTTTGACCAATCAGCATGAAAGTAGCAAAATTTTTTTTATGTGGAACGTATTTTAATTACTCGAAAGATTAAAGTAAGCTAGTAGCAAGTTAGTATGCTATAATATAATATTTTTACTACAGAGCTTATGGCAAAATTATATTCATTACATAACAGTCATTACACATTGACACAAAAAAGTTAATCTCTTCGAATACATCTTCAAACTTGTTTCAACAAAACCGAAATTTCGGTTAAAAGCTGCTAGTAAATGATGATTTAAATGGATATAAAAGTTTGTGGATCATTATAATAGTGTTTGATCTAACACTCTTTGATCTGAATGACGTATGGTAAACTGGTAATGATTCGGCACGGTAGGTGGCACTCCCGGTAACCGGCTAAGATATGGTGCACGCCGTCAAATTTACAATTCACTAATTATAGATATCATTTTAAAAGTCGACAAAATTACCAGCGCGAAGAGTGACGAGGGTACAGCTTATTTCGTTAGAGCTATGCCTGAAGGGTTGCTTAGATCTGATTGATTGACATAGGTAAAAATAAATATGGAAATTGATAGATAGAGCGTGACGGTCTCGGATGATGTATAACTATTTAAAAGTCGGTGATGCAGATGTTATTTATAAAAATAAACGCATGTGTGACATATGTGATGAAGAACGTGGAAGTTATTTAAATATTTGAAAGGAATAACGGTAGATTGACGAAATGTTTTTTTTTTTAATATTACAGTTGTGACTGAGCACAATGATTTTGTAAATTGTCTTTTCATATAACATAATTATTTTAAAGCTTTGTAGCATTTGCATATAATTATTGGCGGTAGACTATTTGAATATATTTTGTCTGTTAAGATTTAAATTAAACACAATATATGCTCTTATATATGCAAAACAATTGAAATGGAAGTGGGCACATATTCAGGACAACAGATGGCCCAAAACGGTCACGTATTGGAAAGGGCCACAGGGCAAACCCCTTCAAGGAAGACCATACGCACGTTAGGAAGAAGAAATAAAAAAAAATAGCTGGCCCACTATGGCAACAGGTAGATAAAGACAGAGAAGAATGGCAAGCTTTGGAAGAGGCCTTCACCTGAGAGGGGTTCCATAATAGTACATTATGGTACAAGTGTGTAATGTTGGTATTACCGCTGTGGCGTCATTGTGACCCGAGCCGTTAGGTGAGGCCGTGAGGGTCTTAAGAGAGCCGAGGACGGTAATCACCAATACACACATGTATCATACGACGTTTTTCAACACACTTGTGGAGAAAATAATAATAAAAAATCATTTTTCCTTGGAGTTTTCAGGTAGTAAACTTTGCATAACGTTAAGGGCTTCACATCTTATATCGGGCGGTGTACAACATAAATCATTTTCTTCATAACTAGTACTTGTAGACATTTTAATTAATAAATAACTAAAATTTCAACAGTGTCAACGAGTTGTGAATTTTTTTTCGCTATGGCGGGAAAAATTAATCAGTTTGCGCGCGCATCTAACAATGGCGATCGGCCATAGACTAAAGGAATGAGGTTTCTTTTTTTTTGGCTTTCCGCAGATAGCGTTTTAGCCACGTATAAAATGGGGAATTTAAAGTTTTCTTTATTACACAGAAAACAAAAGTTATATTTGAGTGAAAGTTTTATTTATTAAACACGTACAAGTTGAAATTATCTATTTAAATACGAAGTTGTATGAAATGAGCAAGCAATAGGTACATTAATTTATTTGTTCTATTGATCATTATCTTTTTTGTATAGAAATTTTTTTAAGAACAAAGCAACTCGACCAATAAAAAAAAAAAACTCTATAACTCACTTGTGAATAATAGCAATGAAAAAGTCACAGTTTGATTACAGGTGTCATTATGTGCCTAATTGCGGTGATATTAGAGCCACTTTATGAGCAAGTGTGTAGAAAAATAAATTTAAAAATATCAATAATCTTAAAAATGTAACTGTAATAACGATTAGGAAATAAAAGGCTTTTTTTATTATTATTATTTTATTTATTATAATTGGACATCTTTTAAAGAGAAATTTTAAGAAACACTGGATCTTGTGGACGGTTCTATTGCGAAATTGATAATATTAAATGAAGCGAAACTTTCGTTATCATCGCAGGTCTTATCCACAGTTATTCCTTTGCAGCTAGCTGATATAGTTTAGTTGGTGTGAGTTAAACCGAGACACGAGATATCAAATTTTAAAGTTTCATTTGTCGATTGTTTATGGATAACCATAACCATTGAATTTACAGTGATTGCATATTATTGTGACAGCACTTGGCATTCCATTTAGACCTGTCATCTCAGTTGATCCTAATTGCTGTGGCGCCGGCAAGTCAGAATTTATTTAAATCCGACCACCGTTCACTGGATATTCCAAGAACCTACTTAATAGATCTTCAAAAGGAAACTCTATATATATCTTTGAATATTTTTATACCGCCATTGATGTTTCACTCTGATCCAATTTACACTTTTACGTGTGTTTGTAAATATTTATATTCCACTGTATATATTACGTATTCAAAGATCCGGATTAAGTTATAGTAATTTTTATTATTATTACATTGTTAATATTAATTTGGAAACTCTAAGTGTTCGAATGTAAATTACTTTATAATTGTTATTTAGAAATATTAGCGACATAGAGTGAGAGCGGAGGGACTAAGGAAATTTGGTTATTAAGGAACAAAATATCTCGAAACTCAGCCGGGCTTGTCAGTATTAATTATAATTAAATTCCTTGTACATGATTTTACGAACAATAGATTTACCAAGAAGGGCTCCAATCTTTCAATGATTATAAATGTTTTAAGTCTATCATTCGAACTTTCGACATCTCTAAACATTAAAGATATTAAATACTTACTAGCGGTCGCCCAATGATCGGAATTCTAAACTGTTTAATCATAGACTATTTTCTGTTTGACATTTGCAGTATGAAGCTAAACAATGAATATTATAGCACTTGCTGTCACTTTTTATTTATTGAAATATTTTGGGGAGTCTAAGTTCAATCGCGCTGGTCGGGTTAGGATTCGCAGGTACTAATTTATTTAGTTTAATATAATAGTAACAGATATTAAAGATAAACTTTAGCTTTCTACACTCCTTCTCCATATAAACTTTAACCATGACAAATCTCACAGACTTCTGTGCACGCAAATACACTTAAAAAGGAGTCCGAAGTTTTCTTCTCACGTGTTAATATAATGATGATGATATCACATCTGCCAAATGAACACCATTGTTGCTATTTCTATAACCTTTACATTTTTTAAAGTGAAACTTCATAGGAATAGTGAATCAATATAATTGGATGAAAATTGAGAGATAAATTTGAAAGACAACTCACGTTTAGATACAAATCTCTAAATTCTTTGTGCCGTACCACTTCTTCTTCAATATTCCATATATAACTATTTGATTCATCTCGCTTCTCGAATATTCCAGTCTCAGACGGCTTCGATTTCTACTTCAATATCATGTTTATCTTTATTATCATTACTTCATCATTCGTCGAAGTGACGAAGCACCTTTAAACATTATGCACGGCTTTTATCAGCTAAGCTATCATCTCATCTAATAAACCTAGTTTAGGCCAGTTATAAATATATTTACTAGCACGTTCCTGATGTGAGTGGGTTGGCTGTCTTTTTATGAAAGTTTATATACTACTAACAGGTTTCCGTTGACGTCATGCATGATTCACTTCACATTATTTGTTATTAATATTTTTTAAATGATGGGGAGCGTTAAGTCATTCCCCTAATAACAAATTCCCCTTTTTAATTTTACTAATGAAAAATAACTTCTTTGATAATAATGTAAAATGACTCCTAGTGATCAGATCTTAGCGTGTTTTTAATGTGTCATATTTTTTTTAATTGTAATTCTTATTATGCTTCTATTTTCTAATTTGAGTGCCTCGTTAGCGCGACCGCTATGAGCGAGATCCTGGGTACGAATCCCAGGTCGAGCAAAGTGTTATTGGATTTTTTCTATGAAATTTTCAGTAGCAGCTCGGAGTTATGTTTCGTGCCCGATTAATGATAATAGGCTCGCCCCCTATTACATGGGACCTAAAAAACATACTCGGCGAATTGTGGGTGTACATTAGTACAGCTCTGCCTAACCCTTCGGGGATACAGGCGTGATTGTATGTATGTAATTTGGCAACCAGTGCTCGTTATTGAAGACCATTACTGGCATTATCGAGTGACTATAGAGCTATCCTATCCTATGATAATTGTAGTTTTCTATTTTCTACTAAAATAATTGCTCCTTGTTAGAATTTTCTGGGCAGTTTTTGCGGTATCTCAGAATTCATGGTCCTTGTTATTATTTCTAATCCAGTTCACTTGTGCCCAATAACCAATCTTTAATGCAAAATTCCACCGGTATATATTATATTATATTGTAATTCATAAACTTAACTAATTTTACCCTATATTATGAAATATAAATCTACTTTCAGTTATATTAACAGTTATGCAATAAATAAAAATTCTATTCCTTTATACCCTTATGATCCTTATCTCAAGTAGCGTGCTCTCAACCGGTGCCAGCATTGATCAAACATTGGTTTGGACTGGAGCCAACTGTCACCAATTGCAACAAACATAAGCTCACTTGATGGGCCGTCATTTGTTGCCGGTTGGGTAAAATTCAGTTTTCGCGTCAATCAAATGGGTTTTTATTTTATTTTGGAACTATACCCACTTTCGTACCGTGTGCATATTTTCAAAGTTGCGTAATATTGGTGCTAGAGAAGTAAATCCGGCTATTAGGCGTATGGAATATACCATATAATTTAATAAATGTAAAGATATAAATATACGAAATTTTTTATAGTGCCATCCGTATTAATTAATCGAGTTCAAAAAAGGAGGAAATTTACAAACAGATTTTTTTTTTTTCAGTTAAGAATATCCATAACTTCAATGTCTATAAATCGAATTAGATGATTGTTTTTGAAGTTATACTTCTTTAGGCGCGTTATGAAAAAATGATGAGAGTGAAATTTTAAGATGCGCGCGCATCTGTGACTCAAAATTAACAGTATAAAGTTGTCTGCTTAACCGCTCATTAAGTCTCGAAAAAAAAGCTACCAACAAAATAGAAATTGAACCTCGATATTAGTCGCGCATGTTGGTACGCTCGTCACCTCTGATCACTGTTTTCATATTTATAATATTTATCAACATGTTTCTAGTTTATACATTCCCAACACGTGTTTTAGTTTCATACAAGTGCGAATTATATATGTGCTAATAAATTATATTCAGTAGTGATTTAAATTGAATATTTTGATTGATATTACTTACTATTTGTGAATATTAGTGAAAAAAATTGTGCTTATATACTTTTTCAAGTGCTCCAATATAATTGAGGTTAACTATCCGTATGTATTATTTATTGATATAAATTAAAATACTTTTATTTAATATAATTAAATAAATATATTAAATTATTAATGTTAAATACTTATTATTGGTTATTTAATATTTACAAAATAAAGAAATAAATTTAATAAAACATTTAATAAAAGGCTTGTGATAAAAATTAAAATTGAACATCAAATTATAATATTAATTTTTAATACTTGCTATTAAATTGAATAAATAATAAATATTTATAAAAATAACTAAATAAATTTAATGAATT
Source organism: Saturnia japonica (assembly GCA_033032175.1). Lineage (NCBI taxonomy): Eukaryota > Metazoa > Arthropoda > Insecta > Lepidoptera > Saturniidae > Saturnia > Saturnia japonica. Next base: position 15,089,241 of record CM065325.1, read on the forward strand.
TTTTTGATAAAAATGAAAAGTGAATATTAAATTAAGAAATCAATAAAAATATTTAAAAAATGACCAACCTTAAATTCAATTTTTGAATTTATTATTAAATTTATTTTTAAAATATTAAATAATCAATAATAAACATTTAAAATTAAGAATCTTATAATATTTAGTACAAATGTTGTCTTATATATTTATTATTCTCTAAATTTGGTTATTTATATATATTATATATATATATATATATATTAATTATATAAGTTCCGATTCAGACATTACCGGAAGATACTATGGAAGTGGACATCATTTAATTAAAAATACAATTCGAATAATAAGACAATTTATGTTAGACTTAATGTAAGAAAATAAATATTTATTTATTTAATTTTTCAAATTTAAAATGAACTTTGTTGATTATCCTTTTCCAATCCTTCTATTATTTTATTGTAATTAATTATTTGCATGCAATTAAAAACTATTTTTTAATGATGCCAAAGAAGTATAACTTCTCACGCACGTACTTAAGTACAGGCACCCATTTTTTTTCATTGGAAAGGGGATACCTCAAGAGTGGTTAATTTGCACCAGGAAACTCCTCAAAATCATTGAACTTGCTTTTTTTTTAAATTGCCTTGTTTATGTTATGTTTTATATTCTTAGACATTTTCGTATAATGTTAAATGTTTCTTCTTAGAACACTATTATACGTACATACTAAGGTCCAACCGATATTACGGTTAAAAATCTGGCCGAGTAGCGGCCGTTTTCAATAAACTATCTATCGACTGTTTTAGTTACTAAAGATAGACAAATATAACCTTTTGTCCTTACTTTTTTCCAATAACCTATCAATGGATAGTTTTTGGTATCTACATAATATATATAACTATGCTATAGCTTGAATAGATAAGAGCGAAGCAGATATCAGTCTTAAGTTAAAGATAGTACTTATTACAAATATGTACTCATCGGGGATAATAAACTCTGATATATTATTGAAAACGGTGGTAGATCGAGCTCGATCCTCTGCTAATGAAATACGAAGACTTTGGGCAATGCCCGAGACTGCAACTGAAATTTGCAGTTTCATACGCAGTTTTACTCACTATCGTTCGATTCTGGCTCCCGGTGTGCAGGACCGTATTTTTCGTTGATTAGATTTATACACAGGCGCTTTCCGCAAGACCTTTATTTTTTCGTAAATAATCCTAATTTCTTTGTATACATTTTATGTCTTTGTCCATAGAAAGTACTAGCTGTGGATAGTACCTTATACCATTCCCATTTCTTTATTTTCGCGATGACAGCTCCTGTGAAAACTAGAACGAGCATCTTTTTTACATTATGTATGCATTATTTTATAAAAATATGACGTTTACACACGTACAAGGTTATACCAGAGTCGGAGAAACTGATAGGGATGGAGCTATATCGATAAACGTAACACGATAACAGACCCGATATTTTTTTTACAAAATGTAAGAATGCCGGATACTTTTGTACAAATTTATAACTAATATTATATTTCATTACAAGATGTTACACGTATTAATTCTAGATTGATAATGCCAACTTCTTCAAGATTTTCGAAGCTGTTGTAAAATAAGTACCGAAATAATTAAAACGACAGGTAATCTTTATTTATTTATTTTAATCAAAATCTGATGAATCGTCACTACTTATTTCATATCGATATCATTACTTATTTGGTCACAACACTACAACTATCAAATGAAAACTGTCATCGAGAAAATAAAGAAATGGAAACAGTATAGCTAGAGGACACACCCGCGAATCGTGCAAAACCCCCCCGTTCCTGGTTATTTTTCTGAAAAATACTTATTATGGGTGATCCTTAGAAGATAGGCATTTACACATATAGACATGATCTGCACTCGCTGAATGTTTTAAAGTCTTTTTAATATATACAATTATTTAATATGTACACCAATTTAATATATTATATTTTATGGTTCACTTTGCGTAAGCCATCTAAGTGCCAAAAAAAAAAAAGAAGTTTTTCAGATTTTTTTTCCGCAGATCCCTAATTCTTTTTTTTTAAATCAAAGTACTTTCTAAGTTTTAATTATTCATTGTATAATCAGTGAAAGTCTTGTCAAAATCAGTCCAACGGTTTTGGACATTACCCGGAACAAACAGACTGACAAAAATAAAAAAAGTATGCGTCTCGTCGGGACGCTCGACAGAAGTGATAACGAGGATTCGAACCCAAGACTCTGGCCTTAGCAATCACGCTTACAACCGCTAGGCTACGAGCATGTTGTTAGGATTGACTTAAACTATGCTACCAGTAATGGCGCCGTAACGCGTTATGTTACAAAGCGGTTTACTCTTCCATACCTTAACTTCATAAGTTATCACTTCAAAAATAGTTTTTTTTTGTAACATAATTTAATGGAATTGGAAGTGGAAACTCAATTTTGAATTTTTAAATCAATTATGGTACCAATATCAATATACCAAAAATCGCTCAACGCGGCTAAAGAAGTTTTCACCTCAAAAAAACAACAACAAAAAAAAACATTTGTAAGTACATATAAATAACTACTCGATTGTTCTATTTGGTACTCAGCTGGTCCACAAAATAATCCATCAAAAGCGACTTCGGTCATAAAAGATGAATTTTAAAGTCAGAATAATTTATTAATCAAAACATAATAAAGTAGGTGCTGGCGCCGTTGGAAGCGCAGCGCATTTAATACTACTAATTGAGTGGACTGTATTTGCGGGGATTGTGATCAGCTATATGGATATAGGATAGGAATTTGGCACATACCTCGTGGTGGGTTGCGGTTTCACCTGGCTAGCCGGCTAGGTGGTCGTCTTCGACGTACTGCCCAAATTCTTCTCCGTCATAACAATGACGAGCACTAAAGTCAATGTATTAACAACCGAGCGAATATCAACTTTATTCGACGAGGCGCGGCGACGAACTGTTTGCATGTGCCAAGGAAGGGAGGGTAAGCGGAGATAGAAAAAGTTGCGAACCGATCACAATATCGCACAATATTTAAAACTATATAAAAGCGGCGCAACCATTTCCCCCGGCTTGAAGGGTTCCCTTCAAAATAACTAAACTAAAGCGGATCTATGATAAACTAAACCTAAAGTAAACTAACCACTGCTACTGTAGATTAGGCAGAGGACAGAGGCGAACAACCGGGCGTAAATACGATCCGGTTGCGGTTTTAACGCGAACAATGCGAGTAATGCCATCGGATCCAGGAAAAACTTCTTCAACAATGCCTAGAGGCCAATGTAGAGGCGGTGTATTTTCAGTTCTAATAATCACGACCGTTCCAACAGTAATTGGAGTCGATGGTGTATTCCATTTTTGACGCGACTGCAATGTGTGCAAATAGTCTGTCCTCCAACGCTTCCAGAACGACTGGACGAGTTTATCCAATAAGTCGTAACGCGAAAGAACATGTAGTCGATCTTCATCAATATTTCTACAAGGCAGATACTTGAGAGGAGTCATGTTTAAAAAATGTGCAGGCGTTAGTGCTAGTGGCTCTGAAGGATCACTAGACAACGTCCTACACAGTGGGCGGGTGTTCATAACCGCTTCCACTTGAGCGAGCACCGTGCTTAACTCTTCGAATGAAAGTATCTGCTCGCCTATAACGCGATATAGATGCGATTTTAAGGCCTTTATGTTGGCCTCCCAGTTTCCTCCAAAATGACTCGCGGTGGGGTATTCAGCGACCATTTAATGCGATTTTCAGCTAGTACTTGAGCAAATTCAGTGTTAAAATACTTTGATCGTAAAAATGCATGCAATTCTGTGATATTACGTTTAGCTCCAACATAATTTGTGCCATTATCCGAATACATTTGTCCTACAGCGCCACGACGAGACAAAAACCTTTTAAACGCAGCCATGAAACTTGACGTGCTTAAGTCACTAGCTAACTCTATATGAATTGCACGAGTTGTCAGGCAAACGAAAATACACACATAAGCCTTCGTCGAGCGTATACCACGACCGCGTGAAATCGTTACTCTTAACGGACCGGCGTAATCCGTTCCGGTATGTATGAATGGCTTAACTGACTCTACTACACGACAAGCACGATGGTCAGCCATTTCCGGAGCTGCAGCTCTCGGACGAAGCCTATAACACGGCACGCATTGGTGTACTCTAGAGCGAATCAAATTACGAGCAGAAAATATCCAGTATTTTTGCCGCATAATCGACATCAACAAATCAGGTCCTGCGTGACAATTTATCTTGTGATAATAATCCACTAAAAGATTAAGAACATGGTCTTTTCGTGGCAAAACTACCGGATGTCTGTGTTCAAACACCAAGTTTGATTGACTCAAACGGCCACCGACTCGTATGAGCCCATCTTGTAAGAAGGGTTTTAAACACTGAAAAGCGCGACTACAAGGTTTGTTAGATTTAAGTTTATTAAATTCAGTGGAGAAGTAGTTATGCTGAAGCTCATGGAGAATAATTATCTCAGCTTTATCGAGATCTGCAGCAACTATGTACTCACGCGGTGGTAATATTTTAACAAAACGACACATATACACTACGCAGCGCAAGAGTTTAGACCAAGACGACAGTCTACTCGACAACAATAATATTGGTGACTCCTCGCGTAGTGCAGTTGTAACCAAAGTAGTTTTCTTTTGTTCTGGTGGTTCTGACACAGTTAATGGGTTGAAAGGACAAACAGGCCACTCTTCGGGCGATGCTTGGGTCCATGAAGGGCCGTGAAACCAAAGCGGGTGATCTAACATCTGCGCAGGAGTTAGCCCACGAGATAAGCAATCGGCAGGGTTATCCGTGCCAGCAACGTGGAAGAGATTTTGCGGTGATAATTCAGATTGAATTTTTGCGACCCTATTGCCAACAAAGGTGTCCCAACGATGGGGAGAAGAATGAGCCCAACACAAGGCTACAGTTGAATCCGAAAATGCAAAAATTCTATTTATACGAATGCGGTTATGACAAGCCGTGACAATTGTACCAATGAGTTTTGATAGTAAAAGTATACCACAAAGCTCAAGGCGCGCAAGAGACACGACTTTACGAGGTGAAACCTTAGACTTGGCAGTAATAAGGCTCACTGAGAGGTTGTCATTATTCTGAATGTGGAAGTAAACAACGCCTCCATACGCCTTCTCGCTAGCGTCTGCGAACCCAATAACTGTAATGATACTATGTTTATTGGTACCAACATGCCGTGGGATTTTAATTTGGTCGAGCAAAGGAAGCTCTTCCCTAAAACGATTCCAAAAATGAGCGATTCTATCTGGCGGCTTGTCATCCCAGTCACAACCTGACAACCAAAGCTCTTTTATAAGAAGCTTTGCATACAAAACTACAGGAGCTACAAACCCCATTATATCCCAGATTCTAGCTACACAAGACAATATAATACGTTTGGTGCAAGTTGGTGGAGTCAAACAAACTTTAAAACTGAATGAATCTGATGTAGGTGACCAGCGCAAGCCAAGAATCTTGTACAAATCACCCTCGTCAAACTCTTTAACAGTTGACAAGCGATATGATGGCGGAATTGAATCCAAAACCCTTCGCGAGTTACTAGACCATTTCACTAGATCAAACTGACCCGCTTTCATGAGACTAATTACTTCAGCGGCAGTTTCAATGGCCTCTATCTCGCTCTCTACAGAATAAACAAAATCATCCATGTAGAGGCTAGTCTCTATAGTTTCCTTAGCCTTTGGATATGCAGATCCCTCATCTGAGGCAAGCTGCTTTATTGTACGCAGAGCATGAAAAGGACTTGACTTCAGCCCGAAACAAACACGATTAAACTCGTAAACCTTCAAATGTTCCTGCGGGGAAAATCGATACAAAATGCGCTGAAATCTGCGGTCGCGTTCGTTTACACCGATACAGAGAAACATTTGACGAATGTCGGCTGAAAGGGCAATCGAAAACAAGCGAAAGTTAACTATGATATCGAACAATTTACCTTGCAGATTTTGTCCTCTATATAATATGTCATTTAGGGAAACTGACGTACTAGTCTTAGCGCTACCATCTAAAACTACGCGCAATTTTGTGGTAAATTTATCTTCCCTAATAACTCCATGGTGTGGTATAATATACGACGGAACGTTCATAGACTCTACAGTATCAATAGGTTCGGGCGAGATGTAGCCTTTATCTAGGTATTCCCTTATAACGTCGTCGTAAGTTTGTTTCAACTTAGGAGACGCTAGCATTTTTTTCTCTAAACAATAAAAACGTTTTTCGGCTAACCTACGAGAATCACCGAGAGCAAAAATATCACCCTTAAAGGGGAGCGCGACAACATAACGACCATCTCCATCACGAGTAGTTGTGCGGCTATAAAACTCATCACAGACTTTGTCGTCTGGGCTTAGAATAGGAGGGCAATTGACTTCTTCAATTCCCCAAAATTTACGAACGGCGGATTCTAGAGGCTCGACGGCACAGCAGTAGGATATGGTCGAGTAAGAATCCACTCGTGCGGGAGCTGTACCAACAATAACAAATCCAAGAACTGTTTCCAGTGCGTGCGGTGCGGTTTGTGACGGATGACCGTGAACTTTACGTGATAACAGGAGATGCGGGAAAATCGAGGCTCCAACCAACATCTCAATATTTCCTGGAATAGCATAAGTATCATCGGCCATAGGTAAGTCATCAAAATTCGACAGCATTGAAGTATTGACTGAGACCGTCGGCAAACGTTCAGTCACCTTATCTACAACTAACGAATCCATATCAAAACTAATTCTCGAGTCAAAACGTGAGTGAAATTTAATTTTTAGGGAGCCTTGAATGGTTTTTACAGAACCTCCAATTCCTTTTACTACAGAACATACAGGCCGTTTATTTATATCCAAACCAAGGCGTTGACAACACTCGAGAGTAACAAAATTACTCTGCGAAGCGCTATCTAAAAGAGCGCGAACACTATGTTCTTTTCCATAAGCATCTACAACTATTACACGAGCGGTCGCGAGAAGCACAGTAGTAGGAGTTCGCAATAACGATAACGAGCATAAGGCGACGTCATTTGAATGGTCGGTGTGAGCGGAGGCCGCGGCGGCGCGCGCGCTCGCAGTGTCGGACTGCGCGTCGCCAATGGATGGTAACCGGGTAGTGGCGGGGGGTGGCTGCGCGACTGCGTAGAAGCAGCCGGGCGCGGGCGCAGAGTTTATTACTGACGAACCATTACCACCGTGCGATAAACCAACTCTGCTCACATTGGATGCGGCATTATTATCATTAAAATGAAGCAATGTATGATGCTTGTTTTGACATCTACGGCAACTAGAATTTGAATTGCAAAATGAAACACGATGTCCATCACTAAGGCAATTGATACACAAATTATTGGCACGAACAAATTTATAACGCTCACTAGGTGTAAGTTTTAGGAAACTCGAGCATTTATAAATATGGTCATGATGAGCGTGACACAACGAACAAACAGACTGTGATGCGATATTTACGTATGTTTGAGTGGGCTTAAATGATTTGGATACCGCGTCCGTTCGACGATCAGAATTAATTTTCTTTGTAGCTTCATGTTTTGGTGCCGAAATGCGTTGCAAGACTTTAATATGATCGCGTACAAACGTTTCTAGCTCGTCGAATTTGGGTAGTTGATTGTCTCCACGTCTGTCCATTTCAAATAAACGAACAGTTTCTGTGTCTAATTTCTTTAAGCCGATGTACAAAAACAAAAAATCACTAAGCTCATTAACTTTAAGATTCTTTATGGCGCGAACAGATGATGCAAAAATATCTAAAAACTTTTCCAAATTGTGTTCATTGCAAGAGGAAACATTTTTCAAATCGAATATTTGATCTAAATAAGCACTTGTCACTAATCTTTTGTCTTCGTATTTTACTTTTAAAGTATTTAAAATTAATTCATAATTTTGTGCACAAAGCGTGATTCCGGCGCAAACAGATTTTGCCTTACCAGTAAGTTTATTTACGAGATAATGTAATTTTTCATGATCCGTTAAATTTTCATTTTTATGAATTGTATTCTCAAAACTATCATAAAACAAAGGCCAATTTTTAATATCACCATTAAATTCGGGAATTTGGATGGGCGGTAATTTTGGTCTATCGCGTTTGAGCGGTTGTTCAACAATCGGTTTTTGTTCTGAATTTGGAGGTATTTGCAACAATTTCGCGGCTCGCTTTACGCGACAAAACAAATCTTCAAACGACGACAAATTTTGATAATTAACTACGAAATCAGGATTCACTTCTAATTCAAATGTATTAATTTTATCAAGCGTTTTTTCAAAATCTATACGAATATCGTCTACAGTTTCCATTGAACATAGAAATGATTCTTTCGTCTCTTCATCGTAAATATTTTTCGAAGAATCAGAAATGAGTTTTATGCGAGAAAATAACATATCTCGTTTAGCATACAACATCCTTAGATCATTATCGCGATTAATAGCCTTGGGTGGCATAGCGACAACTAAATAGCAACTACTTACTTACTTACAAACAAACCAAATCGTAACGCAAGCGGTGGAGAACAGTAGTGTGCGACTGTGAATAGGTAGTTAGGTATATATATGATCAGATAACAGTGCGGAGCTATCGAACGATAAATATACAGATCGGATAATACCCCCTAGGTCACGTCGCTGCCTCGTCCTGAGAGTTTATTTTACAAATAATTAAATAGCCCCAGGTAAAACTTCAAATATACGTAGGTACCTAAAATAAGTACGGAAAGAAAGATTAAACACTCGCTTGATAATTAATTTCGTACGTTCTTTTGAATTGTCTACCTACCTACATTCGAAACTAAATTAAACAAAACGGTTGCGGTGCGAACAAACTAATAAGTAACAAACTACGATTCTAAATACTTAGAGCGTTAGTCCTACCCTATGCCTATGCACTAGATAGGTTACCTAAGTTCTAGTCCTGAATATCTATTGCGGGTTTTCTACTAAAATATAGATATTTAGGTGCAAAGCAATTATTCCCTATGGAATAATGTACTATATAGCGAATAATTAAATTAACGATGGATTCAATATCCTGCTCGTGAGGTCCAAAAATTTTGCTGGCGCCGTTGGAAGCGCAGCGCATTTAATACTACTAATTGAGTGGACTGTATTTGCGGGGATTGTGATCAGCTATATGGATATAGGATAGGAATTTGGCACATACCTCGTGGTGGGTTGCGGTTTCACCTGGCTAGCCGGCTAGGTGGTCGTCTTCGACGTACTGCCCAAATTCTTCTCCGTCATAACAATGACGAGCACTAAAGTCAATGTATTAACAACCGAGCGAATATCAACTTTATTCGACGAGGCGCGGCGACGAACTGTTTGCATGTGCCAAGGAAGGGAGGGTAAGCGGAGATAGAAAAAGTTGCGAACCGATCACAATATCGCACAATATTTAAAACTATATAAAAGCGGCGCAACCAGTAGGGCTAAGCTAAATGGAGCTTTGAGTTCAGTAAATTCTTATAATTACCGCTTTAATATAATCCCGAAGTGGAGAATTTTAAAAAGGCAATGCTGAAAGGCATTTTATTTGACAAATAAATACTTTTTAAAAAAAAATCTTGTTTTTAAGTGAATATTTGTTTCTGTTATATGTTCTTATTCTCAAAAAATGTATACTTGGTATAATTTTTTTAAACAAGAATCGCAATGTTTTCAAATTAATTATTGTATTTATAAAATTAAATCGTAAAATTTTCGTGTTACAATGCGCATTACTCGAAACCCACTGAACAAAGGCGAATGCTATTTTCAGATTAATATGGGACTCAAATCGAAGAAGGATCTTTACTACATATCGTTATGATTTTACATAGAAGCCAGTTATAAAAAGCAGTAATAGTTAATTTATTATTAAAAAAAAAAAAAAAAATGTGTACAACACAGTACACGCGTTAGAGGTGAAACTTCTTAAAAAGGGAGACATGGCTAGTTAAATTTTGTTTATAATAAACGCTCTGGATTTTTGTATTTCTGAGTCTGTAATTTGATTAATTAACCACCAGCAGCTTATTATATTTATCATATAAATTTTTTAACATATTATTTATATTATTGTAATTCATAGTATTCGATTATTTGTAGTATAACGTATATGCGCATATTATCGTAATAATACATCGATATAACATATTATTATGTATCGATATTCAAAACAATTGTGTGTACACGAGCGTCCTTACGGGAGTTATTGCCGGAATTTTGAAGTGACATGTGGTTTTTATTTTTAATTCATAAACTTAGGTTTTTTGGTGGCATATTGGTGGCATTTTGTGTGATATAGTATAAGTAAGTGAAGTGGATTATAAATATAAAGTGTAAAATATGCATTTTGAGATGTCACAAAAACTTCCTAGGTAGTTCTGACAAGGGAGCTACTTTTAATCCACTCTGAATATTATAAAGTATTACAAAGGTTTCATTAAACACATTAAAAGTGCTTTTTGCGGCGTCAAATCAGGAAGACGAGTGTGTCCTTACTAATTGTGTTGTTATAGGCGCGATATGAAAACTAATGAACACACAATAAAGAAAACTGAAGGTTTACGAAGCTACGAATAAGACATATAGATAAAATATATGACTATGTACTTTAGAAACAAAAAGACGTAAGTTAAGACTAGATTGTTTTGACTTACGCCTGTATGATTCTAAGGTGGCAGATATCTTCATAATAATTACAAAGCACAGACAGACACGTAGGTACTTTGGCTTAATTAACCGCACGGGAATTAATGCACACATCCAACTTGTCTGAGACGTGTGACGCCTTGACTTTCAGTTTTTATATCTTTTTAATTGAAATAGTGACTTGTTTTTGTTTATGCACGTGTTTAAAGAGGGATTTAAATCATACAATTAGAAGTGTATTTATTATGAGAGTGTTTTAGGAGTAGAGGAAGATCATAGAAGGTATGAATGATTTGTTTAAATAATGATGTGTATAAAAACAATTAGGGTTCCGCGCAAATAAAGATCAATCGGAAAAACGATTTTGAGAAGCTTAAATGTAGTACATAATTATAAATTTAAAAAGGCCTACAAAACGTCAGCAAAAGCATATTAAATGTGTAATATCTTCTAAGATTAATCCACAATAAGCATTTTTGTCTTTATAATAACTGGAAGCGATATAGCACGATTCACGCATGCACCCGATCGACGGCACAGCGCGCGGCGTGTAGCTAGTCTGTGTGTAAAGGTGTACATACTTAGATAACAGTTGAGTAGAAACGGAAAACTTGTTGTGCTGACTGTACTTGGGCAGAATAAGGGCAAGAAGGAGAATATTCTATTTTAAAATGGAGTTCAGTTAAGATTTACATTTTAGACAATTAAAATCGTAAACAAAGACGATTTATAAATAGACGCGTTATACTCTCACTAAAGGAAATTTTAACACGGTACACATTTTGTTATCAGCATGTTGACACAAAAGAGATAGAGAATCACAGCGTAAGGCGGAAACTCTGTTGTCAAAAAAGGATAAACATTTCTTCTCGCTCACGCCGGTATCAAATCGAAAGTGAACTGTGGGTAATTGCCCTCCATTCACGATGACATATAAACAGTGTCAATGCCGTATCTATTTATAAAATATCATTGTAAATAAATGAGAAATATGTCGTTGTGGAGAGAATCTTCGGTTAGTATTGGACAGTCATTAAGCTATTACAACATACACGATAAGTTCTATGTCAATTTTTGTTACTTTTTATTACAGTTAGCAGAGATAGCAGTAGGTACTACAGTCGTGTAAAGTTACAGGCCGTAAATAATACACATAGAGAGGGGGACATAACCGGCTTAGTATATATTGGTTTCCATATGGAGTACTAACAGTCTGGTATTTACTACAACTTCACATAATGTTCTGAGTGACAGAGACGACGCTCTACGAAACTGAAAGCTTAGCCGAATATCTCCCTCTTTATGTCGATGTGTATTATTTACGGCCAAAAACTGTAAATTATTTTCTCAATTAACAAATTTTTGAACGTGATGACTAAACTGGTTATGGCTAACAGGTTTCGTTTTTGTTTCTATGTTGTTAATTTAGCTGCTTGCCATCCGTGTTAATAAATAAAACTTAAAAGAATCTTTTCACTGGAACTCGTTGTAATTTATAATGAGCATTTAAAAGGGGTCTAGATATTTAAGATAGAATCAATGATATTTTATAAGTAGACTAGCTGACCCGCGCTACTTCGTCTGCGTCATATAAGAGGAAGAGATATAGAGTGAATGTTAAAGAGAGTGGATCGTAGGCACCTTTAATACAATTCTAAAGGTGCTGAAACTTTCTTTCATTTATCTACGAACAATTTGAGCATTATTCGCCATCCCCTCCGCCTCCCAAATCATTCCGCATAATAAAAATGCGCGCGCTACATACTTAATCATTATTTTGCTGCGGAGTTATTTTAAAACTGTGATATCTCTTCAGATATTCTTTGAAATCAATAACTGTAAAGGGAAATTTTGTTTAAAATTAAATACTTGTGATGAATAACGTTTTTATTTCGATATGAATTAATACCAGGTTTATAAAAACACTAATACCATAAAAAAGGTTATATTGAGTCAAACTTAATAGATAAACATATGCAATCCCGGACTTTTGATTAGAACTTTTTAACAAAAACAATTTTATCACACACGGTTGTTGCGTAATTTTAACTATTTAAGCAGCGCACGCAATGGAACCTCTCAAAAGGAATAAATTTTCCCCGTTTTTGCAACATTTTTCATTGATGCTCCGCTCCTATTGATCATAACGTGACATTATATAAACCTTCCTCGATAAATGGGCTATCTAAAACTAAAATAATTCTTCAATTCGAACGAGTAGTTCTTGAGATTAGCGCATTCAACCATACAAACAAACAAACAAACTCTTCAGCTTTATAATATTGGTTTAGATACGGCATTGATGCTCTTTACAGTTAACTTCACTTTCGACTTGATACAGGTATGAACGAGAAGAAACTTTTATCCCCTTTTCACAACAGGGTTCCCGCATTACGCTGTGAGTTCCTATCTCTTTTGTTTCAACATGCTGATAACAATATTTGTACCATTTCCAAATTACTTTTAGTGAGTGTCTATTAGCTAAAGATCAATGTGGTAGCTCGGCAAAGTTATGTCACTATGCTGATAGTACCACAGTATAATTCAAAAACAACAGCAACCAATTGATATCGTCAATCTAACGCTGGTTGTCGCCATCATTGCAGACTGAAAACCTCTCGGCATTTCAGCTGGCTATACACTGGCTGATTCCAGAACTTGAAACGCCTAGTGTATGGTAGTCACAATTCAGTTTAATGAAATTAAAGTGTTTTGCCACCTTGAAAAGAGAATTATAGAGGGAGACAGAGAATATCAGTCTATCTATGTGGTAAAGTTTTTTCTATTTACATTCATTGCATGCCCTACGCTATTTCCGTTCGTGTAAACGGGCCCAGGATGTAGCGCTTCCCGTAACTTCCAAATTGTTAATTAACTGATTTAATTAACGCTCCGGGATGTGTGATTAAATGTTACAAAGTCAATTTAATTGTATAATGCCGGCTGTTAGGGGAAACTCCAGAATGATCATGCGTGAACTTCATGACATTAATCGATTGATATGATATGAGAATTGTTAATGCTACTTTTAGAAATCGTATTTTTTTTTTATATTGCATTTTAATTAATTCTCAATCCATTTTCATGAAATTTTGTATACGAAAAGTATATCCATCCCTCTTGTATATTCTCCTTTGCCGAAGGTGGGATTCAAAGAGAGGTAGGGCAAAAAGAAGATTTGGAGATTTCTATCTACTTTGGGCAGTCGGACTGGTGGAATACCTCCACTATACGGAAGATCGTAGCTAAATAATGTTGTGTTGTGTTCTTTGCGTTTAATAGGATTTCCAGAGCTCCTTGGAATAGAGGGGTCCAAGGTCGGCAACGCGCTATTGATACCTATGATATTATAAACATCCATAAGCTATGGTAGACGCTTACAATTAAGCGGGCCGTACGCTTGTTTGCCACCTTTGTAGTATAAAAAAATGTAGTTTCTCATACGATAGGCTATGTGAATCGTCAATAATAGAAGTAAAAATAAAATTACGAGACAAACATAAATACTGCGGTAAATAAACGCGAACGTAGCCGCGGGTAACCGGTAATGAAATTGAATATTTTATTCAATTTAGACCCTAAGAAGGTACTAATGAACGTGAAACCACTACCACAAGTTCGGAAAATATCCAAGTCATCGAGAAGAACTGCCAAGATACTCGATCGGGTTTATATTTTTTTTAAATGTTTCTATTGTTTAGAATTATTATAATTTTTAATGAATGCACAGAGAGAAATTCACTTCCCGATATCACCGTCATTCACGTAATGATCCACCCTATAATACCATAGGGACAATAAAACTTACTTAATGGTCTTTGAACTTATTATCCGGCAAATCAGTAATGTGCTTAGAAAGTTTGTTGTTGAAAGGACCTAACAAAATTACCTATTTGTCTTACTGTTTAGAAGATACAATGACTATATTATATTTATTTGTAGTATTAAAATCGAGTCTGTTATTTACACGTTCAGGTTAAGTGTATTATAAATTTATATTATCAGTTATCTTTATAATTACAGAGTCTATCAGTTTGAAGATAAATGTGCAGTATATAAGATAATCTTAATTATTTTTATAAAACGTTTTAACTGGAAATCTCAAGGACGTAGAGCTAAATAAAAACTAAGTTTATATTTCAAATAAAATATAATATTTATTTTTCTTTTCAGATTAGATTCCGGTGGGCCGCACGTTCCCTTAGTGAACGAACACATTGGAACGCTTCCAATATATTAGGAGGATTTCTGAGACCACGAAAATAGATACTTCAGTTTTACTTGACAGAAATATTTACGTCGTTAAAATAACGACGACGCTTTTTATAATGTGCCAAAAAAATCGGATATAATTATGTAATAATAAATACATAGTTCTTTTTTGTTAAAATTATATCATAGATGTGTGAAACTATTCATTAATCTTGAATTTTTCCAATCTATCAAATTATTATTTCAATTACATTAAATTTCAAATAAACATTCCTTTATTACCTACAATAAAAAATCAATCGAATAAAATAGTAATAATTGATTTGAGCTTGCGTTTAAATTTCGTTTTGATTTTAAAGTGAGAATATTACAAAAATAATTCGAACTGAGATGATAAGTTTTTGAATAACATATCATGAACTGAGGAGATCAAGAATAAATTATCTATTCAATCAAAACGTTTATTGAAATGAAGTGATTAGTTAATTCAATTTGAACTCAATGTGTTCCTTCGGTGTTACAGTGGAGTGTTTTTCTGTATCAGTGTTGTCTATGCGGACGTCAAGACACTATGTCAAATGATCAAAATTTTCGTGTACTGTTCGTAATCATCGTTTTACAATCTGTGATACATATCAGCTTCGAAATCGTCGATTCACGTAAGTTACTATATTATATTAACATATTTTATATACGGAGTATGAAGTGACGAGGCCCTCGCGACTGTCTAAGTCACGACCAAAGTAATTTGAAGTAACTGTGGTTTAGTGGCAGCGTGTACGGACACCGCGTCGATTGACGTGAGTTCGAATTCCTGCAAGAAGCTTGAGCTTTCGGTGACTACAATCTCACCTGATGCTAAGTGGCGATATGGTTCAAGATGGTAACACACTAAGCCTAATTAGCAGGAGGATAGTAGCTAGCCAAATCTGCATGAAAAAATGCCCTATCACCATGATATGGTTTCATCACGATGTTTTCCTTCACGGAAAGCTCAGACTCATTGCAGTGATTCGAACTCGCATCGATCGACGCGGAGTTCGTTCATGCTACCAACTGAACCATCATTGCTTATTCGATCGTTTGGACGTAAAACTTATTCTTTAAATATCTTATCGGCTAAGTTTTTTCTTACGCAGTATCCTTCAGCAGTCAAGTTGTTGTTTTCGGATTGGATTCGAATCTGGTAAATTGTCAGTCTACTGCTGAGCTTATTTAGTGAAAAAAGGAAACAGTTACTATTTTCTTTGTAACATTTCCACCTGGTTGTACGAGTCGTGGTCACGACCAAGCATTATTTTATCCTGTTCGTACGTAATGCTATATACGAGCCTTCGATATCTCTACGTAGCGACGACTTATCGGCAAAGACGGTTAATATAAGACATCAGATTTTGCTCAAGATCCTATTTAACTAACATATCGGCATATACAAGGTGTCCAGAAAGGGTATCGGGTATTTGTAAGTTCAATGAAACAAAAATTATTTGTATGCAATAAAAAAGTTTATTGTTTATTATTAGCATATGAATTGGAGAATTATTTGGAAAAGATGATGTTATCCAAATGATGACCGTTACGTTGCTGGCACTCTTCTAAACGGAAACGAAGATTGGCGATAACACGTTGACACATAGCTATCGATATTGCTGCCATTTCTGACCTGATGTTTTGCTTTAACTGGGTTAGATTCGTCGGATTGTTTTGATAAACCTTACTTTTAAGGTATCCCCATGCAAAATAGTCAAGCGGGCTAAGGTCGGGGCTTCTGGGAGGCCAGTTGATGTTACCCCTTCGCGAAATGACTTTATTAGGGAATAATTCGTTAACAACTTCCATTGAGTCATTTGAGGTATGGCAAGTGGCCCCATCTTGCTGGAACCACGTTCTTGAGTTGAAACCTGCAAACTCCTGCAACTCTGGGACCAAAAAATTTCGCAACATATCGCAATAACGGTCACTATTCACATTAATTGCTCGGCCTCGTTGATCTTCATGAAAATAAGGACCAATTATGCCTTTAGTAGACATAGCGGCCCAAACAACGACCTTTGGGCTATGCAGGGGTCGTTCATGCTTTCGTCTCGGATTCTCCACTGCCCAGTACCGACAATTCTGCTTATTAACATGACCATTCAGGTGAAAATTTGCTTCGTCACTGAACAGTATGTTGTTAAAGTTTTTAAATCGCTGCAGCATTTCGTTCGCAAAATTCAGTCGATTAGCATAGTCCGTATCCTTCAATTCTTGAACCAATTGAATTTTATAGGCTTTTAGATGTATGTCTTTCTTTAAAATCGAATGTAAAGACGATTTTTGATGTTCAACGCTTGGCTTCGCTTTCGGATGGATAAAGACGGATTTTGACGAACCGACGCCTCAACTTCTTCAATTGTTTCTTCATCGCGAACTGAACGAGGACGACCAGAGTTTTGAATTTTAACTGTCGCACCTGTATTCTCGAACATCCTGATCCATTTCCTAATGCTATCGTCACTTGGCGCGTGGCGTGTACGATATTCCGCACGATAGAGACGTTGAGCAGTCACTATTGAATCACCATTACGATAATACGCTCGTACGCAAAATGCGCGATGCGTCCCCGAGTACTGTTCCATCGCGACTAAAACTCCACAAAATGGCGGACGCCACGAACCCCTCCCCGCACCATTTAGACGTCCCGTTTCGAATATGGCGCGAAAATAAATACCCGATACCCTTTCTGGACACCTTGTACAACACGACTAACCGATATATGTAAGAACACCGAAATAATAGACGGGACGTTAATTGAAAGAAAAGTCCCTGCCAATCATAATGACTCCTATTTTTCTCATGCGTCCAATATACTTTTGGAACTTTTTACTCATTAAGGAACGATATTCATAAAAAAACCCTTCCAAGGCTTTTAACCAATATATCTCACCTATCCTCACATACGGTGCCGAAATCTGGATACTCACAAAAGGCAATTTGCATAAACTAAAAGTTCCACAAAGAGCCATGAAGCGGGCCATGTGGGATATCTCCGTCGTAGATCATTAACCAAATGTAGAAATTCGGAGGAGAACAAAGATTGAAGATATTGGCAGGAGAATCACGAGGTTTAAGTGGAGGAGAACGGGGCATTAGTCAAGATAAAACGATGGATTTATCGAGAGATTTCAGAGTGGTGGCCTAGAGGCAGAAAACGACTACGAGGCAGACCGCCAGCCCGATGGTTTGATGACATAGTGAGGTAAACTTTGAATGAGAGCCACGTAAAATCGAGAGGATTGGCATGAGTGAGGAGAGGCCTATTATATTCAGCAGTGGGTAAATGTGGGATAAGTAGATGGATGGATGGACGTACAATAGATAGGAAGCAAAATCGAGTGATAACAAAAAGTGTATATGCATACACTCGACTTACTTTTAAAAGGAATTAAGAATATTATTTATAATATACTAATAATTTAACTTTGCTTATTGTATTCCAATATAATCGTTCTTAAAGAGTAAAATCCAGGGGCGTTTTGAAGCTGAAAACAATTTTTTTTTTCAATTTTACAACGTGTTTCGTCATAGTTGAATTTTTGTCATGTCTTAGTTGAATTATTTGTGTGCAACGACTCAGGCATTAGACGTCTAGAAGGATATGTTGTCGTTGCCTATACTAGTACTTCATATAGTGTCGCAGTCGACCTGATTTCAGTAATTCTGGCCACGATCCAAACTACTTCGATATGATATGTAGCTTTAGCGATTTCGTCGCACGCCTTGCCGATAACGACTAGTTTTAAAACAAAATAAACACTATTGTGGATGTAATAGAATATGGTATCGCATGATTTAAAAATTTAAAAATATCGCAACTTCACAAAAATATTAATAGGTAACTAAAATTAAAAAAAAATAATTAAATAAACGTGTATACCTGAAAATTTGTACAATTAATAAAATTGAAGTGTCTGTTTGTAATGTCAAAATAATAGCTTTTTACTAATTGCGTATACCTACAAAAAAAAATAAAAAATTGTCTGTCTGTTTCTATGTCCAAATTCAAAATCAGACTAAAAACGGCTCGGCCAATTTTAATTAAATTTTGTACACGTGAAGTTTATATCACTCCTCACTTAATAGGCTGTAATATAGTAAGAGTCAAAAATAGTTACTATATAATAAACACGTGTGCAGTCGAGTGCCACCGCTAGTTTACTAAAATGAGATCGTTTAAAGTTATAACTTATATAATTGTATTTATATTGTGTCTTTTTGAAACAAGAAAGGTCTTTTTTGAAACCGTTCTGAAGAAAGAGCAGGTCAAGAATACTCTAAACCGACGAGCGTGCGTGAAAAGATTGATAAATGTTTGTGAAGCGGAAGAAGGATGTGGTCTCTGCCTACCCCATTGGGAATGAGGCGTTATGTATGCATGTATGTATACTGTATCTTTTATTTCTCTGTGAACCAAGGTCAAGTGGCACTTAAAATATATCTTTATAGAACTTATTCCACACTTAGTTTATGATGTTTATCGAATTTAAAAGCGTATAATTAGTCGATACGCCATATGAATGACATTAAAAATGCAATGACTGGAGAAACCGAGTCTTTATTTGCAGAGTTGGGATTTTTTATAGTGCCAGTGTTCATGTTATATAGATTTTTAATTTGAGGGTACCATCTAGCTTAACTCTAGATTAGCTTTTATCAAACTTTTTTTAGCGTGGGATCTCTATGAGATTCTTCTATGATTGTCAAGAACCTCTAACAGAAACTATTTAGCTCACCACGGACCTCTTAATAATTAAAAAAATTTGGCCGTCACTGGACAACCAGCAGATGTGACGCGTCATATTGAATTTTTTTTTTGAAAACACCGTATGATTCCTAAACACGACAGACCAAAAGGAATTCACTGTGAAGATGTTTATTTTATTACAATGTGTATCGTGATCGCGATCGCTACCAACTGCTTTTAATCTATCCATGTTTTAACAAGAAACTTTGAAATAATCCACCCTGTCTATTATAAAAAACGAACTCGGCTCCACACCACTACGTTGGGGTCAAAGCGTCGCCACGCCAACAGCGGGCCTGGCCTTAGATGTTTCACAGTCACCCTTTTCTATTAAAATGTTTACATATTGGTACAATGCTTTGGTAATTTTCCCTTAATTTTTAGTTTTTTCAGCAAGCCCATTAAATTAACCTCTAGCATTCCACGGTCCTACTTTACTGAAAGCACAGTTTTCCTATTACGCAATTTAAAGTTTTTATCTTAATCTTATTTCTCTTTCGCACTTGTTATATGTATACAACGGCCCAACTCTTACTCGAAGGAATCTGCGCGTCAAAGTTGATTAATCATGTTTACAAACATTGTGTATAACTGAAATTTTGTGTTAATATAAACAACAACAACGAGGTGTGAAATACTTTAAGTGCCTATTTCCATTTGGAATAGTCGTGTAGCAGGTGTTGCGTCTAAATATATATTGCGGGTACAAACCCACGAGTCGGGTCATAAACCTCGGCTAATTATTGATACCGCCTGACACTTAGCCAATGGACAATTTGTCACATAAGTTTGACGCAAACATTTGTTTTGTTGGAAATGGAATGAGATTTGGTGGTGACGATAGACCAGTTTTAGTAAGCTTGAATGATGATTTGAAGCATGTATATTGAATCGCATGAGCTATAACAATAAAGAAAAATATAGTATTACAAATTGGATGAATTCGAGTTTTCTATTTACTATTTACGACTTTTCTTGAATTGTATTTTGAGATTCTCAGAACCTTAACAATTAATCAATGAAAGATTTCCACTGAAAGAAGAAAAGCTTTAAAATTATTATATCCTATTGTGAAAAGGCTTTTTCAAGCCAAGAATATCCATGACCCTTTCTGAAGGCTATAAACCGCGTGCAAGCTATGAAAAAAAGGCATCTCTTGGAACTAATAATTTATGAAGCAATAGAATAAACTATCAGTTTCATGACTCATCGCTCTTCAATGATGAAAGGTTGACATTCGACGAAATCCCTGAAGAATAACACGAGCTAGAGAGCTCTCCTTGCCACGTGTCCAGTCTATATTCGAACCATCTGGCATGTCGCCAACGAGCGTTTCCTTCTAGCCTGCGACATTTTTAAACAAGTCGTTGACTTTTTGTTTCTCGTTTTGATTTGTGCTTTTGGCATTGGGAGCACGTAGGCTTAGATTATTGTGCAACCACTTTGCTAAAAATGTATTACTAGCTGCTGTCACATTAAATTTTGATCTTCTTATTCCCAAAAGAGCAAGAATCATACAATATTAAAGGGCTTATTTACCTGTGCATCTTGATGATAGGTATATTCCAACAACTATAACTGCTGAGAAGCAAGGATTTGTCAAGATTCATCCTAATCATACTTGGAGAGTTTTATTTGAAGAGCCTGTAATAATATTCTTGTGCTTACTTTCATTTTTCTATGATTATTCTATACACCGATATTGAAAATATGTGCTTTAGTAAGTAACATGTGCAAGGTAGTATACTTGGACCCAAATTTATTTATTTATCAGTTACACTAACTAACACATAATTATGGTATTGAAGACTGAGTCCAGACTAGACGACGTAATGTATAAATGTTTTAATATCTTTGTTTATAGTGTTATTTTTTAAAAGGTCAAAATAAAAAACACCAAGTAGGTCATTATCAAATAAGTTTACAGGAAATCGATGAGTCATTAAATGCTGCGACATATCTGGTCTATTTTGATAGTTCTTAGGTTTAGTGTTTTTTGTAAGATGGCGCTTAAAGAGCAGAGGTTAATTTTGTCGCAATGATCTTTGGCTTTCGGCCAAGATATGCCGATCCTAAATATGTAATGTTGCCGAAGCAATTCTGTATTGAGGACAGTTTTGATGGGGGAGATGTGATATTAATAGACATTTGGGTTTAATTTAGGTTTAGTTGCACATAATTCTTGGCTGTTTGGAGAACATTTTTGCCATAGTTGGGTAAAAAGACAAAGTGTTCAATGGTCGATTATCAAAAAAAGAGTCAAAAGTAATTGTAGTACGTAATAACGCTTATTGTGAATTTGTATGTTATTATATAAAAGCAAATAATTTTGTTATTGTGTGATTATTTGTTGTTGCTTATGAAATAGAGCTATATGAATACTTAGAACTACTTGTTTTAAGATTATTTCTCTGATAATTTATTTTTTTAACTCGGTTATATTTCCAAACTATGAAATTAACAATGTTTCTTGTTATATACCTATATTACAGTAGCGACAGAATTAAGTAGTTAAAGATGTAATTGTAATAATAACTAATAATAGAGATTACTGCGTACTAATGTATATTCTGTTATGTGTATGATGATGAAAGAAAACATAATGAGGAAACCTTAACATCTTAAGAAATGTTCTTGAATCCCCGAGGGAATACTAAAGATTTTTGGTATTTTAAACCGTTTGTACCTCTTGGACTGGTATAGTGTTTAATCCTGTGCCTAGGCTATCAATAGGACATTTACAAGCTTTTATTGTTGTTATCTTATAATTCAGTTTGTAGCTATTTAATATATTTGTACGGATAAACGCACAACTAACATCAAAGATATTCTAGTTATTGATTTCACATGATGAGAATTACATAATCATTCAGCCTTTAGTAAAATCAAAGCATGTCATGTTAAATAAATTATTTCTTGTCTGCCACCAAATGGATTTTAAAACAAATTTTCATGTGTATGTATGTAAATAAAATTATCTATTGTTTTTTGTATGGTTAATAATTTTTTTATTCACTGGTTTTTTTTTGGTCGATATGACAACAGTGACTTTATTACACTGTTCTACAGTAATTTAGATACTAAGTGTCTAACTTAGTGATGTTTTCAATTAATTTATTTATGGAGACAATCAAAGATTCAGTCAGGACATTTACATTATTATGATTTTGGAAGAAGTTAGCGCAATATCTAAATGTAATAAAAAGCAGCTATGGTAATAATATTAAATATTTATGAGACAAACGCTGAAGATCAAATACCGAATGAAAGGCTTTATTATAAACGAAAACAGGAAACGAAACGACGTAAGCCGTCAAAATAAGGAAAATCTTATATTTTTATCACGTGCGAAACAAACTAGGATGCAGTAACGACGTTTGTAATATGCCCTGTGTAGAGATTAAGGACAAAGGATGGCAAAATGATTCGGTTACATAAGCCTATTTGGGTTTTCAACGCTAAACACTTTCCTATACAATATAATCTCTGTTTCTTATTCATGCCCTTTCTTTAAATATTATATGTATGTAAATTTTATTTCTCCATCCATCCTATTAGGGTATTCTGTTTTTATTGGTTGAAAAACCAGCTTTGTGTTACACTATCTATCTCACCAAAATTATGCTGATTGTTCTAAGTATTACATGGGTCTTCTCAATTTTCCCCCTGAATCTAATAAAAACGTAATAATAACATAGTAAGAGAGTAAAATATGTAGGAAAGTGTGAGACTCCCAAGCTGATGACTTTTTAAAAATAAATTGTGCGTTTTCATGATTTCTTCGTAATTTCCTTGTACATTGTGCCCTAAAGGAAATGTGCGCTAAA
This sequence comes from Saturnia japonica, assembly GCA_033032175.1. NCBI lineage: Eukaryota > Metazoa > Arthropoda > Insecta > Lepidoptera > Saturniidae > Saturnia > Saturnia japonica. The sequence goes on from CM065325.1 coordinate 15,112,719, forward strand.
TGCTCATTGGATTTAAGTGAAAACCGCCAGATCTATCAGATCAGATCTATCTAGCATCAGTGGCTATCTACAGAACTTTACGCTGTGTGGACGTGTATTATCAAACTTTTCTGAATTATTTTACGTTCCCTAATTTTAAGTACTAACGCCATCAGCTGACGGTGAAGAAAAAGATTACTTGAAAACTGATTTGCTAGTGTATGCTTCCTTAGTATCATAAGTAAGCCTTAACAAGACGCACAAAATATTTCTATTCTTTTAATATCCTCTGTATTCTCGTAGGTTTTTGGGGAATTTAGTAAGTACCTTCTACCGGGAGTAGATCTTTCTCTAATAGTTATCATTGTTTATCATTAGTAGTCACTGTCAATTAAAATTATTCACATTTTAACCTGACTCTAATTTAACTATCGCGACGATGAATAATGAACAAAAAAGGAATCGTGATCTGTTACAACCACAATCTTTACCAATGTTAATATAGGACGAAGTGGAAATCAAAAATGAACACGTCAAACCTAAATAGGATCTCAAATCAACGACGAAATATATTAATAGATTTGCAAATTCAAGATTTTGGTTATATTAGGTAAGTATTAGAAAAGTATGGTTCTATGACGATACTTCCCTTCACCGCAATCTCAGGTTGATTGTAGGGTGGAAACGTCGATCAACGCAGTGTCATAGCGAGCTTCCATTTTCTATCTATAGAGCAATCTATCGGCTATACAGCAAAAAATAAGTTATCGATTAAGGTAAGCCCATTAAAAAGAAGTAACTTCCAGACACACTTAGGACTAGAGCTAAGAGACAAAATATATAAAACATAAGGTTCCTTTACCACTTCTCACTAGCAATGATCTAATAATGACTGTGTAGTGCTTTGTGTGTTTCCATTGATTTCCGTTACTAGGAATGGAATATTGGATGTAAACCATTCCCTTTTTCCATATGGCAAATGCTAATAAGTTATATATTTTTTTATAGTAGCATGGCAAAGTGACGCCAATGCACAAACTGTGAAATATAATATAATCCAAAAACAAAGATAACCACCGATTGATAAATAATTCATCGGTGGTCATCGCTGTCATGCCTCTCGGCAGTTGAATATATACGTTGATATACACTGGTTGATTCCAAAAAGCGACAATCTAAAAGAGGATCAAGATGAAAAATTTATCACCATGTGTATGGTAACTGTACCACCTCGCAAAACATTGGTTAGAAAACAATTCGCAAACCGAAAATATACGACTGAAACTGTATCTGTCTTCTACGATAACTGATTGCGCTAGGATATGACACCAGTTCTATGAAAGCAATTTCTTCGCTAATTATTTTTAATGATGGTATAATATAAATAAAGTAATAATAATAATACCAGCCTGTATGTATTCTACCATTGGCATTGCCTCTTCACGCAGGAAGGCACCACGTCAGCCCACGAAGTCTTGATGATTTCAAAAGTCGATAAGAGAAATCTATAGTTCTTTATTTTTCCCACATACGGTGTTACTAAAAGAACATTTCTCAAGCGTTTAGGCTTACTCACTACATTTTTCTTCACCGTTAACTAATAAAGCTACCGATTTAAATTAGTATGCGTACACGAGTTTCAAAAAATTATTTGGTACGAGTACGTGTAGGCACATTTCGTTACATGAAAGAGAAGAAAGATAGAATGTAAAGAGGTGGAGAATGTCTGGCTATATTTTGTCTATTTCAAGAAGTTTCACTTCTAACACGTGTACAATTTTTTTAAATTATGTAATTAATTATTAAATTTCCTTTTTAACGAATGTCACTTTAAAATTGTTGTAAAGTGGAAACAGACCACTTTAACTCAATTCTCGTCGTCCGTCTCTTTTGACTTGACATACACTTTATTCTCGACTTTCACACGCTCCTGCTAATGTAAGTCTATTTTTACCCATTTAATTTTTTATGTCTATTGTCATTGAACTGAACATAATTTTGTCTGAATTTATCAAAATTATAATATTTAAACTGTAGATTTTAATATAATTTTCTCTTAAATATTGGTAATTTTGTTGTGATGTGTGTGTAAGTATTATATAAACTGATATTGATGTTTTAAGTTTAGTTATGTGGTTATATGTGGTGTGTTTGTTTATAGATATACCTCAAATTACGATTTTGTTAGAGCAAAGCAATAGCAAAGATCGCTAAATAGAAAAAAAGAGTCGTTAAAGAACAATATAGATAAGATAGCATAATCTAGAATTTACTAGGATAAGGAAAAACATGTATTAATAGATATATTATAGTGAACGGTACATTGAAATAATAAAAAAATGTTATTAAAAGTGATTTTACAAGTTTTACCATATTTATATATTTAAGAGCTGTAAATTTTTATTTAAAATATCTGTATTTTAGATAAATTTTAGAGTTTAACTATTTGATTCCCTTACTATACAAAAATTTACGTACAATTGCCATATATTTTAAGTTCTTACGGGTTATAATGTGCCATTATTAGCATTATCGATTGTTATGATTTTAAAGTTTTAGTTGTCAGTATACTGGGCAATAAAGAACGTTAAAAATGAATTGAAGGCATTTGTACCATTAAAAGGTAGGCTTGGGCTTGAGGTAGAAAAACATCGTGAAAGTAAAGTCTAAATGTTTATCTACAACCAACAATTATTAAGATCTAAGAAACTATCTAAAATTATTAATCATGACCATATGGAATGACGTCACCAAACTATGGGAACTGAAGTTCCATCTGTTTGCAGTAAATTTTATGGAAAATTAATTGCTAACCGTTTAGTTTTATTCCACACATTTAATTGTTTCTGACGTTCTCGTCGGCAAGATGAATGAATGATTTGCCAATATGTTCGATGTGTGCCACATTTTAGATTTATAACGTAGTCATATAATTACAAATCACGTTTATTTTGAGACCGCTCGAGTTGGAGCTTAGTTAGGGATCGATTATAATTCATTAATAGTTGACTTATTACACACAGAGATTACAGATTATTAATTTAATGAAAATCCGTAGGTTGATACCTTTATCGCTAGAATTGCACTTAACAGATATTATTTTAATTATTTGAACTTTTAAGTAATGGATCCTTATCTTATATTTTTAGGAACGGTTAGGTACAGTTCTGCTTTATATATTTTTAACCTAAATGCTCTATGGTCCACATAAACAACAGTCTGTGAAAGTGCTGTTGCTAATTAAAACAATCCTTCCCAAGAGAAGTTAGAGGCCCAATCAGGAGCCCAGCCTATACCTACCATTTTGCAAAGTTCAAACATCGTGAAAGCATTTTTTTTCTCTATTAAGAGAGGAATATTGAGGAAATGACTTAGTATATGTTGAGGTAGAAATCTGCGCAAATTGGATAGATAGTTCAGAAGATAAATCTCCAATCCATAAACCATTAATTAATTTTGAAACTGGAGAACAGTAAAAAAATATATACAATTTTAAAAATTATTAGGACTGGAATAATAATAAATTTTCTTTATGTAACGAACATGGGTTGTTAGTCTGAAAAATATAGGTTAAATTTAAGTTGACAAACCTAAGCTATTTGAGTCTACAAACGAACTGGAAAAAATACTCTAGATTGATTATACTTTCAAAGCGGTTGATTTTCTCATCCACTTTAGACGCTTGATTACTGTTGTGACACTCCTTTGAAGACGAATTTTGAGCAACAGATAAAATGTTGACTTGTCATCACTCCTAAGAAGCAATTGAATATCATTTGTGTTTAAATAAGTGACGCGGCACTTTTTCAAGGAATTTGTATTTTTGTTTCATCCCAATCATTGTACTAACATGATAAAAATAGAAACAGTGATGTTGTCAGACTTTTGCTTAGTTAATTTTAATTACTTAACACTTTTGAGGTGAAGGTCGAGATGATTTCAAATACAAAAGGCACCAATGTATATTATGATTTAAGAAGGCAAAATTACCTACACTTATTAAGAAATGATAAGTACATTGCATTGCATTAAAACCACTTGCAAAAAGTCTATGGGCAAGTCGAGTCAAAGGCAAAAGATTTCAAAACATACTAGGAATCAATATTAGAGAGGAAATCATTCATATCCTTTAAGATAATTAGTAAAAATTTTGCTAGAGCCAAGTTGGTAAGCGATTGGGCCCACTAAAAATGGTTTCGATTCTTTTCATACAGTAGTTAACGATTGCCTTGTAACTCTCCTATCGATATTTCTCGTTTATTACTATGAGGGTGTAGGAGTGAAGCGTATTTATCGGAACAGTTTAAAAGAACGGATATTTATAAGTAACAGATTGGAACTGCTATCTGTAAACTGAAATAACTGTTCCTACGTAACTGTTCTACATACTGGTGTATTACTCGGAAATAAACTGTTAGAGAGAAAAAGAGAGAGAGAGTGATACAAATAAATTATTACTTGGAACAAGATTTTTACTATTCTCAAATAGAGTAATTGAAAGAGATAGCATAATGTAACAGGCTGTCATTTTGGAACAGTTCACTGAAAGTATAATTTCTATGGAACAGGTTCCTTATATTTTATGTGTTACAGCTCATCCTTAGTAGGGTGTACCACTTCATACGCATCATAATAATGGTAAAAATTACTATGTTTATAATTCACAAGAAGATTTTAAATAAGATTCATGATATAGAATTGTTAGGGAGCAATATGGCGCCGTTTCGCCGAGTCGCATTGTCGCAATTTCCTCCGACGCAGCTGTCGGGAACTGCGGTAAACGACTTATTTTATGGAGATGTGACGTGTGAATGCTTTCGAGTCGGATTATTGCAAAACGATTGCTCCCATTACTTGAATAAATGTGGGTAATGAGTGAATTGGTTTATAAAGAGCCGTGGTAGCTCGAGTTGCAAAATTTTTTAACAATTTGTGGTGTCCGATTGAGGAATTTAATTTTATAAAGCTATTTAGATTTCATTGATAGTTTGTTGAGTTATGTGTAAACCGGTATGACTGTATTTTCTAGTATATATATTTTGTACAGTAGTATCTACTTTGATTTTTATCTTGTAAACGTCGTAAAATATGGCAACAGAACGATTAGATTAGCAGGATATCAATTTGACGTTGTCTGTTTCGAAATGAGGATATGTTTATTTATTTATTTATGTTCTAACAAGAAACTTAGTCATTTATGTTTGATTTGTTACGAAAGAAATGAAGAATGAAACTCCACATTTTCATATAGACATTTATTGCACGGAAGAGCTCTTTAAAATACTTAATAACCTCATAACTAGAAATGAAGATTTGAATAAACTTTAATACGCACAAAAATCCAATATCATATTTTATTGTTAGCTATAATTCTTCGTTGTTTAAACGGCATTCATAGAACTGTAAATGGTAGATCACAATATGGCGGCTCTGTTCAGCCAGTCGCAGAGGCGCAATTTCCTCCTCCCAGCTGTCGGGAACTGCGGCAAATGTCTTATTTTATGGTGTCGCCGTGGCGTGAAAGCTAGCTTCGAATAGTAACGTGGCTCTACTAAAAATGCGGTCAAAGAATATTCACTAAATTACTGGCCTTTTTATATTGAACTATAACGTACTGGAATAGATAAAGGATAAGACACAGTAAAATTGAACGAAATTGTTGTCGCTGGAGATTTCAACTAGTAAGAAAGGCGTGTATTCTAGTATTCAGCTTCTATTAATTTTAGCCATGTGTGAGAATAAATAAATTAAAACCAGCTATTGAATCCTTGACTACATTCAGAAATGATCTATATTCAGACTTATTATTATTACACTAACCTCATCTAATCACAACCTCATCACTAACATCACCTCGCCGTGCATCCATGTGGCCTTGCGCTGATCTTACTTCCCGTGCTTTCGTAAAACTTGCCAGATTGCTCAATTTTCATTGTTACTGCTTCGCTCTTTAAAGTCGTAGCTTTAAAAGGTAACCCTTCAACTGGCAAAGAGGCATGAGGTATCCGCTTTCGAAATGGCAGTAACCGGTAGGCGGACACTCGTGTCCGCTGGCACTTTGTCATATTTCGGCTAAAATTGCATTAAAATGTCTATATCTGAACTGTTCTAACTTATATATAATTATAACCAAAGACAAGGACACACTATGGTACAAAAAATAAAACGTCGTGCTGAAGACATTTTATTTTTGATTCATTCGGTTGTGAACCTCCAGTAACTATATAGCCTATAAACCTTTCACAACAATTAGGCTATAAATTGCTAAAATATCTTTTAAAATCTGACTTGTAGTTTAAGAGATTAGTGCGTTCAGACAAATATACAAAGTCATGTTTAATAAAAGCGTTAAAACAAAGAGAATTTTATGTATAATTTTGAATTTGAAGGTATTCTATAAAATACTGCAATTAAGATACGATACAATTGTATATTAAGATACAAGTCGGGACGAACACAACGATGCAGAAGTAGCGTCAGCTGCAACTATCACTTCACTTCCGTTCAGCCAAAAGCGACGTTACACAACAATTCACTCTTTGACTTACGTTGTCAGTACTGTTCAATTTAAATTAATATACTTTTTGATTAATTTTTTAATTAATTATTTATTTGGTTTGTACTATTTACTATTTATTACGCATACATGGCGGTAAAGACATATTCTTAAACATAATTATATTGAGTAGCATAAGTAATTTTATATTTCCGCAGCTAAAGGATTACATTTGAATATTTTGTTTCAGGCTAGTTATTATTAACATTCACATAATTATCTACATTCAGGCAGTTAAATTTTCCTGGTATGATCTTTGAATTTATTATCGGGTAGATCAGTAACAACATTTGTATTTAAGAATCTTTAACTAAATTACCTGAATAGACTTTAAATATGATTAATCTTTCCACCATTGGAAATAAGCCTCCCCCAAAAATCGCCACAACGATCGGTCTTGTGCTGCCCACATCTAGTTGGCTTCCCGCAACATTTACCAGGACCACCTTGTGGGGCGGGTCTGCCCACGCTGCTTGGCTGCCATTCGAGAACTCTTCGATCAGTGTCCTTGGGTTTTCTGCGGGTTTTCTCATTTCTGATTCGATTACACAGAGAAACTCCGAGCTTAGTCCTCTCCATTGCCTTTTGCATTAATAAGAAACACGGAATACCATAAATATTAAACCTAAGGTGACGAGCGATTTTCAGTGAATCGCGGTATTTAGCAATCAATATTATTTATTATTTCCATTGTTTAGGCTGTGTGGCTATTATTATAAATGTCCCACTTCTGTGCAAATGCCTTGTATTTACCCACAACACAAAAAGAGGGATGTTATAAGTTTAACGTGTGCGTCTGTGTATCTAGGTGTCTGTATGTGGCATTGTCGAAGGATATAATATATGGAACTACAATAGTATATTCAAGTATTATTTTAATAGTAGCAGCGTAAAGTAGCGGAAATATACTTGATAGTAAGTAAGCACGGTCCAAATAAAAAACAACAGTGACCACCTAAAGATCTAAAATTCATCGCCAATCACCACTGTCATACCGGCTTGCGTAAATAGAAACTACCACCCACCGGATGATCCCGAAACGCGACCTGCCTAAGCAGGTCACTATCATCGGCTAGGTGGTCGTAACCCGTCGCGGCAGATTGCAACCGCAGTGCCCGCACGTCCCACTATGGCGGCCGATGGTACACCGTGGAGTTTTAGTGAGTAGGAGTCTCACATAACCACTCGTCCCCCCGGGCGGGTGTGTACCCATGAAGGGTTTCTCCACGTAAAAAAAAAAAAAAAAAAGGTGGTCGTAACCCAATCGGGCTGTAGAACTCTACAACCACGCTATTGCTGTCTCCTCGTTTTATGGCTGGCTTGGGTGCTTGAGCTTGGATGTTATTTGACCCTTACACCCGAAAGTGCGTACCTCAATTTATGTATTAGAATTGCAGTAAGTAGAAGACTGGATCTGAAGTGCAGCTGCCGGAACATACCTATAAGCATCTATATGCTTGGCGACCGATTTCAACTTGAGGGTGGATATAATAAACTTGTGGAGTAAATGATTTTATTAGAGGAAGTCTTAAAATAGCACCAGTCACAGAGAAGTTGAGGGGTTATAGGCTAACATGGTACGGGCATGTCATGAGGAGGGATGAAAGTTATATAACTAAAAGAATGTTAAGTATGAAGGTGGATGAATATAGGAGTAGAGAAAGACCGAAAAGGTATGGATGGATTGTGTGAAGAATGATATGCGTATAAAAGGTGTAAATACTGAGATGATATTTGATAGAGTAGAGTGGAAGGAGAAAACATGTTGTGCCGACCCTACTTAAGTAGGATAAGTGGTAAGAAGATGATGCTGGTGGTAGCTAGCCAGGCGAGTATTAGAAAAAGCCTTACTATAATGCTATGGTTTATAACGATGTTTTCCTTCACCGAAAGCTCAGGTTCTTTCCATAGATTCGAAATCAAGTCGATCGATGTGGGGGTAAGGGGTGTCGAATTACTATCAACACTAAGATGCCCAAGCCAACCTCATCTGCATTTCGTATACCCTGCTGATCAACGAACGAGGAAATAGTGATTACGGGGTGGTAGGGCTGTTTTGCCCGACTGGATCGCAACCACCGAGCATGTAGTGAAAAGCCTGTCATAGTGACTCGCTTTTGCGTGTCGCGTTCAAAACGCAAAAAATTGAATTGGCCTGTCCATATCCAGTTAATTTAATGCAGGCCGGCAGGACAGCAGCGATCGTCGATGGATTACGATCTCTCGGTGGTTGCCGTTGTGTTAGGATCGTACTGTGCTTACCATCAGGAAGAGTACTGTCAAGTTGCCGAGCTACAGTAATTAAAAAAAAATTCATACACGCTACCACTGTCCTTTCATTGCTTCATTGTGTTAAATCTAAATTTTATAGTAAAGTTGCATTCATCTCAGGTTAAGTTAAGCATTGTAACTTTGGAATGTGTAAGTAACATTGTGCCGCCTGCATTTACGTCACCGTTATATGAAAATGAAACAACAAACTGAATATATATACATAGATATTTGTAAATGGGTGAGATAGCATTGAAACTTGCTCGGCACCCGATATCTTTGTTACAAACGGGACATAGATCTATGAATTTCTATAGATACGGTATTGATCAATTATTTTATTTATTTTTTATTATTTAACTTAGGTAGATTAAAAAAAGTTAAGAAAGGTTGTAGGTCGGCCAACAGTTAGTGTTCATTATACATAGATTTTTTGTAGAGAAACTGTCGATTTTTTTTATAAACTGACTATATTGTTAGCCGTAAGGGCCGTAGAGTTTCAGACGGCTTTTACAGCTTCACCGTTAGATTAACTAAAATTAACTGTTTTTGGTACCGTATTTAATAAATTAATATACATAAAGGCGATTTAAGATTGAGTTATGATTGGTTTCTAGGAAAGGTCGTTCGAGCGAATGTGCTACCAGATATTGTGTTTACCATTCTTTTAAAATATTGCGAATGAATACTATCGATAGTTAAGTTCGACTATCGATTATTCGATTCGGTAATGACCTCACCTTTGTGTGATATTATTACTTTTATGGGATGCTTTCATGGGAAGAGAGGTGGATCGTATCAAATCGCGGCCGTCTGCTCTCAATATTGTGTTTATACTTAAGGTAACGGAGCGAGAGTAAAAGACAGTAACAGAGTAAAAGTTTAATCAACACTAAAAGCTGCCTTATACTCGCTTAGGCCATGTCCACTAGTGCGGTTTGACACATTTTATTACTTTACTTAGTATATTTATTTTCATTCGCAATTACATAGTGGAAGCCCAATTACATTTATATCAGAAGAGCCTTCCTAAAATTTTTTATGAGAAGTAATGAAACAAATTTGACCAAAGATTTTGATAATATCACAATTAAATACAATTTTTTTTTTAATAAACTTGTTTTGCTATATTTGTTATTAGCTGCGCCCATCGTTTTACGCGTGTAAACTATCATTCTTTGCACTTCCCATTCTTGCCTAAAACTGGCGTGGTTGCTCGACGTTATAGCTTATAAAAGCTTATAAACAAGTCCAATAAATAGGGCATAATATCCATAATTAATTTTTCTAAATTGAATGGTTGTTCAAAAAAATAATATGTGACAACCCAAGCGATATTACGTACTATAGACCGAAGTGGGATTTCACGAGACTTCGAGACGACATCTAATTATTTTCACAGTATGTTTAACGGCAAGTGTACGATAAAGTACCTGATGCCAATTAATTGCAAGTACGTTTAATAAATCACAATGCACTATAGCCGACGATAGATTAAACTACATTGAAATTGCCACAGAATAATAACAGAACATACCACCCTGTATTCCTATACGCCCACAGTTTGCCAGGTATGTTTTAGATCCAATGTAATAGGTGGTAAGCCTATTGCCATTAATAGGATAGAAAGCCACACTCCGAGTTGCTACTGATAATTTTATAAAAAAACCCAATAACGCTTTGCTTGACCTGGGAATCGATCTCAAGACTTTAAGACCTGATGGACCTAATAGGGCAGTTCTATAGAATAGTACTATATTATACTAACCTCTAATTATTGTAATACTTTTAAAATAACAAATTCTTGTTAGAGAAGAAACAGTTTTAATTACCACACCAGTGCACTGTTTATCCGGCAATAAAAACGTACATAAATATACAGTTATCTTTGTTTCTCATTAGTTTTTGGTAACATGATAACATTTCTCAAGGCGTTCTGTTTTCCTCGCTCCATTTTCCTTCACTGTCAAACGATAGTGTAATTCGGCACGAACTAAAAGGTTCTCTATGACTTATCTTTGTTGTACCGTGAGGCTGTGGTACCTTCTCCCGGCCAGTGTGTTTCCTCTTTTTGCGATGGATTCTTTAAGTGTAACGTGTAGAGGTATTATTTTATGCAGGACAGCATGATAGCGGCTACTGCCGATAGTTTCAGTTCTCTCGATGGTCATCATTGTGTTTGGATTATACTGTGATTACCACCAGGGACAATACTGTCAATTGTCCAAGCTTATATATTAAAAAAAAATAAAATTATGGAAAAAAGGAAACGATGGCTATCGTCACATCGGCTCGCATACGCATGTGATATGATTTGTAGTGACCAGTTAACATCAGATGAGATCTATATTAGCTAGCAGTTGCATAAAAATTAACAAAAATTGAATGTTCGAGTGATACAGTACAAAATGCTTAAACATTTTTAGGAATTACAAAAAAAATACTCAAACAAGGTTATTTCTCGAGATACGTAGATCTGTATTCAGGGCGTCCGATACAATTGTTCGAAGTACTTCGAAATCGGCTGTTCAATTTGCATTCGCCAACGGGAAAAGTGCCTCAACGTTTTCGTGCTAAATTTTACTACAAATGTTCAGAATTGCCTGTATATACAATAATTGATAACTGAAAGCATCGCTTTACAAAACTGTGTAGGTACTTCAAACTTCTTCTCCTACATATTTCTATGCCACATAAGTAGGGTCGGCACATGTTATTTATTTATTTATTGTCACAAGGGAACCAAACAGCTACAATTCCGTATTACTAATAAAACAACAAGAAACATAAATTAAATCAGTTTCTAATAAATCTAGCAATATAAAAAACGAGTACCTAGTAATCCTAAATAACAGTCCAAAGCTACAACAGTAACAGCTAACCACCAGTTAAAGTAGTAAATAAAACAAATTAAAATATCAATAATAACAAAATTATAAAAATTAAAGAAGAACTAAAAATACAAAAGAATACAAATTAATTAAAACAAGTTCATAAATTACTTTGTTGTATGAACTTTTTTAATGCTCTAATAGAGCTTGCAAATATTTCAATTTTAATGATATATTTGTTATACACATAACAAGATCTACATAAAAAGATATTTGATACATATCTTGTCTTTGTAAAAGGGATATTAAAAATGAGATTAATGATTCCTAGCATTTAGCCGGGGACATCTAAAACTAACTTCAATGGAATGGTACTTCAAACGAATGGGGAAAGTCAATATAATTTCTGAGTAACTTAAATAAAAATATTTGCTCTCTTTTTCTTCGACGATATGTAAAGGTGGCCAGAAATGGTTTTTATGTTATCCTCTTCCACTCTTTCTCTATCAGTTGTCATCTCAGTACACAGATATAATTCTTGCTTTACTTCTATATTATTCCATCTCGATGCTTAATATTGTTCTAGTAATATGACTTTCATCCATCCTCATAACATACCCATAACCACGCTAACTTATAACTCCTCTCTTACTTTCCTGTTTTAATACTTACTTTGATATAATCATTGATCTTATCGATTCTAGTTAGACCACATCGTTGCAAACACAATGTTTACAAGATATGATATCATCTGGCAAGACAAATTATTTCAAGGAGCTTTTCGGGGTATTTAACTGGCGGAATCAATGGGTCTCAATGAGACCACTCACAGGATATTGTTGTTTGAATAAAAATATATTCCGCATCGGTATTCGAGGTAAAAAAGATTGCAGATTGTCTCTACCATAAAATCCTGGTATACTTTAAGGCTATAATACTTGGCGGTGATCTTTATAAGAGTGGGTCGACCAGAATAGATCTTACTGGTCGTAGTAATACAGGAATGTATAAGCCTGCAAAGCTACATTTTGAGATAAATAAATAATATACTACACTTAAATCTTAATATTCGCACATATAAACTAAAGATGCTGGATAAAAGGCTTGATAAAATATAACAACTAATCTTGATACATAATGAACTCTGCCCACCTCTGATTCCCCACCGACACATTTTCATATTTCAGTCAATTATATTAACAACAGACGTTGGTTATAACATACATTTTATAATTGCTGGTAGGACAATTAAATATTTATTTTAAAATTACGCCTTATTCGCTGAATTATGTATAGGTAAATTTACCCAAATTAACAATAATTATGGTACAATTTTGTAATGCGATGTAAGTTAACATAGTAATTTCCTTTAAATGCTTATTACAATATAAGCCAATTAAAGGGATTAATAAATGAAATCTGTATTATATTTTTAAATGAAAACAATTACGGATTACTGCTTGGAGGTATTATTTATGTTTTGCAATATCTAGCAATTATGTAACTCTGTGAAAAAGCGTCCGATAGAATAAAAGTAGGTACCTAGGAATTGCCTATACAATTTGCATTATCTGACTCTAAAGTCCCTAATAAACACGTTTTCAAAATTACAATTTTACTTGATAAAACTAAATAATTTACATTTATCTTAGATTTAATAACTTAAGTTAATTATAAACCTGTGTTTTGACCGGAGTGGGCGGAGATAATGGATTGTTATTAAATATTTCGTAGTTGGCAATTAAGCAATGATTGATCATTTTCGCATTCAAATTTTGCTTCGAACGAAATGGTATCCCTAACTATGTTAAAGCTGCTATACTCAATAGTTAGTTCTTTGTCTAGTTTCCGCGTATACTATCCCCAAAGACATCATCATTAAAAGACATTAACTCGGAATTGGGTGGAAGTCGCCCAGGGTTCTGGGGAGTTCAAGCTAAAACTTCTAGGATTATCATTGTTGATCTTCTTCTATTGGATAAAGGCCTCACTTCAACCATTTCACCTTTCTCCTACCATTAGAATCTTCCGATAAAGCATTCTAGTTCAAAATCAAAATAAAAACCCCTAATTCAATTTAAACCCTAAGAAGGCACTAATGAACGTCAAAACACTACTACCGGTTCGGAAAACATACCAGTCGGCAAGAAAGTCGATCGGGTGGATACTTTTTTCGTCAATATTATTAATATAATATAATAAATATAATAATAATAACCATATAATTTAGTAGATGCGCAGAGAGGAAGTCACTTCCAGACATCACTATCATTCGCATAGTGATCCTATTATAAACTTTTGGCAGTAAAACCTGCTTGACATGGTCCTTGAACTTATTGTCTTGTAAATCAGTAATGTGCTTCAGGGTCTTAGAACCTAACACTATTACATAAAAAGAAAATTTCGGTCTTACTAAGTCTAAAACACGGTACACCTAATTTATGTCTATTTCGAGTATCAAAACTGTACTGTTCTTTAACAAACCTAGCTTTTCAATGCTCTCACGAATGTATATACAATTATCAAGAATGTATTGCGTGGGTAAAGTTTAGATGTTAAATTCCTGGAACTTGTTCTTTAGTGATTCGCGTTGTCTTATGTTGCATATTGCTCGAATTGTCCGCTTTGGTAATGATATGGTAACATAACTATTTGATCACGAAAAAAGATTGGGTATCTGGTTAAAGTTGTGAAGCTAAAATGGAACTCGAATGGTCATATTTATGTAATACTGGATGAACTGAAATTGCCACCGTTTGGATCTCCGACTCGATAAGGAGACGTCGTGACAGACCGAAAGTTGTCGAGATGAACTGGACAGGATAGTTTTTGGCAGAATCTTGATGAGTTTTGTTTTTTTATACAACAAAGGTGGAAAACAAGCATATGGGCCACCTGATAGCAAAATACCAGGTATATCGGGACCCTAAGTAGCTCTTAAAACCCTTGCTGTGGTCTTTGTTTAATTAACCTATGTTATTTGATCACTTATTATGTAATTTTTAGGAGAAACAATTTCACTACACACAATTTTTACGTAACTTTAACCATTTACGCAGCGAACGCAATGGAAGCTCTCAAAAGAAATAAAATTTTCTCGTTTTTTCAACATTTTTCATTGATAATCCGCTCCTATTAATCATAACGTGATATTATAAAGGATATAGCCTTCCTCGATAAGTAAGCTATCTAACACTGAAATATTTTCCCATTCGAACCAGTAGTTCCTGAGATTAGCGTGTTCATCCAAACAAACAAACAAATTCTTCAACTTTATAATATTAGTATAGATTACTGGGAACATACATTTTAAGTTACCACAAAAACTCCTTGAAAAGTTTTGACAAGAGGCCGAGAACTTGTCAAAGTTATGTTTGAAGATTGCAAGATAATTGAAAAAAATATTATATAGGTACTATACTATACGATACTTAACTTTGACGATACAGTCCTGACAAGAACGAAGTTGTCATTTTATTGAAATGAGAATATTTTAGTTTTTGACAATTATCACTAATATAAGATTCGGTAATCGGTTTTTATTTTCGTAGGTAATCAAAATAATTCCAAACCAAAATTTCATCTTGTTGTCTTGGTAACGTCGTACCTATGTACGTTTACATATAAAGCTAGATTACAAATAATTTATTTTACCCTCACCAGCGGTCGAATTTAAATCACAATTTCCCATTATTCCGTTCGTTCACGTAAGGGATCAACTCACCTTACATTCATTGTAGTGAATCCAGTTCGTTTTACATACGGCCCACCTAATCCCACAATCGTTTACCGGGATACGGGAGCAAAATCAAAGTTTAGGATAACAGAGGTCGAGACCGGATTACCCAACGGTATAGTGGATACGGATTTTCCGAGTTATAAAAATTAATTTACCGTGTTTTAGGATTTTAAGGGTAATCACGAGAGATGTATAGGAGTTTATTACAAAGTTCACATCACGTCACGTCATATTAAGTAATCTATACCTGTCGCTTCCCGCTGTCTGTCCCTATGTACGCTTAGTTCTTTTAAACAACGCAACGGACTTAAATGCGGTTTTCACTAACTTAAAGATAATTTTTTACGGAAGGTTTATGAACAATAAGTTTCAATTAAGTTTTTGTATAGTAGAGAAAATTCAATTTTTTGTAATCAAGTCGTCAAAAAATGATTTTCCGTCGCTTACATGGCCTACGCTGGCTAAACCTTATGAGATACATCAAAATAATTTTCTAAAGAATTGTAGTTCTTTAAAAAGCCCAGAGAAGATTCCGCAGTGGTATTTATGTCTATTTCTAAAGGTTGACTCACATAATAATTAAAAATATTACGTAATTGTGAAGCTATTTTCTCTAATTCAGTCTTTATCCAAATAAGTTTGTTAGTTTCCTTGGGCATTTAATGTAGATTAAGATTGTCCTTTACAGTTATCCATTTAAATAAATATGAATGAGTAAAATTATTCGTGACAAAGAATTCCTACCTAAAAAAACCTACGATAAATTGCGCGACGCGAGTTTAGCGCACTTTTCGTGACTATGAAGTTACATAACATACAATCACGTCTGTATCTCCGAAGTGTTAGGCAGAGGTGTACTCCTACAGTTCGCCGGGTATGTTTTAGGTTACATGTATTAGGGGGCGAGCCTATTGCCATTAATTGGGCACAAAGCCAAACTCCAAGCTGCTACTGAGAATTTAATAGAAAAACTCAATACTACTTTGTTCGACCTGAAAATCGTACCTAGGAACTCGACAGTCACGTTTAGGACCACTAGGTTAATCAGGCAGTTATGAACTGTTACTATTAAAGCGATAAACTCTAAATCAGCCTTTTTTAAACATAAAATACACCATTTTGTAAACTGTAATCGTGCTAAGCTGGGACGGATTGCTAGTTATAGGTAACAAGCATACAGCTCGCCTGATGGTAAGCGTCTACCATAGCCTATGAATGCTTGTCATACCATAGGTTACCCTTTCGCCGCAGTAATACAACACAAAATAATTTGGCTGCGACCTTTTGTAGTATCGATGTATTCCAACAGTCGGCAGCCTCATTAGCCTAGTGGTCCCAAGCACGACTGCTATGCTCGAAGTCCTGGGTTCGATTCCCAGGTCGAGCAAAGTGTTATTGGATTTTTACTATTAAATTCTCAGTAGCGGCTCGGAGTTTGGCTTTGGTGTCCGGTTAATGGCAATAGGCTCGCCCCCTATTACATGGGACCTAAAAACATACATACATACGTACATAAGTACACCTCTGCCTAACCCTTCGGAGAATACAGGCGTGATGGTATGGACTATCTCACAAAGAAATTTCTCTGTGCCCTACCGCTCTTTAGTATTAGTACTATTGACTGTGCAATAGCAACAGGTGTGCTCATGATCGCGCGCACTTTATATGCAGGCAACGACTGGCTGGAAGACATTCTCGCTTGAGCTATCGGATAGTGAAGACCTCAGTTGACCTTAATAAGTCGAACCATTTCCGAGTACCGTCTCGTTTGTATATTTAAACTGCGTTTACACTACACACCATCTTCAGTCTTAACTGTCATTTCGGCCTGCTCAAATTTCTCTTTACGTTATATTTGTAGTAGTACTTCATATTTTAGGAAGGAAACACACAAGCCGGAAGACGGAGTTTTTGGCGGGATCTTGAAGTGACATGTTGTGGTTGTTATTTTTAATTCATTTACTTAGGTTTTGGACCCTATATTATGTAATATTGGAGGCGTTTTGGGTGATATAGTTTGGTTTTTGTGTATAAGTGAGGTGGATTATAAATATAAACTCAAAGCATTCATTCCGAAATCCCACAAAAACTTGCTAGAAAGTTCTATCAAGGGAGCCACCACCTTGTTAGGATACTGATTCGTCATAACATATGACAATATAATTCACTCGATAATGGCAGTAGTTATTGTGCAGGTGTCTGCAAGTTGGTTTCTGAACGTATCTTGGTCGCCATATCATTTATCAAAGAGTATAAATATTATTGTCACAAAACTAGGCTCAAAGTATCGATCAATTCTGATAAAGCGTGTAGGTACCCACCCACGTATTTGAAGGCATCTTTTCTTTACATAGTTGAATTACTTCCTCGAGGTTTCTCTTTGTTTTATATCACATAATTGGATGAATATAAATAACTTAATCTAAATAATTTGACCTTATCATAGTAAAATAGAAATTATTATATTCTTTTGGGAAAATTATGTGACAACGTCTATATTGTAAACGGAAATATATATTAAGATCTGATAGCTGTGCACATTCATTGGGAACTTTGGGTATTGTAGATTATGTAAGAAAAAAAAAACCATTATCCTGTTTAGTGTTTTTGGCACTAATATCGGTGCGAAAGAACATCGAATTTCGAGTTAATAAAGATTTCTTCCTTCTTTCGCTATCTTTTCATTGTCCGTATTACTTTATTATCTAAGTACGATTATTAAAAGCATTTTCCATTAATACAATTTTTAACAAAAAAGGAAAGTCCAATTTCAATGATTTTGAAGAGTTCCCTAGTGTATCTTCGAAATTAAAGTCTAATTAATGGCAATGAAATTAAAATGGGACAACCTTTGAGATATTTACCCTATCCAACAATTTTTTTAAAATCTAAATCGTTTCATAAATAAATAAGTTATGGCTGAACATCCATAAAAAGTACATTCGAATTGACTAACCTCCGACATCTTTGGATGTGGGTTAGTAAAATTATGCACATGTACTGTGTAGTCAAATCATTTCTAATCAAAATATCTTTTCGAATCTGTTCAAATACAAAAATATTACAGATTTTTAACCCGCCTTATCTATTAATTGTCTTGTTTAATTTGAGTACATTACCTCTCGTCTTTTATTAAAGTCAGTTAAAACCTCCCTTGTATGAGCTTGCAAAATATTATGTCTTTTTAATTGAGGTTCTGTGAATTTTTAGAAGTGGAAATTTATTTAACGCTGTTGTGATTTGAAAATCGATTAAGCGAAAAAGCCACAATGTAACGAAACAAACACATACATCTATAAGATTTACCTTGCGCGAGAATGAGATAGAATACATTATTCACGGTTAATGAACGTACCGATTTTCAAGACTACGATCGTCGTTGAATTAGCCTAGCGGTGTCACGACCAGACTTGCACGCGCTATTTTATGTACAGTACGAGTGGTCGATAGTTCGAGTCCCGCTAATTTCGTATTTAAAAAAAGAGATTTTAAAGTAGATATTGAATGTTTTCTGAAGGTTTCACTTCTTCCGCGTGTAAACTGCACAAATAAAAATTATTAAAAAAATTCCAATTTAAACTGTCCATTAAACGTGACAAAAGATGTATAACTCCAGAAATGCATGTACAAACAAAATATATACCAGCAGTAAAAAAAGCTGAAAGCAATAGTCATGGTTCATGGTGCTAAGTGTTTATACCAGCGGAATATCGATTCGATCTCCCCAAGCCACGGTGAAGCTGTAAAGCCGTCAGACGCTCCAGGGCTCTTAAGTTTAACAATATAATCATTTCTAAAATAATAATAAAAAACATTTCTTCATTAAAATTGATAACTATATAGATTGACGGTGAACAATAACGTTGTGAGGAAACCTGAATGCTTGAGACATATTCATAGTAAATGTGTTTGGGCTGGCGTGGTAATGAAGCCCGTTCCTTCCCTTGGAAGAAGTCCATTTCCCAGCAGCAGGACACTTATAGGCTGATTTTATTATTATTTTTAAATTATATTTATACTAATATAATAGAGCGGAAAGGTTTTTTTTTTTGTTTTTTGAAATACGCTAATCTTTGGAACTAGTCGGATTCGAAAAATTATTTTTCTTTATGATAGCCAGACTTTCAAAGAATAGCATAGGCTATTTAATAAAAAAGTAATTTATAAGCATTATTTTTAGACATGACATATTAATTCTTGCAAACAAACGTACTGTCGGCCGTCATGGTTGATCTTGTATAATGTTTGAAACTCTGTCAAAGATGAAGACAATCTCCATGTGTCAGATAAGTGTTGCGCAGAAGCGACATTCATCGCTACATACATTATTACCTATTAGTACATAATCATAAAGCGTGTTGGGTGCAAGTCAAGTTCTCTTAGCGATTTCGTATTAATAATATTTTATTTACTAGCCATATCCCACGGTTTCAGTCGTATTAAGCTTATTCAATCAACTTTCCATTACGCCGCCAACAATGTTCCCGTGTCGCCTATCGTTGTTCTCACTTGCCTACGGCTTACTTAATTGCTTGACTATCATGGTACCTGAACCAATCCGCGAGTTGACTTTATGTTTAAAAATTAAAGTAAATTATTGAGTAATATTGGTTTTAAGATAAAAAACATTAAAAAAAATTAATCTGGGTAGATTAATTGTTTATTTCCATTCCATTATTTTTTTGTCGGTGAGTCACGTGATTTGAAAAGACGATTAGTAAACTTGACGTAACCAATCAGGAAATATGAACGTTAGACTCTTGCGTCAGTTGTCAAACTTGTCACCGTTATCATACAAAATGACATATAAAATGAGTGATGAAGTCACGGCACCATAAAAGCGCGTTTTGTGTCTTGTTTTATATTTAAACTAAAAAGTATTTTTAAATCAATTTTTATGACGCACTAATGAAAAAAATATTCATAGGTATTATTCTCAACATATAAAGTTTTTAGAAAAATATTGAAAAAGTTGTCAAATCTCGAATTTCAATGATTTTGAAGAGTTCCATGGTGTATCTTTGAAGTTAAAGGTCCAATGCTAATGACATTAAAATAAGACCACTTTTTATCTCCTATCAAACAGAAAAAGAATCATCCAAAGTGCAAGCGATTCAAAAACGGTCGCAGGAATGTTGATAGCGGTCCGCATTCTGGCTAACCTTTGAGCGTGATAATACTGAAAAATATCGAGCGTGTGCAACTCACGATTCTGCAATTTCGTCGTTCGATTATGCGCGAGATAGAAGATGATCTCGGGAACCCGAAAATTTATTGTCGAGACGTGAGTGAAATTCCTCCCAAAATTGCTCACAGTAGAGCAGAAAAGGCTTCACTTCGAAATCACTCAGGACAACTTGGAAATGGTTATTGACGATGAAAATGTATTCCGGAAGTTTATTACCGGTAAATCCTGGATTATGATCCTGAAACGAAACGAAACTCCTCACACTGAAAGCTTCCATCTGAGCTACGACCGAAGAAAGGACAGCCACCTGTGTCCTTTGGCTGTTGCTAAAATTAAAAATGCTACTCAAACGATACCGGTTCGACGACAGAGAGACAGTTGAACAAAACGAATGTGACGCGTGCACTCATGGTCACTCCGAAAATCGATTTCCGGAACTGCGTCCTGACGTGCGATGATGATGAGATGGGAGCACATTGTTCAGTGGAAAGAGGACTACTTCGTAGTATGCCATGAAACGGATGGCAAAAAATAATGCTATTGCGAAGTTACAGGTTTTTCGGGTAATCTCCGAAACAGTTGGACCTATTTTGACGGGAGCTTCACTGACAGATACTTGTTGGAGTAAATTATGTTTCCACACGAAAAACTTGGTAATTGTGAATCAATTCAGGCGCTTAACTAGTTATAAATAAACAAAGTGAGTGATATTTTCTGGGATCCTAAGATTTTTTAAGGTCTAGATTACTTAATAAAAAAATTTAACGTACAGACTACACAGCAATGATTGCCGAGCAGTGGAAAATACTTCAGAAGTCTTATAATTATAAACCGCTAACCTCTTATGATTTGTACCGAACAACCCTCGGTTGTATTCTTCAATTTGCGTTAGGGCGTATTAATGGGTAGTGACAAGCGAAAAACACACCGTCTCCTCATATATCCACATCCTTGGAGTGCTTACGTGACATATGAATTGACATAAATTAAACGTAATTATGTGTACACTTTATTAACATTGAAGCCCTGAATATTGACTTTGCCAATATTAACCACTATTGAAGGTTAATCACAAGGTAAAATCTTCCCTCTTTCTTCTACAATAGAACCGCACGCTCTGGACTTTGGAATCACAGTTTTATGGTAACTTCCATTTCGGCACGAACTAAAAAGTTCTCTATGACTTATTTGTCGTACTGTGAAGCTGTAGAACCTCCTCCCAGCCCGTGTGTTCCTTCGTTCTTACGACATCGGGACCTACAAGCGTAACCTGAAGAGATATTTGAGCAGGCCGATGGATTTCGATTTTTCATTGGTCACCGTTGTGTGAAGATTATACTGGGCTTACAATCAGAGTCAGCACCGTCAATTTGCTGAGCTATTATAAAAAAAATTAAAATAACGAAAATATTAATGATGTCATTTCTATTTCAATCGAAGTGCCCGTATCGGACCTTTGATTATTACCAAATAGCGTTCCATTATAATTGAACACTCCCTTTGTTTCCATCCGGTTCCTTTGTCCAATTTCCGTTTACATTGGAAATTAGGTTGTTCAAATATTTTTACATCTATTTTTCTTATTATTAAATTTCTCGATTATTGTTTGAAGTGTTATTTCGATTGGGAAATTGAGAAATTCGATAACGATGATGGGCACAAAGTAATACAAACCAAAGAAAAAGAATAATCATTATTGAGAAAATAAATAACATATTTTTGTTCTTTGACAAGTCGCGATACAAGCGCACTTATGATAATTCAGAAAAAAAACATGGCCAAACCTGACCGCTACAAATGTTTGTGATTAATTTCAATTAATGCGAGTTTTGATATTTTTAGGTACTATGAAACGTTTAGTTCTTAGTTTCCATTAGAGGCGTTGAGAGTAGATTTATGAAAAATATCTTAGAAAAAGTGTCACCTTGTTTAATCCTCAACATCCATCCGTAACGGTCCACTGTTGGACATAGATCTAAAGCTGGCCCATTGTATCCGATCTTCCGGTATTACGCATCTAGTCGCTCCCAAGTGTCTTTGAAATTTGGATATTTATATAATAAATTGTTATTATTGTAAGAACTTGTAATAATAACTGTAAATAAATATTACTGTACTGTAATATTTAATGTTTAGGTTTCAATAAAATAAATGTATAAAAGTCGGACATAGCATCCGTTCGCTGTGACGTGACGGCTCGATAGGTAATCACCAGTTTTTTTTTTAACTGACTATACTGTTAGCCTTAGGGTCCCTGGTTCCTCTGATGGCTTTCACAGCTTCACCGGACTTTCAAATTTATATATTTCTTTATATATTAATGTTTCCCCCACCAATACATCTTAATTAATAAATTTACTATCTATTATAATGTTGATTGAACTTCTGATAATAATAAAAAATATTTCACTATCGGTAAATGAATTAAATATCAATATTAGAAATACAATGACTAATTATATGATTAACCGCATATCAATAAATTGTGATAAATGTTGGTGATGTCTGGATGTGACGTAGTTTAAGGATTGATAATATCGGCTAATACCATTATATTTTTCAGATGTGATACAAGTGTGGTCGGCGCCAGGAGGCGTGACTCACCTGCCTTGCGACCTCGCGACGCCGGCGCGAGATGTCGCCATGGTCCTATGGGTGAAGGACGGACACAAAATGCCCATCTACACGTATGTACCAACTCATATAAGATACAAATATCTGGGCGACCGAGCTTTGCTCGGTGTCTTATAAACAAAAAACCAATTACATATATATACAAGAATTGCTCACTTAATATAATAAGATACAATAATAATTTATTGCACACCATAGTTAATTTTGATTTTTAATGGTTGTACAGAATGGGATTCGCTTCAGGCATCACCATCTCTCACGTAATAATCCATCCCATAATAACTTTTCTACAATAAAACTTGCATAACATGATTCTTGAACTTATTGTTCGGCATATCGGTAATGTGCTTAGGATGTTAATTGTAGAAGTTATTAAAATCTCATAAAAACCTTTGTTTGTTTTGCTGGGCCTCAAAGATATGATTGTGGTAGGTGGAAGAGCATTAAATAGAGTCTGTCTAGCTAAAGTTGAAAGTCTATCGTGAAGCACCTATAGGTGTGTTCCGATAGCAACACTTGAAAGTCAACGCCTCTCTAGGGCCACTTTAGGCGTGTTATCGTCTTCGAGAACATCGGCTTATTTACCGAGTTTAAATACTTAGTTAAAAAAAAACATTAATTACTATCCAGTTTTATTGATTCCGTAATACTGGTACAGTTACACACCTAGATATCCATGATGATTGAATACTGATACGAGGGTATTGTGCGAGCGAGTCAATCAACTGATAGGGCGGATTGACTGTCATGGCTTTCACCGATACATGGAACTACCTAAGCGTCAATGTATCTGAATAACAACATCACAGAGGAAAGTTCTAATTATACTGGCCCAAGAATCTACACACGGTGAATTAAAAATGTAATGTAGCTAAATTTTAAAATTGGTTTGTTAAATTATATTCAACAATGCTGTACTAATATGTGAAAAGCGATTCATCTCTCGATGAAAGAGAATGTGGTATAACTATAAGATGGCACAATAATATATTTTCAATTAAATATTAGCTTGGTAGTTAGTTTGGTATTATTTCGCGGAACCAACTTGCTATGATTTTAGAAGGATTTTTCCCACTGGTATATCAAGTGCTTTGTGGTTTCGAATCCAAATAGACTCCAAGCGTCTTGTCACTGGATTCTTTTTTATAATAGCATAGCAATGTCTTAGTACTATGCCTGCTAGAAAGCATAGCAGAATCCAAACATAACGACGACTATGGAGAGATCGGTCTCTATGAATACCTTTCACATTACGCTTGAATGATCCGATGATATAAGAAGGAGGGAACACACTGGCTGAGAGTTGGTTCCACAGTTACAAGGTATGACAAGTTTTTAGTTGTGTTTGTGGTTCTCTTATGGAAGAGAAGGGAATAAGAATTAACAGTTCTTCAGAACACTCACCATGATACAGACGATAGAACACGATCAGCGAGACATATAGTATGCAGCTGACGCGAAAGATTCATCCAGGAGAATCAAACAGTATTTTATGCACAGTGGAACTTGTGCCATTTAAAGAAGGTTCAGTTAATCAGGTATGAAAAACCGTTGCAACCTCTTCAAGATTCCGAGTCTCCAAGATTTAGTGGAGATGATACTCCCAATGTAATGTATGGTGTTGAGGCCGCTGTGAATTTTCACACCTAGGATATCAAGATGAAGAGAGTCAAGCAAAGCGTGCGTGATGCTCTGAAGAGGGGGGAGGGTGGGGGGAAATGCTTTTTGACGTGTAACATTTTTCCTCTGGCTTTCCTGCAATCTGTGGGAGTGATTTCGTGAATAGGAATGGAAATGTGTAACAGGAAGACGGGGAACCCGCTCCTTTTTTATTTGACCAATGAGCGCGTGCGGTGGCAGTGTTGGCTGTCAGATTGTAGAAACCCATTTGCCGGGAGGTTGGTACTGCCGGCCAACAGTGTGTGCATGTGTGTGACGATAAAGAGAAAGGGAAATAGAGAAGGAGATGTATCAGCTGTACGCTTAACCTACAGTGTTGTGTATAAAGTGTGCTTTTATATAAACTAATTGATATGTGTAAACTATAATATGTCAGATGTTAAACGTCACATGCGACCACTGTAAGGCAAGCTAATTTTTTTATTCACATCTTTAGACACGCCACACGGTAAATTAAAAGGACGAAGTAACGCGGGGATCCTTTCAGAACGATTAGACTGGTCGATGAGGCGTTACATTCACGTATTGTATCTACGAGAAAACATAACCTGATTATTCTTAGCGTAGAAACAGATACGCACGTCGAACGTTTAATGTATACCCGTCGATCTTAGAGCATTTCAGAACGGGTCCAATCATGCGAATGTGTTTATTCCATTACATAAATGAAGCGTGTATACTTAGGGAAAATAAAGGAAACATAAAGTCTCGTTCCCACGGTCGTGTTTGTATTATGCGAGTGATACTGCGCCTGGTTTACGGTGACCAATGACTTTTATGTTTTAGTAGACAAGATATATTATTTATTCAAAATTATAAAGTATTTTTTGTATAACACCTAAAATCTAAACTTAAACTAATTTCGAAATCATATAACTTTTTAAATTATACTTTTAAATAATCCATAATAATATAACATTTCTCAATCTAATAATTGTGTGATAAGTGTGTGTTTCAATAATAATTAACTAATTTGGACATTTAACTATTTTTATAGGTAATATTGTAATGAGTATGTATTTTAAATTAATTGTATATTCATTTTATTAATAACATTTTTTTTTCATTCAAGACCTGTATTAATGACCTGTCAGACAAAGATACTGTATTGTGTTGTATAGTTAAAATTTTGGAAAAAAAAAAACAGTTTACAGTTCTTACCGGTAATGCTAGAGACACATAATTTGATTTATTATGAGCACTGTTTATGATTTCGATATACTAACGTCATCCAAGACCATAGTATCTTGAACCTCTCCTTAACCCTTTATTTATAGTCAGTGATTATATTATTAATCAACCTTCAGTGATGGTGATGGATTGTATGTCATGTGTTCATGTTATTGACAACATCATCTGAATAACGTAGTCACTAGTATGCTACTATCGAAAATTAGAATACATAAATATATAAACGTATGGTATACAATTATAATAATTTTAGGTTTGGTTTTGTATAATTATAATAGGTAGTATTATGTTATAACGTGTGGACGGTTTTACCGCCATGTTTGTGATAATTGTGATAGCGAGTGCCTAGACGGAAACGACATTTCGAGAAACTTCAAAGGTTCACTCTTCTTGTTTTGGCGCCGCAAAAAGTACTTGCCAGTGTCAATGTTTTTAAGCCGTTGTAAAATTTCTGGAAAGATGGTGGCTTCCTTGTCAGAACTATCTAGGAAGTTTTTGGGACATTTCAAAATACATGTTCCTATTTTATATTTATAATCCCAAACTATATCACGTAAAATACCACCAAGATTACATAATATAGGGTCAAACAATCTAAGTTAATGATATAAAAACCACAACATGTCACTTCATGATCCTGCCAAAAACTCCAAAAGCTTACTCAGTATGATACTGCTGTTGCTGTGGTATTACCGGTTAAGTACATTATTATATAAAACTCGTTGTGCCCGTGGCTTCGCTCACGTGGACTACAGAATGCCCACACGAATCCCCCGCTCCCGGCTATTTTAAAGACAAAAATGCTTATTATGGATGTTAGAAGATTGACGTATACTCTCCGTGACTTTTTTGTAGGTCTTTTTAATGCCTACAATTATGGAGTACATTAATTTGCTATATCTCTTATGGTTTACTCAGCGTAAGTCATTTCAGCGCCCGAATTTATTCACCATGACCAGTTTTTCTTATTTATGTGGAACCCTAATTATTTTTCTAAAATAAAAGTAGCCTACGTTACTTCCTATAACATCAGCTATCTATCAGTGAAAGTCCCGTTAAAACCGGTCCACCCGTTTCGGAGATTACCCGTAATATGTTTTTTTTTATAGGTATCGTATATACTTTCACATGCATTTAGTAAAAATGTGTTATTTTAACATTACAAACAGACAATTCAATTTTATGAATTGTATAGATAGAAGATAGGTTGTTCGAAAAGGGCATTATAGAAAGGTATTTGCTTTTAACCTCCGACAGAAAAAGATAAGTGTAATAAGTTTAACATGTGCATCTGTGACATCGTTGCGGGGGTTTATTAAATTTCCAATTTACCTTGTCTTAAACGTTTACGGCCTTATATAGAATAAAGTATAACGAAAAAAATATTATGAAATTATACATGTAATCAATCGAAGTATGTACCATTATTATCTATAAACTTTCACCATTTTATATGTAGTTCAATGGTTCTATTGCTGAAAAAATTATGGGAGAGAGAATTAAGAAAATCTTTGAAAGCGGTTTAAAGAGCCTCAACGGAATTGTTTTTTTTTTTCTTGCAAGAAATTGTACAAATTCCGAAAAAAAGTGGTAATTTCTTGAAGTAAGATCCGGGGAGTGTGGTGGGTATCGGAGTCATTTCCAACTGCAGTTCCTCTAATTTAGCGATCGTCTGTCGTGAAGTACTGTGTCTAGCGTTGCCCTGATCAGAGAGATTGACCAGTTTCGATTGTTTAACGGCTAGGTTTTCCATCATGGGTTTGCTGTTATCGTCTGGCCATATCTTAAGAAGATCTTGTGTCTGACAACAGAACTATTCCACCAAACACTCACCAGTACCTTCTTCAGAGTCAACTTTTGCTTGAGACAGGATTTGGCCGGTTTCCCTGGGTTCAACCACTGTGATGAGCGTTTCCGATTGTCGTAAAGGATCCATTTTTCGTCACAAGTAACAAGACTATTCAAAATCCCCTCGTTACTGTGACGGTTAAATAATGTAACACAGTACTCAATGCGTGTTTGTTGGTGTGCTTCAGTCAATTCATGCGGTACCCATTTCTCGAGCTTTTTCACTTTTCCACTTTGTTACAAGTGAATTAAAATGTTTATATCATTGTCAATAACTCTGACGTGATTTGCGATGGATGCAGGGCCGTACACGGGGTTTGTTTCGTAGGTCAAAATTTCCACAACGAAAACGTTGGAAACAAAAAAGTAACCGTGCTTTCTTTTACAATAACTTCCCCATATATATCATTTATTCTTCGAGGTGTATCTGCAGCGGTGATGCCACAGTGAAATTCACATTCGTAAGTAACGCGATATTTTAAGTTTTCCATTTTGTGAAAAGAACGATGTCAAAGTAAATCCAAATAGTGCGAAAACAAATGATTCACTAACTTCGAAACACAAATACACAAGCCCAAATGTCTATAAATATATTTGTAATTCCTAGGCAAACGATAGATATTTGAGATCAAAATGGCCAATTCAATAAAACGCCAATTTCACATGTAAGGACCTAATATGGTATCAGAAATATGTGATGACAAAAATAGGTTTTAAATTATTGTCCAAAGGTCAATCACGGAGTAAATATGTCACTATCTGATGGAATTAAAAAAATGATCTTCCAGAAGTCAGGATGAGTTAGGGGTTTTAACAAATGACTTCTAGGCCGCACCTGGCAACGCGGAACTTCTGAAAAATTCACAAAACCCGTCACTCAAGTGAGATGATGAGTCGCTGTAACTTTGTTATTACTTCATATACAGTAATTTGTCTTCTTCGGAGGTTTTGTCATTATCTTGAGTGGCGGGCTCTTGGCCTAAATATGCCTTTGTTATATAAGGCCGCCTCTAAACATTGCTATTAATAAACAGGGACTTTAGGTCCAACCGCTAAAACATACCTTTTCAAAATATATAAAAGTATTTTATTCTATAGTTCTGTCATTACAGGTTATTTTATTTCAAAATTTTTAAAATAAAATACATGTAGGTATATTATAAATGCCTATGTATATGAATACTGCTTTAAAAACATTGTCGGTCTGTCTTTCTTTCTGGGTTTAATTGAATGTTAATAATTTTAATTAGATTATAATAAATTTTAGATATAGAACGTTAAATTATTCTTATAGTAGTTCGGCATAATAACGGTATTTTCCAAACACAACGACGACCACCGAGAGATCGTAATCCAACGACGGTCGCCGCTGTTATTCCTGCCTGCATAAATATAAACATCTGGGCGACAGAGCCGTGCTCGGTACCTTATAAGCAAAAAAAGGAAAACACCTATATAGGTAAACTTGGGACGTAAAACATATCTATATGTATAGAAAACACTCACATACGAGCGCTTTCCTTAAGATTTTTTTTTCTTCCGCGTTATCTATGAAAAGTTACTAGATTTCAAAAGTGACGTCGAACGGAACAGAAAACTCTTTTATAAATAATTTATTTTGTATAATTTTAAGAATAAAATTACTTGAAATAAAGCCTTTAAATGTTGTTTCCTATATTTACAGAGAAATTAAATTACGTCTTTGTTTCATTTTCCCTGACAATTCAAAAGTATAATATCATTATACATATATACAAGAATTGCTCACTTAATAGTTTAAGATTATTTATGCACAGACTGATCCCGAAATGCGATCGCAAAAGTAAGTATCTATGACGGACTTTTCATCACAATATGCATGCTGGTGATCGCGACACAGTCAGACAAAACAGCCCTACCACCTCGTTATCGTCATTTCTTTGTTCGTTGGTCAGCTGGGTGCATTACGTGCAGGTGAGGTATGCTTGGGCGTCTCAGCGAAAGATGTAATTCGACACACCCCACACCTTAAATAAAAGATATTTTATTAATTACTACAGTAATGTAAAAAAAGTGTGTAGTTAAAAAAAATATCAAAAACACGCTGTTATCACGTACTAAAAATTATAAAATATCTCCTGGTTCTATCACCAGATCCTTGTTACCAAGCCTCGTCAAAACAAACCATATGAACCTAAACTCGAGGGCTTTGCTAGAAGCCACTGAAGAGTTTAACTATGTCTGGCTCCATTATCAGATTAGTTCTAAGATACCAAGTTACAATTTGTTATCCGAATTACATTTAAATACAAAGTTTTATTTCGATACAACTATCAAAAATAGATTAAAATTGACTTCTATGATTTGATCAATTTGTTTATTAGTTAGTTACAAGAAGTGAAGTTAATAAAAGCGTGATAAAAATTCAACTCGACTACAGAATTTATGACAATATTATCATTCATTAAAATATCCGAAACTCCTTTAGAAGCTATAACAATATATAAGCAAAGCATAAGTTGATACGCAATGTTACCCTCAAGCAAGAAAGCTTTGCATTTACAAAGCGTAGCAAAACCGTGTTAATTAATTAGGAAGTGCGCGTCAGCATTTGATCCGTACTTAATTAATGACTCCCAGTTATAAATGGAATATGTCGGTTGCACTGTATTTCTACGTGTTGCCATTTGTTGTATATTTTTTCTCAGTTTAAGAAAGCTTTCACACAGAAACGGTTTAGGCTGAGTTGAGAGAAAGAAAGAAAAACGTTTATTGCTGCCGCAAATTCTAAAGAATATACAAAAGAAAGAAAATCATAACCTATTTATTTATTATCTGCTAAAATTACCCTTTTTTCGATCTGACCTTACTGTTAACTTGAGAAGCCCTTTCCAAAAACAAAGCCCCTGATGGCTTTTACAGATTTACAGGGCTTGGGGGCGAGCGCGTTAGAAATTAGAAGGGATTTAGAAGAAATCACTAGACAATATTTTTATCGGGTCGCCAGATGGTCACATCGCGGTATCTCATGGCTCGTTCGCGCCTCGCTGCTAACTGTAATAGACATAGATAGACCCGAGCCGAGTGTTGAATTATTTTAATTTTGCATTATGTGTCTCAAAATATGCGTCCAAATAACATGCTATAAAAGACAAAGTTTATCTTCATTAAATTGTCTTTATAACTAAGTAACTTTCGTTCGTAAGGATTAATATGCCATGCTTAAAAATTATGCACATAAATTAGTTTTTTATCTTTTAAAATAAAATTGCAAATTACCTTATTGTGGCTTATGTATAAGAAATAGATATATGATATCGCTGACTATTTTTTAGATATACTAATGGTTAACAAACAAACTTTATTGTATTAGTATATATAGATTTAACATGTTTAAAAACAAATTCGTCATAGTGACCTTCTTTTGCGTATCGTATTTCGGGGTCAACCTGTGCAGTTACATTTATGTGCAGGCTGGAATAACAGCGGTGAATGTCGATGGATTAAGATTTTTCGGTGGTCGCCGTCATGTTGTGCTAACCATCACAAATAATACCGTCAATGTGCCGAGCTATTATTAACAAAAACAGAGCCAGCCGTAAGGACTGCCGACTGAAGTGAAAACTCCCTTTTGTATTTTTTCACATGGTTTTACGCATCCAAAAAGTCACGCATATGATAAGTATATACAATGTATTAGTGTATATATGCGTATACATAGCATAGCGTATACAAGCGCAATACGTCACGTGCATGTTGATGTCATCGGTTAATCGTAAGTCACTCGAACCCATTAGTTTTTCCATTAAAAAAAAATTATTCAACGCGACTAATGAAGTTTCCACTTCAAAACTAAATGTTTTAGCAAAGTTTCTTTTAACTTAATTGTATATGTTCATAATTTTTTGGACAATGAGAACATATTGCTATATCTTACCGGGAAACAATCTTTTTACTATTTATTCAAGCTAGCGATCGCCCTAAGGTCGAAATTCGACCAGCGACGTTTTGATCATAGACTATTTTCTGTTTGAAATTTACAGTAGGTATTTAAAAACAATGAATATAATCTACATCATTTGCTGTCACTTTTCGTTGAGTGACAGTGTGAATATTTTAGGAGGTCTATGTTCAATGGCACTGGTCGTGTTTGGATTTGCAGTATTAATTTATTTTATTTAATATAATTATTAGTAACAGATATTATAGATAAATTTTAGCTTTCTGCACTCCTTCTCCATATAAAGTTTAACCATGCCAATCTCAGTCTTCCGTGCACGCAATACGTTTAAAAAAGTACCGAAAGCTTTTGCTTTGCGTATTATAGATATTTCATCAGTAGAAAGAAACTCAAAAGTAAGGTTAGAATTTTAAGCGGAAGAACAAAAAATATAATATGTTGTACATAGAACTAAAGGTAGAGAGAGACCTCATATGTTGTAAATAAGTTTCAAGCGTTATACATTACTAACAGCCGGTAATACACTTGCCTTGGTCTACGCAACACGCCGCGCGCCGCGGTGCCAATAAAATACAGAACCTAGATTGTGCGTCGTTCACCTCACGTACATTCATCGATAAATTTCATAAGTATTTTTTTTTTGTTACACACCTTTGTGGCGTTTAGTATATGGTAAAATTAAAAGCTGCGCGCGCATTGTGTGACGGAAGTGCGATATTATGAAATCAGACTACAATGATTAGTTATATGGATAATATGGTATAATATGAGTTCATTTTAAGTAGACTTTTATTTTTTCAATAGTGGTACAACAATTACAAAATTTTAAAGTAGCTCTGCCCGCGGGTTTGCTCGGGGCCACTACAGAATGCGGTCGATCGGGCACACGCGCGAATCGTACTACTCCCTCGTATCTCGTTAATTTTTTAAAGATAAAAATACTTATTGCTGACTTCTTGTAGGTCGTTTTAATGTCTACAATTATGCAGTACACTCATTTGGCATATCTCTTTTAATGTACTCAGCGTAAGACATTTATGTGCACGAATTAATTCACCATGGCCAGTTTTATTTTATTTGAGCGGTACTCTAAACCATTTTCTAAAATAAAAGTAGCCTAAGTTACTCCTTATAGCACTAGCTATATGCAAGTGAGTGAAAGTTCCGTCAAAATCAGTCCTAACCGTTTCAGAGATTACAAAGAACAAACAAAAAAATAAACAAGAACTTAAAAAAATTGTGTTTTGTTATAAGCACCGTATATCCTCGTACTTATAAATGCATTTAGTAAAAAATTGTTAATTTGACATTAAAAACAGACCCTTAAATTTGATGAATTGTGTTGATAAAATAATAAACACATGACACAGAACCTAATCGCTATGATGGATTTTATATTAAACATTATACATCATTCGGGTATTGGCGGTTCAGCGCGGAACAGTGTGTCTCTTCCAGCACGCTTAAAAGAACAAAAGTAAAATTGATACTTGTCATAAAAAAAAACACAAACAAAAAGTAAAAACAAAAAAATCTTAATAACCATAAAATATTAAAAACAAAACGGAGGAAAAGAAACGATGTGACAACAAGATTTGGGATCAGCTTTAGTCGCTTGTGACGAAAGTCATCAGACGATGTTGTTTTTCAGCCAAACCTTCGGATTTAGCCGGCAATCATTTGAATAATCACATTTAAGTACTATTCACATTACTAAGACCTACTCCCTAGTTTGTTATTCGACTGTGTATAATAAATTAAGTATATTTAGGTGCAATTGTGAAGGTCTTTGTATGGACCTTTGGACCTCTGGACGTGTATGGAATTCGCCAACACTTCGTTTACTCCAAAATCTTACCACATCAATTGGATTTAGGTGAAAACCCTTAAATACTAGTTCTATGTCTAAAAATCCAAAAAGCCTAGGTTTCGTGTGAAGATTCTAGAAAAATATGTTAAAATGTATTATGTTTATCTGCAAAAATTTAATATGGAATAATATTCAAACAATTGCATACTACTAAAGTAAAAAAAAGTTTTAATAAAAGTAAATTAAATTTTGCTTAAAAATTAGCTGTCCACGTTTATATACCAAGTAATTTATTACAGGCGGAAAGCATTTTTCAAAACATCAAAACAAAACGAAAGAATCTAGACAGTTTGACAGACTACGTTTTCGCGCCAAGTCTTCCCTAATTTGGTTTAATTTCGCCTGAACTACAATAATTAGGTCAAAGTTTCTTAGAGGCTCGGATCCTTTAAGCTGTCTTGACGTCTCGGGCGAGGCGATAATGTAGAAGAGATGGTCTCGCTAACCACTTGAGATTATAACTCAAGGAAATTGGGAAATGATTGAGAAAAAATATCATGCTTCGTAGCGGGAAATTACTTTTGATGTTTGCGTAATTATTTTTATCGTGAAAAAATGTTTTTGTGTACATTTTATTCGATGGATATAAAAACTTTTGATTTTAATTGTGGTAATATAAGTCACGAGTTAGATTACTTAATAGCAATTTTATTATTTTTGAAGTGAAAACTTCTTTAGCCGCGTTGAGCGATTTTTGGTAGGGGAAATACTTATATACTTATGTATACGCATATTTACATTAATAAATTGTATAAACTCGACTGTATCATATGCGTGTTTGACTGTTTGGATTGGTAAAATCTTGTTATTTCGCGTCACCTACATGCTCAGCAATAATTCAGACTATAATTGATTAAAAAATTAAAAAAAGAACACAGTTATTCTATGGTTTTGATATATAAACGCCAATATCATGGAAGTTAAGGATCTAAATTATTGATTCAAGAGTTAACATTGGCTTATGAGCTTCCGTACACTTTAGCTGCCGCGAAACACCGTATAGACCGAAAGATTTTACCTTGAGCCATCCTCGTCCCCATAAACATGTATTGACTGATATTTGGGCCTGGCTACACGGGCCGTTGTCACAAGGCAAATTATTTATTTGGGGTGTTTTCGTTACTTAAGATATGTTCGAGTATCTATTCTCGTCTTGTTATGTTCTGGCACACTACACACTATATCCACTGTAATATTCATCAATCGTAGTCGAGGCTTAAGCTTCTCTATCATCAAAATGCTGGAGATAGTTTAAGATAATCATCTTGATTGTGAGTTGTCATCATAAGTCGAAAGACGTTCGCTGCTAGATAAAAGTCTCGACCAAAGATCGCCAATCCTACAATGATGGTAAATTTTGTAATACGCATCTGTCTAGAATTATAAAGCTCGTATTAGTATTTTCTAGAAGTTTCTTACTTCTTGCCATATAGATTGCTAACTCAGTCAATGTCAGGTGTAATAATTATAGAACGTTAGCCTATTATATTACAGAGGAAAGAAGGAAACCTTATCATTTTTAAGTTTTATTTTATGGCAAGTAAAGTTATCGCTTATCACGTCACATTTCATTTTTTGCTTTATGTAACCCTTATGCTTAATTCGCTACTTGACTTATATCAAATTTAGATCAATAAATAAATATTTCCTGTAGTATTTTACAAGAAACAAATATTTATCGATTTCGGGTAATAAAAGTGAAAGTTAACTACATACTTTCAACTAGCTGTGCCTACGAATTCGTCCGTAGAATTTTCGTGTATGAAAAACAGCAATTAAATAAAAACCTCCCCTCACCTCAATCTCACTGTACGGTATTTGACCGGTATAAGCTTTGAGAATATCAAACTAAAATCATTTCAAATGTTAAACGTCATTTACAAAAAGTTAATTTTATTTAATAGTGTTATTTCATAAACCGTTAATAATCAGTGAATAATAATGCTTTATAGTATGTCTGTTTAATGTAATTTAATAAAAAATATTAATAGTGCAAACACCCGAAAACAACATCTACCGTAGAAAATCGGATCGAATATATTATTTTAATTATTTTAAACATTTAATAATATCGTTAAAATGTATCTATAAACATTTAATAATGTACTTACAGAAAATATACTCAAATGTGACAATAATTATCAAATCAATTTCATTATAATTTACCTAAGCCGTAAAGTGCCATATATGAATAATGAAAATACATACCTCTTTATTAATTGATTTTATTCAAAATTATGTTAAGATAAAATAATTTGGTATATTTTCATTTTATTTGAGTAAATATTTTAAATATATTACAGAGTTACATACAAATAAATTACTTTTTATATGTACATAACCTAAACGCAATTTATAGACCATACAAATGTCGGCGGTCATACATAAAAGACGGCCATACTACGCACGACTCCCTCATACAGCCGGCGGCAGCTCGAACCCGGCCTCCCCGAGTTATGTAGGCCCGATACTTCATCTGGGCCCCAACCTGGACCTAATGCCCATCGATGATTATATTGGCCCCAGGGGGCGGACCGCACCGAGACCCATGAAATAGCAGGGCCTCGGTTTTTTTAATAGCCACTCTGAGGCCCAACCTCCTAATACGCCCGATGACTAGGGCCACCCCCCCCCCCCGTTGCCAGACGCTCTACTTCTGGCCAGTTTCCCCCCCTAGCTACGACTAGGGTGCCATCGGCGTAGCAGAAGATATGCACTCTCGGAGGGAGTGCGCCACGAAGTACCCAGTAGTAGCCTAAGTTCCACAGGGGTGGTCCCAAGACCGACCCCTGTGGAACCCCACACCTGACTTGGTACTCGACTATCAGGCCCGGGCTGTCCACGTAGGCAACCCTTTTGTCGTCAAGGTAATCCCCTTACAGCCGCCGCATGTACGGGGGCACCCCGAAATAACGGAGCGCCTCCCGTATTGCGTCATGCGGCAGGCTGTTAAAAGCGTTGGTGATGTCAAGTGACACCGCCAACAGCCTTTCCTCTCGACGCGTAGACCTAAACCAACTAAAGAGGCGTAATGCGAGTTCAAAATTTGAGAACAGACTTTGCTTAAATAGTATTAAGAAAAAATTTACACGCTTGACAACGTGAGGCACAACTAATTATATTAAATGCCTTTAAAGTTTATTCAGTAGTATTGAAATGTAAAAAATATAATTATATTTTTATTTCACTTTTCTACCAACCAGTCCCGACATAAGGCTTCCCACATTCGGTCCACGTACGCGGCATATAACGATGTTTGTAACAACTTGTTCTGTTAAAGGCAAAAGGTAATACAGCTGGTATGTTATGAAGAAGCCAGCCCTGTGTTATTGAATGTTGATTGCACTCGTATTGCTGACTATACCGAGTAGGGTTGTCACTTTCATCTGAAATCTAACATAGGTTAGTTTTAGTTTACTTTCATATTGTATTACTGAGGTGAGTGGGACTTCCAGAGCTTCTTGGGGAAGTAAGGTTCAAGGCTGGCAATGCGCTAATGGGTGACATAAGCGTCAACAGGCTACGATAGTCGCTCACCATCAGGCGAGTCGTATGCATGTTTGTCTTTATAGTTGTATAAAAAAGTAACCTACCTACCTAAAGTGCCTACGTTTAAATATATATTAGATACGCTGATAAACATTTGTAATTGTCATTTAAAACGCGTATTGCAACTTCATAGATATTTAAATGAGACCTGAAAATCTAAACTCTATTCCAATTTTATTCAGTAACAAAAAACTCCACTTCGTATGTATTTTTTCTATTTCACAAAATGCAAAGTTTTTTAATCCCCTTTTTTATCCAATTTCTTCCAACGTATTCACATTCGTACTATAGTTTGCAATACCTATACATTTAGTGATGTGACACTGTTTGATAGTATTTATTTTTTGGTAGTTATTTTTTTTAAATATTTGTTAATTAATCGTCGATAGAACGTAATGGTAAGTTCTATGTTCTATTTAATAGTAAAGGTTTTATTACCCGACTGCAAAAAAGGAGGGTTATGTTTTTGTATTGTATGTCTATTTCTTTGACACGCTCTGTAACCTAAACGGCTTGATGGATTTTAGCATACGAGGTGTCGTTAGATTCGTCTTAATTTTGGGAGTGACATAGGTTATATCTTATTATATTAAGTGAGCATTTCTTGTTTATATATATGTGTGTAATTGGTTTCCCGGAAACGGCTCCAATGATTTGGATGAAACTCTGTATTTAGATAATGTTTTACATTCCAAGATACCTAGATAGGTGTTTTTTTAAGACACCGAGCAAAGCTCGGTCTCCCAGATATTAATGTTTATGTACGACGTCTGGGAATAAAACAAAAATAAAATCTCAAGTGTTTTAGTTGCAGACGGGGGTTTAAAAAAAAAATTGCTTGTTTATTGATTCCCATTCTCATTTAAGGTGTCGAAATATAGAAGCTCGACAAGCCAATATTCGTAGACTTAAAGGTACACAAAGAGCTTTATTTTAGATAAGTACCTCGCGGAATGTGCGCAATATACAAAAATGCAAAAAACGAACAAAAGTTTATGAGATTAGTAATCGAGGTACGAGACTCAGAGCAGAATACCTGGCCAGATGTAAAAAATAAATTTTGAGACAGTAGCCATCGGATAGAAAACGATTGCACGACAAATTATCACTCAATTTTTTAATGATTCTTTCTATGAAGACTTTTTTTTAGTGCATATGAATATGTACTAATAGAAAGTTATTTTAATCAAATTAATGTTTATTAATTCTACATTAAGTTATTTTACACACTAAAAAAGTCAGTAAAATTAATTCACATTATACATTCACATCTTTTGATGGTTATTTTTATCGTGTTATGGTTGGCACACAGAGTTGTTTCGGCTTTGTTACTCCAAAGAATTGCATCTTCTTACGTTCCTATATAAGTACACACATTGTTTTTTATCTGTGTATTACATAATATAAAAGAAACTTGGTATCCGCATCTATCTGTTTGTCCGCTTACTTCTTTTTAACCATGCAATGGATTTTTAGGTTTTCATCATTTAGATAATTTTTACGAAAAGTTTTTATATACAATATATTCCAATTAAATTTTTGTTTAATACAGAAAAAACAATGTTTTGTAATCAAGAGTTGCGATCTAAGCACATTTTTCAAGTTATGAACACTACTAATACTAAAGCGATGAACTATAAATCAATCGAACATGATTTTTAAACATAAACGACACAACTTTGTAAATTACACCCGTGTGAAGCTGAGGCGGGTCGCTAGTTTTAAATATAAGAAACTATTAGTACAATTAGATTATAAAAAAAAAAAACTCATATAAAAGAACAGAATTTTTTATACAAAATATGCACTGGTATTTTATAATAATTAATTGGTGAACGAATTATATAAAAATGAAATGTAAACTTTTTTTATTGTAAGACAATAAAAATTCGATTATATTTTTTTTAATTCACATCACTAGACGTAACTAAAGTTCGGCATAATCTTTGTGCACTTAGTAGATTAACAAACACTATTGGATCTGCCAAAGTGGATTTCGACGCTGACCTCGGTTTGTCGAAATATGTGTTTCATTTTAAACGAACAATGCGATTTTTATATTGATTCTATTTATTTATTTTGCATCTATGCAAATATATATTTTTTAAATATATGTAAAAGCAAAGTTTAGCTCCGCTTATTGCCGGGTTGCAAATTAATTGTCATTATGTGTGGAATAAATTATGTTCCACCACAGAACTTTCAAACGATTCTATTTAAAAATAATAATTATTGCAATCTTATTACGACGAATATTATTATAACTAGCTGTGCCCGCGGATCTGCACAAGTTTGTTACGCAGTCATTATTTACGCCCCGTAATTTTATTTTTACTCATATTATTGACATTAATATCAGGTTATCAATTAAGGAATGGCATATATTTCCCGTTTTCTGTGTTTCATCTAAATCAGTTGCGAATTAATAAAAAATGAAACAATTATTTATATAGACATTAAATTAGCTCTGTCTTATAAAATATCTTGTACGCTAGACGAAATATTCAAAGTCAAAGTCGCCAAACAAGATATTAGTAAATATGTATTTTGTTTTCTTTGTTTACTACGTAAAAAATATTTACTTTAATATTAAGTCGATTTATAGACGAATTTCTAATTATGTTTAAATACTTTACTCGGCCTTCCAAAATAATTATATTGTAGATATAAAAAGTACAACTTATTTAGATTTATTTCACTTTTTTTAACAGTGCCAAGTTCTAACTGCCTCATTAGCCTAGTTGTCGTAAGCGCGACTGCTATGATCGAGGTCCTGGGTTCGATTTCCAGGTCGAGCAAAGTGTTATTGGGTTTTTCTATGAAAATTCTCAGTCGCAGCTCGGAGTTTGGTTTTGTGTCTGATTAATGTCAATAGGTTCGCTTCTTATTACATGGTACCTAAAAAACATACACGGCGAACTGTGGGTGTACATTAGTACACCTCTGCCTAAACCTTCGGGGATACAGGCGTGATGTATATTTTTTAGCAGACTTCAAAAAAAGAAGGAAGTTATCAATTCGCATTAATGGATGTTGAGCCATAACTTCTTAGTTTATGGACATGTAGAAGAACTATTGCAAAGGGAGGATCCTCCTACCAGACGGGTGTTATGTCTGGCGGGCAGCTGCCTGACGGTTGTAGTCGGGTTCTTGTATATATACTCAATTGAAGAGTTAATTTCTATAGCGCGATGTAGGATGCGTCGTATGTGGCACGATAGATGTCGCTATGTGTCGCTATGTAGATGTCGCTATAGACCGATTTGGATGATTCTTTTTTCGTTGGAAAGGGAATACCTAAAGGGTGGCCCCCATTTTAATGTCATTGGCATTGGACCTTGGACTTAGAACACCAGGGAACTCTTCAAAATCAGTGAAGTTAGTTTTCTTTTTTGGTAAAAATTCATTTGTAATTTCTAATTTTCATATTGTTATCAATCATATTGTTAGTTCGCAGTTAGACCGCTATAAAAAAATATATATCCAAAAAGTTTATTTAGTAAAGGAAAAAGATACAAAGTAAGTGTTCCCGACAACTAAACTAGGGAAACTTGTATTTTGGCGGGTTCCTTTTAATATAAAATTATTATTAGACTAAAAATCAAATTAAATAAAAATAAATGGGTGCATGCTTGTCTATATACGTGTTGGGTATTTGGTAATTTATTATGTATCTTTAATTAATACGTTAGGTACTATGTTCTTCAAGTTGGTAACACATTATGTTAAATTGGACCTTAAGTTTATAGTAGGTGAAATGGTGGGTACAAAAAAACCCTACCCCCCCTGTGGTTTCATTGCTATGCTGTATTCCATCAAACATTGTTTCATTGAAAAAATGACACTGGGTGATTAGGCTTGAAAAACGTCAAAATAGAGTATTTATACATATTACTTTAAAATTTACGAATATCAACTATTTATCTAAGGTACTCGTAAGTCAAAAATCAAAATCGAGTCACAAATCAAAATTTAATTTAATTTAATTTAGGCTCTAAGAAGGCATTTATGAATGTCAAAACACTACTGCCGGTTCGGAAAATATCCCAGTCACCGAGAAGAACCGGTTTTGTTTTCCAACTTTATAAGTGTTAATTATATTAGTTATAATAATAATAATTTTGTGAATGCTCAGAGAGGGAGTCACTTCCAGACATCACTATCATTCACATTATGGTCCACCCTATAATAACCTTTTGACAGTAAAACCTGCTTGACATGGTCCTTGAACTTGTTCGGTAAATCAGTATTGTACTTCGGGACTTTGTTATAGAGCCTAATCTTATTACCTATAAAGCTTTCATAAGTCCTAGTAAATTTAAAACACGGTACGACAACTTTATCTCTATTTCTAGTATTAACATTGTGCTGATCTTGACTAAGTTTTTACGATCATACATTAAGTTATCTGGGATGTATTTGGAGGGCAAAGTTAAAATACTAAGTTCCTGGAACTTGTTCTTTAGTGATTTAAATTTAGTTGAGTGATAATATTGATTGATTATTCAATTACCAATCAAAGCAGCCGGTAAAAGATCTTAGTTGTCCGATTGGAGACAGACACATTGATCTTACTTGGACATCTTGTAGACGCTGTGATTAGATCGACCGTATATAGCATGTCGTTTTAGATTTATTAACTGCACCAGTATTTTCGTCCATATTCAAATTTTACTCTTGTTCCATCTTTTTTGTAGTTTACTGTATAAGAATCGATTCTCATTTAATAACCTAAGTATGGAACTTTTGCGAGGAGTGAAATTTATAGAAGCGTTATGTTTAGTTAATATCAGGTTTATGCGCCATCTAGTAACTAATGCAAGAATTATTTTACTCTTTTGATTACTTCAATAATTAATACGTACAGTTTTGTTTATTATATGCGCTAAAAATTTTCGGCGAAAAGAACATTATCATGAAATATTTAAGTTTTAATTATTCATATAAATGTAACCATGCTAGCCCCGAGAACAGTTAAATAAGGAGGTTCTCTTGTCCCTTTAACCTGAATTCGGATAATCAACTAAGCGAGATTCTCGTTCACAAGCAGATCGGTATTGTTTGTCTGCATAGTAGTTAATTCCTTCAAATTCAGT
Source organism: Saturnia japonica (assembly GCA_033032175.1). Classification (NCBI taxonomy): domain Eukaryota; kingdom Metazoa; phylum Arthropoda; class Insecta; order Lepidoptera; family Saturniidae; genus Saturnia; species Saturnia japonica. The sequence goes on from CM065325.1 coordinate 15,155,091, forward strand.
CTATTTATCTAAAGCTCCCTAAGAGTTAATAATATTTTCTTTTATATCTTGAATTACATGTATGGAACTCCATACTATCTAACTAGATTCACTTCATTTTTTTTTATTAGTTATATATTTTGTAAAGCTCAAGATATTGTTTAATTGAACGTCCTAATTGATGAAACTACCAATCAGATTTGTAAAATGCTTTGTCTTTTTATAGCCTATTTATTGGTGAAGCTTATAGCATATTTAACTTTATGATATGACTCTAAAAAGCGGAGCAGTTCCCATGTGTGTCAAGCATTTTGGCAAATACAGGAGTCAAAACAGCAATAGGCTATATGGATGCATTGGCGCGGAGCTGTTAGAGTTGATCTAATGAATTCAACACGGGTGAATTCTTGGGGCATGGCTAGTTATATATACAACGCAGAAATTTCATTTTAATTAATTATTCAGAAACTTAAAACCCCAGTTTTTGCCTAAATTTATTTATCTGTAGCGTATGTGTTGTATAAAGTACGAGCAAACATTTTTCAACTTCTGAAAGTTACCTTAACTAATTCTATAAGAACCGCGGGATATAACTAACTACATATATTAACAAGCCCAAGTTTACATGAACAATGTCTTTTTAGGTTAAACTTACAACTGTACGGATGTTACCAGACGCCCAACTTAACTGGAGGGAAGCCAAGCACATCCCTTATCTACCGCAGTACTGTTTTAACCCTATTATGAGTTACAAGTTCACTTGAAACATGATAGGAGCTAGCTGTGTTTTTGTTTACCCCTCTGCGAATGCGTATTGCTAATAACCAACCATTCGGATTTGAAAACAGTAGCACGAGTATTGGTGCTGAAATATAATTACGAAAAGTTACTTTGGATTTGCTTTTAACTGTAAAGTCGATGATTGATAATAATGGGAATTCTTGAGAAAGGTCATGGATAGTAATTATTATTATGATGACTGTGCTACGGCTTCTTACACCTTGCACAATTAATATATGTATATGGAGTAACAAGTTCAAGGACCATGTCAAGCAGGTTTTACTGTCAAAAGGTTACTATAGAGTGGATCATTAAGTGAATGATAGTCATGTCTGGAAGTGACTCTCCTCTCTGTGCATCCGCTAAATTATTATTAATGTTTTAAATTAAAACTATTGTATAATTGAAAAAAAAAAACACCAACCCAATCGAGTTTCTTACCGGTTTTTCTCGATGTCTGGGATGTTATCCGAAACGGCAGTAGTGCCGTGCCGTCTTAGGGCCTAAATTGAATAAAGATTATTTTTCATTTTGGTTTTGGTACATTTTCACACATGGCCATTAAATTCCAAACCAAGCAAAGAGAGGTAGGGCACAGAGACTTTTTTTGCAGATTTCTCTCTACTTGGTGCAGGCTGTCCAACTGGTGGAATACTGTAGGATCACGTCTAAATAACTTCGTGTTATGTTCTTGTGGAGGTTTCCAGAGCTCCTTAGGTTAGGTAGGGGCTTCCAAGGTCAGCACCACGCTAGTGATACCTACGTGTAGGAATCCAACCTGCGACCTCTCGGTACAATAGTAGGGCTTATTGTTATAACATATAACATCAACAACCTCCAATAGAACGGTAATCGATAAACGATCGTCGTTTTGTTGATCTGCCAACTGAATATACACTGGTTCATCCTCAAACTCCTCTAACTTTCATAACACAAGCCAAGTCCCAACCCTGGTCCCCCTGGTTTAATGGATATACATCGGTTGATTCCGTAACCAGACAAGCCTAAGTGTTGTGGTCGGTAAAGAAATATAATAATTCTTACTATAAATATCCTGATTTTTGTGTTTAATTGTTTAAACTTAATAAACACATCAATTAATATTTATGACTTGTATTTATATTTAATAATTTTATTCGACAGACAAATAGTTGGACAAGTAAAAAATGAACAATCAAATTTAAAATAGTAATTCTATAACAAAATAGGTTTTCAACTATCGAGATCGCAATACTAATTGTGTCATCGTTGTGTTCATCACTGTTACACCACGTTTATGGTGGTCGTGATACAGTTTGACAAAACATTTTTTTTAATACCATGATGGTGACAAACAAGCACGTGGTCCGTGTGCTGGTGGGCGATCTAGCTTATAGATGCATGGGACACAAGAAGCATCACATGTGCGTTGCCGACCCTTTAAAAACCTATTCACTCCTTTTATTAAGAACCCTATATTGTAATCCCAGGGGAAAATTAATTGGGAGCTCAACCAACATCCAAAGAGTTCGCTGTGAGGATGAATTCTCTGCCGATGGCAAGCGGAGTAATGATAAAAGATAGTCGTTGACATCATGTCGAATAATTCCTCGGAATACAACCCATTATACAAACGATAGAACACGCACAAGGATGCAAGGTCTATCCTCAGACTTAAAGATTCGATACCGCTTGTAAATTTGCGATTCTCAAAGCTCGTCTTTGAGCAATGTTAAACGGCCAAAGCTCCAGCCTAGATGTGACAGTAGTACTTCATATAGGGTGGAACTTGCGCTTTTTATAATTGCACTCTTTGCCCCGGGGGGAAGTACCACTTTACTCTGTTCAGTACACCGAGCTCTTTGGACGCCTGCTTAAAATGAATGAGTAAATCTCAAGTCACAGTCAAAAGTTAACTTAACTGCAGCAAATCAAACTGTCCTATCTGATGCGTCATAACTTATATTTAATCTTTCGAATAACTGAAGAATTTCGATGGTTTTAACGCCATTTGGTTCAAACTTTAAGTTAAATTATACGTGACTTTTCAAGCAAAGATGGCGGCTTGTACCAACTATCTTTAAGTTTTATTTAAAACAATACCTTTTTATTTAAATCATACAACATTTAAAGATCCATCAGGATGGTTTATTACTTACTAACTATACTCTCTACGGTTTCACGAAAGTTAAAACAAAAGTCTTATATGGTTCTTTCAAATAAATTTTGTAATCACAATTTTGTAATAGTAATCACAAGGTTTGATTTTTCATAAATCCGTTCTTAGCGGATGTCTGAGTCATAATAACTTTGTTACAAACTTCAGCTCAATCTATTCAGTGGATAGAGCTTTGTATTGATAGATCAGTCAGTCAGTCAGTTTAGTTTCATTGTATATATAGGTATTTAGGTTACTCTTTGCTACAGAAAATAGTAATACGTTAAGCCAAGGAGGATTTGATCTAAGTACAGTAATATGAAGATGGAATTGGAAAATATCCCAAAACTATACTATAGATCCACCACGATAGTTTCCATTACCGAATGCTTTAGAATATTTTAGGATTCGAACCAACATTAACTGAAGTGGTGTCCAAATAAAGTACCATTAAGCCATCATCGCTTTAAAATATCCAAAGAAATTTGGCTAAAAATTCGATTCTATCGTGGAATATAACAGAGGATAATATTAATGGTGAAATTTTTTTCAGTACCTACTATTTTGATTTGAAGTGCAGTGAAACGAAAAAGCGACACTAAAAAGAGACAACACATACATCTATACTATAGACGTCTATAGGATTTAACATGCGAGAGACTGGAACGGAATACATTACAAATTGTTTTCTATTATTTTGGTCTCCTATTTGCACTTGAGAGTTGCAGTTGGGTTTTTTGATTCCTTCTTAATAATTCAGCTTGTTGAATGTTGAGTGCGCCAGCGTATTACAAAGCCTTGAAAATAGGCATCATAGCCAGCGTTGTGTATTGTTCATGTATATCGTTTATGTGAATATTTTTACATTTTCTGAAAGTTTCATTTCTACTGCATGTAAACTGCATACTTACATGTTTTTTTTATCGCTCAATTAAACGGGCGGGCAACGCCAGCAAACGCTTTAATACTGGCTTGTAAAAATTTCGGTAGTTCGATATACACTGGTTGATCCCGAAACGCAACAAACCAAAAGTAAGTTACTGGATATATACCGTTTGATCCCGGAACGCGACATGCCTACTAAGCGTGACATTCTGGCGAGTTTTATACGTGTTGTGTCATTGTGTGCTTGTCGTGGTTAAATTAATTGAATTTCATTTTGATTTATAAACTGTTATATGGACATTGAAAACATACATTTACAAGAAAACCGTTTTATATCGATCCCCTACATCGTACTTACATTGTAATAAACTCAACGTCCAGAGGGAAATTGTTAAAGCTTGCGCGAGATCCTTTAAACTGGTTTAGTTATGTGATCACGTGGATTTACGAAAGAAACAGAGTCGGAGTTTTTGGCGGTATCTTGAAGTGACATGTTGTGGTTGTTATTTTTTTTTTTTTTACTTAGGTTTTTGACCCTATATTATGTAATATTGGTGGCGTTTTGCGTAATATAGTTTGGTTTTTGTGCATAAGTGACGTGGATTATAAATATAAGCTGAATGCATTCATTCCGAGATCCCACAAAAACTTCCTAGAAACTTCTAACAGGGGAACCACCATCTTGTTAGGATACTGAATCGTCATAACACATGTTGGATATATCACAATTACTCACCAGTTTTGATGAGGTCAGGGTCGGGATACTTGGATTCCACCAGATTCACAGTTTTTTGTATTTTTCTTAAATTTTTGTCGGCAACGGTGTTCGTGCCGGTGCGCGCGCGCGAGAAGAGACGGTTGGAATAGTAAGGGGTAGGGGGTCCAAAATGGTTGGCAATTGCGATCCACCAATCAAATTGGCCCATATCGAAACGTGTACGTTTTGTTCCTTTTTATGCAGACTTTGACTTAACAACATATGACAATATAATTCACTCGATAATGGCAGTAATGGTCTTCATTAAAGAAGACCGTTTGCCAAGTTAGGAAGAAGAAGAAGAAACAGAGTCACTTTATTATCACTCTATTAAAAAAAAAAAAGGTTTAGTACTCGTTATTAAATATTTTCGTATGGAATTTCTTCTAGGGTTAACTGAATTTATTGCCATCTAATTAAAATACAAACTCGTTTGAACTGGAATACGGTACTTGATTTACCTATTTACCTATACACGACAATTTTTAACAAATAAGAAAATCAACTTCAATGATTATGAAGAATTCGCTCGTGTATCTTCGAAATTCAATACCAAGAAAATAAAAAAGAGGGCACCCTTGAGCTATCTCCTATCAAACAAAAAAATAATCATCCAAATAGGTTTCTAAACAAAGAAGTTATGGCTGAACATCCATCAAAAAATATACATTCGAATTGAGTAACCTCACGTCTTCTATTGAAGTCGTTTAAAACAATAAAGCAGTTTCAATTCTCTGTCAAATTACAAATTTTTAATTGAAATAAATATTAGTATACCTCTGAGAGTGATATATAAAATTAAACCTAAGCATGCAAGTTATATGTGGTAAATTTAATTTTACAAGCAACCATTTATCTACACTACACGCTACGCTCTGGAGTTTTTGATGAGATCTTAATTTGTTATGTAGTCGAATTCCCATTATGTCACATAATATTGGTAAGCTATTGGTCATTATGCTTCAGTAGAGTGAATAACTAAAAACAAGCATTTTGAGTTGCCACATAAAACCAGGGAACCATAACCTTGTTAGAGCGATATTTGAAGAAAAGAAAACGTAAAGAAAGTAAGGCTTAAAGACCATGTATCCAGTGGCCTTAACAATCGATTTAAAAACAAAACACTCCACCGCGCCGAACTATATTTTCTAATACTTAGATCTTACACTTTAAGGGACTTTAAAGGCTCTTTAAAAAAACGTTTTATGATACACGGGACTTTAAAAAGCCATGTATCGTTTGATTATATAGACGAGACGCTTTTTTGTTATTTTTTTTCAACGTAGCAGTAACCTTTTAATCTACCTTCACAACTACATTATTTATATCCGTAAAGATTGTTGTAATTATTGATTACTTCTAGAGCATCATATTTGTTGTTTCTCGAAGCTGTTTATTTCCTGGTAATGCGATATCCATTAATTTTTCATCAAAATTAATGATTCGAACATAATTTTAAAACTCATTATTCCTCGATATTAACGAATCGTAGACAAATTGTTGATAATTAATGTTTTCTTAAAATTTCTTTATTAAATACTAATTTTTATTCGGAATGTCATCTAATAACAATCTATTAAACTAAAATAACAGCTGTTACATTGTTTAAATACTATATTGTGTGAAAGGTCAGCTGCTGGTAGTAGCTTAATATGAAAGAACGCTAGTGGCTCCTAGTTTATTGAGGAGCGGACGTCGCATTAAACAGCGCGGGGATCCAAGGATTACTTTACGAGCGCTCCCACGCACGACCGCGACCGTCCGTGTCATTTCCAACCAACGATGTCAATCGACTATTTACTAGATGGAGTTCTATTCAGGTGTGATTCCGAAACCAAACTTTAATTGTACTTTTCACCCCCGACGCAATTAGAGGGATATAATTTTAATAATTGTATGTGTGTGTCCGACTGTGGCATCGTAGATCGTAGTGTAGATATTAGTTATTATTCAATAAAATCTGTTTGGCTTTTGTTTTTTTGATGAATGGATGTGAGCATCTTCCACAGTTCTGATCGAGTTATAAGGGCTTGTGTAGACGGCACCACGCATGCGCCGCAACTGCGCCGCCGCCTCTTGAATTACCATGTCACTGTACATTTTATAGTAATACATTGTTAGCCACTAACATAATTCTTGTAGGCATAATGAATATGATGAATTTAACTAAAAAAAGAGGTAGTGTTTGCATACTTTAAGTAAAGAAATGGCTAAATAAAAGTAAGAAGTCAAATAGACGCTTATGGGTTCATACTATTTTGATGCAAAGAGAACAACATGGCGGATTCCATACACTAAGTATAAATAATAACTATGAATAAATTAGGGTAAGTTTTGTGATTATCTTCAAATGAATATCTAAACATTCACAAATTATTAGATATACCTATTATATGCAAACACTAACTTTAACGTATAATTTTTGTGGCTAGTACTGTATTACATAAAATGGTACAGTGATATATATAGTAATCATGCGGCGGCAGCGCTGTCTACTCGAGCCCTAGTTTAGTATTCTATTACTTTAATAATAATGGAAAAACATAGTAACCTGATCCCACAACATCATCTGCAATTTGTCTAACTCCTCAACAACTTCCAGATAAGTTATCATGTCTGTACCGTTCATAGGCTACGGTTGCCGCATTCCATCGGGTATATATGCGCCTTTGTCAATTTCAACATACATTTTCTTTTATACCGACGAGCTGGTGGGCGTCAGACTCCACGTTTACCCATATGTGGCCAGCAATTCGTCAATGCCCATTTCTAGTTTAGTTTGATAGTCTTTCCAACGTCGTGAACCTTTTTCTGACTCGACCTTGTAATTTGATACCCATTATGGCGTGCTTTTTTGGCTTTCCGTACCACTTGTATTTCAGCATAATGCATTCAATTGCAATAGTTCTAATAATTAAAATAAACAAATTCTTACGTCATATGCAAGTTTATCCATCTCGTATTTTCCTGTAATCAAAAGACATGTGTTAATTGATACAGGGTGACTCTAATTAAAATGAACTACTGGTCGGGCACTAGTTAACGAGTGCGCTTCAACAACCATGAGCACAAGCTAGCGCATCTTGCAAGGATTTTGTTTTGTAGCCTGTTTTTACAAATTTATTTCTGTGTCGAACGATGTCAAAGAAATTGAAGTTTCCATCAGACGCTTTGGGAATTGTATGACATTACCCGTTGTCTATATAAATCGAATTTATTACTGTCCTAATTATATCTATTTAACTATATTAATTTATATGCGTGTTTAGAAGAATTCACAAAATATTTTACTGGTATTTTTTAAATTTAGTTTTTTTCTTTCCATACTCGCCTCTTAATGGTGGCACGTTAGGACGCCACGTCAATCGACGTGGGTTCCAAGATTATAATTATCCTGCGCTTGGTGACTGGAAACATAAATTTAAACCAAAGCATGTTGGTAAGTTATTTTCTAATGCCCGCGTGACCATCGCTACCCTCAGGTTGAATATCTGTCGGCAAGCACCAATAAGTACGTGTGTTCCAAGTTTCTAACAGAGATCTGTTCCTCTAGGCTTAGCGTGTTTAATTAATATCTTCGGATACATCGTTCTTAACATCAATAGTGATAATCTTTTAAAAACCTAAATAAATTATATTGATAATTTATAAGTTCGAAATATCAATGGTAGGTAAAGTATTATTTTCGCAAAAATAAACGATTTTGCATTTCCTGTAATACATAATATAAATTAATTTGAAATTTTGAATTAATTGCGGCATCATCCTGCTCTCAGCGCACGCTGACGAGAGTTCCTTCAAATTAAATTTCAACACAAAAGCGGAGCCGGGACCAGTTAATTGCAATTTACTTGACTTATCACAATCATGTTCAGGCGTTCTATGTTAGTAATATTGAGAGAAATTTTGATTGACTCTAAATGTGTACCGGAATCGAAATTTAAACTATTACACCTTTCATTCATATCCAGAATTTTGTACATTGTTTTTTGAAACAGTAAAAGACAGTAAAAATTTTAATAAGGAAGAAAAGCAACTTCAATGATTCTGAAGAGCTCCCTAGTGTATCTTTGAAGTTGAAGATCGAATGCCAATGAAATTAAAATAGGTTGACCCTGGAGGTAATTACCCTATCAAAAAAAGAATCATTCCAAATAAGTTAATAAACAAAGAAGTTATGGCTAAAAATCCATAATAAAAAAAGCGTATTAAAATCAATAGAATTGAAAATACTCCTATTTAGTCCTTGCCCATTGTATTTGTATAGTCATAAACATATCAATATCTCAATCACTAAACATTTCCTATTTGATTTTGAGGAGTTTCTTAGTGTATCTTCGAAGTCGAATGTCCAGTCCCAATGAAACTAAAATGGGATCAACCTTAAGGTATCCAACAAAAAAGAATCATCCAATTTGGTTCATAAACAAAGAAGTTAGGGCTGAATATCCATACAAAATATACATTCGAATTAAGAACCTCCTTTTTTTATTGTCGGTTAAAAATAAATAAGGTAGCTACCAAAACTTCATCCTAAATAAATAATGTATTGAAACATAACTCCGAAATAGTCGTTTTTAAGTACTGCGTTGTTCTGTCACATAACAGAACTATCAAACATAGGGATAGGAAAAAGCATTTTGTTTGGGTTCATAAATTGGTTGAAGGGTAACGAAATGATAATTTGCTTTACTGTATAAGTAAATCAAAAGATCAATACGGTACTTAGAAGTTACGGTACAATAAATTATGGTTGTGTTTATATTATTGGGTTTCACGTTGGAAGTGATTTGGAAACTCTTTAAACAGCAACGCGATGGTGGCAATATCGGTCACGAAAGGTAAATGAGCCTTGATCCCAATTATAATACATCATATTTGTGGTTATTTTGTGTAATATCTACTTCAAAACAGTTTAGTAAACATTCCACTAACTGTACAGCAGTAGGATACCCTACCCGGTCTGGGTGTGATGATTGCAGATCCATATTTGATTCTTTAGATAAATTTATAGGTAGGTAGGTTGGTCATTAGCTGAACCCGCTCAGTAGAACCTGCTATGGACTGAATGCCAATATCTCTATTACACAAATAACAGTAACTTCTACCGTACGAATTACAGTGTCTCTTATACAAAATGTAATTAGGTTTTCATGAGTATTTTAGTTGTAATTACAAGTAGCATTAACTCCTTATGAAAAAAACTAAATTCACCAAATTATGAGACTTGTGGATCGATTGAAAACGTGCAACACTTGTTCACAGAATGTAACCGAAACAATCTTCAACGAAAATATGTTAAAGTCAGTTTAACTTGAATGTTATGGACGAAGGCATCTTTCACTGGATCTTTGCTACAACTGCAAGTGAGGAAGCCAAAATTTTGTGGAAGTTTGTCATTAGTGGACTAAGATAGTTGTGTGATGTTATGCTTAGGTTAATGATGGGACTGGCATGTTCTTTTTGAACCCGTCCCAAAATAAAAAAATTGAAAAAAAAGTAGTATTAACAGATGTCGCCCCTTAACTTTTATATCTGGATGGATAGGTACCAATATTATTATCAATATCAGTAACTTAGCAGTGGGCTGGTTATTAAGTGGCACGCTTAAGTGTGTCACATTTTTTGATTAACCAGGGTAAATCCAGTTGTCGAAAGGCTTACAGACTAGTATGACAGCGTCGACCAGCGATGGACTCAAAAAGAAAAAAAAGGATTCCTTATAGGATTACTTCGTTTTTTATCTGTCTGTCAAGACCCTCTTTCTCAGGAGCGCGTGGAGGTATCAAGATTGAAATCAATATCAAATACCAAGGTCTGCAATACCTTGAAGCTGTAAAAATTTAAACTTCTATGTCAACGCAATCAAAAGATACAGCTATTTATGCCGCATAGTTTAACATTCGCAAAGGGAATAAAAAGCTATAGGGTGCTTCCAGTTAACCTAGAATCACGAAATCTGGCAAGAAACAATGTCTTAACACAAGTAAATGAAAATCAGAAAATATTTTTGATTACTTGCTAGGATTCCATATATGCCGTGATATCATTCAATAAAAGGTCAAGTAAATTTTTTGTTGCGATATCTAAGCATGTTGCGTACTTAGCGATTTCATTCATGATAATCGTACCAAAGACTTAAGCTCATAACATTTACTTTGGAAAGAGCAACATAGTTTGTACAAGTTTTAAGTAAGAAAGTAGCACTAACAACAGCAGCACTCGCCCTTTTGTGTTCAGACGTAAAGGGTATTTAAACACATAATAACACTCGTACAGGTTTATTAATTTAGCCTTTAGGAATTGCAACATATCTTTCATCAACATCGAATAAAACTGCAGTTTTGTTTAAAGTTAGTTATAGATGAATGTAGGATTTACTGATCATATATCATCATGTTTATCGCATGTCAATTTCTTATATCAGATGCAATAAAAGTAAAAACTGTTTCCACCGTCGATTCTAGTCATTTACTACTTAACATTTCTGGAAGCATTAACATAATGCATGTAAGGGAATACTCCTCATTTACCAATTCATAGTCTTAGCCAAAAATCGAAGCTTTAACTTCGTCTAGACATTCATATAGTCTAGACTGGTGCCTGCCTCATTTGTGGTGCATTTTATGCATATCTGAATTTTCCACCGGATCCGTTTGTTTTCTCCGCAATGACTACGTTTCCTGGAGCTGCGCCAACTTATATGAAACGGTCAAGGTGTATGGTCGGTGTGAATTTATCACTGTTATATTAAAAAGATCAGTTTAATACATGTCTATATTTAACGATATACAGTAGTATGGATGTGGTATAGAAACTTATGCTGGTTACTTGAGTGAAGGAATTTATTTTCCCCATATCACTACTGGAGTAGATAGAAGGAATGAAGTAACACTTTTCTTTAAATCCCTTTCAGTTCCTACATGTTCATTAATCCCTTCATAATATTGGTAAACTCGTGAGAAAATATTGTCGTAATCTTTCGCTTAAATAATTTATTCGTACTCCAAAAATACAAAAATCAAGCAAACACCCAAATCGATTCTTTACATATTATGGCTTGAGGTACTTACAGTTATTTCTTCTATGGTCCATTGCTAGATTTCTTGTTATAAATCGCTTGATGTTTTCACTTCGCTTTTGAAAACAGAACTGTGTCCGGGACATAATACGGTTCGCTTATATAGTCAAATGAAACGATCAGGAAATCTCTAGAAGGTACTTGAACTCGTTTTTAAAAGATCGGGAACTATCTATTTTTAGATCATTGTTTGATTACGCAACTTTATTAGGACACAATTAGGACTCATGGTAAATTTTATACAATATATTATTTGAAATTTAAAAAATTTCGCGAGATAATCATAATATTACATAGAGTAATTTCGTATAAGCAAACGTATGTGTAAAACCAGTAAATAATAAAGTATATCACATCATTACTGGTCAAAAACTTGTTGAAACTTTAGGTTGTTTTCGTTGTAAGGTATCCTTATTACATATCTATAAAACCAATATTTGTATTCTATCTGTGAGTCACTAGTGGAGCTTATTGATTCCTAAAGAAAACACTTGGGCCGGGTGGCGGTGCGGCTAAACAAATATTCCCGTTTGATTCAGCGCCCGTTTCTGGACGTATTCCAAACGGGAAAGCGGGCGGATCTTATCCCTGTATTACTTCCTTCCTACGAGATGTGGGCTTATTTCAAAATGACTCAATACGGGGCTATTTAGCTACCTTTGTTCCGATTGGCAGCTTTGTTATGAATATATTTTTTGATTCTTATTATTTTCTTTTATTTCTATGGTCTCACGGCAAAGTGGCTGCTCTTTCTGTGGTGGTAAGGTATGATTCAAAAAGAACGAAGATTAACAAGAGACGGTCTGTAAACCTTTCGACTCTGGAAAAATCGAAATAAAAAAGAGTCTTTATTCAATTTAGGTCCTAAGAAAGCACTTATGAATGTCAAAACACTACCACCGGTTCGAAAAACTTCCCAGCCACTGAGAAGAACCAGCAAGAAACTCGATCAGATTTTTTTCAATAGTAATAATTAATAAAATAATGTAATAATAATATAATTTAGCGGATGCACGGAGAGAAAATCAGTCCTAGACATTACTATCATTCACATAGGAACCCTATAATAACCTTTTAACAGTAAAATCAGTTTGACGTGGTCCTTGAATATATTGTCTGGTAAATCAGTAATGTGCTTCGGGATCTTATTACATAACCTAACACTATTGCCTAAAAAACGACGGTACGACTAATTTATGTCTATTTCTAGTATTAAAACTGTGCTGTTCTTTAACGAAATCTAGCTTATCAAAATTTTTACGAATGTATGTTCCACGATAAACTAAAAGAGACTCACTGTGATGGGTTTATTAATTACCATGTGCAAGATGGAAGATACTCATTAGGTACATAGTTCTAATAAAGCACATACATTTTTATTTTATCCAGGAAACGAACGTAGAATAGTAAAAATTGCATTTCTATTCTTAGGGCACAAATTCTATAAGGGTGTAGGAATAATTGGTCAGATTTGATTAGGTATTGGTAAGTAGATTTTTGTACCTGACAGAAAGTAGAACAATCGCTAATATAATATTTTACATAAAAGAACCAACTGTTCTCTATAACAGATATCTTAGTAATGGATTTTATAGTCATTATCTAAACCACCCTAGCTTATGATAAGTTTCGATGCGTTCGTGACAGAAGCACACGCTTGCAATAGGAATGGGCTCTTAAAAGCAGCCATTGAAAGAGGTGCTTGTCGAGAGACTCTCATCTTGATAACGGTAGCTAAACATACAATTATTCTACTACTCATTGATGGAATTCTTCAAACTAGTGATTGTCCTAAGGTCGAAATTCGACCAGCGACTTTTTGATCATAGATTATTTTCTGTTTAACATTTACAGAATTCATAAACAATGAGTATTATATACATCACTTGCTGTCACTTTTTGTTCAGAGACAATTTCAATATTTTGGGGGGGTCTAAGTTCAATGGCCCTGGTCGTTTTAGAATTCGCAGTATTAATTTATTTCATTTAATATATTAGCAACAGATATTATAGATAAATTTTTTCTGCACTTCTTTTCCATATAAACTTTAACGATGCCATATCTCAGTCTTCCGTGCACGCAATACGTTTAAAAGGTACCGAAAGCTTCTGCTTCACGTATTAATATATAGATATGTTTAATAGCTTACAATGTAGATATATGGGAGAATAATAAAATGCAAATTGTTACCTTTAGGGTGGACTTCCGAAACGGCCCACCTGTGCACTGGGCAGTAGCAGGGGAGTTCGGGGCACGGACTCACTTTGTGCTGAACGAATCAGATCCTGCATCAGCGCATCTCGCCGTTGAGAATGTTGCGCGGTACGACGACGGCATCTACAGATGTAGGGTCGATTACGTCGACTCACCCACAAAGAATTATAAAGTCAATTTGACTGTCATTGGTGAGTTCTCTTTCTTTTTCATTTCGATAGCGATTTTCTTGATTGAAGATTATTACTGTTAATATAAAGTGAGGAGTTGTTTGTATATTTTATTTTGCTTTATTGATATCGTACCAAGTGTAATCGCACGTTCATTGTGAAAATAGGATAAATTAGCCATGAGCGTGCACATGAAAGGACGGATCAGTCAGACTGTTAGAATGGAGAGTTCAAGCGATCGCTATACCCGAAAATGGTTATGATCCGATGGTAATGTTGATGATAATATTGGGGTAATTCCGCTAAAATAATGTGATGAGATTTTGGACGCCAATGTGAAAAGCAATATAAATACTTTTATTTAATGTTACTACACTATTAAATCTTATTCATACTAATTATAGTGTTATCATCCGAACTAAATAATTATACATACCAAGTGTCATTTCGATACGACAATCAGAAGAAGGTTAAAATTGACTTCAAAGATTTGATAACATTGTTTGTTAGTTACTAGTGAAGTTAATAAAAGCCCATTAATAAACAATTTCAAATATAAAGCAAAACAAAAGAAAACAATATAATTTTACAAAAACAATCTATGTATGAGGTTAGTGTAATTTACAGAGTAACTACACTTTACTCACGGAGGTGTTTCTACAAGTAGAACTATAGCTTTTATTGTAAAATACTTTTTACTTGGTTTTACACTTTATAATTTTTAGAGTTAGTTAACTCATGAAATATTTAGTGCAAAATAATGTGAAGCTGTAAATAAAACTTAATCCATTATTTCAAATTATGAAAAAGCTGTTCAGACTGACATTAGATGAACACGATAAAAGGTATTGATTGAACATCTGTAGCTGAAAAAGGCCGATATTTGAAAATAATAATAAACTCTTAACCCATACGATATACAAGTTTCGGGTTAGGTTTAATTGCTTTTATTTTATTATTATGTAACGTAAAAAAAAATTGGTGGCTTTTTATACTTACAAAGTACATCTTACTTAAGTACAACAATCCAATAGAAGCGGTGCATAGGTTAGATTCATTCAAACGTGGAAGGCAAACTTAATCCCAATATTATTTAAATGATTAATTAATCCACATAAAGAAAGATTTTCATAGCATAGTTTTTCATTTATAAGCAAATTAGTATTATATAAATAAAATTGCAGTTCCACCAGAACCCCCTCGGATATACGATTCCGAAGGTAGAGAAATTCTTGGTGCAAACGCTGGACCTTTCAGGGAAGGTCAAAACTTACTACTTTCCTGCCAAGCCGCTGGAGGTAAGAACGACAATATAAAAATTACATTTCTTAAATGTCTGGTTTTTGCATTGATTTAGTTTGTAAAATAAATAAAATGGAAATGGAACAAATAGCAATCAACTTCATAATCTTAATATTTTTAATGGTCATGTAAAATTACTTAATAAATAAATACGGGAAAGTAAAAGAAAGAAATCGAACGATGAATTATTAATACAATAAAGACGACATCATTTGATTCACGATTTTTTAAACTTTTGTTACTCTTTGTTAAGCTATGTTTGCCTTCTTCTCAATATTATCCACATATGATTTCATGGTAATAAAAAATGTAGTATTGAACGTCAGACTATGGCAATGTGTTAAGTAATAAATAATTGCTTTTACAGGAAAACCATTGCCAGACGTATCATGGTTTAGAGGAAACGAGCGCCTAGCCTTCACAAGAGAAGGTTCCGTTTGTCAGCTCCACATACCAAGCCTGTCCAGGGAAATGACTGGAACTAGGCTTCAGTGCAGGGTTGAGCCTCCACTATTACAACCTCAGTTTAGAGATGTGACTATTAAGTTATTTCGTAAGTATAATTTTTTTTTTTTCAAAGATATTATATTCGAAGTATTCATCTTCAATTACTTCAATGTAAATTGTTTCAATATCTATTTTATTAATAAATACAATACGAGATATTTTGGCACTAATAATATCAAAGACACAAAAATAGTTAATACAATTGCAAATCAGGGTTGTCCTGCATTTCTCATCCTAACAGAACTTCGTTTAAAGTAATATTTTCACAAACGGATTTCATAAATGACTAGAAAACGTCAAAAATCTAAAATATCCAATACCTCGAGTTTATTGCTTCACAAAGACAATATTTTACTTTATCATTTGTATATTTTTCTGGATTTCTCCAACGTTTCATCATCCTCATCATCTTCTCAATAATGTGCTTGTCATGCGCTGATTGCATCCATTGGGTTTTCGCAGCTTTTATTATATTGTCGGTCCACCTTCTGGCTCCAGAGTTTCAGTATACATTCATAATATTTTTTCACATCAGATTTACAAAATTATTTAAAAAGCAAACTGCTAATTAATTAATTCGCTATGTGTATAACTTTACGACCTTTTCTAAACATATATAATGTTTTTGGTTTTCTTCAACCTGTTCTTTCATATATACAGGATATTCCTTTGTACTCCTGAAGTGAACCATAATATTAAAGTCTACAATTACATCGTCTAAAACTATCATTAATAGGATTATTAATTTCGTGAATATATAATGATCTCTTATTTAATCAGTATAATTTACAATACCCCGATCACAAATCGCTACGAATTTTTTATTTACAAATCCACATTTTCAAAATAATTATTATGACAAGCAAAGAATATTGCTTAACTTGTCTCTCTACAGTGAAGCCACAGTTTGTCCGTGTGACCGGTACGGGAGCAACTCGTGCTGGTCAGGACAGATCCTTCGTCTGTACAACTCGTGGTTCGAAGCCGGCTCCCAATATCGACTGGTTCATTAACTCGCAGCTGGTCGACTCCACTTTGACACAGGTAAGATTTTACAAGACACACAATCTGGTATAACACTATATTTGAATATGTATAAGTTAACAGATATTCTATTGTGCGATGCAAAAATGCAAAAAGTGCGTCACCTCCAAAATCCATAACCTTTCTTTTTTAATTTAATTTCTATATTAAACAGAAGTATTATGACGACGAATTTATCAATTTTATACCAGATATTTAACACATGCAGTGTCTGAATATGTTACCACTGTATTATAATTCGTTTTAAAACAAACAAAAGTTATACCTATATGTTTACTGTTTATTCTACTTTTCAATAATGTGTTGACTGTATTTCTTTACATAATTATTATTTTTAACTGTAGCCTATGTTTAAGAGATAATTAAAAAGCCGTATTACACCACACCTTAATTTTGCGATTACTTCAGCATTGCTAAAGCCTTTGACAAGGTCTGAAATGCCGGATTATTCACAATCTCCGTGAATTTCAAATTCCAGATAGTTCACAACATACGCGTTGTCTTCACCGACCGGACCTTCCGCTACAAAGTAAAAGATGTATTCTCAATAATCCATTTCAGTCGCTCAAATGTTCGCCAAGCATTGTAAAATTAAGCACGATTGGTATTTATCTACCTCTTAATATTCAAAACTAGTGGTGAAAATAATACTATTAAAATCAAGCTCATCTTTTACAAAAACACAAATTCATTATTTACAAACATGGAAGAAATATAATTATAAAACTTGTTAATCTGTTAAGGAGAGAGATAGGGTGCACATATGTATATCTCACTAAGCTCAAAAATGTTGTAGGTAGAAGTAGACGGGGATATCACGAAGAGCATTCTCACATGGCATGTAAGAAGGGAAGACAGCGGCAGGCAGCTCGTTTGCAGAGTCTCGAACCCTTGGTTTCCAGCTTATACCCTCGAAGACTCGCTGATCTTTGATGTTATGTGTAAGTGTATTAATCCGATTCATCCAAATAAAACCTTGCGTAGTAATATTGCTAAATGGTTTTGGGCTTTCAAATTGAACCAAACAAACCTTTCTAATATAACCATATTTAAAGAAAGGAAATTGGAAAAATTAAACATTTATATGTAATAAGCTAAGAAAGTAAAATAGAGAGTGTATCTTTATACCTGTGCCTATTTTAGGTTCAAACACATCTATTGTAGGTAAGTTATTAAATAGATATATTTTAGAATTATTTAAATATACATTATAATTAAATAAAGACATATATTTTTTTATTGTGCTTAGGAATAAAAAAGAGATGACAAGAAAAGCTACATGTATTTGGCGTATAGTTTTTCTTTCATTATTCCTATTGTTTAACTGACTTAAAAAAACGGAGGTTAGGTTATTCGAATGAATTTTTTTTATGGATGTTCCTCCATAACTTCTTTGTTTTGCACCGATTCGGATGATTCTTTTTTTGTTGGATAGGGGATACCTCAAGGGTGGCCCATTTTAATTTCATTGGCATTGGACCTGCAACTTCGAAGATTGGGGTGGTAACCACCACTCCCACACCGGGTGTGGTAAGCTACTTCTGAAGATAAAGTGAACTGTATTTTTTAAACTGGCTGGAAGTGGATACCACAGAAAATAACCTCCAAATATGGTATACTATAATCGGGATGAAGGCTCTCTTACCTTTCTGCCGATATTGCCGCCGATGATGTCTATCCGAGAGATCCAGGCTCCAAATGCATTTACTGCCAGTAAATATACACAGCACCTTTATGTATAGTACTAAATTTCCGAAGCATTCAAAAACTGCATCATGAGACGTTAGCCGCCTTGCCGGTATCCGTCTGAGTTCTAAGAGCAAGTGACCAGTCATCACCGATTTTCAATTGTAGGAGTAATTTAGAAAAACAAAATAATTTTGCATATTTGGGTGGGGGAACCAACTTATGAGCTTGAACAAAGATACACCAGGGAACTCCTCAAAATAATTGAAGATGGTTTTCTTTTTTGTTAAAAATTGCCTTCTTTCATTGATGTTGGTAAAAATTATTAAGACTCGTATGGATAAAGTAATTTTTAAAATAAGTGGGAGTATGAAACTTAATTCCCTTAAAATTAATTTTATCTCATAAAGTGGAGACTTACTTCAGCATAAAATAAGATATTAAAACAAAGCATCGTATCGTGTAGGCTGTTGAACAAGTCGTTTATAAAACAAATTATACTGCTTTACTTTACATATCACTGTAATAAATTTAGAGCGTTTGTAGTTCTTCTTATGCAATGTAATCTATATTACTATAATACTTTCATAAAAATGTAACAATGATAAAGGCAAATTCTTCCGCGATGACAGTTAGGTAAACAAAAAAAAAACTTTATTATATACTCGAAATGTGCAATAATTTCCCAACAGAAACGTCACAAGAATCATTCTATTTGGAATCTTCCGTTTGACCCCTTCATGGAATGAATTTTTCAAAAAATATTTTTTGGCTTCGTTCTTGTCACCTACGTTATTATATGGAGCTCTTGTGGAAACTTTATATTTCTAGATCAATAATTCCCAAACTTTTTGGGAATATGGACCACTTTCATTTCCTTCTTGTAAACAGGTACCACAATGTTCAAGAAAAAAAAATGTGCTTCTCGGGACGCTCGACAGAAGTGATAACTTAAACTAATCAAAAAGACCAAACGAAAGAGAGAAAGGGAAGCCGGCGAGGATTCGAACCTAGGACTTCGGCCATAGCAGTCACGCTTACAACTGCTGGGCTACCAGCGTGTTGTTAGGATTGACTGAAACTATGCTACTATTAATGGCGTCGTAACGCGTTACGTTACGAAGCGGTTTACCATCCCATAAGAAGCTATCACTTCAAAAATAAACTATAAATCCAGCCATCCACGCTGACCACTAAACACCAGTAAGCTCGTGTTTTAAACAAATACAAATATGAAATTTTGAAACGATCCCGGACCACATTTTATCTCTTACGTAACCACTGTTCTAGACCCACCACATCAAAGTATGATTTGTCATTCAGTAATTAGATAGGGATATATAAAGATAACTAGCTGTGCCAGCGATTTCGTTCGCGTGTCCAACGGCCATACGCGCGAATCTTATTACTTCCGCTCCCGGTTATATGCTTATGGTGGGTCATCCTTAGAAGATAGATACATGTTTTCGCTAACTTTTTTGTAGGTCTTTTAATGTCTAAAATTATGTAGTACATTAATTTAATATATCTTTTATGGTTTACTCAGCATAAGCCATTTAAGTGCTCGAATTGATTCTATAAACCAGTTTTTTTAATTTGCGCGGAACCCTAAATCTTTTACTTTACATAAAAGTAGCTTAAGTTACTACTTATAACATCAGCTAACTACCAGTGAAGGTCTTGTTGAAATAGGTTGAACCGTTTCGGAGATTACCCGGAACAAACATAAAGACAGGCACAAAAATAATAAAAATGGATTTTTTGTGACAGATATCCTATATACTTGCATATTTATTTAGTAAAAAGCTATTACAAACAGACACTTCAATTTTATTAATTGAAGAGTATAGTTTATATTCTAGAAAAAACCTTGAGCGGGAGAGTAAGATTCGCGCGTATACCCGTTCGAGCATCATGTAGTCCATGTGAGCGAAGCCGCGGGCACAGCTATTCAATACATAGAGATAAATATGTCACCAATATTAGTCATAAATTTTCTGCCCTTTCTAGTCGCAAAAAACTTAACTACAGCGTTTACATTAAAACCTACTCCATATAAATAATTCTACCAATATTCATGGTAAACAGTCAAACAGCGATTGCGTTTATCAATTTCATGTATATACCGACATTAATTTTAATAATATATATATAAGGTGTGTTATAATTGTTGAGAATGTAATACAGAAAGTTAAACCGCAGCATAATAAAGCCGACAAGATTCTCCTTCACTCATCCTCTGTATAATATTTCAACTTGCGAGACAAAGTTGTGAGGCAAACGGGTCCGAGTGTCACTACATATCCGTGATAGGTTCGGAGCTGCATATGGTAAAATTACATTATTTTAGTGCCTATTCAATATTTCAAGGAAATATATGTACTTATGTATGTACGTAAAAAGTTATATTTCTTTGGTGTAACGTTACAAAAATCAAAAACAAGCTATCCCACGTACCGAAAACATAATGAAGTGCCATCAATGATAATGATATAAATTAAATTCACTGGATTTTATTTAACACTAATAGGTGATAATTTTTTATATACTGGGTATTAGGAGACCGCTCCCAAAAACGAAGACAGACGATAGTACTAATGACATCTTTGATAATGGGTCAGAAATCAAATCGATCCTGATGAAAAAAAAAATCATATTTTTAAAACGTTTTATTAGTATTATTCACCCTCCATCATCATCATGTTAGTACAGCCAAATTAAACAATAATTAAACAAAAGAAAATACATTACTTTACTAAAAAAACCCGCAAAGAAACACAAAATCAAAAACAGCTGACGTCGGGGCAATAGACGCCCGAGCGCAGGCACGGCGCCAGTCTCGCGCGGCCGCGCCGCGCCGGCATCTAGCGATCGCACAAATACTTATTTACAACATTTGTCTAAATAGCGAACTTATCTACTTTGCCACTGTGCTAGTCTTTACCTAGCCACTATCATTCGAATTCACCGGTTAAATAAACTAAGTACCGGGTTTGACTCCCGGCTAATGAAAAAAATACTTGAATGAAATTTTAACAAGGATTGATTCATGGTTTTAATACACCGTGTAATTATGTTTATTATTCTGATGTATTCAGTTATGTACGATCTATTCAGATCAGTTCAGTACTAAGTTTAAAAAAATAATATGGTATGAAACAGCTTACCAATTTAAATCCTCCGTGGCCTTATGAGATGCGGCTCAAATTGTGCACCATTCCTTTCTAGGCAGATTTGAGCTCTGCGTTGCGTCTCCTTATGCAGGCGGGGCATCATCGTGAGGTCTTCGACATAGTCCGCACGTAGTTTGTCGAAAACATTCACGATCCTTTAGCGCATTTCGTTAGCACTATCACACTCACGATTAAAAACCCTTTCTTTCACATACCCCCACAGAAAGAAGTCTAACGGGGTCAGATCAGGTGAGCGAGGTGGCAAAGCGTGTGGTCCTAGTCTGCCGAGCCAGCGATCATCAAACAGCTCGGTGAGGCGCTCATGGACAAACCTTACCACATGTGGAGGTGCACCATCATGCTGAAACCATGTGCGGCGATATTCAACCAATGATAGGTCGCCAAAAAAATCTACCAACTGTTAATTTATAAAGTTTAAATATCGCTGTCCGTCAAGTCGCTGTGGCAGAAACACTGGCCCTAGTATGCGATCCTTAAATAAACCTGCCCATACGTTAACCGACCATTGGGTTTGGTGCCCGGTTTGTAGAACAGCGTGCGCGTTCACCTCGGAATACACGTGTGTATTTCTTCGGTTCCACAGCCCGTTTCTAGTAAATATTGACTCGTCCGTCCAGATGACGTGCTCAATGAAATTAGGGACACGTTGTTGCTTGTATAATAACCAACGGCAGAAAACTCGCCGGCGGTCGTGATCGCCGGGTATCAAAGCTTGCAATTTGTGCACTTTGTATGGCCGCATTCGGTTACGCTTTAACACCTTGTGAACTGTCCAGTAACACACTTGTTCCATTCTGACGCCTTAACAATTTGGCGATACTTCGTGTACCTAAGTTAGGATATCGGCGAACAACATCTAAAATGCGCTTCTCGGACTGAACATCCACTTGACTTCCACCTCCTGCCGCTACTGGAGCAATGGGCCTTATGAGACGAGAGTCAGCCGGATGTCGAGCTGTCGGGAATCTCTCTTGGTAAATTCGCAATGCACGCGAAGCATTCCCGCGAGCTTCTCCAAGGCACATTAACATGTTACCGTATTCACGAGCACTATAAACGTACGCGTTAGGAATTATTAAAACAAAACAATAATAAAAACAACACAAACTTAACACGCGATACAAAATGTAACATTAAAATAATAACAAGAATTTAATTAACAATACGATTGAACAAATATCTGTCGCTCATGCGCACATGAAAGTCTAAATGTAACTGTCTTAAAAACTAAAAATACTAAACTTAATAATAATCAATCCCGCCAACACAATCCGCTCCTATTGAAGTGAGCCGCGGCCGCTGTTGACGGCACTTTGATCATTTCCACAGACCGATAAAGCGTTAGACATTCCCAACTTTTATTTTACAAGCTGAGTTACTCCTACTGACTAGTCTTTTTATGGAATTTAGAAGTTATAGCTGTCATTTTTAATACAATTAGACGATTAATTGTACCCTGACGTAACAAGAAGCTCGTTACTACAAAAATGATATTAGAATATTAAATGAACCTAGTTGGATATTCACGTACACAATTATATAAACTATTTAATCTTTATGTTTGATTTTGTACATGAAATTAAAAATGAAATGGTACAGAATAATTTAATAGTTGAAATTAATTGCAATTATGATCGACAGTCAATTAATTTATCAGAAGGAATTTAAAACAGAATTGTTGTACTTTATGTTAACAGACTTTTCGTTTTTAGTCCGGCCTATACTTTAATTTGAAAACAGGTAGGTACGTCACAAAAATCGAAAATTACTTGCAGGTTTTATCGTGAACGCCGCCTCTAATTCTTTTATGTCGCTTGCAAATTTAGTACCTACACCAGCGCAGGTCGAAATTGCGAAAGTGTGAAAAACCTAAAGTGTAGTACTGTAATACATAATGCATTGTTTCTTACTGAGTTAGATAGTTACAAAAAATGAAAAATTTTACGATGTGTATTTCTGAATCTTACAAAACAAAACACAGTAGTGACAATAATTAATTTAGTATGTGCAGATTCTACGTCACAAGGTTCAATTTGAACTTTATTTCATAAGGCCACGGAGGATTAAAATCGGTAAGCTGTTTCATACCTAATTTTTTTTTAAATCACTTAGTACTGAACTGATCTGATTCATACATAATATATCAGAATACTACTAAAAATAAAAATTTAATTTAAATTTAATTTATGTAATTTTTACATTAGTGGGAAAATCGAACCCGGTACTTTGATCGGATTGAAAGCGGCTAGGTAGAGACTAGCACAGTGGCAAAGTAGATAAGACGGTATTTAGACAAATGTTGTAAATAAGTATTTGTGCGATCGTTAGCTGCCGGCCGCGCGAGAATGGCGCCGTGCCTGTGCTCGGGCGTCTATTGCCCCGACGTCAGCTGTTTTTGATTTTGTGTTTCATTGCTGGTTTTTTTTAGTAAAGTAATGTATTTTTTTTTGTTTAATTATTGTTTCATTTGGCTGTACTAACATGATGGAGGGTGAATAATACTAATAAAACGTTTTAAAAATATGATATTTTTTTCATCAGGATCGATTTGATTTCTGACCCATTATCAAAAGTGTCATTAGTACTATCGTCTGTCTTCATTTTCGAGAGCGGTCTCCTAATACCCAGTATACATAGAAGTTATGGATATAAAATAAAAATTACCTCATATAACCCCAAATTTGTTCTTTTATTAATATATGTTACGATATGTTAATAAAATAAAAGTTAATAAAATTTGTTTCGATAAATATTTAAAGAATATTTTTATTTGTGCGTTTGATCGATGTTCTGTGCGTTCCATCGTTTCAAGCTCTTCGATGCGGAACAAACCCGGTTATCGTGCGGTGTGCGTTTGATATATCACCAGCGGTTGGTAGTGGATGCGCTGTTTTTGTTTTACCCGCGTGCAATTATTTTGTCCTCTATTGTTTAGCCGAGTTTATAAATCAGCATATCGGGATGTTGTTGGACGGTTCGTGGATAACTTTTGTTTGTCGCTTAGAATGTTTTATTTGTTTATGTCAAAAACGTTCTCTATTGGTTTGTTTGACTGAGTTTTAGCCGTAGATTTTTTTGTAAACTAGCTCGGAATAAAGGAACTTTGCTACCTGAAGTTGTTCAATTGGAAATGCGGAAGTGTTAAACATAATAAATGATATTAATATTACTCATTATTACACTTTGAAATCTAATATAAAACTATGTTTCAATTAAAATAAAAAATATAACCCAAAAACGCGGTATCGTGGTTACTTGACCACGCGTGACGTCATCGTTCAATAAATAAAACCTTTTGATTCTACTTTAATTTCTTTTATGACATTTCTTCTAAACCTATTTAGGTTGATCCGAAAATTGTTAACCATCGAATAAATACAGTCTCTTATTTTCTTGAAACTATTTTGAGCTGACAGCTAATTTCAATACAAATCTATTTGTTGAAAATTTTTGTGGTTTAAATGATTCGATAGCTGGGTCTCCCGTATGCATAAATGCATTCACTAACAATTTTTAGAACAGCCCACTTATTAAAGCAACTTTTTACAAACTTAGTAAAAAAATTACAGAACCTACCTTATAAAAGATAACCTAATAAGAATAACAATCCACTTTGTATCGTTCATTAACGATGACGTCACGTTTTCTGATTGACTTTTCCAAAAATCTTAATTTTCGCAAGGGAAAAATAAATAAATGACCATATTTTCTCCACTTTGTATTGTTTTAGGCTTTGTATCGATTTACCAATACCATTATAATTATAATTTAATTTTTACTCATACTGTTAAATAAAGAAAGTTCTCGATGTCCTCTGTCGCTTTTGGACAGTGCGATATTTATCGTCCGATTCGTAATATTTATGAATATTTTCAAATGTCATATGATACACTTTTCAAATACAGCAATGTGTTCCAGACTTCGCTAAATTGGAACCAGAATTATTTCGTGTTGAAATATTAACGATCATGAGAGTAACAAAACGTGTGTCTTGTCTCAGGGCTTACAAAATTACACGCAAACATGTGATGTTGGTCCTAACGATGTTCGGTTTGGCCTTTGGATCTAACGTTGGTAATACTATAGAGCAGCAGTTGCTCAAATAACAGCGGGCCTCACTTTCTCACATAGTGTCAGTGGGTGTAAATTTAATAATTACACATTCTAAAATTCCCTATTAACTATAGTACAGGTCCAGTTCAAAAATAGAAATGTTGGAAATAAAGATCTACTGGCAGTCACCGTCATTATACTGTACCACAAATAATATCAGGCATACTGATCTAAACAAAACTTAAGCAACCAGACCGACGATTATTCCAAACAGCGTGCTCATTTATAGACTTAAATATATTTTGGTGCATTTTCTAAGTACTTATCGGTACTAATAATTGTTTTCCGTTGTTTTGTTTTTCCTATATGTATCTAAAACAATTTACCTAATATAGGTACTAAGACTAATGTAGGTAATGTAGATTACTCAGAAAATGTAGATATAGGGTTACGTCTAGAATATTTTTAAGGTCTTGATATGAGCTAACTATTGAAAATAATCCTGGGTTTGGCCACGAAACTTTTTTACATAAATGTTCTATGGTATATATTGTTTGCTCCTGAAACGAGGCCTTATAAAGTGTTTTACATGGTCGGTATGGCAAATTATGTTATATATTCTTTATTGCACAAAATAGTACAAATGGAGGACTTAATGCTAAAAAGCATTCTTTGCCAGTCTTCCAGGGAGAAAGAGAAATGTATTTGCAAAGTATGCGTAATATTTATTTTAAAAAAAGAAAGAAAAATCTAGCCAATATTCAATTGATCCAAGTAAAATATGTAGCAAATACTTGAAGGAATCCCGGGAGTTGGCTTGTTGAATGTTGATAGGATTATGATGTTTACAATGCAATATTTGCTAATTTATCTATACAATTCATAAAATTGAAGTGTTTGTTTTTAATGTAGAAATAACAGCTTTTTACTAAAGGCATATGAAAGTTATAATTTAAAAAAAAAGTTAAAAAGTCTATCTGTATGTTTGCTCCGGGTAATCTCCGAAACGGTTGGACCAATTTCAACAGGACTGTTATTGGTAGTAAGCTGGTAGTATAAGGAGTAACTTAAGCTACTTTTATTTTTAAAAAAGAATTCGAGTTCTGCAAAACTAAAGATCGCTTTGGAAAATCTCCGAAATTGAGGCACTTAAATGGCTTAAGCTGAGTAAAACTTAAGTATATCGAATCAATGAGGTAAAAATACCTACGAAAAAGTCAAGAAGAGCATATGTCTATCTTCTATGGATCACCTACAATAAGCATTGTCTTTAAAATAACAGGGAGTGGGGGAAGCACAATATGCACGCTGCTACACAATATATTTTGTTTTTCTTAATGGAGTTTGCCTTAATGATGTATGATTATGTCAAGTAATAACTAAATTTTCGCCAACCACTTACCAACATTGGCCCAAACTTTTGTACATAACTTAGTCGGCCCACCGCACTTAACATGTCGCTTATTTAACTTTTTGAACTTATAACATATGCGGAGGGATGTATAATAATTCCGTTATAATATAAAGTGAACTGTATGTTATCCCGAGGGGAGTTAATATTAATGATACAAAGTTGTTCCGACCTTAGGAATGGTCTACAATGGTCAATAATCTTAAGTGGGAAATAAAATTTCTGACTGACGGGGAATCAATGTAGAGCATGAAGATTACTAGAAATGTGGAAATTACGTTGTAATTTATAAAAAAAAGACAAACTTTCAATAAGGTGTAGTGCACCATAAATGTTAAATGGAAGTCCCCTTATTTTTAAGATCAAATATATGAAAACTGTTACAGTGTATTTCTTTTATTCCCACGGAGTAAAATTACATTACACGTGTTGCTAGTTTATTGCGTTTTTAAAATGATGATGTTACCAATTGGAACTAACCATATAACTGTACGAGTAAATATGCTTGTTGATAAGTTTTTTTTGAAAAAAAAAAAAACAAAACATCGATTCCTCCAAATTTGAAGGCTGAATAAGCGAGACAAAATCCCGTCTCTCATGTGGGCAATAGAGGTTTTCTTGTCTCTTGCATTGTGTAATGATAATAGTAAATTATCGGGATATTTAATAACATAAAATTTTTTTTTTCAATTATTAATAAATAAGAACCATCAATTCTGTTTTAAAAAAAAATCTTACGATTCAAATAATTGTTGCGTGAAATATACGGTATTACAATACTACAAAATTAGCGTGACAACATTATTTCCAAGTTTAAAGTTAATGATTATTAATTTACTCCATGTGATTAAAAATACAGTATACCTGTTTAATATGATGACGTCTAAGTCGTAGTGTGTACGAACATCGAGTCTATCGACATGTGTGTTCGGATCTCTGCAACGAGCCTTTTAGTGAAGGAGAAAATTGTGATAAGACCATAACATTAGGTAGGGCTTTTTCTAATGCTCGCCCAACAACTGCACTTCAGAACAGCCCTCTCATTAGGCTAAGAGTATTACCATCTTGTGCCACATCGTCAGTTATTATATATGTAGTAGTAATTGTAATTTGAACCTACGAAGAATAAAAAACAAAGAAATAAAAACATTTATAGAAATTGTTAATTAATTAACCAATGCACTTTAAAAATGTTTTACGTGCACGTGCTAATGGAGTTTTAAAGGGTACTTAATAGGCTATATAGAAACTTTAATAGTGGATAATAAAATAGTGTAAACGTTAAATTGGTCTTTTTCAGGCATCAAATAAATAAGTCGTAACAATAAAGCACTCATGTATATAACCCCTTATGCCATTTGTATTTTACTCTCTCACAGCGAATGTTTAGTTGCGAGTGTCTTTGTTAAGTTTATCGCTAAGGCACACTTAAGTTAAACGACTTGCGCAGATCCTGATGACGTCATTATTAAGTTAATCTTAATTTTAATTAACTGTTTAAGGCTTAAAGCAGTATCTGATCAGTGGGCAGTCCGTGTTATGTTTTAATTTGTATTAGATTTTTCTACTTCAGTCTACCTCAGTTTTATGGTTAGATCTTGCAACTTTTTTTATTCGTACCATTGTTGTTTTTCCATGTCCCATCCTGTTGGATATTAATTAGAATCGCAGAAATTTTGTTACTAAATCTATACCAATATATGTATAACAACTCAAGAAATTTTGAACGGCCAGTCAGATTTGAAAAAAAATGTTTTTGTATTTTATAGTCTCTTGATTTACGCAGCGCACGCCAGTAAAGCTCCCGGTCGGCATGTTTTTGCCCAACATCTTCAACAATCATTGTTATATTTAATTAAATTTAGAAAAAAACTTTAATAAATTATAACCTGAAGCTTTCTCATGAATCACTCCGTCAATTGATGAAAACCGAACCGAAATCCGTTCGGTAGTTTTTGAGTTTATCACGATCAGACATATAGACAGACGCGGCGGGGGACTTTGTTTTATAATATAGTAAGATTAATAATTGAGAAGTGCTCAATTTATCTAAGCCATGTAACTTGACACTACGACCCTAAGTAACGGAACAGTAACCATGATCGTTAAGTTCTATGAGAAACTGTAGGCAAATACGGGAAGTGAGACATATGATACGCCACAGGCGGCGCCGCAGTAAACATTGGTCGAAAAAATTTTACGCAGGAGAAACCATGGGACACAGCTAGTTATAGAGATAAAGTGTTCAAAAATCAGATATAAAATATTTGTTTATTTTGCTTTTAATTTTTGGTCCATAAATCCCATAGTTTGTTACTTGTAACAAAAGCATGGTAAGTGTTAAGTCAGTGCAATGCGAATTTTGACTACTTCAGGATGGAAGTGGACTTTATGGTTAAACTGTCCCTTGTACAGTCACTGCTTTATGTAACCGTTCGTGCACTGAATAACGAAACGATAGTCTCCATCTAACTAAATCGAAGTATTCAGCTTTGTTAAATTCTTAGTAGCTAATTAAATTAGCTTTGCTTTTATTCAACGTAACCTTATTTATGCTCAGTAACAATAAATCTAGAGACCTAAAGGGTTCGTGTAATGTAAATCAGAATTGGTTTAACTAAAATAATATTGCTTAGCGAGGCGAGACTTAGATTGTTGTCGTTTTAAATATTCAATTAATGTCTTGAAGGCGCTTTAAAGTTATGGAGCGTCGGTCAAGTTTCGGTAATGAATGTGGTATTCAAAGTTTATTAATGTTGTGACTGTTATTGTAGGCAAAAAATTAAACATGTACGTTTGGAAGAATTACCAGAATTTTACAGTAAATTATATTGCTAATACGTCACGAAGGACCACAGTCTGGCATAAAAATGTCCCTTTTGTTAAATTGTGGAAAGCTAAATCAGAAATTAATGTTGTTGTATGAAACTTTCATTCATATTTGACAAACCAAAAAATTTTGTTTCATGTATAATTAATTAAATTCAGAAACTCCTCGTGACCTGACCTATGATTCACCCACTTGTCTCAACTCAACGTGTGTTTCCCATTCAGCTCGTGTACCGTGTTCACGGACTTGTTGAATTGCGAACCGGTACTCCATTCAGAAGTTTGAATGTAGGGCGCCTAATTCAATGAGAGGTATCTCCCTGTTTTGCGTAACTATTCTGTGTTTGTCAATGTGTTTTACATTTGCAGAGTTCGTTCTTTAAAGTTGTAGAATTTGGCCATTTTACTACTCTTTTACCTAATGTTAAGTGAAGATATGGCTGAAATTGGTAACATCATAAGTCACACAATAGGTCTAAGGAGTTAACCAGGCGAGCGCTAGAAAATGCCTTGATTTCTTTCTTTTTCAGTCTTGGCAACCCAGTTCTCTTTAAGATCTGGTTCTTACATTTTCAAGTGTCGAGTGAATCTCTTCGATTTCATGTGTTTCTTTTCCTTATCGCAAAATATTACTACGTGTTTTAGAGAGTGTACCACTATGATGTAGTAAATTTATAGGCTTGCAGTTTTATTTGTATGGTTTTTTAAGTAATATTGTAATAATAATTTGATAATTTATGTCCGTCATATTTACAACTGCCTGACAATTGACTTGCCTTGGTGCTTAACGTTCCGAGATCAGGACATTTGTATAACATCTTGTTATGTAATAGAAAACTCTCGCTAAACTGTTATAGTTTGTATATGTTTGTTTATTAGTCACAGTTGTTGATCAAATGTCTTTTTTAAAACCACTACTTTCTACTATTGTAGATGCACCAATATCACAAATTTCTCTCGTGGAACCGAAAGAACCTCGCCTTTTAAGGGAAGATGAAAATGCAGAGCTTCTGTGTTCGGCTGATGCTTCACCACCAGCTTACAATTTCACCTTTTACAAAGGTACAGAGGTAAGAATTAGTTTGGGAGGTAGACAACTTTTTTCTTCAATGATATGAAATTATAAACACTGGAAGAAATTTAGTGATTGCAGAGGCACGAGGCAGGTTATGAAATGATGAAATATCGGTTTATGCACCTAACCTTGCAATGGATCTTGAGTTTTTTCTGAAAGAGAGCAAGTACCAAAAACAGGACAGACTTTTAAGTACAGCTTCCGAAAGACATATTTAGAACGAAAAATTAATACTTTACTACCACGCATACTGGTGTGTATTAATCCAACTTTTTTCGACGTATCAACTTCATGCAGATCTAAGCTATGAAAAATTGATGTCGTAAGTCTTGTCTGGAATTATATCAGCCGAAACCTCTTAATGAGAATTTCATTATTGCTTTATGAAAATTCTATGTATTTTACGGTAGCACAATAACTTCATAATAAATATTAACAATAATGAAATATGGCAGAATTCATTTCCTTTTGATGTGTAAATAAATGTTCATCTATCTAAAGTGGCTACAAAAAAAATACAAGTCTTCTACTCCACCAAAGATCTTACCAGATCTCCTTGGTGTTAAATCATTTCTTATTTTTCTATAAATTGAATTGATTTTTAGTGAATGTATTACGCAAATAACTATTTTTATTGCATCAGTACTTTAAATCAGATTTAACCTCCTCTCTATTTTAATAAATTTACGATCTAATATTTAAGTCTAAATTTGATCTATCCTTATTGAGGGTAATAAATATTAAATTTAGTCATATATATCGTTAACAGGTGCACCAAATCCGTGATGATCCAATAGGAGGTATAGCAGTCGAGGGAAACAGGCTTATATTAAGCGGTCTGAGGAGACACCACTCAACGGTCTACAGATGTAGAGCTCGAAATTCTGAGGGCAGCGCTCTCAGTGATCCCCTGACTTTGAACGTACTTTGTAAGTCTTTTAGTACATACATTTTCTTTTTACTCCATATTTAATATGTTAAAGACCGTTCTTTTTTATTTGTATATGTTTAGCATTGTGGCCACAATCCTACCAGATCTCAAGTGATGATATGGCCTAAGATGGTATTACGCTAAGCCTGGTGGAAAACTGGCTCTTAATTGCAGCTACCGGATCACACCTATTACTGCTTGGAGACAGATCTTCAACTTCCCTGCCATCATTCCATGGTTTCAAAATGATATTTTCGTTCACCTAAAGCTCAGGTTCGATGCAACGATTACAGCTCACGTTGATTGACGCGCTACACGCTACGCACTGAGCCATCATTGCTTTAAATTCCATCTTCCAATAGTCCAATAGTCTTTCAGAGATTAAACCAACTCTTCAGTATTATCAATAAATGTAAAATTACTATTATCATTACTATTTCATAAGGCCAAGGTAAAGCATTATGTCTGATAGTAAACACAGTACAATCCACAAATAATGGTACCACTCTGGTGTATGGGGATCGTGATCTAAGTCTAACACGGTGATCGTATCCGAGCCATCCCAATCTTTAATAAAGATTATTTTTTTAAGATAATCTATTTGATGTCTAGATCGACCAGAATGTTCTGCTGGCTCTGTAGTACAGCAGTTAGCTGGTGCTCCAGGGGGTGAAGTAAGAGCTAGGTGCTCAGTTACTGCACCATCTTCCAGAGATGCTGGTCCGTTGCGGTTTTACTGGACTTATAACGGAACGAGAGATGTATTGCCTGTGAGTATTGATGAAGTCTGTATTGAAATATAATTAAAATCATTTCCATATCATTATTTTCTTATAGGTTTAAGTATATGGAAAGATGCCCTTTGAATTTTAAAATTCATTATATAATCTTATATATAAGTTTTAAAACTAACAGGTCTGAGCAAAATAATCAGATTTACACAATGTCAAAAGGTAACTTTATTTTATCAGATACCAGCTTCAAATGTGACAGTAATGGGTTCAAGCAGTACGGTCATCCATGGCCTTCCAGAAGATGACAATGAAGATCTAGGCTGGCTGGCTTGTTGGGCAAGTAACGATATCGGCAACCAGAGAGAACCATGCCTGTTCAGGATCATGCCTGCTGGTATATTATATCTGCGTTTGTCTTATTTAGATCAAGTAATAAAATAAAATAACTGTACAACTTTAGATCGTTGTAATCCACTCTGGGTTATCTTTCCAAATAATCGTCTTACTAGACCCATAATAGTGATAATTTGTTAAAGGATTGAATTAAACTTGACAAGAAATAATAAGTTATATCCCTTTCAAGTGGAACATAACATAAAAATAAAACTTTTAAAATTAAACTATGATAATTTTTATGTTTCCGTTTAGCACTGCCTGAACCTCCGAGTAATTGCGAAGTTGACAATGAGCTGTTAAGTTGCGAGCCTGGCCATGACGGAGGTTTATCGCAGCAGTTCCTCTTAGAAGCGCTGGAGGAGGTGCGACCCCGCTCCGAATCCAATAATGAAGAAAATGATATATCCACTTTGAACGACCAGGTGAGCACGGGATCAAAGCAGTGCTCATAACGTTTTATTGGCAATAGTTTTTCCATACAAAGTATGAAGTTTTGATTGGGAGAATAATGCTCGTTTGTGGGTTCTTAAATCTAATTTGGGTAGACTTATTTTTTTGATGTTATATAATTGTTTATCTGAGAAATTTTGATCCGATTTTCCCAGGGTATAACTGGACGTGGCTTATCCGAAACAGTCTACCGAGTAAGAAATGATAAGCCCCAGTTTTCCCTTGACGCTTTAACTCCTGGGCATTATACGCTGCTCGTCTATGCAGAAACACCTCGGGGAAGATCTCCTAGACCAGCTGCTTTGAGGAGTGTGTCAGTAAGAACAGAAAATGACTTAGATAGACCAGGTAAATTAACTAAATCATTTGTCAGTTTTTATTTCGTGTAAATTTTGTTGCATCTCATTTTAGAAAGTCATCAATATTTATAATATATTAAAGTAAATATAAATATATTTTTTAATATTTATATATGAATTTAATAATTATTATTTATGTAAAAAGTATAAAGTTTGACTTTTGTGTATTTACTATTTTTAATGAGTGGTTCAAGAAGAAATTAAAATAAATCGACTAGGAGCAATATTTCGGACCAAACTAATGCGCAGTCAATAGTTTTTGATGTTGACGATAAGCTTACAGCATACTTTGATAGTTTTGTACGATTCAATAAGTATATCTGTTTATCATTACCCGGACTGCATATGCACTTTTTAACGTAATAGCATTTAGGAAGTCGATATTACCTGTAGTACAGATAAGGCCTATATAATTTTCATAATATATTATAATTTAAATGCATTTACTATTAACGCATGTGATTCACAGTTACAAGTTAATGTTCATGTTATAGTATTAGTGAGAAATCTAAAATCTATTATTTCACCTTGTTTATGCTTAATAAAAATATTATTGTTATTATTTATTTGGAATATCTTCAGTGTTGATGAACACTGACTATTATTTTTTTTATGTTTTAATTATTGTATTCAGTTATGTCTTATCACTTAGGTTCCCTTCAAACGATGACTCCGGCGCCTCCACCTCCACCTGCGAGCGATAACAGTGTCGCTTTACTCGTAGGAGCAGTTTTGTCCTTGGTATTGTTAACTATCTTGACCACATTGTGTGTGGCGCTTGTGATGATGTGCAAAAAGAAGAGCCGACCTAGACGAGATGCTGAACAGAAGTAAGGCTTTAAATTTTTAATAACCTTTACAAAGTTACGGTTTTTAGGAGTATTGTATGGAATCAAATTTCGATTTTCTGAACTTTATTTAGACAAAGTCTTAATCACATTGTTCTCTACAGCTATGTGGTACTCAATCTGCTTTATTATACATTTTTCAAGTCTTTCAAGTCTTTTTAAATTAAGGATATACTAAAATGAATTAATTAAAAACTAAATAATCACTGTACACAAACTCTGAAGATATCGTGGAAAATACTTTTTATATTCCTCTTTCATTCCTTACAAAAATTAGGTTAATTAAACTGGTATTTTCACGAAGCTCAGTTTCAAACATAATATTCATTCTGACGCCTCATTTTATG
Organism: Saturnia japonica; assembly: GCA_033032175.1. Classification (NCBI taxonomy): domain Eukaryota; kingdom Metazoa; phylum Arthropoda; class Insecta; order Lepidoptera; family Saturniidae; genus Saturnia; species Saturnia japonica. Next base: position 15,190,261 of record CM065325.1, read on the forward strand.
TTATATTTGGGGAATATTTTAACTAAGGTAAAACTGAAATTACTTCCAGTACAACAACGCGACGTAACGTCGGAGTATCTATGTACGGTGGTTCATCCATCTCGCCTAGTATAGTGCCGACTGTGGTCGTTAGAGGTCACAGAGGATCGAGAGTCTTAGCTGCGAGATGGTCAGGCGTCTTGGATGATGCACCATTGGCCGTGTTAGCTTTGGACACTAGGCCTCATGGTAAGTGTGGCTTAATAATTATGTATATCAGTTTTTTAAATTCAGATATAGTATGTTTGTGCCATCGTGGTGGTTGAACTGGTTTAGACCGATGGAATATTAATTTGACTTTTGCAGATTTGAATCCCAACGATTTAACAATAAATTTTTCGGAATTCACGTACATATACTAATTATTCAAATTGGCAACACCATCGGCCGACGGTTAAGGTAAACATTCTGAGGAAACTTGAACGCTTAAGAAATGGCTTTGTTTTAACACTGTATGTGGGAAAAATTGTAGAACTGTATCAATACGTCTTGGGCTGGTTTGGTGATGAAGCCCGTATCTTCCCTAGGGAAGAAGTATTTTTTCAGAATGCTGTTATTATTATTATTTTAAGTTATGCAAAATATATAAGCTTGTGATCCAACTTCATTCACAAAGAAATCTATTTGTGAGTGACATGGAATAAATTTGCAGTCCACTTTGAAGTCGATTCTATATGGCAATTGACTGCAGTGATGCAATATACAAGTCTTTTGCTGTATTTTTGTTAAAATATAAGAACAGTTTATTAGTTAAATTTATAATAGAAGTTGATACGTGTATCTAAAATCAATTTGTGAAATTAAATGGTGATCTAAAATTTCTGTTAACAGATACTGATTCAGTGCGAAGCGAAGAAACCCACCAAGAGACAGAATTGACAAGACGTTTAGACGATATCGAAACCCAGTAAATAAATCTTCAATAAGTTAATAATTAAAAGTGCTCTTTAAGAACCTCGAAAGTTGAAACGTGTAAGGATTCTGGGTTACGTTTTAACGGTTTAAACAGGTGTAATAGATTTTATAAATTATTACATATAAATGACAAAAACAAGATTAAACTATATAGAATCGCTATGATCATGATTTACATACAAAATGTTTAAACGTTACTCTAATCTGGATAAGTAAGAAAACTATTTTGCCTATTATTAAAAAGGAGTTAAGTACAAAAACAAACTAAGATGATTTAGTTAACTAGATTTTCCTGTATTGTAATCTGTATATTGCTTATATTTTTTTTTTGTAAACAAATTTATCCCACATTAACTACACGAACAGCTGATTATTGAATCTTACTACAATTTTGTTTTATATAGTTCTGTTTATAACTGTGCCTTACTTAAATGTATTTGGTAAGTAGCATCGAGAAAAATTACGTAATTTTAGAAGTAATACACAATACTTTCAGATTATACTTTTTGGAATATAGACAGATTTTTTCAATCAAACTTTTAAATAAATCGTATTCAGTGGTATTAGTGCATGAATTGCATGTAACAGTATTATTGTTTTAGTGATATTAATGTGACATTGTAAATACGTAGTAGTTAGAAAACATGTGAATGAAAATTTAATCTTTAATTATATTATTATACGCTGTCAAATACTTAATTGCATTGCGTCTGAAGTATGATAAAGAATTTAATTTAACTGGTGCCATTAAGCATACTCGGTTTATGTTATAGTATTTTGGTGAAAGGAACTATTTTATAACTTATAAAAGTTATGAAGCTTTGGTTTCGCTATCGAAACGCAAGTCATGTCACGGCCCATCGTACAGAGAAGTGGTCAGTCAGTTGGTTTTGCCGCAGCTACCAAAGCAGACGTGTCAACGCGAACAACCGAAACACGGGGGCAGTAACTTTTTTCCTGTATTAAAATTTTATGTGTTTTGTCTTTATTTTGTGATAAAGAAGGGTAACTTCGGATTAATTATATCAAATTATCTTCGAAAAATCTATGTCTACTCGTGAAATGCACTGCAATGTTGAACAAGCACGACGCGGACGCCACGGTTTCACGGACCATTCTAAACGTTTGTTCTATAGTAACGTTGTGCGATACGATCACGAGACCAAAGCTTTAGATGTAGCGTTAGCGAGAACAGTAGTTAATGTAATTATTAAATAGAAATGATACGGGTATAATAAAAATATTTATTTTATTCCATAGTTGAGTTATTAGTAGATTGTGAATTATCTCACCGATAAAATATTTAGATAGTAGAAATAAATGTTGTTTTCCATAGAATGTCGATAGAAAAACTAATAATAGGGTGGTATTAAGAAGATTTTTTTGTTGTATTTGGTTAGTAAGAAGTTTTGGTCCTGGATATTTGTGATTCAAAAGTAATGGATCTTGGGGACCATAGATTGAATATATATAATTATATATAAGTGATTGGGAACTCATGAGAGAAACAGTATTGTATATGCTTGTGTTAGAACGAGATAAGGATACGAGATCATCTGGCTAATTAATACCCCAAAGTTTTAAATTTGTTGCCGAACACTCACACTCATACACCTAGTATTACAGCAGCTGCACTTGAGAACTAGTTCTTCTAAAATTTGAGTGTTTGCTATAGGTACTTGGGAAGTACCTTTGGCTTTAATGTTTAAGTAAGTAAATTTATCAAATATACTATACGCAGGTAATATATCATTATGGTCATTGTCTCCTATACTACATCTTTAAATATTAATTTATAAGTTTATTATATCAATTTGCAAATAATTCAAGGCTATCTTCAGGGATGTAAAATCGTAAAACTATAAAATTAACCAATTTCTATAACTAGCTTTCAATTTTATTTATCTCTATAGGTATTTTTTTTTTATTCAGTTATATATATATATACAAATTTACTGAACAGTCTTCAATTATAATAAAATATAATATTTTCAGTTAACATCCTTAAATTTTAAGACAAATTTTATAAATTTAATACAATTAAATTTTATTTATCTGTAGCAAGCCGCGTGTCTTCGACAAGTGCTTAGATAGTACTGGGCATTTACAGTTCTTCATCTTTCGAAGTAAACATTATCCCCGCCAAAACCGATTACATGACGTGTTATACTTCAGATTATCCAATAATCATTAAACAACAAAACCAAAGACAGACAGGTATACATACTATATTTTAATATTTAAATGATTATACACTCTAGGTCACATGACCTAAGGTTTATGTTCAAGATTCAATCAATGTTTATAATATTATGTATATGCAGTGTATACGTTTTAGTATTACATTATAGTTATTATTAAATAAACTTTATATTTTAACAAAATATTGTATTTTTTATATATTTTTTACCCATTTATAATTAGTATAGCATTAAATGGCCTCAGATGTTAAGTATATCATAAAATACTATAGATATTAGTAGTGGATTGCCGGCCTGAAACCTCTTTTCTCAAAGAGCCCTGGAAACACTAATCTCCGCAGGAACACAACACTAGGATTATTTGCCTACGATCACCTGTATGGCGGAGATATTCCACCAGCCGGACTGACCCAATTATAAAGAAATCTTTAAAGAATTTCTCTCGTGCTCTACCGCTTTTTGAAACCCCTTCCCTAAGGAGCTCTGAAAACTCAACTGGTACTTACGTATTAACGTCACCGCGGCAGATTTTCGTCAGAGACCAGAACGGTGAAAACTAACCCGATGTGTATAATACATAGGGAAAGCACGAGCCGAGCGAGCGTAGCGAGCGTGCAACGAGAGCGAATGGCGAGTGCTAGAACAGATGTATACGTAAAAAATCTGCTGCGGTGGCGTTAATACATAAGTAGCTCTACTCACCGCCGAAAAAAAAAAACATACAAGCGTTTATTTACTTAGTTTGTATGAGTCTAAATTTGTTTGTAAAAGTTGTATTAAATTTTTAACTACTCACAATTAAGCTGAAACTTGGAATATTTATGTAACTTCTATCACAATGCAATATTTGATATTATTTTGCTGATCTGATTATGGATCCGGACGCTGTACATAGTAACGCCTCAACAAAACAAAACATCCTTGCCGTGTTTAAGTTTGATGTATTAGTCTTTTTATGTACTGTAGAGCTAGGTCGTATTTGAACATCGCTCTTAAATCGTCTAAAGACCTGAGGCTACGAAAGCTTGTTAAAAATACATATAGTCATCAAAATATGTACCTACGAGGCAATAAAATATTATTTTGTATTTGAAATAGTCGAGTAATAGAAACATTTCAAATACAAACCCATAAGACATTCTAACAAGTATGTATTTTCCCAGAACAAATTGGCTGTTTAGAGACGTGTCTTCTGTAATTTCGTCAATAAAAAGTTTATTTCGCCTTTGGGACACATTTTCTATAAACTATTGATAATAATTTCTTTTTTGTCGTTGTATTATGTAGGTATTTTATGTTAAACGTGTAAATTGTAATGTTTAGAAAAGTTACAAATGTTTACATAATTTGTTTTGAAAAATGTTTTTGAAGGAAAGTTCTTTATTTTTTTTTTTTTTTGCTTTTAATAAATTTAGTACAAAAGTTTATTTTTGTTCCATTGTTTTTATTACTTTTGTTTACTCATGTATTTGCATATTTTCATTATTAATTAGCTGTGCCCGTGGCTTCGCTCACGTGGACTACAGAATGCCCGCGTGAATCTTGCTCCCCCGCTCCCGGTTGTTTTAAAGACAAAAATGCATATTGTGGGTGTTCCTTAGAAGATAGACGTATACTCTCATTGACTTTTTTCTAGTTCTTAATGTCTACAATTATTTGATACATCAATTTGCTATATCTCTTATAGTTTACTCAGCGTAAGCCATTTAAGCGCCCGAATTGATTCACCATGACCAGTTGTTTTATTATTTATGCGGAATCCTAATTCTTTTTCTAAAATAAAAGTAGTCTAAGTTACTCCCTATAGAATCAGCTATCTACCAGTGAATATCCCATCGAAATCGCTCCAACCGTTTCGGAGATTACACGGAACAAACAAACGCAAAAATTTAAAAAATGTGTTTTTTGTTATAGGTATCGTATATACTTTCATATGCATTTAGTCAAAAACTGTTATTTTGACATTACAAACATACACACTTTAATTTTATTAATTGTATAGATCAAACTGACTTTGAATAAACAGCATTGTTTATAGATGGCGGTCGCGGCGTTCGAAAGAAATACTGTTTCATTAGGTGTGATTTCGGATAATTCGGATTCACACCTAACAGCAATTTTATTCAAAACCATTTTATATCCAATTACTTATACAATATACATTAATAATACTTTTTGCAGTAAATAATTAAGAGGTTTTAATTAATTTATTTCCATATAAAATTGAAATACAAGTCAATTGAAATGGGGATATTTACCTAATAATAAATAAAGTCACTTTGTAAATGATGCTAAGCTCGTGTAAAACAAAAGTCACGTGAAAGCTATTGATAGAGTTATTGTCCTGATAATATATTATTCTGGTATCTACATAATATATTTCCAAGTGTTATTTTCCAACATATAAATTGTATCTAACCATAATATATATTAAACAATATGGTAGGTACAATACGTAGAGATTATCTACAAAAATATTATACTTTCGAAAGTAACTCTAATTGTTAACATCTAACGATTTCTCACCTAGGATATAGTGTAAATAACACGCAGACGAAGTCACTGGAAAATTCTAGTATGCAATATAAAAGACGGAGAAAACACATTTAAGCTGCGCCAAAAGATTTTTTATTTTATTAATAGTCCTTACATTTAAGATTTCAAGAAATATAAAAAATGTGATTTCGTTTTCAAATAAAGAAAGGTAAAAATTATTTATAAACCATAAAACGCAGTTTGAGCACAATCGGGTTGTTAAATATTCTGAAAGATTTGAATTTAATACGAATAATGTCGCTTAGTAATCGAATTATTTATTTTCTATTCGAATAAACTGGTTTTAAGTGTGTGCCTTTGCAATTTTTAAGTATAAAAAAGTTAGGGTCAACAACCTCAATGGTCGATTCGGTTAGTTTTAAATAGCGATATTTTATTTCTAATATAACTTTTTTTTTACATTTTTGTACTGTAATAATGGATGATTCGACTTTAGATTACATGCCGCTGAATTTCAGGATTTGAAAGGGTGGGGGAGGGTGAGAGATACCCCCCAATAGTTTTTGAGAATTTTTTTATGAATTTTCAGGCTATTTCTGTGTAACACTTGTATGATATGAATTTTCAATGGATAATTATTTATTACCCGACTACAGCGAACCGAAAAGGAGGATTATGATTTTCACCGTTATGTATATATGTATGTTCATCTGTACGCGATTTTCTTCTAATCTAAACATAATTTGATAAATGAGATATCGTTAGCAGCTTCTTGATTGTCCACAGGTTATGCGCTATGTTACGTCACACTGAAATCAATATGACGCCCTTTAGAGAACACGAAGCCGTGCATTCTTTTAAAAATATTTTTGAATTGTACCGTGTTGAATATCAAATGAAAGGGTTTAATTAGCACATAAAAAATATATTTTACTAGCTGATGCCTGCGGCTTTGTTTGCATAATAAAAATATAATTTATAAAATCACGTCTCTGATGTTCGCTTAAGCTATAATAAAAGTTTATAACTCAAGTTATGTGAGTTTTGTAAGAGTTGGAGTAAGCTGTCCTCTCTATGCTGTATGTACAGCCTGACGAGCTTCCGTAGATATTTTGTAGCTATTCATAAAGGTGTGCAATGCCTCATTCACCACATTACCAGCATTTACTATCCCTTCTATATCACTATCATACTTAACATTTTTAATAAACAACGAACATCACACATAACACTACAAATTATAATAAAGAAAATGTGTATGTATGTATTTCATTATAAAAATATATTTATATAAATAAAATATTAAACTCAAACTAGGTAGATAGTAACCCACAAATAATAGAAGCATTTGGTACTGTGAAATAAAATAAACAATATAAACGCTTGCAACTTAAGTGCATTCTCTATAAAACCGTTCTGTAACAGTTTCTTTGGAGACGCGCTGTTATGTTTTATGTTGTTTTCCGGGTGCACAAAGCGTTTTGTAGTTGTTATATTGGTTTTTGTTTTGTTAACGAAGTCGTCATAATGATTCAAATGTATATACATCCTATTTTAATATTACTACCGGCTGGTCCGACAGAGATTGGTTTATCCTTTCCGGTAGTTAATGGCTCGAACACAGCAGCATATATCAAACAAATCTATACTAATATTATAAAAATTATTTGATTGTTTGGTTAAACGCACTAAATCACAGAAATTACTAGTTCGAATGAAAACAATGTTTTAATGTTGGATAGCTATTTATCGAGGAAGATTATAGGCTATATAACATCACGCTATGACTAATAGGAGCGGAGCATCGATGAAAAATGTTGCAAAAACGGGGAAAATTTATTCCTGTTGAGAGCTTCCACTGCGTACGCTGTGTGAATGATTAAAGTTACAAATCGTGTGTTACGGAATTGTTTCTCTTAAAAAGTTCTACACAAAAGTCCGCGATAGAAAATATTTATATTTTAAGGTTTACTCAATATAACCTTTTTTATGGTAATAAAATTTGTTCTAAAATAATAAATTATTTGCAAAGGTGTTTTTATATACATGGTGTCAATCCATAACGAAATAAATACGTTATTCATCACAAGTATTTATTTTGTACAAAATTGCCCTTTACAGTAATTGATATGATATCTCAGGACATATCACTATTTTAAAATAACTGTGGGAGGCGGGCGGCACCTTTAATACGTTACCTACGAGCCACTCTCTCTCTCTCTTATATGACGCAGAAGAAGTTGCGCGGGTCAGCTATTATATTATGTAATTGTGATCTTAAGCGGTCATGTCGTTCAAAAGTTAAAGAATCACTAACAGACGATGAGTTCCTTTCTTCCATTATCCATTTATCATTATGCTTAGTTATAATAGTATTGGGAGGATGACATGATATTTTTATATGGGTTCAAATAAAATGATTTCTTTTTTGTTGAAATCTTTGTAGAAGTCTCTCTATATACATATTTTGAAGTTTGATTTGAAACTCGATGAAACGAAAAAGAAACAAACATTTGCATCAATATCAGCCTTTGAGTGAACGAGATAGAATATATTTTATATACGTTTAATGCAAGACCTGATTTCCACAACTATGATCGTCGTCAAATTGGCCTAGCGGTGTGACGATCAGGCTTGTACGCACTGTTGGGTGTGAGTGTATAATTACAAGTTGTCGATAGTTAGAGTCCCGCTAATTTTAAAGAATACATTTTCATGTATTCTGAAGGAAATTGGTTTGAACTGCACATATTATGTTTTTTTTTTCTTTTAGCAGTCTTTCGGTCTCACTACCTAAACTGACCATTCAGCGGAAAGCCATACCTAAATTTGGAAATTGCAAGAAAATTCACCCAAAAACGTGACCAATTCCGACGAAAATTCCACAAGGTAATTGAATGACAAAACATTTTTCTGGTTTTCTATTACAAAATACTTTGATAGTATTCTGTAATCGGATTCACTCGCATGATGTAATGAATTCGCGATCTTTTTAAAAGTTAAGCGGCTTATAGTATTTCTAGTCGTTTATTTAGTAAGCAATATTAGAAAAAAATGCTTTCGACTGGGCGTGCCTTTGTCTGCATAGAATACGCAGCAATAATTACTTACGCTATATCTATTGATTAATTATTTATTTAACAATAACTTGCATTGAGGTTTTGGCTAATTTATACAATTAAGGTGACAAACTAGCGCATGACTCGCCTGATAGTAAGCGGTAACCCTAAGGACGCCTGTAACCCTAGGGTTACAGCCTACCTCTACCCTACCTCTAGAGGTATCACAAGCGCGTTGCGGACTTTGAACCCTTATTTCCCCAAGAAGCTCTGGAAACCCTATTCACCCCAGGAACACAATACAAGGTTCTTTTTAGCTGAGATCTTTTGTAGGGTGGAGGCTTCACCAGTCATACCCCTCCAAGTAGAAATAAATTTCCAAAGAGAATTGTCTGTGCCATACATCTCTCAGTAGAGTTCTTTTATAATTTTCTAAATATCATAATTATTTCCGGTGGAAGGCTGGACATCAAGTATAGCTGCCGGAATACCCCTATATATTATTCATCAACTTGACAGTGGTAGCTTAGCTAAATGGTCATTAATAAATACCCTAACAACTGTAGTGTATTACGAGTATTTAATATGTAGGTACATAGAAATAAACATACAGTTATGTGGGGTGGTGGGTACATGTTTCAGTATGAAATAAATCTCTGACAGTGCACGAGTGTTTCAGTTTATATCTAAATTTAACGAAATATTACACCAACATACCGTGGTTTAATTGCGATGATATTCTTCACCAGAAGGGCTTATTATGGTATTTAAACTTATATCGATCGACGTAATGTCCGAGCATTCTGTTGGGTAGTTTCGAGTCTCTCAGGCAGGCAATACCTATCGAAGGATCATCATATCTAGATAGTCCGGTGACTGCCGCTATTTGCTGTTATAATAATAATTAACCATTTCAAAATGAAATAGGAAACAAATTAATGACACGTATCTAATATTATATTTTTCACGCGGACGTTAGCACGTTTCACCAACTTACTGTGATATGGAGCGTAAAAAAAAGACAAATTACAGTCGGAAAATTCATTTCCCGCGCCATTTCAGGTCGAATTCCAACCTGAATCTAGACGGAAAGGGTACATTACGTTCATATATCAAACCGCTTATCTCAATTCCTCTAACATTTTTATAAAACAGTACCACTTCGCGTTGTGTTGCGTCGGGTGGATTGGATTTCTCTTTGTCCGCTGACCTTCTTGAACGGTTATAGCCGGTTATACAAGGAGTATTGTATATAAGAAGATAAAACGAGACAATTTTTGACAAAATATAAAACCAAATTCAATGATTTTCAAGAGTTCCCTGGTGTATCTTTGAAATTGAAGGTCCACTGATAATGAAATTAAAATTGTACTACCCAACCCAAAACAAGAATCATCCAATTCGGTTTATAAACAAAGACGTAATGGTTGAACATCCATAAAAAAAATACATTCGAATTGAGTAACCTCCGCCTTTTATTGAAGTCAAGTAATAATACAGTGTAAATAAACTTTACTTATATAAGCGGCACGTTATAATGGCTGTTTTGACGGTTGTCCGCTCATGAAGTTTCGTATAAATTAATAACTACGTTTGAGATCAAATTGCTGTTATTTATTGTCAATAGTGACGTGCAGTTAATTATAAAAGTTATCGAATGTATAATTTTAGTACTTTTAGGAATTTTAATTTTAATACGATCTTCATGTACCTATAGGATTGCTCGCCAGCACATCTACTACCTCCAGCAAACTCGCATCAATGTTCAATGGAAAACAAAGCATTTTCGACTTGACATTGATTTGAAAAGAAGAAAACTGTGAGTTCACTGCGATTATGATACAGTTTTGACAAGGCTTTGGATTCGGGATATTGATTCTGGATTACTGTTGACCCTTGCCCGTTAATTTGGACTCTGTTTACGCCTTGTGCTGTAGATTTTGTCGATATATCAGAACGTACGTAATTGTCATGTGTCAAAACGGCCATCATAGCGTGCTGCTATTATAAAATAGTAAGACGCCCAAGAAATAGATTGTTTAAATGCATTAATATCTGGAACTGCCAGTCTGATTAGAAAAATTCCTTTTAGATTTAATAGCCTACTAGCTGTACCCCACGGTTTCACCCGTTTTAATTTTATCCGACAAACACCGCACCGCCAACGCAGCCGTGTAGCTCCCCACGAGTATAAATTATTGAAATAATGCTCATTAATCAATGTTTAATCTTCAACAAGAAAAAACCGCAAAATAACTTATTGTGGCTTATGTATAAGAGATAGGCATATGCTATCCTGAACTTTTTTAGATATATTAAGGGCCAATAGTTTTGTAGAACATTATATTTACGTATCATTATCTATTACGCCAGCACACGCTGGTAAAGCAGTTAGGGAGGGTTTCCACTTCCGACTTTCAATCTTTTCAAATTAGCCTTAAATCAACATTTAAGGCTAAACTGAAAGTAGTAGCTGAATTCTAGATATCCAATATTATTTCTCGTGGATCTGGCTATGATATACAAAAATAATTATTCGAATCCGACTGTTAGTTCCAGAGATTAGCGTGTTTAATGAAACAAATAAACAAAAAACTTTTCCTCATTATTATATTAAGTAAAGACTTAATGAGGAAGATTATAAGCTATATAACTTTACGCTATGCATCTAAAAAGCAGTAATGAATGTTAAACAAACTGACAAGCTGTAAGCAAATATGGGAAGTGAAAATACGGTATGCTACACATTAGTGGCGACGCAGTGGATAATTGATCGAATAAACTTAACACAGGCGAAACCGTAGGGCACAGCTAGCTAATAAATCTGTCGTTTGGTCATGCGACAGAAATAGACAGGCAACGCTTGTCTACTTTACATTATTTTTAGGATGGTCATTTGTCCGATTGGATCTCGACCATTACAAAGTGAAACACACCTGCCATAGTAAAATGATTAGACGTGTCACGTTCGAATATACATATTAGTCGGTCTATATCCAGGAACCAAGCGAAGTGGTAAGGATCTATATCTGACTGGATCGCAGTCTCCATGCATATCAGGTACAGTGCATCTCTATGCTGTACTAATATTTAAAAAAAAATTGTGTGAAGAAAATTTTAATGAAGTAGCCAGTCAGTTCACGTGGACTACATAATGCCATCGATTGGGTACACGTGCAAATCTTACTCTAATTGATTTTTGCAGGTTTTTTAATGTCAACAATCATGCAGTACATTAATTTGATATACTTATCTCTTATGGTTTACTCAGAGTAAGACATTTAAGCGCCCGAATTCCTGATTCTTTTTCTAAAATAAAAGTAGCCTAAGTTGCTCCTTATGACATCAGCTATCTACCATTGAAAGTCCCGACACAATCGATCCAACCGTTTCGGAGATTACCCGGAACAAAATCGGGTTTTTTGCTATAGGGTTTTTTGTTATAGGTATCGTATATACTTTCAATATGCATTTAGTTAAAACCTGTTATTTTCACATTACACACAGGCACTTCAATTTTATTTAATGTATAAATCTTTTAAAATGTTGCATGTTAATAATTTTATTATTGAAAAATATTTTAGCCTGTTAACGCTTTTAGTTTTCATTTAGTATTATTTATTAATATTAGATTTCTTAAAAGTGGCTCAGGTCTGTTACTTAAATGTATCAGATTTAATATTCAGAAAACTCTTAGTATTAAATAAATTAAAATCTTTGCTAAACATAAATAAATTTACAACATATGTTATAAATTAAATCTTGAAAGCACAATGTTGTGTCAAAGTATTTTAATAAATTCTATACTGGGACTTAGATAATAATTATTATATCTAAAACGTACATACTGAAACCTGGCTTATAATGAAAATAAACATTCTAATACCTAACTCCATACATAAGCCATGCCATTGTTACCTCATAAAAAGGGATATATCCCTACTAAAGCATTCCATAAACACAACATGATTGCCAATCAGTATGCTAGTGAATTTGCTTCTATAAACGTGCTTATAAAGTTCATTTTCTTTTAACTTATTTCCGGATTTAACTTTGCCTTAGCATACTCTGTAACGTCACCTAATTCTACCATAAAAGTATGGCGCACTTTAGTTTATTGCTATCCAAAGTTAATAACTTGTGCTATGTGGTTCTTATGATTTTTGTGGATTATAAGCATATCTTTGAACACATTTTCCATGTTGAATTAAACCATATATTATACAGGTGTTCTTTATTTTTAATTCTCTTTTTTTCGAGTGTTCTACGCTTAACACGTTTATCTGTGGCATTGTAACTCGCAAATGGGTCACACCAGTTTAGATTCAGCTTTTAAAGTGAAAACTTCTATCGGCACATTGTGGGATTTTTTTATGAGGTACTAGCTGTGCCCGTAGCTTCGTTCACATGGACTACAGAATGCCCGCGCGAATCATGCTCCCTCGCTCCCGGCTATTTTAAAGACAAAAATGCTTATTGTGGGTGTTCATTAGGAGATAGATGTATACTCTCCCGGACCTTTTTGTAGGTCTTTTTAATGATGATGATTATGTAGGACATTAATTTTCTATATCTCTTATGGTTTACTCAGCTTATGTCATTTAAGTTTATATATTTACCATAGATTTAAGTTTATTATTATATTTTAATATAACATTTTATGTCCGGTTCGGTGACATCATCAACCAATTAACAGCTTCATTATCATTCATCATCAGCATCAATCATTCCACGGGCCACAATCGCAGATGATAATTGTATCAAATCGCAAACATCTTCCCGACTGTGCCGCACCATTTACTACTTGTCATTGCTCCGTATTATTCTAAATACAACATCGTGAACAACAAATAAACAAGTGAAAAAACGCATCAAACTAAAAAAAAGCCATTTAAGCGCCCGAATTGATTCACCAAGGCCAGTTTTTGTTTATTTGTGCGGAACCCTAAATCTTTTTCTAATATACAAATTGCCTAAATTACTACCTATAACATCAGCTATCTATCAGTGAACGTCCCGTCAAAATCGGTCCAACCATTTCGTTGATTACCCGGAACAAACAGACAGACAGACAGACAAAAATTTAAAAAAATCGGCTTTTTGTTATAGGTATCGTATATACTTTCATATGCAATTAGTAAAAAACTGTTATTTTGACATTACAAACATACACTTCAATTTTATTAGTTGTATAGATAACCTATGAGTTTGAAACACCATACCTTACGAAATATCTTTATTTTCGTTTAACGTTAAATTCTATTATTAAATTAACGCAGTGAAATTGGAAGAAATTGAACTCAGATTTATAATACTTAAGAAATTCCACTGTAATAAAATACTTTCCAAAGACCTACATATTCCCAGATGACTATCTTACGAATTCTATAGCTTACAATTTTAAACGAAGCAGCTCATTTCTTGGCAACCACAACAGATTTTAATCAAAGGTAAGATCTAAGGCGCTACAGGAATACTAAAGTTCATTCGAACCTAATGTTGAAAACTTGAGGCTTTTCAGCGAAATTTTGTAGTAAATTTAATTAGCTCGAAGCGTTTCGTATCACAGGGGAATTAAATTGTTTTCAATATACCTAATTGAGAAGTGGTAATATATTTTAATTATGTATTTATATGGTTTCAAAGTGTAACGTGAGAGCAATTTTATGTGAATTCGTACAAATAACATTAAATTACTGAAGTTTTTAGAAAAATCTTCAGGAAGATGCCCGTTATAATCTACTATATAAACCCACTTCTCGGTCATGATTTGGGGCTGCAAAAAAATCACTTGCCAGTGTCAATATATTTAATTCTTTGTTGCAAGTGGGTCCAACAAGGTCCCTTGCTACAACTATCTATAGAGTTTTTGTAACATCTTAAAATGCACTTTTCCAATTTATATTTCAATAAATACCTATATGAAAAAAAGACCGTACTTTATCACGCATAATCTTACCAATATTACATAATAAAGGGTCAAAGAAGCTAAGTTAAATGAACTAATATAAAAACCACAACATGGCAGCTTGAGATCTAGACAAAAACTCTATAAACCGACTAAAAAAAAATACACGGCACGGCACACAGACACACATTTAGTAGCATTGTATTATCTATTACACACAATACTCTAAATCTTTGCTCATATGGATGAATAATTGCTTTAGGTAGTTCTTTTTAATTGACTTCAACAAAAGACGGAAAGTTACTCGATTTGATAGTGTATTTTTTTATGAACCGATTTGGATGGTTCTTTTTTGTTGGATACGGGATACATCAAGGGTGGACCATTTTTTAATTACATTGGCATTGGACTTAGAACTTAGAAGATACATAAGGGAACTCTTCAAAATCATTGAAGTTGATTTTCTTTTTGGTTAAGAAATGTCTTGTATCTCTTCATTATAATATGGAACGAAGACCCTCCGGTTATTAAACCTAGACGTTGGCGTTATTGGGTGCAACAGTCTTCACTAATATAGCTAATACAATTTTTTTGTTTTTATTCCAATAATGTCGATGGTTTTAATAAATATTATTATTTGTATAATATATATTATAAAGCTTAGCAAAAAATGATCAAGTGGTAATAAAATTAAATTTCTCTTTTTTAAGAGTAGTCAATACAATTAATAAAATTGAAGTGTCTATTTGTAATGTCACAAAAATGTTTTTTACTAAATGCATATGAAAGTATATACGATACTTGCTACAAAAAATAAACAATTTTTAAAAATTTGTCTGTCTGTTTGTTTCTGGTAACTCCGAAGGGTTGGACTGATTTTGACGGTACTTTAATTAGCGAATAGCTGATGTTATGTTATAAGGAGTAACTTAGGTTACTTTTATTCTAGAAAAATAATTAATGTTCCGCTCAAATAAAATAAAACCGGTTATGGTGAATCAATTTGGGAGGTTAAATAGCTTACGCTGAGTAAACCTCTAGTGATATAACAATTTAATGTACTACATATTTGTAATTATTACAAAGACCATCATCATCAATCAAGAGCATATGTTTATTTTTTAAGGGACACCACTATAGGCATTTTTACCGGGAGTAGTAGCACAATTCGCGCGAGTGTCCGATCGACAGCATTCTATAGACTACGCGAACGCAGCCGCGGGCACAGTTAGTCCTATTTTAAAATAAGAGTATACCGTTGAAATAATTTACTTATTATCTTGATTGATGATGTTTTGCAGTTTTAATGTATAGCTAGAAATCTCTTACTTTATAAGATAAGTGACAACAGGCATATAGCAAACGTAAGATAGAAAGAGTTCCGAAAACGGTTTTCTCAATAGCCCTCATCTGACTAAACTTTTTAAAATAGATAAAACTTAGTTATGACAATAGTCTACATAAAAGACCTCAGACACATCAATTACATTATTAAAATCATATCTCTTTTGGTCGAGCAACGAAGCAATCAGGCGAAATTTACGTGTAAGACGAAATTTGGCGGTGCTCCAAAATTTGCGGTAAGTTATAACTTGGGAAAGAGTTTTCAGCCGAGCAATAGATACACTCTCCGCGACACTCGTAAATTTCAAAAGCGACGTTTTGTATAAAAATTTTACATTGTCGTGAAAACGTTTGACGTTATTGCGATTTATTTCTATTGAACGCTTAAAAAACTGTGTAAAGTATATTTTTAACAAAATTTATACAATTGGATATAAAAATATTATATAGGTCCTATAATCTAATTTTTTAACTCTGAATCAAAATATATGTATTTGAATTGCCAATGTTGAAAAAGCCTTTGCTGAAAATATTTATATTTCTCTTCGCGTGTTAATTGATAATTTCAACAAAAAAATTCTACTCTAGCGGAAGATAAAATAGACATTCCTAAATTTTAACCTAAACTAAAATTGTTTTAAAAGAAGATGCAAAAATTACCTCAACACAATAGTAAATAAAATTTGACATTAAATATTACGAAATGAAATATACACGGTAACGCAAAATGTTTGCTAAAAACTTAAATTAGTCATAGCCCGGCAACAATTAAATTTTATATATTTATGCTTGATTTTTTTATCATTTACCAGTTTGTATAATTTTTTCTAAAATTTTACCAATATTATCATATGTGTTCATAAATAAAAAAAAAATCCTTTGAATCTCGATGCAACAACAACAGTCACATTAAAAGTTGATGGAGAAATATTGAAAGTCATAGACCTCAGGAACCGACCACCGACATATTATGGAGTAGAAGGACGGATTTAGGAAAATAATATGAGTTTCCTAGCAAATAGCAAAACTTTGTTATATTGTTATATTACAGTAACACATCGTAGCTATGAATAAATAAACTATATGGGAACCTATAAACAAAGATCCTAATCGACCCAAATCAGGGCAACATGGTCTGGTAGAATCAGACGTACCAATTTCGCAGCACATAATTGGCAAGTCTACAATTCTGAGTTGAAATAAACAGTAGGAAACCGCCGGCTACTGCAGCTTGCTCTATGTTAACGAATTGAGAAATACTTGAATGACTTGGACACGGTTATTTCAATTTATATCAATAATATAAGATAAATACAAATCAAAACTCTATGTCTTCTAAAGTTTGATTATTATCATATAAAGTTAAAAGCTTTTTTGTTTAGTTCTGAAACTATTTTGTAACTGTTATTTATTTAGTCCCTGCATATTTATCGACGGAATTTTTTGATTAATTTTATTATAATATTGAAGTAATATTGTACGAACTCTCACACATAAAAAATTTATATAAAATAGTAGTTAATCTTTATTATTAAAACATGAGTGTGGCAGATCACGCCTTTTCGATCCACAGATCATGATACGAAGTTTGATCGTATTTTGGGCATCACGTGAATTGATGGTGTACACTTTTATAAACGTTCAAAACATGAAATATAAGTACGTCCTTGTATATTCAGCTAAATAGCCTTGAAGTTATAGCATTTATATTATACTAGCTGACCCGCGCAACTTCGTCTGCGTCATATAAGTGAGAGAGAGAGAAAGGGTTAGAGTGGGTCGTAGGCACTGTATTATAGGTACCGCCCGCCACCCACATTACTCTGCATAATAAAAATGCGCTTGCGAAACTTGATCATTATTATTATTATTTGAAAACTTTATTTATTTAAATGTTTTTTGGGTACAATTTCACACACGGCCATTTAATTCCAAACTAAGCAAAGCTTGTAATATAGCAACTAAATAGCTGATATACATACATATATAGATATTTAACAACCAGACACACAACAGACATTTGTGCTCAACACACAAAAGTCAGTCATGGGCAAGGATCGTACCCGCGACCTCTCGGCTCAATAGTAGCGTTTATTACCACCGCGCCACGAGGCGTGTCTAAATAACTCGTCGTGATATATCCTAAGATATTAATTTAAATCAGTTACTGTAAAGGATAATTTTGAACAAAATTAAATACTTGTGATAATAACGTATTTATTTCGATAAGGATTAATACAATTTATATAAAAACACCTTCGAAAATAAGTTCATTATTTTAGAACAAATTTTATTACCATAAAAAAGGTTATATTGAGTAAACCTTAAAAGATAGCCGCATGCTGTCGCGATTTTTTTTAATAACTTTTTAAGAAAAATAATTTGTCACACAAATGTTGGGTAACATTAACCATTCACGCAGCGCATGCAGTGAAAGCTCTCAAAAGGAATAAGTTTTCCCCGTTTTTGCAAACGTTTTTCATTGACGTTCCGCTACTATTGGCCGTAGCGTGATATTATATAGCCTTCCTCGATAAATGGGCTATACCAACACTAAAATATTTTTTCATTCGAAAGTAGTTCCTGAACATTGTCGCGTTCAACCAAACCAAACTCTGCAGTTTATAATATTAATAGTAGATAGTTATGAACTTTACACGTACGTTAATATTATTTCAAATCGATAAAAAATACCATGTCCCTATTTTTGTACTTCCATTACGATTTTAGAATCATCAAGCTGTTTCATCTAAAGCCTAGATGTGAATTTATGTTATTTTAGTATCCATTTGTTTGGAAATTGGATTAGGCTTACATTAATTTAGCTTTATTGATTTGAAAAATACTGAATGTAAATATGCTTTATTTAAAAAAAAATTAACAGAGATCCAGGCAGACAAGCGTCCTAACAACACCCACTCTGTTAAATTCTATACTCCGTAAGTTAACATATAAAAAAGGAAACTCTTAATTTCTTTGTTATGAAATATGACATATATTATGTTCTAAGTTGTATCGAATAGCACCTCAGATACTTAAGCCTGTATTATCTTCTCTTAACGACATCTTACTGAATACTTACTTCTACTGAACTGAAGATAGATCGTAACCATTGTTATATTACACATGATTGTAGCAAATAATGATGGGTCAATGATAGCTTATACGGACACTTCGTCGTTGGAATCCCTTCAATGAATAACGTTAAGTAACGATGTAGCCCAAGATGGCGACATGTTAAACCTAGCCGAAACACACCTATAGGTGCTTGGCGACAGATTTTCAACTTGAGGGTGGTAGCTAGCCAGGCAGGTAACAGAATGACTTACCACAATGCTATGGATTCATTACGATGGTCACCTTCACCGAAAGCTCAGTCAAGATTCAATCTGCTCGTATCAGATCGATATTAGACCACGGCGACTTTTTAATGTCATTTAATATAATCAAGCTAGAAATAAATATAATTAGCAATACAGAAAATGAAATATTTTATGGTATTTGAAAACAGTTTAATTTAATAGTAAAGCTTCCAAGACAGGGAAAGAACGGAAATGGTCTTTGACATTATAAATACTTTAACAACGATAAAATAAAACAAAGTAAAAATAAGCTGCATCGCGACGTAGAAATTTCCAGTTTTCCAATAAAAATTGTTTCCAAGTGGTTTCCTTCTAGAAATATTTCTCTGTTACTAAAAGCGTTTAAAAGCAAATATTTCCTTTTAAATTTACAAAACATTTGTAATAGAGGACATAAAAAAATTGATAGTAACAATATTTTAAACAGTTTTGCAGTGGAAAGGGTTCTATTGGTTTGAAACATTCTGGGGAATTGCGTTTTGCGATACATGGCAAACTTGTTAAATAATAGTCCACTTCATCATCATACATCATATTTTGTGAGGTTAGTAGCGAGATCGTTTTATATCGTTTTAAACTTTCAAGTGATGACAATTTTAGGGCATAATATATCGATAATTCTATAATATGTCAAGTTTACGGCACTATCAACCACATCCAAAGGCTTTGTTTCTGGCTGAACAGAGATCAGTAAATGGTGAGGGCCTAAAACTAGTTTAGATTAGTTTCAAATATGATTTAAAAAAACAATTTGGTTAATTTCTGTATCTTAACAGTTCCATTAAGGAGTGGTAGTAGTTGTTAAAATGACAAAAATTGCTTGACATCCATCCATCCATTAATTCAACCAAAAGACGTCCACTGTTGGCGACGTAAGCCTCCTCAAAAGATCGCCATAATGACTGGTCACTACGTCTAAAATAGTAAAACTTATATAAAACTCATAATACTTTCTTTATTCATAGCAAACTACGTTCCATTGCTTGTCAGCAAATACAAGTTTATTATCTTAACTTAACCTACTAACTAATGTAGAGGCACGCTATGATGGCCGTTTTAACATGTATAATTTTAGGACAAATAATTAATTTACTACAGTGATTTCTAAAGTGTATATAATATGGTCTTGTGAACACATATTTTTACGTTTTTACTAACAAAAAACAGTGCCATTAGAAAAAATCTTTATTGGATTATAATTATTAGAGTACTTATTTACAGCACAACAGAGCATTTATGTTTTTAAAAATTAAAACCTTAAAAAATGAACTCTAATACAGTCGTCATTTATAGGACATCTGGCCAACACTACTACTACCTCCGGCAAACTTGTGTCAATGCTCAACGCAAAATAAAGCAGTACTCCAAAAACTTTTAGATATGACACTCATTTGATTATATTTTTTTGGAATAAAAATTGACATATCACGTAACTAATGTGTCAAAACGGCCATCATAGCGTGCCGATATTATATCTTAGGTTCCGATCCATTCTGAACACTAAAGTTTATTATAGAATTGGTATGATACGCAATCATGTCATTTAGTTCACGCTTAAGCGAAATCGGAAGATTTGGATTCGCCTAGGATGCTGTGGAACTTCATTATTAATAGTAATTATATTAGAGATAGAAGTATGAAAACTATTTTATTTAGTTAATAGTTAATGCTCTGATGAAACTAGAATACACAATTTGTAAAAGCTTGTTAAATTAAAAAAAAAAAAAAAAAACAAAATAACATTGTAAGGTATTTTATTGTTCATAATATTTTTTGTGCATCTTGCTATCTTCTTGCCTTGTCAAACTTGCAAGGAAAATCAACCATTTTCATTGAAGTAATTTGTTTTTACAGTATCTAATACAACTATATTTTTTTGGTTCTTTGTCATGCGCGTGATAATTGACATGTTAATATTCTACCCATTACATGGGATTTTATCGAGAAACTACATAAATTATATTTATTTACGGGTTTAGCAAAATAATAAAACTAACAATGTGAAAAGTTAGAAATAAAAATGTAGTGGAAATTTACTTAAAAACTACTCAAATGGTTTCAGAAAAGCTTTGGCTATTTTGTACATTCACATATCAAATTTATCAAAGCTGGGTAGCTCTTGTATCAGGATGTTAAAATAAATCGTCTGAAATAGTATCAGAACAACGTACAATTCTAAAATATTGCTTACAAGGATACCATATTTTCTTATATCGGTTTTGAAATAAAAATTATTTTTATATTCACCCAAAACCGTTCTAAGTATTTATGTGTTGGACCTTAGACAAAGTGTTGTGTCCATAAAAAAATTATTGTATTATTAGAATACACACATTCGGAGTAGACTGTATTAATTACATTAAATTAATTAACTAGTTGTGACTCAGCCTGGTTAAACAAGCTAAATTATTAAAAAGGAAACAAAAATCCCGAGTGCAACAAAACACATGACAATTTTTTTTTGTTTTCTATTTGATTCCCAGATATTGTAAGGAAATAATATATAGCCTATGTCACTCCTACAATTAAGACGAATCTAACGACACCTCACATGCTAAAATCAATCGAGCCTTTTAGGCCACAGAGTGTGCCAAAGAAATAGACATACGTACATACGCTCGAAAAACATAACTCTCTTTTTTCGCAGTCGTGAAAAAAAGCACGCGTACTCGTTTACAACGTTGTGTCTATTTCTAAAAGCAATTAATGAAGAAATTTTGTTGATATAAGGTTTTGAATAAATGAATATTTTTATTTGTATACATCAATACATAGATAATTGATAAAGTTTACGTTTCGTGAAATATAATATTTTTGCAACTATCGTTTTAAGTGAAATTTATGCTGAAATTTATGCAAGTAATTAATAACTTCCAAAAAACTTTTCACATGTATCCTTTAAAATATACTTAAGTGCGTCTGTTGTTATATTAATTTTCCAAATCACATTATCATTTTGAAAGATAAAAAGGTTTTGTGGCGGGATCTTGAAGTAACATGTTATGGTTTTTATTTTTAATTCAGTAGTTTAGTTTTTTTGACCCTATATTACGTTATATTGATGGTATTTTACGTGATATACTTTGGTTGTTGAGCACAGGTGAAGTGGATTATAAATATAAAGTGTAAAACATGCCTTTTGATATGTGACAAAAACTCCCTAGATAGTTCTGACAATCTTGTCAGAAGACCCCACTTCGTGGTATATTGGAAAATTTTACGAAGTAAAAACATTCACATTGAAAAGCTCATCTTGTATACTGGAAAAAATTACAAAGGCTTTAAACCATTGGCACTGGCAAGTGCTTTTTGCGGCCCAAAATAAGAAGAAGAAAGATAAGAACGTGTTTCGTGAACTATGTTCATTTCAAAGAATATATGGAATCTAGATGAATCTAGATGACAACGGGTTTATTGGCTCCGTTCTACCCATGTATTCCATTTACGATCTTATTGATTTGAATAATAGTGATTTGAAAAAAATATTATTCTGAAATTAAGACTATTCTTCGGCTCAAATAAAACTCAGAAATCAAAGTAAAATATGTTATTTTTGCTTGTAGTTAAGTAAATAAATATAAACATTAAAGACACAGTCTAAATAAACGAAAATGGTTCTCAATTTCGCCGTAGCCGCAATGCGTCCAATGTAAATAAATGATTTGAAGACCAATCTAACTCTATAAACACGAGGTAATGTTGCTTTGAAAAACAAATCGTCCGGTTCAACGTAAAATAAAGACTCCCTATTGATGGAATATTGGTTGTGAATGTCCCAAATCTAAAAAAACTTATCTATACTAATATTACAAAGCTGAAGAGTTTGTTTGCATGTTTGAACACGCTAATCTCAGGAACTACTGATCGAATGTAACAAAATGTTTTAGTGTTGGATAGCCCATTTATCGAGGAAGGAGCGGGGCATCAATGAAAAATGTTGCAAAAACGGGGGAAATTTATTCCTTTTGAGAGCTTCCACTGCGTGCGCTACGTGAATGGTTAAAGTTACGAAACAATCATGTATTACGAAATTATTTCTCTTAAATAATTCTAAAAAAAATTTAGCGACTTTTAAGGTTTACTCAATATACCCTTTTTTATGGTAATAACATTTGTTTTAAAATAATGAATTATTTGCGATGGTTAACGGTATAAGATGTATAAATTAAGGACATATAATCATTATAACTGCTTTGTTTAGGGTTGTTACCGGAAATTTGGTTTCTACAGGTGATTCGTCATAGTTAAAGCTTTAGAATTTGTTACAAATTATCGAACTTATTGAGTGTTAAATAAATGAAAACGATGTGAAAGCAAAATAAGTTTGCAAAAGTGGTAAAATGATATTAAGCTTTTTAGTTTTGCCCACTAAAGATGAAGTAAAAATATTAACATAAATGCAGAGATAAAGGAAAACGACATAAAATATCAAACGACATACAAGAAAAAGAAGAAGTAAATAAGATATTATTACCTTATTTTAATATCTCTTAATCAAACAAACGGTGGAATATACTGGCTTAAATATAACGAACAAACAAATCCATGAAGTTATCAAACCGTGATTTTTTTGCACGACTAAACAAAGGTGGCATACATGCATACGGCCCACTTAATGGTAAGCAGCTAACGTAGCCTTTGAATGCATTGCCGACCTTGAACTACCCTACCCCAGGAAGCCTAAGCCCTATTCACCGTCAAGATGATTTATCTGCGATCTTCTGTAGGTTAGAAATTCCGGTCGGACTACCTTACGTAGAGACAAAATCCCAAAAAAAAAATTCTGTGCCTGAACTCTCTAAACTTATCAATTTGAAATTTTAATGAGTTATGCATTAACAAGACATCAACAAGAATCAAACGAAGAAATCTTACATCATAATCATAAAAATGCTAGTATAAAACTTAGTCATAAAATAATACTGCAGGACAATCCAAGATAAAAAACGAGCACTACCGCTCAAGTTATTACAGTAATTTAACTTTCTTTCATTGCGTTCGTGTTCGAGAATGCATTGCGACAAGCTATTTATATTTCTAAACAAGGAGCATGGGAAATGGAACTTGAAAACTTTTGCACTTTTTCACCCGCGGAAAAAGGTGGAAGGGTATTTTTTATATAGCCTTTATTACCTTGAGTGCTATATTTTATATCTGATATTACATATTCTGTATTCATTTATTTCTTCTGGATTTTACAAATTTGTCATGGTCTATTGACACCGTTGTTCCATAATTATGAAACTAATCTTTGCAAGACAGAATATCTGTAATGAATTTACGGGCAAATATATTTCATTTTAGGTGGTTTATTCTGGTATGTTAATAGGTATTTTTAACCTATATATTTCTTCATCGGCTTATCATGGATCAGCAGTTTTAAATTACAGTAAAATTGTCATGTATTTTTCGGTTATTGCTGGTTCACATGTAACTTTTAAAACCTTTTCTTCTCATGATGTGATGCCGTTGGGTTTCATTGTAAAATCCGTTAAAAAAAAAACTTTCAATAATTCTGAGGTCTCTGAGGTTACACCGCTGAGCCACTTTTTACGTAAGTAAGGGTGGGTCCATTTTTTAATTCCATTGGCATTGGAATTTGAACTTCGTAGATACACAAGGGAACTCTTCAAAATCATTGAAGTTCGGTTTCTGTTTTGTTAAAAATTGTCTTGTCATATAAACTTTTTTTTTTTTTTATAAAGTAGGTATAAAGTTTATAGCGAAAGGATCTTCGTTCCTACAGGTTGTCCCACGACAACTCTAGAGTTAAAAAAAAAAATCTATTGTATTTCTGCGCCATCGTAGTAGATTGGAAATGTAAAAATTTCTTTTTTGAATTTGAACATCACGGATTCGAAGTCCACGTATTATACAGTCTAATGAGCACGAAGTATCACGTTCATCGTACTCCTTCCACATTCATGCGTAGTCGCGTAAATATACATGACATTCAGGATTTGTACGATTGATTCCGTTATATACCCCATAATAAATATTGATAAGACTTTCAGCCTACAGATAATATATTATAAAGTCGGTTTTAGTTCAATATATAATAATTATATAATATTGATTATATAATAATTCTGGAACCGCTGTAGATGTGTGTGGAGAAACTTTGCACAATTTTAAAGAAAAAGCTTTAGTGTTGTTGAGTGACGTGCAATCAAATGTTGAAACTTTTTTAATTTATTTTATTATTGATATTGAATTACATCTCATATTTAATTATTATCATTATTTAGCTGTTTTTCAAATTTGTATATTAATCTATACTAGCGATCGAACTAAGGTCGAAATTCGTCCGGAGACTTTTTGATCTTAAACTATTTTCTGTTTGACATTTACAGTATTCATGAACCTGTCACTTTCCATTGAGTGACAATGTCAATATTTTGGGGGGTTCTAAGTTCAGTGGCACTGTTCGGGTTAGGATTCGCAGTATTAATTTATTTAATTTAGTATATTAGTAACGGATATTATGGATAAATTTTAGCTTTCTGCACTCCTTCTCCATATAAACTTTAAACATGCAAGTCTCACAGTCTTCCGTGCACGCAATACACTTAAAAAAGGAGCGAAAGTTTTTGCTTCACGTATTAATATAAATATCTGAGATATCAAACATAAACACGAAAGAATAAAACGTATTTAGTAATCAAATTTAGTAAGTATATAAAAAGTTGAACTTCCAACCCGTTCCCCCGGAAGACTAACGACAAGTCAGGACCAAGTTATGATTGTAATTTAACTTTCTCACAGCGCGGGCTCATGTTCAGAAATGCATTGCGACATTCATGTTATCAAGGGGAAAATAGATATATAATAATAGATATTCACATCTACATATATATTTTATAGTAGCTCGGAAAATTGCCGGTTCTGTGCCTGATGGAATAAGCACAGTACAATCTTAATACAGCGGTGACCACCGAGAAAGCGCAATCCATCGACGGTGACCGCTGTCATGCTGGCCTGCATAAATGTAACTGGATATGCTCAGGCTTATCCCGAAACGCGAGACGTAAAAGCGAGTCACTATGACGGACTTTCCACCACATGCATTTTCGTAAATATTAAGTTATGAAATATCAATTTTAAAGCGATAAGTTCTAAACCAATCGAACATGCTTTTTTAAACATAAATTACAGAATATACCATCACGCCTGTATTCCCCGAAGGGTTACGCAGAGGTGTACTAATATACACCCACAGTTCGCATGGTATGTTTTTAGGTACTGTTACAATTAATCGGGCACAAAGTCAAACTCCGAGCTGCTACTGAAAATTTCATAGAAAAACTCAATAACACTTTGCTCAACCTGGGAATCGAATCCATGACCTCAAGCATAGCAGTCACGCTTAGGGTCACTAGGATAAAAAGTTAGTAAATTACTTCACTTTGTCAAATGCAAATATCTGTAAGGAACTCTTTATACTGTGTGATAAATATACAACTTGAGATTGAACTGGTACAAGCACCTTGATACTCTCACCTCGAAGATACGATGGCTTATTTACATATTTAAAAATCTTCGAGAGGTAGCAGACAAAGACACTATAAAAACAGTATACTCGGGCCCTGTGTCAGTCTCTCATTTCTTACTGCATACCAATTTGGGGTGGAGCCGTGACATCATCCATCATTAAGCTGGAAAGAGCACAGAGAGCTGTTTTAAAAGTGATGATGAACTTACCTCGCAGATACCCGACTATAGAACTTTACAAACTTGTAGGACTCCTCACTGTGGGACAGCTATTTGTGCTCAAAGTTACACTAAAAAAACATAGCGAAACCCCATCTTTGAATAATACTACTACTCGTAGCGCTAAGAATATTTGACATGTAGATAGACATCGTACCACATTTGCCTCTCGGCATTACAATATTATTAGCTCACAATTATATAACAAAATAAATAAGTCAATTCATTTAAATAACTTAAATTTTTACTTCATGTAAAGAAAAAAATGACAAGTTGGTTGCAGGGCTTAAACTACATAGAAATTGAAAAACTAATGTCCAAATATACATAGCAGTAAGTTAAAATTAACTAAATCACATAAACACACCCACTTACACATCTACATAACCTACACACTTTCTATTTATAGACATAATACGTGCACACATAATAACATATTATGTACTCTAATATTACATGGATCGATAACATACACCAAACTTTTATTGTTACGGTACCCGAGTCACAGGCTCTTTGCCTAGTTCGGGTACCGGAGATATTTTTTATTTTTTATACAAAACATAAAAAACGATTCAAGAATTGTCTACTAAAAACTATACTAAACTATATTTTAATTTAAATTCTTTGTTAAATACTATGGTCACTAATAAATTATTATTATTATCATAATATGTATAAAAACCCCCGTCGAATCCGACAAGGGTGTACGTACCGGTACCCCAATGAAATTACCACAAAAAATATCAAAATTTTATTTAATGAAAATAAAAATGTTATTGTGATTTAAAATTAATATATTTAGTTTTAGTTTCTCTAAATTGTAGCTAATTAGGTGCCCTGAAGCCGCAGCGGCTTTTGCAGCTTCACCGAACTTGGAATCAATACAGTAATAGTTGTTTATTGAATTTATATTCGAATCGAACTGCGACGCCGTGAATGTCGATAAGGGGTCGCGCGGCCGCAAACCCTTTGACGCGGACACAAAAAACCGACATGGAACGGAAACCGAGGCGCGAACAGGCGTGAAATCCATCCACACTCGCGTTAACGCCCTTTCACGGGTGTTCACGACGTGAGTCTGCAGCGGCTAATCCACCGCGAAACCGCGATAGATTTGAAACTTTATTTTATAAACTGCCTGAAATATAATGTTGTTGTTAAAAGCAATAAAGCAAACACAGCCAGAGTTGTTAGCCGTGTTGAATGCGTAGTACACGCGCGACCGCGACCGGTATAATACCTACGGTATCGGTAACACAACAACACTATATGTTTCGGATCGTAAACTGGACGCGTCTAATGCATCGCTTAGAGCTACTAAATAACTTTGTGGAGTAAACATCATTTATATATTTATTGTATATTAGATGGACCCGCAGACGATGTTTTGTCTTTACCATTACTCAATATCTCGACCACAGCGCCACCTAATCCGATATTTTTTCCTGAAAACCCTTCCAGGATCATAGCGAACAAAGCAAAATTAGAATTACACATACACATCTTTCGAATCGTGAGTTATGGTAGTGAGTTCATATAAAATCCAAAGAAAAAAAGCATTTAAGTTTTCCAAAATTTTCTAGATAATTTTTAAATTTTTTCTTTTCCTTAAAGCCTTATTCGAACCATCATTAATATCTAAAAAAATATCCTAATCGATCCGGCCGTTCTCAAGTGATGCGAATGAACGAATATATTATACATCAGATCAGAACACTATTGTAAGTTGAATTAGTCGTCGAAGTATAATAGGATATTGAGAGGTATTTAATGTACGATTCGACCGAGCGAAGGTCCATCTGTCTATGTCTTCCTTTCGAAAGTACCAGGGGGCTCTGTTGATTTTACTAGAAATCAGGTTTGAAGAACTTGGAATGTATGAATATTGAATTTTGACTTATGTGCGAATGCAGCGCAGGTATATGTCATAATCGGACGGATACACATCTTGTACAAAGTAAGCTTATGTCTCAGGGACATTTTGCTTGCAGTCAGGGGCTGTAGTTTAATTACGACCATTGCGGCTCTGTTCCGAACGGTATGACGTGAGGGTCAAAGGTGAGCTTGTTATCAAGGGTCACACCGAGATATTTGGCCCAGGCGATATTGCCACGCGGCGCTCTTTGAGGGGTTGACGGCTATACGCCAATTGCTGTACCATTCACCGAGAGTGGTGACGGCACGTTGGACTTTGCGTCTGAGATTAGACTTCCTGTCGGACACGCGTACATGACTGTATCGTCAGCGTAGATACCTACCTGGACCTCGGGAGGACGAGGTAGGTCACTGACGTACAGACTCTATGATAACTCTGTTTAAAGGTTTTATAGCTCTATGGCGTTAGACTAACACGTACCGCTGTACTCGAGTCCGCACTCTATCCTAGAAGCGAGCTGTCCAGGGCTGGATTAAAATCACGTTCTCTCAAATATATAGGGCATACAGACAGTTCCTTTTACGTTTGATGCACGAACTAGCACTCTTCGCTTAAGTTAAAAATATTTGGAATATTATTTTTATATTTTTATTATTAATGCTTATTTTTAGCATCTTCATCATATTTGCTAGTAGACACAATAGCATATCTACTGGTAGTGGATCGGAAGACCCCGAACTTTGGATGATGGAAAACGTCGTAATGCGATCACACTAAAAATTAAAAATCTATCCCTAAGCATCTTACCTTCATTAAGTACCCTTGAGAATAATACTCTATTCGAAATAAAGCATTAATATCTTCGATATAATGTCTTCTCTCTTAACGTCAGGTGTTTTTAATTATATGAAATAGCAAACGGGCTTCAATTAATATTATAATAGGTGGATGCTCCTGAGGATTATGTTGGACCAAAGCGTTTATTTCGACTTAAATCTAGCAATTCTAAGGGCTAAGGGAAACTCGGAGCTTATCTCTCTCTACTGTCGTGACCTTGAGTGTTCTTATCCAGAAGCCCATCGTTAAAAACAATTCCTCAAAACTGGTAATAGATCATTGGGAACACGTAATGGTCAAATACTTTCGTCGCTTCCCAAATGATGCTGAGCTAACATGAAGTAAAGAGGTGACTTCTTTCTCACAGCTATAGAATAATTTAATTTTTATAATCATTGTTCACCCATTAAAATGGTGTACACCTTTATTACAGGTTCGTTCGTATCGCTGATAGTTTTATACAGTGACAAAGTTTTAGAACTCTACAAAGCTGGGTTAATATGAACAGCGTTGGAGCTCTTTTGGACCTCGAGGGACGTTCGTAACTAAACATAAAACCTTTACTAACGTTCACGTTATTTTGAGCTATAGTTTACGTTAACTATTGATCGTTAATTCCTTCTCAATAATAATATACCTATTAAGTTTGGAATTTCTAAATAATAATGTTTATTTTATAGCGTTTACTTATCTAGACATTACTGCAGTTTTAAAACTTGTCAGAAAGATTCTGTAAGACTTTTATGCGGCCTTTAACAGTTTTGCGCATTTTTATATGATTTTGGCAAATTCTAGTTTACAAAAAAAAAAAAAAGTTATTCAGCACGTTCCCTTAGAGAAAAACTACGAGTTTTGATGGATCTCAATTTTGATCAAATGATGCGTATTCTGTATTGCCGAATTTTAATTCATTCATATTTCCACAAGGACCCATATTTGTAAATAATATCTGGGCAACCGAACTGTGCTCGGTGTCTTATAAACAAACAAAAACAAAAATACCTATCTAGGTCAACTTGTAATGTAAAACATTATCTAAATGCAAAGTTTCATCGAAATCATTGGAAGCGTTTCCGAGAAACCTATTATATATATAAATATAATAAAATATATATATAATAAAGAATTGCTTATTTAATATAATAAGATATGCAAAATAAATGAATCGCTTTGAAATTCAGTTTTAATTGATACTAAAATAGTTGGATCTCGGGGCTTCAATTTAATATTTTAGGTATTTATTCGTCACATTGTTCAATTTAGACTGATGATCATTTAAGCTTATATGGTACAAGGTATCTAAATGCTAAAACTACCACATTACTTTAAAGCATTACAAACAAAATTCTACACCGATTAGGAACAAATTAGATGAAGTTCTTAACAGTTCATGGATTCATGTGTGAGTGTAGAACCCATCATGTCGCAGAGCGAGAAAACTATCATAATCGTGCTGACTCCAAATGATTACTGTTGATATAATTATAGTATTTGAATTAATTCTCTAATACTTAGTAGGGTCATCAATGGGATAAATTTGCTTTTAACGGAAAACTTTTGGATTTCCCTAAAAGCTTCACCTTTGAAGCTAATCGGGCTAAAGGTTCAACCATCGGCTTACTAAATACCTGTTCGACGATTTATTTCGTACATTATTACTTGATTTATTTTAATTAAAAACCTAACTTATAAAAACATTAACTACCTTTAAAATAAAAGTAAATGATATTTTTAATCCTTTGCTTCTTTGCTATTTCTTTTTTAAAGGACTTCTAAAAAGGAGGTTCTTAATTCGAATGTATTTTTTATGGATGTTCAGCCATAACTTCTTTGTTTATAAACCGATTTGGATGATACTTTTTATGATGGAAAGGGGATACTTCAAGGGTTGTCCCCTACATATACCAGGGATGGGATCTCCTTAAAATACTTGAAGTTGGTTTTCGTTTTGGTAAAATTTGCCTTGTATTGTAAAATTAAAAATATAACTACAGGTTAAGTTAAAATGTCATAAATTTATGTAACTATATAGAACGACCTTATAGAAATAAATTGTATAAATTTCAAGTACAAAAAAATCCAAGTTTTTAAAGCATGTTAAACGGCGTAGTAACTACTACGCGTAATTCACTACTGAAAGCTAGTGTAGCCAGTAAAATCATAAAACTGCAAGAATTTAGGATGATCGATCGGAACCAATGTTTTCTTGAAATATTCACATCCGATACATAACTCTTGGAAATGGGCAGAAGCTTTCAACATGCGAGCGTAGTGCGGCAATATACGTTTCCCTTATAATAATTCACAATCGCATCTTCCTTACACAACAATTCCATCTATTGAACCTTTAAGAGTTGTTGGTCTTGTAAAAAAGAAGACAAATTGTGATATAGCCACTTAAACTGATTTAAAATAAATTAATAAATAAACAATGCCATCAGTAAGTAAGCATATTCATTGACTAACATAATTTATTTAAAATGAACTTAATTAAATATAAAATTAGGTTTATGGTAGAATATGGCAATATAACTCTAATCAGTAATCCAATGATGCAGACCGTATTTCATCAAAGTAAAAAGTTAAGTTGCAGTAAAGGTTTGATTTACATATCATCATCATCATCATCATAATTTCAGCTAAAAGACGTCAAAGACATGCCTCCCCAAAGATCGCTTCCAGTGGCCAGTCCTGTGCTTGCCCGAATCCAGCTGCTTCCGCAACAGTTATAAAGCCGTCGCGACTACCTTGTAGTGAGTCTGCCCATACAGCGTCTTCCGGTACGTAGTCGTAACTGTTAATCCCATCGACCCATCATTCTACAAACTACGTGGTTCACCCACTGCCGCTTAAGTCTACTTATTCTCAGGGCTATGCTGGTGACTTAACTTATCCTGCGAGTTCCTCATTTCTGACTTGATCACGCAGAGAAACTCCAAGCATAGCCCTCTCCATTGCCTTTGAGTGACCTTGAGCTTTCTTATGAGGTCTACAGTTAGTGACCACGTGTCAGCACCATATATAATCACTGGCAATAAACACAGGTAAAAAAAATTCATCTTGAGATACAGTGGTATCTTGGCTAAGAAGATATAATGTAGCTTCTCAAACGCTACTCATAATACTATAAGATATTCAATATCGCTCAATTATATTATACATTTCAATAATATAATTTTCAGTACTGCTAACTCTGCAAGAACAAGATCATCTATTATTTGCATTGGTAACATAATATACATTTAGTTGTAAAGATTTGCAAGTGATGGTAAAAAATTAATAAACATTAATTTATTTTTTCATTGATGTATTTATGGTCTATTAGCCATTTCACGAGGGTAAGGTAGTCTTAAGTCTGGGAAAATAAACATAAAGTTTCTTTATTACCATGGTTCTGCGATACGGGGAAGGGCACTCGTAAATTAAACAAATAGTTCACGGAATTGCTTATGAACCTGACAGCTCGATATTGCTATTAGGATATTTACGACGAGCAAATAGACTTAAGGTTGAAACATTACGATTACCCCTCGCTCAATTATATTCCATTAGAGTTGGCAAATTACCTGCTAAAATATTACATTAAGAGAATACAAGTGTAATAGGAATTGTTTTAAGTAAAGACTCACTTCTGTTTTTGACAATAAACGAAGGTTTAGTAGTTGTAGAGCCTGGTTTGCAAAGACTATATACATAGTAAAATTGATTATGTTACAAACGGTGTCTTTTGATGAATTAAAATTTGTTGGTAGACATTCGCTAAAGCCTTTTTTCCATATCCTATAAAATGATTTTTTTTGTCGTTCTTTAAGCATTAAATTACCAAATAAGTTACTTAAGTTTCTTTTCTACTTGTCGTTATCATGACATGGTCAAGTATGTGACCGGCCACATACTAAATTTACCAAAGTCTGGCTTACTGTATGCAACATTACCTAAACCTAGACACACGTAGTGATCTTTATCACGTCCATATTTCAGTGCACGGCACATCTGATATTATTTATGTGTCACGGACGATGGAGCCCCGTGGGGTTTCCTGGGCACATCTTAACGGCATCTTGATCGATGTTGCGGACGTTGGTACTCCACTCTCTAAACGCATCACTGTTCAATCTGTCACCTTTCTGGTCATGGATATTTTACACTATATTCGATACATTATAGAAAAGGCTTATTTCGTACTAAAGAAAATTATAGTGGTAGTATACAAAATTATATTGTAATATTATAAATATTTCGTTACAATGCACAGAATTTGAGTGAATTTTCAAAGCAAAGACAAAGATATAATTTATTTTATTTTCATTAATATTCTCCAATAAAAGATATTTCACAGCTATTAAATGTAATTATTACTTCAGATAGACTGCATGCTAGTTTACTTCTATATAAAATAAGATAAAAGAAGCCGAGAGTAAAATTTAGTCGATACTATGTTTAATCATATTGTAATACAAAATAATCAATTTTCAATAAAACGCTCTTCTTTTGGCTTTACTGGCAGTTCTTGCAGCAAAACTACTATCTAACAAATATTAAAGACTCGTTGCGAAATATGAAACAGCTTTCAACATCCGCAGAGTACGAGAACTCACGTATTTGTACTAAAAACTATATAGTTATAAAACATCAGTATAAAGTTGTAAAGTCTAATAAACTGGATTTAAAGTTTACAGAAATTCGAAACGTGATACATAAATTAGAATTGTATATTTGCGGTAAAGGACGAAGGTAGAAAAGGTTTCGTAGAAAATATGGTTAAGAAGTAAATTAAATTATATAAAATCGTAAAGGTGGACAATAAAATTGTTTGACTGAAGAGTGATTACGGTTTATGCTTTGTTTATTAAACGGTTTTTCTTTTTGGCTTGATAAATCTTTATACTTAATACGAGTATTTTTAAATTTAATATAATCTTAGAAAATGACAACTCAACTATAAACATAATTGATTTGATTCGATTGATTATTATGAAGTGATTATTTGGTATTGTAATGGTAGTTTGTTTAAATTTACAATGGATATTTTAATACTAAATATAAATAATATATACGTTTAAAGAGTTCTTTGTTACTTCTTAATGTAGCATTATTCTGAAGTAATGATATACTTTTACTCTCTATAATGATTAATTATTTT
This sequence comes from Saturnia japonica, assembly GCA_033032175.1. Lineage (NCBI taxonomy): Eukaryota > Metazoa > Arthropoda > Insecta > Lepidoptera > Saturniidae > Saturnia > Saturnia japonica. The sequence continues at coordinate 15,225,151 of CM065325.1, forward strand.
ATTATATTATCTAAAACATAAAGTTACAATTAATAATGAGCTATTTATTAATGATAATATACATAAAATTATTCAAATAGTTACTATTTTAGACACGCGTCAGTTCGGAATAGTTGCGACCACATAGTTTACAAATACTTCTGTGAGTGTAGTTTCGAACCCTCGAAACTCAGACTAAATTCAGTCTACTGTGTTCACCGTACCGATGAAACTTGTGAGAAAAATTGATCTTGATTAGGATTCAAGCCAGAGATGATTTATGATTACTTTAATGTAAGTTACATTCGGTAGGTTCAAAAAGACTTGAGTAGCAATTACAAGAAAACTGTGCTTCCATTTCAAATAGAAAATTAATTTCGATGGAAAGCCCACGGCGTATTATGGATTACAAATACCGAGAAATCGATATTTAATGTTTTCCAGCGAAATAGTCGTAAGTTCTACAAATAAATATTTCACAGAAATACCTTACGTTATTTTCGGATCCTGTTGAGTCACATCTAGCTATGATTGCTGATACATCATTGTTGAATTGTCCGTTGCTGCCGTACCAAAGATCCCTGTGTCCAATAAACGTATTTATTTGCGATTGAATATAATGGTTCAGTAAGCTATTTATTCAACCTTGAATACCTTTTTGAATTATAAACTTTTGTAGCAATGATAGTTAACAATAACCTTGGCCACCGTATTTGTTTTTATTTCGAAAACATACAGTTTTTAAATTATAAATGGATACGAAATACCCTATACATTAATTGTACACCATTTATCTGTTTTCGTAAATTGAAACCTAATTAATGCTTGTCTACTTTATGTTAATTTATAAAATACTAGCGATCACCCTAAGGTCGAAATTCGACCAGCGACTTTTTGATCATGGCCTATTTTCTATTTGAAATTTACAGTATTCATAAACAATGAGTATTATCTACATCACTTGCTATCACTTTTAGTTGAGTGACAATGTCAATATTTTGAGGTATCCAAGTTCAATGGCACATGTCGGGTTAGGATTCGTAGTATTAATTTGTTTTATTTAATATATTAGTAACATATATCATAGATAAGTCTTAGCTTTCTGCACTCCATATCCATATAAATTTTAACCATGCCAAATCTCACAGTGTTCCGTGCACGAAATACACTTAAAAAGGTACAGAAAGCTTTTGTTTCGTATACTTGTATTATTAGCTATATATTAATAAGTGTATTATTATATAGATAATAATACATTATAATTACCAACTAATGAAAGAAAAACAAGAAGAGGAAAGAGGAAACAAAAAAAACCCACAAATAACAGGCAAATAAGGAAGTCATGTCATACCAGCTTTTAGACATTTCTGCTCGTATGGAATTTGTAGGTGAATTAAATAAGTCGCGCTTAGGTAACGTCGAGATTGTTGACTAAGTTGGTTGATCTTACAAAAAATGAATTTTGCCTTAAATTCGTAGGAAGACGTTTACATGTAATAACGTAAAGATAAATAGGTTGACGGACGGATCTAGTTAGTACTTTAAGGTTTAGTTTAGAATGTAAATGAGGATAGTCAATTTGGCATTGCGTTACCTTGATTATAGTAAGTATGATGTATATCGATTGACATAGGTAAGGATCCTGCAAGGAATCTGAGCATCTGGAGATGGAAATCATAGAAAAGTGGTGGAAAATTTACTAATGCTTGCCTGGCTAGCTACTATGTAAGAAATGTGATGCCAAACCCCTATGAATTTGTTCAAGCAGCTGCCATTAACAGTGAGTGAGAAATTTAATTATTGTCTATTTTTGAAGAGCATGTCGGTCACGCGAAATTATACGATTTTACCGATCCAAAAAGTCAAACACGCATGATAGTCGAGTATATACAATGATTAGTTTATATATGCGTATGCGTACACAGGCCGCTATACCACGCATCGCTAGTCTGATGCAAGCGCAATACGTCACGAGCTTGTCCAGGTCATCGGTGACTTGAAGGTCACGCGAACCCAATAGTTTTTCCCCTACCAAAAATCGCTCAACGCAGCTGAAGAAGTTTTCACTTCAAAAATCTATTCAATATTATTTCTAGATAAAATCAATTTACTTGGCTTAACTTAAGATTACCTACTGTTTACAACAAAGCGTTCGCTCTCACACCCCAGACAATATTTCTAAAGAAAACGATAATCGATTTAAAATCAAATTTCAGCACAATCACCTCTGAGAGACGGGTTCAATTTTATATCAATAAAACATCTCTAAGATACATTATTATTATAAGTCACGTGCAATATTGCATCGTTGGTTTGCTCCTTGAACGACTTGTAAGCCCCTTTGCCAAATTTATAATTAAAAATATCTTTAAAATTATAGCCCAGAAGTAGAGTGTATGCATACCGCATCGATCCACGTAAGTTGGAATCCCTGCAATGAGCCTGATCTTTCGGTGAAGAAAAACATCATGATAAAACCATAGCATGGTGGTATAGCATTTTCTAATGCCCGCCTTAGTTAGCTACCACCCTCAAGTTGAATATCTGTCGCTAAACACCAACAGATATGTTCCAAGTGCACTTGGGAGCCAGTCTTCCACTAGGCTAACGTGCTACCATTTTGGACCACATAGCTACTTAAGATCAGGTGTAATATTGGCTATAACTTATTGTTTGAAACCAGGGTCTGGCAACTTAAGTTGCCTACGGGTTTTCCCTCTGGCAACTTCGCGCTCGGCGGATGTCACTTCACCTCAGACGTCGTGCCGTTTGGTTTGTTTTAGAGGTTATGCGTTTCGACCGGCTCGCGAGACAATTTGTACAATACCTTGTTCATTGTTATCAGTTGATTATTACGCGCGGATTTGGGCCACGTGACAATATATTCCTCCTATTGCGGCCGCTGGTGATTTGTCTTGAAGGTCAATGTGATGGTTTTGAATTGTGCGCCACACCGTTTGTTAACTTTGATAAAACCTCTTGTAATAGTTGTTTTTATACTGTTTTTGGGCCACGGGACGACAGATCCGCTTATTGCGGCCATTTGTTATATTGTGATCTTGTATAAACTTATAATCTCGCCAGAAAACATATTGGTATGAGGAGCTGTTGGACTACGACCTCGACTAGACTTCCTTCCTATCCTATTATTACTTACCAGTGTGTAGCTTTTTCCTTCATAGTAGACACCGAAAGTGGTGAGTGTAGTTGTATTATTATAACTTGCAATAATTTGTAGTATAAACTTACCAGCCCTGCGAAACGCAGGCTATTGTTTTGCCACCTTTCATTCCATCGAGGGTTCGAATGTAAAATCTTCTCCTGCGCCTAAATGCTGATCCCTGAGCCCTTGGAGGACAGAACACCTATAACGATTAAAAAAAAAAAAAAATATTTGAGTGAAATATAGTGATAACATAATAATGAATAACATTAGAAAGCTGAGCTAACCTCAAATTCAAGTTCACCTTGCTGGATAACGAACGAGGACATGGTGATAGCGTGGTGATATCACTGTACAGCGCGACTGGGTTATGGCCATTATAAAGCACGTCATAGTGTTTCGCTTATATGCATGGTGTTTAGGAATCAACTGGCGCATATCCAGTTTAGTTACGTAGATCGGCATGAAAGCGGCGACAAGTAATGAATTTTTGATTTCTTGGTGATCACCACTGTTTAAGGATTATACTGTGCTTACCATCAGACACAGTTATATCACAGCTTGCTACAAAAAAAGCTGCAGTCCTGAATGAAGCTGGTTATAAGATATCTTTACTAAACATTGACCATTCAATATCAAGTGTACCCATACAAATGTTTCACTCCAAGTAGTCTATGACTATTATTAATTCATTATTCATTTTAATATTAAATAGACACAAAGAAAATTAATTAATACTCACTAGTTACTCCGAGAAAATCAGTTAAAATAAAACTGTCTTCATAATTTTGAAGAGTTCTTCGGAATTTTGTTGAATTAATTCTCTATTATTATAATTATCAGTTAGAGCAAGTTAAATCTGAACAGAATGTAGGTAGGTTCGAGTAATCGTTAAATGATTAAAAATATATAGGTAATGTTTCCTAAAAAGCTTCTTTGTTTGTTTGTTTAAACACGCTAATCTCTGAAACTAACAATCGTATTGAAATTTTTTTTAATGATAGCTATACTCGTGGAGTTTATAGTATAGGCTACCTAATATTAAACTACAGCTCTCAGCTAGCCTTTAATATTGATTTTTTAAGTAAGTCACAAATACAAAGTTCTGCAAAAATAATGCTCCTTATGAGTATATCTAAAAAAAAACTCTGCGATAGCCGCCTTTCTCTTATACATCAACCAAAATAAGCTATTTTGTGACAAACATTTCTTGAGCATTAAAAAGTGATTTATGAGCATTATTTTTCGGTATGACATATTAATCCGTACGAAAAAATTACTTAATTATAAAGACAATTTTATGAAGTTACTCTTTGCCCATTAAAGCATCTTATTTTGATACATACTTTAGGAGATAATGAAAAATTAGAGTAATTTGTACTTGCGGAAAGTGAGAACAATTATGATAGGCTACATCGGTGCGTTAGTGGCACTATTGTCGGATATAAATAACAAGCGTGAAACCGTGGGGCACGAATTGTCCACGCCCCGTCCAATACGCTCAGGCGTTCCCCAAGGTTCGATCCTGGCTCCTAGCCTATTTAACCTGTACGTCAGTGACCTACCTCGACTCCCGGAGGTCGAGGTAGGGCTATACGCTGACGATACATTCATATATGCCTCAGATAGGAATAGATCCGACCTCAGACACAAAGTCCAACGCGCCGTGACCACTCTCGGGAAGTGGTTTAACGAGTGGCGAATAGCCGTTAATCCCTCGAAGAGCGCCGCGATGCTCTTCGATGCGGATTCGTCACAGATACCGTGGAAGCTTAAACCTGTTAAGCTCTACGATAATCCGATTCCTTATGTAAGAGAGACCAAATATCTAGGGGTAACCCTAGATAGTAGGCTCTCTTTTAGACCTCACACCCGTAAGGTTAGGAACGGGGCCGCGTGGGTCCTGGGCCGGTTGCATCCTCTGTTGTGTTCGGTAAGTAAAATGTCCACGCGACATAAGCTCACGCTCTACAAGACGTGTATTCGACCAATTTTGACATACAGTTGCGCTGTGTTCGCACATATGTCCGAGTCGAGTTTCAAACGGTTACAATCGATACAGAATAGGTTCCTCTATCGTCTCACCGGGGCCCCGTGGTATGTTCGAAGCGATGATCTCCATAGAGATATGGAGCTTCCTTCGATACATGCCTACGTTAAACAGCTCTCCCGTTCGTATTTCGACACCGCGTCGAACCACGCGAATCCATTAATAAAAATAGCCGCCACTTATGTTCCGGTACCCACGACCATCCGGTGCAAACGCCGGCCGCGCAATATTTTTATTGATCCCGACGATCACATCGAAAATGCGAATAAATATTACACATCCGTCTCTCCATACAGAGCGTGCCAGCGCCCACGCCCGCGTAACCACCGTTCTCTCCGCAGAGGGCGGGCGGTCAATTTCGCTCCAGCACACCCGTCACGTCCACCCTCTCTAGCGGTAACCCAAGCCTAGGTCCGTTCCTCGGTGTGAAACCCTTGGGTCAGGCAACCGCCCGCGCGATACAAGTGACACTGTACGTGCATCACTTAGCTACTTACATACAACACTACACACGTATGAACATACACACGTGCACACCACACAGGTACATAGGTTCTGTGAGGGACCTTTTTTTTTTTTTCTTTTTACGCTAGTTAGTGTAGAAACATTCCGATTACTGAATACACGAACGCATGGTTCCTTCCTTCCTCCCAGGAGTAAGGGAACATGCCTATGTGTATATTTAGTTAGCTCGAATCGTAGGTGTAGGGATTCGATTAGATCGCGACCTAAAAAAAAAAAAAAAAAAACCGTGGGGCACAGTTAGTTTATTATATTTACTCATAGATTAATGATCTGGCGCTACACACTGTTTATTTAATACTAGTAGGTACTGTCCTGTTAAATTAAATTAATTTTATTATCAAGAAAATTGCGTGCTTCAATTTATTTATCACTAACTTCTGGCTGCAACTTTGTTCCAGTTGTCTCCGAAATGAAACGGCTCGCGCGCCACCTTTTAACAATTTCATCGCAATCGATTGAATGGTTTAGGAAATTGCTAATTTATCAATTGTTTTTTTTTATGACCTTATGACCGAACACGGTAATGGAATGAAGATGGATGTTAAGCTAAAGATAGAATAGAAAGCTGGCTTTCAAGTGTACCTAACTGCTGGAACACACATATAGCTCCTTAATGATAGATCTTCAAGACGGCAATAGTAGTTCAAATGCACGCTTATTTGTCACCTTAGTTGCATAAAAAATTACTCACTCAAAATTGAGAATGTAATAATAATACATACGTATGTTAACATATTAAAGACACAGACATTAAAATATAAGTATATAAAAAGCGCCTAACGGTATATTTTAGCAAATCACCATAATGTAACACATAATATTAGAACAATATTAATTAAGCGCCTAGTAAAATAAATGTAAGATTACAGGATTTATAATGATCTTGTAGTTTAGGCGTTAGAAAACTAATTCCAGGTCGTCAGGTTCTAGTACTATGCCCGCTATTATGTCGAAATCCATCTGATCACACTTAGATGTATTTGAAACAGGACGAGGAAGATGGTTGCTACTTTAGACCAATAGCAGTAGATGCATAAGTTTGAACTCGGGTTGCTATTCTTGTATATTGAGTTGAAACAGCTCTTAGTCCAATGTGTCTTTCCTACCGCATTCTTTAAACTGGAATTCAAAAGCATACTTTACGGTAAAACATGGATCACAAACAAAGAAATCTTAATACGCTGATTCCATCTATATATAGGTACCTAATACTTAAATATCTAACAAAAACATTAGTTACCGTACTTTTTATTTGTAAGATAATATTTGAATGAATATATCATCATCATCATCATTATATTAATACGCAAAGTAAAAACCTTACAAACCTTTAATACCTACTTTATAAGCGTATTGCGTGCACGGAAGACTGTGAGATTTGGCATGGTTAAAGTTTATATGGAGAAGGAGTGCAGAAAGCTAAAATTTATCTATAATATCTGTTACTTATATATTATATAAAATAAATTAATACTGCGAATTCTAACGCGACCAGAGTGCCATTGAACTTAGACCCCCGAAAATATTGACATTGTCACTCAATGAAAAGTGACAGCAAGTGATATAATATTCATTGTTTAGGTTCATACTGCAAATGTCAAACAGAAAATAGTCTATTATTAAAAAGTCGCTTGTCGAATTTCGATCATTGGGCGACCGCTAGGTATATTAAATAGCTCATGTAAGACAATATTTTTCTGAGCTCTAAAAGCCAACATTATTTAGATGATATCGTTACGACATTAACGCTGAATCTGTACAGACTTCAACATTTAAGATACATGAAATACTAAAATCTCAATATAATATTAAGAGTTTATGTATACCTATACTTATAATGCCAGCTGCATTAAAACGATGATAGTGGCTATTTAAGTACTGTTGACTAGACATAAACAAGAAGATTCGAAGGAAGGTTGACGTCAGGAAGGTCGCCGGCAGTAAAAACTGAGCAGAATTTTAGTTCACAACATGAAGGAAGAATACTACCCAACCCTACTTAAATAGAAGAAGAACGAGAAGAAGACGTTAAAAAGACTTTAAATAAATCTTTAAACAGATTTAAAATCAATTATTAAATAAAATTTCTGGGACATTGACAAAACAAACAGAGCCGTCTCCCGTCACCAATTATTTACACTTATTACAAGGGCTCTCGGAAATCATCTCCGGTTAAATATCTCGGCTTCATTTCACAATTAATTTGTCGGAGCATAGTTCAGGAGTTTAGACTAAACTGATTTCTTGAATCAGTTATGAGAGTCCGTTTTAAATTATCACAGCTCTAAAATTTGAAGATAAATAATTTATGATTATGCCTAAGGCGATACGACTAAAATTTTAACAAGTATTAGAATATAATATAGTATCCATGAATATTGGAAGGGTATTATCAATTTATTGTTTAAAAAATAACTACATACAGTATACAGTACAGGGTTTGTGTACATGTGTGCATAGGTGAAGCAGTATAAATTAAGCGGCTGCAACCGGCAGTTTCAAACCCAGTGAAGATCTGAGTTAGTGAATAATGCGGTTTTTACATCTTCATATAAGTTTTTTTTATAATTGTTGAAGGTTATTTTATTAAATGCTTTTTTGTTGCTTCGGTATAAAACCTAATGAATGGTGTTTATAATAATTTATACAGTTTTCTCTTAGACGGTTGATGATAAAATAAAATTTAAAACAAGAACTATTTTTTCGTAAATGCAAATCTGCAGTAAGAAGTTAAAAACAATCAGGAGAAAAAACGTTAGAAATCATAAATAAGTCAGTAAGTTATACAAAAATTAGATTGACATACTGATCAGTCATTAATCTAACTACACTGTTCATTAGTAATTGAAACCAGTGAGGTACTAGAACTTGATAGAGTCGCAACTGCCGTGGTTTAAGTGTATTGTTAAGAACTCATCGCAAAATTTAGCGTGCATATCTGTCGCAATACAAACTTTAGACAAGTATAAAATAATATATAATTAAGTAGAACATTAAATTCAGCCGAAAGCGTCTTCATAAACTGTTGTTAATATCACTGCAGTGGTTTATAAATGCGTGTTTCCGAAGGGGAATCATGTCTACGAAGTATTTAATGTTGCGCCGAAGTTTTGCTAATTAATTGCGAACACTTTATCTTGAGTTCGAACCGGGCGGAACTCACCGAAGCTTAGAAACTTGCCAACTACCGAGGCACATGATGGATATACGTTTATTAACAAATAAATTTTAAACTCGAAACTAACTAATTGATACGTCCATCATAATACATTAACAAGGGCTAAATTAAACGTCTTGATAGATGAGGATTCACTTTAATATATTAACTCAAATTGACAAATTATGCTCTATAAATCATGACTGTATGTTATTACTAAAACTAAAGAGGTTACTTTGAGGAAAAGGCAATGTAAAACATACAAGACGAATTTAGAATTTAAGGAATTATCTCAGTTTTAAGTGAAACATATAATTCTTTATAATATCTTCATAAAAATGCTAAATCTAAAGTGCCAACTGCAAGTAATGGTATTAAAATGAGACATTTCGGAGTATCAACGTAAAAGAGGCATAAATAGCGAATAAGGTAGTTAATAAAAAAAATTGTTAATTTGATTATAACAAATTCTATTCAAATTCATTACAGGTAGAAGTAATTTCAAAGATATCTGTAACAGGGTCATCTTCACAAGTAATTTTTAAAAATAAATCTTTAATTATATTATATCCATTGAAATATTTATGCAAACACAATTGTACCTTCCAAATAACAATTAAATTCCTCCTAAAGGCTACCTTTTGATCAACTAAACTCAAGTTACTATAAATAAGTTGCTGGCTTTGTACCAAATTATTTATTTTTCTTAATACTTCAAAGCGAACAAATATTTGCAAAAATGTCGACATAACGAGACTGAGTTACTCTAAATCTTATAGGTCGTTCTTATCAAGTCCATAGTTTGAACAAAATTCATAAAACATTAATACTGATTGGTATTCATTTGCTGAACACAATGGAGTATCCACTTGCTCTGTTTCACACAATTTTGAAAAATCTACGTCATAAAATTTACTCTTTAGGTCACTTGAAACCATTGGCAGAAAACGGTGTCCCCATAAAATATCATTTCTGGTATAACTCGATCGAGCCTGTACAGGTTGACCTGTCGATTCTATTATACCTTCAAACACAACTAAAATTTCAATTTCACCGCATAATAAATCAGCTGCAGAAATCTTAAACAGAGGACTTTTCTCGTTAATTTCATGAATTATAGATATAGGCCACAAAAAGAAAGTAGGTTCACACCCATCCATGGTTACTTCTAATTCAATTTGCTTGTAATCATCTAAGTACTCATTGTCAACATTCAGTCTTAATATAAACACGGAAGCTTTGATATTTAATATTCTAGATTTCCTCATATCACCAACTCGGAAGATCATACAGAGTTTTTCATCTCTCAGGCATATCACAGCTTGTTTACTGAACAATATTGTTTGTGTCCTTGCTTTTGGTCTTGTCAGTTTCGCAAATAAAATCCCGATCATAAACGCTTGGAAGATGGAACTTGTGATGCATTGAAAACACATTACTGTGATTGTTGTAGGGCATTCGAGGGTAATAGCTCGCTTGCCGTAAGCTACTGTAGTGTGGACCTCGACACTGAAGAGGAAAGATGATGTGAACCCGTAAATATTTTTTACGCACGGGATCCAGCCACTTGAGTTTTGGTTTGGAGGTAAATGTTCATTAGTTAAATCACCGTGGGTTAATACTAGAATCCAGTAAACGAAAGCGAAGAACAGCCAATCTGCAACGAAAGCTGTGAAGAAGTGCATGAGCGTCCACCTCCATCTGGCTTCAACCATCGTCATGAACCAGGTAGTAAAGAATCCTTTTCGACTCGATGTGCTATTGTCGATATTAAATTCTCCATTCTTGAATACAGCTCGATGAGATTTGTATCTTGCCGGATTTAGGCAGAACGATCCTGAAATAAAAGTTAAGTTTCAAGTGTTTATAGTTGAGGTAAGTTAGTAATTATGATAAACTTGAATTCAACTTGGAGTGTATGTACACACTGCTTTGTAAAACTATAAAACGTAATAAGTTTATTTGCGTTATAAATTAGTTAAATTATGATTTTTTAGAAGCTGGAAATATTGTTTGTATATTTGCGACCAGCATAATATTTAGTCCCATACAAATATTTCTTTTTTTAAACAATTTCTACTAATATTTGAAATTGAGTTTTATTTATAATTTGTAAATGGCGTAAAACTGATAATTGGAAAATTGAAATCTCTTAAGTTAGCGCGTTGGAATTGTATATAACCTCTTGTTATACATTTTTTTTAAAGTTATTATTTGTGAAAATAAAACAATGAAAAATATTCATACGTCAATTTCGACCTAACGGTGGTTTGCTGGTTTAGTAAAAGTTCAAGAATTAACTCAACCATTTAAATCATCTATTAGAGAAATAAAATAAATTATGTTATTGTCACGTTTGGCAGAGTTTCTTGCCAAATCCGCCTACTCTCTACACCCGATTGCGAAAAAGGCAGGTTATGTTTTCCAGCGTATGTATGTATGTCTATTTCTTTGGCACACTCTGTGGCCTAAACGGCTTGATGGATTTTAGCATACGAGGTGTCGTTAGATTCGTCTTAATTGTGGAAGTGACATAGGCTATATCATATTTAAATAAGACTTCTGGGAATCAAATAAAAAGCAAAAACAAGTTTTTTAAAGTCTATTACAGTCAGGTTTATTGTTTCCCTTTTTAATAATTTAGCTTGTTAATAATATCTTTAGTAAATTGAATCTTTTTTTTTTTTTCGATAATAAATATAGATTAATTTCAAATTAATATAACTTTTTCTTCAATATTATTCATGGCTTTCTTTATACGTAGGTATAAAAAGCAAGTAGATACTGAACAAACTTACTATTTCGTGGAACATATACTCCAGGTGTTACACTGCCCAATGTTCCCTTGGAACTTCCATCTAGATCTAGGAATTCATCAATATCTCTCTGAGACATTACACTTGAAACTATTTAAATGTAAAACAATTGGTTAATAATCTTTCTAAACTGATAACTGTAAAAAATATATCACTTTAAAATTTTGTTTTAATGGCTATACATTTAAATCATTATAATTTATTTAAATAATTATTTCAACGTTTAATTTATATTTAAAAAAGTGTGTTAAAAAGACGTACAACATAAACAAACTTTTGCAAAATTTACGTGCAACTATCTCAAGATTCTTCATTAACTGATATAAAATCTTAAGTAGTATTAAATGTTTTATGGTATCTACATAGATAAAATACTTTCAGACTTGAGGCTTTTTGGGCTCAGAAACTTACTGCATAGCGGCTGACAATATAAACAATATATTATTTAGGTAGAGCGGTCATTGCGTTGAGATTAATGCTTTTCATCTGTCAATTTTGACAAAGTCGTTTTTTTAATGATATTTTGTGGCAACGCCATGTCTTCCTTAATTCTTTATCAAAATTAATTACTCAAACATCATATTAAAGCATATTTCCCCTGCTATTGACGAAAACTAGACAAATAATTTAAAATTTATGTTTTGGTTAAAAAATATTTAAAAACATTTTTTATAAAAATGACGTCTGTTGAGGTTAATTAAAGTACATTTAAGGGGTCATCTATTAAAAATTTAGCTCAACAGCCGGTTAAATATAACTATTATGTAAATAATTAAGGCGATAATTGATGTTAAAATTATGTAAAGGTACGAAAATAAATTCTAAGATAAAATTATAGATAAAGATATCTCTCTACAAATAGGCATACAATGTTGCATGCCATTTGGCTTGTAATTTTCCGTTGCGCATTCTAAAGGAACTGCATTGACATACTGTAACACTAACTTATCATTTCAATTGTAGAAATAAAAAAAACTATATATTAATTTATTATCGAGTTATTGTAATAATGTTACATATAGATGGATGGGAGCTAAACTGAAAAAATCAAACACATACATAGATAGGATTTTGAATATTATGACGGTCGTCTAGTTTTTTCTGCTATATTTTGAACTGATTTTTACAAACTGTTGTATGTAAAGTAAGAGTAACTGATTTTTGTAGTCTCGATGATTAGAGTTTTTTAATATAAATATAGGCCGATCTTATATGTATATACGAAAAGGTTCTCATAACCCTATGCCGTTTTAACAAAAACGTACAATATGATCTTTTTTTTCGAGTTGCCCTTAAATCTATATATATACACTAGCTGTATACGCGTCTTCACTCACGTGGACTACAGAATACCCGCGCGAATCTTGCTTCCCCGCTCCCGGTTATTTTAGAGACAAAAATACTTATTGTGGGTGTTCCTTAGAAGATAGAAATATTAATCTCCCTAACTTTTTTGTAGGTCTTTTTAATGTCTACAATTATGTAGTACATAAATTTGCTATATCTCTTATGATTTACTCAGCGTAAGCCATTTAAGCGCCCGAATTGATTCACCATGACCAGTCTTTATTTATTTTTGGGGAACCCTAATTCTTTTTCTAAAATAAAAGTATGCTAAGTTACTCCCAATAACATCAGCTATCTATCAGTGAAAATCTTATAAATACCGGTCCAGCCGTTCCGGAGATTACCAGGAACAAACAGACAGATAGACAGATAAAAGTTTAAAAAATGGTTTTTGTTATAGGCATCATATATAATATCATATCTTTTAGTAGAAAGCTGTTATTTTGACATCACTAACAGACACTTCAGTTTTATTAATTGTATAGATTTTCATAATTATTTTCATCTCTGGTAAAGATGATTATGCACTATGAGACTTTTTCTTACGTAGTTTTGATAGTAGTATGAACTTTTTAATATTTCCTTTAATAAACAAATTATCAACTCTTACCACATTCATTTCATAACCTGTATCATAGTACCTATATGAAGTCAGCAAACAAAATTAAAATTTAAACGAATCATTTAATATTTTCATGCCTTCTAAGATAACTGATAACGTGATTCATACAGAAATAACGCAGTATGGTAGCTGATAATAAGTATAAAACTATTTATTATATTTGTTTAAATTTAAGATTTGTTTATTGTGAAATGCTGATAAGACGTAATAGAAGTCGTACTGTATTTCATATTAAGATACTGCATGGTTTGTTTTTTTTTTTTAAAGTCAAAGGCCAGATTTATTAGAGACGTTTGTCTCGTCTCTCACTGTCTCTTATAGTACCTGCCAATTTTCACACAGCTGGGCCCCTTTCCAAGAAGACTCAGAAAGTACAAACATAATGCATGATAACCAGTAATTTAATTAATCATTATAATTACGGATAAGTATTGCGACATGCCGACCACCGCCAGCGCAAGGCGTCGCTACGAGGAACTCCGACTCGTCACCAACGTGAGAATTGCTTCACATACCGAGTCTCATTATGGTCACTATTGGATCATACTTCGATCGGTAGACACGGTTCTTAAATTAAGTCTAATTGTAATTTAACATCTAATTGAATATTAATTTTAAATAGTTTTTTTTCTTCACGCACCGGCACTAGATGCTAAAATAACCCAACAATATCATAAATGTGATAAAGGGGTAAATTTCGTTAGAAAAAACGTTCAGAGTACGAGTAACGATAAACGTAAAGTAACGATAAAAGAGCTAAATGTAACGGGTGCCAAGATCCATAGCAGTTCCTTTATTTATATCTTCTTTAATTAATTCATAAAACAATTTGTTACTTTTTTTGATATGGGATTTCTAACTTGGCTAGCCTAAATTGTGTTACAATTTTTTGAACTTTTTGAAAAGCTGCACAATGCCATCTATTGGTGAGCAGATGTCAACGCCGTTGTAATTGATGCTCTTTATATTTTATTTAGAAACAATGATTTTACTTTTTTAAAGTATTATGAGCTTTCATTTTACCAAAATTTTGAGTCATATAAAAGTGGTCTAGATCTTTGACGAGTGAGTGAGTCAGTGGATTTGGCCCGAACTTGGCTGACACACTACCGTGTGTCCAAATTAAAAAAAAAACTTCGAAATCAGTGAATGTGTTGGTTTCTAAGTATCCTGACTTTGCTCTTTTTAAAATTATAATACATAAATAATTACGTTTTTCTTATTATCATACTACAAATAAGCTCTCTTGTCGTTGAATTGCTTGAATTTTAGACAGTTGTTTGTATTTAAACTCTTTATAAGTCGAATGCGTTTGGCTACAATGTCACGTGATGTTAAGTGACGATATGTCCCAAGATGGTAACACGCTAAGCTTAGTGAGAGGACAGGTTTTCACGTGCAGCTGCCGCAACAAACCTATAACTTGGCGACAAGTTTTCAACTTGAGGGTGGTAGCTAGCCAGGCGGGCATTAGAACATGCTATGGTTTTATCACGATGTTTTTCCTCCACTGAAAGCTAAGGTTCATTGTAAAGATTCGAACTACTAATCAAACGATATACAGAAAGAATCTATACCTATATTAATACGAGAAGGAAAAGCTTTCTAACTCTTTTTAAACGTATTGCGTGCACGGAAGACTGTGAGTTTTGGCATGGTTAAAGTTTATATGAAGAAAGAGTGCAGAAACCTAAATTTTATCTATAATGTCCGTTACTAATATATGAAATAAAATAAATGAATACTGCGAATCTTAACAAACCAGTGCCATTGAACTTAGACCCTCCAAAATATTGACATTCAATGAAAAGTGACAGCAAGTGATGTAGATAATACTCATTGTTTTGGTTCATGAATACTGCAAATGTCAAACAGAAAATAGTCTATGATCAAAAAGTCGCTGGTCGAATTTCGACCTTAGGGTGATCGCTAGTATATCTAAATAAGACGTAGAAGTCATTTAAAAAAAATATTTTTAAAGAAGTGTAGTTATTGGAATGAACAGATTTTTTTATATAATTATAATAATATTAAGGTAGTGAGATTTTCATCGTATTTAATAAATACCCTAAAATTAACTTATCGCCGCTTACAAAGCTGGGCCCCTCTCCTGGGAACAGCCGAGTGAGGAGGGCACTCTGACAGATGACAAGCAATCGGTCCACATCGTGGGCTGTTTGTCATTCTATTAGTTAAGAAAACATCTTCCGGAAGGTACTTGTAGCTCGGTTTCGGATACGCTAGTGCTTGCTTGCACCGGGATTATTAAAAAATATACTAACTCTTTTTTTATTAAAAATATACAGAGTGTAACTTTTAAATGGGTCAGTGAAGAGCACTTTGAAACTATAAGAGACAGAGAAATATGTGTGGCGGCAAGCCATTTTTCTCTATGGAGAGAGCTAGCAACACCGGACGGACCAGAGAGGTGTCAAAAAAACGATTACGACATAGTACGTATTTACTTTGATAACTGAACAAAAAGTATTTTAAGTGTTCTAGTTGTACCTACCTTTTAAGATCTTGTGGTAATGCAAACTAATGTACTCTTGTGATTTCATGTAAAGTGGAAGAATATATTATACATATTATTTGAAAGAAAAGGAAGTTTGACTAACTATAACCTCTTCTACATATGTTTTAAAGAACCATGATATGATGATGAAAAAAAAAAATTTTGATATCGACATCTTTAATTGCTCGTTCTGGAAGTTTCGCTCAAAACTATATGAATCATTCGCTATTTAATTTGGTTTGTAGCGATCTTGATATTTGTAATTTGTTTTTGTTGGTGTTGTGCTGCGGCATAGTGTTATTACACTACATTTTATTAGACGTGCATAACTGTAAAGATGCTTTACACAGTCCTTAACTTGTGATGTATTTGTTATTGTAATATTCTGTGAACGTGTCGTTGATGTGACAATAAATAAATGTCGATTTTAAAGAAAAGAAAAACTCTATTCATAAATTTTCAAAATACCATATACACGAGCCGGGAATCGAACAAAAGCATTTTTAGAAAAAAGAATGTCATTTTACTAGGATAATTGATAGTGTAACTGGTAAATATAACTGTTACAGGGAAATCCTGTATCCAAAATTAAAAGAAAATGGTAAATTTAATTATCTTGTTTTAAAATTTTCACAGTCATTTTCTGGGATACAATAGTAATCATTAACTCTTTCAGGTAATGCTTTCGTGAGTTTTTTTAATGGTCTTCATAGCTGCTGTTAGAACTTTAAAGGTGTTGTGGCTAGTTTTGTAAACTATCAGTTTTAAGGTAACCACAAAAGAAATAATCTAGTATAGTTAAATCTAGTGACTGCGTTTGTTTTAATCATTAAAGAAGTCAATTATGATTAGGCTATTATGTGTTGGTGCTCAACCATTATAGAAATAAACTCGGATTATATTTTCATCCAATATTTCACGTAGGAATTGCAACAGATCTTCTAATATTCCTATGTATCTACATATTAATCTAATGACCATCAAACATTTTACAGAACAAAATCTTACTATTGGGAAATCCAACCCAGTATTTAAATGAACTGTAACTTAACATCGATATAACTGCAATAGTTGAATCACAACTCTACTTCTTAAATAATAACTTCCAACAAAAATGGATTAATATAAACAAATTCGCCAGATTCAACCCTTCTTGATTATTTCTTGTGAGGTTACCCTGAGTATGAAGTATACAAAACCAGTTACGATACCGTTGTAGGTTTAATAAAAACCACGGAGCTCATTTTAAAGCAAACTAACCCACTTGAATATACAAAATGCAGTAGTAACAAGAGTTACCTAAAAGAGTTGATTATTGTAATAATGCCTGTTATTCTGAATATTTCAAAACAAAATATTTAAATTGAGCATTTTCTTTTATATTTAGTTAATGGCTTTACCTTCAATATTTATTATTCACAACATGCGTTTGATTCCCAAATCGTGTGTGTTTTTAAAAAAAATCTATGAATGCAATTTTCCTTTTCTTTAAAGTTGATGTCATGATTATTTATAACATATTTCTCTGTCTCTTATAGATTCAAATTTTCTCTCACTGATCCACTTAAATGATAAATTTATATAACAACTGTATGTATGTGTTAACTGTATATAACATATCGAATAAAAAGGTGTCTCAATAGACAGGCGAATTCATTTTAATTTCAAACAATTAAATCAAATCATCCAAACAAACAAAATACCGGTGAACACTATAGTAATGATATTGCGATATGTGTGACTTCAAATCCGGTGATACAACGCCCTTCACTAGCTAAACCATTGGGAAATTGGTTCGATTAGGCCCGTTCATGTAATTCTACTGCATATGTACATATCGATTCTATGTAAACGCGGGAATGGATCACCGTGTCTCTCAGACACTTGTTGTACAAAAAATGTTGTTTCGCTTCCATTTCATAATATACTGGAATATTTTTGGAGTTTTCTCCTTAAGAATCGATGTTCATATAAGAAAGAATTTATAAAAGTGTTAACTCAAAAGCTACTACTGCTATGTTTTTTTAAATATAGTAGGAAACAGAATTTTTGTAGAGCATTGTTTTTACGCATTATTAAAAATTACGAAATGGTTGTCACTTCCGAATTTCTTAACAAAAAATCACTATTTAAGGTTACCTGATAGTTTAAGCCTAATGTTAGATAGCCTGTACTATTCCACGTGAATCTGGCTATCTAAAACAAAAAGTTTTTTCGAATAAGATTGTCAGTTCCTGAGATTCACGTGTTTAAACAAAGAAACAAAAAAAATTGTAAATTTGTAAGGATTTTTTGAAACGCCTACCCATAGTCTATGATTTCTCATAACAAGATAGATATCACTAGCGTAATTACCTACCTTGAACTGCCCATATCCATGGAGTTCTGGAAACTTACTCAAAGTAGGAATACAACACAAGAATATTTGACTGCCATCTTCTGTAGGTTGGGCTGCTCCAAATAGAGAGAACATTCCAAAGACAATTACTCTGTGTACTACTTCTCAAAACTCTTTATAACTTTGTAAATTAACCATCACCGATACAAGCGTTTGCTGATGGAACTCCGAGCGTCTTATTGCACGCCATGATATTAAATAAGTTTTAATAAATTTTCAAGGGTAGTACACATATTATACGAACTTAACTCGCTCTGAAGTTAAAATTGAGTTAATATTTTTCGACATCTAAGTTCAAAACTTAACAATAAAATTAACTTTACATCTTGTCTTTGAATATTAAACGAAGTTCGTCTAAAGTACTCCGTTGAAGTTGATTAAGTTTTAATTATAATAATGCTTGTTCCACAAGGCATTTACTTAAATATTGTTGGTTGTTGGAGCGAGTTTAGAGAGGAACCAATACTGTCAAGCCAATTCTGCCGTGATAAGGATAACTAGAGTATATGAGTAGATATATATTAAAAATTAGATTTTTTATTTATTTTTAAGCAGACAGATATTATATTAGATACATTTAAAAAATAAATCAACTTATTCACTTATACCAAATGAGTTCTCAACAGGTGTTTTCATCGAGTTACTCCGCATCTTCAGCTGCAGAGACCTGTGTTTGTTTTTTTTCCTTTAATGTTGAAATAGTATCTACAACGAACAAGTCACGGCTTTTAATAGCCATCCTCATGTTGCAATTTAGGATGGCTAACTCAGTCGTTCACATCGTCTGTTTTACACGTCTTTAAAAATGAGTTAATAATAAATATGCAATCCGCGTAGATTTTTACTTTGTATTACCTCATCTTATAGATAATTTAATTCCAATAAACTAAGTACAGTTTATACGTTTATGTCTTAAATAACATCTAGTTAAATTATTTAAAGAACAATAATTTCTATTAAATTAACTAAATTAAAATCAAATAAATAGAACTAAATAACATTTTATTTTTAAATTTATTGTTAAATTTAGATATTACATTTAAAGCAATTTAAAAGCAACACAATGTGATAAAGAGATCTCTCTTGTCTTATATCTAATTCAGGATTACTGTTAAGGGTTTTTTGTAATAAAAATGCGAACACTGTAGGCCCGGTCCACGCTTTTAAAAGAAAGAAGGAAAGTTTTCATTTTAACAAAATTTTTATATATATGTTACCAAATATAAATAAAATATCGTCTAAAGTCTTAATTTCTGACAATTTCTTTATTTCCATTTTTTGAGTTTTTAAATAGAACAGGTATACTCCACTCAAGTTGTAGACGAAGGAGAAGACAGACGCCAGGAGTGAATTCACTTTTTTGCCGTTCAGATAAAGAACAACGAAGCGAATCTGCGAATCTGGAGAATGTTCACTACACAAGAGTGGTGGACAAATCATGCGATTCCTGTGCACACTCTCCAAAGTATAATCTGTAAGACACTGAGAGGTAAGCTACCATATGTCAATGCTTAGACTGAACATTTTTGCCGTAATTAGTGCTTCATCGCCAACAAATCAACGAGCTTGGGGTTCAATAGAATCAAGAGCTGAACTGATATTTGGCGGATCCACCCCAAAGGTGACAACAGTATTCTACACATGACCGCACTTGTGCTTGGTATAAGCTAAGAAGCTGGTCCGGTGTGACAAAGAGGATCCCCGATTTCTTGGCAGCTGTTCTCTGTTTCAACTCGATCAAGATGTTAGTTGAATTCCAAAGAGTTCGAGGTTGTCCGCTACCTAGAAGGAAACACCACATTTATAAATACATCTAAAGTATCCGGGGATAATAATTTTATCGAATTGGATCGCGATCTCCATACACCATATTCATACGTCGTTGTACGCATACACGTGTCACTTTCAGAGATCATCTGATGTATATCCTGTAATCAAGTGTGGAGCTATGGACCCGACTGGATCGTGACCATAATGCTCAAGGTTATAAACCCATCACATTGATTCTCTCTCGGTTTTCAATGTTTCGGTTTCAGGCCATGTATATCCAGATGAAGCTTGCACGCCGACATGATAGTGAAAATCTATGATACATTGTCTTGTCGTTGAGAAGTTAGGTATCCTACGGTATCCTGATGACGCTGAAACATCGGGTCAAGGTTTTTCTAATATCATTGAAACAATAGAATACTAAATCTCGACTCAATCAGACCTGTGGAAGATGCTCACATCTGTTTATCAACTACAAAAGAGCTGATACTCTTCAAACGACTGAACGGATTTTCTTGAGTCATAGCTAAGAACACTTTCGATCACGACATCTTTCAAACAAAAAAAAACTACATCAAAATTGGTTTAGCCGTTTGACGTCCTCCCGCTCTTGCGGCAATTCAAGCCTAAGCCCGTTCCCTCGGTGTGGAGCCTTTGAGTCATGCAGCCGCTCGCGCGTTACATGTGACACAGCAATTGCAATCACTGGTCACCCACATACATACATTACATATAATATGTTCATACATACGTGCACACCACTCAGGTACATGGGTTCTGTAAGGAACTTTTTTTTCCTTTTAAATACATATACACATGTTCCTTCCTTCTTCCCAGGAATTAGGGACATGTATTACTTTAGCTCGAATTTTCTAAGGATACGGAATTAGTCAGATCATTGCAATCGAGGAAATAGCCCAAGCCAAGGTCCGGCCACTTTGGCACCCTTGCGCGCATTTTGCCCACGCTTTTGCGACTGAGTGTCTTCAGCGATCACCCTCAAGTCACGGTGAAGCTGTATAAGCCAACCGAGGCTCTAATTTAAGGCCTATCAGGCTAACAATATAGTCAGTTGAAAAAAAAATTTAGCTGAGACGCATTCTAGCTCGGATCGTCGAACCGTTCATATCGTTTAATCACATATTTGTGGTCAGTGATTTATATTCGTAGTGCGTGCGTTATATTTTACTTATGATATCTATCGTATGAGTTAAGTTACTTTCATTAAACATGTTTACTTAAGTACATAAATAATTTTACAACTTTCAAGTCAAAGTTACACAAGTGAGTGACCGCTCAGAGCCCTCGTTAGCGGTTTCAATAAACTATTTTGTGTTATAATGTGTCTTTAATAAATGATTTGCATTTATAAGGATTAGGGTCGTGTTGTATAGTTCATGTAATTCAAGTTATAAGCACTTTCTAATACTGTCTTTGTTGTTGGTTATACTGCTTTTTAGAGTATTCAAAAGTTTGTTTCTTTGCCTTCTTGTTTCAACTTTTTTGTCTCTTTTCTTCCATTAAATTAAACTGTAAGCTTCTGTCCTGAGTAACACAGAATAGGTCTGATATAGTATATCATAGATGTAGTATATATTAAATCTATGTAGTATACACTATTTCATTTAAAGAATATTTTAATCTGTGAGGGTTATTGTAACTATAATATATTAATATATAGAGATAGAGGTTTGCTGTTATGCGCGCATCGTGCAAAAACAACTGGATAGATTTTGATCAAGCTTTTTTTTTACTTCTCAGGTACAATGTCCATATGTAAAAATTGTCACGGTATGTTCATTCAATAAAAAGCTATAAAAGTATTAAGAAAACTATGATTTTTCTAAGTACTACGCATTCAGCGATGTGGGAGGAGAAGTTTGGATTATAATATTAATAGAGTAACGCGAACTAATTTTATAAAACTGTTTTGTGCTATTTATCGCAACTAATGTTATGGTTCAGTGAACTAGTGTCGTGATCCTGTTTTATTAATATTCGATTTATACCGAAGAGGGGTGTTATAATTTAACGTGTGTATCTGTGTGTGGCATCGTAGCTAACAAATGGCTGAACCGATTTTGATCTAGCTTTTTTTTGTTTGAAAGGTGACTTAATTGAGAGTGTCCCAGGCTATAATTCAAGATAGTTTGTTCAGCCGTTCGAAGATTATCAACTCTTTTCTAGTTGAAAATATATGTGAGAATCTTCAACAGGTCTGATTGAGTCGAGATTTCATATTCTAATACTTCAATGATTTTAGAAAAACCTAAACCTGATGCCGCAGCTTCATCTAACATCTTTAAGATACGTAACTCTTCACCAACTTACAATAGAAATATCGTGTTTGGGCTCATTGGAATGGTCTCAATGAATAAGTTATTTGTGTTGGGGGTTTTATCAATTTTCAATTTAACTTGATTATAAATGTATTTTTTTGAAGTGAATACATCTTTAAAAGCGCTGAGTATTTTATTTTATGGGTATTGAATGAGACTGAGCCGTTACGCTACGACTATGTAACGATCATTCGGGTAAAGTCGGCTCAAATCGACTAATTGTATTTCGTATTATTAACCTCACCGTGATGAAGCTTTCACTTCTGTCGTGTACTTTAAGCACACATATAATTTTAATGACCATCAGTGTTTCATTTTCAGCAATCCTTAAGAAGCTTAAAATTTTGGAAATATCAATTTATGTTTTTTTTTTCTTCTTTAATTTCATCGTTACATATTTATTGTTGATAAACAAAGGAACATTTCATATTCGTTAGCTATTTTAAAATTCTTTATAGGTTTTAGCATTTGAACGTAATCTCACCTGACGTTAATTGATGCTGTGGCCAGAGATGGTAACAGGCTAAGCCACTACTAAGCTTAGACGTTAAGAACTAGAGGGGGGCTGGCTTTCAAATGTAGCTGCCGAAACACACCTTTAGGTCTTTGGTGACAGATTTTTAACTTGAGGGTGGTTGTTAGCCAAGAGGACAATAGAAAATGCCCTACCACTGTACTATGATTTTATCACGGTGTTTTCCTTTACCGAAAGCTCAGGCCCATTATGGATTTTCGAACTCAAGCCGAATGCCCCCGTGTTCATACACGCTACCACTAAGAAATTGCATCGTTGCTTCAAAGCTATATTTCATTTAGTTAACATAAATTAACATATTTAAAAAAATCCGAATAAAAAAGTTTAAACCTTATAATCAAAACCTATCATTTATCTGTTCGAGACTCCGCAAAACTTTAGTTAAATCACGCCAAACACAGCGGAACACCCCAACCGGTGCGGTGTCTAAACCTGCAAATCCTCCTATATATTATTTAAAACCCCATATATCCACGGTACGTCGACCTCGTGAATTATCAACCGACGTGCCTTTAATGGCTTTAATTTCTAACTCGTGAAAAATCTTTACTAAAACTTGGACCGTTAAGCGCTCAGAAATTTGGAGGCCCACGGAATCTTTGTCGAGTTCATTTGACGGCACCTTCGCAATGAATAATTTAGCAACCCTTTGTCTGGTTTCTGGTTTTCGGTTATGAAATTTTAAAAGGCATTTTATATTTTCAACTGGCATAAGTATAGACCGTGGTAGTTGCATCTAGGGATTACCCTTTCTATTTAAATTATATTTCTTAATGAATATTACTAATTTATTAGGAAATTTGTAGATTTATATTAAAAAGAAGTAAGCAAAATATAAACGGAAACCGAAATATAACTTGCATCTGTTTAAGCTAACGAGAAGCGGTCCATAGAAGCAGAATTTTTTGCAATATTCCATTTACCTGAAAATATTACCCATTTTCGTACTAGTTAATTTTGTTTTACGGTCCAAGTCTGAGCTGCTGTATATGTATATTGCAACACAGTTTTCTTACTTCCCCAGCACAAATATTAAACGTTGCAAATAAAATTTATATGTTGTAGTAAGACAACCCGGCCCTAGTACTTCCAGACGCCGTGATATACGTCTCCCGTCTAGGTACTATGTAGGTTGTATATTCATAGGTAGTTAGTTCAATTCTTGAATTTGACAGAGAATAGGAAAAAGAGCTCAGAACTACTAGCTAGGGCGTCTTTTGATTGTCTTTAAAATGACTGTCGTGTTTTTTTCTTTATTTTATATAGTCAGCCTAACTTACGAATGTGTAATACATTGTGGTGGTTGAATAAACGTTTCAACTATCTGCCGACTATAATATTTATAAGACTGAGCTAGCTTGACGAAAATATTTATATTGTATTCGTTAGGTAGAATTTATTATATTTCTCTATCAGAGTTATATTAGAAGTTCGTACAAATATCCAAACATAATATTCTTCTAGTATTACATCTCCAGTTCAGCATAAGCTATAGTGTTGGTCTACGATATTGAATAGTTATTTGTTTATTGATATTTTCTATTACTTCACATCCTAAACTCCAAACTTTACATATAGAAAAATACATCCATCTAAATCAAGATTTAACTGGCCGTTGAATTAAAAAGGTTTCGATATACATATATTGTATAGAAGTTATATGTTGCTATAAATCATGAAGGATGAACAACATTAGTTCACAACTCCCTTGAAGTAACTTGAAGTGACATCTGCTAGGATCTGAATAGGGCCTCTGGCGAACAATTACTGAGCTGACGGACTTAGGTAATTATGTTTCTCCGTATTGTACCAAGTTATAAACTGCAACTGTTTTTTTAAATCATTTTTTTTCTATCTTCTAATGCGCCAGTGTTAGCCTATGAAGAAACGCTGGCTAAATTTAGAGAACTTGGTAGGTACCAAAAATATACTTTGCAGATATCCTAATGCAAAATAATACACTGAATACCAAGGGCAGACATAATATTTACATATTCTAGAATAAACAAGGAAATAGGACAGTTTTTAATCTATACATATAATAAAAACGTAACTGATCGATGTCTGTACATAGAAGATATATGAAAAAAAACTATTATTGGGGGTCTCTATAAACGCAGGAGAACCCAAAACAATGATTGTTAGAATTTTTATCTGTTTGTCTGTTTGCCAACTTTTGTGCGCGCTAATCTCAGAAACGGCATAACCGATTTGGAAACGGTTTTCACTAATATATTCTGGTAAGGTTCACTTAACATTTAGTGTTTGTTTTACTTCAATAAGTTCATAAATAAAAAAGTTATATCAATTTAAAAAATCACGTCGAATATTTTTTTGATATAAATGCTATAAAATAGCTCTTCAGTTGAATTGACTGAAATTTTAGTTATCTGTATATTATGATTTGTTAAAGGATGATGATCGAAACCTTTCATAAAGTAAAAAAATGAAGAGTTTAAAAAATTGCAATTTGCAATATAAGTTGACCTCAGATCTATATGATAAATCATATTAAAAGGGGGTCAGCATATGCTGGATATTTGTCAGTTGAATATAGCTGCGCCGCTGCTAGGGATGGCAATTCATTTCGAAAAAGATTGATTCGAATCGAACTCTTATGAATCAATTCTCAAAAAAATCGATGTCTAAAAGATTGATCTCTCAAAAAAAAATTTTTTTTTTTCGTTTCACTTTCGCATTTGTATTAACAATATAACAATTCCTAAAATATAAAATTAAAAGGGAACCACAACGGTCGATCTTTTGTAATTTTTACCTTACTAAAGTATCAGTTATTATAGAGAAACATAGAAAGATATAGAAAGAGCGAATTTATTACAGGTATATAGGGAAAGAGAATTCATTTCAAAAATTTATTATTATAAACTGTTGTCGTTATTTTGCTGTTGGGTAATAATTTACCGTTAGTATTTTAATTGGTAAATGACACCATAGATGGTAAATGCCTGCATAATGAATTGAATAATCCATACCTACTAATTTTATATATTGGAAAGTAATTCTGTCTGTCCCGTCTTTTGCATTTTCAAGCCTAGACCGCTGAACCAATTTTGAAGAACTTTGGTTGAGAAAGGTCATAGGCTACTTTTGGAAATAAAATTGGAAGGGGTGAAATGGGGGTGAAAGTTCGTATAAAGAATCAAATTTTGATATAGAGAAATGTAAGAATTTGGAGAAAGACTTTGGCTACCTTATGTGGTGAAAATAAAACTTTCATGGGTGAAATAGGGGATGAAGGTTTGTACGAAGAACCCGTTAAACCATATTTAATGAATAGAGATATATTGGACCTAAGAGGCGGACATAGGGTACCGTATGGCGCAAAGATAAAACATGAAGGGGTCAAATAGGGGATGAAATTTTGTATGAAGAACCCACTATTTCTCAATTTAGGGATATGAAAATTCATATTTATGATTTTAGGAAGAAATAAAAGGGTTTCGCGTTTTTAAAAAATGAATCGGCAGGGTGGTACAATAAGTGATGATTTACAATACCATACGCATAGAATGATAAATCCATCTATGATTTTCTGTTGCTTTGTCGTATTTAGAAATCAGTCTGTGTTTATGCAATAATATAGAGGGGTGGTAGGTATCGCGACCACCATATCTACATCTATCTATACATATAATAAAACGTAACTGATCGATGTCTGTACATAGAAGATATGTATATGAGAAAAACTATTATTGGGGGTCTCTATCAACGCAAGAGAACCCAAAACAATGATTGTTAGAATTTTTGTGTTTGTCTGTTTGCCAACGTTTGTGCGCGCTAATCTCAGAAACGGCTTAACTGATTTGGAAACGGTTTCAACTAATATATTTTGGTAAGGTTGACTTAACATTTAGTGTGGTTTTACTTCATTCAATGAGTTCATAAATAAAAAAGTTATATCAATTTAAAAAATCACGTCGAACATTTGTTCGATAAAAATGCTATAAAATAGCTCTTCAGTAGTATTGGCTGAAACTTTGAAACTGGTTTGTTAAATATGATTATTGAAAGTTTACATAAAGTTAAAAAATGTACAGTTTCAGAGAATTTGGAACTTTCCAATAGGTATGAATTGACCACACATCTATATAATAAATCATATTAATAAGTGGTCACCCTAGGTTGGATATAATCACGCAAGCAAGTCGAGTTCCGCATCGCTGCTAGGCAATTCATTCCGAAAAAGATCGATCTGAATCTAACTCTGATGTATCGATTCACAATAAATCG
Organism: Saturnia japonica; assembly: GCA_033032175.1. NCBI lineage: Eukaryota > Metazoa > Arthropoda > Insecta > Lepidoptera > Saturniidae > Saturnia > Saturnia japonica. The sequence goes on from CM065325.1 coordinate 15,252,618, forward strand.
AGGTCTAAAAGGCCGAGCTCTCCAAAAAATTGACCGTCTTTTATTCACTTTTCAGATTTGTGTTAACACTATAAAAATCCCTATTATAGAAAACAAAAAGGACACCACAACAATCGATCTTTTGCTATTTTTACCATGCTAAAGTATCAGTTAAAGAGAAACAAAGAAAGGTATAGGAGAGAGAGAGAGCGAATTAATTTCAAAAATTTATTATTATAAACTGTTGTCGTTATTCTGCTATTGGGTAATTTACTGACACCATAGAGAACGACAGCATAATGAAATTAATAATCCATACTAATATTATAAATGCGAAAGTAACTCTGTCTGTCCTGTCTGTTGCATTTCACGCCCTGAAATAGACGATGAAGGTTTGTACGAAGAACGCATCAAACCAAATTTGATGAATTTTGGTATAGAGATATATTGGACCATAAAGAAAGGCATTGGCTTACCTTATGTTGTGAAAATAAAACTTTAAGAGGTGAAATAGGGGATGAAAGATTGTGTGAAGATCCCACAATTTTTAAATTTAGAGATATGAAAATTCATATTTATGCTTTTAGGAAGAAATAACAGTGTTTCGTGTTTTAAAAAATAAGGGTGATTTACAATACACATAGACTGCACCCCTTGATACTAAGCAAAATGTTCCTGAGACATAAGCTTACATTATACAAGACATATGTCCGTCCTATCATGACATATAAGCTGCGCTACATTCGCACATACGTCAAAGATCAACATTAATAAATTCTAAATCCTCTAAACCCGATTCTTACGTAAAATTAACAAAGCCCCTTGGTACGTTGGTCGAATCGTAAATTGAATATCTTACGCAATCGTACTTCGACACTGCTTCGAATCACGTTCGAATCTGTTGGTGAAAGCTGCCGCGACTTAAACCCCAAAACCGAACATCCCCCGCGAACAACTCCGCCCGCAAATATCTTCACCGATCCCGTTTATAAGATCGAGGAAATAAACCAATATTACTCCACCGTCTCTCCAAGCAAAGCGTGCTCGCGCCCACGCCCGCGAAACCACCGTTCCCTCCGCAGGGGATGGGTGGCTAATTTCGCTCCCGATAACCCGTCACGTCCTCCCTCTCTTACGTCAACTCAAGTCTAGGTCCGTTCCCTCAGTGTAGAACCCTTGAGTCATGCAGCCACTCGCGCGATACTGGTGACACTGCTCTTGCAATCACGTAGCTACCCACACACATCATTACACACAATATGTACATACATACGTTGCACACCACATAAGTACATCGATCCTGTAAGGGACCTTTTTTTTCTTTTTTTACGATAGTTACTTTCGATCATGTTTCCAGGATACTAAACACATACACACATGTTCATTTTTTTCTCCTAGAGGCAGGGACATGTTATATGTATGTGTTAGTTTAGCTCAAATTTTCTACGGATAGGGAATTAGTCAGTTTGCGACCTTTTCACAACCGCGGTAACAGCCCAAGCAGACGTCCGGCCACTTTGGCACCTTTGTGCGCATGTTGCTCACGCTTTCGCGGGTGAATGCTTTAAGCGTTCACCTCCAAGCCTAGTGAAGCTGTCAAAGCCATCAGTGGCTCTATTTCTTTAGGGCCCCTTAGGATAACAGTAGCCATCTATAATTTTCTTTTGGTTTATCGTGTTCAGAGATTAGTCAGTGTATATACAGTAATATAGCAGGGTGGTAGGGATCGCGATCACCATACATAGTGTTAAACACATGTATGATTTTCTTTTGGTTTGTCGTGTTCCGAGGTCAGTCCGTGTATATCTATACTATTAACAATTTAGTATAGCGGACGAGTTTTTTTGTTTGTTTGTTTAAACATGGTAATCTCTGGACAACGGGTAGTAGTCGGATTCGAAAAAGTCTTTTTGTATATGATAGCCAGATTCACTAAGAATAGTATAGGCTATCTGGAACTAAGCTAAACCTCTCAGCTAGCCTTAAATATTGATTTTTGTTTAAGTAAGTCGAAGTGAAAGTGTTCCCGAACTGCTTTATCTGCATGCGCTGGCGTAATGGTTAGTGATACGTAAATATAATATTCTACAAAAATATTGTTCTTTAGTATATCTAAAAAAAATCTCCGGTAACATATGCCTATTTCTTAATAGCATAAACCACAATAAGGTATTTTGCGTGTTTTTATGTTGAAGATTAAAAATTGATTTTGAGATTTATTTTTAGGCTTATTATATTAATCCTTACGAACCAAAGTTATTTTATCATAAAGACAATTGAAATTTTTCTTTTTATAGTATGTAAATAAGACACATAGTTTAGGAGAAAATGAAAAATTAAAATAATTTGTACTTGCGAGAAGTGATAACAATTATGAATGCATGGGTCCGTCGCGTTGGCAGCGCGGTATTTGTTGGATAAAAACTCGGGTGAAACCGAGGGGCACAGCTAGTATAAAATAAAAATATTAGAAGACAAGAAAAAGTACAAATAACTAAAAGATGAAAAAAAAAAATACAATAAGATATTAACAACACATATAAACACAATTATAAAATAGTTAAATGATGAAGACTCTTCAATGTGAAAGGAGGCTTGACCTTCTAACCGATAGGGTTTGACAGCATACCATGAAACGTACCAATATCTTGTGGATTCAAATTGATAGTACTCATCAATCTGTCTATCCGCCTGCAATCGAACATATTCTTTTAGTACATGGTGTACATCACCTACACCACATATTTCAAGAATTGGTGTAGAAGACTTTTTAATTAAGTATCCAAATTTATTAAGTGGAATGTGTCCAGATCTTATTCTGAATGCAATAACATTAAGCTTTTTACTGTAATTATTATTGGTAAACCACGGATGACGACAAGACTCATTTTGGATTGACTTGTACCAAATTCGTTTAATTTGTCGAATAAAGATTTCCAAATATTAAAACATTTATATTTATTAATTGATTCTGAGAATTTTGAGTAAATATGGACTACTCTGCAAAAAGCTATGCCTAATTTAGCCAATTTATCAGCCTCTTCGTTACCCCTTAGATCAAAATGTGACGGAACCTATTGCAACCTCAGCTCTATTCCGCTATTGGGAAAGTCATGATTTGTTGAAGTATGGTATATGATATCGATACGCCTCTGTAAACTGAGACGCATTGAGCTATATTCTGCAAGGTACCTTTAGTATGTACTACTCGGTATATATAACTATCTTTTTATATTGTATAATTTCTGCGTATTTCAGCGCCTACAGAAAAGGTGTGGTACGGGTAAGATTACTGCAAAACGCAAAACCAAATAAAATAGATAATTACAAAGTTAAAGCGAGGATAACGTGCTTGGGTACTCTATTATTTGATGTAGGTTCGACTCCTTCATTGGAGTTAAGCTGTTGGTAATGGAGAAAATACGTTGAAAAAGTTTGAAATGTTGATAAAGTACTTCCTATAGTCGCATGGTTGACCATTACTCTAAGTTGGATATCTTTGTCATCAAACGCTCATTATTAATAATGGTAAGGATAGTATAATCCAAACACAATGGGACATCACAATACATCGGGACTTTGAAATTCTCAGTAACAGCTCAAAGTTTGTTAGTGTTTGTGTCCAATTAGTGGCAATAGGTTCGCTCCCTATTACATAGCACATATAAAAATGTACCCGGTGAATTGTGGATGTACATTATTAGTACCTTCGGGCATACAGTCGTGATGGTATGTTATGTATTAATTATAAAAAAGCTTATTTATCTTTGAACAAATAAACATTATTTTAATTTGATTATCTATTATAGCTTGCTTCATTACCTCGCATTACCCTTTATTAAACGCAAAAGCAGTATATTTAATAAAATAAATACAGACGCTGAAGCTTATTCCTTGAACCATATCTAGGGTCCAGTAGTAACACGTGTTCGTAACACACGCGGGGGCAACTTCCGAGGGTCGAGTCTGTCGCACAAACATGGCGTGTGCGCAATCACTTTTTAATTGTCCCCTACAATCCCAACAGATTAGTGGCATTGAGTTAATAGCGCATAATTTTATACACAGAGTCTAGTGACACCGTTTATATGATAATAGCTGTATCCCACAGTTACATTCGTGGTTTTTAATACTAGCTCGACATAGTGGCTGTACAGTGTGTGATAATAAGTACGCTTCAGTCTCCAAAAAACAGCGACCGTCAATGAGACAAACTTCATCGGCAGTTGTCGTTATCATAGCAGCCTACTGAAATGCCTCTTCATTCCTCGTTTTAAGGAACCAATATCATAGGAAGGACACGTTGCCTGGGAAACTATTCCACATCGGCATGATACGGAAAATGTAAGAATTTGAGAACTTCTTTGTTCCTGTCCTGATGGGCGCTATCTGTGTATTTGTGTCTCCGTTGACCAGGCCGCGTGGTCAATGGGAGATAATGGAATAATGTAAAACAACTCTTCAGAATATTCACGATGATACAGATGATAAAACACAGTCAGCGAGGCAATGTCTCGTCGCAGCTGAAGCGTTTCTAAGCGGTGTTAATCTTATTCAACCAAAACTCCAATGCGCCAACGTGCTGCCAAGTCACATGTGAAGCCTATCGTTTAAGTCATTTTTCGTATTTACCTACAGCGTTCCAGATTACTAGACGTTCATAATTACTGCTCTAGTCCTTAGGGTTGTAGGCTCAATAAATCTATACTAAAATAATTAAACGGAAAAGTTTTTTGCTTATTTCGTTGTTTAAACACTCAAATCTCTAGACCTACCAGTCGGATTTGAAAATTTCTTTTTGTATATGATAGCCAGACTCTCGAGCAATAGTAGAGGCTGTATAATATTGGACTAAAATTTTCATATAGCCTTAAATATTGATTTTTGTTACGTAAGTCGGAAGTCGAGGCCCTCTCCAACTGCTTTAACCACGTGCGCTGGAGTAATCTTTAATGATACGGAAATGCAATGTTCTATAATAATATTGATCATTAGTATACCTAAAAAAGTCAGCGATAAGGTATATTGTGACAAAGATTTGTTGAAAATTAAAAAGTGTTTATAAGCATTATTTTTAGACATGGCATATTAATCCTTACAAACAAAAGTTATTTCATCATAAAAACAACTTTATAAGTTAAATTTTGCTCTATATAATAAGCTATTTGGACACATAGTTTAGAAGATAATGAAAAATTTAAATAATTTGTACTTGCGGGAATAACAATTTTATTATGATAGACTTACATTGTTGCGTTGGCGGCGCGGTGTTTGTCGGATAAAATTAACACAGATGAACCCTGGGGCACAGCTAGTATGGTATAAAATGCAAAAAAAACTCAGTCTATTTTAAGTACTGGGCTAAAAGTATACATTTGTAACAATTTTACAGTTTCAATTGATAAGAAAAAAAAAGTTTCGAATCTGATTGGTAATTATGAGAAGTGAAATTAGCCCACTTGCGCCATCTGCACTAAGATTTATTTTTGTACTTTAGTGTTGCGTTAATTTTAGTGCTTTGATGATACATTTATCATGAAACCAAAATCCAAGTTTAAAAAAATGGACTCAATCTAAGCCCTCACAAAGCACTTATGAACCTTGAAACACTACCACTGAATCGGAAAACATCCCAATTCCCAACCATCGAGAAGACCAGGTAAGAAACTCGATCTGATCCATTATTAAATGGTTAAATATAACAACGGCATTAGCTGATTCAGACATTTCTGCTATCGTTTTGCTCTTTCGATTTGATTTCGAAATGACTGTGTGTAATGTCAAAATAACAGTTTTTTTATCATTTTTGTCTGACAGTCTGTTTGTTCCGGGCAATCTCCAAAACGGTTGGACCTTGATGGGTTGATGGGACCTTTTATTAGATTAGCTACTTTTATTAGTGATTCGAGCAGATAAAAACCAATTCGAAAAACGACGATTTTGGGGTGCTTAAATGACGGACACTGAGTAAACGATAAGAGGTATATCAAATTAATGTCGTGCATAATTGTAGATATTAAAAAGACCTAGAAAAAGACCAGAAAGAGCATAATATTATGTCTATGCCCTAAGGATTACTCCCGAAAAGCATTTTTGCCTTTAAAATAACCAGGAGTAGTGATAGCGAGATTCGCACGTGTGCTCGATTGACGGTCTTCTGTAGTTATATATTTCTGCGTTAATATGTTTTTAACTGTGCAAATAATGTTCACATAAAACATTATTCTAACGATAATGGTGATACCTCCAACATACCGTAACGATATACAATTATTGACATTATGCGGAATACGAACTTATTTGTCTTTGATTTCTTTTTATGCAAATGATCTGAGTTTTTATTTGTTCTGTAGTCGTTCTCCTTGCCGTTGAACACATTCCACAACTGCTGTTTTATTTGCCATAAAAAGTGTTTGCTGTGATGTAATTTTTTTTTCTTTGAACCGAACGCGTTTTTCGCTGCTCAGTGAATAATTTAAATCGTACTGAAATCAATTGTTTTTTTTAAATAAAAACAGTTATATTCTGGCTGGCTGGTGTGAATATTTCGCACATTATAGAATGTTAACAATCAAACGAATACAAAATTAGTTATACAAATAGTTAATAGAGGGCGCGTTTATTAAGAATGTCATCGACTAAAAATATTTTTCAATCCAGTTTTTAACGAAAATATTAATTTTAGATTAATAGAGCGAACATAAGCTTTAAAATTATATGTGAATAGATAATTTTGATGAGAAATTAATGAAGATATAGAATTGCCACAAAAACATCTTTAGATTATGTTCCTGTGTATATATCCGCATCTGTGTCAAAAAAATTGGTTTAATTGAATAAATAATTTGTAAGAATGTAGATACATTTGAATTGAGGTTACTTAATAACGAGGACTCAAATAATAATTAGGTTATTAACGTTGTGAAAATATTAAAAATAGTTTTAAAATGAAAATCAAAATAAACATTTGAGAATTGTTTCTCAGAAATCCCTTAATGTTTAAATAATCACGAATGACCACGAACTTATAATTATTTACTTACTTTGCCATGTTTATTAGGGGATATTTTGATATTGGGAATTGCAAACTATGTGCAATATACTAAATCTGGTAATAAACATCATTAAGTTTTAAAATATATCCAATTAAAAGGTCCGGTAGCAGAATAAGACGGTAGCGTAGATAGTTATTTGACCTCGTTTCCAAGGCTCTTCGCAAATATTGGGTAATGAAATCACTTTCATCACTCTTTACATTTCTATCTGCTCCTCTATTACTCCAGTCCGTCTTAGTAGCTGTTCTCTTGTATCTACAAGTATTTAACTATATAGGTGGCTATTTATAATACTTAACAAATTTAATGTCACTGTAATCTAGAATATTTTATCTGATTCTATTTATTGCTGCAAATTAAAATTCATCGTTCATATCGGTCGACCAAGATTAAAATATATAAAAGGTTTCAACTGCTTTATTGTTAAGAATAACTAAAATGTGTTACTCTGGAAAATATTTATTTTTATTACGCACAAATATTTACATGAATAATCTAATTTTTAACAATAACCTTACAACCTTACCTGGAAAAGAAACAACATTTAAAGCTAATATTCACAAATTAATTCTAATGGAAATTAATAAGATTGATTTGTGTGACATAAAACATACACACAAGAGACCTAGAAATAATATAGACATGGATATAACATAGAACAGATATAACAGAGCCGGGATTAAATTACATTACATATATTTTTTTAATACAACATAGGTATATTTATTCATTGATTAGGTTAAGCAATTGGCCGCACTCTCACTTGAAGCCCAGAGGGGTAAATGGCTCTCAAGTGCAACTGGCGAAACACACCTATATCTGCTTGGTGACAGATTTTCAAGTTGAGGATGATAGCTAACCAGGCAGGCATTAGAGAGTGCCATATCATTATGCTAATGTTTCATTACGATATTTTCCTTCACCGAAAGCTCAGGCTTTTATAGGGATTTCAACTCACGTCGATCGACGTCGTGTCCGTACTCGTTACCATAGAGCCATCATTGCTTGACCACAACTTCTCCCGTGTGACCTAAGGTGGTAACATGCTAGGCCTAAAAGAACTGAACTTTAAGTGAAGCTGCCAAACATACCTATAGGTACTTAGTAACAGATCATCTATTCGAAAGAGGAACTATGCTATAGTTTCATCACGAGATTTCCTTTAATTAAAGTTTAGGCTCATTGTACTTTTACAGTAACTTTCAACTCGGCACGAACTAAAAAGTTCTCTATGACTTACCTTTGTCGTACCGTGAAACTGCAGTACTATCTACCGGCCAATTTGTTCCTTCTTTCTTACGACATCGGCCTCCTTATTACATATTTCGCAATAGCATAGCGATAACAGAAATCAATATATATTTGCTTTGCAATAGCAAAATCTGATTGTTCGGTATTTTATAGGTGATACACAATACGAATTTGCTATTTCTAAGCAAATATTTAGCGATTTCTGCTATCGCTTTGCTATTACCAAATACGTAATAAAGGGGCGGGTCCTTCAAGCGCAACGTGAAGAAATATTTATGCAGGCGAGCATGACAGCGGCGATCGCCAACGGATTTAGATCTTTCGGTGGTCACCATTGTATTTGAATTATACTGTGCTTACCATTAGGGACAATACCGTTAAAGTGACGAGTTAGAATAAAAAAGGATGTTCAACCCAATTAACGTGTTGTCCGAACATCATCGTTTCAAGCTGTTTTATCGGAGTAATTTTCATTAACATAGTTAGGTAACCTCATATCTTGTAATGAAGTAACTTTTACTGTACTAACGAATTAAATTTGAAAGATTATAAAACAAGTAATAAAATCCATAAACCAATCAACTCACCAATCAAAATCAATGTAATCGTGTCTGATCACTAAATATCTCCTGTATTGACAAATTTCAATATATTTCAACACTGTAAGGAAGGACATCTGCTAGCATTTATTACACGTGTTTCCATTTGAACATAAATGATTTGATTTGAGGATTTGAATTGCTAACAAGCATTTGAATTTCATTGACCCCAAGTAAAAAGGAGCTTTGTACGACTTAGCACCGTCCCACATACGTACACCAACAAATACTATCCACTTAACTGTGTTTGTATAGATAAACGAAGTGTGTGACGTATCGCCCGAAGGGATCGACTCGGGTCCGCTATAAGTTCTTCGTTTCCTAAGTAAATATTAGAAAACTATGTTTGGTGAGGTACCGAGGGGCTTTGAGATTCGACGTTACCGGCTACAGTCCATAATATCATCGGTTGAGTGATTCCATATGGAGCTTCTTCGATTGTGTTTGACCACAATTATTCCTTATATTAAGCGACTCACTAAATCAAGGACATGGCATAGCTTGGTGGTAGAGTCTAATGTCTTCATGGCTAGCTACTACCAGCACGTTGAACATCTGTCACCAAACACCAATAGGTGTACTCCTGCGGTTGCAATTGATAGGCAGTCTTCTACTAGGCTTAGTGTACTACCATCTTAGACCATATCGTCACTTAAGATTATGGGAGATTGTGGCCACAACACTAATCCTTTAACGATAAAACACCAATAGGTCCTTATCTATCATTAAACAATGTCGTTCTCTGGTAAGAAAAAATGATTCTCCAATTTTATGCACCCTTGAAAATGTTTGCTGTGCCTGCAAATTTATTAACTATTTCACGCATCTACGTCTGTAATCAAAATCAAAAACATGTGATTGAATTTAGGTCCCTAAAAAGCACTTATGAATGTCAAAACACAATTACCGGTTCGGAAAACACCCAAGGCACTGAGAAGAGGTTGCAAGAAACTCGATGGCTCCTTTTTAAAAATGTTTTTATTATTTCCAGCGTTTATAGAGCTTTTACAGATATTTTTAAATCTGAGTGCTAATTACATCTCTTAAAGTTAGCAACTTTTCTATCTGAATGGTTAAGTCGGCTCTTGCTTCTACTTACACAAATCGGCGTTTGTATAAATGACAAAGACAATAAAGCCCAAGACACTTCAACCTTGTTTTAAGTAGTTTTTTAAAAAGTTCGAACCTTCAGTCATTTGAATTTTCTATGGCTACAGATTAATAAATTTCGTTGCTATGATATAATAAAAAGGCATATGTGTAAATTATTTTAATGAGCTTGTTAAGGAGATTCTTGTGTTAGCCGCTTCTTTGAAAGTGTATCACGTTAGCGGCAAAGGACTTGGAGACCCACTTCTAGCGGGTCTGCTGATAGTTAAACTCTAGATATAAAATGAAAGCATCGCATTTGTTCAGCATAATTACCTGATTATCGATTTAAAACTTTGGAATAGTAGCTTACCAAGTATCAGAAAATCTATACCAACATCTTATGGCTGAATCCAAACGTTTTCTTTTATCAAAAGCCTTAAGATCCTAAAGTCATTATGGTATTCGAGTCTACCTTTCTCCACGTAAAAAGATTGCGTATCATAATATCTTTTATTACGCAAGAATCGGTCAATCAATACATTTGAAACCAGAATTCATATTATTCCAATATAAGTAAACACGAAGGCAGAGTCTAGGTCTGAATGCGGGTATATTAAATATATTCATACAACAAGTACAATAACAAAGACTGAAACAATACAAAATCAATAGCGTGCGTTTCATTCGTACACGAACCCGCATGTAACAATCATTAACTAAGATTGCAGCAATTAGATAGTGATCGGGGAGGCATTGAGGATGTCTCTAGGGCGTACACTGACAACTTTTGGTAGAGGTTTAACAATATATTTAATTAAATGAAATATACTTTGTGAAATTAAAGAGTGTTCTCTTTGTACTTTTAATATTTTGTAAATAGTCCAATTACTTATTACTGGTTATGGGTTTCGAGGTTTCATTTCTTACGTAGGTATACAGTGTTGTTACGTTTTATTGCGATATAAGTGGCTAAACGTGGTTGGCGTTATTTCTTTGCTTATTGCTTTAAATATGTAGCATTTCTATAACAATGAGATTTGCATTTAGTAGTTGAATATTTGGTAGGTTAATCAATAACTAGAAATAATACTCCTATAAGGTTAATAATAATATATATGAATATTCGGCTAGTTTGCAAGTAAACATATTAACTATAATAATTATTAAATAAAACATAAATTATTAAAATACATAAGACGTTCAATTGATAACATTAGTCGTCGACCAATCATTGTCCATAATTGTATGGTTAAAATAATATATTTGAATTACCGGGTAGTTTGCGAGTAAGTAAACATATAAACGAATAATTAAATAATGCGCACATTACTACGTAAATCAATATATTATTTCTACAATGGGTCGTTTGTGAGTTAGTCGCCAATCGTAGTCGTCGACCGATCATAGGCTTCGACCAATAATACGCGTTGACAAAACACAGAAGCGAGGATAAAAAGGGACGGAAATACCATGAACTTTCATAGAGCGAGAGGCATAGTAAGAATGTGAAAAGATACTTAGGGCAAAAGTAATGTGATTATAAAATGGAAATATTTCATCAAAATAGAGGAATATCGGAAAATTGAAACTTTTACATAAATAGATATATTGGCAATTTGAAAGAGAAAGACCGTAATCTTATGTTAGAACGAGATGGTGATATGAGATTGTTTTCGTATGTGTTATTGAGCAGAATCGACCTATGTAGATCTAAATCTAAGGTTTTAAAGGGTAATTTAATGTTTAAACTTAAACGTTATTAATCGTGTTTACGTGTACTTCAATCAACAAAATATGAAAACTGGTAAATCTATGAACATTTACATCATCATTGTTTACACCATTATACAACAAAATAGGGGAAAAAAAGAAATCCGTTTGTTATAAATGGTACAGTTTTAAACATTGAATGATTATCAAGTATAAAGATTATAAAAAAAAAAATACTTTAATCTCACAATTTTCAATGTCTTGATACGTATCTGACCTTAACAAGGACCTCTTAAAACTTACAACAATGGCGCCACTTTTCAACTATACTGTTTATGTTTGGCGGGCCTTGTTCGGCGTAAAAACTGGAAGTTCGCGAAATGCGGGCTCCCCAACAAAAGAAACGAAACGTTGAAGCATCAAAGTATTATCATTTTCCTTGTCCGAGATTCTTTAGGTTTGTTTGGATCATTAGATTCTCGTTTAAACTGAATTGTTTTTGACGACGGAATGGTTTAAGTGTAAAACTATTTCACGCAATTTTATCCGTCATATTTATTTCGGACTAGCTGTGCCCGTGACTTCATTCAGGTGGACTACAGAATGCCCACGCGAATCTTGCTTTCCGTTCTCGGCTATTTTAAAGACAAAAATGCTTATTGTGGGTGTTTCTTAGAAGATAGATGTATACTCTCCCAAACTTTTTGTAGGTTTTTTTAATGCCTACAATTATGTAGTACATCATTTTTTGCTATATCTCTTATGGTTTACTCAGCGTAAGCCATTTAAGCACCCGAATTGATTGACCATGACCAGTTTTATTTTTATTTTCCCGGAACCCTAATTGTTTTTCTAAAATAAAAGTAACCTAAGTTACTCCTTACAGTATCAGCTATCTATCAGTGAAAGTCCCGTTAAAATCGGTCGAACCGTTTCGGAGATTACCAGGAACAAACAGACAAAAAGACAGACAACAATTTTAAAAATTGGTTATCGTTATAGGTATTGTATGTACTTTCATATGAATTTGGTGAAAAGCTGTTATTTTTACATTACAAACAGACACTTTAATTTTACTAATTGTATATATAAATTCGAAGTTATCAACGGGTATATTTTTTAATATCTTACATTGAAGTTTATATTATTTGTTATGGAAGATAATAATAAGAGAATACAATAGAATAAATAACATTAACTTATTCATATTATTTGTTATCGTACATAATTTTCAAGTCTGTTACACACGTTCATTGAAAATGTCTGAGCATTTATAATTAGAAGCAAATACAGACATAGTGTAAACATGTTTCCAGTAAGTTTGGAGATTCTTCGATATCTTGTTAGCGTAGTTTATCCGATGTAGTAGTGTATGTTATCTTAGAAACTGTTGATCCTTATTTAGGCCAGGAGATTTATTTGAATACTAGCAACCCCTCAGCTTCGCATGGGTAGCAGAACATATATGCCTTTTTTTTTTGTCGTGTAATACATAATAACTCTATTGGTTTACGCGGTGCACGCCATTAAAGCTCTCAGTCAGCATTATTTTTTCCAATATCTTCAAAAATCATCCTCATATTTAAGCATATTTACAAAAAACCCTAATGAACTAATTATACACTTAAACTTTCCTTATGAATCACTCCGTCTATTGACGAAAACCGTATGAAAACCCGTTCAGTAGTTTTTGAGTTCATCGCGTTCAGGCATACGGACACAACAGTAAATGCAATGTCTTTTTGAACCTAAGAATATATACTCGAAGTTTCGATTTTTTATATTTTGACTTAAATTCTAAAATTATATGAATTCGTTGACTTACCGAGCAACTCCTCGTAGTCCTGCTTCCGTGGTACCCAAAACCTCGTGTGATGCGTGTATAAATAGTATCTTTGAAGTGCAAAGTTCAAGGATTAAAAGGGATGCTCAGTGCGTAAATGCAAGAGCTAGGCTTTGTGATGAAGGCTGTATTTTTTTAAAACGTTCGTCTCTCGTTCGTCCGTTTGTCGCATTACGGGATTAGTCAGTGTATTTCCATTTGCTTTACTAATATAACAAAAATATACTTGGCTAGATATTTACATTTTTCCCGGATAAATCAGTGGGCCAATAAGCATATGGGAACTATTTCGTCCGTTACGAATTAATTTGTTATAGGGAATGGACGCTTTGGTCTTAAAATCTCTTAGATTTTAATGCGATTTTTTTTTCAGTTATGATCAGATCATATAGCTTCTTAACTAATTTGTCTTCTTTATTTGATTACATTATTTATTGAAGATGTTTATATGTCGATAAAGTTTTATAACTTTACAATTAATAAAATTTTAGTGATCATGAGTGTCTCAAATATGTACATTTAAAATATATCAACAATGAGTAGATAATAATAACTTCTCACATAAAAGCGGAATTATTCAAATTTTTAAAACACAAAGATAACAGAGAACCGTTTCAATTGTCCTTTATCAGCGCTTAATGTGCGAGAAAACAATTTCCTTTCCATTTATACGGAGGAAATATATTTTAAGGCTGGTATAACTAATTGAAATTACTATTCAAAGTTTTTATCGTTGTCATATAAATTTTCATGTTTTCTGATTAAAATTATCAATTAACTTAGGTATGTGTTTCGTATTAATATACAATTATTTCTTTTAATAACCTTTATTACTAATACTAGCTCTGTCCCACGGCTTCACCCGTGTTAATTTTGTCCGACAAACACCGCACCGCCAACGCAAATTTCTCCTAAATTATGTGTCCAAATAACACGCTAAAAGTGCAAAATTTTACTTCGTAAAATTCTTTTTATGATGAAGTAACTTTTGTTCATAAGCATTAATACGTCATGTCTAAAAATAATGCCCATAATTCAATTTTTAATTTCCAACTAAAAATTTTGGATTTTGTATAAGAGATAAGTATTCGCTATCACGGAGTTTTCTTCAGAAATGCTAAGGATCAATTTTTTTGGACGCTTTTACCTTATAAAGGGTTACGTATAAATTACTAGTTAAGCCCGCGGCGCCGCAACAAACCAAACGATAGTCACTCTGACGGGTTTATCTCCATGTACATGGTGGTTACGACTGAATCTGGTACGACTCTTACCACAACCCTTGATTACTGCTGATCCCAGGACACGACACGTCTAAGCGTGCCACTATAGCGGATGCTACAACTGGTGTATGATGGTTGTGATTTAGTCGAACACAATAGAATCTTCAGGATTAACAACTTATGTTCCTATTCTCGGTAGATTAAAGTTACGTAATGTAATGATTAAATTTTAAATAACTGTGCGACAGAGCTGTTCTCGGTGTTTATAGACAAAAAAAAAACAACTATCTAGGTAAACTTGGAATGTAAAACATTATCTAAATGCAAAGTTTCATCGAAATCGTTGAAGCCGTTTCCGAGATACCAATTACATATATAGAACTGCTTTAATCTGTTAACAGAAATAAGTAAATATTGGCTTAAATTTAGCAAATGATGAATAAGTTTGATACATTATGGCTGGTACATAATACTTTGTATATACCTATATTATCTATTTAAAAGTAAATATATAACTTATTTTATAATGTTACTATCTAACTGAATGGTTCTTCTTCTTGTTTTGGCGCCGCAAAAGCACTTGCCAGTGTCAATATTTTGAAGCCTTCGTATCAATATACATTATAAACAAAGTGGCGTTCTACAAGATGGTGGCCGCCTTTTTAGAACGACCTAGGCAATTTTTGTGGGATCCTAGAACGCATGCTCTTGGTTCATACTTATAATCCACTTCACTTATGCACAAAAACCAAACTATATCACGCAAAACGCCACTAATGTTACATAATATAGGGTCAAAACCTAAGTAAATGAATTAAAAATAAAAACCACAAAATGTCACTTCAAGATCCCGCCGAAAACTCTCAAAACTGAATGGTTAAATACCAATTTACAAAAATAACTGTTTTTGATATATTCTGTCATCCTTTTTTTCACTACCTTTTGAATTTCCAAAAAATCGCTCCTTACCCTCATGCAAATTGTCACGGACCTGAAACCAGTAGTTTGGACTCTGAGTTGATATGTCAGGAAGTGAGTTACCTATATTTTTATTTTTCACTTAGTAGCTTTCGATAGAACTCAAATAAATATCCGATTTTATGAAACGCGTAAAGAAATTTCAAATTCAACGTTTTATTCAAAATAATTAACATATTTATGTAAATCATCAAAACCCTGTGAAACAAGTAGGTGCGCAGTTTCCATTCAAAAACATCAAGTTAATTAGACGTTGTAAGGTTTTAAGAAATCCTGCGAAACATCAACCTACTCTGTCGAGAATTCTAAACAATTAACTGTTAATATTAAATTAATTAGCTGGAATTAATTACGAAGGTAAGATCACGTTGAACCTTGCGAGATCGAAATAGAGGTTATTGATGACGTAACGTTCTTAACAGGGACAAATAACACTTTCGCTTAACGAAAAAATTATTTTATAATTTCGCCTTTTAAAATTTTATACCCTATTTTTATCTTTAATACATATAGCAATAAAACCTAACAGCAACCCTGAGGTATCATTACAACCTTTGTTACAAAATTATAATATAGAAAAGTATCAGGCACATCATAACTCTTTACTACTTTTAATTACTTAAATTTCCTACTAGCCACATTTGATTCTACAATAAATCATTTGAGGTTCACGCTGTCGACTATGGAACTCAATTTCAGTAGATATAAGACAAGCGAGATCTATACACATTTTATAAGACTACTACGTCGTCATTACCTCTCTCTGTTATAATACACACTGTTTTTTTTATTGATACAGTGACAAAACGTTTATGTGTGTGTATGTGTGTGTGTGTGTAATTATTATTAATTAGTAGTATTTTTGTTGTCAAAACTTTATAATTTATTGTTTATGTAGTATATGTGTGTGCTATTTCTATGTATTTGACTGTAAACTTTGTATGTTTGTGATATTTGTGTTTGCTGCCATTAAATTTATTTCCATTTATATTTATTTTATATTAAAGGTTGCCAGGAAGAAATCGCTCCAAGCGATAAGGCCGCCTAATTGTACACAAATAATCTAAATAGTTATACAGAGTTATTGGTAATTCGACGTATTCCCGTTTGAAGGTAATAGGGGTAACTATTTGCGATAATTTACTTTTTGTTTTTTATTTTTTTTCAAAATAAGTCAAAATGCAACATCAAAAATTAATCTAATTTATTCTTCTGATTTATAAAAACGATTAAACGCTGGTTATTTATCAATATTAAAACAACAGTTATCGGTCCAGTGATAAGTGTGTTTGTTGCTGTCGGTATTTTTTTCCTTTTTAATAATTTAGCTTGTTCCTTTTTTTATATAAAGAGTTCATCATCCTAAGAGTGCAAAATAACGTTCCACAATTTCCTATTTTTTCATCCATACGTAACTCATTTGAAGAATCTTGATATATCTTAGACGGCATTTCGAAATACATCAGTGATAGATTTTTTGTAGCAATTTAAAAAAAAAAAAAATTGGTATTACAGGGAGAAATAATGTAACCTCAAAATTCGGGTACATTTATTTGCATTCTTGAATTTAATTGCTTATGGCAGAAGCCGGGAGCTGTATCAGCTATGTACTGACATACCGCAACATATGACTCGTGAGATTCGACGCGTCTCTTAATTAAAATAATATTTTCACCATGGCGGTCAAGGGTGTTAATCGAAAAGTTATTGTGACTTAATTAATTTTTATTACAATCAAAATGTTGTGGAAGTTGGGCAAAAATAATAAAATAGTTACTGAAAAGGGCATATAATACAATTAGGTATTCATAGGTAGGCTAGTTAAAAGCGAAATTGAGGTATATCATATAAAAAATATTATTAAAAAATTCTCCTTAAAACAAGCTTTTATTCAATATTTCGATAATTTTAAAAGATTGTTAGTCGCAAGGAATTAATTTAGTTGAAATTCCTCTTTCTTTCTTTTATATAGCGCTACAAGTTTTTAAAATTGAAATTTAAAATGATTAAAATTATGAAAGTTTCTTTATTCTTTATTATGTTTTTGTATTCTTCTAGGCAAACACTTTCATCTGACACCCGTATCATGCGGATGCATAAAAATAAAAGGTTTGGTAGTCCACCATATTGGATTTAAAATGACGTCATTTAGCCAACCCTGCATTGTCATCTAGAAACTAAACTTGTTTGCAAAATATCAGCTCAATTGGTTAGGGATAACTGTTTTAAAATTCATTTGCAAGATTTAACTCATACTAACAATGAAACTTAAACAAAAGCTTGTATTATAATAAAAATTGGCTTACAGCTTACCAAGGTTTACTTTAATGATGATAACATTCGAAAGAAAGAAGGTTACTCACACCGGTGATCTATTAACGATGCCTAAGAGTACTTCTCCATCATATTACTTTAGTTGGCTAATACTGTTTCCTAACAACCTATATCAGCTAATTTTAATAATTTTAGTACACTTGTCTAGAGTTCAACACTCTCAATTATGGATGGCTTTTCCACAAGGGCCTTGTGTTTTGAATATTTTAATTTCCGCTCTCTCTTTTGGCTATATTAAGAGGATCCGCGAGAAATTCTTTATTAAACTTATTTACCTACTCCGCTTTGCCGCGAAGATTTCATTGTGTTGTCGAGTTGCGAGATTGAATTTTTGATGCGGCTTGCCTTGTTCTTGTATTAAAGTTTTTTAAACTGAATAGTTACTGCATTATAATATTGTTAATGTATGTTAGAACGTAGTTCAGCTCTTGTCTCGTATTTGAATACAGTTAGATTGTGATACTGAATCAAGATTATATTAATATCAACGTTTTTTAGTTTATACACATGAAAATCTTTACTAACCGAATAAATATCTTTGAACATATTAACCCTTAAATCAATTATTGTAAAATTATACGTAATTAAGCTACATCAATGTTGATAAAACATGCAGTTTGGAATTTTATGGAATATCAATATATTAATACGTGAAGCAAAAGCTTTCGGTACCATTTTAAGCGTATTGCGCGCACGGAAGACTGTGATTTGGCATGGTTAAAGTTTATATGGAGCTAAAATTTATCTATAATATCTGTTACTAATATATTAAATAAAATAAATTAATACTGTGAATCCTAACCCGACCTGTGCCATTGAACTTTGACCCCGCAAAATAATAACATAGTCACTCAACGAAAAGTGACAGCAAGTGATGTAGATAATACTCATCGTTTATGAATACTGCAAATGTCAAACAGAAAATAGTTTAAGATCAAAAAGTTGCTGGTCGAATTTCGACCTTAGGGCGATCGCTAGTATACTCAAAGATACGAAAATAGTGCCCCGATCAGACAAATAGGACTCAAAAGAAGACGAACAAGTAGATAGGAAATAAAAGATAAACATGTTTTAGCTCTAAAAAAACCTTTCAAAGATGTTTAAAATTCCTCTTCTTTCATGGAAACTAGGTCATTGATGATGATTCTTCTACAAAAAATTTTGGGGCAAAACTCAGAGAGTTAATAT
The DNA here is from genome assembly GCA_033032175.1 of Saturnia japonica. Taxonomy (NCBI): domain Eukaryota; kingdom Metazoa; phylum Arthropoda; class Insecta; order Lepidoptera; family Saturniidae; genus Saturnia; species Saturnia japonica. Next base: position 15,271,870 of record CM065325.1, read on the forward strand.
TCTTGAGGTAATTAGGCGCCGCGTAGAGCTGTAAAGTCTTAACACTGCTAGCTGTAATTTCATTTATCTCCGCGTTTACGTTGAGAACAGTTAAAAGAGTTGTTTAAAAGGACAACATAAAATACTGTTTTTTTTAATGTACAAGTCATTAATTTTTTTTATCGCTGTTATGAATTTTTTTGATTATTTCTTAAATTGAATAAAATTTAATAGAATTTTTTATTTTTTATGCATCTAATGGAAATGCAATGAAATACGGATAAAATCTTTCTAATAATTTATTGCTACATAATTAGTCTAGAGGGTATATATAAGACTAGTTATAAACAGCTTGCTCCGTCTAAGAACTCAGTTACAAATCTAGTGTACAAGTGTGAGCTATAAAATAGATAACCATTTCATTGCATACACATCGAATCGGCGCTAATACACAGTGCCTTATCGCAAATTCTGCAGAGTTGCCCAATGAAGAGAGATTTTACTTATAAAATTTGTATTACCATACCATCAAAATTATGAAATAAAGAAAAGAAAACGGTAACAAATTCAATGAGATTCGGAAATTAAAACATAAACTCCGTCATGAAGAACAAAATCATATTATTGACGATGCAGAACAAACTTCTTCATAACGCTTCCGCGAACGAGAGAAACTTTTTCGCGAGTACGCGATCCTCGACAACAAACAGAGAACTGACAATCCTTTAACTTCCGAAAACTTGTCGACATGAATCTTGTTTGAATTGCTAAAGTGATATTTCAACATTTAATATATGTCAGATCTGGAATTGCAAAAGGTATACCGTTAATATTTTTGTATGAGATATGAATTTGTTTTTTTTTTTTTGCAAAAGCTATTTTTTATAATTTAAGAACAGTCCATTGTAAATTTTTACTATGGTGCCAAAGCGAAAAATAGTTCTCGCATTACTGTACCGGTTTGAGGGTGTGGTTGATATCACGTAATCATACAATACATTCCAATTCATTCTTCAAAGGTAGCAACGTATAAAAGTAAAACGAGAAAAAAAAAATTGTAAGTTAACCAAAGAGCGTTGTGATATGATACAACTGATAACGTTACTAGTAGTTTTATAAAAGTGACCAATTGTAAAAATTTTGCATATTTAGACAGTAGTAATTTATGATTAATGTAATAATTATATCGTTTATACAACATATAGTTTCGTTTCGTTAAATTTACAGAGGTTTCATTTACGATTCTAGTCAAAACAGTTGTCCGGTGTTAAACAAGTTATAATCCACCAAAAAGATGAATAAATAAAATTAAAACAACTAAAATAATAAAGCAAAACGCACATCCGTGACAAAATTCATTTCCTTCGCATATTAAAAATAAACACAAACATTAAACATTGTTGCAAATAATAATAAGCCTCTAAATTCGCCTAGACAAGCAATGTTTGAGATATCCACGACCAGTAAATGCGAATGAATGGGTACAAGGCTCTTAAAAATGTCCCATTCGCGAGTCATGGCTACCTCCAGTGAAAACTGTGATATACATCATACTTATAGAAACTTAAACAGCTTACCTCAGGCCTCAGCATTTTCTAAGACGCAATTCCCGTTGACCAAGTAAAGTTGCGTATGTATAGTGAATGTAAAGTGGGTGTGTAAGGTCTAACTAGGAGGGCTGGATTCACATAATCACCATATTATCTAGTCTAGACCGGTACACTTCCTTTCAGTATGTCAGTAAAAGTAAAACAGTGTTGAAATCCACCCTTATACATATTTTTACAATAATAACATACTTATCTACAATCACGTGCTCACAAATCCTGAAGGCAACTCAAATTCCAAATCTTTTTATTGCTATAGCTTGGCACATTAACGGTTCTGCCCCTTATGGTAAGTACAGCACAATCCAAACTCAACGGCGACCACTACGAGATCTAAATCCATCGGCGAATACCACTATCATACTGGCCTGCATAAATATTTCTTCATGTTACGCCTAAATGATCCCATGTCGTAAGAAAGGAACACACTGGCTGGGAGAAGGTTCCACAGCTTCACGGTATGATAAAGCTAAGTCACCGTAAAACTGTAACTCCGGCGCCTAGCGCGTGTGGATCTGTTGTGAAAAGAACAGGAGAGTATTAGATTGAACAGCTCTTCAGAATACTCACCATGATACAGACGGCAGAACACACTCAGCGAGGCGATATTCCTGCACAGCTGAAGAGGCTCGATGTATTTGGTAACATCTACATCATTAATAATGCGAACATACCGTTCCTGCAACCAGTGCAGAGCATCGAAGAGGTATTTTGCGGATTTATCCCAGAGATGCGAACTATATTCCATACACGGCCGGACTTGTGTCTTGTAAAGAAGATAACTGTTCAGGACTCCAAGTCTCCGAGTTGTATTGGAGATGAAACTCCCAATGTAATCCCTCGATTTGAGATCGCTGCGTATACTTACACCTATTATATTAAAGCTGTTACGCATTGCTAGCGAGACATTCTGAAGAGTGCGGAGGGGAAAAAAGAAGATTTTTTAAACAAAACGCGCACACCTGATTATTCTTGGCATTGAACTCAACCACGAATACGAACCACGCGTCGTGGTAACATTCATAAGACTGTTTTGAGAAAACTATATCGAGCGAAGCGGGTGGTGTTAATTTTTATTCTACCAACAATTAATGAACAAAATTATGACAATTACAAAACGATGCAAAGTGTTCGCCTATTTAAATTTATTAATTTAATTTCTAACGAGCATTATGAAATACAATTTTGAAGGTCTTGGTTAAAATGCAGCTTATGTAGTGCCACGGGTTACATAATATATCATTATGTAAAAATCATTAACGAAACTACCCGCATAAATCCTATTTTATACTACGATGGTGAACAGTTACCGCAGCCTATGGACGCTAACAATGGACCAGCGTTTATGTCAATTGTTATGTGTTTATAAATGCTATTGTAAAAAAAGATAATGATATAGATATACCAAGAAATATATACCGCTTTTCTAGTAATTATATATCTAGCCCCCGAAACATCCAAAATCTATCGCCAAGTATTTATTAGGGTATTCTAGCAGCTAAACTTGATACTCATTACTATTTTGATCAGCAGAAAAAGTTAAATAATAATAAAGTGAAAAAATATAAACCAAACGAAAAAAGAGCTTAAAGGGAAGCCGGCGAGGACTCGAGGACCTAGGAATTCTGCAATTGCAGTCATGCTTACGACCGCTAGGTTACGAGCGTGCTGTCAGGATTGACTGAAACTATGCTATTATTAATAGACCGTAACGCGTTACGTTACAAAGCGATTTACCCTCCCATAAGAAGTTCTCACTTCAAAACACATAAATTTTGTATTTAAATAATGGGACATTACTGTATACCCAATTTTTTACGTGAAACGGTGCTTCTAGAGTAACTTAGATGTCATTGATTGCAAACGTCCAATTTTAATCAAGTAATTGATCAATTTGCGTAGCATATTCGCTTCGGCTCTACAATGCAAATTCAATTTATTGTATTGCTTTATAATATTTCTATTTAGATTTTTCTGAATCTAGGTAGTAATAACTCATCTGACTATGATGTGATATTGTTGTTCGTGTAGTTTTGAAGTGATAAAATGTAATATACTAAATTTCTTTATCAGATGAAACTTAACTTTATGAATGTATTTTTTTATGGTTGTTCAGCCATAAATTCTTTGTTTAAGAACCGATTTGGATGATTATTTTTTTGTTGGATGGGGAATGGATAGAAAATGGAAGGGTGAGCCAGTCGACAAATTTGAGTCGAAAGACTAGGTATATAATACAAACTTAAAGCATCACAGCCGCGAGCCACAGTGTTGAAAAGACCTGGAAATGCGGTTACGGTCAATGGATTACGCTATAGCTCTCTCTCTCTAACAGCTCTATGTTAACAACTCAATTTTGACCTATTTTCAATGACATGGGTATCACTGGCATATGTTTTCAATATAATGGTGCCACAAGTCACATAGCCATCGAATCCATGAATTTATTGCAAACCAATTCCCGATCATATAACTTCACGAAATTCAGCTGTTAAGTTGCAGGTTAGATCATGTCATTTAACACCACTGAATTATTTTTTTGAGGAGCTATATTAAAGACGGAGTCGATCAAATTGTTTGCAGCCTTAAAACGCAAAATTCGTAGAATTATTAACGAAATAAACCAGCCATTTTACGAAAAAGTGATTGAAAATATTTATGAAAGAGTCGACATTTGTAAGCGTACTCGTGGTGGATATTTGTTTGATATCATTTTTTATTTATAATTGCTAAACCTTAATCTTTCTAATATATTTAAAGTTTGAATGATTTTCATCTCAATTCATTGTTTTTTTTTTTTTTTAAAAACAAAGTTCTTATTGAAAAACCCCTTTACAATCCTGTCAAATTTAAAATGAAACATTTATTTTAATACAGGGCTCCTAAATTTACGGTAAATTATCCTTTTAATTAGTACGGATTGTTGGCACATATACAAAAGAAGTTCACAAAAACGACAAAACATTTAAATTTTTTTTTCTCTCTTAAGGTTAACTATATTGGCGTATATCTGTCTCTTGAGTATATTATTTGCATCAGTATGGGTTGCAATCAATCCCGCAAATGCTGGATTTTTTTCTTGAGTCTATAGAATCGGTTAAAAGGGTTTATCATATTATAAGGATTGAAAGCTATTAACTGACGGTGAAGGAGAAGATCGTGAGGAAACCTGATCGTTTAATAAAAATTTTAGTTCGGTTTAATTTAGTTCTAATCAATTGCGTTGGAACAAATTTGTAATTTTCGCCGGTTGTCGTTTAGTTATCGATAACATAGAGTTTTTAGCGACGTTGATAGATTGCCTCGGGACATTTTGCTTTGTATGGTGTTTGGTGCAAGTTAATAACTGGTAGTTTTTTTTTAATTTATCACACCAGATTTCTTCACATCTCGTTATAATAACTATGACAAAACACAAAAAACAAAGGCAATCACGTTAAAGTTCTCTATGGACATACTTTTCACATTGTGTATAGTGAACGCGTGTGCTTTAAAATGCGTTGAATTGTTATTGTTGTTGCACTACAAAATTCAGTAGGTAAGTTAATTATTAAAAATCAATTATTTTTCTTAATATCCTAGTCCCTAGATGAAGTCTCAAATTTTAATCATTATTTGTGATTACTGATATAATTCGGTTAGTTGTTGGGATTATGGATATGTGACAGTGTATTCTTTATAATGATTGAAGATTTTTATTTATTGAAATAGAGTTTTCGGAAGTGTGTCTTAACACCATCAAGGATCAGAGAGAACTAACTGCTTACAACTATATTTCTAGAGTTGTCCTTTTTACATCGTGTAACATTTGGTGTTTATGCAGTCTATACAATACTCGAATTTTACCTAGTTTTTATGACTCGTAGTTCGGGTGCTTTAAACTATCTTTCTCCGAAATAATAAAATAAAACCTTTTTCAAGGGTGAAAATGTGTTCACCAAATGTTCCTTGAAAAGAAAACGTTTACTTTCAGAACAAAACAAATTTAAAACATTTAAAATATAATATCTCAAAGAGAATGATTTTTGTAGACGAACTCAATATTTCAACAGATAAAATAAAAAACACTTTTAATATTCTTACAATTATATATTAAATATAAACTAAGAAAGCGCTTTTGTGCTTTGTCATTACAGCCTTAATTGGATCATATTATTACTTGGTATCAACTGAGGATATGGCCGAAAATGGTAACTATAAAATGTACACCTATACAATGACTTTATAACTTTAATAATAGATTGCTTTGATATGATAGGTATCTATTATGTAGTTATGTGCGGTACGGCACAGCGTACTGTATTTCCAGGAACGGAAAGCTCAGGATGTGTTTTCTCTGGTCTTCAATTCATATATTAATAGTTAGATATTTGTATAACTGGTTCGCTTATGTCTTGTACCACGTGCCTACTTCAGTTTCATTTACTAAATAAATATATCGCCGGAATATATCTATCACTAATGTTTGTGATTGGACAGACGTTTTCTATATTTGACTTCTTCGATCGAAGTTTTTCCATTGTTCGTAGATTTATTTGTTGCTAATAAAATGCCTTATTGCAATTCCAAGGATTTGTAATCACTTCGGGATGTTGCGAATATGTTTCCGCTATTGTACGTCAAGCTATCGAACGATTTTCATTGTGAATTTCGCAGGGCAGAATACCGACAGCGAATCCTGAGGAATCCTCATCTTCTCTACGATCATCACCATTCTAAGAATGTACTTGCTAAGAATAGAATAGAATATTTTATTAAATGGCAATGGATAGGGCTATGATCGGAGTTTCTTTATGAGATCGAATTATAAATGAGGAGATCCCCTGGAACCAAAGTCACCGAAATAGCCCTAAGAATACTGACTAGACTTAAGTGGTGGGCAACGAAGCTCGTAGACAGGATGGCCGATATGGCCAAATAGTTCTTGAGTGGCAGCTACGTACCGGAAGATGCAGCGTGGGCAGACCCAACACAAGGTGGTCCGAAGACCTTGTAATGGTCGCGGGAGGCAGCTGGATTGGACGGGTTATAGTGGAGATCTTTGGAGGAGGCTTTTATCCTGCACTGAACGTCTTTCAGCGGAAATGATGATGATGATGATAAACCTACAACGCAAAAAACGAAAAACGGAGAGTGGTGTTAGTTAAACTCGTGAATCTGTGTAACTCTTTGTCTGTCTGTGACATCGTAGCTCACAACCGACTGAACCGATTTTGATTTTTTGTTGTCTGAAAGGTATCATAATCGAAAGTGTTTTTAGATATGATTCAAGAAAATCTGGTAACCATCTATTTTCTAGTTGATAAATGTATGTGAACATTTCAACAAGTTTGATGGAGTCAAAATTTGGTATTCTGTTACTTCAATTATATTAGAATAACATGGCATCTTTGAACTGATGCTGCAACATCATCTAAAATCTGGAGGATATCTAACTCTTCACCAATTTAAATCAGAGATATCGTGTTTGGGCTCATTGGAATGGTCTTAATAAATAGGTTACCTCTTTCGTGGAGTTTTAAATCTTCAATTGACCTTGTTTATTAGACAACTAGTCATATTATTTAAACCATTGTGTTATTAGCAGTACTAGTGCAGATTTTGCCATAGTCATCAACTTCTCCCAGACTAAATGCTATACTAAAATAAGAACACATAGAAGACACAGAAAAGTGTATTAATGTATGTGTTTAAAATTTGCTTGTCTAAATTTTTTTTAAAGTCTCGGTGTTAGTAATTAATTTATTAATTTTTGCTTATGTTAGAGTCCATATTTTAATTCAGTGATAAAGAGTAAATATTATTTTCTATATTAGCAATTTTGTACAGTTGTTTATTTATTCTTGGTTAGGTATATGATAGCATAAAATATTATTTTGAAATGAAGTTAGTGAAAATCGAAAGTAGTTTAAACTATATCCCACTCTCGCTGTCTACTGACTGAACGGCAATCCGTAATTATATAATCACAGTCAGGGTCAAGCGTTCGTAGCCGCGTTTAAGCTGAGATCTTTAAACTGACAGACACTTAGCCCGTTGACAGAGTGCTAAAGTTGGGGAATTCAATCCCGGGATCTGGACTTGCGGGATTTAGATTATTTTGATTTACTTTAAAAATCTGATTGCTTTTTGTTGCTAATAATTTTATGTATATTTTATCGCTTATATCCTGATTGTACCGCTTTTGTAATGTGAGTGCCTATGGTATGCAGAAGTTTTTACCTATATTTATTATATTATTCAGTTTAATAATTTTCTTAAAACACATTAACTACGGAAACTTCTCTTGTTGAAAATGTCATCAAAACCGGTCAAGCCATTTATGTTAGTTAAGTTAAATCCGGACTTGTAGATAGATAGACAGAAGAAAAAAAATAGTGACAGACATCTATTATAAGTAATGCTATGATTATTTTTTGTCAAAATATGGAAAAAAGCTTACAGGTTCCTACAAAGTTATATTACTTTATCCCGTATATTTTTTAATCGGCTTCAAAACAGATGGCGGTTATCAATTCGAATGTACATTTTTCATCGATGTTCAGCCATAACTGCTTTGTATATGAACCAATTAGGATAACTTTTTTTTTTCGTTGCAAAGGAGATATCTGAAGCGTGGTCCCATTTTAATTTCATTGGCATTGGATCTTCGACTTCGAAAGAACTTCTCAAAATCATTGAAATTGGTTTTCTTGTTTGTTAAAAATCGTCTTGTTATTAAAGTAATCATTCTGTGGTTATGTACTTGTACTATTTTGATTCTCAATACCCCTGCAATCTCGGGACTCGTTACAATCCCGGAACGGCAGTCTCTAGCCACAGCCTAAATAAATATAATACAGAAAATGGTTCCACGGCCAGTGTAATAATGTTTGTCGCTTCTGTTTACATTATTCTGTGTGTTGATGACGCTGTGGTAAAGGTAGTTTCGTAATAGAATTCGGTTCAAACGTATTTTTATTCTTATTTATATTGTTAATACACTGAGTACAAACAAATAAACAAACTCTATTTCTGTTACCCGTAACATTATTCTATTTATCATTGTATATACTTTTCTAGCATGTTTGTGTATTTACGATAGATTTAAGTTTATTATTATATTTTGAAGTAAAATTTCATGTCCGGCGACATCATCAACCAATTATTAGCTATTCATTATCATTCATCATCAATCATTTCTCGGGCCACAGTCGCAGATGATAACTGTACCAAATCGCAAACATCTTCCCGACTGTACTAGATCATTTACGACTTGACATTGTTTCATGTTATTCTAACCACAACATCTTGAACGACAAAGAAAAGGATGAAAAAATCGCATTAAAGTTAAAAAAAAAAAATAGACTGAGTAACATGAAAAATCAGGGATAATATAGGCAGTAAAAGAAGATCAAATTCTATGTATTTACATATTTACGTTTATCTATAGTGATGGAAGATGGTAACGTGGTAATCCAAAAGTCCCGTGGGTCTTTACAGTGACTTTTTTTTTAAATTACTTTCGGGAATGTCATGTCTGATATCATTCCTAATACTGGTGTTTCTATCAGTGAGTCAAGTACGGATTTTAAGGACAGCATCATCTTCTTATCCTACTTAAGTAGGGTCGGCACAACATGTTTTCTCCTTCCACTCTACTCTATCAAATATCATCTCAGTATTCACACCTTTTATACACATATCATTCTCTCACAATCCATCCATACCTTCTTCGGTCTTCCTCTACTCCTGTATCCATCCACCTTCATACTCAACATTCTTTTAGTTATATAACTTTCATCCCTCCTCATAACATGCCCGTACCATGCTATGTACCCCTCAACTTCTCTGTAACTGGTGCTATTTTGAAGACCTCCTCTAATGAAATCATCTAAGGATATTAAGGACAGCGATAGTCAATAAATCCTCCCCTGTACATACATTCTAAGCATTGTTAATATCGCCATTTTCTGTAATCGTAGATGCGGCTAGAAAATCGATCGAGTTTATTATCATATTTTTTTACAGTATTTGTACTGTTTTCAGTCATTATCATTTTTAGTTGATATACAGAGAGAGTCACTTTCAGTCACTTCCCTTGTGATAAGCCTACTAGTGTCACGTTCCAGGATTTATCTGTGTATATCCAGCAATCGAGCGGAGTGACAGAATCTGTGCCAGAACGGACCATGACCATCATGAACATTTTCATAAAACCATCACAATGACCCTTTTTTAGTTTGTCCAGAATCTTCCAGGCTTTGTCAGTGGCCACCGTTGTTTTTGGATTATACAGTAAAATACTCTTTTTAATTGACTATACTGTTACCTTTAGGGGCCCTAGAAACTAGAGCTTCTTACGGCTTTTACAGCTTCACTGTGGCTTGGGGGCGAGCGCTTAAGACACTCAGCCGCAAAAGCGTGGGTAACATGCGCGCAAGGGTGACAAAGTGGCCGGACTTCGGATTGGGCTGTTACCGCGATTGCAATAAGGTCGCGATCTGAATAATTCCCGATCCGTAGAAAATTCGAGCTAAACTAACATATACATATTAATGTTCCTGGCTCCTGGGAGGAAAGAAGGAACATGTGTATTTATAGCTGTTATGATGGTTTTCATTCTTTGTCTACCATTAATATTAAATACTTGCTTTACCTCACGGTTTTGCACTTGGTAAATTTCTTGAAGCAACTCTCCACCGCACCGCTGCCAATGCACCCGTTTAGCCTGTCGTTGCATACAGCTTGCCAAATTTCTTGACATTCATGGTCAATGCTCCGATCCTTAGGACTACAGCGTGAAGTTACATAGCCTATAACCGTCCTCAATAAATAAGCTATAAGAATCAAAAACAATTTTTTAGACCTCACTGGTAGTTCCTAAGATTAGCACGTTCAAACAAACAAACCTTATAATGTTAGTAAATAAATTTAAGTTGATGCAATTTGTATTCATAGACAACGGTTAAAGGATTTGTTTATTTAAAAAAAGATTACATGATTTACGTTACTACGTACGTATAAATAACAGGAGCTGTTTGTTACGATGTGTCGTATGTACGCGATAAGGGATTAGGGAGTGAACAGAAAAATAAAATAAAACAAAAAAGCACACACACGGCACGTGGAGATGAGGCTTTATAGCGCAAGTTCTAACGCCCTCCTTTGTGTTTGTGAGAATGCATCTGTGTGCGTGACTCTGCAGGTATTGGAACGCAGCCTTCTCAGTTCCCATTGGGTTGCTGACTAGCGTGGTCGATTCTACGCACTTTTCGTTATTTATCATAACGTAAATATAATTCGAATCTCGAACGCGAGTTTTGAAAATACGTTTTCATAAAATTAACTTTTTATATCGAACTGTTTACATAAAAGTATGTTCTCGTTGTGCGATTAATAAACATTGGATATTTTTTTGTTATTTAACAGTTTTGTGTAAATGAAAACAGAGCAATAAGAAAATTCATTATGTTGAATATGTAATTATTGTTGGGAAACTTGTGCAAATAAATATCAGTGGATTGTTACGTGATGCTATTAAAAATTATTATAGCGTAGTGTACGATAAATGAATCGTATGATATAGTGTTTTGTAGTGTTTGGTAATTAATACTGGGAGGAATCGAACTGATTTTCACGTAAGTTCTAAAGCACAAGATAAAAAGTTTCATCAAAAAGCGTCTTAATTTTGATTACAAATAAATTTATTTGTTGAAAATTTATTAATTACGATATGTCGTTTAGTTTTGAGAATAGAAAACTGTTATAAGTCGCAAAGTTTTATTAAATACGCATAAAAAAATATTTTTTTTTCAGTATTTAAACAGGATATTTTTATTCTACTTGTAATGTATAAGCCCACAAAATTGCACATTGTCACAAACGAGTCGATGCTTAATCACCATGTTGATAAAAAGCGAAAAATTTTTTTTTGTCACCGTTTTCTGCCGGACAGGAAAATGTATTACGTCATATGTTCGAATTTATTTACTTCATTAATATTGTTCGGGTCAATTTATACTCTAATGAATAAGCTATTATGGACCAATTTTTAAGGTCACGTACATTACACATTAGTTAAGGTAGCAATTTTTTATTTAAAAAATAAATAAATAAATGTCTATTGCAATGTTATTATTGTAACATCGACATTTATCATAACAAAATATTTTATTTATAATTTTTTTTTACAACTATGGTAGCAAACATGCGCATGGCTTGCCTGATGGTAAGCATCTACCGTAGCCTGTGGACGCTTTTAATGCCATTAGTATTTGTTTACTTAATTAAGAAAAATGTTAAAAGCAGTGAAGTATATATGATATTCGCACATTTTTGAATGTATCAGCGAATATATAGATATATCTACGAGTAAATATCGGTTGAGGATATAGGAAAACGACGTCAGAAAAAACTTCTATAATTAAAATAAGAAAACGTATGTAATAATTTTATGACAGAAAAAAATCACCAATACGTCGAAAGGTTTCAAATATAATTATTATCGTCTTTCAGTTATCTATCTATATAGACTAGCGGTCGCCAAATGAGCGAAATTCGACCAGCAACTTTTTAATCATAAACTTATTTTCTGTTTGCAATATTTTGCAGTATGAACCTAAACAATGAATATTATATCACTTGCTGTCACTTTTCATTGAGTGACAATGTCAATATTTTGGGGGTATAGGTTCAATGGCACTGGTCATGTTAGGATTCGCAGTATTAACTTATTTAATTTAATATATTAGTAACAGATATTATAGGCAAATTTTAGCGTTCTGCACTCCTTCTCCATATAAACTTTAACCACGCCAAATGTCTTCCGTGCACGCAATACGCTTAAAATGGTACCGAAATCTTTTGCTTCACATATTAATATATAGATAAAATGACAGAGGTATGCCGCTGTGCGCGCATTACGGATAAACTACTGGATAGATTTTGATTTTAAAATTTTTGTTTTATTACTTAGATACTTGGCCCTTATTTTAAAAAATTGCGATATCTTCATTCAATAAGAAGTTATTAAAGTTTTAAGAAACTACGATTATTATAAGCGCAGTATATTTCCTTGCCGTGGAGAAGTGGGGATTATAATATTATTATAGATTGACGCGTACGAAGTCGCGAGCGGTTGCTAGTCTATATAAATAAAAATGAAAAACTTATTCGTTGGTAAACGCATCACTTCAAAACTGTTGGATCGATTTAGCTAATTGTTTTTTTTTTAATTTTATTTTAGTAATACTTCTAATTAGGATTTCTGAGAACAATTTTTTTTTAAAGTATCCAGGATTTTAGAAAAACTGTAGTTAATTGCTTTTCTACTGTTTTTTTTATGAACTCAAAGGCATAACTCACGATTCGAATGATGGGTATGCGTAATTCTTATTTTGATTTATTCGTCATGGTCCTGCAAGAGTTTTCTGGAAAAAATATCGAACTATTAGAATGTACAGAACAACGTCTATCAGGTCATATTTATTGGTTTGATTGAATTAGAGTGTAAAATTTACTAATTTTATTTTATACCGAATCACAAACTTAAAATTAGGTATCTATATATTAATACGTGAAGCAAAAACTTTATACCCCTTTTTAAGCGTATTGTCTACACGGAAGTCTGTGAGATTTGGCATGGTTAAAGTTTATATGGAGAAAGAGTACAGTAAGCTAAAATCTATTTATAATATATTAAATAAAATAAATTAATACTGCAAATCCTAAACTTACCAGTGCCATTGAACTTAGATCCCCTAAAATATTGACATTGTCACTCAATGATAAGTGACAGCAAGTGATGTAGATAATACTCATTGTTTAGGTTCATGAATACTGCAAACGTCAAACAGAAAATAGTCTATGATCAAAAAGTCGCTGGTCGAATTTCGAGCTTAGGGCGATCGCTAGTTTTATTAAATATTTACATTTTATTGAGTACTTCTTTATGTTGTTTACTATATTAGATAATTACAAGGTAATGTCCACCTACTCAAAAATTAGGATATTTCGACAAAAAAATAAAACCCGGTTGACGACAATTGACAATGAACTAAATAATTGTCGAAAAATATTTGAATCTTTTATTGTACGATTTAATTGAACCTTTCCATAAATATACAGTGAATCCGTTACAACTACGTATATTATTGTAAAGATTACAGTGATTTAACGATACTTATTATAATGATATAGTATATTATCCTGATATGACTATGTGAATTCTGACTTTTCTGTGGTAATTATTAATGACTTCTTTTATAAATTGTTTCGATAATAGAACCTCTTTTCAAAACATATTTTTTTTTAATTCTAACTAGTTGTGTTGTGGTACATCATTTGAAGATGAGTAACTGAGTGTCAAGAAATTAGAGATGTTACAGATATTGAGATTTCGGATTTGGATAAGGATATGGATATAAAATTTTTAAGGATAAAAAATTTATAGCAAAGACATTTGAAACTACAGACATTTTAAAAACATTTACAACTACTCACATAAACAAAAACCAAATGCCAGTTGCTACAAAACGGTCCCAGCTCAGCATAATACTGGTTGTAATTAACGAGCGTTATTCTTCTGTTGGGGCCGTTTGCTGACGCCATACGGTGGACATACCGTTATAAATAGACTAAATAAGCCAAATTATTCTAAATAGACTAAATTATTAAATAGGAAACAAAAAACCCTGAATGCAAGGAAAAACACAATTTTTCTTTTTTGATTTTTCTTTTATTTCCGGACGTCGTACTTAAATATTAAATAATCTATCTCACTCCTACAATTAAGACGAATCTAACGACACCTCGTATGCTAAAATCCATCAAGGCGTTTAGGCTACAGAGCATGCCAAAGAAACAGACATACATAGATGCATACATACGCTCGAAAAACGTATCCCTCCTTTTTTGCTGTCGGGTAAATCAATAATAATATGCTTTGTAGTATATTGAGGGTATGAAACAAATTATGTTAGATCGAAGTAGATATGGTACCGGAACCAAAAAGAAAAAAAAAACTTGTATATAGATTACACACGGTAGAAACGGAACCATCAGAAAACATAAAAAGTATTCAAGATACACGTGAACATTTTTACCCGCCTGCGAAAAAGGAGGGTAATGTTTTTTGAGCGTATGTATGCATGTATTGATGTATGTATGTCTATTTCTTTAGCACGCTCTGTAGCCTAAACGGCTGGATGGATTTTAGCATACGAGGTCTCATGAGATTCACCTTAACTGTGGGAGTGACATAGGCTATATAATATTTAAGTACGAGGTCTGGAAAACAAATAAAAAGCAAAAATAGAAAAAAAATTGTTTAGCTTTTTTGTTGCAATTGGGTTTTTGTTTCCTTTTTATTAATTTTTAAAACGCATGTTTTCTGTTTTAATTAGCTACTCTACTGCAATGTTTTATTCGATGATCTTAGTCGTCTACCTATTCATAATTTAAGGCATTTCTAATCCTCTCCATAAATCTCCCGGGACGAACCCTTTCAGATACTGACGCTAATTACCTTTTTTTATCATAATTTATATTCAAATTAAGGTTTCCCTTAAATTATGTCTATTTAATTTAATGGGAAAACAAATTGTATTTTATAACTGAATTATTAATACACTAGCAATAACCAACGACTTCGTAAGCGTTAATTATACAAGAGAGGTATGGTACAGGGGAATATCTTTGGAGATTTATTTTTCTTGGAGAAGTCTGATTGGTGGAATACCTCCATTCTACAGAAGCTCGCAGTCAAATACCCTTGTGTTGTGTTCCTGCAGTTAGTAGGGTTTTCAGAGCTCCTTGGGGTAGGGGGTTCAAAGTCTGCAACGCGCTAGTTTGTGCCTCTGTGTAATCATTTATATAAAAATCTTGTGTGCGTCTGTTTGTGTTTATACAACTTCTGAACGACTTGACCGATTGAACTCATATTTACATAATATATTTGTTTTAAAGAACGATGCTTTATAGATATGTAAGGATCCGATAGATAGCGCTTCGGTTGAGTCATTAACAACTGGGAAGAGCAGAACAACTTCTGCCGAATCAGCTGGTATTTAATAATAATAACAACGTAATAAAATTAATAAAGTTAGCCTAGTGGTCCTAAGCGCGATTGCTATGATCGAGGTCCTGGGTTCGATTCTCAGGTCAAGCAAAGTGTTATTGGGGTTTTCTATGAAATTCTCAATAACAGCTCGGAGTTTGGCTTTGTGCCCGATTAATGGCAATAGGCTCGCCTTCTATTACATGGGACCTAAAAAAAACATACCCGGCGAACTGTGGGCACACGTTAGTACACCTCTGCCAAACCCTTCGGGGATACAGGCGTGATGGTATATAATAATATAAAGAGGAAAGATTTGATTTTTTGTTTGTAATGGATAGACTCAAAAACTACTTCATCGATTTAAAAAAATTCTTTCTCTAACATAAAGCTACAGTATCAGCGAGTAACATAGGCTATGTCATCACCCTCAAGTTAAAATCTGTTGCCAAGCACCTATAGGTATATTTCGGGAGCTGCACTTGAGAACCAATTCTCCCACTAGGCTTAGTCTTGGGCCACATCGTCCCTTAACAGTTGATAGTAACAGTAACTTTTACCCTCGAGTTAATAATATGTCTTATTATACTAAATGCACCTGAAAGCCAATCAAAAACTGCTTTCTAATATTTGCGTACTAACACACCTTCAAGAATTACATCAATTAAAATCAATTCATGGTCGTAATTGCACGATAGTCTATTCAAAAACGTTTTAGCATTTCCATTTCCTTTTAATAGGGTTTCGATTTATTACGTTTGTGGAATACCTTTTATAATGAGCGAAAGATTTCTAGAGCAAAATTAAATGTAAGTTTATTTGATTCGATGAAATTTTGTTAATGACCTTTTTGTGTTACAAAAAATAATATATTTCTTTTAAAGATGATACTATTCCATCGAGGCTAATATGCACTGTGTTCATACACGTAGGCCCTTGGAGCGGAAAATGCGTAAGAAAAACTGGCGAAATTTATTGTAACTAAAGTTGTGATTTTTTGCAAAATTTGCCAAATAAATACACTGAATATTGGAGTAGTGTTGTTATTGATAGGGTTGATTAACGATATATAATAAAATAACTGATATTGGTTTATGTGATCAAATTTTTGACGAAAATGATCATTCTTTGTCTGGGTGTTTAACAAAATTTTCAATTTCTAAATCCATTTGAAGTCTTTTGCTTCCTTAATATATTTCTTTCTCAACTAGCGGCTAATAATATCTGCGATACTCAGCGAGAGAATGCTCAGAGTGTAACCTTAATATTACATAAGCCAATGTTTTGACGTAACTCCTCCACGTCGGGAAAACATAATCTTGAGAAAAATGGATGCCTTTATTCAAAACGGTCAACTGTGGACTCTCAAGAGAGGCTTATGTACGCTATGATTCACCTAACAATAGATAATTGGCATATTCAGTTTGTTTTTATAAAAAAAAAATCTAACACTTTAAACATAACCAGTCATAATTTAAGTGAATATCTAGTCCTTATTGTAGGGTTAGAATATGTCTGATGAAACGGATTTTAATATTTTTTACATGATTAGTCATATAAGTGCGCTGACTGATATATGAAATATACGGTTCGTGTTATTTCTTTGTGCTGATGATGTCATTTAGTTCGCCGCTCATTAGATATACTATGTGTCATTCTGTAACATTTCCCCTTTTACAATCATGTTTTACTTAACTTTTAAATACAGAAGACCTATTGGATTTATGGAAATTTAACTTTAAAGGTACCAAAGGTTGTTTGGGCTGCCATATCAAGTCAAGGAGTTATCGGTCCTTATTAAAGTGAAACTTCTTTATCGACGTATGGGAGAAATTTTGTAGCAGTGTAAAAAAATCGTCACGTTTTTCGGTTACGCGCCATGTTGCTTTTTTTATCAAAGTTTAGTATAGTGATGTAAAGAATATAATGTAATATATTATAATAATAACAACAATATATTAGTTTTGAAGTTTGGTTTGAAATAAGAATAACAATATATTAATTTGAAAGTGATAAAATAAAAATACTTATTCAAATTTAAGTGAATTTACAAGAAAAGTGAGAGTAAATTTCGTTTTATAAATTCAACACGTATGAGCATAATTTTAATATTTATTTAAATTAACCTCACTTTTTGATTGTAAGTATCAGTGAATGTATATAAATCTGTTAAAATTAGCAAGAATTAATAAATATGACTGTAAATCTAGTGAACATTATTAATTCTAAAAACAATAAAAAATGTAAATTAAATAATAATTTGAAAATAAAACAAAACACGATTAGAAAATAAAAATATGTATACGTACATCTTTTTTAATTATTCGTTTTTAATGATTTATTTATTAAAAAAAATTGTTTTTCGTAAGGCTTAAGCCTTATCTACCTCATTTTCGTGAAGTTGCAAATAGTAGAAAAATGATATGTTGTAAAGAAGTTTCACTTCTTACCTGTGTACTCTGGTACACACACACACTTTTTTTTTTTAGGATGACCGAGGTCGATCTCTGACGGTTATTTCGACCGTTAACCGATATTGCCATATGATCCGGCCTTTTTTGGCTACAGAAATGCAAAACCAGGAGGGCTACAACCGCAACACCTTTTTCCAGCAAGATGGAGCCACTTATCATGTTACAAATGACTCATTAGCTGGTCTTCACGATTTATTCCCTGGAAGTGTGATAAGTCGCCGAGGAGACATCAATTGGCCACCGAGGAGTCTTGATTTAACGCCTGCTGATTTCTTCCTATGGGGCTACCTAAAAAGCAAAGTTGCCACCCAACCTGAATGTTTTGAAGCAAAGAATCACTGAAGAAATCAACTCTCTTCCAAAAGTGATGCTCCAGCGAGTTATTGAAAATTTTAGTTCCAGGTAAAATGAGTGTAAACAAATGAATGGTGCGCATTTGCAAACGGTTGTTTTTCATAATAAATTTCAAGAATTGCTCTTTAAATGAACATTAAATAAAACGAGATTTAATTGATATTTTGTTTTTTATATAACATCTAAAAACGAAAAACAATCTGAGACACCCTTTACAAGCTAAATCCATCAAGTAGTTCAGAACTTACACAATCACTACATATGCACATGAGATTTTAGACCAAAGGACCTATATTTATAATAACGAGCAATTTTATTGTTGCTTTCTAGGTTCTTATTGCCGGGCACCAAATTTATTGTTTGCATAGTATAACTAAATCAGGATAAAATCTTTTTCATTTTCCAATGGTTTTCACAAAATTTGTTTGTTAACTATGTAAAACTGAAAACCAATATTTAAAATCCGATTACGAATTGAATTACTGTCAGTGATCTGAACGATGCGATTGAAAAAGACGCGCTATAATAGCAATACCATTTGGTACCATTTTTCTGATGAAAACGATGCAGATATGGTATCACTGATCTTTAAAGACAAAGAATCACAAACTTGCACCATCATAGAGCATCTATATCTATCTATCTATATCTATAACTAATCATCAAGCGTCAAGAGATATTTATGGCATCAATCGCAAACATTAGGTAGATCTTACGATTTCTGTTATAGATGTTTTGCTGAAAATTAATTTCTTTTATTACCACCATCAACGTCATTATAATAATCATCATCATCATAAGCCTTTATGTCTTTGATAGACCATTTAAACAGCTTCATGACAAAGTTTCAACGGCATACGCTAACGCCAATTCTCATTGCCTCATCTACTTTTATGTTATCTGCAACTTTTGGTTAAAATAATTTTCTTTGCAGAATTAAAGCGAATATCGATGGAATTATTTATAAGAATGATTAACTAGATTTGTTCTGTTAACTTTTTTCACAACATAAGAGTTATTTCGCTGAGCTCA